>CM060975.1:21454442-22728192 GCA_030765065.1 Deroplatys truncata | reverse complement strand
TGGTGGTGGTGGTGGTGGTGGTGGTGGTGGTGGTGGTGGTGGTGGTGGTGGTGGTGGTGGTGGTGGTGGTGGTGGTGGTGGTGGTGGTGGTGGTGGTGGTGGTGGTGGTGGTGGTGGTGGTGGTGGTGGTGGTGGTGGTGGTGGTGGTGGTGGTGGTGGTGGTGGTGGTGGTGGTGGTGGTGGTGGTGGTGGTGGTGGTGGTGGTGGTGGTGGTGGTGGTGGTGGTGGTGGTGGTGGTGGTGGTGGTGGTGGTGGTGGTGGTGGTGGTGGTGGTGGTGGTGGTGGTGGTGGTGGTGGTGGTGGTGGTGGTGGTGGTGGTGGTGGTGGTGGTGGTGGTGGTGGTGGTGGTGGTGGTGGTGGTGGTGGTGGTGGTGGTGGTGGTGGTGGTGGTGGATGCTGCTGCATTCATTATTATTATTATTATATTACCATTATTATTATTATTATTATTATCATTATTATTATCATCATCATCATTTTTATGTTATATGGGTAGAATATGGCAAGATAACCTGGGCTGAAGTGTAGCCATATTGTAAGGAAAATTGCTAGCACAAATAAATAAATAAATAAAATAATAACATAAATTTGATAGAAAAGTAAGTTTCTTAAGAATAAGGCGTAGAATCTATATAAAATAGATTGTAATGAGTAGAGAAAGTTAATGAATGTAACACATATTTTTTCAGGATAGTGCTATTAGTGAGAGCATATTAATAAGGTATATATCTGAATTGAGAAGTATAAAAGATGTTCTGTTTCTCTTGTTGCAGGGTATAAAGGCCAACCTGAAGAGATTGTATAAATCAATAACAGATACACAATTTGAAACATGTACGAACCAATCTGCATACAAGAAACTTCTGTTCTGTCTTTGTTTCTTCCATGCTGTGCTCCTGGAAAGAAGGAAGTTCCAGCAACTTGGTTGGAATGTTGTTTACAGTTTTAATGATTCTGATTTTGAGGTAACTGTTAACAGCTAGCTACGAAAGATAATGTGGCATGCAGATTATTTTAAACCTAAAATAATTTAAACTTTCACGTAATGAAATTATTGAAAATGAAGCACTCATATTGCTCCACTTACCAAATTACTGGAAGGCCATGTTTCAAGAACATGTTGTTGCCCTTCTCGGCTCCTGAAAGACTAACATGTCATTTGCTGATATTCTTATTTCCTGTATATCTGTAGCATCATCTGATGTGAGGTGTGTGATCTGGATACTAAAATTTCAATATCTGCTGGAATTTCAAAGTCCATATTCAATGCTTGAAACTTTTGATATAAGCTCAGTTCTTTGGAGTTGTAGCAGAAATATATAGGTGTGTCTGCTTCAAAGGAAGATGACGACAAATCTTATAGCTGTAAGTTTTCATCGGAAATTAATATAGGTTTGTGGAAAATGCTTAATAATATTAAGCAATGAGCACTGAGATCTCCATTATCCTCAGGGCATGTAACGAGAAAGATTCATTTTCCTTCATATACTATCAAAGATGAAATACAATTCAACTTTTTATAAGTTAAGTTTCTGTTATTTTTCTTTCTTTTCCACTTTACATGTTTCTTTACTATTTAAATTTCTTTGTGTTTTAAAATAGCACACCAAGACTTATTCTTTGTGCTGGTAAAGTACTTTTATTAGAATTAGTGTACTAATGGGATATGCAACCGTATAAGTATTAATGACATACTCAACTGTATGATATGAGTAATAATGACATATTCAACTGTATGGTACAAGTACCAATAACATACTCAGCTGTATGGTATGAGTACCAATAAGATACTCAGCTGTATGGTATGAGTACTAATGAGATACTCAGCTCACCATTGAAAATTGTTTGCAGTTCCTCAGCAGCATTTATGATTGTAATCCTTCATGTTTCATGGAATAAAGAAATTTGTTTATTCCAGTGCTATGTATATTGCCCTTGTCTTAGATTTTTTCTTTTAGATTTATGAATTTTACCGAAGTCTGCCATGGTTGTCATGTAGACAAGCAATTTCAATTCTTAAATATAAATATAGGTTAACATAAAAGAAATTCACAATGAATATAGAATAACAATCATGATATAACATAAAAAATATGCAGATAGCACAATACACAAATGAGTATACTATTAAATGGAACCAACTGTGTATTTTCCTTTTATATTAACTTAAACACATAAGTTAAATGTAGTCTCTGTTCAGTTTGTATTGATCCTTTCTGCTTCAGGATTATGCAGTGATTTTAGCAGTCTTGACTTCTTGTTTTATATTGTGAGTTTCTTGCCAGAAGTATTTAGCTAAGGTTGATATATCTGATTGTATCTGACATTTCTGAGGTGTTCTTTTAGTCTTGTGCTTACGTTTCTCTTAGTTTTTCTGATGAATATTTTGTTGCATTCTAAACAGTCTATTTTATATATGTCTGGCTTTTTTTCTGGCAGGATTCTGAAATTGTAAAAGTTTCTTTTATAGTAAATGAAGACATACACACACATATACAGAGCGGTCCCTCAGGGCTCTGGCTGGGAATTGCACAGCAGTCTTGTGCGACACGTCTGAATGAACTCAAGGCCACGGGCTCTTCCACTTATCAGACATGTGGCAGCAGGCTTCAGTCAGCTGTTATTGCTTGCGTATAGACGTGAGACTCATGTGTATTTGTGTGCGATTGAATTATCGGATTATTACAACCCAGAAATGGTACTCAAATTTTTGCTTGAACAAAGACTTTTTACGTATGACACGTATGTGAAAACCGACTCATGTAGACAGGTGTGTAGGCAATTTCACAATAAATTTCCTGGTGTTCCAGTTCTGAGTAGAGAAACAGATATCTAGTGAATAAAGTGAAGAGAACAGGATCATTTAATATTGTAAGTTGTAAAAAGAAACGAAGGGTTCTAACAGAAGAAAAACTTGATGAAATTGGCGAAGCATTTGAATGGTCTCCGAATAAATCTTTAAGACGTGTAGCACAATAAGTCAGTGTTTCAAAAACCTCAGTACATAGGTCTATGAAACTGTTGAAATTAAAACCATACAGAGTGATTATTGTCCATCAATTACGACCGTGTGATGATGAAGCCCGCTTAAAGTTCTGTACCTGGATGTTACAAAATATTGCAGGTGGTACTGTTGACCCACATCTAATAATTTTTTCAGATGAGACATGGTTTCATTTGACTGGCCATTTTGATTCACAAAACAATAGGTATTGGTGTACTGAAAATCCACATTTAATTCATGAGGTTCCTTTACATGATGAAAAAATTGGTGTATGGTGTGCTGTAACAGCAGAATGGATAATAGGCCCCATATTTTACAATGATACCGTTAATTCCGATAGGTACAGCAGAAATATTCTCGTGCCATTTTTTGCAATGTTGACAGATAATGAGGGAATATGGCTATTTTCAACAAGATTCTGCCACAGCTCATACTGCGGAGGCTTCCTTGGAAGACATCAAGAATGTTTTTGATAACAGAATAATCTCTAAAGGGTTATGGCCAGCTCAATTGCTGGATCTTACTGTGTGTAATTTTTATCTGTGGGGAACTCTCAAAAATAGTCTATAGGAATAATCCTCGCACCATAGACGATCTTAAAAGCAATATAGAACAGAAATTAGGAAAATTACACAACAAGAACTTATGCGTGTGAATGGTAATTTCATCAGAAGGTGTCAAGAATGTTTATCTGCCGAAGGACACCACTTTCAACACCAACTGTGAAAAAGGTTAGTACTGATAAAATAAAACAATTAGGTTTGTTCAACAGGTAATCAATATATCATAATAATCATCATAAAATCAGTAATAATACGGTATCAGTGTCAATAATGAGAATAATAAACAGATACATTGAATATAGCTCGCAGAACACGCATTGCGACTACCGGCCAGATGGCTGAGGGAACGCACTGTAGATACATTGTATTTTACAACAGATTATATCTACACCTGAAAATTACTTAGTTATTTCTTTCAGGAAGAGAATTTACAACTTTCTTTGTACTTCAGTTAATCTGTAGATTGAAAAGAACTTTTGAAGAGAACTCTTCTGCCTGAGTGCATCATTCCCAGTTAAGAGAATACCACAGTAGAGTTTACAGTTCACCAGGGTAAAGTCGCTTTTCTGTTGCACCAAGCCTGGTTTAGACTTTACTGGCATTTAATTGTGGTAAAATCTTTAAAAATGGAACTTAATAATTACGTATTGTATCTTAAGTATCTTAATCCATTTAATCACAACAAGGAGAGAGTGATAGAATAGAAGAGGGATCTCTCTTATGAAGAACTGAATGACATTTCATGTCAAAGAAGATTTCGAATGAAAAAAGAAATGGTAGCTGCAATTTTGGACGAAATTGTTGAACAGTTTCAGTTCCTTACAGCAAGAAACAGTCCAATATCACCTAGAAATCCTCATCTTGTAGCACTACAATTTTATGTGCCTGGAACATTTCAAGGGGTAATTGGTGACATGAGTGATATAGACAAAACAACGGCATGTTGCAGAATACACAGGGTGTCAGATGTTATTGTGCTGCTATCACCTCAGTATATAAAACTGCCTCTCACACAATGAGAACAAAGTGAGGTTATGGAAGAACTTTATAGAATAGGTAGACTCCATGGTGTATTTGGAGCATTGGACTCCACTCATGTCAGAATATGTCTCTTGAAGGGGAGTGAGGTGTTTAGGAATAGAAAAGGTTACTTTCCTTTAAATATACAAACCATGAATGATCCAAGTCTCATGATAAGAGAGATAGTAGTTATATAGCCACGTTCAACTCAAGATAGCACTATATTCCACAAATCTCAACTGAGAGCACGTCTTGAGACAAAAGAAATAGCCAGTGAGTATCTTTTGGATAATGGAGGTTATCCTTGTAAATCATATCGGCTTACAATTATACAAAATCCCACCACTCCAGTAGAACATTATAACATATCGCTACCAGAAATGTCGTTGAAGGACAATATGGGTGTGGAAAAGAAGATTTCCTGCAACATACACAACACTTCTAACATTATAGTGCTATGGCCATGCTGCACAACATTGCTATTGCAGCTCGAGAGGATGAGCCTCCTGATGATCCTGAAATTCATCAGTTACTCCAACAAGAAGATGAAGACAATTTTCAAATACCTGAATCACAGGGATGATGATAACTCAGGAAAAGTTAGCAGACGAGCTGTAATTAACAGGCATTTTACTTAAATTAAAGAAAAGTGAACGGCAAGAATTTATTTAAGCGCAGTCATAAATTACTTTTTTTTCTGCATTTTTTTATTTAAAAATGTCAATTTTTCTTTTAGTACAACCTTTTTGATTTGTATTACTTCCAGCTCTTCCTGTTTTATTTTCATAAACATTTCATGTTCTTCCGTTTTCAGGGCCATGTCCATTTGAAGCAATTCTCTTTGTACTTCTGTAGCACTCGATAAGGATTCACTGGCTGTTACTTTTGGTTTCTACCATCCATCGGAAAGAGCTGAATTTGTAGGGCGGCGCTGCAGCAATGAAAATTGTACCTGATGATAATATAACATCGTTATATTGATAAAGAGAGATGTAGAACAAGTGATGTGCAGAATATATAACTGGTTTATATGTTATAAACATTGGTCCAATGTGCCAAACTTTGAGATTTTTACTTTTTCACTAGCAAAGAAAAGCTAAGCATATATTCTTTATATAGTGCAATTTTTTCTGTGCTTCTGAAGAAGGGTTCTTGCCTGAAATATAGCAAAATATTGCTGTTATAGTGTTTTAATGTGCTTGCTTTTATAATTTGACATTACTAGTTTTCTATCTTTTTACTTTCTGTACTACGTATAGTAAGTAGGGGAAGTATTGTACTCCACCCAAAAATTCGATACTTAGATTTCACCGGAAATAACATGTTTTGAGACCCCCTGAATCCAAAAAAAGCATTTTGGAAACATGTCCGTGTGTGTGCGTGCGTGCGTGCAACTCAGAAACGAACAGTCGGATAAACACCAAACTTGGTATTTAGGTTCAGTATCTTCCAGAGATGCGACACGGAGGTTTTCAAGAAAATCCCCTCACCCCAGATTACCCTTTACATGGAAGATTTTCCGAAAATTTTAATTTTCTCAAAAATGGCTCTGACGATTTTGATTAAAATATCATATGTTTAAGATATTTTTATGGCAAATAAAATGAATATCTTGAATTTCCTGGGAATGTTTCCAAAAGTGCTCTTCATTGTGAACGACTTTTGCATATCTGGTAAACCATAAGAGATAGACAAAATTTTACTACACAAAAAATGTAGATCGCGTTAAAATACACAATTTATGTCATTTACATTTTTTTTGTTGAGTGAACTATTTTCGAGATATTGCTTGTTATTCCCTTAAATTTTTCAATACTTATTTTCTCAAATGGGAATTCGTTATTCATTTTTTTGTCTTGGATATGCAAAGAGTATTAATCTGTGGGAAAGGGAATGGTGCTGCAGCTAGCAACCAGCTATTAAGAGATATGTATGTGCTTAAAGGCTGCTGTATTCATATATTGCCCTTGTAAATATATATTCCCCTTACATCTACAAGAAAATTAGCAATAAGACAGTTTCTGCAAATGTTTATCTGATTAACATGAAGTAGATGGAGAATAAAGCGTTTGTAAAAATAGTTTGTACAAGAGTAGAGACAGTCATGTGAGTGTTACACATCAGATTTTTTTTTAATGTTTACATGTTCTGATATGTGTATTAAGCCCAATCCAAGCCACAGAGCTGTGTCTCAACATCACGTTAGTGCAGTTGGCTCTGTATATGAGCGCCACTGATAAAGAGAAAATACTTTTGCAGATATTTCAACTAGGTTTGGTACACCTTTTTGAAATTTTGATTCTTCAATATAGTCTAGTTATGGGTTCATTTACCACTTCAATTTCCTGGCCAGCCCATGCTTGTGAGTTTTCCTAAAATTAAATTAATATTGAGAAAATACTTCACCTTTTGCACCACTTGGTCTATCAATTACGTGTTTGTTCTCTGGAGGACACTCAGTTCTATCACCATTATCATTTTGGCTACAGAAATCTCCCTAAAACAGAAAAGTTATAGTGTTTTCATGTGAGTTATTTAATTTATTGTATGTATGTTTTGTTATGATAAATATATTAACATACTCGCATTAACAATTGCTTCTAATGTCTCCAGTGGGCTGGAAGTAGATCTACTCACACTGGAAGTTATATTACTTTTATAAGCTGAATTGTGTATTCAATGAACATACATTATTAGCTATAGGCCTATGTTAAGTATATGGTCAAGCTGCAATTACCATTGTTTCTTGCACATCTGAGTTGTGTGGGTTAGCAACATATACGTTGTTTTCTCTAATCATTGCAAGCACTCTTTTGTCCACTTCCTCCAGTTATCATTTGCTGAAGCTCTTCTCGCCTTTCTTTTTAAATTTTCATACACTGTTTGTGTGTGACCTTTCCATGGTGCCTCCACATCAAACAAGTAATAAGAGGATGACTGCATCTGCAAAACAATAATATAGTATGTGCAAGTTATAAATTTTGTATACATTAACTTAAGAGGCACACAGTTAAACTCATGATGGAGTTTTTGCCAAGCTTTCTCTTTTTCTTTAAGGTAACACCATCCATCTATTTGTTTTCTATTATGGATTTGTATATTTTTACTATATCCAACAATACTGAATTCTCATGAGCGCTAAAATTTAGCATTCTAGGACGTCTTGACGTTTATTGCCTAAATTGTTCATTTGGTCCATTGCATTGTTTGCAAATCAATGAAATTGTAGTAAACTATAGGTTATGGACACCAGTCACTAGCATAAACACAAGAAGCAAGTGACTTCAAAATTAATCATGGCCTTCTGAATACTGAATTGCTTTGGAGGAGAAAAGTAGCGAGAAAACCAAGCACTACAAAACCATGGTATTCAAACCAAGGGTTAGAAATGGTGCACAGATTTAATGAGTTTACATGGTAATAGTTTAACTGAGGTGTTGTAACACCTTATATTTACTGGGATTGATGCACTTGGTCATTAGTTGTTTTAGTGACTGGTGTTAGAATTTAAACTTTTAATGTGTTAAGAAATGTGTTATAATGAATACTCTTTGACTATTTTCCTAGAAATAAAAACTCACAATATGCTCTGGTGGTGGATTTTCTAGGCAGAAGATTAGCAATACACCCTTGGCATCCCATGATCTTCCTGGCTAATTTCTCATGCTTTGGTTGTGCAGAATCTTGGTGCTTCCACTGCATAGACTGCTGTATTGGTTCAAGTATGTACTAGTGCACTCTTGTTTTATCATTTGTTACAAATCAGTGCATTAAGTTGGTGGGATCTCTCAAATTTTGCTCAGACATTTGCATTTTGATGCAGAGCCAGCAATTGCGGCACCAGTCTCACAGACAATTTTTCATATCCAGTTCTCTCTCAAAATGTGCAACATACGTCCCCCTGAAATGCCCAGAGCTTCAGAAACTTTGAACGCCTTCATTCAACAATCCTAGAGAATCATGTCCTTTATTTTATTGATGTTATCATGGTGGATTTTGGCCTTCTGTAGGTCATTCCAGAACTTTTCAAATGACCCTTGTAATATGTCAATTGTAGTATTAGAGATAACGTTTGTCTTCCAGTTAGTTAAACTGCAGCACGCAAATCTCTAATGGTAGTATACACAAGCCTTTAGTATGATACTGTTTAAAAATGCAGATGCCATTTAAACTTTATTTCTATAGATTTCAGAGCTGGTATTATCAAACTATCTGGATGAGTACCAGGAAATAATGCCATGGGATGCCCTCAAGTATCTGATAGCTGGTATCAATTATGGTGGTCACGTTACAGATGACTGGGACAGAAGACTAATTCTTACATATGTTAATCAATACTTTTGTGAAGATGCATTGACCACTATTAACTTCAGGTATTAAGTTAAAGTTTTAAATTATAGATAAGTGGTCATTATAAATATTGAGTGGTATGAATAAAAGTGAGTATGTGCTCTTGCTCAACAAACTTGAAGTTTATACTATGAATCATATGAATAAAACTTTGTAGTATAAGCTTATTTGAGAATACTTATTGGCTTTTGCCTGCCTGTCTGTGACCCTTGACCTCTGTTGTTTTGCATTTCTTGTAGTGAGGATACTTGAAGCCACTGCTTCAGAATGCCTTTGCCTGGTTATAAGTATTTAAATGAAAGCCATAAAACATACAAACTGAAATATTCTTCTTTTCAGATTATCAGCATTGCCTACATATTACATTCCTAAAGACGGTTCTTTGCAGTCGTATATTGACAACATACAAGTTCTACCAGCTGTCGATCATGCAGAAGCTTTTGGACAACATTCTAATGCTGACATTACTTCACTCATCTCGGAGACAAGAGTGTTGTGTGAAACACTAATGTCACTACAGATGCAGGCGGCATCTGGTGAGGGAATGTCCAAGGAAGACAAGGTAATGAGAAACAATTAAGATAGTTAATGCTCTCCCCAGTAATCTCAAGGAAAATTTAGCAATTTCAAAGTTTTTATAGTACCTTTATGGTAAATCATTTTATTCTGTAGAAGAATATTTAAATCATAATTCAACCTGTTGACAGATCAGTTCTAGCATGCTACATAATGTATAATATATGAATGCATAAATATCATGTTTACGCACTAATTAAGGATATAGAAATGCTTTGTACAGCAAGCTATAAAAACCAAATTATGCTGTAATAATGTTAAGTTCCTGTACTAAGCAGCAATTAAGATGTTCCATTATTATGTTATTAAATACAGGGTGGTGCAAAAGTCACTACACACTTATTTAACTTACGTTAATTTTGAATAATTTGAAAGTGATGAAGGCCTACCAACAAATTACAGTACACATCACTTCTTTTTATGTTCAAAACATCTCCACTCTTCATCAGTACATGTTGAAGTCTATCTGGAACACTCTGACACACATGCAAACACAGCTGAATGTCGTTATCCAGATTGTGGAAGGCATCCTCCATGTAATCACTCCGCTCTTCAAGAGTTTGTAGTTTCCTTTCATAGACTTCATCTTTAACCATACCTCAAAGAAAGAAATACATTGGGGTAATATCGGGGGATCATGGTGGTAATTCAATCGCAGCGCAACATCCAGTACCCTTTCTTTGAAAATGTTATCAAGGTATGTCCTACAATCTAATCCATAATGCACAGGAGCTCCATCATGCTGGAAGTAAAGCTAATCATATTTGTCCATATGCATGATGATTCCTGGTGTAACCTCTACAAGTGGAACCAAGTACTTGTCTCCAGTGAGATTTACGTCAATAAAGTATGGCCCAATTACACCGCATGCTGATATTGCAGCCCACACATTAACACCAGGTTGATTTAGTGGTTGCTCTAAAACAACATGGTTTTCCATGTACCAATAAGTACAGTTATGTTGATAGATTTGTTGAGTCACACTTATTTACACTCACCTTCACTTTTAAAAGTTGTAAAACATTGAAACATTTTCGAGTATATTCGTCCTCATCATCAACTGTTGGGTGACTGAAGCTCTCCTTTTCTTGTCTCCTCTTCCTCCTACTGCTGTAACTGATTCTTTTGCCATCTGGTGTAAGGGGCACAAAGCTTTAAAACTTTGTTTAAAGGTGGGATTTTGAAATTAATGACATTGTTGCAGTTTTTAATTATACATATCTTTTCCCAGATATTCAACTGTATTGGTGCGGTAAGTGGTTTATAGTTTGGCCAATATCACGATTTTCCATCCAAAAATGGTGAGACACAGCAGATTTATCTATTCGTTTTAGTTTTATGTTTCTCCTGTGTTCCTTCAGTCTGGTTTCCAAATTTCTTTTTTTGTTTTATCTATATAATATTTCTCACACTCTTCACAACTAATCTGATAGATTCCACATTTCACTGCATTTAGGGTTGTATTTTTAAGAGGCATGTTTAGCAGATTCTTCAGACTGAATTTGTTTTGTAGGGCTGGTTTGGCTGGAAAATCAGGATATTGGCCAAAGTATAAAATTGTTGAAACCACTTATCACACCAATAGAATTGAATATCTGGGAAATTATATATATATATATAATTAAAAACTGCAACAATGTCATTAATTTCAAAACCCCGCCTTTAAACAAAATTTTAAAGCTTTGTGCCCCTCACACCAGATGGCAAAAGAATCAGTTACAGCAGGAGGAGGAAGAGGAGACAAGAAAAAGAGAGCTTCAGTCATCCAACAGTTGATGATGAGGACGAATATCCTCGAAAATGTTTCAATGTTTTACAACTTTTAAAAGTGAAGGTGAGTGTAAATAAGTGTGACTCAACAAAACTATCAACATGAATACTTCACTGTTAATAGTGCTTCTGTTTTTAATCTTTGAGTATAGTTATGTCGGTTTACATGTCCGGAACAACTTGAATGTGGCCTCATCAGACCACAAAATGTTAAGAAAGAAATCCTGGTCAACTCGATACTGAGCAAGCATAAGTTTACAAAATTGTAACTGCCTGTCTGGATCATCTTACGTCAACTCATGTATCAGGTATGGAATGTACACTTTGAAGTTCTGGTGATGTGATATCCTTTGGATTGACCGATGTGATAATTTTGGGAACTCTGCCGCTAATCATCTTGTGGACTTCTTTGGATTAAACATAACGGCCAAACAGTAATATAGTAAAACACCTATAAAATAAAGAAAAAACTGCAACACTATTTTTTGACCTTACCAAAGCATTTGACTGTGTAGATCATAATATTTTATTGACCAAGCTGGAAGCATTTGGGATTAGGGTCTAACTAAAGATCTAATTAGCTCGTATCTTATTGGCAGAAATCAGGCTACTCAAATATATCATAAACAAGGAAACTTAACAACCAAAACTACTTCCAAATTTAAAACTGTAAAATATGGAGTACCTCAAGGCTCAGTATTAGGTCCCCTTTTATTTATTCTCTATGTGAATGACATTCCTACCACAGACAAAAGTAAAGTTATTTCATATGCCGATGACACAACTACTGTATGTTGGGATATTTCAACTGAGGAACTACTTAACACAATGACAAGAAACATTGACTCGCTTTTTAAATTTTTTAGGGAAAACAATTTAAAATGTAATATGTCTAAGACCAAACTAATCCAATTTAATCTAAGGAATTCTAACAATACGCATAATACTCTACAATTACCAAATTATAATATAGTTAGCACAAATGTACATAAATTTCTGAGAATCATAATTGACCCAAAATTAACATGGTCAGAACACATTCAGCATATTTGTGGTAAAATTAGCAAGTCATTGTATTTACTTAGGTATTTCTCAAATATTCTAGAAGAAGGAGAATTAAAAATGATATATTATGGGGTCATCTTTCCTCATTTAATGTATGAGATAGAAATCTGGGGGTGTTGTACAAAAGCAAACATTGAAAGACTACTGAAATTACAGAAGAAGGCAATCAGAATAATATATCAGTTAAATCATAGGGATTCGTGCAGGAAATTTTTTAAAGATAAACAAATTCTTACAGTAATTTCATTATATGTTTATAAAGTAATAATATATGAATTACAAAAAGATAATTTGATATTCATCGCACAATACACGACATAACAGTGATTTCTTCAGACAGGGTTTTAGAATTACAGTTAGTTACAAGAATCCTAAAGTAATGGGACAATTCCTATATAATAAGCTGCCAGATTTTGTAAAGCAACCTAATACAGCACATAGTTAAGACTAGGCTTAAGAGTTATCTAATAAATAAGGCTGTATATACCATGGACGAATTGTAGTATAAGTTTGAATAAATTGTATTATAAACCTGTAATTACATAAATATGTAAGCATTTGACAATGTCAGAAACTGTATTTCAGTCTATTGATAATAAATGCATTATTATTATTATTATTATTATTATTATTATTATTATTATTATTATTATTATTTTTATTATTATTATTATAGATATTGAGTTCAATGTCATCAGTTCAAGCTGTCCTAGGTCGCCCACCGTGATGCATCCAAAACAGAACTTTCAGTTTCAAATTTATCAGTTACATTGTAAACAGCCTTGTGTGTTAGTGGATTTGACTCTAAATGTTCTCTCCATTCCCTCAGTACAGCACTTTACCACTTTGGTAAGCAGTCTTCACAGCAAAAATTCTTTCTTCTTTTGTTAACATTTTGTGAAAACTGTTATTTCTGCTGTCAAGATGATGTTACTTATAGGTACAATTCATTTGTTAACACTATGTGTCATTTCCTGTTCCCTACCAACCATGTCGATGTACGTTGTACACCCTACTAACCTTGATACATACATTTCCCTAAGTGTGTAGTGACTTTTGTGCCACCCTTTATGTTTGATATTTTGTGAACGTATATCTTAACATTAAATTTTGGCACTCTTTGCATATAAGTAAAGATGTAAACATTGTGCAGCAACACAAACTGTAAAAGCCAAGTGCAGTGATTTTATGTTCAGCAACTGTATTAAGTTTTCAATGTACGAGAAATTTGATGTTCACTGTTTGTATTTTAGCACCATAGCTTTGAAACGTAATACACTTTGTGCATCTATTTTGTATGTAATGAGAAAGAATGCAGAATATGTTTATTATTTTGTAAATGTATATTTTAACACTAAATTTTGATGCTCCTTGCATGTACATAAGGATGTAAGCCCTGTGCAGTGACATAGGTTGTAAAAGCCAAGCAGAGTGATCTGTTTTTAGTAACTGTAATAAGTTTCAATGCACTAGCAATACCATGTGTACAATATATATTTTAAAACCAGAATCTGAAAGCTTGTACATCTTGTTTATGTAATGAATGCTTTTGACGTGTTCTATGTTCAAGGCCTGTTTAACTGCTAACAAACCTACAGAATGCAATCTAGTCTAATCTTATCTAGCAACTATTGAATCCTGTACTTCTCATCTAATTGACACTGTGATTATGAATCCCAAGGAAAATGTGCAAAGTCCTGAAAATAAGTTAAACAACACAAAATACATTTACAGGTCCTGCAGCTTGCATCTGAGGTAGCATTAAAAGTTCCAGCACCTATAGACTATGAACATACCGTAAAGCTGATTGGAGCTGGAAAGACACCACTGGATGTTGTTTTGTTACAGGAGGTAAGTCTTTGTATATGATGGCAGTTCAGGAAGTTCTCAGTCTAATACAGAGATGGTGCTGGCAGTATCAAATATCAAGGATATTTAATTTATTTAGAAACTTTGCAAAAGTGAAGGCGAGGTACAATACTTGAGCATTAGGAGTCGAATTTGGGACATGTTTACTTCACTTACTCTGTAATTATACTGGACATGTTTCAGAAGCTTTCACTTACATTATCATTGTAGGTCGACCGGTCGTGCTGGTGTCATCTTCATTCTGATCTCTGGTAAATGGCATGATACTTTGTATGGGTGTTCGGAGGTAGGATTTCAAAGTTCATAACTGTGTGTTTGTACCTTTGCATGAAAATCTTCTCCCATAAATCCCAAGTTTGGAAGCTTTTGGACCTGATCTTTGGGAGGTGCTCTCAAGGTTTTTCAAGTTGAATTTATTTTGAGGGGCTAGGATTGTGTTGTCTTTTCAAAAGACCTTTCAGAACCCTCTGTGTAGAGGTAGGTGGAATGTGAATTTCTTTATTTTCTTTTTGTCTTACAAGAGTGTTAGGGCAGTGATATTACTATTCTAATATTAGTGGTATTACTGTAACGTTGGAAGACTTTAGAACATTTTCTAAGAGGACATCATGCCAATATCCCAGAGCAGGTTCCGCCAATTCAGCATAAAGACACATAACTGGGCTAGTGGGAAAAGTACCGATAGCCACTCGAATGCCCCTATTATGGACTGTGTCTAAACTCCTCAGCACAGATGATCCTGTTGAGGAATAAATGATATACCCATAGTCTGCTTTTGATTGGATCAGTGCGCAATACAGTCACAGTGAAACTGTTTGATCCACTCCCCAAGATTTGCCATTTGACACTCACAACATATTCAGAGGAAGTTCACATTGTGCTTTCAACTCTGCTATATGCGATGACCAGTTAAGTTTCCTATCAAACATCAACCCCAGGAATCTTGTCGAATCTGTGAATAGTGGTAAATCTGGACTGAATCAGAGTGAAGGTGGTAATCATCTCCTGGCGCCAGAAGTTAACACAGATTGACTTCTCATTTGAGAAATGAAAGCCGTTTTTATAACTCCATTCCTGAAGATTATCCAAACATTGCTACATACGACACTCCAAAAATGGTGTATGCTGAGAAGTACAATAGATGGCAAAGTCATCTACGAATAAGCGTGATGATACCCCTGAAGGAACACATTTTGAGATAGAATTAATTGCTATAGCAAACAGTGTAACACTTAGTACTGATCCCTGAGGCACTTCATTCTCTTCAAAAAATCTGAGTTGATCCTTACTTGGAAAATGCGGTCCTTCAAAAACTCCTGAATGAATAGTGGCAAGTATCCACATTTGTTCCAGATGTGCAGGGAACGTAGTATTCCTGCTCGCCAACATGTATTATAAGCCTTCTTGAGGTCAAAAACTTTTGCAACAGTTTGACAATTTTTAATGAATCCATTCATGATGACACAAGGTGGTCCATTGATGAGCGGTGTCATCGAAAACCGCACTAAGTGTTGGTCAGTAGGTTGTGAGTTTCCAACCACCATACTAGCCTCCATTGATCATGTGTTCCATCACCTTGCAAACCCAACTGGTGAGGGAAATAGGACAGTAGTTGGACAAAGGATGACGCCCCGTTCCAGTTTTCAAAATGGGTATGACGGTGGCCTCCTGCCACTTTTCTGGAAAAGTGATGTCCACATGATTATAGACCTCGAGCAGGAAAGCCTACCTTCAGGAGAGAGCTGTTGCAACATTTGAACCTGGATACCGTCTCGTCCTGGTGCTGATGTCGCAAAGATGATAGAGCATGTTTTAACTCTGTCATGGTGAAAAGGTGATTGTAATCTTCAAGGTTTCCAGAACGAAATGCTAAACCTTGAGATTCCACCTCAGCCTAAACTGGAAGAAACTCAAGCAAATAGTTATCTGAGCTAGGTACTTGAGCGAGGTACTGCCAAACATGTTAGCCACATCAAATCTATCAAAAATAATTCCTGCAGTTGTTTCAAGGCCAGCGATTGGCATGTGGGTCGATTTTCTGGCAACATGCCTTAAGTTATCCCATACAACAGAGGAAGATGTATGTCGATTAAATGAAGCTGCAAACTTGCTCCATGATGTCTTTTTGCTATCCTTAATAATTTCTCTAGACTTGGCTTGTATTTCCTTGTAACTGCATCAGGTTACCCATTGTAGTATGATGCTGAAATATCCTAAGAGCACACCTCCGAGCACGAATGGCCTTTCAATATTCATTGGTCCATCAAGGGAAAGGAAATTGATGGGGGTGCGCAGTCAACCGAGGAATAGATTGCTCAGCAGCAGGAAGAACTGTCTCTGTGACATGTTCAACCAAAACATTCACAGAGTCATGCTCATTGTAATTAAACACAGCCAACTGGGAGTAAAGGTTCCAGTTGGCTTGAACCAAGCGCCATCTAGGCAAACGTGTGGAACATATATCTTGTGTTAAGAGACTAATAAGAAATGGAAAGTGGTCACTAGAGCGTAAATTAGAGATGACATTCCCTTGTAAGGAAACTGCTAATTGTAGTGAACAAACTGCTATATCAAGGTGTGGAAAAGTGTTGAAGGAATCTGAAAGAAATGCAGGCTGTCCAGTGTTCAGAAGAGCTAGGTTATAAATGTCTAAGAAATCAGCAATTTAATTTGCCTCTCACACAAGCCCGAGGTGAGCCCCAAAGAGAGTGATGGGCATTGACGTCTCCCACCAACAGAAAAGGCATTGGTAAATGGGAAACTAGATCTTCTAAATCAATGAGCAAGAGGTCATCAGATGGAGACGAATAAATGCTACAAATGGTAAATGGATGGATGGCAGTTTAATCCTTACAGCCACTGGATGTCAGACTGTATGGATACTGATTCCACAAATGCAAAAATGTTATCCAATCTTTTTGAATAACAAACAGATTCACTGAATAAATTTTTTTACCTTCCTCTGTTCTATTAATAACCAAGTAGTGAGGACCATAAGACTTGACTACTTCTTTTCTATAACCTTAACATTTGTTTTGGATTTTTTTGTATCCATAGTTCTTATATCCTCCACCATTACAGCTGTCACTGATGGCATACTCACATCCTGGGCGCCACCCCAGCTTAGGTGAGAGTTCTGGCCTGGACCTTGCTCACCTTAGGGTCTCACCTCCAAATTTACAGATAGAGGGACGCAATCACCTTCAGGAGTGTAACAGTTCATGCAATGGCCCCCTCCCTGGGACTGACCTTTATCAGCGGATACAAACACAGTCCTACATGATACTCAGGGGCTGGGAGTTATGCGTTACCCAGTCACCCTTTGATACTCTCTTGCTCTGTCCTGTGCAGCAGTATCCATCACACTGTGTTCAGTGATAGGTGGTCAAACACACTTGTGAACCGAAGTTGATTGTGTGTTTGACATAAGCCCTCTCACCTCTCAGAGGAACCCAATTGAGAGTGTGGCTCAGAACTTCGGGAGCACCAATCCTGTACCTACCATAGTAGGCCCCTGGGGGGATTTCCCACCAGGGTATGAGGTGGGAAGAGGGAAATGTTTATGAAAAGTTGTGTTGGTTTGCAACCCTATTTACATGATACCTCTGACATTTCTGCAAATATCTATGTTCATTAACATGAAGTAGATAGAAAAATAAGCTTTGGTAAGAATAATTTTTAGAAGAGATATAAAAAACATTCCGATGTGTTACATTCACATGTCTTTCTTTACCCAATCTTCAACAAACCATTCTTACAAAAGCTTATTTTTCTATCTACTTCATGCCAATTGAGATAAACATTTGTAGAAATGGTTTTATTACATATTTCTTTGTGGGTACAATGGGATTATAGGAATACGGTATACTTAAGTGATAATCAAATCTTTTAAGAGCTGGTCGCTATTTAATAGCTTTTAAATTCTGTCCTCTTTGCATGGCCAGGGGAGAAAAAAAACAAGAAAAATAATGACTTCCCATTTAAGAATAGTATAAGTATTTGAAAATTCAAACCAATAACAAGGAATATGTCAGAAGTGATTAACTCCACAAAAAAGTTTGATGTGAATTTATTTGTCTACATTTGTTGTGTACTAAGATTCTGTATATCTCTTACAGCAGAGGTGGCAAAAACGTGACTCGCGAGTTATTTTGACTCGCAGGCGCCATTCCCTCTATGCAACCATCCGTTTGTTTTTCATACGCTGCTGAGTGATGTAGTGCGTGTTGCATATTTGGTGACTCAATGAAGGAAGTCGTTTTGCCACCATTGTCTTACAGTTTACCAGTTATACAAAGTCATTCAGAATGAAGTGGACTTCAAAAGGCTATTCCCAGAAAGTTTGTCATGAAAATATCTCAATCATATGGTATTTTAATCAAAATCGTTAGAGCCATTCTTGAGAAAATTGGTATTTTTAAAACTTTTCCATGTAAATAAAATTTTATGGTGGGGGGGTATTTTCTTGAAAATCCTCATTTTGCATCCTTGGAAAATGCTAAACTTAAATGCCAAGTTTGATTTTTAGTTATGCTGTTCACAGACACATGGACCTTTTTCTAAAAATGCTTCTTTTTACTTTCTCTACTACGTATAGTAAGTAGGGGACGTATTGTATTCCACCCAAAAATTCGATACCGAGATTTCACAAGAAATACATGTTTTGAGACCCCCTGAATCTGAAAAAAGCATTTTTGGAAACATGTCCGTGTGTGTGTCTGTCTGTGAACAGCATAACTCAGAAATGAACAGTCAGATAAACACCAAACTTGGTATTTAATTCAATATCTTCCAGAGATGCGACACGAAGGTTTTCAAGAAAATCCCCCCACCCCAGATTACCCTTTACATGGAAGATTTTTCGAAAATTTTAATTTTCTCAAAAATGGCTCTTAACGATTTTGATAAAATATCATATGTTTAAGATATTTTCATGACAAATAAAATGCATATCTTGAATTTTCTGGGAATGTCTCCAAAAGTATTCTTCATTCTGAAGGACTTTGGCATAACTGGTAAACGATAAGAGATAGACAAAATTTTACTACACAAAAAATGTAGATCGCGTTAAAATACACAATTTATGTCATATACATTTTTTGTTGAGTGAACCATTTTCGAGATATTACTTGTTATTCCCTCAAATTTTTCAATACTTATTTTCTCAAATAGGAATTCGTTATTCATTTTTTTGTCTTGGATATGCAAAGAGTATTAATCTGTGGCAAAGAGAATGGTGCTGCACCTAGCAACCAGCTATTAAGAGTAATGTCTATGCTTAAAGGTTACTGTATTTCTATATTGCCCTTGTAAATATATATTCCCCTTACATCTACAAGAAAATTAGCAATAAGATACAGTCTGCAAATGTTTATCTTGATTAACTTGAAGTAGATGGAGAATAAGAGTTTGTAAAAATAGTTTGTACAAGAGTAGAGAAAGTCATGTGAGTGTAACACATCAGATTTTTTGGATTCAGGAACCTGAAAATGCATATTTCCACTGGAATCTCAGTATTGAATGTGAAATATGATACTTCCTCTTCCTACTATAGTGTAGGTAGTAGAGAAAGTACTAAATGATAGTGGATAGAGAATATAAAATATGAAATTTTCTATCACCTGACTGACAATAGATATTAAACAAGTCACTTTGTTTTTATTCCAGATCACTCGTTATAACCAGCTGTTAGTAGGAATGGAGTCTTCTCTAGTAGATTTACAGAAAGCCATAAAAGGTCTTGTTGTGATGTCAGCTGAGCTTGAGGAGATATTTAACTGTATTTTTGAAGGCAGAGTTCCCAACGCTTGGTTAAGAGGCAAGTATATAATATGTATGTGCTCACACGGCAGTTAATGTGTTGCATGGCTCATTGTGCATTGTCTGTTGCAGCATATTCTTCAATGAAACTGCTTGGGTCCTGGACTCGTGATCTTGTCCTACGAGTGCAACACTTCGGTGAGTGGGCAGAGACTACACATGCTCCACTGTACTTCTGGCTCTCTGCCTTCACCTTTCCTACAGGTTTTCTGACAGCAGTCCTCCAGGTGAGTGTGCATGCCGACACATTACATCCCTTACATACTACAACAACAAATGTTAAGTTTCAACATAGTGATTTAAAATCGAAGTTAAGGTAAAGTGTGTTTCATTGAAGACTGTTAGCTGTAACATTGGATTAAGTTAACATTGCCAAACCCTTGTGTTAGAATTTGGAAAATGACCACTGCAAACCAAGCTGCCGATGCAAAGTTGCTGTTTCCAAGTGCTTTAAAACCACTCTTCTCTGACTGGCTAAAATCAAAACTGGTATGAGAATGTCTAAATGTCCTGATTGTCTTGTCATCTTGCAACTAGCTCGAAAAGCAGTGGGTGCCAGGACATCTGGGCATCTATGGAAATGAAAAAGCTGATCAGCTGGCTAAAAGGGGTACTGCTATTGTAATTTGGCAGACAGCAGTGGCTCTTGCAGTTTACACCTTGCTTTATACACAGAACAACAGCACCTATTCTATCACAACTCCTTTGGAATTTCAGTTGCATTCGTAAAAATTCATGCACACTTGCACCTTCAAGGGTCAGTTCTGATCAGCGTGCTGCACATTCATTAACATATTCAGCAATGTTTTCTCTAGTGCATAGGAGTTTTCTGGTGCACTTGGTTGCATTTATTACTGTGTTATAAATAATGCTTTTAATCTGTGAATGTTTCAAATATAAATAAGTTATTGTAGCTGTTTGTAATAATGTCTGTAGTTAAACAAAAGTATGTGAACTTGAGAATAACCAGAAACTGGAGCTAATTAAAAGTTGGAAAACAGCGCATCTGTTGTTCATGTTTGTGAACTCTATGGTGTGAAGAAATAAACTGTTTTGGATATTCACAAAAATAAGGAAAAAGTTCAACATTTTTGCTTAATTAGTGTCAACAGCTAAAAGAGCGATTCTACAATATAAGATAGATCTAGGTTACCAGATTCTCAGCCAGGAGGAGATAGCAGAAACTGTTATGAAGGATGATGAGATGATGATGATGACAAGGAAGAAGAATGGATTGTGTCTGGTTTTAAATTATCAAAAGTAAGAGATCATATGGATGACATCATCGCATATTGGAGAGATCTCTAAATTCCAAAGTGTTGTTTCATATGAACAGTTGCAGTTTTGATCTTTGGTTATTAAGAAACAACATTCAGCATGAACACAACTAAAGCTTAATACTTGCTTTCAAATAAGCTCATGTAAATAGGTTTTTGTTACTAAACATGATATGCATATTGAATATTTTACATTTACATCATATAGCACAATGTCAAGTGTAATATTTTATTTTAAGTGTTCATTATATGATTTGCAATTTAATGAACTTCCAATTTTACTGATACCCTTTCGCCCCCCTTAGTCTGTTAAATCGAGGTCTTACTGTATAAGGAGTTATGCGTAAATGCACAAGTTAGAAAAGTTGTGGGAGTGTGACACACAATTTTTGTTTCTTGTAACTTAAAAGCTTTTAGTACTTAGAAATGTGTGCCTCAGTGTGAACTGAAAACTATAACAGATGGCCCCAGTGTAAAATGGAACAGGTACCTAACATTTATCCAATTTTTGGGACAGTAAGAAAACCAAAATATTAACAGTAAATTGAAGTAGCCAGGTGAAAAACTATTACCTACTTTTACAGCACATTTTTACTTTCTCTACCACATACATAGTTTTGTGTCAATATGGTGAGTAGAAAGAAGTTTTTCAAGGTACAAGGCTTAGTTTGCTGACGATAGGAAATCTTTTTTATTTGAAAATTTGCACAAAGTATTCATTGTATATTGCAACTTAGGGCTCATAAATTGAAGTAAAAATGAGGATGTAAAAAACAGAAACACATCATAGGTTAACTAAGTTCTGATAATGTTAATAAAAAGAATACTAAAACATCAAATTCCATAGTTTAGCTAGCTTCTCATATGTATTTTATTCTTAAATAAATAGGTAGTCCATTATCATAAACTGACTTAATAATTTATTGTTCAACAGAAATTTTATCCCATTTTAATATTGTCAGATCATATTTTTTATGTTATTGTGCATATTTTTTTAATTTTTTATCATAATAGCATATTTTTTGTGCATATTATGGCAATTTTTAGGTCATAAAAACCTAGCCCTGCTCATGACTGAAGTTATATACCTATTTATTTGTTTTTGCAGACTGAAGCACGGAGATTGGGTGTGTCTGTTGATACGCTTTCTTGGGATTTCACAGTATTCACCATAGAAAAGCCAACACTTATGGTAGCACCTACGGTAAGACCTAAATAGCAGCTGAAACTAGGGTTTACTTTTTCATTTAACATTAACATGTCTTGAAATGCTAATTAATTGAGTCAGTTGTGCAGCACACATACTGTATACTAATATAACGAAACAAAATTACAGAGTGCAACCTAAGTCAGTTAACCAAAAATGCATAGTTTGTTAGCATTAATGATTTATTCATAACAGTTATTATTCTACAGAAATTGTTCAAATTTCTCTCCATTGCTAAAGACCCGAGAGCAGTGCTATTGTGTTGGCGCAAGGAGTGGTTAGCTCTCTGTGGAAATAAACTTAGATTGAAGCACATTCTGATAAATTTTGTAACTTCCTCTCATGTATCTTGTTATGAGGAGGTGATTTTGGCTTGATTGCATATTGGCCACTGCAATTTTACACACGGTTACCTTTTTAAGGGTGACCCTGCTCCTATTTATCTGCTGTGGTAAAGATTTGTCTGTCATATGATGCTGGAGTGTATTCCTCTAGCACATTTTTGGGCGTCTCTGCAACTGCCAGGCAGCCTTGCAGAGGTCTTAACGGACAATAACCAAATGTTCACTAAGGTTTTTAAGTTTTTATCTAAGATAAACTTTCAAATCCGGATTTAGTCACATTGATAGCAAATTTTTCATACCTCTCGGCTTAGTTTTATAGATTCATCTTTATCTCTAGTTTTTGTTATGATTTTTATACTCATCTTTATTTTTGGCCTTTGCCATGGTCCATCTCTTAAGGGCACTAATGACCTTGTAGTTGAACGCCCTTAAACATAAATCATCTTCATTGTTAAAGACATACAAACATTAATTTACATACCTTGTCACACAAGTCACCTTTGTTACCAAACAAGTTTAAAATTGTTGTTCAGTTAAATTCCTTAATTAATGTAGATGTAGGTTTAATGGTTTTGTAGTATAAACTCAGTCCTTCAATATTCCCCCAATTGATAAAGTATAAAGTCCAGTGACCTCTGCGCCATGCCTTTGTATCCACTCCTCAAAATGCCTATTCAAAAATTCATAGATGTTTAATCTGTAGTATAGTGGAGCACCAACTTGTTGCCAAATAAAGTTGTTCTTACTACTTCAAATATAGGGGTATTATTTAATTGAACCTTAATTTCTCTTAACTGTTGATGCTACCTTTGCACAGTCATGGCTCCACTGAACCACTCCTTTGCTGCATATACCTGCCCAAACCATAACTCCAGGAACAATTAATTCCTCATCATTTAAAAAAAACCATGAATTTTAGAAGCACAAAGTTTATGCAAATACAGGGTATGGCAGAAACAATAAGCAGACTTTAATTAATAGCTATTTTGAATCCAGCAAGTTTTTTGTTGCAAATATATAGCAGGAGTGTAGAGTCAACCTTGGAAATGAGTTCACCAGTTTGTATCCTCTCTGCAATGTGTTAGTCATGGAGCACTGGACAGTAAGGGAGCATCTTTGGGCCAATTATCAGAACCAGTTCTATCATAGAAACCAAAAGAGCATTTTGAGAGGAAAGGAAATCTGTGTGTTGTATGATCCTATTCATTGTTGGGTGCAACAATGGAAGCAAGAGGAATCAGACACATACACTTAAATATTGTAATAAGCAGGCAAAGGGGTTTTAGTAAGTAAACAGAGCAATTGTGTTATTGCACAAAGTATAGGTGATGTCAGGTACTGTAATGGACACACTCCTCCCCTTCCCTTGCTTGGATTTCTGGTCACATTGGCTTGCTGGGGAATGGACTGGTGGATTTGGCAGCAAAGGCAGCAGCTACAGAACCCAGTGTTGCAATATCTTGCGTAATGTTGGAATACTTTAGGCTTGTTCTGCAGTGAGTGGTGCTATCGTGCTGGGGTGAGGAGTTGTCAGATCTCCATAGAAATAAGCTTAAAATAGTGAAGGATATTCTGATAAACTGGGTAACTTCCTGTCGTTTATCTTGTTGTGAGGAGGTGATTTTAGCGGGTTGCATATTGGTCTCTGCAATTTTACACACCGTTACCGTTTTAAGGGGAACCCTGCTTTTGTTTGTCTGCCATGTAGCAAAGGTCTGTTGGTCTGTTATGTGATACTGGAGTGTATTCCTCTATCACATCTTCGGGACTCTCTGCAGCTGCCAGTCAGTCTTCCAGAGGTCTTAACAGTCGATAACCAAGCGGTCAAAAGGGTTTTTAAGTTTTTGTCCAACAGGAAAACTTTTAAATGAGGATTTAGTCATATTGATACCAAGTTTTTTGTACCTCTTAGCCTAGTTATATAAATTCATGTTTATCTCTGGCATTTGCAATGATTAGTACTGTATCAGATCTTTATTTCTGATTTTTTTGCCATGATTTTTTTGTATTGATCTTTATCTCTGGCCTTTGCCATGATCTATTTTATAAGGGCACTAATGACCTTATAGTTGAGCGCACCTAAACATACCTAATTATTATTCCTCCCCTTCTCTCCACAACATCCGGTTTCATTCTGACTGTACCATTTATTTGCTGCATACAAGCCCCCCCCCCCCAGGGGCCTACCACGGTAGGTACAGGATTGGCACTACCAGGGCCCAAGCCACACTCTCAATTGAGTTCCTCTAAGAGGTGAGAGGGCTTATGCCAAATGCCCAATCAACTTTGTCCACAAGTGCGTTTGGCCCACTATCAGTTACCTCCCTGATCACAGTCTGATGGATACTGCTGCGCGGGACAGAGGATGGAGTCACAGGAGGTGACTGGGTAACATGTAACTCCCAGCCCCTGAGTATCATGTAGGACTATGTTCGTATCCACTGATAAAGGTAGTCCTGGGGAGGGGCCATTACATGAGCTGTTACTCTCCTTAAGGTGATTGGTTCCCTCTATCTGTAAACTGAGAGGTGAGATCCTAAGGTGAGCAAGTTCCAGGCCAGGACTTCAACTAAGCTGGGATGGCACCCAGGATGTGAGCATGCCATTGGAGGCATTTGTAATGGTAAGGATATAAGCACTATGATAACAAAAAAATCCAAAACAAACACTAAGGTTAATGGAAGAGAAGTAGTAGAGTCTTATGGTCCTTGCTACTTGTTTATTAATAGAACAGAGGAAGGTAAGAAATGTTATTCAGTGTATCCGTTTGTTATTCGAAAGGATCTGGATAGCATTGCTGGTCTAGTCAAATCATGTATCAAGTCTCATAATGGCATGCTCCTGGTTGAAACACAATCAGCATCCCAGGCAGCAGAATACTGAAAGAAGTATGTTAGCCAGCTCCCTATACAGTTTGAGATGTACAGGACCTTGAATTCCTCACGCGGCATGGTAGACACCCGTGCATTGGAACAGTATGTCCAATGAGAAAATTCAAGAGGATCTGGAAGAACAAGGTGTGGTTATTGAGATTAGGCCATATATATCGAATCTGCTGAGATGTTATATGTATCAGTGCTTTGTCACACAAGTGATTTCTGTAACGGTGAAGCTATCTGCGTTAACTGTGGAGAATTCCCACACAAGAGAGCATGTACATCAGCTCTCCAACATGTGTTAACTGCATTGGTGAACATCCATGTAGTTACCAAGAATGCCCCGTTTTACAGGGGAAAGGGCGATTCAAGAGCTCTGGGTTGGGGCAAAGGTTTCCTTCTTGGAAGCCCGGAAACTGCTGCGCATCTGCCAAGTCCAGTACCTATAGTTTAGTTCCAGCTAAACTTGTACCGAGTCGGGGAAATCGCAACTCAATCCAGCGATATTAACAGGGCCACAATTTCAGAGAAGATTCTTGTAGCCAGATCACTTTCAAAGCCCACGAAATAAACATCAATATCTGCCAAGTGTGTTACTGACAAGATCGCTTCAGTAAAATCACCATCAAGACCATCAACCTCAAACAGTAAGACTGACAAGCCCATAACTTATAATGCACCACAAATAAAGTTCAAAACCAGCTATAATAGAACTGACTTTCTAAAAGAAAATGGTAAGCCTTTATCCAGAACATGTAAAGGCAAGAAAAGTCCACGAGCATCTCTTCGGAGTTCCTCTTCTGAGGAATCTTCTGGGAAGGACTCGGATAGGTGATCTACACCTTCCTGTCTCGAACCAAGTTTTCAATTGGAAAGGGATCCTCTCCCGTGGAGGAGATGAAACAGGATGATTCTGCCTGCACTGCCAAAACAACAGTGAAAAAGGGGCAGGATCCTTCCTCCATTAACGGTGCTAGCCCAACACCGAAAAAGGTCAAATTGAGTCGACCACCATGTCCTCAATGTAGTGGACTCTTAGGATTGAGAACTTATCCCATTATGAATACTATGGCTATCCTACAATGGAACACGTGGAATAAGAACACATTGACCAGAGCTTGAGTTTTTACTCAACAGAATAAGCCTTTGATCCTAGGTTTATAAGAGACTAAGCTTCGTCCGAAGATAGCTTTCAAATCAGCTGGTATACCCCAGTGGTGTGATGTTACACCAAAGAGGGTGTTCTTGCGCATGGGGGCAATATGATGCTCATCAGAGATGATATATTTGTGGAATGTGTATCCACACAGTCTGACATCCAGTCAGTGGCTGTAAGGATTAAACTGCCATCCATCCATTTACCATTTGTAACATTTATCTGCCTCCATCTGATGACCTCTTGCTCACTAATTTAGAAGATCTAGTTTCCCAGTTACCAATGCCTTTTCTGTTGGTGGGAGACGTTAATGTGCATCACCCTCTTTAGGGATCACCTCAGGCTTGTGCGAGGTAAATTAATTGCCAATTTTTTGGACAATCATAACTTAGCTTTTCTGAACACTGGAGAGCCTACATTTCTTTCAGACCTTGATATAGCAGCTTGTTCACTACATTGGAATGTCATCTCTGATTTATACTCTAGTAACCACTTTCCATGTCTTATTAGTCTCTTAACACCAGGTATATGTTCCACACGCTTACCTAGATGTCACTTTGATCATGCCAACTGGAACCTTTACTTTGAGTTGGCTATGTTTAATTACAATGAGCAGAACTCTGTGAATGTTTTGGTCGAACATCTCACAGAGACAATTCTTTCTGTTGCTGAGCAAGTTATTCCCCGGTCGAGTGCTCACCCTCATCAATTTCCAGCCCCTTGGTGGATGGAAGGTGCCGAAATGCCATTCGCGCTCGCAGGGTTTTCCAGCATCGCCACACACTGGACAACCTAATTGAATGCAAGAAAATGCGTGCCAAGTCTAGACATGTTATAAAGAATAGAAAAAGACATCGTGAACTAAGTTTGTAGCTGCATTTAATTGACATACACCTTCCTCTGTCGTTTGGGATAAGTTAAGGCATGTGGCCGGAAAATCAGCCCACATGCCAATTATCGGTCTTAAAACAGCTGCAAGAGCTGTTGTTGATACAGTTGACATGGCCAACACATTTGGCCGTGCTTTTGCCCAAGTGTCCAGCTCAAATAACTATTCGCCCGAGTTCCTTTCTGTTAAGACTCAGGTTTCTGGTTTGTTCAGGAAATCATGAAGATTACAATGGACTTTTCACCATGGTGGAGTTAGAACTTGCTCTTTCATCTTCATGCTTATCTTATGAATGGTTGCCTTTTTAAGGGTGACCCCACTCCTATTTGTCCGCTTTGTAGCGAAGATCTGTCAGTCCATCACATCCGTGTTGCTAGAGTGTATTGCTGTAGTACATCTTCGGGACTCTCTGCAACTGCTGGCCAATCTTGCAGGGGTCTTAGCGGATGTTAAGCAAGCGACTGATAGAATTTTTAATTTTGTGTCAAAGGTAAATTTCCAAATGCAGATTTAGTCATGTTAATAGCAGGTGTTTCATACTTCTCGGTTTAGTTTTACATATTCATATTTATTTCTAACTTTTGTTCTGATTTTTATATTGATCTTTATCTCTGACCTTTGCCATGATATTTTGGGCACTAATGACCTAGAAGTTGAGCGCCCTAAACACAAATGGTCATCATCACCACCTTTCTCTGCCATAATCGCTGATTACCTATAATCTGGATGCACCTTAAATGTTAAATTAAGCACTGAACCATACTATATATATAGTATATAGCATGCACATGTTATTAAACATTGCAAATTACTGTTGTGTAATAGTATGAAGATTAAGTTATAGTTATGTCTTAAGATGATTTCAGCAATCTTATCTAAACTAAACAATTAAATTTCTTTTTTTCTTTTTTTTTCCTATGCAGACATTCTTCCTCCAAAAATGAAACCCTATACAAACAGACAAACACTGTTACACCAAAACTCTAAAAACAATGCAAATTTGTAGTTAAGCTAAGACGTAATAATTGATAATAACCTAATATAATAATCAATTAAATACTCATATAATTAGCCTAATTAATACAAAATATAACTAGTCTAATATAAATAGCAATATAATTAATATAATACAGATTACAAAAGAAATAGACATCTTTCAATGTGTTATAAATCCATAACTATTAATGGATCTGTTTGCACTGCCGTGTAAAGGAAGTCTTGAAATTTAGTTTGTAAAAATGTTCAATGTGTGATTCGTGCATCACATGATACACATCAAGACGATAATCAAGTTCATCCCAAACTAGATGTAACATATCTGCATCAACGCTTGCCACGACACTTCTGATACGTTCCTTCACGTCATCTAATTCGCGTGGAAGTGGAGGAACGAAAACTCTATCTTTGAGAAATCCCCAAAGGAAAAAGTCACACGGCGTGAGATCGGGACTCCTCGGTGACCAACATATCAAAGTGTTATTGTCATCTGCAGCATGGCCAATCCAACGCTGTGGTAGAATTTCATCCAAGCAAAGTCTAACATCTGTGTGCCAGTGAGGCGGTGCTCCATCTTGTTGGAAGATAAAGGTTTCCCCTTTACATTTCCTCATACAGTTGGGGCATCAACTAAAGCTGTAACATATCAATATATGTAAGTCCTGTTACTGTTTTTTCTGCAAAGAAGGACCCATACACCTTGGTGAGATACCGCATAAAACACATTAATTTTGGGAGAGTCCCACACATGTTCCACCACAACCCTTGGATTTTCAGTTCCCCATATTCAAACATTTCATTTATTCACTTTTCCACTCAAGTGGAAAGTTGACTCATCACTGAAAACTATTCGTTCACTGAGATCGTGATCTTCATTATGTCGTAACATTTCTATGCAGAAATCCTGAAATTTGACTTTGTCGTCTTCATGTAGCTGCTGCAAGAACTGCAACCTCTAAGGAGTCAGTTTTAGTTGCTTTCGCAAAATTTTCCATATAGTTGGTTGTGGAATTTGTAACTCCAAGCTTGCCCTTGTTGTCGATTTCTGTGGACTTCTTGCGAAAACACCACAAACACATTCAACATCCTCTTCTGATATGCGTGGTCTTCCCTGGCTCTTTCCTTTGCCTGTTGTCTCAAACTTTCTGTGCCAATCATAGATAGATTGTCTAGTCGGTGGTGCTTTCCGGAAACGTGTTCTGAAATGTCGTTGAACACCAGTTACAGAATTTGTTTTACCAAGTTCCAGCACACAATATGCTTTTTCCACAGGATTTGCCATTTTTGCAACTTAAACAACAATGACTTACATGATTACCAACTACAAAACTACCAATATAAACTTCCAGAGTTCCCCAACATAACACCGCAAAATTTATGTTGATATCATACTTAGTTTTTGTTTCATAGAACTTCAAAGTTGTTTACTTCTTTTGTAATAACCCTGTATAATTAATATTATAATCAGTGTTTTAGTTGGTGACTAAATGGTCGGCATGCAAAGTTTGAACACTTGCAAGTATAAAAACAGGGCACCAACATAACAGATACAATATAACTAAACTTCCCAATATACGTAACAGGTGCATATTTGTCGAGGAGTAGCCGGTTATGAATGGAATCTAACCAGTTGAATTTCACTAGATTCTAGTGACTTATCCCATAATGGTGGAAAAATGTCAAAGTTGCACTTTAGTAACCTCTTGTTTATTGTAAGTTGTGTCCATGTTTTACAGGAAGGAGTGTATGTGAGGGGAATGTTTCTTGAAGGGGCAGCTTGGGACAGGAAGAATGCCTGTTTGATAGAGCCGCAGCCCATGCAGTTGGTTGTATCCATGCCTGTAATACACTTCAAACCTATGGAAGTACTCAAGAAAAAGAGTAGAGGTAATTTATCACATTAAAGAAATTAAATCTAAAACTGTCTTTTGGCTAATCGTTGAGTATGTATCTCAGGTGCTCTGGAGTCGTCCTCCATGGTGTAGTGGTTACCATGCTAGCCTTTAGTTTCTGAGGTCGCAAGTTGAAACCTGGCAGAGGGTGATGGACTTTTTCGGGTGTAAAATCCTTAGCATGGCTTCCTTCGAAAGGAAGGTATAGCTGGTGGTCCAAATTAAATTGAGTTTTATTTATGGACGCTGTTTAACTGCTGTGGTCCTTAGCGTCCCATTTTATATTGGGCGTGAAACACTGGAAATTTTGCTCAGAGATCTCTTATCAGGCTTGAGGTTCTTTTACATGCTATAAATCTACAACACGGGACTACCGGCTTTACTTCCCTTCCAAAGGAAGCCATGCTAAGGATTTTTACGCCCGAAAAAATCCATCGCCCTCCACCAGCGACCTGAACCTGCGACCTTGGGAACTAGAGGCTAGCACGGTACCAGCCGGTGGTCTGTGTCATAGATTTATAGCACATAAAAGAACCTCAAGCCTGATAAAGAGGCCTCTGAGCAAAATTTCCGGTCTTTCAGGCCCAATATGGAATGCGACGCTAAGGACCACAGCAGTTAAAGAGCATCCATAAATAAAACCCAATTTAATTTTCAGGTACTCTGGAGCATGGTGGAGTTGATGAAGAGGTATTATTTAACTTATCCAAATTATAACACTTATTTCTGAACTAAAATTATAAAACTTTTTAGTTTTTCTGTTTGTAGATGTTAGAACATGAGATATTTCAACATATTTGTAACAATAATTAAATCATTTTGCTGGCTTAATGTTTGTTGTGGTTTTTATAAGTAATTTACTATCTAACCAGATCTAAGATTTCTCTTCCCAATGGCATTTCAAAATTATGATTTGCACTACTTTTGTGAGACTTTTACATGCTTTAAATTAGTTTACTTCGCTCTCTGCAAGGAGATAAGAAAGATCAAACTTCCATCTCATCTAAGACCAATGGGTAGTAGTAGCGTTGGAAGTAGGTTTCCCTTTAAGCACCTCAACCTAAAAAGACTTTTTGTGCACTTCCTAGTTTCTGATTTAGGGATTAATATCTACATTCACAGTAATTTGCAGTGTTTGTCTCACTAGATTAGGACCTGTTTCTAATTTTGTAGTAGCTCCAAGAACCTGGTATCTTATCTGTCCTGTGGCTTTGCATTCTAGTAAAATGTGTTTCACCATTTCATCAGGTTGTGAATACAGATGGCAAATGTCTTCCATATGGTATAATCCCATTGTCTTCAGGTATTTTCTGAACTCTCCATGTCCAAGGTTTATGAAGCCTAGTATGTTACTTAATTTTTCTCTAGGGTTATTAATTAATCACCTGTAGGGTTTGTTAATGGGCATTGGTTTCCATTTCTTTTGGATTTCTTTTCAGACCCAAAGTTTTACTGTGTTTTTTCCATTTAAAATACAGGTTCTGGTTTTATAAAGGAGGGAGATATCCTTTCTTTGCTAGGGAATCAGCTTTTTCATCTCCCATAATATCTGTGTATACAGGTACCCACCACAATTCTACTGTATTGTGGATTGAAAGGTTTGATAAATACTGACAACATTCCCACACTAATTGGGATTTGAAGTGATGGGAATTCAGAGCTTTAAGTTCAGCCTGACTGTCAGTTTATAAGGAAAGGCCAATGTATACTAATAGGATAATTTCTACCTACTGTATGCTTCTCTCACAGAGGATAATTCACTTGATGTGTTATGGTACAATTCCCTCATCTTAAATCTTTAGCTATATAGAATAAATTGTGAGTCATGATGGCTTGGATTGTCCAGCGTGTCTCTTCCACCACCGGTCTCCTAGCTCATCAGTGGCCAACTCATGTCTGCCAGCATCATCCTCTTGCTTCTGGTGCTATTTCTACACTTACATTGTTTCTCATTTGTCTCTTTGCCAGCTTAAGTAGTTTTTACCTATTGTGGATCATCTTTCCTTTTCTAAGAGTTACCTTCCATTTTTGCATTTTACCTCTTCACTGTACCTTCCATTTCTATTTGGCCTTTTAAATGTCTTATTCCTTCTGAACCACAAGTTACACTTCCCTGCAATTTTCAACTATAATGTCTGATAATACACAATTGTTTACTTTGAGCATTATGTTTAAATTTTGTCTTGAGGCTTCTTGATATTACTCTATATAAACCGTAGCTTCCATTCTCATCACTTTAAATGTTTACAACTTAATTTTGCTAGAAGAGCGCCAGGATAGCTCAGTGGTTTTATTTGCAGCTCTCATGCTGAGAGTCCGTGGTTCAATTCCCTAAGTCGGCACTATCCAAGCCTTCACCCCCAAGGCCCAACGTGGTTCAGAACACAAATTGTAGGTCCTCTCATTCCATCACCATTTACCATTAACACCCCCTCATTGGAGTAATGGACTCCACTCTGGATGCCTCCAGTTAATAAATGGATCCCTATATCGTTTGGTGGAATGAGATTCTCCTGAGGACATCTACCATAAGAGTAGCATCGAATCAAAAAGCACTAAGTGCATAATAAAAAATCTGATGTGTTACACTCACATGACTTTCTCTACTCTTGTACAATCTAATTTTACAAACGCTTATTCTCCATATGCTTCATGTTAATCGAGATATCGAGATGTCAATCTTATTGGTAATTTTCTTTTAGATGCAAGGGAAATATGGTAGCTTTTAAGCGATAGTCAAATATTTTAACGGTGGTTGCTATGTGGCGCATTCCATTCTCTTTGCATGTCCAGAACATAAAAAAAATGAATAACGAATTTGAGAAAAAGTATAAGTATTGTAAAATTTAAGGAAATAACAAGCAATATCTCGAAAACGGTTCACTCAACAAAAGAAATGTATATGACATAAGTTGTGTATTTTAACGCGATCTACATTTTTTGTGTAGTAAAATTTTGTCTATCTCTTATGGTTTACCAGTTATGCAAAAGTCGTTCACAATGAAGAATACTTTTGGAGACATTCCCAGGAAATTCAAGATATACATTTTATTTGTCATAAAAATATCTTAAACATATGATATTTTAATCAAAATCGTTAGAGCCATTTTTGAGAAAATTAAAATTTTCGAAAAATCTTCCATGTAAAGGGTAGTCTGGGGTGGGGGGATTTTCTTGAAAACCTTCGTGTCGCATCTCTGGAAGATACTGAACCTAAATACCAAGTTTGGTGCTTATCCGATTGTTCGTTTTTGAGTTATGCTGTTCACACACACACAGACACACACACACACACAGACACACAGACACACACACGGACATGTTTCTAAAAATGCTTTTTTTGGATTCAGGAGGTCTCAAAACGTGTATTTCCGGTGAAATCTCGGTATCGAATTTTTGGGTGGAATGCAATACTTTCCCTACTTACTATACGTAGTAGAGAAAGTAAAAAGTTTTCAGGAGAGAGGAAAAACTGATATCTCCTGAACTTACCGGTGCCTTTTAAAGTCCTTTGTACCCAACTGAAGTGGAAATGGAAAACGGAGGGGCCAACCTTTCTAAATACTGTTAGCACCAAAATAATTTTTTATTTAATATCACATTTATAGTTAAAAATGTTTTGCAATTAGTCCATTTTGAACCAATTATATTGAAAATACTATATTGGACATTAAGAAAAAATGGCAAAAAATTATATATTTATTGATATTTTGATAAACAATTTCAATTCCTGTTACAAAAGCAGTTTTCTACTTTGCTTTGTGCATTTATTGGAAAAGAAAGCGAATCTTTAAATTTCATTTGTCACTTTTTCTGTAAACACTTTAATGTCAGTGTTTCTTTCAACTAACAACTGTATTTCTGTATTTAAACAATGTCCATTTCTTCCTCCAAATAGTCCAATTCTTCATCATTTTAGCTTTTGCTAAAGAATACAGATTCTTCATCCACAACTTTCACATTACACTGCAGTTCAGCGTCACATCTCCATTCACTCCCGAACCTCTTCTGGAAGAGTGTGTCAACGTCCTTTTTCTTTGCTTCGTTGATTCTGCTTTGGAGTGTTAAACCCAGGACCTGTGGTATATGCTCAAACCTAACTCCCCATTTCAGTGAAGATATGAACGGTTTAGAAGGATGACAAAACGTTTGTTGGGTTTGGACCTTATCGCTTTATATGAAGGATAATGCAAGAAAAAGAAAACATAATATATTTCTCTATTTTATAAAAACTAACATGAAAAACAAAATAACATAGTCCGTCATCTCAGTATCGTTTGCAGGCATTCCACTGCATTTATTTGCATAAGAGTAATACAAAAATATGTTTTAATGACATGACACAAGCCATTTACTCAGTTTTACTTCTTTGCTTCTCATCATTTCCTGCATTTTCATTCTCTTTCTGGTACCATGACCATTGCCTGCAACAATCATTTCCTTTTCCATGCTGTAATACTTTAGCAAATCTACTATTACTACTTCCTTGACACAGCTGCGTATCTCGGACATCTAAGTAAGGAGATTTGTTTTCATTTGTTTATTCATTCATTTAGCATGATGTAATATTGCTAAGAAGACCCAAGGAAGTGATATCTGATATTGTTTGGCTGTAATGGGTGCATTTCTAGTTCCACAGAATGCATATACAGCAGTCAATGGCATGTAAAACATAGTATCGCATAAGGGACATTCCATTTCAAATTGTTCAAAATAGAAGGAAAATTGACCTTGCATTTTTTAAATTAAATGAAACTCCTTGATATCATATTTTCAATGCAATGCTTTATGCAAGCTCCTAAAATGTAGAACATCATAGTTTTTCAATTTCTAAAATTTCCAACTTAAAGCTTTTATAACTCTGAAACCTTCAAATCTAGCCTTATTTTGATTCCCTAAACTTTAATTTCATAGAATAAGTAAACATATTCTTTTTATTTTTATTTAAGTTAAGAACTTTTGATTTTTTCAAGTGTGAGTGGTAACAGATTAAGAAAAATAATTGTATTATGATAAGATTCCATAATTTAAACCAATCAAACATATACACTATGTGATCAAAAGTATCCGGAAACCTGGCTGAAAATGATGTACAAGTTCATGGCGCCCTCCATCGGTAATGCTGGAAGTCAATATGGTGTTGGCCCCCCCTTAGCCTTGATGACAGCGTTCACTCTCGCAGCTATACTTTCAATCAGGTGTTGGAAGGTTTCTTGGGGAATGGCAGCCCATTCTTCACGGAGTGCGGAACTGAGGAGAGGTATCGATGTAGGTCGGTGAGGCCTGGCACGAAGTCAGTGTTCCAAAACATCCCAAAGGTGTTCTATAGGATTCAAGTCAGGACTCTGTGCAGGCCAGTCCATTACAGGGATGTTATTGTCGTGTAACCACTCCGCCAGAGCCCGTGCAGTATGAACAGGTGCTCGATCGTGTTGAAAGATGCAATCGCCATCCCCGAATTGCTCTTCAACAGTGGGAAGCAAGAAGGCACTTAAAATATCAATGTAGGTCTGCGCTGTGATTGTGCCATGCAAAACAACAAGGTGTACAAGCCCCCTCCAGGAAAAATACAACCACACCATAACACCACCACCTCCGAATTTCACTATTGGCACTACACACGCTGGCAGATGACATTCACCGGGCATTCGCCATACCCACACCCTGCCATCGGATCGCCACATTGTGTACCATGATTCGTCACTCCACACAATGTTTTGCCACTGTTCAATCATGTAATGTTGACGCTCCTTACACCAAGTGAGGCGTCGTTTGGCATTTTCTTGCATGATGTGTGGCTTATGAGCAGCCGCTCGACCATGGAATCCAAGGTTTCTCACCTCATGCCTGTCATAGTACTTGGAGTGGATCCTGATGCAGTTTGGAATTCCTGTGTGATGGTCTGGATAGATGTCTGCCTATTACTCTTTACGACCCTCTTCAAATGTCGGCAGTCTCTGTCAGTCAACAGACGAAGTAAACCGTACGCTTTTCTGCTGTACATATCCCTTCACGTTTCCACTTCACTATCACATCAGAAACAGTGGACCTAGGGATGTTTAGGAGTGTGGAAATCTCGCGTACAGACTTCTGACACAAGTGACACCCAATCACCCGACCACGTTCGAAGTCCGTGAGTTCCACGGAGCGTCCCATTGTGCTGTTTCACGATGTCTAATGACTAATGAGGTCGCAGATAATGAGTACCAGGCAGTAGGTGGCAGTACAATGCACCTAGGATGAAAAACGTATGTTTGTGGGGGTGTCCGGATACTTTTGATCACATAGTGTATATTACTGTAATGGTGACTGATAAGGATTCATCTAAAATAATTAAAGAAGTAAATTACTATGTGTACTCATGGTTCCTCTCGCATGCTTGTTTTCAACTGAAGGTCAAAGAAGATGCTGTGCATGGTTAAACAATGAGAACACTTACTAAGTGGTATGCGGTTCTGAGTATTCTGATCATTGTGCATCAACCACGGAAATCACTGCAATTATTCACTTTTTAGTTATAACTATGATCACCCTAACATTACCACTTTACTAACATTGCCGGCTTCTCTTAATGACACTATGGATTATTCTCAATCTATTATTTTAGTTTTATAAAATTCCAAAGATGCTTAAAATAAGTTAAAATTGTATATAGATTTTTTGTGAATATTATAAAAATAATTAGTATATGCTGTAATGAAATGTGTGCTTGTATCTATAAAATGAGATTTGTTACTTTATTCTGAAATAAAGGGTTCTGGAGCTATGTGCACATGAACTGCAACAAAATGAATTAATATGATACATTTATCATTCAATAATGTCACAACCTTTGGGTATTAGGTACTAATATTTGCTAAATATGCTTTCCCTTATTGATAGGAAAAATTACAATGGAAACAAAAAATGCAAGGCTTTTTGACATTAGATTTCACATGGAATGTCACATAAGCAATTCTTTGCTTCTGTAAAGTAGTGCATTTTGTCCATTCGTCTTGATGAAGTAGCGCTTTCTGAACCAAACGCTGTATTTCCAAGCCATTTTACAATAGGAAGGAGTGTTATTTAAAACAAATGGATTGCACAGGTCAACTCAGCTCTATCGAAATAGGAGGAATCCATATCAAAAAGCATCTTGCCTGCGGGTGGAGTTAGTGCATTTTCTTCCAATGCTCCTCATATGGGGGCCATTATAAACCAACCAACCTTCTGCTAGTGATTCAGTCCCTGCTTTATAATTTGTATGTGTTGATTTTTCAGGTATGTATGTGTGTCCCTGTTATTACTTCCCAATGCGATCTGGTGATCAAGGCCGTCCAGCGTACATTGTGGCAATTGATTTGAAAAGTGGAGGTGAATCATCTGACTTCTGGGTCAAGCGGGGCACAGCTATACTTCTCAGTCTTGCCATCTGAGACTTACAGCTTTATATCAGATTAATAAAACGATGTTTGTTCTAATGTATGATTTTAATGTACGCCTTGCTATGCTATTGATGGTAACTGTTTGTATTTTTATGTCATTTTGTAAAATAAACTTTCTTAATGTGTTGCAAGTAGCCGGAAGAATGTAACAGACTTTAACAGCTGTTGTGTAACATCCATGCTTATTTATCCGGGGAAAAACATGGCATTTTATTTAGGTTGACCACTTCTGTATGTGAAAATTGAGGGACAAGAGTGCTGCAGAAGTAAGACAGGCAGCAGGATTTGGAGGAACACAGCACTGCTAGAAACTGAGATATAATTCTAAAGTCTTTCTCCTACAAACATAAAAATCTGATGTGTTACATTCACATGACTTCCTCTACCCTCTGTCACTTATTAGTGGGTATACAAATTATTCTTACAAGAGTTTATTTTCCTATCTATAACATTTTAATCAAGATAAACCTTTCCGGAAACAGCTACATTATACATTTTATTATAGATACAAAGGGAATAGTTACTAGTTTTCCATTGGAATTGGAATCAATTCGAGTACACTTTCCGAATTGAATACTGCATGGAAATGCGGATCTGATTCGTATTGAGATCGTGAACCTTGGATCCGATCCAAATTTATTGCATGGAAACACCTACCATATTCAAATTATATTGAATACGCCAAAGATACTATCCTCTACTGTACTCATTGTAATATGCTGCATGCTTGTCATTTTGTTTTTTTAGCAGATATCGTTAATCACATGTATAATAAAACACACAGCAAAGTCACTTTTATTGCTTCCATAATTCGCAATTTATTCTTCTCAAAAATATTCACTAACCTCAAAACCCACTTAAAATGTACAGAAAAACAATTTAACATATCTTTAACAGCTTCGGCAACCTATATCCAAGTTGACCAACAAAAAAGCTTGAATTATTTTATTCTCAAACTTTGTGTATCCAAATTGATCTCAATACATATTGAATTTAACATAGAAACGCGGATCGTATTCAGTATGGAATTGGACTCAAATCGATTTCAATTCCCCTTGGAAATGTAGTGAGTGATAGTCAAATGTTTTAGAACTCGACGCTATACACTGCCCTTAAAATTCCATCTTTTTCCATGACACCACAAACAACTGAAAATCAACAGGACTTGGAAAGAATGACTAAGTATTGAACAAGTCAAGTCATTAATGACAGATATCTTGGAAATGGTCAATGCCACAAAAAAGTTTATTTCAAATAAATTCTGTGCTTTAAACAGATCTACATTTTTTGTGTAGTACATTTTCATCTATCGCTTAACATTTTCCAGTTATATAAGATTATACAAAATTCCTTCCAATTGAAGGGGACTTCACAGGCTATCCCCAGAAATTACAAGATATACATTTTTTATTTGTGTAAATATCTTTAATATCTGGTATTTTAATCAAAATCATTAGAGCAATTTTTTAGAAAACAACAAAATTTGAAAAATATTTCATGTGAAGGGTAACTGGGAGTGGGAGAATTCTCTTGAAAATCTTTGTGCTGCATCTTTGGAAGGTAGGTAACCTAAATACCAAGTTTGGTATTATACGACTTTTTGTTTTTGAGTTATGCAGTTCACAGACACTCACATGGGCTCAGAACATGTATTTCCGGTGAAAGCTTGATATTGAATTTTTGGGTGGAATACAATACTTTCCCTATGTACTATACCTAGTAGATGAAGAAAATGTAGAGAAAGAAAAAAGTTTGTCATTCTTTTCAAGTCTGTCGATTTTCAGCTGTTTCTCATGATGTCATGGAAAGAATATGGAATTTTAAGGATAGGATGTAACGTCCAGTTCTTAAGCATTTGACTATCGCTATTCCATTTGTATCTATAACAATACGTGTAATGTAACTATTTCTACAAAGGTTTACCTCAATTAAAATGAAGTAGGTGGAAAAGATAACTTTCATAAGAAGAAGAATTTTGCATACCCATAATAAACGATAGAGGGTGGAGAAAGTTAAGTGAATGAAACACATCAGACCTTTTTTTCAGCTACAATTCACAATTTTTTTGTGTTCATGCAAAGAAAACGAAATTACAAAACCATCACATATATGTATATCTACTTTTAAAAATCTGACTATCATTTTAGCCTATTGTATACTTTTTATACGTACAATGAAATTTTATCTCTAGTAAGAAGAATAGTTTATAGAGAAGGTCATATGAATACAACATGCCATATTTTTTTGTATTCAGAGAGCGTCAAAACATGCATTTCCAGTGAAATCTCCGTATGGAATGCAATTATTTCTCTACTCCCTATGGGCAAATAGTAGGGGAAGTAAAACGGTAGTCGCTGTGCTGCTGGAAGACATTCATTCGCTTGCTAAGTACCATCATTTTTAACATGGTGCTCACAAGAACATTGTGTTTTCGTGGTGAACAAATATTGCTTGTAACTTCTTTTTACTTTCTCTACTACGTATAGTAAGTAGGGCAAGTATTGTATTCCACCCAAAAATTCGATACAGAGATTTCACCGGAAATATATGTTTTGAGACCCCCTGAATCCAAAAAAAAGGATTTTTGGAAACAAGTCCATGTGCGTGTGTGTTTTTTTTTATTAAAATATCATATGTTTAAGGTATTTTCATGACAAATAAAATGTATATCTTGAATTTTCTGGGAATGTCTCCAAAAGTATTCTTCATTGTGAATGACTTTTGCATAACTGGTAAACCATAAGAGATAGACAAAATTTTACTGCACAAAAAATGTAGATCGCATTAAAATACACAATTTATGTCTTTTTTTTTTTTTTGTTGAGTGAACCACTTTCGAGATATTGCTTGTTATTCCCTTACATTTTCAATACTTATTTTCTGAAATGGGAATTCGTTATTCATTTTTTTTGTATTGGATATGCAAAGAGTATTAATCTGTGGCAAAGAGAATGGTGCTGCACCTAGCAACCAGCTATTAAGAGATATGTCTATGCTTAAAGGCTATTGTATTTCTATATTGCCCTTGCAAATACAAAACAAGGGGAACATAGTATGCCTTAAGCGAAAGTCAAATATTTTTAGAACTGGTCGCTATGTCTAAAATGTAATTCTCTTTGCATGTCAAAAGATCGTTTCCGCAAATATTTATCTCCAATATGAAATAGATGCAGAATAAGGGTTTGTAAAAATAAGATGAACATCTCGATTAACATGAAGCATATGGAGAATACATGTTTGTTAAAATAGTTTGTATAAGAGTAAAGAAAGTCATGTGAGTGTAACACATCAGATTTTTTTTAACTCGGAAGCTTTGTTATAAGAGTCGGAATAGTAGTATTGCTATTCATCGATTATAATATGTTACCATGTAGCGACTTATTATAATATTCTAGTCACAAAATTATATTTCTTTTATCCAGGATAGTCGAGCATTTATTGTAAAATGCTTGGTCGGGATACTAGGTCATGTACTTTATTTATACATACAGGTGTAGCAACTGACAACCGTTGTTGATTGATTCAACTCCAGCAAAGCCTCCATTGTCGCAGACATCTTGAAACGCGCATTTTCTTCTTTCTTTTCTGCATTGTTTCAGTTGTCATGTTGGGGTCAATCATTACAGCCAGAAAGCATAGTTGAGTTTGTTGTTATATTGTTATAGTGTGCTCCAGCATAACCAGCACTAAGATTAGACATAAGGTACATACATTAATGTTAATAATGTTTATTAGATTCCATTGAGATTAAAGATTAACATTTATTTTAATATACAACATGGAAAGAATACTGTACTAAACCGAGCGGGATGGCTCAGGCGGCAACGTCTGTGGCTCGCATTTGAGAGGTCCACTCTGGCCCATGGGTTTTTGGTGGTTTCCCCGGATCGACAAGCGAATGCTGGGGTGGTTCATCTTCTACCATGACTTTCCTCCCTCTCATTTCCTGTACCCATCATCTCCTTCATTGTCATCTGATTCAGACTTGTAGGACCAGGCGACGGTGTTGGGCGGGTTGCGGCTGGGCTGGTATTTGCGTACTGTAAAGGTTTCTTCCCCAGCGTTGCTGGCTGCTGTACCACTGTTAGGTCTCTCCTCTGAGTGGGCTGCGCCCCTAGGACTCTGGAGGTTGGTGGCTTGTGGACGGACCGGGCGGCGTCGAATGCGTTCTATCTGGAAACGTTAAGGACACCGTCCATGCTTGCGACCGCCGCCCTTCAGGTCTCTCCCCTCATCCCTCCCAGAAAGCACTGACTGCCTGCGTGCGGTGCTCTGTCCCGGTACCTTTATTGTACGTAAACACGTTGGAGAGGATCCGAATACTTCGGTAGCTTCTTCATCGAAAGAAGATTCCAGCATATCAGTAAGTAGTAAACCAAGAAGGAAGAATTTGTCATCCTCCGTGGTATCATATTATCCTCTATTTACCTAGGTCGCGGGTTCAGACCTAGCGGAGGGCGATGGATTTTTTTTTTTGGACGTAAAAAATCCATAGCATGGCTTCCTTGGGAAGGGAAGTGAAACCAGTGGTCCCGTAGATTTACGGCACGTAAAAGAACCTCAAACCTGATAAAGAGGCCTCTGAGCAAAATGTCCTGTCAGTATAGAATAGGACGCTAATAACCATAGTAGTTAAATAGCGTCCATAAATAATATTCAGTTTAATTTTAAAGAAGGAAGAAGCATATTCTTTTCAAGATAATTGGGAAACATGATTTATATTTAGAGATGCTCAACTACAAGGTCATTAGCGCCCTTATAAAACAGATCATGGCGAAGGCCAGAGATAAAGATCAATACAAAAAAATCAAGTCAAAAGTCGGAGATAAAGATGAATTTATAAAACTAGGCCCAGATCTACGAAAAAACTGACATCAATATGACTAAATCCTCATTTGAAATTTTACCTTTGACAGAAACTTAAAAACCCTATTGACCGTTTGATTATTATTGTCCGATATGACCTCTACAATATCGACCGAAGATGTGCTGGATTGGGTAAGACAATTCCTTACGGTGAATAATGACGATAATTCAGAACTCATCTGTCTTCTGTATGATGCTTCTTTGTCGGCTTCAGATTTAACTCAAAATGACAATTCAGACTTTCCAAAGAGGAACATGAAGCACGGGGAGTTAGTTCGTTACATATACACTATGTGATCAAAAGTATCCGGACACCCCACAAACATACGTTTTTCATCTTAGGTGCATTGTGCTGCCACCTACTGCCTGGCACTCATCCGCGATCTCAGTAGTCATTAGACATTGTGAAACAGTAGAATGGGACGCTCCGTGGAACTCACAGACTTCGAACGTGGTCAGGAGATTGGGTGTCACTTGTGTCAGAAGTCTGTACGCGAGATTTCCACACTCCTAAACATCCCTAGCTCCACTGTTGCTGATGTGATAGTCAAGTGGAAACGTGAAGGGACATGTACAGCACAAAAGCGTACAGGCCGACCTCGTCTGTTGACTGACAGAGACCGCCGATATTTGAAGAGAGTCATAAAGAGTAATATGCAGACATCTATCCAGACCATCACACAGGAATTCCAAACTGCGTCAGGATCCACAGTTAGGCGTGAGGTGAGAAACCTTGGATTCCATGATCGAGTGGCTGCTCATAAGCCACACATCACGCAGGAAAATGCCAAACGACGCCTCGCTTGGAGTAAGGAGCGTCAATATTACACAATTGAACAGTGGCAAAACGTTGTGTGGAGTGACGAATCATGGTACACAATGTGGCGACACGATGGGAGGGTGTGGGTATGGCGAATGCCCGGTGAACGACATCTGCCAGCGTGTGTAGTGCCAACAGTGAAATTCGGAGGTGGTGGTGTTATGGTGTGGTCGTGTTTTTCCTGGAGGGGGCTTGCACCCCTTGTTGTTTTGCATGACATGATCACAGCGCAGACCTATATTGATATTTTAAGCACCTTCTTGCTTCCCACTGTTGAAGAGCAATTCGGGGATGGCGATTGCATCTTTCAACACGATCGAGCACCTGTTCATACTGCACGGGCTGTGGTGGAGTGGTTACACGACACTAACATCCCTGTAATGGACTGGCCTGCACAGAGTCCTGACTTGAATCCTATAGAACAGCTTTGGGATGTTTTGGAATGCCGACTTCGTGCCAGGCCTCACCTACCTACATCGATACCTCTTCTCAGTTCCGCACTCCGTGAAGAATGGGCTGTCATTCCCCAAGAAACCTTCCAGCACCTGATTGAAAGTATGCCTGCGAGAGTGAACGCTATCATCAAGGCTAAGGGTGGGCCAACACCATATTGACTTCCAGCATTACCGATGGAGTGCGCCACGAACTTGTACATCATTTTCAGTCAGGTGTTCGGATACTTTTGATCACGTAGTGTAAATTAAAGATTAAAAATATGTCGTGCTGAATTCATATGGCTTTCTCTACCCTCGATTGTTTATCAGTGGGTATACAAACTATTCTTACGAGGGCTTATTTTTCTATTTCATTTTCGAGATAAACCTTTGCAGAAACAGCTACATTACACATTTCATTATAGGTACAAAAGGAATATCGACAGTCAAATGTTTATGAACTGGACGCTATATGCTGGCCTTAAAATTCCATACCCTTTTCATGACATCGCGAGAAACAATTGAAAATCACAGAACTAAAAACATAAAAAGCAGGCATTTGAATAATTCGAAACATATAATCTCGGAAATGGCTTACGAAAAAAGAAAAAAAGTTACTTGAAATAAATTGTGTTTTAAAGAGATCTATGTTTTTGTGTACTAAGTTTTCGTCTATCGCTTAAGGTTTATTTGTTAGAAGATTACACAAAATTCCTTCCGGATGAAGAGGACTTTACAGGCTGTTCTCAGAAAATTCAAGATATACATTTTATTTGTCATCTAAATATCTAATACATAGTATTTTATTGTAAGTGTTAGAGCCATTTTTTAGAAAATAAAAAATTTCAAAAAATGTTCCATGTAAAGGGTAGTTTGGTGGGGTATTTTCTTGAAAATCTTCGTATCGCATCTTTGGAAGATACCGAACTTAAATACCAAGTTTGGTATTTTATCTGAGATTTCGTTTTTGAATAATGGTGTTCATAGACACACCTAAGGTGAATGAATTATTGTATAAGACCTAAGGCACGGTAGCAGTTACCGCCCGGCCGGTCCTCAACAATAGTCAATGAAAACAGCTTATTTGTAAATACTGATTAGCACTGTTATAGTCAGCTGTCTCGGTGTCTGCCAGTTTAGTTTGTATGTGAAGTCTGAGAGAGAAATTAGAATGTTGCAGAATGTGTTCAAGAAAACATAAATGTCATTTCAATGATTCGTTAAAAGCGGAATTTCCATATATTATACAAGTTAATTCAGAAGATGGAACACTAGTGAAATGTACTGTGTGTAGGTATGGTGGGAGGACATCAATAACATCATCTAAATGCCCCTCCCCCCAAAAAAAAACAAAAAAAAAAACACAAGACTGCGCTACTAAGTAAATCTCAGTCGGGAAGTGTATTGAATTACTTTCGTAAACTAGAACCGTCTAAAAGTGAATACAACTTAGCTCTTTATGAAGGAACGTACACATATCACACTGTACTTCACAACCATAGCTTTCGTAGTATGGATTGTACAACACTACAGAAAAAATCTGATGTTACACTCACATGACTTTCTCTACTCTTGTACAAAATATTTTTACAAACTTTTATTCTCCATCTATTTCATATTAATCGAGATAAACATTTGCAGAAACGATCTTTTGACATGCAAAGAGAATTACATTTTACACATAGCGACCAGTTCTAAAAATATTTGACTATCGCTTAAGGCCTACTATGTTCCCCTTGTTTTGTATTTGCAAGGGCAATATAGAAATACAGTAGCGTTTAAGCATAGACATATCTCTTAATAGCTGGTTGCTAGGTGCAGCACCATTCTCTTTGCCACAGATTAATACTCTTTGCATATTCAAGACAAAAAAATGAATAACGAATTCCCATTTGAGAAAATAAGTATTGAAAAATTTAAGGGAATAACAAGCAATATCTCGAAAATGGTTCACTAAAAAAAAAATGTATATGACATACATTCTGTATTTAAACGCGATCTACATTTTTATGTAGCAAAATTTTGTCTATTATGGTTTACCAGTTATGCAAAAGTCGTTCATAATGAAGAATACTTTTGGAGACATTTCCAGAAAATTCAAGATATACGTTTTATTTGTCATGAAAATATTCTTAAACATATGATATTTTAATCAAAATCGTTAGAGCCATTTTTGAGAAAATTAAAATTTTCGAAAAATGTTCCATGTAAAGGGTAATCTGGGGTGGGGGGATTTTTTTGAAAACCTTCGTGTCGCATTTCTGGAAGATACTGAACCTAAATACCAAGTTTGGTGTTTATCCGACTGTTCGTTTCTGAGTTATGCTGTTCACAGACACACACACACACACACACACACACACACACGGACATGTTTCCAAAAGTGCTTTTTTTTTTATTCATGGGGTCTCAAAACATATATTTCCGGTGAAATCTTGGTATCGAATTTTTGGGTGGAATACAATACTTACTATACGGGAAAGTAAAAATTTGCCACGAAACAATTTAGCTGTGCAAAAACAAAGTGTGAATACATAATTACCCATGTTTTGCCCCATGGACTATCGATGAACTAAAAAATGATCTTAAATATGTCAACTTCGTAACTGTGTCTTACGATACATCTATTCATAAATTTGGAAAGCTACTCCCTATTTTAGTGCATTATTATGACTTACAAATCCTAATTAAGAAGAAACGTATTACTTTCATTGAAATCCCAGAAGAAACTTCCGATATATCTCACAAGTATTGAAAGCAATTGATAATTTTGATTTAGGCAAAAAGGTGGTAGGACTGTCAGTAAACAATACGAACTCTGACTTCGGAGGCTTGCTGAGAAAGGGTAAAGAGAATGTAATAGAGTTGAGTTGAATAGAAACTATATCTTGGCTGCAATGCGCACATCATACACAATTGCGCAAAAACAGCGTTTGATGCTATGCCAATAGGTATCGAAGTGCTTGTTACGAAAATATTTGGGTATTTTCACATCTATAGGGTGCGTATCGAACGTTTGAAAGATTTCTGCGATTTCTTTGGACAAGAATTCAAGAAAATACTTGGTTATGCTAATGTAAGGTGGTTGTCATTACTTCCAGCCATGGAAAGAATATTGAAACTGTATCCATCACTGAAACCTTTCTTCATGTCAGAATCACCGTGCCCTAAAATACTGAAATAGTTCTTCGAAAACAGTGAGACTGAACTATAGCTTAGCTTTGCTCATTCTCACGCTGCACTCTTCCATGAAACAATTAAAGTGAGTGAAGGTGATAACAAATGCGCAACAGAATCCGCACTATCTGTGCAAAACCTCTTAATAAAATTACAATCGCGACGTGATGAACGGTTTATTCCGCACATGGTAAAGAATTTGCTAACTGATCTAGTAGAAAATTGTGAAATGAAACTGGAAAGTTATTTTAAAATATCTAAAGAATTTTATGACACTGCCTTATCTTGTTTAATGTGCCCTTAAGGGAAATTTTGATAATGCTGTTGAACAGATGTTATCGATGTGCCGAGAAATTGTAACCATCAATCGTGATGAATCATTTAATGAATTTAGTTATTTGCAGGGTTGTGTATCGAATAGTTCTGAGACAAGTCACCTGGCAGAAAATGGAGTGAAGTGTTCGTGCACTTGAAAGAAAATAATATACCCCATGACAATCTGAAAACAATGATTGAACTTTTTATGTGCTTACCTGGCAGTAATGCATCCGTAGAAAGAGTATTTTCGAATGCGAATTACGTTTGATCGGAAGAGAAATCTCGGATTAATGTGAGCACAGTGAAAACAAAACATAACTTATCGTGTGAAGCGTTTACTGAAGAAAATACACTCTTCAGAAAAGTACCACTCCACTGCGACAAACTCTTCAGTGTGAATAAGGTAAGGTAAAAATTATATTATTCCAATTCAGGTTTTAGACTTTATATTGTTCTCAAAATTATAGTACATCAGTGCATTACATACATAAAGTAATTTCTTTAATGCTCATTAACATAAATATGACAAAACTGACACTTGAAGCTTAGGAGGATGAGACTTCGATGACTTATCCTTATTTTTCATTTTATTTTAAGATAAGACTCTGCAAGGATTAATCTACAGCGTAGGTTGTAACGCTGTCCCCGAAAACGTCGAAAAAAATTATGGTCACCTTAACACACGCGCGGACGTTTTTCTATTTTTTTTTTTTTTATTCAAGGGTCCTCCAAGCATGTGGGTATTTCCGGTGAAATCTCGGTATCGATTTTTGGGTGGAGTATACCTTCTTTACCTACTAGGTACGTGGTACAGAAAGTAAAAAGGACGTAAAGCACATGCTACGGATAGCAAACTGTTACAGCTGATTGACTCAGCAATGGACTATCTCACCTCCAAAATAGCAGTGACGACAATGTAACTCTTAAAATGCACCTAAATCAATTATTGCCAAATATTTGATATTAAATACAAATTGAAGTCAAGATGTGAATCGGTCCTCTGAGACCCAGCTTATACATTATTCCCGTTGCTATTTTAAAATTATCTTTAAAATATTTGTTATTTTTCAAATCTTGAAGAGTTATTCTTGGAAGATTAACGACGTTGAGTAAAGATCAGTATGCGAAATTCCGGGGGGGGGTAGGATTCTCCCACCAATGGTTTTATCCCAAGAATTTCCCCGCATTAAAATATCCCGGGGGCGGTTAATTATAACGAGGCAAACGGCGAAACATACATACAGTAAATTGTTTCTATTTCAAGAATAAATTTTTGTTAGATAAGTAATAATAATGCATTAAACTTTATGAATATCAATTAAATTTTTAAAATATCATCAACAATCGATTGGAAATATTGAATTCGCTCGGTAAGGTTATACGCTCGGCACTGCGCATTAAACAGCAGTAGAAATTGCTAATGATTGTCTATCTATTGAAACAGAGCGGCGAACACTGAAAACCGACACAATGAAACGCACCCAGTTCATTAAACGTGATAATGTTAATCTTGATCCTGATATAGCATCAGTAGATTCTGTAAGCGAAAATGTGCGGGAAACATAAGTAAAATATCTAGAAGTGATGAAGCGATCTCGGAGGTGGGATATTTTTATCTTTTAATGAAGATACAGATAAAGTTTTAAGTTCCGACGAAGGTGAATCTACATCATCAAAGAGTGACAGTGTAATAGGAAAACTTTTCAACGTCCTGACAGAAAAATCGACCACGATTATAATGTTTACCACTATTAATGAAAAAGACGACTAGTGATGTGCAGTGCTTGCGTTAAACATTCTCAGCAAGCGTGTAAAATAATTAGAACATCTGGTGATTTACCTTGGTCAAGAGACGATGTAGCAAAGAAGAAAAAGAACCTTGACGCCATATATAAACATGAAAATTCGGATTGTATGCAGCAGGAAAAAATATGCAAAAAGCAGATCCTAGAAACATGTACAGTAAATGCTCGTGAGCTATTTTTAAAGAATCGGAAGGAAAAATTAGATGCAACTGTTAAGGTGTTACGTGGCCGCAAAAAGAGTGGAGTTTTCGTGACCATTCAGAACTTATACAGCTACAAATTGTGAATGGCGTAGATATGGGAACACATCTTCTCAGAGATAAGACCGCAGCAACTTGGCTAATTTTATTGCGGGACAATTCTTTTTAAAACTAGTTAATTTTTTGAAATTGACTTACCTTTTTCCGTTGCTGTGGATGAGCCAACCGATAGGTTTTCTGGAAAAACACTTGATTTTATATATTAGGTATATGAAGGAACAAAATGCTGACGCAAGGTCCCTTGAAGAAAACGTTATCCAAGCTTTCTCAGAAGACGGCGTAGGTGTGGAAATGCTTGAAGTGGTTCAGATGGAGCGGCAGTGTTTACCGGTAAGAAAGGTGTTGCAGGTAGAATCGGGAGAAACATATCTCCACACTTGATTAGTGTACATTATATGACTCATAGGATGGACCTTTTTACTGAACAAATTTTTAATGACGTAAATGCTGTTCATAACTTAGAATTCTTGTTAGATTAACTTTATTACATTTTCAGTAAACCACATACAGCTGCAAAACTGAAAAACACTGCAGCGGCTATAGGCGTCACGGGTTACCTGAAAGTGAAAAAACTGTTTCATATTCGTTGGATTTACAGCGAGAAGGATGCTTTGTTGGCAGTATTCAAAGATTTTTGTTGTATCATGCAGTTCCTAAACTTAGAACCTGAAAGCCGTGAATTATTAAGTAGAGATCGTGTAAATTGGAACGGCTTTATAATAAGCTTTCACTGAGAAAACATGTTCTATTGCTGGGTTTCTTGTTAGATATATAATGTGTTCTGTCTCTAATTAGTACAACAATGTAAAAAGAGTGTGTTTCTTACAGTGAAATGGAAAATAAAATTAATTCCAAAACACAAACTCTCATAGAAATGCGTGTTAAGGATGATCTGTATTTGAGTCTTTGCAAAGAAAATTACTTAACATACTGTAAACTTCAACCTGAAGAGGAAGGTGAAGACAGAGAGCTTGATATGAGGACAAATAATTCAAGGTTTAATAAATGAAGTTGAAAGAAGGTTTCCTTCAAGTGATGTGATAGTGCTTCTCAGTTTTTGAAGAAAATAAAATTAGCGGTAAAAGTGGATTGTACAGTAATTCTGACGTATATAAAGCAGCTGTGTGTCACAATGGAGAGAGGCTCTCTGACTTTAAATGCTGTGCATATTCTGGAAAAATTAGTACGGAAAGCCTGTTCAGTGCCTCTATCAACTGCCGATGTGAACGAGGTTTCAGCGTTGCTCATAGCATCGAAACTGCTGAAAGAAATCGTTTGTTGGTGAAAACTTTACAGTCTCTAATGCCAATTAAACTTAATGGGCCGCCATTGAGTTTGTGGGATGCGTTTACCGTCTCAGACGGATGGGTCACCTCCGGACATCATTCGGCAGATCAGTCTTATTCCGTCCCCCGTGGACTAGTGGTACCGTGCTAGCCTCTAGTTCCCAAGGTCGCGGGTTCAAACCCGGCAGAGGGTGATGGATTTTTTCGGGCGTAAAAATCCTTAGCATGGCTTCCTTCGGAAGGGAAGTAAAGCCGGTGGTCCCGTGTCGTAGATTTACGGCACGTAAAAGAACCTCAAGCCCGATAAAGAGGCCTCTGAGCAAAATTACCGATCTTTCACGCCCAATAGAATGGGACGCTAAGGACCATAGTAGTTAAAGGGCGTCCATAAATAAAACTCAATTTAATTTTGCTAGAAGGAAGGAGCAGTACCTACCACCTCGAAAGTTTTCTTTAAAGTAAGCTTACAATCGTTTGACATATTTGAACATCTGCCCGTCTTTTAAAATGGCAGTGTTTTCATTGCATGCATTTAAAAACTATATGTACTTGTAACTTCGTAAACCATTATACGTAATAATGTAAAGGTAAAAATCCCGCCCCCACTAACTTTAACGATTTCGCACTCTGGTAAAGAACTCTAACTTGTAGCATTGTCCACGAATAACTAGATCACAGAGCTTAGAAAGCCTGTATATGCATTTTAGGATTAATATAGCGACTTAAATTGGATATTATCCCACTTCTGAGGAAGGGAACTGAATCCCCACAGAGTACCTAACTATGAAAACAAATGGAGGAGTTCTAAATACAGCAAGTGTCTTTGATTCCGTTATAAAATGCGGGTGGATATTGCACCTGTCTGTAACGATCGTTATTTGAGGGAAAGTTGGCAGTATGACGCGCGTTGCCGTTGCGCGTTTATTGAACAAATTCCAAACGTGGTTATTCTTGCACGCGACACGCGACTCGGCGTTTGGAACAGAGAAAGGAACACAACAACAGAGAAATGCATGTAGGGTAAGCGAAAACAGCAAACATTGGATGTTTTGTGTACTTCTAAATGAGTCAAGTGTAGTGTGTTCCACATAGGCTTTCCAGATTGTATAGCTGAACGAGAGATTTTGTAAATCTCAGGCAGAGTATACACATTTGCCTATATTCTGAAATAGTAATTCCAACCGCCTGCATTTCGCACAGTATGTAAACTTGTAGAGTGCAGGTTAGAAATGTCAATTCATTTAAATTTATTCCTTATCTGGTTAAATCATATACATGATATTAGCCGCGTCAATAAAATTGTACACCATAAACTTAATTTCGGATTAATCCTCTTTTCTACTATAAATCTACTGCCCCACACAAGTGAATAGTGTTTGAACAATAACAAATAATTTACACATTTTTATTACTTTCTCTACTACGTACAGTAAGTAGGGGAAGTATTGCATTCCACCCAAAAATTCGATACCGAGATTTCACCGGAAATATATGTTTTGAGATCTCCTGAATCCAAAAAAGCATTTTTGGAAACATGTCCGTGTGTGTGTGTGTGTGTGTGTGTGTGTGTGTGTGTCTGTGAACAGCATAACTCAAAAACGAACAGTCGGATAAGCACCAAACTTGGTATTTAGATTCAGTATCTTCCAGAGATGCGACACGAAGGTTTTCAAGAAAATCCCCCCCACCCGAGACTACCCTTTACATGGAAGATTTTTCGAAAATTTTAATTTTCTCAAAAATGGCTCTAACGATTTTGATGAAAATATCATATGTTTAAGATAATGTCATGAGAAATGAAATGTATATCTCGAATTTTCTGGGAATGTCTCCAAAAGTATTCTTCATTGTGAACGTCTTTTGCATAACTGGTAAACCATAAGAGATAGACAAAATTTTACTACACAAAAAATGTAGATCGCGTTAAAATACACAACTTATGTCATATACATTTCTTTTGTTGAGTGAACCGTTTTCGAGATATTGCTTGTTATTTCCTTAAATTTTACAATACTTATACTTTTTCTCAAATTCGTTATTCATTTTTTTTATGTCCTGGACATGCAAAGAGAATGGAATGCGCCACATAGCAACCAGCGTTAAAATATTTGACTATCGCTTAAAAGCTACCATATTTCCCTTGCATCTACAAGAAAATTACCAATAAGATTGACATCTCGATTAACATGAAGCATATGGAGAATAAGCGTTTGTAAAATTAGATTGTACAAGAGTAGAGAAAGTCATGTGAGTGTAACACATCAGATTTTTTTATGTCCTGACATGCAAAGAGAATGGAATGCGCCACATAGCAACCAGCGTTAAAATATTTGACTATCGCTTAAAAGCTACCATATTCCCCTTGCATCTACAAGAAAATTACCAATAAGATTGACATCTCGATATCTCGATTAACATGAAGCATATGGAGAATAGGCCTTTGTAAAATTAGATTGTACAAGAGTAGAGAAAGTCATGTGAGTGTAACACATCAGATTTTTATATAAGCACTCCTCAGTGGAGTAATAGGGTTTGTTTAGCACATAGATTTTTAGGTTTCTTTTAAACTTTCCAAATGATGTGATATGTTTTATTTCGGAGGGAGGTTTGTTATAAATTTGAATGCCGCTGTACTTGAAATTGAGCTCTAATAACATTTTCTATGAAACGTAATATGTACCTAAGTATGATATTTTCTGGTATTATGATTATGAGTTTCAGAGCTCATATTAAAATGTTCTATGTTTGTTCGTATTTGAATAATACTGTTATAAATGCATATACAAGACGGTGGCAGTATTTTAAGCTTTTTAAACCATTCTTTACAGCTGGAGTTTTTTTCAGACTCATTATTGTTCTAATTACGGTTTTTTACTTCCTGAATATTTTAATCGTGCCACTACTTTTCCCCCATGTTATTCCGTATGTTAAGGGTGAGTGAAAATTTGAAAATATTCGTAGAGTATTTACATTTACGCTATGTTTTAGGACAGAAATCTGTTAACATATTTTACTTAGATTCTTCAATAAAGATTCAATATGCATTTTCCAATTTAGATTTTCGTCCACTCAGATACCTAAAGATTTTGCGTTTTGTACATAATTAATTATATTACCATCTAGTTCAGTTTTGGGGGAGTTTATTATATTGTTTATGACCAGTTTATTAACATGTAACAAATTATTTATCTGTTTCAAGCTGCTGTTTATATGGTTTTTCAAGTTCATCTTCATTCCGTCCTGAAATTAAAGTGCTTGTGTCATCTGCAAATAATGAACGTGTTGTGGAACTGTTCGGGTTTTTTGTTTTGCGATCATTAATATAATGAAAAGTAGAGGCCCTAGCACTGAGCCCTGAGGTACTCCATACTTCATATTGTTCGTTTGTGATTGTTTTGTTCTTATTTAATTTGCCTTGTCAACATGACAATCTATTTCTGTAACTTGCTTTCGACCTCTTAAATACGATTCAGACCATTTATTCATGGTTAATTGTGTTTTGCGAGCCTGTGTGCCCCAAAATGCAGGTGATTGGGACAGTTAGTCCTCTAGATCAGTGGTCCCCAAACAATTTAGGTCACAGAACACTCTTCAGTAGAAAAGTTCATCGCGGAGCACTAATTTTCACCTACACTTATGACCATGCTAGCCGAGCACAGAATTTACTAGATATATGAAACATGCATTATTAGTTTATTTCATTACGAAAATATTTTCAACCCTAATTTCATCTTTTACATTACAAAACGACATATTAAAGCACAAATTTCAAAACGAACCGAAAGCAAGTACTGTAAACTCATAATATATCCTCGTAAGCATTTTTGCTTTCTCTTCGGCTTAACTATAGTAAGTAGACGAAGAATTATATTCCATCCAAAAATTCAATATTCAGGTTTTACTGGAAATACATGTTTTGAGACCCCTAGCCCAAAAGAAGCCTTTTTGCCTTCTCTACCACGTACACACAAGGAAGAGCAGGTATTGTATTCCACCCAAATATTTGATATTAAGATTTCACCGAAAATACATGCTTTGAGGCTCCCCGAATTAAAAAAAAACATGTTTAGAAGAAGAAAACAAGAACAAGTGTGTGACAAAAGCAAAAACTGAAAAACACCAAAGTTGGTATTTATGTTCAGTATCTTCCAAAGCTGAGACACAAAGATTTTTTAAAAAAATCTCCCACTCCAACTACCCTTTACATGGAACATTTTTCGACATTTTTTACTTTCTCAAAAATTGCCCTAACGATTTTGATTAAAATACCATATAAAGATATTTACATGCCAAAAAAAATATTTTTTGTTTTCTGGGAATAGCCTATGAAGTCCTCTTCATTCGGAAGGAATTTTGTATGATCTTGTATAACTGGTAAACGTTAAGCGATAGACGAAAACGTAATAAAAAAATAAATACAAATAAAAATTAGATCTCTTTAAAACACGCAATTTATTTCAAATAACTTTTCCAGATATCCGCTATTAATGGTTCGAATTGTTCAACACTGTGCCATTCTTTTAAATTCCTGTCGACATTCAGCTGTTTCTCGCGATTGCGTTGAAAGAGTATGGAATTTTTAGGCCAGCATATAGCATCTAGTTCTTAAATATTTGACTATCGCTCTTTCCTTTGTATCTGTAACGAAATGTGAAATGAAACTATTTCTGTAAAGATTTATCCCGATTAAAATGAAGTAGATAGAAAAACAAAACAAGCGTTCTTAAGAATAGTTTGTGTATCCACTAATAAACAATAGAGGTAGAGAAAGTAATGTGAATGTATCACGTCAGATATTTTTAAAATTTAGTTGACTTCATTATACAGCAGTGGCTTAGCTTGATACTGTGTTCGGGTATACTAGATTTTAAAAATTGAATTTAGTATTTTTTAAATCATCCGCAAATTCCCATACATTAGTGGTTTATAAAATAAATAATAATTCGATTATTATTATTAGTAGTAGTTGTAGTAGTGGTGGTGGTGGTGGTGGTGGTGGTGGTGGCGGCGGTGGCGGCAGTAGCATCACTACTAATTGCTGAAATTGACTGAACATCAGTGGCGGCTCGTGACCTGTTGCAATGGGTGTGCAGTTTGTTACATGCTCTCTTCCTGACACACACACACACACACACACACACACACACACACACACACACACACACACACACACACACACAATCAATGCAAAAAAGAAAAGTTGACTTACTAAAAATCTCTTACGGCTTCCAGTCTCTTTCACTGTTCCGCATCAGCTTACAGGACATGGCGAAGCATGAAGTCCATTCGGCGCTCCTATTTAGTTGCAAACTTGTCTATTACTCTCTCATTAAAATCTGAAATATCCCTTACAAGGCTTTTCTCTATTGACAACATGGCTAGAGCAGCCAGGCGTTCTTCTGACATCGTGGACCGAAGGAAGGTTTTTATGCGCTTTAAACTTGAAAAACAAATCAGATGTTTTGTCGGCAATTATAGCGATATAGTCTGCTTTAGAAATTTCTCTCTTAATTTCTTCTTGGCATACGTCAAGCATACACTGCAACAGATCATTCTGTATTTCTTTCGACGTTCCTCGAAAAACGCTGGCCTGCTTGAGATGATCTTTCACCGCGGAATCTAATTCTGCGGTGAAGTTTATCAGTCCACGAAACACTCCAGGGTTCAATGAACTTTGACTTTCGTCGTGTCCCCTGAGAGCTAACTCGAATGTTCCGCAGAATTTTATGTAATTAATTATCTGCGACAAGACATATCTGTTCTTAGTAACTTCCTCATTTTGTTTTTCCACATTACGCCTAAAAGCACTGTCTAACTGCTGAGATATATTATATTTTCCCAGAACATTTAGTTCTAATTCGCAATTCATATGGGCAATTGAGCTCTCATGTTTTGCCATTTTTTGTTTTAAATGACCAACATCACCACAACCATTATTTGTCCAGGTGCCGTTTCTCTCACTCGCAAACAATAAACACGGAAAACAGAAGAGCCGGTTAGTTGCTTCACAAGCACATATCCACGAGCAACTTTTATACACACTTTCGTTAAACTTTCTTGTAACGGTCTTCCCTTTACAATTAGTCACTTGAACTAAATCGATTGGTGGCCTTCGTTTTTAATTTGCAGATTTTCTTCTAAGGATAAACCCGAAAGGTTTATCTCTTTTAGTTTCGCAACGCTATTCATTTCCACACTTACACAGATTCAAATCTACTGCTATGGGCCGATTCAAATGCATACCAATTGCCACCAGGACACAAACATAACAAACAAACATTAAAACACTAAGAAATTAACTAACCCAAACTGAAATGTTTACCTTATTATATTATGCAGAATAATTATATGCATTTATAATGGTTTAATCAAAATAGATGTAATGTGTTTGCAGCATTAACATAACTCTCACGTTAATACAGAAAATGGCTAGATTGTGCTTAGAAACGTAAAGTTGGCTAAGTGTGTAGCAGGTTTATCGCAACTTCTGCTAGACAACAGCGAGGGAAATGGTCGTAACTAGGGAAGCAGAGAAGGAAATGAAGTTATACGGGAACGCAGTGCGCTTACGCCATAACAATCGCATCTCTTGGGCTTGTCGATTACACTCCAGCAATCCAGCAATCGAGAACAGGTCGCCCAGGTTCACCTGGGCGGAATATAATCGCCACAGTACCTAGCCGCGTATGCGGCTTTACCTGTGCGATATAGAAGGATAAAAAGAATGTACACAAGCTTTTGATTTATGTCTGTCTTGGGCGGGGTTTAGCTTACTGCGCTACCATTGGCTGGGTCTCGGTGTCCCCTCATGGGCGGACTAGCGACCACGTGGTGACCAAGCCCAATGCTGCTTAACTTGGGCGACCGCTTGTGTGGTCAAGTTAAGCAGGCCGGCATGGCAGCAAAGCAAGATGGGAATACAGGTAATGGGATGGGGGTACTCAAGTTGGCGGCAGGGCGGGTCGCTGGTAGATGGTCACTCATCCAGCCAGCGACCGGGCCCAATGCTGCTTAACTTGGGGAAGTTTGTGAAATGAGGGATTGGCAGACCTCAGCCTCGGGGGCCCAAGCCGTCTTTCGGCAACCGGTAGCTCTTCCTCCGCCGCGGCGCCTTGTGGTCATAGCGGCCCAAAGAGTTAACCAGCTGGTTGGTATGGTAGGTGAGTTTCGTGTACATGGTGCGGGTTCTCTCCCGCACCACGTCCACGATGTATGGGAGACCGGAATGGGTATGTAGGATATGTGATGGGAATCTACGCCCGGTATCATAGATCATCCGAAGCGCCCTGTTCTGAACGGTTTGCAGTCTGCGGATGGTGGTCGCTGCCGCCGATCCCCAGACCTCGCAGCCGTAAAGAATCAGGGGCGGGATAATCGCCTGATATAGGCGTAGTTTGAGGCGTATGGGCATTGTGGAGCGGAATACAGGGTACAGCTGCCTGAGCGCGGAGTGGCCGAGGCCGACCTTTGCCCTGACATGCGGCGCGAAAGTGAGGCCGCGGTCGAGCGTGACTCCGAGGTATTTGGCTGAGGTAACCCAGAGGATTCTCCTCCGCCGCAACCTCAGAGGCCGCTCGGGCCGCCACCGACGGACCTTCGCCAGGAGAAGCGCAGAGCTCTTCCCCGGGCTGATGGCCATCCTCCACTTTTCGCTCCACCTGCCAATGGCTCGGAGCTGTCGCTGTAGTGGAGGGAAACAGAATCGGGCATTCTTGTTCTGTGCCATTATGAGGACATCGTCGGCATATTGGCACGTAACAGTCCTGGGTTCCGTGGGGAAGTCCGACATGTAGGCCGCGAAGAGAAGCGGGGACAGTACACTGCCTTCCGGGACTCCAGCGGCTATGGGACGGACTGAGGAAACCTTCCCCTCCACTCTCACCCTGAATGTGCGATCCCGGAGGAAACTGCTTATCAGGGCAAGATAGGCGGGAGGGATGTCTGACTCCTTGAGTTTGTACAAAAGACCTTGGTGCCACGTTGTGGCAAAGGCCTTCTCTACGTCCAGCAGCACTGCTATGGTCTTGAAGTTCTCCTGGAAGCCCAGGGAGGCCTTCTCGGCCAGTCGCAGTAACTGCAGGGTTGTGGAGTGCCCATGGCGAAAACCAAACTAATGGTCCGGGAGGAGCTGCCTTTCCTCAAAAAGAGGTGTAAGGCGGGCAAGGAGCAACCGCTCAAAGACTTTTGAGACGGTTGGGAGCAAGCTGATGGAGCGGTAACTGCATGGAAAGACCGGATCCTTGCCGGGCTTTAAAATGCATACCACCCGCGCCTCCTTCCAACTAGTTGGAAAGTGACGGAGGTGAAGGCATGCATTGAAAATCCGCGTCAAGTGGATTACGGCCTTCTTGGGAAGGTGCTGGAGCATGGGCGCCGTGACGCCGTCATGTCCAGGGGATTTGTTAGGGTTGAGTTTTCGGATCTCGGAAGCCACCTGTCTAAGGGTGACTATGGGAAAGTGGACCTCCTCGTGGCGCGGTTGTGGTTCCTCATAGAGGTAATCCACAGTCGCTTCCACGAGTTCAGTAAAGTCTTCGTCCAGGGGGTCCTCCCGCGGTTCGAATTGGAGTTCCAGATGGTCTGCAAACACCGTGGCTTTTTCGCGGGGCTCGAAAGCGAGTCTCCCGCGAGTGCCGTGCAATGGATGCTGGTACTGGGTCTTATCCTTCCTCAAGGATTTGATTATCCGCAATGGTTTCTTTTCCTGTAGGTTTACAGTCTCCATTGTTCTTTCCCAGGCCTCCTTTCTGTGCACACGGAGCAGTCGCCTTGCCAGGGTTTTGAACCGCTGGTATACTGCCCCTATCCTGGGATGGCGGAAACGCTGCCATAGCTTCCGTACAGTTGCCTTGGCTTTTAGCAGCTGCCGGAGTTCATTAGGTATGGTTCTCGGGTTGGGTATGTCAGACGGGATGCGGTGAGTGTGTGCACGTACCGCAGTCAGGATCTGTTGGGAGAAGTCTGCCGCCGCCGCTTCCAACGCATCGATGGAGTCGATACGTGGCCGCGGGTCGACAGACCGGTTCAATTCTTGGACGGCTGCGTCCCAGTCGACCTCGTTTACCCAGTCTGGGCTGACCAGTGCTGGCATTGAAACGTTGGAATCCACCAGGACAGGGTCATGGTCGGAATCCAGCTCGTTTACCGCCGAGAGCTCTAGATGGAATGGAATGTTTTTGGTGATCATGATGTCGAGAATATCCGGCCTGCCGCGGGCCGGATAAAACGTAGGCCCTCTCGGTCCGTGCGCGATTAGGCTTGGGTCTCCGCTGATGAGGCGGTAGAGTCCGCGACCTTTCTGGTTAGCCGTGTGGCTGTGCCAGAGCCCGTGCTTCGCGTTGAGGTCTCCTGCAATGCAAACCACTGGGTGTAGGTTGAGTAGGGTTCGGTAATCTGCTTCATAGAAGCGATGGTCTGGGGGGTCATAAACCGCTATCAGCAAAGTGTCTAGCCTGCCAATGGCAAGCCGAATGGCACAGGCTTCCACATGCTGTAGTGGTGGGAGAGGGTAGGGTGTATGCGTGATATGGTTTTTGATGAGGATAGCTGTACCGCCCCCCGGTCGGCCGACCCGATCTTGCCGATGGGTGACGTAACTTGGCAGCGAAAAGTTAGTACCAGCAATCAAGTGTGTTTCACAGACCATTAGAATATCAATTCCGTAGGAGTTGACAAACTCAAGTACGCTGGGATAATGCCCCCTTAATCCGTTTGCGTTCCAGAACGCAGCTCGTAATGGCCTCCGGACAAGTCTGGCAGCCATTACGAAGCGGAATTAGGGAACAAATGCTCCAGCGTTTCGAGCATGACTTTATGCTTTTGTATGGGGCTCAACTGCGGGTTGGCTAGCTGCAGTTTGCAGGTCCGGAGTGCAGGTAGAGCCCTTTTAATAAGGTCACCGAACCACAGGGATAGGGCCCGGAATTCTTCCATGTCGCTCTGTGAAATTGTGTCTCCAAAGCCGGTCATTGAGACCGTCGATGTAGCTGGGAGCGCCGGTGTATCTGTCGTGGCAGTAGCCGGTGTTGTGGTCACTGCCGTTGGTTGGTTTGCCGCCACTGTGGGCGGGGCTTGTGGCTGTTGCGCAGCCGGGGCCTGTGGTTGGCCCGGCTCGATGTTAGAGGCAGGACCTTTTTTGCTGTTGCTCTTCATTTTGTTTTTCTTCCAGTAAGCTCAAGGAAGCAAACATCCCTCCCCCCTACCTCACCCTGATTGGCAGCTTCCTACGGGATCGCACTTTCAGGGTGCGGGTGGAGGGGCGGCTATCCTCAGTCAGACCCATAGCGGCCGGGGTCCCGGAAGGCAGTGTACTGTCGCCGTTACTCTTCGCTGCCTACATGTCTGACTTCCCCATGGAACCCAGCACTGTTACGTGCCAATATGCCGACGACGTCCTCATATTGGCACAGAACAAGAATGTCCGTTACTGCTTCCCTCCACTACAGAGACAGCTCCAGGCCATCGGCAGATGGAGTGAAAAGTGGAGAATGGCCATTAGCCCGCAGAAGAGCTCAGCTCTCCTGCTCGCTAAGGTTCATGGCTGGCGGCCCGAGAGATCCCTGCGGTTGAGGCGGAGAAGGATCCCTTGGGTCCGAACCGCCAAATACCTAGGGGTTCTGCTCGACCGCGGCCTCACATTCACTCCTCATGTCAAGGCTAAGGCCAGCCTAGGTCACGCCGCCCTTCGGCAGTTGTACCCCATCTTCCACTCAACAATGCCTACCCACCTTAAACTGCGTCTGTATCGGGCGATTATTCCGCCACTAATTCTGTACGGCTGCGAGGTTTGGGGCTCGGTGGCTCCGTCCACTATGCGCAGACTCCAGACCGTGCAGAACAGGGCACTAAGGATGATCTACGGCACAGATCGCAGATTCCCGTCACACATCCTTCACTCCCAATCAGGACTCCCCTACATTGTGGATATTGTACGAGAAAGAGCTCGTACAATTTACACAAAGCTTGCACCTCATCCCAACCGACTGGTTAATGTGCTTGGCCAATATGACCAACGCCAACCGAGGCGACGAAGAAGCTACCGCCTCCCCAAGGATGCCCTTGGCCCATAACTGCCACTTCATCCTATCGACTACACGCACCCCAAGTTAAGCAGCATTGAAACGGGCCACGGCTGGTTGGGTGACCACTCAGCCGCACCACTCAACTGCTTTCCTTGGTACCCTCACACCAAAATACCCATTCCCATCGGCCCCCGCTAGATGGCACTGCTTTACTGACGGTCCAGCAAGCGGCCGCCAAGTTAAGCAGCATCGAGCTCGGTCACCGTCTGGTCGCTTGTCCGCCCAGGCGGTATCACCGACCCGAGCCAATAGCAACACAAGGGGCCAGCAACCGCCATCATCATGTAAGACATCGACAAAAACGCTTGCTATTTGACCAATCTTTATCACCGCACGGGTAAATCCGTAACTAAACGGATAGGTACCGTGGCGATTAACCTTCCGCCCGAGTAAACTCGGGCGACCTGTTCTTGCTCCTGGCTCCTGGCTCCTTGTTTTTCTTACGTCGAGCTGACTGACGTTGCTGTTGTTGTCCCGGCTGTGGCACTTCCTCTGGTAACGTCGCCGTCGTCGCCGGTGTTGTTGGCGCCACTGCAGCGCTCACCTCCTGAGCCGAAGCTCCCTCCACACCTTGCAGCGTTGTCTCGGCCTTCTTGAGAGCGGGCGCAAAGGAGACACCCGGTCGGACTGCAGCCGGTGCCGGTGCTCCTTGTCGGCGGCTCTCGATTATCCTCTGCCTCGCCACGCAGCCCTTGTAAACGCTGACGTGGTCCTGGCGGCAGTTAGCACAAGTCTTCTCCTCGGGCGCTTTGTCGCAGTCCCGCAGAAGATGGGGTCCAGCACAGCGCAGGCAGGCAAGCTTGCGCTCACACGCCAGGCTCGAGTGGTGGAAACCCATACATCTGTGGCACTGCACTGGTCCACCTTGGCCGTAAAAGCGTTCAACTTTCACGACCGTGTGGAAGAGCACCCGAACAGCGTCAATGGGCTGTGTCTCCTCGCCAGGGACCTTGTCCACGACTAGGTAGAGAGGCATTGGTACTTTCACTGGGCCTTCCTCAGTGACGATCGTCTTTCTCAGCTGTGCCACAGCCGATACAACGATGTTGTGCTCTTCTGAGAGCGCAGCCCTGACGTCGTCTGGGTGGCACTCAGAGTCAAGCCCACGTATGACTCGGCGCTCCACATGTGGGCGCTGCGGAGAGTAAGAATAGAAGGGGATCTGCAGGTCCCTCAGGACTTGCTTGGCCGCCTCGAAGTCCTCGGGCGTGAAGGTCTGCAAGTGGACCTTATGTGGTTTTCTTCTGGCTTCAAAGCCGCCCGCGATCTTGGACGCCAGCCGCCGCATAACTCCTACATGGTCTCTGAAGGAGTCCGCTATGATCGGCGGTAGTTTGGCCCCCCTTTTGTTTGGGGTTGTTGAGTAACCTGTGGTGGTGGTTGCTGCAAGCTAGCTCCCGAGTTGGATTTGGAACCCGGGGCTGCCCTTTTCCTTCCCTCGACGACAGTGAAGCCGTCGAGATCGGACTCCTCCTCCGACTCAGGCAGAGGGGTGAAGGAGGGGTGTGAGGGGATTGCTGGTGTTACACCAGTAGTGATCTTCTGAGGGGCCGTAGCCTTCCTCTTAGATCCCTTGGACCTACCTGATTTGATTGAAGCTCCCAGTATGGGAGAGGAGAAGGAGCTGGGTCCTGGTACTTGCCCGTCGTTGGGGTCAAGGGTCGGCGCGGTTGCCCTTCGGCTGTCCGCAGAGGACCGGACCTCCGCGAGGGAGGCGCCTGTACGAGCCATATCGGCCCTGGGTGCCGGACCAGAGGTCCTGACCCTTGGCTGTGGTCTTGCGAACCCGCTGTCTCGTGGTCCGTCAGTCAGTGCGTCCAAGTCTTGGAAAAATAGATGACAGTCAGAGAGTAGTAAGAAAAGTGGGAAACCTGTTCTCGAGAATTACCGCTGGACCTTAGCGAGAGACCAGGGACAAGCTAGCAGGGGATGCTAAGTCCACTGCTTGCCCGGCTCCGCTCGACGATTCGCCCGGACGGGCCTTTTTCTGGCGGGCTAGAAGGGGAAGCAAGTCCACTGCCCGCCAGTGGGAGAGGTGAAGGCGGCTCGCACTCTCGCGGCCGAGCGGCAAGCTAGAAGAGGGTGCTGTGCCCACTGCTTGCCGCTATGGTGATGGCTGCCGGTGGAAAGGCAACTTGCAGGCGATGCCGCTAGCTGCCGCTGAGGTGTCCTGCGACTCGACGGTTGATGGCGCTGGCCTCGCCCACGATGGTGCTGCGCTGCCCAAGAAGACCGAAGCAGTAGTCCCTGTAGACGATGTGCACCCCTCGGCTCCAGGATGGTGTCGATTAAACTGCGTTAACTCGCCGTACTTTCAAATACAAGCGTTGCCCCGCTCCCCGCGACCTTTCGCCCTAAAGCTTCCTTCGCCAGTCGCAAAATCTCGTTTGTGCGTCTCTACAGCTCGTTGACCAAATGCACTGGCGTTTGGTAAAGAAGGCGCGGGGAGTTTAAATAAGCTCTTCATACAGAAGAAAGTTTGACATTTGCCCTTCTTGTATACATACCTATAGAGGCATATGCATATTCACATACAGGGAAAAATTAGTGGGTGTGCATTTGCGAGTATGCGATCACCCAAGAACCGCCGCTGTTGAACATACATTTTAAACTAAACTAGATTATAAAAATATAGTGTTAGGTGTAACTTTACAAAATACTGATAAACCATTGTATGATTGTAAATCATGAAAACAATGTGGGTACTCACTTAGATTTTCTAAATTAATTAATTTAATTTCTAATATGACAGAATAGTGCAATGGGTTTAAACTCCATAAATAAAGAAACTTTTTTTTAGAATCTTGTATATAAGCTCCAGTAGGCGATTTTTATTGCAAGCTTTTCTTTCAATGTTTTTTATATTTGATATTTCTTCAACACTCCATTCCTCTTCCCCGCCAAAAAGCAAACATACGAAACATACACTTTGTTATGAATGTAACTGCCAGTTAACCAATTAATTTTACTGTATCAGGATGTTTGAAATGTCCGTTTTTGGTTCTTTTCCTGGAACACAATGCCAAGCTTAGGAATTGGTCTTTTGCCTTTACGTTCACACTTTTTCTCATAAGAAAGACTCGAAAACTGAGTTTTTAATAAGTACCTAATCCACTAAATCGATGGAATTGTCCATATTCCTAAAATCATAAATAAAACACGCACAATGAAAACAATACATATGTTTACGTAAAATTAACACTTTACTGCATAGCACGGCTGCACGCACATAATGCTGGTTCACCAATAACTGAGGATTTAAATGTTTGTTACACTGCCTTGCCCTACCCTTGTCTCCAACCCCTATTGTCCTGTTTCCGGACCTTGGAGAGAGCAGGTGCACAGAGACTAAACACATTAAACGTGTTAAGTCTCTGCTGCTGCCTTTGTGTCCTTAATACACAACAAAACATAGCCATGTCTTCCTACAACGAGGGTCGAAATTTAGTGGGAAAACTATATAAGTCCACTCTTGATGGGAGTTGCACTCCCTCAGCCATCCCAGTCTACTCGACTTTGCTGCGACATCATGAGATTTCGAAGCTGCGTAAGTACGCAGCGCTACAATCTGACACTTAGCAGTAGGGGTTGGGGCGTTGGGGTAAGCAGCGGTGAAGTGATTGTATTAATTAGTTTTTCATCACTTGTTTGAGGCTGTCTTTATTTATATGTTTAAAAATTTACTTAGTTTCTTGGTAATTTATTTAGGTAGACTCAGTCTGAAAGTCTAACCTTACGCTACGCCACTGTTATACAGTAATTCAGGAATTATCCTCAGAGTCTAAAGGAGAAGAATTAATACATAAATAGGAACAAAAGAAAATATAGTAACACAACAATGCTTTATAAGCGGAGGAGATCTGTATGACGATCTTTCTTTTGGCATGTTGAGGGGAATGAGTTCTGGTGATCAGTGAAGGAGTATATGAGAACTGGGGTGTAGATTCAACTGTAGGAGTGCGAAGATCTTTGTGAAGTGCAGAATACGGATGTACCAAGGAGCATTCGTTATGATCCGAAGAACCCGGTTTTGGGAAGTCTGTATTATTTTGAATTTGAAGCTGAGCCCCAAATAGAGCAACCATACATCCAGATAGGTTTGATTGGACTGAAATAAATGAGCCTTTTGGTAGAGATAAACAGCCTTTAATGAGGTATTTGAGTCGATCAAGTCTGTGCCTCTTTTTGGTTACAAGGATGATACATATTCCTGTTCACTGACAGTTGGTTTGGCAGTCGTATCCTTTGTTGTGTAGTTCTCACATTTCTTCTCTGTATAGCTGAGATATGAATAATTGTTCGCCTGATATACGCGCTTCTTCACCTCTGAATAGGCTACACACCACACTGATGTTCCGATGCTGTCAAAATATCATCGCTCTTACCTGTTGGTCTTCCGCCACATTTCTTAGACCTTTCTTTCACACAGACCCATGTTATAAGACCACCCAACGTTTCTCTGTACTTTCGATATGCTTCCTCTCGTTAGCAGTAGGTAATCATTTCCGTCAATGCAACTGTGCTTAAAATAGTACATCAAGTATGCGATACCTACCTGATCGGGTATTTTGTCACATTCTTGGATTTTCTTTAAATACTAACCAGTCATACTTAGGTACCAAATAATCCTCTGACCGCATTTTTCATATATTTCAAGTAAGTTTTGTGTCTAATGTCAGTCTTAAACATTTGAAGACTAAGCTTGAGGGACGATTTCATAATTTAGTTTGATTATGTGTCTCCTAGCGTTTGTTTCGCCGGTAAATGTAACTAAATTGGACTATGTTGAGTGATATGGTATTATTTTCAGACTTCTGCAAGTTCACTGTCCTTCCTTCTGGGGGGAGGGGGGCAATTTGTTTGCCCTTGCATTCGATCCTGGACGGAATGCTGACTGAACTGCAACTGACTACGGAGGTGAAGTTGCAAGTTTTAAAATAACAATAACATTACATCCATACGTATGGGCCTCAGGCTCGTTCCATTCCCATTAAATTGTTCACTTCATCTTAATTTTGGCCGACGTATATTTCGTTTTCCTCGTTGCTTTCTTAGGTAATTGATTTTCATCCATTCTGTCTCAGAGTTGTTTCAATTCTTACGTGATTCCTCTGTACGTTTTAGCACTCCAAGTTCTCTTCGTATTCCTTCGCTCTTCTTATGTTCGATTAGAGACACGCCAGTCACTAATCTTAGAAACCTCATTTCTGACGCTTCTACCCTCCTTTTATTTCTTTTTGCAGCTACCCAAGTGTTTGTTCCTTAAAGTAACATTGGCAATGCCACAGTAGCGGCTTGTGAGTATACATTTTCGGTGTTCACAAAATGTTAAGATTCAAACAGCCTTGAAAATGTGCTGCTCTCAATAATAATAATAATAATAATAATAATAATAATAATGCATAACTTGTGTGAAAAAAGAAAGGGTTATGTTGTGGATTTTTATTGTTTTGTGCATAATTAAATAAGTTTAGAGCAACAACGAAGTAATGTGTAAGGTTTAGCGGTACCGTTTTCGCTACTCTCCATTTGCATTCTTTCGTCAGCCAAATATTAATATTACTAATTTGTTAGCACTCAACAAGTTTCATTTTCTGAAGCAGGCAAATGACATAATTTCTTCTTATAAAATGTCCTGTCCCTCCTCCACATAGAGCTATTTTTTATTTTTGAATTGTGCAATATGTACACACACACACACACACACACACACACACACACACACACACGAGGGCAGTCCCAGAAGTACCCGACCTGACGTATGGTAAAAAGTACCACCCTTATAAGTTTGACAATGCTATATTGTTTGGCAGCCATCAATAGTGAACGCTCTCAGCGAATTTGTAAACCTAGATAAAACTGGTCATCGTTACGTGATACAATATTTTCATTTGAAAGGTCTTAGTCAAACTAATATTAAAGCTGAGCTAGATTCTACTCTGGGGAGTCTGCTCCTTCGTTTACAACAGTAAAATATTGGGTGGCAGAGTTTAAGCGAGGCCGTACGAGCTGCCAAGACGAACATCGCAGTGGTGGACCAAATGAGGTGAGCACGCCAGAAATTGTGAAGAAAATCCACAAAATGGTATTGGATGACCGTCGACTGAAAGTGCGCGAGCTAGCAGACATGTAGGCATTTCAAAAAGTGCTGTACATCCCATACTGACTGAAAATTTAGACATGAGAAAGCTATGCGCAAGATGGGTGCCGCGTTTACTCACAATGGAATAAAAGCAGCGTCGTGAGGATGTTTCACTCGAGTGTTTGGCGATGTTTCGCGGCAATAAAGCCAGATTTTGCGTTTATTCATAACCATGGAATGAAACATGGGTCCATCGCTTCACACCTGAGACGAGTGTGTCAAAACAGTGGATTGAAAGGGGAGAATCAGCTCCAAAGAAGGTAAAGGCAGTTCATCTGTAGGCAAGGCCATGGCGTCAGTTTTTTGGGATGTGCATGGGATAATTTTCATTGATTATCTTCAAAAAGTAAAAGCAATCAATGGTGAGTATTATGCAAACTTATTGCAGCGTTTGAATGATGAAATCAAGCCAAAACGGCCACATTTAGCGAAAAAGAAAGTTCTGTTTCATCAAGACAATGCACCAGTTCACACATCCATTATCGCCATGGCCAAAATCAGTGAGCTAAAATTTGAATTGCTTCCTCATGCACCCTATTCGCCAGTCTTAGCTCCCTCTGATTATTTTCTGTTTCCAAAGTTGAAGAAATGGCTTGGTGGTAAAAGATTTTCCAACAATGCAGAGGTGGAGTCTGCAGTTGATTGCTATTTTGCAGAACTCGACGGTTCTCACTATAAACAGTGTATCAAAGTGATTGAACATCGCTGGGAAAAGTGCATCAAGCTGAAAGGAGACACTGTAGAGAAATAAAGATGTTTTTTCCCAAAATATTTGTGCTTTCTTTGTTAGGTCGGGTACTTCTGGGACAGTCTTTGTATATATGTATATATAGTGAGATAATAAGATTTTCTATCCCTATAACTACAACATATACTTACATCAGATCTAAATTTCACTGTGCAGTGAGTGAATTGGTATAACTGTTCATTATGCTACCATCTAGGGAATTTATGCCAAACTGAAAAGCAAACAGGGGTTCCCAAATTCCTGACCTTGCACTCTTGCATGAATGAAAGTTGTGCAGCAGTGTGTTACCACTTATAGTGGTACTGACATAAACTTGTTGCTGAGAGGTGGATGGTAAGGGTCAATGCACATCTTCAAGTGTGCACGATGCATATGTTTTTCACCCATAAGCATGACTAACCAGATAGATATCCTAATTGTTATCATGGAGACAGACAACAGTCTCATCACAAGGTGGCAAATTTAGTTAATGGTACGCATCCGTACTGTGCTCCAATTTCACATGCAACAGTGACAAGGATTATAAGAAAACATACTGAAACTGGAAGGACTTACCAAGATCAGGTTTCCTGAAAAATGCAACTGATGGGAATACTTCATTGGATGTTCTCCTCCATGTGCAAGAAAATCCAAAAGTATCTACAACAAATTTGGCATTAGAATCCAATATAAACCAAAGTTCCATGATGATAAGCCTTAAAAGTGCCAAGCACCATCCTTATAAAATCTAACTTTTACATAAACTCTCAGAAGACAATCCTGATAGAAGAGTGCAATTTTGTGAATTAATGATGGAGTGTATTAACAATGTGTAGTTTTTCTATGACAAATTGTATTCTCAGATGAAGTCACATTCTGCCTGAATGGATTTGTCAACAAACACAACTGCCGACACTGGTCAGATGTAAACCCACGATGGATGAAAGAGAACCACATGCAGTATCCACAGAAATTTAATGCTTGTGCTGGTATTGTGGTGACTATATTATTGGTTCCTTCTTCTTCTTCTTCAGAGAAATGCTAATAGACACTTGGAGTTGCTTCAAAATCAAGTAGTACTGGCAATCGCAAACTTGTTTTCATAGCCAACTGTCATTAAAATTAGAATTCTTTCCTTTTCACTCAACACAGGTGGAGCATTATTCAACACAGATTCAATCCCATAAATCAGTATCAATAAACATGTTTCTATGGATATAAACAAAGGAAGTAAAATAAACATGTGTCCATGGACATGAGCAAAGGACATTCAAATCACAAAAAAGAGAAACATTGTACAGAAGTATCTATTGTGGGTACTTGTTGAAAAGTTTTTGAAGAGTACTATCTGAATCTATACAAAAAAAAATTAGGGTGTTCCATTTAAAATAAGGAAGTTGCAAACACTTCTGGTTTGAGTTCCCTGTACATGACTATTTCTGTACAACAAGTTTCATGTTAATCAGACAATGCTTCATAAGTTATTTGAGTGGTGCAGAACTTGTAACTAACCCTATATATACAGAATGTCCACAAATTCACATACTAATGCTTTAATATCCTATTGCGCAGACATAGCACATATGTTCTAAGTATAATAGTTCACATTTATAGTCATAAAAAGTTAACAAATGAAAAGGGGCGATATTGGTTTACAATTTAGCACCACATGTGCGGGCTGGTCAGGTTACCTGTTTAAAGGTCAACTTTCCCATGTTCTTTCCCTGTGTTAATTATTAACTCCACCGCAGAATATATAGCTGAGACTTGAAATACTTGTGCATTAGAACTCATACCTAGAGATTGTTTTGAAGGTGTTGGAATTTTGGGATTGTACTCATGATGTATCAGAATATTCAGACATAATTTATATATGTCTTTTGTCTCACAGGAAGGAGACATTGTTAGACGTTGCTGTCAGAATCAACAAAGAGGAAGGATCTGTAGTTGCCACAACTGGAAACCAACCAAAAGAAAGGACATTATTGCTGATTGGAAGCAAGGGAGTTGTAAGTAACCTTTACTATCTTAGGTACAGTGTGAAAAAATCTGATGTACTGCACTCTTTACTCACTCTCCTAGAAACTATTCTTATAAAAGCTACTTCTTTTTAATCAAGATAAGCTTTCATTATGCATTTACAACATTTTGTTGTAGGCTAAAGCAATAATCAGTTTTTTATAAAGCGTGTCATTGTGAGATGGCTTTGAAATTCCATGCTCTTTGCTTGACCATGAGAAACAATGAACAGCAACACACCACTTAAAAAAGTGTAAATTTTTGAACAATAGCTGAGAATATCTCAAAAATGTGTAATGCCACAGACAAGATTTGACATAAATTGTGTGCTTTAACAAGATCTACATTTTTTGTGTAATAAGTTTTTGTCTATCTCTTAAGGTTTACCAATTTTACAAAATTAATTCAGAATGAAGAGTACTTCACAGGCTATTACCTGAAAATCCAAAATTTAATTTTATTTGAAAGCATATATCTTAAACATATGGTATTTTAATCAAAACCCTTAGAGCTATTTTTGAGAAAAAGAAAAGTATGAAAACTTTTTCCATGTAAAGGGTAATTTGCAGTGGGAGGGGGGGATGAAAATCTTCATCTGACTTCTTTAAAAGATACTGAATGTAAATACCAAATTTGGTATTTATCCAACTTTTCATGTTTGTGTTATATCGTTCACACGCACACGCACACACACACACACACACACACAAAGTTGTCCTCCATGGTCTAGGGGTACCATGCTAGCCTTTAGTTCCCGAGGTTGCAGGTTCAAACCTGGCGGAGGGCGATGGATTTTTTTGGCATAAAGATATTGATATTTTAGGTGGATGCATAACTTCCTCTACATACTATAGGTACATGGTAGAGAAAGTAAAAAGCACACATACTGTTTATCAAAGCCTACATACAATTATTTAATGACATTCTGGCTGTTATGAAGGACACCACAAGCAGATTAATGTTTGCAACATTTCAATGGAATAGCATTAATATTGTCTTTAAGATCTACAAGGGAGTGATCAAAAGGTTCCAGCAACATGGAACAACAGTACACACTGTTAGAACTTACATGGCAACTGTGTTTTGGGAATCAAGCTATCCATGAGATATTGTATGGCCTCCAAGATCTCCAGACTTCTCTGTCTGTGACTATGTTTATGCGGGTATTTGAAGAATGAGATTTATTCAAATCCTTGTTTACTTTAAACACATAATCAATGGTATTTAAGTTGAAATGTTACAAAAGTTATTTAACAATATGCCATCACAGAAATGGAGGTAGGATATTATTTTAAAGAAATAAAATCTTCTCCTGTGTTGTGTAAAATAGCATTTTATTGGCATAACTCTATATTAATATTATAAAGAAAGAAAATTTATGTTTATGTAGGGTAATGTAAAAAGACCACTTAACCAATTTTGATAATTCTTTCACCATTGAATCATTCTGATAGCCATGTGACTATAAAACACAGAATTGCATTTCATAAACTACTAAAAGGTTAAAAAGGATTTACAAAGCCCTTGTACTTGAATACAAACACATTGAAGTTATAAAAGAACATACTTGTGAAGAAAGCCTTGACTGTTAGTTGAAAATGCCATGGAGTAGAAAAAATAGTTGTTGTTACTCCACAGAATATGCATGTAAAATAACACAAGTGCAGCATCTATTGCATTCCAAACAATGTATATGTACACAATCATAATTCAGAAACTCAGACACAGCAAAACAAAAGGGAATCGAATCTGCCAATGCCAAACTAGTTTAATAGCCCCCAAGTAAGAAAGTTTTGCTTTATTACCTTTGTATGTCATAATCAAGATTGTTAGCAGGGTATACTCTGCTTTACCTTAGTCTTATTTAGAAAAAAGTGAAAGGTTTAAATTCTATTTAATTTTGTATACACTCTTATCCCTTAAAATTTAATAATAAACTACCAAGACCCAAGCTATAATTTAAAAAGAAAACATTTAGTAGCTTTTTACTTTCTCTACCATGAATATAGTAGGTATAGAAGATATGGCATTCCAAAAATTCTGTATTGAGATTTCACCAGAAATGCATGTTTTGAGGTCCCTCAATAAAAAAAACATTTGGCTATCACTGTTCTCTTACACTGTAATGTGTAATGTAGCTATTTCTGCAAAGGTTTATCTTGTTTAAACTGAAGTAGATAGGAAACGTTTGTACGAATAGTTTGTGTACCGATTAATAAACAATAGAGGTTAGAGAAAGTCATTTGAATCTAACACATCAGATATTTTTACTTTCTCTATAATGTACCTAGTAGGTAGAGAAGGTATTGCTTTCCACCCAAAAATTTGATTCCGAGGTATCACCAGAAATACATGTTTTGGGGCCCCCATAATCAAAAAAATGTATTCTTAGAAAAAAGTCTGTGTGTATGTGTGCATGTGTGTGTGTGTGTGTGTGTGTGAGAGAGAGAGAGAGAGGGAGAGAGAACAGCATAACTTAAAAATGAAAAGTCAGATAAATACCAGATTTAGTATTTACGTTCAGTATCTTCCAAGGATGTGCCACAAAGATTTTCAAGAAAATTCCTCCACCCCAATCTACCCTTTACATGGAACATTTTTCAAAATTGTTTTTCCTAAAAAGTGCCTGTAATGTTTATGATCAAAATACCACATATTAAAGCTATTTACATGGCAAATAAAATGTATATCTTAAATTTTCTGGGAGTGGCCTTCATTCGGAAGGTATGTTGTATAATCTTGTATAAGTGATAAACGTTAAGCGATAGATGAAAACGCACTGCACAAAAAATGTAGATGTCTTTAAAACACACAATTTGTTTCAATAAGTTTTTTGTGGCATGAGCCATTTCTGAGATATCCATTGTTAATGATTTGAATTGTTGAAATCTTTGTTTTTCTTTTAAAGTCCTGTCAACATTCAATTGCAGTTGCTTGGAAACAGTATGGAATTTTAAGGCTAGTGTAATTGTTGCTATTTCTGTAAAGGTTTATTTGGATTAAAATGTAGCAGATAGGAAAATAAGCTTTAGTAAGAATAGTTTGTATACTCACTAATAAAGATAGAGGATAGAGAAAGTCATATGACTGTATCACATCAGCTTTCTTAACACGTGGTAACAATGAATATTATGAGAATGAGAGATAATGTTTTGTGAATTAGATAAAATTGCTGAAATGAAAGCTTCAACTTTTTTGCAGGGAAAGACATCATTAATTCAAAGGTTCTTGGATAGAAATGAACCTGCAAAGCAGACCCTTGCACTAGAATACACGTTTGGAAGGAAAGCTGGCAAAAGCTTGGTAAGTTCTATGTGATATTCTGTATATACTGGCAGAGTAACAGTGATTTGTGTCAGTATTAACGAAGAGTTTTTTTTACTAAGGTCAAGGATGTGTGTCATATATGGGAACTTGGAGGAGGCACGCTCTATCCTTCGCTACTTGCTACACCCCTCGCTGCATCAGCTGGAAACCTGAGCAGTCTTACAGTGGTGCTCATGCTAGACCTCTCTGCCCCACAACACTTGTGGTACACGATGGAAACTCTTGTTCAAGAGCTACTCCTGGCTCTAAGGAAGTTGGCAGGAAGAAACTCCATACAGGTGATGGAGAAACTCCAGCTGGCAGCTTGGGACAGGGTTGGAAGAGATAACACGGTGAGTATAGAATATTTGTATTGTATACCAGAATGTTAAACAGTATATTCTTCAAAATACATGTATCATTCAATAATTAGTGGCAACATTTGAATTAACAAGAATAAAACATTTTTGGAACAGTCAACATTGTTGCTGCGCTCAGAAGTAATCTCCTCCAGCATGAATAACCCGCCTCCACACTTCAAGGCAGATGACGGATGCTATCTACAGCACACTGCACACCTCACATATTCCTTTTTCTCTAACTCTTATCCCTCCCATTACAAACAGTTTTTGTGTTGTGTATTGGTTTGTGTTCTCACTTTTCACACAAGAGACTGGGTTCTGTTCTACTTTATTAAGCCTTAAATGGATTAAACATAGTTTTAACTTTCTGCAACAGAACTTTTATAACTGGTAAACATTAAACGAGAGATGAAAACATACTATACATAAAATGTAGAACACTTTAAAACACATAATTTATTTCAAATAACTTTTTTTTAGCATAAGCCATTTCCAAGATATTTGTTATTAATAGTTTGAATTGTTCAATGCTTTCATGATTCTTTTCAACTCTTGCTAATTTTCAGTTGTTTCTCGCGATGCCATGGAAAGTGTATGGAATTTTAAGGCCAGCGTATAGCATCCAGTTGTTAAACATTTGACTAATGCTGTTCTCTTTGTATCTATAATGAAACGTGTTATGTAACTGTTTCTGCAAAGGTTTATCTTGGTTAAAATAGCCCTAAGATATCTTAAAACAGAAACTACCATTAAAAGTAAATAAAACCATGGGGGATCTCATAATTTACAAAACATCTTATCACACAGCAGAGAAATCCCATTCATGTAGCTAGACTTGGAAACTGTACACTTATATGTGTAATGAAACGAGATTATATTGCTTGTGTTGTTGTTACAGGGCAGATCAAAAAGTAACACACAATAATTTTTTTACAAAGAAGTTTAATAGTTAAAACAACAACAAAAGTCACAAAAGAACTTACACCTTTTACCTACTTTTTGACATAGTCACTAAGTTTCTCAACACATTTCTCCCATCGTGATACCAGTTTCAGAATGCCCTGTTCATAGAAGTCCGTTTCCTTGGAGTATAACCATCTGCGGACTGCTGATTTCACTTCTGCATCTGTCACAAAGCGTTGGCCGGCCAGGAATTTCTTCATGGGACCAAACAGATGAAAGTCTGACAGTCAAGGTCCGGACTGTATGGTGGATGTATACTGTGCATGTATACATTTTAAGTGCATTAACACTAATATATATATATATATATATATATATATATACAGATATTTTATATTATACAAACTAACTACTAATGATGGGTTGATATCACTATTTCTCAATAGGCAATACTCCCTTTATAAAAACTGTAAAGGTGATAGCTTGTTCACTGAATTATGTTCTTATTAGTAGTTTTCTGTGAATAAATGCATGTAACCAATTTTATATTGTATGCTAATTCCAAAATTGTTCCTGTTTGACATTCTCCAATTGGCAGAAATTGTTTATCTTGATAATTTTACATATTATGTATCCAAAGGCTAATAATAATAATGCTTTCTTTGCTTTCCTTTTTATATAACTATATTTTATGCTGAAAACTTTCTTTTAAAGGATTTTCTTCCCATAGAAACTCAAATACTACCAATTCTTTATTCTGCAATCTTGAAAATATAGACTAACATATATTTTTCATGAAGCTCAAATAACTAAAAATCTGATGTGATACATTCATAAGACTTTCTCTACCTTCTATCTTCATTAGTGGGTACACAAAGTATTCTTACTCAAGTTATTTTTCTGTTTACTACATTTCAATTAAAATAAACCTTTGCAGAAATAGCTACAGTACACATTTTGTTATAGACACAAAGGGAACAACAATAGTCAAATGTTTAAGAACTGGATGCTATATGCTGGCCTTAAAATTTCATACTGTTTCCATGACATCGCGAGAAACAACTGAATGTTGCAAGGACTTAGAATGATGAAGAAATTAACAATTCAAGCCTTTAATAACAGATATCTCATTAACGACTTATGCCACCAAAAAACTTATTTTAAGTAAATTGTGTGTTTTAAAGAGATCTATAGCTTTGTATAGTACATTTACATCTACCGCTTAACATTCACCAGTTGTACAAAATTGTACAAAATTCCCTTCAAATATAGAGGACTTCATAGCCTATTCCCTGAAAATTCAAGATATAAATTTTATTTATCATATAAATATCTATAATATATGGTATTTTAAACAAAATCATTGAGTCATTTTTTAGAAAATAAAAAAAAAAAAAAAATTCTCCATATAAAGGGTAGTTTGGGGTAGGGGGATTTTGTTTAAAATCTTCATGTTGCATCTTTGAAAGATACTGGACTCTAATATCAGGTTTGGTATTTATCTAACTTTTCATTTTGAGTTATACCTGTTCACAAACACACACACACACATAGATGGACAAGTTTCCAAAAATGCTTTATTTGGATTCAGGGCTCCTCAAAACGTGTATTTTCGGTGAAATCTCGGTATCGAATTTTTGGGTGGAATGCAATACTTCCCCTACTTACTGTACATAGTAGGGAAAGTAAACATAACAAATATTTCCATGTGCTGTATTATCTCACATCTTACATTCTGATTTTTCTGTTGGATTCACAGATTTTGGTCACTGGAGTAGGTAAATGTAATAATGGCTTAGAGTACGTCACCAAGTCATGCTATTGCTAAACGTGATTTAGTGCATCAACTAAATCAGCTTCATTCACAACTCAGTTATGCGAGAGAACAAATGTTGCAAATAAATGTTTGTTTACATAACTTTAACTACCCCACGTATGGGAGCCAATTTGTGATAGCAATTTGTATATATGTTTATAGCACCACGTTGTGGAAGCCAATTTACGAGAGCAAATATGTGTTTACTTCACGCGAAGCCATCTTGTGTGACGTCATTCGTTGGTCTGGTCCATAGTTCCCTCTGACGTAGCAATTTGTATCAGTTTTAAATGTCCACCGGCTAGCTATCATCTGATCTGGGTAGGCATGTTTTTCTTACAGGTTGTGAAGCGGAAAGGAATCTTTTATCCAAAAATTACTAGTGAAGAAATGTGTTTTATAATGTTTTATTGTCGAACACGTGCACTAACACTTTCACAGATTTATCTAGATAATCGCCATACTGAAACTGTTTATAATAACTTCTTATCACTTTTAACTCACGTACTTCAACTTTGTATATTTAACTTTAGAATATTTTATAAGATTTCTCGTACTTCTGCTGCGTGTAACTTATGACGAAATGAAGGACTGATTGGCGACATGTAGTGTACTGAGAATTCCGTTGAACTGGGGTTTGACGTGTAGTGTACTAAGAATCTTGTTGAACTGCGGAATCGACGTGGAGTGTACGGAGAATTTTGTATAACTGCGGGGCGACCGACTTCGAGCCTGGCTATTTATAGGCTTGCCTTAAGATACACCTAAAGATTATAAATGAACTGCTATTGGCTAATAAAACGCGCCAACATTAGCGTCTATTTTACTATCCAATGAAAACCACTAATACATATTACTTTTAGGGAAAATTCTAGAAGCTTTTACCGAAAAGGCGCGAAATATTACGTAACTTCCTGGTTCCCGGTAACGATAAACAACTCATCCCCTTGCTGCAGTATTGTGTTATTGTTAACAGTTTCAATAGAGCCGTATATTATTATTTACCAATAATAATTACAATTATTAAACCTCTGAAATCAATGTTACATAAAAATACATATTCATATTAAAATAATTATTTACCTTTAAGTAATTTGTGATACAAATTACCGTATCAGTTAATGTTACATGAGTACCTCTACTCCTTCCCCCATTGATTTGCAGTTTTCATTTAGACACAGGGGTTTATGGAATATTGTATTCATTCATGCACAGGAGATGCAATCAAGATCTATCAAGAACTATAGTCTAGTAACTCTTTGGATTTGGCAGCTAACCGAGTGTTACAATATCTCAGGTAACATTGGAAGACTTCAGGCTTGTTGTGCAGAGAGTGGTGCTGTCATGCTCTCCACGGAAATAAGCTTAGAGTAGTGAAGCACATTTTGATAAACTGGGTAACTTTCTCTCGCGTATCTGCTTGCGAGGAAGTGATTTTGGCTTGGTTGCATATTTGCCACTGCAATTTTATGCACAGTTATCTTTTTAAGGGTGACCCTGTTCCTATTTGATCGCTTTGTAGTGAAGGTCTGTCGGCCCATCACATGTTCCTAGAGTGTATTGCTCTATTGTACTGATCTTGATCTCTCACCTTTGCCATGATCTATTTTACAAGGTCGCAAATGACTTAGCAGTTGTGCACTCTTTAAACACAAATCAACATCATCATTACAACTCTTTGGGGAACATGCGAGGTGATAAATGAAGTCTTGACTCCTATCGTTTCTTTTCTAGCATAAAGTTAAACATAGTAAGTTTCAATAATGCAAAACTTAAACATTTAAAAGTATCAAACGTTTATCTCAAAGTATTAGATACACTTTGATACCACCTAGTATTGAGGTTCCATCCCTACTAGCTACTTCTGACTTTTGCTACTTTATGTTCTCCAATTGAGTAGAAAGCATTACTTATCAGGTAAGCCTTTATTGCCTCAATTTTCTTAACTATGCATTTATTTTTTGTTATTTTGGTAAGGGAAATGGTTGTATAAATCTTTTGCATTGCTTTCAATACACTTGGTACCTAGCAAGCCTCTTAGTCTGTTCCTAAAATAGTTCAGTTTTGTTCTTGTTTGTGATATTTTGTTTGTGCATATATATAAACAGGATAGTGTGAGGATTCTGAGCTTTTTAAAACTACTTTTGCATGTATTTCTTCTTAGAATGTTATTATGAGCATTATGTTCAACCATGATTTGTATTACCTGTTTTAGTACATATATACCCTTATTGATTTTGTTGTTTTATATGGGAGAATGCTAAAAAAATAACATTTTTAGGATTATTTCTATAAAATGTCTACTACTAAATGCCAGAACACAAACTACAAAATGTTGTGAACACACTTGAAATGCAATGCTATGTATACATTTGATCTCTTTTTTTTTTTTTGCTTGAAGTTTAATGTCCTTTAATGTGGTAGGTCATAACAGATGATGGATGAATGAAATAGTTGAAATGATGCTCAAATGAGCATGGGGTCCATAGAGCTTACTGTTATTTGACATTTGCCTTCTCAGGATAACAAAAACCGTGGAAAAAACTTCATCCGGGTAACTCATTCTGAGATTCGAATTCGTGACCTCTTGAATGTGAATGTAAGGCAGACATGCTACCCCCACACCAAAGAGGTGGGCATTGTTTTATTTTTAAGAATATATAACAAATTTACATGTAAATTGTTTCTTGCAGGACAAAGAGTTTATGGATCCATTTCCAGTTCCGCTGGTTATCCTTGGTGGAAAGTACGACTTGTTTCAGGTAATAAACATACACACAAAAATCACTTTTAGCAATAGAAGCTTTTATACTTATAAATAATTAAATATTTTATAAATCTTCACTCTATTTACTCTTTTGTTTGACTCAAGCTTTATTATCAAACCTCACAAAGCTAGAATACAAACTAAAATGTATTTAAAGGCTGGTTCAGAATAACCAAGGATGGTAACCAGAACAAGAACAACAAACTTAAAATACATGTATTATAATGTGAGCATTTACTATTAATGGAAAGCTTTCCTTGATCCCGGTAATGGGAAAGAAAGCTTGGCCAAGTTTTAACTTCCTCATTCTCATTCCCAGACATGGTATATTAGACTCTTCACTGTAGAGATTATTCAATACAGCTGTGACATGAAACAGCTGCTAGAGCTCTCTCTAGTTGCAAGATGGAAAGTAATTCTAGAAAATGTGCATCCTGACTAAGATGCATTGAGCATTGGTTCTTCTAGCATAAGCAGCATTTGGTTCAGAAAGCGCTTAGTTCACCAAGATAAATAGAACAAAATGCACTGTTATACAGAAGCAAAGATTTGCTTATGTGACACTGTGTTTTACATGCCTTTGACTGTTGTATGTGCATTCTGTGAAACTAGAAATGCACACGTTACTGCCAAACAATATCAGATATCACTTCCTTGGGTCTTCTTTTTCATTCCAAATGAATGAATAAACAAATGAAAGAGAATCTCCTTACTTAAAGGTCTGAGATAGGGAGCTGTGTCAAGGAAGTACTAATAGTAGATTTACTAAAGTACAGGGAGAGCCAAAAGACTACAAACTGGCTGCGCAGTGTTTTTCCTGCCCACATTTTTGGCACTCATTGCCGTCTGCCACTATCATAGAAAGGCGCTGATGAAACCATACAACATTTTTAAAACTACTTTTAAAAGCTTTACTTAACTTTATGAAAGTGTGTTTGAGGACAGAATTATTAGTAGAGATTTGTAGTCCCCTCAATCCCCTGACCTAACACCCTGCGATATCTATCTGTGGGGTAACTTAAAACATAAAGTGTACAGACAAACCCACACACCCTGGAAGAATTAAAACAAAATATCTGCCAGGAAATTGCCAGCTACTCTCAACGTGAACAACGGCGAGTGACAGATAGTTTCCTAAACAGGTGCCAAAAATGTATGGACAATAACGGTGGCCAGTTTCAGCATCTCAGTTGGTAAATAAAGTTGGTAAAGTAGTTTTAAAAATGTTGTATGGTTTCAACTGCACCTTTCTATGAAAGCGGCAGACAGCAACAAGCACCGAGGACACAGACAGGAAAAAACCACACAGCCAGTTCGTAGGTTTTTGGCTCTCTCTGTATTACAGCATAGAAAAGGAAATAATTGTTTCTGGCAATGGTAATGGTACCAGAAAGAGAATGAAAATGCAGGAAACGATGAGAAGCAAAGAAGTAAAACTGAGTAAATAGTTTGTCATGTCATTAAAATGTATTTTTTGTATTACTCTCATGCACATAAATGCAGTGGAATGCCTGCAAAGGATACTGAGATACTGCTGTTTTGTTTTTCATGTTTTTATAAAATAGTGAAATGTATTAAGTTTTCGTTTTCTTGCATTATTCTTCATATAAAGTGATAATATCCAAACCTAATGAACTTTTTGCTATCCTAAACCATTCATATCTTCACTGAAATGGGAAGTTACGTTTGAGCGTATACCACAGGTTCAGGGTTTAACACTCCAAAACAAGTCAACGAAGCAAAGAAAAGCAATGTTGACACACTCTTCCAGAAGACGTTCGGGAGTGAATGGAAACGTGGGGCTGAAGGTTTATGTGAAGGTTGTGTTTGAAGAATCTGCATTCTGTAGCAAAAACTCAAATGAAGAAGAATGCGACTATTTGGAGGAAGAAATGGACATTGTTTAAATACAGAAATACACTTGTCTTAGTTGAAAGAAACATTGACATTAAAGTGTTAACAGAAAGAGTGACAAATAACATTTAAACACTCACTTTTCTTCCAATAAACACACAAAGTAAAGTAGGAAACTGCTTTTGTAATGGGTATTGAAACTGTTCATTAAAATATCAATAATTATAATTTTTGCCATTTCTTCTTAATGTCCAAGATAATATTTTCAGTATAAATGGTTCAAAATGCACTAACTGCAAAACATTTTTAATTATAAAGGCCGTATTAAAAATGAGTTTGGTGATAACAGTATTTAGGAAAGTGGCATTTCGACTACAGTTAAGTATGAAGAGCTTTAAAGGGCACCGGTAAGTTTAGGAAATATCAGTTTTTCCTCTCTACTGAAAACTTTTTTATCATGCAGTCGTGCTTTTTGATTCTATGCTCTTCATCTTTAGTTTTTGTGTGTCTGTGTCTGTGTGTGGGTGTGTGTGTGTGGCTGTGAACAGCATAACTCATAAACGAACAGTCGGATAAACACCAAACTTGGTATTAGGTTCAGTATCTTCCAGAGATGCGACACGAAGGTTTTCAAGAAAATCCACCCACCCCAGATTACCCTTTACATGGAACATTTTTCGAAAATTTTAATTTTCTCAAAAATGGCTCTTATTGATTTTGATTAAAATATCATATGTTTAAGATATTTTCATGACAAATGAAATGTATATCTCAAATTTTCTGGGAATGTCTCCAAAAGTATTCTTCATTGTGAACGACTTTTGCATAACTGGTAAACCATAAGAGATAGACAAAATTTTACTACACAAAAAATGTAGATCACATTAAAATACACAATTTACGTCATATACATTTTTTTGGGGTTGGATGAACCATTTTCGAGATATTGCTTGTTATTCCCTTAAATTTTCCAATACTTTTACTTTTTCTCAAATGGAAATTCGTTATTCATTTATTTTTTCTGGTAATGCAAAGGGAATGGAATACTCCACATAGCAACCAGCTCTTAAAATATTTGACTATCGCTTAAAACCTACAATATTCCCCTTGCATCTACAAGAAAATTAGCAATAAGATTAACATCTCGATATCTCGATTAACATGAAGCATATGGAGAATAAGTGTTTCTAAAAATAGTTTGTACAAGAGTAGAGAAAGTCATGTGGATGTAACACATCAGATTTTTTTTATAGGGAACTCAAAGAAATATACTCTTCTATGTACATTTTGTATGGCCATTGGCTGCAATTAAATTATTATTATATGTAACCTAAAACAATAGCAAAAACTGGTTGAAATTAACAAAAATCATCAAACAACTTTTATGTAATATTAATAAAGAAAAGAAGCTAGGTATGACTAAAAAATAAGAAATAGTATTGGATCTGCATTTAGAAAATGTTTACTGTATTGATGTTGGCTGAATTGGGAGCAGGTGAAAAAATATTGCTGAGTTAGAAACAAATGAAATCCCAATGCACAAAATTGATTTTCCACTTTGTTATCAATATGCATTACTGTTCTTGTTATTGAGGTATTGTGAACAAATATGTTGTAGCTGTTCTCATTTCCGTTTTGGTTTCTGTTCTGGAGTTATTGTGAGCCACCTTAAGTAAACACTCTCCTATTGTTTCACTTATCTAAAACCTTCTATATATATATAACTAAACCTACAGTTAGTGTTTGTCACTGTTCTTTACTTGGAATCATTCCAAAATATATATATATATATATATATATATATATATATATATATATATACTTGCAAAATAATACTCTTACGAATTTGCACTAACACATATTTTTGAGCATTTTCATAACCAGTTCCAAAAGTAACACCCTGATCATAGAGAGAATGTTGTGTTATAATACAACAGTTACAAGATGTGTAACTGTCCCTGCTTCCAAGTTACAATAGAGGTCAACATGCACCAGAAAGCTTCCAAACTTAATTACACTACCGAGCTTTTGCGATATACATGTAAACGCAATTACCTGAAATGCTGTTTTGGAACATATAATCATTAGCATCATGTAAACAAGATACAAATGCATATTTTAAAATAAATATTTCTACCTTCTTTCTCAAGATAACACTTTGTAGAAACAGTTTATAGTTTCATTACACATTTTGTTGTAAGTGCAGGAGGATGCAGGTGTTTAAAGATGGGTCACTATATACTGCCTAAAAGTTCCATACTCTTTCCACCACATCACAAGAAACAGCTGAATAGAACAGCAGTTTAAAAAAATGTCAAGTATTGAAAAATTCAAACACCAATGATACCTTGGAAATGGCTGATGCCACAAAAAGGTTATTTGAAATAAATTTCTGTTTTAAAGAGATCTACATTTTTTATGTAATAAGTTTATCTCTTAACATTTGCCAGTTACACAAAATTATACAATTTTTATTCTGAATGGAGAGTACTTCACATGTTATTCCTGTCATCCTCCGTGGTGTAGTGGTTACTATGCTAACCTCTAGTTCCCAAGGTAGAGGGTTCAAAACCGGTGGAGGGCGATGGATATTTTTGGGCGTAAAAATCTTTAGCATGGCTTCCTTCGGAAGGGAAGTAAAGCCGGTGGTCCAGTGTTGGAGATTTACGGCACATAAAAGAACCTTAAGCCCGATAAAGAGCCCTGAGCAAAATTACCGGTCTTTCATGGCCAATATATAAGTAGAATGGGATGCTAAGGACCACAGCAGTTAAAGAGCATCCATAAATTTAAAAAAAAGTAAATGTTATTCCTAGAAAATTTAAGATGTCTTTATCACATAAATATCTTAAATTTATAGTACTTTTAATCAAAATTGTTAGAGCCATTTTTGAAAAAATAAAGGATATTGAAAATTCTTTGTGTAAAGAGTATTTTGAGGTGGGTGGTTATTGAAAGTCATGTCACATCCTTGGAAGATGTTGAACTTAAATATTAACTTTGGTTGATATTGTAATGAAAAGAAGCTAGAAACAGTGATGTGTATTGAATTTATTTAAAGGTGAGTCGGAATTGTTACACTAACATCACTTAAGTTTACTCACTTTGTAAACTTAAGTGATGTTAGTGTAACAATTCCAACTCACCTTTAAATAAATTAACTTTGGTATTTATCAGATATTTCATTTTTGAGTTATGGTGTTCATACATACACATCTTTTTCTAAAAATACCTTTGTTGCATTCAGGGGCCTCAAAACAGGTATTTATGGTGAAATCTTGATATTCAGTTTTTGTATAGAAAACAGTACTTCTATTAATGTTTTAGAAGTTGTATAACAGTGAAGGAAAAACTCAGTACTTAAGCATTGGAGTCAAATTTGGGACACATTTGCTTGACTTGCTCTGTAATTTATATACGACATGTTTCAGAAGCTTTCACTTCCATTATCAGCTGTTGGTCGACTGGTGTCATCTTCATTCTGGTCTCTGTTAAATGGCAAGATGAAATCCTGCCTTCAGACATCCATACCAAATTATCTCGTCATCTACCGGAGTCCAAAATGAAGATAATGGAAGTGAAAGCTTCTGAAACATGTCCTGTTATTACAGAGTAAGTGCAGTAAATGTGTCTCAAATTCGACTCTTAATGCTGAAATACTACTACTTCTATTTACTATAAGCAGGTAGTGGAGAAAGTTAAAATAAATTAGAAGCCTTACCTTATACCGTGCTTAAGATGAAGGACACGTTGAATGCCTTCTGCTTCAAACTTTAACATTTTATGATTGCATTGGATATTGCTAAACTGTTTGGAGTCATACAGATGTGCATAATTTGTGTTATTTCAGGAGTTTGATTCAGAAAAGAAGAAGGTGGTATGCCGATGTCTGCGTTATGTGGCACACACTTTGGGAGCAACATTACAGTTCTACAGCTTGAAGGATGCTGGCCTCATCAAGAAGGCTAAAGATCTTCTCAATCATCACGGCTTTGATGGTCCCCCAGTGTATGTATTACTACATTACCACAATAGCAAAGCTGTGTTCACATACGAGGTTGGATAAACTGACCTTCATCTTTATTTTGCAACATAATACTGTCACACCACCCCCTTTCTAGGGGTGGGTACGACTGGGAGGAGTAGCAATAAAGAGGCGAGCGAACTCATTTGGCTTACATTTTATTCATTTTGGGGGGATTACAAATAATACTCAACCAGCAGCCTGTAAATACTATTATCTATAAATAACATGATTTCTTACCTCTGGATTCCAATGTAGCGACCCAACCTGACGTCTTGATGTCTAGCTGAAAGCTAACCTATTTTAAAGAGGACATCTTCCTCTAAGATTATTAATCTTCAACCCTACAGAGTCACACACTAAGACTCAAGCCGCACAATCGTTGGCTCAGACAGAACAGAGCGAGCGTAGCCCAGACAGACAGCAAACCAGACGTTACTATCTCTTAAAAAGATTCATTCCTTCTTAAAGGGATCCAACGATTGTCTTATAGGCAATGCATATATGGAGGTAAACACCCATTGGATGATTTATAATGTACCAATAATATTAAATGTCATGGCTGTCATAAGTGATCATCGTTCAGCAAGATGCATCATCTTTGCAGAAGGATGATGACGGCTTGGGTTTAACACCGGAAGTGGTAAACCACACTATCCGTAATGTAATTTAGAATTCTCCGTTTGCAAGCATATGAAAGCTTTAAGAAAAATATATGTATTGAAATCGTATTTAATCTATTATTTAAATATTTTTACTAATTGATTAGACATCAGGTTGGCGCGTCACAATACATATCTCATTTTTACTTTCTCCACCACATACCTAGTGGGAATAGAAGGTATTGCACTCTACCCAAAAACTATATACCGAGATTTTATCATAAATACATGTTTTGAAGCCCCCTGAATCCAGAAAGATCATTTTTATAAAAAGGTCTGTGTATATGTCTATGTATGCGTGAACAGCATAACTCAAAAAGGAAAAGTCAGAATGAACACCAAACTTGGTATTTGAGTTCAGTACATTCCAAGAATATGACATAAAGATTTTCAAGAAAATACCCCAACTACCCTTTACTTGGAATATTTTTCAAAAATTTTTATTTTCTAAAAAAATTGCTCTTAACGATTTTGATTAAAATGCCATATGTTAAAGATATTTACATGACAGATAAAATATATATCTTGAATTTTCTGTGAATAGCCTGTGAAGTTCTCTTCATTTGGAAGGAATTTTGTATAATATTATATAGCTGATAAATGTTAAGCGATAGACGAAAATGTACCATACAAAAAATGTAGATCTCTTTAAAACACATAATTTATTTAAAATAAGTGAGCCGTTTCTGAGATATCCCTTATTAATAGTCTGAATTGTTTAGTGCTTATTCATTCCTTTAAAGTCCTGTCAACATTCAGTTGTTTCTCGCGATGTCATGGAAACAGTATGGAATTTTAAGGCCAGCATACAGCGTCCAGTTGTTAAACATTTGACTATTGCTGTTTCCCTTTGTAACTATAACAAAATGTGTAAAGTAGTTATTTCTGCAAAACTTTATTTGGATAAAAATGAAGTGGATATAAAAATAAGCTTTAGTAAGAATAGTTTGTATACCCACTAATTGAGATAGAGGGTAGAATGTGTATGTATCACATCAGATTTTTTTATAATGGATTTTACACTTCCATGGCTCATCCCCAGTCATGATGATTTGCATCACTGTGCAGGGACGATCACCTTCATTAAAGGCTCCTATCAGCTGGGATGTTGTCTGGAGTGATGCTGGTCCTGGGGTAGCATACACGGCTTCTGTTTTGCAGTGTCCCATTCTTCATGGAATTGTTTGCACCAAAATTTCATCTGTGTTTTCAACAATGTTGATTCCCCATACTGTCTACACACCCTGAGCCAAATTTCATTAGATCCAACATTTTTCTTTGTGAGAAACTGGATAATGATACTTTTCACAGCAAAAGAATGAACTTTCTTCCCATTCGTCTCAGAACTAGCAGTGTCGGCTTGAAAGATCTTTGTGGTGAGTGGCACTACCTATGTGTACATTTATGATCAAGTTCAGTGCAAGTGTTAGACTTAAATAAAAACTGGGGGAAGAAAATGAGATTGTGAATTTCTGAATTAGGTAACTAAACTCAAAATTTAACTTGTCAATAAATTTAAATTTTTAGACAGCTGGCATAAAAGTAGGACGTCTAACACAGTGCACACGAGCTAAAAGCTTTAGACAATTGCAGTAGTATGAGTATCATTGGTTTGATTAGGTTTTACTTTTTAAATGTCTTTTTACATAATTAATTTCTCCTGGTGCTCACATTACCTGTTCACAATACAAATCTTCATGCTTCAATTTATCACAATTCGTTGTAAAGTTAATCTATACGTTGTATTGACAGCCTTCTGCTTTCTTTGATCTAAAACGTTTTTCTTTTATCTAGAATAACCTACATAAAGATTAAATGACAAAAATTATGAATTCAGAAGAAACTGAAATGGAAGAGCCAGGTGTAATTATAGAAGCAGCAGAAGAATAACACTAGAAGTACTTACCCTAAAAAATACAGAAAGTAATATGATATAGCTTTTAATAGCTTCATTGCCTGGTGTAAGGCAAAACACATTGAAAATAACTTCACTGAAAATGACTGCTCAAATGAACAAAACATCTGACATCTCGCTTTTTTAATGTAATTTCTCTTGTTTCAAGAGCCACGTTCTAAACGTGATCTGTGTTAATTTCAGAAATCAGTATAATATTATTGGTTTTTTATAAATTCGAGCGCTGTGTAAAAAATAGTATACACCACACATGTTAAAAGTGGTTTTATTTTGCTCATAGGATTGTGAAATGAAGACCACGGGCCTTTCTACTCACAAAATAAAATCCTACTTTTACCCCATGTATCTTAATCTACTACAATTTATATTGGTTTTAGACAAAATAGTATTTTGCTTTAGGAATGTATTGAATTCCATCCAACAATTTGATATTTAATTTCATCAGAAATACATGGACTCTGTGAATACAAAAAACAAAAGGAAAAAAAAACACACATTTTTAGAAAAAGATTTCTGTGTGTGTCTGTCTGTGAACAGCATGACTTAAAAACAAAAAGTTGGTTAAATAAACTTGTTTAAATTCAGCATTTTCTAAGGATGTGACACAAAGATTTTCAAGAAAATGCCCTTCCATCCCAGACTTCCCCTTATATGCAAAATGTTTAGAAACTTTTAATTGTGTATTTTAATGGGATCTACATTTTTTGTGTAGTAACATTTTGTCTATCTCTTATGGTTTACCAGCTATGCAAAAGTCGTTCACAATGAAGAATACTTTTGGAGACATTCCCAGAAAATTTGAGATATACATTTCATTTGTCATGAAAATATCTTAAACATATGATATTTTAATCAAAATTGTTAAAGCCATTTTTGAGAAAATTAAAATTTTCGAAAAATGTTCCATGTAAAGGGTAATCTGGGGTGGAGGGATTTTCTTGAAAACCTTCGTGTCACATCTCTGGAAGATACTGAACCTAAATACAAAGTTTGGTGTTTATCGGACTGTTCGTTTCTGAGTTATGCTGTTCACAGACACACACACGGACATGTTTCCAAAAATGCTTTTTTTGGATTCAGGGGGTCTCAAAACATATACTTCCGGTGAAATCTAGGTATCGAATTTTTGCGTGAAATACAATACTTCCCCTACTTACTATACGTAGTAGAGAAAGTAAAAATCTGACTATCACTTTACCTGTTGTATTGTACAATGAAATGTGTAAATATGAACTGAAAGTTTACCTGGATTAACAAGAAATAGATAGAATAATGTTTTGTAAGAATAGTTTGTGGAAGAACGAGTAGTGAAAGTAATGTGAATGTAACACATCGAATTTTTCTAATTTCATTAAAATTGCATTAAAGATTTTGGAACAAATGTTCTATAACTCTTTGGAAAGGAGAACTACAAAAATGCTAATGAATTTTAAGGAAGCCAGGTGAAAAAAGAAATGCTTTCATTTTTTAAAAATTGAACAGAGGCTTGCAATATATTATTTGCAGGAAGAGTATCTCACAGGATTACAACAAGCCACTGTTGATTCCAGCAGGATCTGACTCGATGCAGCAGATTGATGGCTACGGTGCCTCTCGACCTGGAGGTGGTAAAGGACCAGGTGCTGCCCTCGAGAGGTGGAAACACACATTCACAACACATTTCCCACAGGTAACTATAGTCACTAGGCTTACAGAAGTAATGAAGACAGACGGTAACTAGTTACTCATTAATGATCACAAAACTAACGAATACAAAGCAACTAGTTATCCAGTAATGATTAGCAAAGCAATGAAAACAATAACTAGTTATTGTGTTAACAGTTACTAAAGTAACGGAGATGGTTACCAAGTTGCTGCATGTGCATGGTATTGCTTACCGGAAACTAGTTACCTCGTCTTGTTACGCAGTATCAATCTACTCCACAAGAGATCATGTGTGGCATTGTCAAAGATATACATGATCATAACACAAGAAATAAAAGTAATCTGGCTATCATGATGCACAGACTGAAGAAGCTTTCTCTGAATGGTTGAGTAATCTTTAAATTATTTTTGCACCATGCTTTGGGCATCAATTTGAAGGAGATTGTAGCCCCACGTATGGTACAACGTTTCCGGTGGCCTTCGCCCCAACGTTTAGGAATCAACTTTGTATTTATAATGTTTCTTTAAATATTATATATATTTATGTTTGCCTCAGCTGCATCAGTATTAATTTGTAGAAACATGTATCTCTTAGCAGGGAGTGATGCAGCTAAAGAATGTAGGCTTACACAATTATAATTTTTACTTCACTCCTTTTATTAATCCTTCACATGATTAAATAACACTTCACTTATATAGAGAGCTGTGAGATTATTTATTAATTACTTGCACTTTTTAACATGTAAACTTTATTTTATTCTCGCCGTAATGAATTTTCGTCTCATACTGAATACGTATTGAACTGCTCGGGAACGCGTCTAGCAGCTGGTTGGGAACGTTGTCTACTATCCTCTGGCGTTTACTACTTAAATTTATAAATTTCTTTATTTCAGGTCTCTGATTGGCTAATTTTACTCAAATAGAGTACTTTTATTTAACTTTCAGCTTTTCTGGTTGTTGATTGACTATTTATAAACTGTTTTAAATATTACATTATTGTTCCAAGAATTATTAGTAGCATTATTAAACTTTCATTATTGCCTCAAGGTTACCTCATTGTTAGCTACTTTCGGCTTCCATTCTCACAGCTCCTACATTATTAAATTGTGTAATACATTCACATAACATTATTATACAAGTTCACAATAATATAAACATATATAATGACTGTAATATACACTTTTTATACATTGTAGAATACACATATTGCTTTAAGGCGGGCTGTTATTTTTTTATATTATATATATTTAGACTGAAATCATTTAACCCTCCGTCAGTCGCTAGGGGCCTGAAAGACCCTTGGCATTATATAAATGTTATAATTTTCGAACGAACGCACCTATGCAATTGCCTGCCTAGGACATCTAACATTACACCTTGCGCGATTATTTGCTGCGGTGATAACCTTATCTGTTTATTTGTTTGGCTGGAGGAATGAATAATCAGCAGTTACGTGTCGCACAGGTCAACCAGGCCCCGCGCGCCTGTTCCCGTTACATATTGTTGACAGATTTGTTTATTAGCTTTTGTGCAATATTGCTTTGCTATTGCAAGGAGCTGTTACTGCTTCGTCATGAATACGAGTAAAAGGTACGATCTACAAAATCCGAATGATTTGGAAGAAGTACATCGCCTACTTTGCGATGATGATGCCTTGCCCGTGGATGACAACTTATATGAATAAGATGACTCTGATTCAGAAGATAAACTCGAAACGAGATCTTTAGATTCAGAAACTGACCATGAAGATGAAAGCAGCTTGTGTATTTTATAGGTAACATCATATGCTTATCATAGTAATTTTTCTTTTTCTTCTTATTGTTATTATTGACAATACATTCTGTTGTTATTCACAGGAAGAGATGGAACAAAATGAAAAAACACCTTTGAAAATAACACAGACAAGGGCTCACAATATATTGAACAAACTTCCTGGTGTGGTAGGAGATGCTAAAAATGCGAAAACGGAAATTGATTGTTGGAACCTTTTTGTTACCGAAGATATAGTTGATTTGATTGTTGAAAGCTCAAATACTTACATTAGCAGTGTGCAGCACAAATTTGTTTGTGAAAGAGACAGCAGACCTACAGATGTAATAGAAATAAAAGCTTTCCTAGGCTTATTGTACCTGGCAGGAATTTTTCGTGGTGGACGCCAGAATATTCACGAGTTTTGGAGAACCGATGATCTTGGAATTCCTCTATTCCGAATGGCTATGTCCGAAAAAGATTCAGTTTTCTAATACGCTGTATTCGCTTTGATGACAAATGCTCAAGATTGGAGCGACGAAGATTGGATAAATTGGCTGTTGTTAGAGAAATGTTTACATTGTTTCTGAACAACTGTCAGAACCATTATTCTCTTGGACAAAATGTCACTGTCGACGAACAGTTGCCGGCATTTCGTGGTCGATGTGCTTTTAGACAATATATACCATCCAAGCCAAACAAGTATGGCATAAAGATATTCTGTTTGAGTGAGGCAAAACTGTTTTATACAACTAACATGGAGATTTATTGTGGACAGCAGCCGGACGGACCATATTTGCAAACTAACTCGGCAGAGGCTATAGTGCTGAGACTAACTGAACCAATCTCTGGCACTGGACGAAACGTTACAGCAGATAATTGGTTTACCAGTGTATCGCTGGTGAATGAATGGGCAAAGACAACTTTCTTTTGTCGGTACAGTGCGAAAGAACAAAAAAGAGTTACCCACTAATTTCACTTCTCCAAAAGATCGCAGACAGTACGAAAGCAATTTGGCTTCACAAAAAATGAAACACTTGTTTCATATGTTCCAAAAAAGTGTAAAACAGTAGTTTTGCTCTCAAGTCTACATGTTTCATCTACACAGTTATCAGAAGGTGCTGAGAAAAAGCCTGAAATAATCCTACATTACAACGACACTAAATGTGGAGTTGATGCAGTAGATAAATTGTGTGCTACATACAATGTAGCCAGAACAATGAGAAGGTGGCCCATGGTAATTTTTGACCATATCTTGAACATTGCAGGTATTAATTCTAGGGTTATCTTCCTTGTAAACCAAAATAAATATTCCACAAGGCAGGAGTATTTGAAATCACTATCTTTAGTTTTACTGTTGCAACAGCTACAAAGGAGAGCAACAGCATCAAATCTATCCGATGATTTGAAAGGACATTTGACAAGATATAAACCTGAAGAATCCGGCGTAGATGAATTGTCTAATACACCACTATGCACTATGAAACGATGTGAACCCTGCACAAAGACAAAATGAACTGCAAAACTAAATATGCATGTGGGAAATGCAACACCCCCCTGTGTTTGAGCAAACATCCTAAAATTATTTGCGATAGTTGCTTAGTCGGGGAAAACACGGGTGAAATAGTAGATGATTCTGAGTAACTGAACATTTGAAATTACAAGTTGTATGTATACCTGGAAATGGCAATGTATTTCTTTATACTTTCTGTAATACAATTTATAACGTATATGTACTCATATTTTAGCTTGTATTTTTATGTTGTAAGATAATACCTATTAATGAAAGCCTTGTACGCTTAATCTAAATAAAGGTAAAAACAGGAAAAAAGGAAAATAAACGAAAGAAAACAAGAATACAAACAATAACAACAAAAATATAGCGCGGGTCTAGTAGGCCCCGCGTGACTAACGGCGTTCTACCAAAGCGCGCGCCTGACGGAGGGTTAAGTGTTAAAAATACTGCCTCAAGACTTAGTCTATATGAAAAGCTGCCTAGTTATGCTAGAGTAAAATTCTATAATACACTGCCAGTAGAAGTTAAAAGATGTGATAATTACAGAAAATTTAAATCTGCTTTGCAATCTTACCTGACAATGTTTTTTATTCACTTGAGAAATTTTTAAAATAAGTTACAACTTCAATTGTTAATTCAACGTTATGTACTATCAGCATCTTGCTTTTATATGTTTTGATTTTTAATTCACATAGAACTAGGATTAGAATGCTTGTAATACAATAAATGTATATTTAAATCTGACGAATTGCCTGTTTTCAGCAATTCTCTATAAAACATAAGGTGCTAATAAAGAGTTGTTATCGTAGTCATCATCAATATTATGATTATTATTATACCATCTGATAAGAAAAACACTTAACTAATTATCTCTTTTGATACATATAAGTAACCAGCTGAGATTATCTGCATATTTTGTAATATTAAACAATAATGTGTGTTTAACTGTATGTTTCTCTTTTCTAGTAACATTGCTTTTCAAAATGTCAGCACCATGTTTTATCTAACGTCCTACAAGAATATTTAAGTTATTATATACTTAATTTCAGTCATGTTAATGTAGATTATAGTGATGTATTTTCCTCTGCTATGTCTGCATCACGTGATGTTTATACAGGGAGACCCAATGAACTATAAACCAGCTGTTTTTTGGTTCGCGATGGCATCATGCATTGCTGTCTATGAGTATCATAGAGGGCGTAAATGCAACCATACAACAATTTCCTTAACTATGTTTAAAGGCTCCACTAACCAATGTTGTGAAAGGAGGTGCTGAAATGAAACTATACCACTCACCATTGTTCATATTGCAAAATGTTGGTAATTTCCTGGTAGATATTTTTTTTTAATTCTTCTAGAGTGTGTGGGTTTGCCTTGTATACCTTAGGTTTTAATTTGCCGCAAAGATAAAAGTTACAGGGGATTAGGTCGGGGGACCAAGGGGGCCACAAATCTCTACTAATAATTCTGTCCTCAAACACACTTTCAATTGTTCTCATTGAAATAGTGACTGTACGGGCTGTGGCAGAGTTGTGTTGAGAAAAGGCAAAGGCATGCTGCCTATCTGTTAATTCTCAAAAAAAAAAAAAAAAACAACAGGGGCAACATTGTATTCACATATGTGGGGACATAAACTGTTGACTAAAGCGAATGGGCCCTATAATTCAATTTCCGCTCATGGCACACCATACACCAATTTTTTCATCATTGAGGAGTACCTCATGAACAATATTAGGTTTGTCAGAACTACAGAGATTATTTTATGTACACACATACCCATGAACGCGGAACCAGGCCTCGTTAAAAATAAATATTATATATGTGTGTAGTATGCCATTGTATACACTATCGAGATTCCACTCACATATGTACAGGATCACCTGGTTGAAGAGCATGTGCCACAGTTGTTTTATATGGTTTAAACTTCAATGATTTAATAGCTGTTTGCACAGAGCCATACAAAGTGTCTATCTATTGTGAAAGATGCCTAAGCAATATCTGGGGTAAGTCTCATAATGATGACCATGTCATCTAATGTTTCTTCAGCAAGAACCCTACACTGTCTGTTAGGTTTCTTACACTGAACACCACCTGTGGCCTGGAGTTTATTATACAGATTGTGGATTGTTGTATGGCCTGGAACCTTTACACCCGGGAATCTTCTGCAAACTGTATTTGTACCTGGGTTACACATACACATCATACATAAATACGTGCTGTGCAATAATTAACATATACTAAGACATAACTGTGACTAAATACAGGATACAATAATAAATAATTTGTAACAACTGCACTACACTGCATCATGTGTAGTCAGCGCAATACTGCAGATCAGAGCAAAGTCAGCATTAGTAGCATGACCTTGATTGCAACAGCGACTGAATTAAAAATTAAATCAAGTTTTACTTATGGATGCTCCTTAACTGCTATGGTCCTTAGCATCCCACTCGATATTGGACGTGAAAGACCAGTAATGTTGCTCAGAGGCCTCTTTATCAGGCTTGAGGTTCTTTTATGTGCCGTAAATGTACGATATGGGACCACCGGCTTTACTTCCCTTCCGAAGCAAGACATTCTAAGGATTTTTATGCCCGAAAAAACTCCATCTCCCTTTGCCGGGTTTGAACCCACAACCTAGGGAACTAGAGGCTAGCATGGTAATCACTACACCATGGAGGACGACAGCACGTGTGCACATGCCCAGTGGAAAAACACTGTGCATCTATATTTAGGATCTCTGTGCAGGAATATACACTGCCGTTTGTGAAAATTGCAACACCAAGAAAGAATTTCCTGAATAACTCCAAACTTGGTGGAAGTGTAGAAGAGTGTGCAAGCAATAAGTGATTAGGTTTGCAGAGAGATGAGGTACATATAGGCCGAGCAGAGCCCTCTCGTGTCGGTCCGACAAGGTCAGTGTTGCATCCAGTAGTCAGTGCAGAGCTGTCAAACAAGGTGGAAACAATAAAGTGAGTGCCAATATGCCCCATTGACATCAAAGGGAGCCATATCGGCATGTGAACGAGTTCGAACGGGGCAGAAATATCGGTCTCCAGGAAGCGGGTTTGTCATACCGTGACATTTTGGCTCATGCTGCTAGACAGTGATGCGTGTGTGGAAGCAGTGGATAGATGAAGGTCGTACGCAGCAAAGAGCGGGTACTGGACCACAGCACGGGATGACCGTTATCTTGTCTGCATGGCCATAACGGACTGTGCAGCTTCATCCACAGTGTTGGCTCAACGCTGGAGCACTGTAACAGGTGTGAACTTTCTGTATCAACGGTTCGTCACTGCAGGTTGGACTGGTTGCATTCATGCCATTACGTCGGCTTCCACTGTCCAGAAACCACAGCTCCTCTGACTGCAATGGGCATGTGAACACCGTCACTGGGGTGCTGAGTGGCAAAATGTGGTCTTTTCGGATGAGTCCCGCTTCAATGTGTCCTACAGTGATGGCGGCATACGTGTCCGGCGGTATAGTGGTGAGCGCAACCTGGAGGGCTGCATTGTTGAGCGGCATAGCAGACAAACACCAGGTGTGACAGTTTGGGGCGCCATTGGTTACAACAACCGATCTCGCCTCCTACGAATTGAGGGCACTTTGAACAGCAACCGGTTAGGCGGTGGTTGTAGAGCCTGAGGTACTCCCCCTGCTTCAGGCATCTCCAGAGGCCACATTTCAACAGGACAATGCCCGGCTACATATTGTGAGGAATTTACAAGCCTTCTTCGAAGAGCGATGGAAACCATTGCTTCCCTGGCCTGCACGTTTGCCTGACATGTCACCCATCGAACATGTCTGGGATATTGTTGGTTGTGGTCGGCACCTGGTGTGTTACGGTCCTCCTTTGACCAGCGTCACGGATTTGTGGGCTCAAATACAAACTGCATGGAGGAAAATCCATCAGGAACTTATTCAGAACCTTTCTGATTCAATGCCACGGCGTATAGCAGCTCTAATTGCAGTGCATGGAGGCCACACCTAATACTGAATATTAGGGCTCAAAGTTCATGTATAGATTTGAAAAGTTTATCATTTGTTACTTGTCATATACCTAACCTGTGGTATTACATTCATGCATTTCCTTCTTGGTGTTGCAATTTTCACAAACAGCAGTGTAGAAGCAAGTGCGAATGCATTTTGCAATTATAAAGCACTGCAGTAATCAAAGTGTTGACACAGCTGGAGAAACTTCCTTTTAGATTGCATCAAATAACAAACTAAGTCTGTATCTACATTGTTTATATTGAAATGTAGTTGCAGCTAATTGCAACCATTAATGTAATTGTGTACATGATAGCCATGTAAGCAAATAACTTTATCATAATGGTAACTGTTTGATGTAACCATTAACACACTGTAACTGTGACAGTTATAATCATTACCCGAAACAACCATTTGTTCCATCCCTAACAGTCATACTATCCTCCAGTTTATAGAGGATGAATGCGTTGCACTGATCACTTCTTTTATTTCACAGGAAGCTTCAGAAAGATCTGTAATGCCTGAAGATCCTGCCAAGGATGTGAATTTCCGAGAACCTGTCATAGATGCTCTGCGAGCACAGAAAGATGACGTAAGGAACATAGTTTTATTGAATTTTTCAGCCACACAGAGTTAATTAAAATGAAGCATGTGTAGGTGACTAAATTTCCAGAATGGCTGTCTGCCCGATGATGTACGGGTAGGTTTTTAAACTCCATGACAATTTAATTCATTTCTTATACTTCCCCCCATTACTTTTGTAATTACTGTACAATTTTAGAAGATTTTTGGAGTGAATCCTCCCCTTTACCCCGTATAATTGTAATTTCATAGAGCCTCAGCTATTCCTAACAACAGATGAAAAATCCCTTGATATACACATTAAAGAATGTGAAACATTGGTGGACTTCCTTAACCCCTCTTCGACAGTCTTTCAAGTTCTGGAAATGCTGCACAGTTTATAAGTACCCCTGGCTGTGCGTCACTCATTGGTTGGAATGGCCGAGTGAGTATTTAAAACTACAGCACGTAAAATTTTAAACCTTTGTACCTTCACTTTGGTCCCGTAGTTTTTAATAACATAAAAGTTACACAGTTTTATCGTAATACAGAAACCCTTAACATGCACGCTGAACAATGCTCTCAGTTGTTAATTAAAAAATATTGGTTCACTGCTTTCTAAAGTTAGAAATTTTCTCTCTTTATATAATTATTCAGCATGCCCTGCTAATGAAGTTTACTGCACCACAAGTACAAAGGATATAAAACAGAATTTCTTAGATGAGGGTTATTAAAACATTTTGGCATTGGTATTACATGTATATCATAATGTTATAAACAGATTTTATTCTCTTTTTATTTTGCTGCATCTTAATTCCTAAATTGTGACCATCTACATATTATATGTATATGTATGTATATATATATATATATATATATATATATATATATATATATATATATATATATATTATAAGAATAATAATGAGCTATAAAAACAACACCAATTACAGTACTACAAAGCTTCACAAAAAACATGGCTATAGAATTGGAACACGAGTTGAAAGCAATTACTCTAGCACAAAAACTGCAAGTCAATAGAAACAGATACAAGTGGTACCACACAGCGGATACTATAAGTAATTTAAAAACTCAAATAAACTTCAGAACATATATTAATAACTTAAAATACAAGAATATAATTACAACAGAGGTAACGAGTCCAATAGAATATATTGATATTGTAGTAGATAGTATTGAAGGAGTTGTGTTATATTTCAACTGTTGGGAGCCGAACTTGAAATTCGTTGCAACCATACATATAGTACCCGCTTTTCAGTAGCCTTCGCCCCAAATGTACTTTCCAGTGGCTTTTGCCCCTCCCCAAAATGTTTAAAAAGTATTAACTTTGTAATTTGACTGTTTGTTTAAATATTATATATTTATGTTTGCCTCAGCTGCATTAGTATTATTGTTAGAGACATGTTTCTCTTTGCAGGGTAGTGGTGCGACTGAAGAATGTAGGCTTACACAGATTATAACTTTACTTCATTCCTTTTATTAATGCTTGACACGATTTAAATAACACTTCACTGATATAGAGAGAGCTGTGAGTTTTTTTATTAATTACTTGCACTTTTTAACACATAAAACTATTTCCGTCTCACACGAATACATATTAAATTTCTCGAGGACATGTCTCGCGTCTGATTAGTAACAATGTCTACTAGCAACGCATGCAGTTATGAGCACTGTCTACAAGCAACTGACTACACAGTTATGAACACTGTCTACAAGCAACTGACTTCTAAATTTGTAAATTTTGCTATATTCAGTTTCTGATTGGCTAATCCTACTCCAATAGAATACCTTCATTTAACTTAAGCTTTTTTCTGGTTGTTGATTGACTATTTTATAAACTGTCACAAAAATTACATTATTGTTGCTCCAAGAATGACTAGTAGTATTATTACACTTTCTTACTCATTATTGCCTCAAGGTTACCTCATTGTTAGCAAATTTTAACCTATTATTCTCACAGCTCCTACATTATTAAATTATGTAATACATTCAGATAACATTGTTACATGTATACAATAATATAAACGTATACAATGACTGTAATATACACATTTGATATATTGTTACATATACATATTGCTTTAAGGCAGGCTGTTATTAAATTTATATTATATAATTAGACTGAAATAATTTAAGTTTGAAAAATACTGCCTCAATATACAATATCAGAATGACCTGATATATACAATACACAAACAATACAATATACCAGATGAAATGAGAGCCATAGCAATAGCTACGGAAAATGAAAGGTACCCAGAAAAAGAATGGCTCCGAATATATACATATGGATCCCTCATCAATAAAAAAAATGCCAGTGCAGGAGTATACTGTAAACAATTTGCACAGTATCTAACATTAGATGAAACGTCAACCACTATGATGGAGAATTAACAGCTATAAAAGCAGCATTACAGAACATTTTATATAGACCATACATAAAACAAAAAATAGTCATCTTATCAGACTCAAAATCAGCCATAGATGGAATAGTAAATTACAATAATAAAACAACAAGAAATATTGAAGAAGTAAGAAGCCTAATTAAAGCACTTGAAACTAGAAATCGTGTCACTCTACAATGGATCCCAGCTCATGTCAGACTTTTGGGCAATGAACATGCAGATCAATTAGCAAAGAAAGGAGCAATACAACAAATAAAACCTGTAGGACAAATAGAAATAAATAAACAATTAAATAACATTAAACAACATTTCAAAAGACAGCAGAGACTTGATGAAGAAGATAAATTAAAGGATAAAGATTATAAGACTATTAAAGATAGAGTTGATATACCAAAAATGCCAAGGAAGACTGCAGTGGCCTTATTTAGGATGGCAACTGGCCACGATTGCCTCGCATAACACCTCTACAAGATACAATGCCTACCTACACCCAAATGTCAATAGAGAAAGATATCGGGCTGTTATAAGGGACTATTTTTGGCCTCAATTGGATGGTATGGATCTCAGAAACATTGGTTCCAGCAAGATGGTGCCACATGTCACACTGCTCTCAAAACAATCAATCTTTTGAAGGCGAAGTTCAGAGGTTTCATCATTTCCCGTGGTAGTGATGTTAACTGGCCCCTGAGGTCATGTGATTTAATGCTGTTGGATTACTTCTTGTGGGGTATGTTAAATCTCAAGTTTATGTCAACAAGCCAGAAACAGTAAATGATCTTATGAATAACATCACGCGTGTTATTCGTGAAGTTGGACCTAATTTACGTTCTTCTGTCATTGAAAATTGGGTCAACTGTATACGCGCAACCCAATGAAGTTGTGACGGTCACTTAACTGATGTTCTCTTCCACATGTAATGACATTAATTATGTTCCAAAACAAAAAAAGAAATAAACTGCTATCATATATAGAACGTGGTTTATTTAAAGATAGCACACTCTTGTTGAAAAACCCTATATAAAGATGGAGACGAGTTAAACCTTGCCTTTAAACTGAAAACTTAAAGATTTATTGTATTATTCTCCTGTATTTATAGTTTAAGTTAAAAAGACCTGTTCCTTTAAGGGTTGCCATAGCTGAAATTTGGTCGACAGTTTTAAAAAATTCAAAAATTAGTTTTTATACCCCAAAAATATTTTCATCCTTTAGCTTCAATTGCATACTTTGGCTTTTGCTGTCACAGCCAGTTAAAGGTTCAATGTGCAACCATTTAAATGCCCAAGAGCAAACAACCTAATGGTCTCTATTTAATCCCAATGCCTTTTACTTAACTTTGATTTGTCTTACACTTTTGCACATTAAAAATGTTTCACATGCTGTAGTTTGTAACCACCCTTGTTCAACTTTTCAGCACAAACCCAGAGAACAATTTTAAAAAAAAAACTGGCATATGGTTTTTCCTACATTTTTGACCACTGAGGATCAATTGTTACAAAAATTATATTTTGAGGTTTAAAAATTTTTTTAGACAACCAGAGAAGTAAATAAATTCATATGCTAGTTTTGTACATTAATATTTAAATAAATCATAATATTTTTATTTTTTCAAAATTCTGATTTCTGCATCTCACACCTGAGAACACCTTATTAATTAGCATAATTAAAGTAAAGTATAACTGTTTTCTCAAAAAAGATTAAATATATCTGCATGAAATTTAGCACATACTTATAATTGAGGTAGAGGAGTATGTGACAAAATTATGAAAACATGTTTATAAAAACCGCAAAATTTTGAAAATTTCACCTATGGGCACCCTTAATAAGGGGCAGTAGGTTTTTAACTAAATTATTTTTAGGAATATTTTCTTCTGGGTTAAGTTATATCTTTTCCTACCTAAGGCTTTACATTTGAAGAATATATTCATCTTCTTCATTGCATAGCTACATACTGGTTATTGTTTAGAGATTCCCATTGTATGTAGGTGTCTTATTAATCTACAATGTCCTGTTAATAGCTTTATTTTGCATCTATTGACTTTTAGTACATCTTCAGTAAGCATAGGGCTGGCTCAAAGGGGGGTTGAGCCGTGCCAATGACCAGGGTGGCAGTAAAATCTTCAAATATGAACAAGATGTTTGAAAATAGGATGGAATTACAAATCATGCTTAAATTCTTGCAACTTTCCGGGGATTTTTGTTGTGACAAATGGGGTGCCAGAGTTGGTCACTTTGGATGTGATCCTCATTGAGGATAATTGTCAAAACATGTTGTGTGCATCAAATGTTCAACAATAATCATCACGCTTATAAACAGCATCACCAGCTTTATCTCTTCCTCCTGGGGGTATGGTAGCTGCAATATATCTCATAGGTCGCAATATGTGAGGTGTGCCCTTTCATTCTATACCTCATACCCTGTAATAACTAGTGCCATCAACCATAAGTATGTTTTCATTTCTATATGTTTTTAATATTTTAATCTCCTGATAAAGCGTAAACCCAATATATTGAGCATTTTAATGTAACTGACTGTTTTTATCTTTCGCTCTGAGCAATCTTGTTCTTTCACCACATAATATGTCTCTGCTTGAGCTTTATTTATTATCACCCATCAAATTATACATCTTATGTGAGAATAAGTAGTCATGGAGGAGGACATTGCAAATAAAAGCATGAAGGGTAGGGCAACACTTGCAATTATTGCACAGCACCAAAACTCCTGGAGTCCGCCCTGAATAAGTGAGAAGTATAGATTACTCATCATTTCCTTACTGTGTTTTCATCCCTTTATTTGAACCCATTGTGTCTGGTGGGAATAACTAATTCACTCAGCAAGGTTCTTTGAACAGTATTTAAAGGAGTGCTAAAAATTGGTTCTGGTCCAGAAATGATTTAACAGATTCTTTTGTCGCCTAAGATTCCTTTATGTCCAAGCACCCACCCAAGAGTAACCTTGTATTTTGCCAACTGTATGAGGTTTATAAGGCAGTCCCAGACTAACTTGGATGTTATTTGGTAGTTTACAATTGCTTTAACTGCTACCTGACTATCAGAGAAAATCCATCTTTGTAGCCCCTTTTTACTCCTTCTCTACCACATAGATAATAGGTGGAGAAGATACTGCATTCCACCAAAAAATTTGATACCGAGATTTCATCAGAAATACATGTTTTGAGGCCTCCTGAATAGAAAAAGGCATTTTTAGGAAAATATCCACATGTGTGTGTGTGTGTGTGTGTGTGTGTGTGTGTGTGTGTGTGCATGCGCGTGTGTGTGTGCGCGCAACATAACTCAAAAAAGAAAAGTTGGATAAATACCTAACTTGATATTTAAATTCGGTATTTTCCAAAGATGCAACACAAAGATTTTCAAGAAAATCTCTCCCACCCCAAACTATCCTTTACAAGGCACATTTTTCAAAAATTTGGATTTTCTAAAAAATGGCTCTAATGTTTTTGATTAAAATACAATATATAAAAGATATTTACATGACAACTAAAATGATTATCTGGAATTTTCTGGGAATAGCCTGTAAAGTCCTCTTCATTTGGAAGGAATTTTGTATAATCTTGTATAATTGTAAACGTTAAGTAATAGACGGAAACGTACAACACAAAAAGTGTAGATCTCTTTAAAACATACAATTTATTTAAAATAAGTTTTTTGTGGCATAAGCCATTTCTGAGATATCCATTAATAATGGTTCAAATTGTTCATTACTTGATCAGTCTTTTGAAGTCCTGTCAACATTCAGTTGTTTCTTGCGATATCATGGAAACAGTATGGAATTTTAAGGCAGTGTATAACATCCAGTTGTTAAACATTTGACTGTTGCTGTTCTCTTTGTATCTATAATGAAGTGTGTAATGTAGCTATTTCTGTAATGGTTTATTTGTATTAAAACATAGTAGATAAAAAATAAGCTTAAAAAGAATAGCTTGTATACCCACTAATAAACAATAGAGGTTAGAGAAAGATTCGTGAAAATATCAGATCAGATTTTTAGATTTAATCTGATGCCACTTTAAATTGCACAAACTTCAGCCTGGAATACAATGGTGTTGGCGACCAAGAGCACTTTGGTGCCTTCCCATGTATTCCAGCCCCTAATCCATTTTAAGCCATCTGTACACCAGATTAGACTCCAGCAGGACAGTGCATTTTGTTTTGGCTCCATACTTCTAATACTACATTGAATGACTTGTCAAAACAAATTTGGTAACAAGTAGAAGATTATTGATGTGAGTTGTTGGAATGGTATGAAAATGATAGACTTGTAGTAAATGAACTTAAAACAGTGTCATTACTATTTCACCATGTAAATAATAAGGCCATGGACAACCAAATGCTGAAATTCAGGGATAAACTATTATTGTGTTTGAAATAATGTGTGGGTATATGCAGATGGAAACTTGAAATGGCGCATACACGTAGAATTTCTAGCACAAAAACTACACAAGGGCTGCTTTGCAATAAAAACATTAACATACATGCCATGTGAGAGGTGCATGAAAACACGTTACTATGATATTTTCATTCCCTTCTCTTATATGGCATAATTTTCTGAAGTAATTCATCACACAGCAAAGAAATATTTAAAATTCAGAAAAGAGTAGAAGACTTATGGGGAAAAAATATCAATAAACAGTTGTAGGCCACTATTTCAATTAATGCAGTATGTAGCAGAGATTAATTTGTTAATTATAAAGCATAATCATAGTCAGCAATGTATCAGCTGGTGTTATTATTTTGTATGGCCTGGGATAGAACCAGGATATATGAACTCTGTAAACAGCTTAGTACTAATAAACGAACACTGTTACTCCTGACTAAGAGAGGAACCCAATGAGAAATATAGGGCAGGTGAGGTGAGGAGAAAGGTGAAATTAGTGTCAGGGTTGAAGTAGTGCTGTGCCTAAAACTCTGCAAAATGGTGTTACATCAGATGACTGTGGTATTTTGCAGCAGGAGCGGCTCCAGAGTAGTGCCTCTGTGTCATGGCACTATCTTAATAAAATGAAGAAATATGTATTTGAAATCATACACCTACAACAAAGTGTGCTATATTGGGAAATGAGAAATAAGGTACTAATCACTTGCAGTGTAAAAGTTAGCAGAAAATCGTCCTGTGTTATATCATATCACAAATTTTCTATTGTTTATACTTAAAATTAAATTAACAATTTTTTATAATGCTGCCTGCACTGCCAGCAATCCAACAAATGATTGAAAGAGAAGTAAGTCTCCACAGACAGCACCTGCACCCGACCAACTGAGAGTTTGTGCTTGCGATTTGAATGGGAACATTGGTTAGTTGGCTTAGTTTCATTGGTGTGTGTACTTACTCTCTATAATAGCGCCTCTACCATTAAGGGCATGTATTACAATCTCCGGTTAAGGTTCCAGTTAGATATTAACTGGGAATCAGAGAAAATTTTCGTATTACGACCTTTGGTTAACAGCTAACCAGGAGTTATTCTTAGCGATAAACTAACTGCCACCTCAACTAGCAGTTAAGGTACTAACTTGAAGGCAACCATGTGGTGGTGGTATATTTATTGCATCATATCAGAATTTTGGGAAGGTATACTTGCCACTACCACTGCATTCATGCTTCAGCCGCCACTGTGTCACACATAATTCAGTTGGGTCATTTGACAACATGTGCATCAGAATGACAATGGTAATGATAATGTTCTATGTGCAACCTAGCATCAATAATGGGAATATTGCCACTCTCTGCTGACTCCAAATGCATGCTGTGCTGTAAGCCATAGCTGGTTTGTTTTCAAGTGCAACTGATATATTAGATGCCTGAGTTTAAGCCTGTGCATGTGGAAATACCACCACTCTTGGTACATTTGACATTTGCAGAAATCTGCAAAAAAGAGTATTAGTTCCCATGCAGAGTGAGTTGGCTCTACAGTAATGTATGAGGCTCGCATTCAGGAGGTCTCAGGTTCAACTCCCATCGACCACTCACTCTGACCTGATGGGTTTTCCTTGATGGTTTTCTCTGGTCAGCAGGAGAATGTTGGGGTGGTTTCTCATATACCATGATTTCCTTTCCCTCATTTCCTTTTCATTCCATTTCCTGCTCATGTTTCAGGTGTTCTTCTAGGTTTGGTGTATGGCAGCGCTGGACAGATGGCGCAAATGCTTGCTACAAGGAAGGAGCGTTCCCTGTGGAACTAGAGGGCTGCTTGGTTGGACAGGTTGTTCAGTGCTCTCCCTGAATGGCTCTGGCTCCAGTAGTGGGACAGGTCCTTAAGCTAGGAGCTGTTAGGAACTTCTGCATTTCTCTGTGGCCTGTAGCTTACTGTGGTTCCTTCACTTCATCCCTTACTCCTGGAGGTGGTAGCCACAATAGGTCAGAGAGTACGAGGTGTCCCCCCTCCAATGTCTACCTTATATCCTATTGGTTCCCGTCTTATTTATGCATATTTTGACATTATTATCACATCTTCAGCTTCAGAGGTGTTCCACCTCTGTGATGCTCACAGGAAATGAACAGGTAAAGAAAATACTGCACTTCCCAGTTGCACAGTTTCTTATTAACTACATTACACTCACACATAAACAATTAGCTGCATCAATAAAAAGAATGTAGTTCTTTAGATTTATTTTGACAGCTAGTCTACAATTTATTCATACTAAAGTTTTATTTTTCTATCTACTTTCTGTTAATCGTTTATATTAACATTATAAAGAGGAAAAAGTTTTGTGTTTGTTTATGTATGTAGGGTAGACTCAAAAACAATTCAGTCGATTTTGATAATTATCTCACCATTGAAAAGCCCAATTTGTTCTGATAGACATGGTCTATGTACCTAATATCATTTTATCATTAAAAAGGATTTACAAAGCCCTTGTACTTGAATACAAATACATTGAAATTATAAAAGGCCATGTTTACGAAGAATGCCAAGCAGTAGAAAATAGTTGTTCTTACTCCACAGAACATAAACAGTTGCTGCACTCTACAAAGTATAAAAACAAAAGCCAGTTACGTTTCATGGCAAGGAATATACACAGATGGCCATGATGTAACACTTCAGCAAATGGAAGTCAAGAGTTTAAAAAGCGACAATTGATCTTCTTTAATTGTCATTTATCAAATACTGCAGATGTGTATGCAATGAAACAATCTGATGACCTTTATTCTAATTCTATAGGTGTATGTATTGAGGTTTTTGGATGCCAAAACCTTCTAATAAGACTCATGTAAGAGAGTTTCGCTTTATTTCCTTTGTATTTATGTTGTAATCAAGTTTGTTAGCAGAGCATGCTAAATAACTGTACAAAGAGAGTCAGCTGCAATGTATATTTTTCCAAAGAGGTTAACTTGGTGGCCTGAGAGTGCGGGATCTTACTTCATTGTATATGTTAAGGGTTCCTGCATTATGTGAAAATGATGTACATAGCTTTTATGTTATTAAATAACTTTGGGACCAAAGAGAAGGCATAAAGGTTTAAAATTTCATCTACTGTAATTATTTACAAAATTACTCGAGCATTCCGACCGAGGATTCTTCCGCCATCAAAGGTTACTTATAGATTATGCAGCATTTCCAGAACTTGGAAGATTTTAGGAGAGCTTAAGGAAGTCAGACGTTCCACCGATGTTTCATATCCTTTTGTGTGATTATCAGGGGATTTTTCATCCACTATTTGGAATAGTTGGAAGTGTATGAAATTACAATTATAAGGGGTAAAGGGGAGGATTCACCATAAAAACCTTCTAGATCACTGTACAATAATTTTATAAAGAATGGCGGGAGGTCAATCAAATTAATTAATTTGCCACTTGAGTTTAAAAAGCAACACTGGGTAAGCCAACCAGTCAGAAATATTCACAAGAAATGGCAAGATGTTACAACAGCTAATGAGAAACACTCAAAGTAAATACTGCAACATTGGCACTAGAGAACATGTTAAAATATATTACTACAAAGGGAAATGTAGTCTGTTTATCATTATATGGGAGTTGTGTTCACAAATTTAGCTGAATGCTACTGTATTAATTTAATTATAAAATACAGTTTGATGTTTTTACTTAAAGTAACTCAAAATAAAATGCTGTTAAGTTGGAAATATTGGGGGGGGGGGATGCACCCTTACCCTCCTAAGTTACGCCTATGATACTCGATAAGTTTACATCAGAAATATGTGTTTTGAGGCCCTCTGAATTCAAGTATTTTTAGAAAAAGGTGTGACAGAGGGAGAGAGACGACAGTATAACTTAATCCGGTAAATACCAAATGTTATACTTGAATCACACGCTGTTTAAGTGTGCCATGTGAACTTTCAATGGAATCTCCCCCACTTCAAACAACCCTTTACACAACATTCATTTGAATTTTCCAATTTTAAAAAATACACATTATGTGCTAAATCTCCATTCTTTTGTTTCTCACAAAGTCTGTAAAGGGTATGTAGTATCAAGGCCAGGTACAGCAATCTGTATTTGTGTACATTTGCCTCCATTATGTTTCCAAATGCCTATAATAAAATATTTCTACTGACATGTATCATAACTAACTGGAAGCACACACAAAAACAAGTTTTTGAATGATTAATTTATGGTATAAGGATGCAAGTTAAATCCAGTTTTATTTTATTACAATTTTTTATGACATATTACAAAATAATCTCTTGCCGTAATGAATAATGTGCAGATTAGGTGATGTGGTAGAGGGCTCTGTTACTGTAAGTGACTTAAAAGTTTCTTTACAAGAAGTAGATAAGTACTGTTTAGAATGGGGATTAAAATAAAACACAAATTGTGGTGATTAAAGAAGGAGGTAAATTGAAGAAAACATTAGAAATGGAAGAAAGTGGTACCTGAGTATACTCACCTAGAAGGAAAATGGGAGAAACGAAAGAGAAAGCAGCAATGATGGCTATGAGAGGATCCAGAGATGGAGGTGAAAGGCTACCTATGCAGCTAGTGGTGGAGGCTCGAATGTTATATATAACTGAGAAGTTGTGGATTTAGTACATAGGAAAATCAGTGGTTGCCAATAGCAACGGCTAATGAAGTTGCTCAAATTGAAATGGAAAGAATAGCAGAGCTTTGAAATGCTGGTATAGGATCCCGAATTTAGATTGATGATACAGGGCAGACATATCGCGAAAAGGAAAAAGCAGTATGTTTATGATGCAATGGTTAAGAAAATATACAATATGGTTCAGAAATCTGGCCAATAAAATGAAGAGAAGAAAGGAAATTATTAGCAACATAAATGGATTTTTGGAGAAGAGCAAATAGAACTTCTAGGATGGAAAGCATTAGATATGAAGTAATTTGGGGAGAAATGGAAGTGCAATACATCATATTAGATGAAATTAAAAAACAACAAGTTGTATAGTATGGTCATGAGGGAGAAGAGATTAATAATAATAATAATAATAATAATAATAATAATAATAATAATAATAATAATAATAATAATAATAATCTTTATTGCCCATAGATTTGTTTTATACAAATATCAAGCATAGTCATTTCTATTACACAATTTTACAATTTATTCGTGGAATACAACAATTTCTTAATTAAGTATTTTTTAAGTTCCTTCTTAAATCTACGATCACTTTGAAGTTTTATATTAGTTGGCAACTTGTTGAAAAAATAGTTCCCATAACATATACATCTTTTTCACTAGATACTTTAATAAATCTAGTTCTGTAATAATCGGCCTTATTTCTAATGTAATAGTATGTACATTATTGTTTGTTGTTAGATTTCTTTCCCTTACAAATACAGGGAGAGCCAAAAGACCATGAACTGGCTGCGCAACATTTTTTCCTGTCCACATCCATGGCGCTCATTGCTGTCTGCCGCTATCATAGAAAAGCACGGATGAAACCATACAACATTTTTAAAACTAATTTTAAAGGCTTTAGTTAACAACTTTATGAAAGTGTATTTGAGGACAGAATTATTAGTAGAGATTTGTGACCCCCTCAGTCCCCTGACCTAACCCCCTGCGATTTCTATCTCTGGAGTAACTTAAAACAAAGTGTGCAAGACAAACCCACACACTCTAGAAGAATTAAAGCACTTCTCAACATGAACTATGGCGAATGATGGATAGTTTCCTAAAGAGGTGCCAAAAATGTATGCACAACGATGGTGACCAGTTTCAGCACCTCCTTTATAAAGTTGGTAAGTAAAGCCTTTAAAAGTAATTTTAAAAATGTTGTATGGTTTCATCCACGCCTTTCTATGATAGCGACAGATGGCAACGAGCGCCAAGGACAGGAAAAACACCACGCATCCAGTTCGTAGTTTTTTGGCTCTATCTGTAGTATTGCCTTATATGCATATAGCAAATAGAGCATAAGTACATTATTATTTATAAATGCATTTCTACATGATTCTGTGGGTGAGATATTATTTATAATCCTAATACACTTCTTTTGAAGAATGAATAATCTATCCATATATACCTTTGCTGCTGCTCCCCATATCTGTATACCATATAATAAATTTGTATACACTATAACAACCAAAGAATATACCTATTTGAAAATACTTTAAAATGCCTTAAGAGATATACTGATTTACTAATTTTATTGCATACATAATTAATATGTTTTGCCCAGGTTAACTTTTCATCTACTATTATGCCTAAAAATTTATGTTGTCTCACTTTAGTTATTTGTTCATTATTTACAATTAAACTAATTTCTGGTGCTATTTCTCTAGAACGTAATTCCAATAACATATAATTTGTCTTTTTTATGTTACAGGGAAGATTATTTGATACAAAATATTTTAATAGGTTTCTTAAGGTATTCAACATATTTGTTTTTAGTGAATTATAATCCGCGCCTCAGCAGCTTACAGTTATATCATCAGCAAAGGAAATAATACTAGAATTTTTAGTCACAGTAACATCATGTACATAAAGAATAAACAAGAGAGGGCCCAGGACTGTACCTTGAGGGACTCCATATTCAATTATGTGATAATCTGACTGTATTATATTTATTAATTTTTCTGTCTTATATGGAATTTGCACTCTTGTTTCCTTCCTGTTAAATATGATGCAATTATTTTCTTAACTATTCCCCGTATTCATATTGTTCTAATTTATTTATTAGTAAATCATGTTTTACTAAATCAAAAGATTTTGTTAAATCAAGAAAGATGGTGCCAATTTTCCCACCCTTTTCTAGGTTACCAAAAACTTCATTTATGAAGTCAGCGATCGCTATTATAGTTGAGAGACCTTTCCTAAAACCATGTTGAAAATCACAGATTACATTATTTAAATTTAGAAAATGTACTATTTGGTTTAAAATAATTTTTTCAAACAATTTAGCTAATTCAAATGTTAAGGTTATAAGACGATAAGTATTAATTATGTTTGTCTCATCTTTTTTATGTTACTGGTCTAATCCTATCTTCAGCAATTGGGGAAAGGTTCCTGCCTGAATAGAAAATTTTATAAGGTGTTCAAGAGGTTACCAACGGCTCTTTACAATGTTTTAATATCTTTGGGTTTATTTCATCCTAAACACATGAGTTTTTCTTTGTTAAGTGATTAATTAATTCACTTATTTCTTTCTCACTTCTAGGAGCAATAAATAATGAAGAACTAACGCTATTTCTATCAGTACCACTTGGGACTGGGATTCCAACTTTTTTTTTTTGCAACATCTAGAAGAAACCTGTTTGCAAAGTTAAATACTTATATCATGGGGATTTTTTGTCAGTTTGCCCTGAACATATAGTACCATATTTTGAAATTTCTTTTTTGTTTTCTTAGTATTATTTATAAAATCCTGTGCCGTTTTATTTGCATTTCCAATTTTATGCAATCTGTCAAATTGAAAGGAGAATATATATTCATGCAGCTGTTTAGAGTATTGCTTTTTAACTTCATTATATTTTATTTTAAAAGATATATATATATATAACCTGGCCTTTTATATAATTCATAGAAATTCTTCATTTTTTTCTCATAGTTTTAAAATATAAGTAGGGAGTGAAGGTTTAATAAGATTCTTACTTTTCTGGATTTTGTTAATCATAGGACAGGCAGAGTCAAAATGTTTCCTATATATAAAATTCTTACCATTTTTTATTCACATTCTCTACATTATAAACACTTTCCCAATTTTCCTCAGCCAACAATAAAAGTAAATTATTTTAATTCTTTTCATTAATTACTCAGTATCTTTTCTTGGGGTTACTATTTTCCTCCGCTATTTGATCAGTAATGTTAATAAGCTGAGCATAATGGTCTGAGATATGGTTATTTATAATTTCTGTATTATAAACTTTCTCATACATACAGAGAGAGCCAAAAAAAAAAAAAAAAAAAAACAGTTGCGCGGTGTTTATCCTGTATCCTCTGCGCTCGTTGCCATCTGCCACTATCATAGAAAGGTGTGGATGAAAACCATACAACATTTTTAAAACTACTTTTAAAGGCTTTACTTATCAACTTTATGAAGGGCCAATTTTTTTCGAGTCAATAGTTGCAGTGAAGCCTGTGCATACATGAATACAATTTTGCCCCCTGTTTTTAGAGAATTAACAGACAGGGAGTGTGATTTTGCCTTTTTTTCAACAAGACTCTGCAAAAGCTCATATGGCCAATATTTTGATGAGAACAATTGAAAGTGTGTTTGAGGACAGAATTATTAGTAGAGTAGATTAGTAGATTTGTGAACCCCTTGGTCCCCTGACCTAACCCCCTGCGATTTCTATCTCTGGGGTAACTTAAAACATAAAGTGTTCAAGACGAACCCACACACCCTGGAAGAATTAAAACAAAATATTCGCCAGGAAATTGTCAGCATTTCTCAACGTGAACTACGGCGAGTGATGGATAGTTTCCTAAAGAGGTGTCAAAAATGTATGGAGAATGACAGTGGCAGTTTCAGCATCTCCTTTCATAAAGTTGGTAAGTAAAGCCTTTAAAAGTAGTTTTAAAAACGTTGCATGGTTTCATCTGCTCATTTCCATGATAGCGGCAGACGGCAACGAGCGCCGAGGATGCAGACAGGAAAAACACTGTGCAGCCAGTTCATAGTTTTTTGGCTCTCTCTGTATTAGATGCTATATGGTCTACCACTGTTGCAGTATTAGAAATGACCCTTGTAGGCTCATGTATTAAATCCTTAAGATTATAAGTATCATATATGTCCAGCAGTTTTTTATGAACATTATTTTAATGATTAGCATCAAAATTAAAGTCACCAGCTAAAACCATATGTACATTTGATGCAAAACATTTGTTCAACTTTTCATCCAAACATGCAAACAAATCTATTACTGAAGATGATGGAGTTCTATAAATTCCAAATATTAATAATTTATGTTTGTACACTCAATTCTATGCCTGTTACCTCAAAGATTTTTTCCTTACAATATTCTGTCACATTTATTGACTGTATAGGGATGTTATTTCTGGTATAGATAACAACGCCCCCACCCTTAGTATTTCCTTTACAAAAGTCAGATTTTTACTTTCTCTACTACGTATAGTAAGTAGGGGAAGTATTGCATTCCACCCAAAAATTCGATATCGAGATTTCACCGGAAATACATGTTTTGAGACCTCCTGAATCCAAAAAAAGCATTTTTGGAAACATGTCCGTGTGTGTGTCTGTCTGTGTGTGTGTGTGTGTGTGTGTGTGTGTGTGTGTGTGTGTGTGTGTGTGTGTGTGTGTGTGTGTGTGTGTGTGTGTGTGTCTGTGAACAGCATAACTCAAAACTAACAGTCGGATAAACACCAAACTTGTTAACTTGTTAACGTCGAGTTAACCTTCTGAGGATGGGAACAACGGTTTCCCGAAACATGTTAAGTGAGTAAACTTAAGTGATGTTAGTGTAACAATTTCGACTCACCTTTAAATAAAACCAAACTTGGTATTTACGTTCAGTATCTTCCAGAGATGCGACACGAAGATTTTCAAGAAAATCCCCCCACCCCAGACTACCCTTTACATGGAACATTTTTCGAAAATTTTAATTTTCTCAAAAATGGCTCTAACGATTTTGATGAAAATATCATATGTTTAAGATAATGTCATGAGAAATGAAATGTATATCTCGAAATTTCTGGGAATGTCTCCAAAAGTATTCTTGATTATGAACGACTTTTGCATAACTGGTAAACCATAAGAGATAGACAAAATTTTACTACACAAAAAATGTAGATCGCGTTAAAATACACAACTTATATCATATACATTTTTGTTTGTTGAGTGAACCGTTTTCGAGATATTGCTTGTTATTCCCTTAAATTTTCCAATACTTATACTTTTTCTCAAATTCGTTATTCATTTTTTTATGTCCTGGACATGCAAAGAGAATGGAATGCGCCACATAGCAACCAGCGATAAAATATTTGACTATCGCTTAAAAGCTACCATATTCCCCTTGCATCTACAAGAAAATTACAAATAAGATTGACATCTCGATATCTCGATTAATATGAAGTATATGGAGAATAGGCGTTTTTAAAAATAGATTGTACAAGAGTAGAGAAAGTCATGTGAGTGTAACACATCAGATTTTTTTTTGTTATAATTATCTAATTTATGTGCATCTTTTTTATGTTTATTACACCAATGTTCTGTTAAAATGATTACATCTAGATTAAGCTCACTAGAGATTTGTTCAAGAAGTAAAACTTTCCTATTAATAGCCTGTATATTAAGAAGAAAGACCCTAAAATCATGTTGTTTCTTATATTTAGATACAACCATCTCTTTCATTACTTGTTTCCCTTATCTAATGATAATATTGCATCACACAAAAGGTTACTAAAAGTGTAGGATCCTCTGTGATTTAAATGGACCCCATCCTTGCACAATCTTGTTTCTGGAGCCAGAAGCTTCCATCAACAAAGGAACAATTTCTCCTTTCATGCAACCAGTTGAGTTCACTATTTATACGCTAGATTCTTCTATCAGTTATATCCCTAGACCTCAACACACCACTCAATAACCTTAGCCCTTGGTACAACAGTTTTAACACTAGCAATGAGATCCATAGTTTCTCCCATAATTTCTTCTGCATAACTCCTCTTACCATCTTACCAAAGAAGATCTTCGGATGGAATCCTCTGGGCAGACAGAACCAAGAAGATAAGGAGAAAAATATTCCTGAAAACCTATGGGAGGATAGAAAAGCTTGGAGACTGAAAGTACAAAAGACATAGACACCATAAGCCATGATAATAATGATAATTTATCAAGATAATATACCAAGAAACAAGCGATTAAGCAAGGGTTGGATAAGCAATTTAAGATACAACTTATATACTACATTCACATGACTTTCTCTACCTACTATAATTTATGTGGTTCACTATATGCTGACCTTGAAATCCCATAATCGTTCCATAACATCACGGGAAACAACTGAATAGTGACAACACTTTGAAAAATTAATGGTATCAAAAAATTCAAACTACATACAACATATATCTAGAAGTGGCTGATAGCACAAAAAATAAAACAAATATTTTTTGCGAAAGTTGCCACATTTCACATGCGACAAAGTTAGAATCATAGTTATTTGTTACATGCTTTGATAAATGTTGTTGAAAACCATAATAACTCAAGCAGATTTCAAATATAATTGACAAAACACACACAATGTATGTGCAGCATGGATGATTAACCTTCAGACTGCTATGCAGGGTCCAGCTGACCCCAGGGTTAAACTTTTTAGTTTTTATGAGTGAAATATGTAACTTAGAATTTTGAAATTTTTGTAATGTGTTACAAATTTAATCAGCTTTATTAACATAAAATACTTCCGTAAAATGTTCAATAAATACAATACAACTGGAGGTCCACCTGGACCCATCATAGCAGTTCATGTCTCATAAAATTTTCTGCACCTTGAGAGTTTTATGTTGGCTGCCTTGTGTTTTTCAGTTATTCTAGCATGCATTGTTGGTTTGAAATTGTGTGGAAACAGTTCAGTACTCTCCTAGTGAACACTGTAAGGTGTAGTCATGTCGAAACTGAAAGGTGAAACTTTTAAAAGGCCGATGTCAGTTATGTCCAAGAAAAAGTGATAGAAAAACTAGAACAAAGTGTGAGAGTTACAAGAAATTCATTTGCAATACCCACTGAAAATGCAGAGAGTAGTGGTCTTGGATGTTACACTTAGTGAACATGAATTGTAATCTCTGTGTAAAAAACTTAAATGGTACTGGTAGTACATTATAAAAATGTTAAAATGCAGCTGTGAATCACAGTGAAAAATAAAACAAAATAAAGTGAATAATAAAAAATAAAACAAATTATTTCATCTAATGCGATAGTGCTGGAAAATAAAAATATTGTAATTTGCTTGTTTGTTTGACAATACTAATTTTGAGGTACATTGTTGCTGAAAAAAAATGTGGAGACATCAAAATTGCTGTTTTAAAATGATGTTATTTGTTCCAAGTAGAATATAAGATAATTATATTGTGTTAATTTGAGTTTTCTGCCTGGGGTCCACTTACACCCATCTCAGTGGTTTATGGAGGTACAAACGCATAGCAGTCTGAAGGTTTAATGTCTACATAAATGTATTTATGGACCATTGTTTTGTTTTTAATTTTAGGAACTGGAAAGATATAGGCAGGAAGCGGAACGTAGACATCATTTCCATTCTGACATTGAATTTGACTGATTTGTGCCTTGCTTTATACATTAACTACATAAGCATTGTTGGATGTGTGGTAGGAAGATTTTAATTTTGTGTAAATAAAATACAAGTAATTTCATTAACTGCAATTTTTATTACCTACACATTTTATCCAATTTCTTCTTCCAAGTTTGTAGCCTTTCCTACCATTTTAATTTTTATTTCTCTATATTTTAACATGTACAAACTGAATAAGAAAAGGAAAAAGAAACGATGTACAAGTAATTGGAACAATGAAAATAAAAATGTCTACCCTCTTTCCCTGTTATCTTCAGTGCCCATTAGAAATATTCGGTTTTCCTTTTTCTTTTATAGGAACGGCTGATTAGTAGTTCTGCATTAAAACGTTATAGATTTAATAATATCAGAACGCTGCGGTTTTTTAATCGTGAACAAATAAAAAACAAACAAAACGATATAATCCGATACTAAGCTGCGAGTTAAAGATCATTACTGCAGGAATTGTTATGCGATTGGTTTAATACTACGCATGCGTAGGTGTTTGCCGTAGTGTTTACATGCTTTTAGGAATGTAGGGAGAATAAAATAACGTGAAAGCATCAAAATTTTACACCGCACAGTAAGAAACATAGAATGCAGTGTGTTTTCTAGAAAACCACCCTTGAGGCGGGCAAACGCGGAAAAAAGCATAAATGCGTCAGGTGCACAAAGGTTAAACAGGTGTATCCTACTCCAGGTGCGATGCGACCAAGTTTGGAGCAATATTGGAATATTCGTAACCGCATTAGCTAAACTTATTTTACAAATCGAACGTGTGCGTGTTTTATTTACAGAAAAGAGGGGTATGTTGTAATTCATTTAAACAAATTGAGTGAGTATCTTGAAGTGGGACATTCCTATAAGAAAAATGTGTTACAAACATTAATTACGTACTGGTTGTACTACGAAATTTCTACAGTGTGTGTGCAAAATCGCCTCCGGAAACAGCAGAAAACTTGCTTCACGAAAACGAGGTAGGTACCTTTTAATATAAACATATGGAGATTTTTAAAAGTTTTAAGGTGTTTAGCAATAATATGATTTTTATTCCCTAACTGCCTCGTTTTGGAAACAGCAAAATAATTTTATTAAATTCAGTAATATAACGCTGTAAGAAATTGAGGTAATAGCGTCTGCAAGTCCAAATTAACGTTGGAAAATAATTTTGAAATTTCAGTGAGAGGTTAATTATATCAGTTTGTTATACACACCGGCAGAGGGCTCATGCATGCATGTTTCTCCCAGCTAACCTAACCTGACATTAGTGAGTTCAACAACACATAAAAAGGCTGCTAAATTGGCTACATGGATCATGCGTTTTTGTTTACTTCAGTCACCTGACATTTTGCATAAAAGTTTACTTTATAATCTTCAGTTATAAATTTAATGCAGAAATGTTCATGTTAAATATATCGCAAATTTTCGTTGTATTACGTAAAGCCCGATCAGAAGTTAATTCTCATTAAAATAAAAGTTAAACTTTCATTGTTGGCTTCTAAAATTATTCTTGATAGTTTAAGCATGTATAATGAAAATCTTCGTTCGACTTTGGAAATTGATTTTGATATTAGATATATTTAAATTCCAAAATAGTGAATGGTAATTATGTTACTGTGCAAATGTTGGCATTTAGGTTGTGAGCTACTAGAGTACAGTTCTTTCACATCTATATTGCAAGATTCTAAGTACAAAACAACAGCTATGAAGTATGCAAAGTTGAGATACACTGTGCAACTATAATGCCACAATTTATTAATGATTCCTCTGCTAGTTACATCTGTTTCTACATACAGTTGCTTATGTCTTGAATTTGGGAAATATTTTATATCACAAGCTTGCATATGTCTGACTAAATGGTATGGGATAGTGACAGTAGTCGAGGGGGGGAGGTTCTAAATATTAGAAATTTTCATCCGCTTCCCTCATTTATGTGTTAATGAAAATTGTTGTAGATGTCATTTTATAATCTGGCTTTAGACAGCGTGGCAGGAAAAAAATTGTTTTAACATTTCATGGAGTTAAAATGTAATTGAAGAGAAAGTCTATCTGTTCATTTTAAAGTTAATTTTTATCTGTAGGTATATATAAATTTGTGTTTGTTGTTTAATGAAATGTTTTGGATGAAGATTTGAAGACATGCTTTGGAGTAACAGTCTCCCCATTGTCAGCTTAGCAGTTGTCTGATGCTTATGTGGCTGGCTGGTTGGTTTAGTTGTTTTTATCTAATGATGTCAAGTGCTGGAATTTTGAAATTCATAACTTTAATCTCATTTTTAACAACAAACATTTTTTTCCCAAGTTTTAAGTTCTTGAGGTTTGTTAATGTGTAACACCTTGATGCCATATTTTAGATTATAGTTATAAGACTAGATATATGTCATTCCAGACTTGTCTATTTGTTTAAACTTTACGAATTCCTCTTGGTTTTTCTAATGTATATTTTAGGACAATCATGCCAATCAATATGATAGATGCCAGATAATTTTGATTCTGGTGTGCCGTGTTTAATGGATTCGTAATGTATTTATTTTGTGATGTCATTTTAATAGAAATCGTTTAGCATCTTTTCAAATTTATGAAAGAATTTAGGATGAAAGGTGAATTTGTTATAATTTTCTCGCCTCAACTAATATACTTGATTTTTTTTTTGCTTCCTATGTTTAGCGATTATTTTATCAATTAAATTTGTTTTGAAACCATTCAAGTTTATTTGTACTGGTTATGTATTTTGTTTCTGATGACATGTGGATGGACTGATACTGATGGGGATTGAACTACTTATATTTGATATAATTGTCCATATATGTCAGTTTTCTGTATACATAAATTCTTAGTTCTATAATCTGGTTTGTTTTCTCAAGATATTTTAATCTAAACGCAGTGGTGCATTTGATTGGTCCATGTTGTAAATTTAATAATTTCATATTTCCTCTATGAATCTTTTTGATATAGTACCCACGTATGTGCCAATTTCTGAATATGTGGATATATTTTTGTATGATGTTGATTAATGTAATTATTGTATGATTATATGTAGAATAATTTGGAAATTTAGCTATACGTTTAAAATATCTGATGTCTATTTCTTATTAATTAGGATAAATTTAAGAATACAGTAAGCTAAAGCAATAGTGATATTTTTAAAAATTGGATCACTATGTGATGACCTTGAAATTCCATGCTCTTTGCAACTTAACACATTAAAAAAGAATAAGTATTTGAAAATTCAGTCTTTTGTTGATAATAGCTTAATTATCAAGCTGGTAGACAAAATTGACTCACTAATATCAGTCATAATTCCACTTATTAACACTTTAAATCAAGTCTAGCCTGCACTAATAAACAGTGCAAAATAAATGCACAAAAATCTATCAAATCTGCACATGGAATGCATGCAGTATTGGCAATAAGTATCATGAATTACTTGCATTTATCCAAATATACAATATTGATATTTTAATGTTTACAAAAAAGTACTTGCTCGTAACATACATATTAAGTTACATGGATACTCCTTGTACAGAGAGGATCATCCTAACAGTACAAGAAAGGGAGGCTCAGCAATATTTATAAAATTGCCTTTGGCTCATGAGGAGCTACCACCAGTCAGAGAGAGAATTTCAAATAGCAATACATCTAGGAAAAATATCAATTGTCTCGTTTTACTCAGCTCCAAAAACAGACTGACAACTATAAACTTTTGGGATACTTTTCACGTAATGGGATCTACTTTCCCCTCAGGGAGATTAGCAAATACCCTAGTGGGGGTCAAATATAACAAATCCAAGAAGACATGTTCTACATGATGTAGCCCATGAGCTTTCATCTTTCCAATAGAGCCAACCTATTGTATGGATTCAGGAACTACACCAGATATGTTATAGATTATTCAACGGAGGGGGACACTGCGATCTTTACAGATCTATTGTGCCTACCACCCCCACGAGGAAGGGACTAAGTGAAGGAATCACACACACAGGAGGCTACAGGTCATAGACAGACAAACAAACCACAGAGATGCGCGGAATTCCCTAACATTTGCAAGCTCGCAGACCTATATATCCCCGGCCGGAGCCTCCGAGAGAGGGCGATGAAAGACCCACCAATCGAGCAGCCTCTGGTGGAGTGCTCTTTCCAGTGAGCATGGATCCGTCTGGCGCTGCCATACACAACGGGACCTAGAAGCAGGCCTGAAAGTTGAGAAGGAAACGCTATGAAAGGGAAACGACGGAAAGAAAATCCGCGTAGAGAAGAAATCACATCAACATTCGCCTGTCGACCCCGGAAACCACGAAAAACACATAGGTCAGAGTGGGCGGTCGCCGGGTATCGAACCCGGGACCAAAATGCGGGCCACAATTGTTGCCGCCTGAGCCATCCCGCTCGGTCAACAGATTCTTAGATTTATTACTATACTCGCACACACATCTTCACACCACCATCTGTACATTATGAGCTTAGCTCAGATCGCTATCCCATAACATTAACGACAACTGAGATCAACAACTACTCCAGAACTAGTCGTATAAAGCAACGTTTTGATTTTGATTGGGTTTGCTACACAACTAGACTGAGGATACAGAAATTCCTTTAAATCCCTGGTGATATTGGCAGAGCTGTCACTACATTAGCCAGAAATGTTAACTTGCAGCTAGTGTAGCTACAACCTAACGCAGCTTCAAGAGGTCAAAAGTTTTACACTTGGCGCTGTCATCCCTCTCTTATTCAAGAAGAGAGAGACTGTCGCAGGAAAACTAAATACCCTGCTCACAAAACAGCTTACAATCGAGCTACCCACCATCTACATACTGCACTTCAAGAAGAAAGAAATGCTGCCACATAATCTTCTCTCCTCGAATGCTGACAATGGTTCACATTGGAAAAAAGACTAAATATTTAACTAAACAACCAAATGCAATACCACCATCATATTCGAACAATGCGCGGTACACTGAGCACAAGATAAAGCAACACTCCCCTGTGAAATGCTGCAGGAACAATTCAAGCTAAGCCCAGCAAAGATTTGGAATTCCCGAAAAAGTAACTGAAAGCATTTCAGTGCCTCTTCAACCTTCTTTCACTTCGCTCTTCACGCCAGCATTGGTGTATATTGCCACAGTTACTTAGAACACCGGCAAAAACATTTACTGGTCATGACAGGATCACCCAATCCTTGCTTAAACATTCTCAAGAAAACCATAGTGTCCCTAACAGAATTGTATAACCCTATTCATTGTCTTGCTTATTTTTTTACAGTTTTGGAAATATGCCTCAATAGTAAGATTCCCAAGCCTGAACCGAGATAAGATCCTCAGTTGTATCGTTCTATCTGCCTTCTGCCACTGTTATAAAATATCTTCGAAAAGCTACTTCTACAGCTTCTCAGAATCCTACACCCACTCATCCCTAATACTTAGTTTAGCTCTAGAGTTTCTCATCCCCTGTCCTTAACAACTTCATTGAGTCGTAGACACAATATTTGATACTTTTTGAAGAAAATGCTATCTGCTCTGGACTATTTCTGGACACACACAAGGCTTTTGATAAAGTCTGGATGAGGGATTTTTATTCAAGTTAAAACCTTTTTTTGAGCAATACATCATTCGTGACACTCATATCATATCTTATAAGCAGAAACTTTTGTGTTAAATATATTAATTACCACACTCAATCAGGAAAATGTACTAGCTGGGGTACCACAAGGAAGTGTGTTAGCCCCTTTTCTATATATAATTTGTCTCCAACATACCGTCGCATGAAAATCTTTCAATAGCGCACTTTGCAAACAACTCTGCAGTAGACTGCTTACAACAGTTTACAGATATATTACACAAATGGCGTTCAAAATGGAGAATCCATATGAAACTCGAAAAATCAAAAGCCGTAAGATCCACATATAATTGGAAAACTGAAGACTCATCAAGTTTGAAAATGAACTACTATAAGTGAGACAGTCAGATATTTAGGTATAACATTGGACACCAAGCTCACCTGGAACGCCCATATCTCTTCCTTAATTAAAAGACTCATATAATTCACAAATTAAAATACCTTATTAAATTATTGTCTCCGCTACCATTACATCCCAAGAGAATCATATATTTCTCATTAATAAGGTCAGTGTGGATGTAGGGATGCTCGATATGGAGCTCGGCCTCTAACATAAAAGTAAAGAGAATTGAAACACTACATAACCGCGTCCTACGTTCCGAGTGTCACCCTTCATCCGGATCTAGCGACACCAACTGTAGATGCTACACTCGATTTCACAGATCCTTCACCAGCCATCCTAATAACCTCTGCACTTACCACCACAACTACAACATTGAAGATTAAAAAGAAAACACCATACCGACCTTGTCGAACATGCTGAATAAAATAAATCTGAGGAGAATTATTGGATTGTAATCTCAACACATGTCTTCTGTATACACAAAGTATACGATACAGCCTAACTGTACAATACAAAAACAACAAAGAATACCTCGGAAATGATTAATACCAAGATTTGTGTGTTTTAAAAGGATCTGTATTTTCTCGTATAGTAAAATTTGTTCACCAGTCATACAAACATTTATTCATAATTCGTTCTGAATGAAGAGGACGTAACAGGCTATTCACAGAAAATCCAAGGTATGCATTGTATTTGTCATAAATTGAACTTATGGTTAGAGCCATTTTGGAGAAAATAAACAATAATGAAACCTTGTCTATGTAAAGGGTAGTATGAGGTTAAGGGATTTTCTTGAAAAATCTTCATGTCGCATCCCGCTGAACATAAGGTAAGTTTTGTTATTCGTCCAATTTGTCGTTTTTGAGCTATGCTGTTCACTGACAAAACACCCTGGTGCACAGACCTTTTTCTAAATATGTGTATTCGCTGTATTTCCAGTGAAATCTCGGTATGAAATTTTTGAGTAGAGTGCAATACTTCCTCTACTTTTGCTAAGTAGTTGAGTAAGTCATGGGAAAGCAATAAATCAGATTCTTTTATTTAGTACCTACTGCAGAGAACATGTACAAACTGGAAGGGGCAATTCTTCGTAAAAAGTGTAATGCTGTTTGAAACTTTATTCCTTAGTGAATCCCCAAAACACTGTGCATACATTGTTTGTAGGTACTTGAAGCAGATGAGCGCCAATATTAACATGCTATTTCTTTATTTTCCGTTGCACAAGACCATTATTTCTCTTAAAAAATACAATTTTGTGCTCATAGCACTGCTCTCCCCCTGAATAATATGAATGCCCTGCCGTATAGTAAAACCACCTCATTAATGTTCTTTGACACAAATTATTGAGTGCATGCAGGGTAGATGCTCCTTGCTGCGTAGTCACCTTCCTGTACCATCTGATTTATACCAATTTCTTCTTTCGTTTATGGCATTGAACATCCCATCCAGCATTTACCTGGCGACAGAGCGAAAGCACGAATAAAGGCTGGTTCACAACCAACGAGAACGGTAACCAGAACGAGAAAGTTGAAATGCATGTATTCAAATGGGTGTGTTCACAACCGACGGGAAGCTTCCCAGGAACGGAAAAGAAGAGTTGTCCAACTTTTAACTTTCTCGTTCTCGTCCCCGGGCACGGCATATTAGATCCATATTGTGCATGTTAGACTCTTCACTCTAGAAGTTATTCTAGGCGGCCGTGATATGAAACAGCCACTAGTGCTCTCTATGGTCGCAAGCTGGAAACATGAAACTGGAAGGAATTAGTAGTAAATGCGCTTCCTAACCTCATCCTGACACCCGCAAATCTAATCAGCGTTGGTTTCTCTGATGGAGGGATCATTTGTAGTTTGCTTATATGCAACTCAAAACTGCCTATTACCTCAAAAACAATGGCAAAAGCTACAAAGAACAGCTGAAACCGGTGGAAATTAAAAAAGAACAATAAACAACTTTAATGTATGCCATTAAATAAAGGAATGAAAGATTGCCATAAGTAGAGGGATCGGAAATGTAATGGATATGCATTTAGATAATGTTTACTCTCTCAAATTTTGACGTTGGCTTGGCTAAATTGGAAGTAGGTAAAAAAATGTCATTGGTCAGTTAAAAACAAATGAAATCCTAATGCGCAAAATCGACTTTCACTTTGTGATCGATATGCATTCCCGTTCTCGTTTCCGTTCTGGTTTTGAACCAGCCTTAAGAAAACCCCATTAGGATGGCTGGTACACTGGATTTGAACCCACAGCTTCCCGAATGGGAGCATCAGTATCTACCACCTGTGTTATCTTCCTCGGCACCCTTAATTTATATTCCGCAAATTGATATATTAAAGAATTCTAGATATACTACTTTTAAATCTTATTCCCCAGTTAAAAAAAAGGTAAAAAGGCAAAGAAAAGCGTTTGACTAAGTTTCATAATAATTTTCGTTCTTAGTGATTGAGGTCTGTATGCGTAATTTCATATTAAAACTTCCCAATAACTAAATTTGGTTTAAGTTGGTCCAATGTAAACAAAGCACAGAAGTGAATATTTAAAGGAAAATTCAAAAACTTAAAATGATAAAATGGTCGTTATTTGAGATTATTTTTACTAAAATTTAATCAAATGCGCACAAATAGTTGTTCATACCGAGAAGTTCTGTATAACAGCTTTTCCCAAGAAGACGAATGTAGGACAAAGCGTGGTTCACAATAATCAGGAACAGGAACGACAAACTTAAAATACATGTACAGTACATCCGCGATTATCCGAGCTTATTAGGACCGAGACTATACCGGATACAGAAAAACCGGATAATACTGATGTAATGTGCTAATAGGTTGTAAATGAAAGTCTCTTCAAGTGAGCGCGCGCGGTTCACAACCATCAACTTCTGCGCGCCGCTTTGGCTAACTCTAAAATACAAATCAAAAGGCATTGATTTGGACTACTTCCACACCGTGTTCGGTGTGGAGCAGTTGTTAAGCTACTCAACTTCTACGCAAGCAGCTCGAGTTCGATTCTCCATAGTGGATTCTAAACTCTTATTTTTTACAACTCGTTTTACTGTAATATAGTTAAATAATATTGCCTGTGTTACTTCATTTTACTTACATATATAATTAAACAATAGTGGTGAAATTTGTGTTTATAAAATTAAATTGACTGAGTATGAAACACCCTCCTGGCCGATAAATTAATATAATGGTTGCCATGTACCGTTATGACAGACTACTAAATATACGTTATATGCACACAAAATACAGGAAACGTTTATATTTTTACTCATATATTTAAAATGAGAAGGGGAAAACAAAGGTTGTGTAGCTCCATGGAGATTTGAACTTGCACTCTCAGGAGCAGTAAACTAACTCTCTACCACTGAGCTAAGAGTGCTGCAGTAAGCGTGACATAGTAACGAACTTTAGTCATATCCCACTTGAGAACCATAAATCAGTTAAGTGTGTTTTGGTTACAAATCTGAAACACTGTCTGTTTGAATTCTCGTGTACGATTTATTTTCTCGAAAGAATTGTGATTATAATTGTGTTCCCCATTATAACTACTACAAGAATATACGCAGTCTTGTGAACGAAGCCTGACTGCCCCGAGCACTCACGGAAGTGTCCGATTCGAGTGTGCATTGAATACGTTATACAATTTAAATAAAATATAAATAGATTACAACATTAAAAGTCTTTCATGGTCTTTTTTTTTCACTAACCTCTTGCCTCTCTTGGACACTGTGATATAATGCCAATGCTGTAGGGATAATAGATCAAGCGGCGTATACCCTTGCTGTTCAGTGTGGGCCATACAAGGGCTGTCCCAGAAGTACCCGACCTAACAAAGGAAACAACATTTTTGGAAAAAACATCTTTATTTTTCTACATAAGTCTGCTTTCAGCTCTATACACTTTTCCCAGCGATGTTCCGTACCTTCGATACCCTGTTTATAGTGAGAACCGTCGAGTTCTGCAAAATAGCCATCAACTCCAGACTCCAGCTCTTCATTCTTAGCAAATCTTTTAGCACCAAGCCATTTTTTCAACTTTGGAAACAGAAAATAATCAAGAGGGGGCTAAATCTGGCAAATATGGTGCATGAGCAAGGAACTTAACTGGCCATGGCGATAATGGATGTGTGAACTGGTGCATTGTCTTGATGAAACAAAATCTTTTTCGCTAAATGCGGCAGTTTTTACTTGATTTCATCATTAAAGCACTGCAATAAGTTTGCATAATACTCCCTATTGATTGCTTTTCCTTTTTGAAGATAATCAATATAAATTATTCCACGCGCATCCCAAAAAAACTGACGCGATGACCTTGCCTACAGATGGAACTGCCTTTGCCTTCTTTGGAGCCGATTCTCCCCTTTCAATCCACTGTTTTGACTATTCCTTCGTCTCAGGTGTGAAGTGATGAACCCATGTTTCATCCATGGCTATGAATCGACGCAAAAACTCGGTTTTATTCCAACGAAACAACGCCAAACACTCGACTGAAACATCCTCACGGCGCTGTTTTTGTTCCATTGTGAGTAAACGCGGCACCCATCTTGCGCACAGCTTTCTCATGTCCAAATTTTCAGTTATTATGCGATGTACAACACTTTTTGAAATGGCTACGATGTCTGCTAGCTCGCGCACTTTCAATCGACGATCATCCAATGCCATCTTGTGGATTTTCTTCACAATTTCTGGTGTGGTCACATCATTTGGTCGACAACTGCGATGTTCATCTTGGCAGCTCGTACGGCCTCGCTTAAACTCTGCCACCCAATATTTTACTGTTGTAAACGAAGGAGCAGACTCCCCCAGAGTAGAATCTAGCTCAGCTTTAATATTAGTTGGACTAAGAGCTTTCAAATGAAAGTATTGTATCACATAACGATGACAGGTTTTATCCATGTTTACAAATTTGCTGAGAGTGTTCACTATTGATGGCTGTCAAACATTTACTAAACAACATAGCATCGCCAAACTTCAAACTTAAGCTTTATAAGGTTGGTACTTTCTACCATAGTCATTTGAAACAACAACCACTTATCTATACGTCAGATCGGGTACTTCTGGGACTGGCCTTGTAGCAGCTTCGGTCATCTTCAGTCCCTCATAATGTGGTATTTTCGAAGTGATCTCGTCACTTAGTCAAGTTTTAACTTCTCCGCTCCCGATTCCAGAAGCGGCATATTGGTTTCATATTGTCAGTAGCTGTCTTCACGATAGAAATTGTGTAAGGATGCCGTGAACTAAAACCGCCGCTAGATGGTTCTCTAATCGCTAATTCGGAGCAACAAACTTCAGTGTAAACCATTGATCATATGTATTAGGATGGCGCTTTCTCAAGATGAACCAGAAATAGTAACGAGTGGCTTTTATTGCATCGAAATTCCAATTTGGTTAACCTGCATTTTGTTGACTGAATTGCAAGTAGGTGAAATAGATGCCATTTATCAGTCACATTCGTCATGGTCCTTATCCAGTTATAAAAGTCAATTCCTCCAGGCCTGCAAAATACTCCTCCACTGACGATTTAAGTTCTTAATCGGACGAAGATGTGTTTTTACCAAGGAACTTTTTTCGATTTAGACAACAGATGGAAGTCTGGTGGATGGGCAGCAAATCATACCCCATTTCATTGATTTTCAGCATTGCAACATGTGTTTGAGGGCGAGAATTTGTTTCATGGAAGATGAGTTTGTTATTTGTGAAACCGGGCCTTTTCGCGTATTTTGGTCTTCAATGTTCCAGAAGGTTAGCATAATACGCTCCTGTGATATATTTTCCAGGGGAAGACAACAGCACAACCTTGGCATTCCGTGAACTTCTTGACCGATTTCACACATTTTGTGGTGGAGAATCTTGGTGCTTCCATTGCTTAGACAGCTGTTTTGTTTCAGTGCATCCATGTTTCGTCGTTTGCCACGAGTCGGTGGAATCTTTTTGAAAATGAGGCAAAATTTGCTCAGAAATTTTCGCTCTGATTCGCTTTTGATCCAGAGTTGGCACCCTCATACAGATAAATATTTCATGTCCGTCTCTTCTCTCGAAAGTGAAGCATAGACTTCCCTGAAATGACCATAGCTTCAGCGATTTCGAACATCTTCATTTGATGAACCTGCAGAGCCATGTCGTGTAATTGATGAGTTTTGTGTAAACTGCATGATGTACTTGAAGTTATTGACAAGGATGGTGCAAAGTCCCCTAAAGTGTTTGTCATGAACAGAGGGCGGAATAGAGTGACCTGTCCGTGATATCAAGTTGCCGATCCACAGAGGAAAATGTCTTAGCACGTGTCGCCTGGGTACAGACGGTGGGTGAAGAGATATGCCGTAATAGGCTATTATTCTTATGCACCTATGAGGGCGATACTGAAAATTTTTAGAAAGCCATGTTTCTAAAAACAAATGAAATTTGTTTATCTTTGACAGCTACTTTCTAATGTTTTGCGAGTTGATCGCCTTGTAGTTTGTCCGTTTTGCTGTAATAGTTTGTTAATTATCATCGTTCAAAGATTTTCTGTTCACTCAAAAATAAATTTCACTGGAGAACACTTCCAGGCTATGATGTTTTACGATTTTAAATTGTCATTAACACCTAAACAATGTGAAGATCGGCTTAGAAATGCATTTGGTAAAGAAGCCCCATCTAAGGCAACAATTTATAATCGGTACAGCGAATTCAAGAGAGATCGTTTTTTCTTAGTGATGAATTTCGTGAAGGACGCCGAAGAACTGCTGTTACTGATGAAAATAACGCCGTTGTTCAGGCAATGCTTGAAGATCGACGGACAATTGAGTTTATTGAGGCTACATTAAGCATTGGTATGAGTCAAATCCAAAACATTTTACATCAGCAGTTAGACCTGAGAAAACTTTGTTGTCAATGGTTTCCAGATAAACTGACTCTCGATCGAAAAGAACAATGCATTTATCGGTGCAGAAAAACTGAAAAAATTCCAAGGCGGCGCTTCAAATTTGGTTTTGAAATATTGTTACGGGTGATGAATCTATGATCCTCAAAAGAATCAATATTCCTACTATAGCGTTAAAAGTTAGATTACCGTTACTGCGATTGGTACACAAGTGTGTGTTTACCGCACATTTTTGAAAAAGTTCGTGAAAAATAATGTTACATCATGACAATGCATCGTCGCATACAGCAAAACTAACAACTGAGTATCTGGATGCCCTAAAGGTCAGCACCAAGCATTACAGCCCTGACCGAACAACTTGTGATTTCTTTTTGTTTCCAAAAATTAAGGGTAAAATACGTGGAATAACTTCGTCATCAGATGAAGCAGTGGAACATTATAAAAACCTGGTTTCTGAAGTGCCTTAGGAAGAGTGGCATCATCGCTTTAAGGACTGGTTTCATCGAATGCAGAAATGTATTGATGTTAAAGGGGAATATTTTGAAAAACAATAAAATCGTTTACATTTTTTAAAACTAATCCTTTGATTTTCTTAAAAATGTTAGTGTCACCCTCGTATATCCTTCATATCATCCTGGCAGAATTTATATATACAGTAACATATTTTTTTATTTAGTTGAAATTCATTCATTATCTGTTTACCCTCCTCTTATGTAGGACTTACACCCCCCAGGACTTACAAGCGGGTGCCTGGGGTCAGAGGCCCATCGAGGAGCAGACACTCATGGATCAGACAGAGCAACCAGGATGGGTGATCAGCCCGATGCCTGGTATGGGATGAAGGAAGTAGATGAAACGAAATGTTGGTGAAATGGATGAAAGGAAAGGCGATGATGGAGCAGTTGGTGGAATGAATGGCGGGGGAAACCGGAGAAAACCCGCCCAGACGCCGCTTCGTCCACCACAAATCCCACATGCAGGTCCCTGGGATTGAACCCGGGCCGCCTCGGTGGGAGTTGAAAAACATTCTGAAACTCAAATAATGGATGTCCTTTTGACACTATCGGGTTTAAAAAAGTTGTATCACAACTTTTTAAAATTTTGGATATGGCAGTGTGTAGATCTCAGTACATGATCTAAGGTCTATAAGTATGTAAAATTGCATTTAAAATATATTTAACAGTTCTTTTCTTTAATAAAAATGCTCTGATGTGTTATATTCACATGATTTTCTTACTCCACTCTTTTACAACATATACTTACAAATTCTTATCTACTAAGTAATCAAAATAAACTTTCATTACACATTTCGTTGAAGGATACAGTAGCCTAAAGCGATAATTGGGTTTTTAAAAGGAGGATTGATATACAATGGATTTAAAATTCCATGCTCATTGTGACGACTACACAAACGAATAGCCACTTATCATTTGAGAACAAGATTTTAAATAAACCGTGTGCTTTAATGAGATGTACATTTTTTGTGTTCGCAAGGTTTTATCTTTATCGTATGCTTTACCAATTATACAAAAGTCATTCACAATAAAGAGTACTTCAAGGTTATTCCCAAGTGAGTCTTTCATTTGTCATTTACATATCTTAAATATATGGTATTTTAATAAACATTAGTGGTATTCTTAAGAAAATAAAAAATAATGAAAACGCTAGTTTATAGTGGGGATTTTCTTGAAAATCTTGTCGCATTCCTGGAAGTTTGTGAATTTAAAATGCCAAGTTTGGTATTTATTGAACATTTCGTTTTGAGTTGTGCTGTTCACACACCCACGCGCGCACAGGCCTTTTTCTACAAGGGCGTTTATTATTCACGGGACCGCAAAGGATATTTCCTGTGAAATCTCGATATGTAATTTTTGGGTGGGATATGGGATGCAGTACTTACTCTACTTACTGTAGGTAAGTAACATAAAAGTAAAATTTCGATCCCAGGGACCTACGACGGTTGGTACGGGATTGGCGCTCCCGGGGCCCCGAGCCACACTCTCGATAGGGTTTCTCTAAGATGTGAGAGGGCTTACGCCGAACGTCCAATCAACTTTGGTCCACAGCGTGTTTGACCAATTACTAGTTACCTCTCTGAACACAGTCTAACGGATACCCTGCGCGGAACGGAGGAGGGGAGTGGCAAGGGGTGACTGGGTAACGCGTAATTCTCAGCCCCTTAGTATTATGTAGTCTATGTACGTACCCGCTGATAAAGGACAGTTCCGGGGAGGGCCATTGCATGAGCTGTTGCACTCCTGAAGGCGATTGGGTCCCTCTATCTAGAAATTAGGAGGTGAGACCCTAAGGTGAGCGAGGTCCAGGCCAGGACTCTCACCTAAGCTGGTATGGCGACCAGAATGTGAGCATGCCATAGGAGACATTTGCCGTGGTGGAGAAATTTATCCCCATGGTAAGATCTTCAAACAAAGCGTCCAAAGTTAATGTAAAAGAAGTAGTCGAGTCTAGTACTCCTCGCTACTTATTGTCGCCCTCTGTGGTGTATTGGTTACCATGCTAGCCTCTAGTTCCCGAGGTCGCGGGTTCAAGTCCGGCGGAGGGCAATGCATTTTTTCGGACGTAAAAATCCTTAGCATGGCTTCTGTCGGAAGGGAAGTAAAGCTGGTTGTGCCGTGTCGTAAATTTACAGCACGTAACAAAACCTCAAGCCTAATAATGAGGCCTCTGAGCAAAATTACCAGTCTTTCACACCCAATATAGAATGGGACACTAAGGACCACAGCAGTTAAAGAGTGTCCATAAATAAAACCCAATTTAATTTAATTTTTGCTACTTATTAATTGCTAGAACAAAGGAAGGCAAGAAGTTTATATAGGTGAACCCATTTATAATACAAAAGAGTCTCGATAGAATGACTGGTCCAGAAAAATCTTGTATGAGAACTCGCAATGGCACGCTCCTGGTCGAAACACATACAGCATCCCAGGCAGCAATTATACCCAGGGCAAATATGTTTACCAGTAACCCAATATAGGTTGAAATGCACAGAACCTTGAACTCCTCGCGCGTTATAATAAACACCTGTGCATTCTATGGTATGTCCAACGAGAAGATTCAAGAAAATATTGAAGAACAAGGTGTTAAATCCGTATATCGGGTTCAGCGGATGGAAAGAGGTGAATTCGTGCCAACTCGTATCCTCTTCCTTACCTTTGATCGGTTGGACCTCCCTCAGAGGATTAAGGCAGAGTATGAAGTCATTGAAGTTAAGCCATATATACCGAACCCGCTGAGATGTTATGTCATCGCTTTGGACAATTTTGTTACGGCGAATCTACATGCGCTAACTCTGGAGACATCTCTCACGATGGAGCATATACATCGGCTCCAACATGCGTTAACTGCAGCGTTGAACACCCATCAAGTTCCCAAGAATGCCCCCGTTTTGTAGAGGAAAGAGCGATCCAGGAGATCCGGGTTAGAGAGAAGGTGTACTTCTCGGAAGCCGGGAAACTTCTGCGTATCCATCAACCCTCTTTCCCGAAGTGTATAGCTCAGTTGCAGCTAAAACGGTACCGAATCTGGAAACGCAACTCAGACTAGCAATACAAACGGGGCCACTATTTCAGAAAGGATTCTCGTAGCCAGAGCACTTCCAAAGCCCTCAAATTCAACACTGACGTCTGCATGAGATATAAAGACAAGTACAATCACGAGTAAAACCGTGCACCTCAACCCAAAAGACAGCAAGCCTTTAACATATAATGCATTATCTATAAAGTTCAGGACCAGCTACGAGAGAACCGAATTCCCTAAAGTAAGTGAAAAGCCTGCACCCAGAACGTCAAGAGGTAAAACAAACGTCCACGAGCATTTCCTCAGAGATCCCCTACTGAGGAATCTTCTTCTGGGAAGGACTCAGATCGGCCGTGTACATCTTCGCTGATCTCAACTTCCAATTGATTCTAGGTTCTCGAACTGATGATTTCTATTGGAAAACGGTCCGCCCGTGTGGAGGAGATGGAGCAGGAGGAATCTGCTCACACTGCCAGAACGACAGTAAAAAGGGGTAGGATAAACCCTCCGCTAAAGGTGTTAGCCGAATATCAAAGAAAAAGGGCGAATTGATTTGACCACCGCTTTCCTCAGCGTAGTGGATTCTTATGGTTGAGATGATATTACTATGACTGTCCTAGAATGGAGCATACGTGGAATTAGAACTTCATCGACCAGAGCTTGAAGCTTGCTCAACAGGTCGTATGTTTACAAGAGACTAAACTTCGTCCGCAAGACAGATTTCAAATCAGACGGCACACCCAGCATCTTACACCGGAAGAGGGCATTCCTGCGCACGGGGACATTCTAATGCTCATTAGAGATGATATATTCGTGGAATCTGTATCCACACAGCCTCACATGCAGTCAGTCGCTGTAAGGATTAAATTATTATTCATCCAATTTACCATTTGTAACATCTGCCTTCATCTGACGATCTACTGCTCACTGATTTAGAATATCTAGTTTCCCAGTTACCAGTTACGTTTAGTATCCGCACCTTTTTAGAATTTTTGTCAGATTACAGTGACTGAATTTTTATCTCGTTTGACGGTTCTTAAGTGCTCCAGCGCTGTTGCGTGTGTTTATGCTCATGGGGCCGGACCCCATACATTCGGTTTTCATGATAGCACTTCCATTTATAGTGCAGAGCTGTATGCTATACACCGAGCCATTTTGTATGTGCGCCGTCGAAAATTGGGAGACTGTCCCATTTTGAGTGATTCTAGTATAGTTCAGAGCCTTCGTGAGCCGTTACAACTACCGTCCCATTGTTCAGTGAATCCAAGATGACCTCCATGTTTTATACTCTTCTGGCGTTAATGTGAGTGCACTTGGATACCTGGTCACGGTGGCTTGACTGGGAATGAATTGGCGGATTTGGTAGGTAAGGTGGCGACAACAGAACCCAGTGTTATAATATCTCGTGTAAGGTTGGAAGGGTTACTCTTGTGCTGAGAGCGGTCAGGTCCCCGCGGAAATAATCTTAAGAGTATTGAAGGACATTCCGATAAACTGGATAACTTGCTCTCGCATATCTCGTGAGGAGGTAATTTTGGCTCGGTTTTATATTGGCCACTGCAACTTTACGTAGGTTATCTTTTTAAGGTTGACCCTGCTCCTATTTTACCTTTGTAGCGAAGGTCTGTCGGTCCGTTGCTAGGGTGTATTGCTCTAGCAAATCTTCGGGACTCTCTGCAACTGCTGGCCAACCTTGCAGAGGTCTTAGCGACGATAACAAAGCGATTGAAAAGGTTTTTAATGTGTATAAGGAAACTATTGGATGATGATTTAGCTACATTGATATGTAGGTTTTTGTACGTCTGGCTTAGTTTTTATATTGATCTTTATGTCTGGCCTTTGCCATGATTTTTATATGGATCTTTCTTTATCTCTGGCCTTTGCCATTATTTTTATATTGAACTTTATCTCTGGCCTTTGCCATGATCTGTTTTTATAAGGGCACCAATGATCTTGCATTTGAGCGCCCTTAAACACAATTCAATCAATTGATTAGGGAGTTACAAATTTCGTCGAAAACAATACACAGGAACTTAGTATTTAATAAACAAAGCTCGCTAAAGAAATTGTAATTAAAGTTAAAGAAGTTGCAGATAAACTATTGCCAGTAATGTTAGTATAATAAGGAATATACTGATTTTGAAAACGCATTTAGAGGAAATTCATTGGAAAGTATTAATGAAACAGTATCTGGCTAAAGCATTTGCTCTTGTGGGCCAATTACGAGGCGTGTTTTTAAAGTAAGTACCGATAAGTTTTTAAAAACATAACACTATTTCCCAAATTATTATCATTCATTACCTTACACTACTTCTCCACATAGTCACCGCCGTTATTCAGCCGCTTGTCAGAACGTGAAGCCAGGTTTTGTATGTGTTCGTCAAAGAATGATGCCGCCTTTGTTGAAAGTCAAGTCTGCACTTCTTGTTTCACAACGTTGTTGTCGCGGAAATGTTTTCCACCATGTAATTTCTTCAGATGAAGAAACAGGTGAAAATAACTTGGTGCCAAATCCGGACTGTAGGGAGAGTGGTCGAATTGATCCCAGCCAAATGATGCGATCAGATCTTAAATTTATTTCTTTTTTGCTGTATGCGGTCGGGCATTGTCTTGAACGAAAAGGTTGTTTGTTCTGATACCACGACGGAGCTTTCGTTGTGTCTCACAAATGACGTCTTTGTTGATTGTCTCATTCCTGGGCAAGAATTCAAACAGTAAAACACTGTCTGTCCCAGGAAACCGTGCACATGATCTTGCGAGTGGATATCGTCTGTTTGAATTTCTTCTTCACGGGGTAGGTTGTGATTGTCAAGAGTCAGATACATTTCTGTAATTTACGAAATGATAGAGTAACCGATACCTGCTTAATCTTTCTCTGACGAAGCATGCATCCATTTTATGGCAATGTTTTGTCGCAAAATAACAAATACAGAGAAACCCGATTTTACATACGACCTTCCCTTTCAAAAACTGGTGTGCAATAAATGTATTCAGAATAATAGGACGTATATTTTTTTTAAAAAAAGGAAAACAAATAAATAAACAAACAACAACAATAAATGCACAGAGATAGAGGAACGACTCACACTGGCTTTTGAACAGCTGACCAACAATGAATTTTTCCAACAAGACTTTGCTACCGCACATACAGCTGATGAGTGAATCAATTTAATTCCGTAGATTTTTGAAGATAGGGTAGTTGGTGAAGATCTGTGACCCTCATGTTTCCCGGATTTAAGCCATTTCTGCCTGAATTAGTTTTCACTCCTGAACTTTACAAATTAGATATGTATATGTTTATAGTCATCAAAGAAACATACTACAATAAGCAAAAGAAGAAGAAAGTTACTAATTTCAACAAAAGAGGGTGTGGCATATAGGTATGTCACGCTAGGCAGAATGATATATTACGATAGAAAATAATACTAAATTCTTATTCCAAGATGCAATCTTATTCAGAAAAACTCTTCAGTAATTAAAGCACCAGACACTGAGCTCTGTCTGCTTACTAATCACAGAAACTCGCGTAAATATCAATAATAGAGCGTTGTTATATGAGAGACATACAACAATAGGCATTTCAGACGCATGCATTGTTGCCAACAATAAAAACAGTGGCAAGCTGTTACGTGACGTATATGTTACGCAAGGCAGATATGGGTTAACTGCATGTGATTTTGATCTATGGGGGAATTTGAAAAATAAGCCGTATGCAACAAATAAATTGAAAGAACTAAAAGAAAACATGTGGTTAGGAATTCACTCAGTTTCATATACTGAGCTCTCGAGTGTAAATAAAATTTCCTGGGAGGATGCCAGAAATATGTGGAGAGAAAGGACATTTCCACCATATCTTATGATAAGGTATGTACCTATTATTCTTGCAATTGTAACCATGAGAACGTGAGGCGGTTGCGGGGATATTATAAAAGTTTCAGCTTGAGTCCGAGCTGCGGCGGCAGGTGCGAGAGCCACCGAACGGTGGCTACAGTGCGAAGGAAAAGGACTGCATAATGTATGACATCTGGAGATGCACTCTACAGATGTGATCAACATGATCATAATAACGTTACTGATGATCTAAAATTAAACCTAGAAGTTTAGCAGGTGTTATTGCACCTCTTATAAGAGAAAGACATTTCTTCTGTTTTTTACTTTCTCTACCAGTATCTAGTGGGACACAAAAATTTCATACCCAGACTTCACCCGAAGCACGTTTTGAGGCCCCTTAATCCAAAAACCAATTTAAAAAAAGGTCTGTGTTTGTGAACAGCATAAGTCGAAAACAAAATGTGGGATAAATACCAAACTTAGTATTTAGATTCACTATCTTCCAGAGATATGACGAAAGTTTTCAAGAAAATCTCCCTACCCCCAAACTCCCTTTACATGGAACATTTTTCGAAATTTTGATTTTCTGAAAGATTAGGTCTATCAGTGTGGATTAAAATACCATGTATTAAAGATATTTACATGGCAAATAAAATGTATATCTTCAAATTTCTGGGAATAGCCAGCGAAGTCCTCTTCAATTGGATGAAATTTTGTATAATCTGGTATAACTGGTAGATGTTAAGCGATAGACGAAAACGCACACAAAAAATGTATATCTCTTCAAAACACACAATTTATTTGAATTTTTTTTGTCTTTTTTGTGGCATAAGCCATTTTTGAGATATCCGTTATTAATAGTTCGAATTGTACATTTCTTGGTCTTCAAGTCCTTTCTGCATTCAGTTGTTTCTCGCGATGTCACGGAAACAGTATGGAATTTTAAGGCAGCATATAGCGTCCAGTTGTTAAACATTTGACTATCGCTGTTCTCTTTGTATCTATAAAGAAATGTGTAATGTAGCTGTTTCTGCAAAGGTTTATTTGGATTTTAATGAAGCAGATACGAAAATAAACTTTCGTAAGAATAATTTGTATGTTGACTAATAAGCGATAGGGGCTGGAGAAAGTCATGCGAATGTAAAACATTATACGCCATAATTTATATTAGCAGTAGAGTAATATGTTATTTATTTTGCTGAAATAAGCAGGGCATCTCGGTGCAAACGTTTGCTGACCTCATTTCCATTACAAATGAGATGCAATGTCAGTGATATTGTTTACCTCGCCCAGGTTTGTGGCTGGCTAGTATACCTTGTAGGGGATCAATACTGGGGAAGGAGCGTGCCGTACCAGCCTGCCAGAACACCACCACTTCTAGGAAATTCAAGTGCCAAATAACACGTCTTGCTCCTTCAGTTATTATACAAGTAAAGCCCTGATAAACATTTAATTAAACCATCAACTACCATTCATCCCCAGTCCAATCCAAGTATTAAAGGTTTAGACGATGCTATGTATATTTTACGTTTTGCCAGCATACCTATCCGTGTGTGGATTTTATGACTGCGTTGTGTGATGGAATGTTTTGTAAATCTTGAAGTAGTTTATATTGTTGCTTTAATTTTTTACGTAAAATTATTTAGCTTCTTGTTTGGGAAGCCAGCTTGAAGTATTATTCTTGGAGTTTATTTTGTTTAAGAAGTTTGCAACACACGTTGGACGTCGGTTTGAAGTTGTTGATTATGCAATAGTTACTTTTGTTACGCAATATGCTGCTACGTACGAGAAGCTGATTTTAAGATGTATTTTTATGTCGTTACACTCCAAGTTTTACACTATAATATTTAACTTTGTTATTAACACTGCTTCTATATATTATTTATGTTTGAGTTTGCCTCGGCTGCGTCAGTAATGTTTGTAGAGTCATTTGTCTTTTAGGCAGGGTGCGGTACAACAATAATTGTAGACATACACAGAATTTTAAGTTTTTTTAAACTCACTTCTTTTATTTATCCTTTGCACAATTTAATAAAGCACTGCACTTTTTAAGAGCTGTGAGATTCTTTAATACTTTCACTTAGCGCGTAGACATATTTTACGATTCACACGTAATATTTCTGTAGAGAACACATCTTCCATCTGGTCAGTACCAAGGTTTGCCAGCAACTGAACATTATTTCAACCGTTAAACCCGTAAGCGTCGGTATTTCAAGTCTCTGATTGGCTAATTCTAGTCCAATAGAATATCTGCATTTTACTTAAAGCTTTTCTTTGCTGTTGATTGGCTAATTTTAAACTGTTGCTGAATTTACATTATCGTTGTTCTAATCATGAGTAGTAACTTTCAAACTCATTATTGCTACAAGGTTACCTCATTATTACCTCATTGTTAGCAACTTAAAAGTTATTATTCTCACAGCTCTTGCATTATTAAAGTATGTAATGTATTCACATAACATTATTGAACATGTTTACAATAATAAGCATATGCAATGACTGTTACATACATTTAAAAATAATTATTACATACATATTGTTTCAAGGCGGGCTGTTATTGAATTTACTTATTATATAATACATTTGAAATTATTCAGGTATTACAAATACTGCCTCAAATTATGAGATTTTCCAATGTTTAATTTACCGGTAGCATTGCATTATATCATGGTTGGTATCCGAGCACTACTGACATACCTGAGTGCATTCTCAATTCATCGCATAAATGTAAAATAGAAGCTTAATAATTAAGCTCGTCAGCAAAGTACCAGATGGATGAGAGTAGGATTAGCAATTATTAGGCCTAATCAGGAACGATCCGCATGTTTATTCAACATATTTGCATAGCTAATTAAACCTGTTTATTAAATTTTCTGGGAATAGCCTGTGAAATCTCCTTCATTCTGAATGACATTAGTATAATTGGTAAACCGTAAGAGATAGACAATCTCTTACCACAATAAAAAGTAGATCTCGTTAAAGCACACAATTCATGTCAATCTATTTGTCTCTTTTATGGATTTAACAATTTCCAAGATTTTCGTTTTGTTAGTTTGAATTTTCTAATACTTTATCATTAGGAGTGATGCTTTTTAGCACTTTGAAAAGGAATATGATATGATACATGTTGACTTTACAGAAACAGCTACATTACACATTTCGTTATAGATACAAAGAGAACAGCGATAGTCAAATGTTTAACAACTGGACGCTATATGCGGTCCTTAAAATTCCATACTGTTTCCATGACATCGCGACAAACAACTGAATACTGACAGGACTTTAAAATAATGGCTAACAGATATCTTGAAAATGATGCTGATGCCACAGAAAAAGTTATTTTAAATAAATTGTGTGTTTGAAAGAGGTCTATATTTCTTGTGTGGTACGTTTTCGTGTAACGCTTAACGTTTACTAGTTATGCAAGATTATACAAATTCCTTCCGAATGAAGAGGACTTCACAGGCAATTCCCAGAATATTAAAAATATACATTTTATTTGTCATGCGGATATCTTTTAATATGTGGTGTTTTAATCAAAATCGTTAGCCATTTTTAGTAAATAAAAAATTAGAATATTCTTCCCTGTAAATGGTAGTTTGCAGGGGGGATTTGCTTGAAAAAATGTTTGTGTCGCATCTTCGGAAGGCATTGAACTTAAATACCAAGTTTGATATTGATCTGGCTTTTCGTTTCTGAGTTATGCTGCTCGCAGACACACACATGGGGACCTTTTTCTTGTATTCAGGGGGCTTCAAAACATGTATTTCCGGTGAAATCTCGGCATCGAGTTTTGGGTGGAATTCTCTACCTACTAGGTACTTGATAGAGAAAGTAAAAGACATATTACGGATAAACAGGTAATATTTTGTAATTAAAATCACATTTCTGAAGGATTATTGGTGAAATAAAACTGCATAGCCCAAATCGCTCACTTTTTTAAAGTTAACGTAGGTTAAAGCAACGCAGAGAAAACAAGTTCTGACGCAGAGCTATAGTAACAAAAAGACAATAGACAGAATTAATAGGGCGCATTGGAAAGTATCGCACAATTTTTTTTTTTACAAAAACGTTCAATAGTTAAAACAACAACAAAAAATCACAAATGAACTTACACCTTTTACCTACTTTTCGACATAGTCGCCAAGTTTCTCAACACATTTCTCCCATCGTGATACCAGTTTCAATATGCCCTGTTCGTAGAAGTCCGTTTCCTTGGAGTATAGCCATCTGCGGACTGCCGATTTCACTTCCGCATCTGTCGCAAAGCGTTGGCCAAACAGATGAAAGTTCGACGGTGCAAGGTCCGGACTGTATGGTGGATACTGGAGCTTCTCCCAACCAAATTTGGTGATTTTCTGACGAACAGCAGCAGCAACATGGGGCATTGTCATGAAGGATTTTGACATTTTCAGCATTCCTGTTGTGGCATTTGTCACGAAGGGCACGACGCAACTTCACCAAAGTTTTCATGTAGGCTGCAGCATTCACAGTGGTCCCGTGTTCAGCAAAGTCCACCAATACACCATGCATATCCCAGAACATCGTCACAAGCACTTTTCTATTAGATTGAGTCACTTTGAATTTTTTCTTCACTGGGGAACCAACATGTTTCCACTCCATACTCGCCTGCTTGGTTTCGGGCGTGTAGTGGTATGCCCACGACTCATCACCAGTGACGATTCCTTTCAGAAAGCTATGCCCTTCTGCGGTGTACCGCTTTAGGTGATCCAAGCTCATCATTCGCTGGCCCTTGTGGTTGTCTGTCAGGTTCTTAGGCACCCAGCGAGCACTAACTTTACGAAATTTCAACGAGTCATGAACAATATCGTACACTGCACCATAGGAAAAGTTAACTGTTGCGATAAGGTTGCACACGCCGGTCGTTCAAAATTGCCTCCTCAATGCCTCTGACATTCTGCGGGGTTGCAGCTGTTACTGGCCTCCCGGAGCGTGGCGAATCACCGAGGTTCACACGACCCTCTACGAAGAATGCACACCACCTGCAGACATTGCTACGGTCCATATAATCATCTCCATACACGCCACCATGTCCCTGTGAATATCACTCGGTTTATGCGCTTTGGCTCACAAATATCGAAGCACGCCTCTCTGTTCTTCACACGTGGATGACAGTAACATGCGCGCCATCTTTGTTGCGTAGTTCACGCTTCTCTCGCTAGAGCTGCACATGAAATAAAAAAACACCCTCTTTAGTGAAAACTTCAAACTATATCTGTGTGAAATTTCAACATTTCAGCTGCAATACTAAGGTAGAAAAAATTATTGTGCGTTACTTTTCGATCCGCCCTCGTAGTTAAACTGGCAATGTTATTACTCGAAAAAATAAGTGATCTTTCTTTTACTTTCGCTTTTATTTTCAAATGTGTTGGCCATTCTCGCCCAGCAGTGATAAGATTAAAAAGTTTACAGCCACTTGAGAGAGAGAGAGAGAGAGAGAGAGAGAGAGAGAGAGAGAGACAGAAATGTTTTTCGAATTTTGTTCCATACAACTGCTCAAAATTTTGTTGCATTTGAGCAAACATTGCAGAAACATGGTTTTATTTTGCTTTTTACGCTTTCATTTGAAAAAGAGTCCATGAATTGCTATACATTTTGCAGCTACACTATGTGATCAAAAGTATCCGGACACACCCACAAACATACGTTTTTCATCTTAGGTGCATTGTGCTGCCATACTGCCTGGTACTCATTATCCGCGACCTCAGTAGTCATTAGACATCGTGAAACAGCAGAATGAGACGCTCCGTGGAACTCACGGACTTCGAACGTGGTCAGGTGATTGCGTGTCAATTGTGTCCGAAGTCTGTACGCGAGATTTCCTCACTCCTAAACATCCCTAGGTCCACTGTTTCTGATGTGATAGTGAAGTGGAAACGTGAAGGGACATGTACAGCACAAAAGCGTACAGGCCGACCTCGTCTGTTGGTTGACAGAGACCGCCGACATTTGAAGAGGGTCGTAAAGAGTAATAGGCAGACATCTATCCAGACCATCACACAGGAATTCCAAACTGCATCAGGATCCACTCCAAGTACTATGACAGGCGTGAGTCGAGAAACCTTGGATTCCATGGTCGAGCGGCTGCTCATAAGCCACACATCACGCAGGAAAATGCCTAACGACGCCTCGCTTGGTGTAAGGAGCGTTAACATTACAGGATTGAGCAGTGTCAAAACGTTGTGTGGAGTGACGAATCACGGTACACAATGTGGCGATCCGATGGGAGTGTTTGGGTATGGCGAATGCCCGGTGAACGTCATCTGCCAGCGTGTGTAGTGCCAACAGTGAAATTCGGAGTGGTCGTGTTTTTCCTGGAGGGGGCTTGCACCCCTTGTTGTTTTGCGTGGCACGATCACAGCGCATACCTACATTGATATTTTAAGCAACTTCTTGCTTCCCACTGTTGAAGAGCAATTCGGGGATGGCGATTGCATCTTTCAACACGATCGAGCACTTGTTCATACTGCACGGGCTATGGCGGAGTGGTTACGACAATAACATCCCTGTAATGGACTGGCCTGCAAGTCCTGACTTGAATCCTATAGAACACCTTTGGGATGTTTTGGAACGCCGATTTGTGCCAGGCCTCACCGACCTACATCGATAACTCTCCTCAGTTCCACACTCCGTGAAGAATGGGTTGCCATTCCCCAAGAAACCTCCCAGCACCTGATTGAAAGTATGCCTGCGAGAGTGAACGCTGTCATCAATGCTAAGGGTGGGCCAACACAATATTGACTTCCAGCATTACCGATGGAGGGTGCCACGAACTTGTACGTCGTTTTCAGCCAGGTGTCCGGTTACTTTTGATCACGTAGTGTATATAACATTTTGGTACAATTTTGCAGTTTGAGTCAATTTCGCGTTTTGTCGCATTTTCAAAACATATTAAACCGTGGTTTACTTGTCTGAACGTACAGGAGTCCAAGCGTTTATGAGCAATACACGCTATACCACATTTACGAAAATCACCATCCCTGTTTAGCACAGATATTTTGAAGATCTAGGAGCGGATGGGGACTTAACACCTCGACCTACAGATCTTTTGTACCTAAGTTCTGACGAGACGCCTCCGGGGGAGGGGTGAGGTGAGGAGACAGAGGGCGGCCGGACCAGGAGGCACGACAGGGCAAATGGCAGAGTCCTTACCCTTTTCCAGATTGAAACTCTCCGGATGGCAGCTGGTACAACCGGCTCTTCTGCCCCTACAGGCTTGCACATCCCAATGGGTGTCCGGGACACGGAGACCGGCTCCTCATTCCGGGGACGAAGTGTTACAGAGAGCATCCTTTTCCCCTTCCATAGAACGCTGATACTCCCGGCGCCACTTGCAACTCTAAAACAACCAAGCGGATGAAAGGTGAAGTAAAATGAGAATGGGGGGAAGGAAATTCGGGGAATGCAATGAACCTTCCCAGCATTCGCCTAGCGACCTGGGGAAACCCCGAAGGTCTGCCGCAGGAATCGAACCCACGACCTCCCGCATGTTGTCGCCGGAGTCATCCCGCTCGGTTTGAACGTCTGTTACCATTTGTTTCTCTGATATCATATAAGGCGTATGGAATTTCAGATCCAGCATATAGCGACCCACTTTTCAACATTCGAGTATAACTTCAGCATACTGTATCCTTCAGCTACCTACGAGGAAAAATGCAATGAAACTATTTCTGTTAAAAATTCGATACCGCAACTTCACCGGAAATACATGTCTTGAATCCTAAAAGAGCATTTTTAGAGAAATATCCATGTGTGTTTGTGAAGAGCATAACTCAAAAACGAAAAACCGGAAAAACAGCAAACTTGATATTTAAATTCAGTGGTAGCTTCCAAAAATGTGACACGAGGATTTTCAAGAAAATTCCCCTCCGCCACCGAAAACTACTCTCATGGAAAAAGTTTACATACTTTTATCTTTTTTCAAAGATAGCTCTAACGATTTAGATTAAAATAGCATACATTTAAGGTATTCACATGTCAAATAAAATGTATATCTGTGAAGTCCTATAACTGATAAATCACAAGAGACAGGTAAAAACGTACCAGACAAAAGATGTAGATCTCGTTGAAACGCACAATTCACTTTTGGGATTTAACCATTTCCGAGATATTCGTTGCTATTAGTTTGAATTTCCTAGTAGTTTATCAACATTTCTTAAAGTGCTGGTCACCATTCTTTCGTTTGAAGTGTTGGCATAGAAGGGGCATGGAATGAGGAACGATTGGGGAGACTGGGGGTACGATGTCCCACCAGTAATGCCTGAAGAGATGCGGGGTGGACGAATTTGAGCCTGGGATAGAACCCCGGACGCACCAAGTTGAGTAAACAGCCGCGGATGTCTGAGTGACGACATGTTGCCTTATGTAACATTGCAGTCAGATAACGAATAAGACTGCACGTGTCAGGTGTTGTGGGTTACGGGAGTGTTTGATACAGTTGTCAATACAACTGAAACTAGTTTTTTGTCTATCACGTGCTTTTGCATCAGCGGGAATGTTTTCATGAACCGGGGTATGAAGCCTGAACATCAAAATATTAAATGAAGATTGCTTTGTTTTGTTGTAGTGAACAGCGCGGGACACCCATGTATCGAAAAACATCTGCATCCAGCCTTTGAGTGTGTACACAACTCCGGTTTTAAAAACCACAGGTGAGTTGTCAACTTCTTGTATTTAGTTTTTAAAATGTCTAGTAAGTGAAGGCTGTTGAAGAAGAGAGGAGGAACACTGCCTATATACTCTAGTGTTTAAGCATGTCCGGATTCGGTTCCCGGCTCCAGGGTGGGAAGTTTTCTTCGGCCAGGATCTCTCTGGAATGTGGAAATATGAAAGAAAATGGATGTGTGTGTGTGAGTTTAATATAATAATCAAAACTAATACCAACCCAAAGATTAACATCACTCTAAGCGAATGTACATCATTGCCGATGACCGTCGTCCTCTGTGGTGTAGTGGTTACCATACTACTCTCTAGTTCTCGAGGTCGCGGGCTCAAACCCGCCGGAGGGCGATGGATTTTTTCGGGCGTAAAAATCCTTAGCATGGCTTCCTTCGGAAGGGAAGTAAAGCCGGTGTTGTAGATTTACGGCACGTAAAATAACCTCAAGCCTGATAAAAAGGCCTCTGAGAAAAATTACGGGTCTTTCACGTCCAATATAGAATGGGACGCTAAGAACCAGAACATAAATAAAACTCAATAAAAAAAATTGCCGATGACCAATTGTTCCAAAGGTAAAAAGCCGCCGATATGACCTTAGATGTTAAAGGCGACATATAAATGGAACATTACAAAATCTCATGGGAGACATTCGTATGACTTTCTCTACCCTCTCTCTTTATTAGTGGATGTACAAACTGTTCCTACCAAAGCTAATTAATTACTTTCTCTACCACTACATTAGACTCTTCACTGTAGAGATTAGCGGCCGTGACATGAAACAGCCCCTAGTGCTCTCTATAGTCGTATGTTGGCAACACGAAACTATTGCTATATTGATTCAGAAACAATAGCAAAAAACCCGTAGAAATGAACAATAAACAACTTTAATGTACACCTTTAAGTAAGGGAATGAAAGATTGGCACGACTAGAGGAATCGCATTTAGATGATGTTTACTCTGTCCAATTTTGACTTGACTAACCCGCATTACGTTGACTGGGTTGGAAGCACGTGAAAAAAATCTGATGTGTTACACTCACATGACTTTCTCTACTCTTGTACAAACTATTTTTACAAACGCTTATTCTCCATATGCTTCATGTTAATCGAGATGTTAATCTTATTGCTGATTTTCTTGTATGTACAAGGGGAATATGGTAGGCTTTAAGCGATAGTCAAATGTTTTGAGAGCTGGTTGCTATGTGGAGTATTCCATTCTCTTTGTATTACCAGGACATAAAAAAATGAATAACGAATTCCCATTTGAGAAAAAGTATTGGAAAATTTAAGGGAATAACAAGCAATATCTCGAAAATGGTTCACTCAACAAAACAAATGTATATGACATAAGTTGTGTATTTTAACGCGATCTACATTTTTTGTGTAATAAAATTTTGTCTATCTCTTATGGTTTACCAGTTATGCAAAAGTCGTTCACAATGAAGAATACTTTTGGAGACATTCCCAGAAAATTCGAGATATACATTTCATTTGTCATGAAAATATCTTAAATATATGATATTTTAATCAAAATGTTAGAGCCATTTTTGAGAAAATTAAAATTTTCGAAAAATGTTTCATGTAAAAGGTAATCTGGGGTGGGGGGATTTTCTTGAAAACCTTCGTGTCGCATCTCTGGAAGATACTGAACCTAAATACCAAGTTTGGTGTTTATCCGACTGTTCGTTTCTGAGTTATGCTGTTCACAGACAGACAGACACACAGACACACACACACACACACACACACACACACACACACACACGGACATGTTTCCAAAAGTGTTTTTTTTTTTTTGGATTCAGGGGGTCTCAAAAAATATATTTCCGGTGAAATCTCGGTATCGAAATTTTGGTTGGAATACAATACTTCCCCCTATTACTATGCGTAGTAGAGAAAGTAAAAATATCAGTTAAAACAAATGAAATCCCAATGCGCAAAATTGACTTTCCCTTTGTGATCGATACGATAATCGATATCCATCCCCGTTCTCGGGTTATTGTGAACCAGCCTTAAAACGTAAATCGAGATAATTGTTCTAATTAAATATGAGGTTTATCGTTTATGGGTGGGAAGATGGTTGTTGTTTTGGAGACAATAATCTGAAATTGTTGGCAGATAGTACAAGTGTACAGAAAAGGGAGAAATATTTATTCCTGAAGACGTTCTGCGAGGTGATACTGAACATTTTTAGAATGTCATGTATCTAAAAACAAGTGAAATTTGTTTATATTTGACAGCTACATTCTAATGTTTTGCGAGTTGATCGCCGTGTAGTTTGTTAATTATTATCATTTAAATATTTTGTGTTCACCCGAAAACGAATTTGACTAGAAAAAATGTCCGTGCTAGGGTTTTTTACGATTTTAAATTGTCATTAAAGAATGTGAAGATCGGCTTAGAAATGCATTTGGCTAAAAAGCCCCATCTAAGGCAGCAATTTATAACTGGTGCAGTGAATTCAAAAGAGATCGGGTTTTTCATAGTGGTGAATTTCGTGAAGGACGCTGTTACTGATGAAAATATTGCCGCTGTTGAGCAATGCTTGAAGAAGATCGACAGACATCTTATGAATGTATTTGGGCGACATTGGTATGAGTCAAATCTGGAACATTTTACTGAACAATTAGACGTGCTCGGTGGATTCCACGTAGACTGGCTCCCGATCAAAAACAACAACGCATTGATTGGTGCAGAAAAGCTCTGGGAAAATTCCAAGGCGGCACTTCAAATTTGTTTTGGAATATCGTTACTGTTGATTAATCTTGGACATATTGTTATGATCTTGAAAAGAAAAGTCATTCGGCTCAAGGGGTCTCTCGAACGGAACCTAGGTTTACAAAAGTCCGACGAATTCGCAGTGCTGGTAAGAAGATGGTTCTTAGTGGTTTTTCTAAAACAGGTCATATTGCTACTATAGCATTAGAAGATAGACGTACTGTTACTGTCGGCTGGTACATAAATGTCTCTTTACAGCAATTTTTAATGCCCAAAAGGAATAACAATTTTACATCATGAGCATGACAACGCATCTTCTCATATCTACAGCAAAACTAACAACTATCTGGATGCCTTAAAGTCCAGCACCATGGACGCTCCACCGTACAGCCCTGATCTAGCACCTTGTGATTTCTTTTTCTTTCCAAAATCACTTTTTCGCCATCAGATGAAGCAGTGGCATCATTGCTTTAAGGACTGGTTTTATCGAATGCAAAAATGTGTTGATGTTAAAAGGGAATGTTTTGAAAAACAACAAACCCATTTAAATTTTTTAAAACTAATCCTTGTTTGATTTTGTAAAAAAAAATCAGTGTCGCCCTCGTAATGGATGCTCATTTGTGTATAAAAAGTCTGGTTTCTCTATATAATAAACAATGCAAGTCATTTTGTGAGTGGAGAAAACGAAGGAACGTGAACGAAGTTAACGAATATATAGTTCTAGCAAATCTTTCAGGAAATAAATATCATCGTTATTGTGGTCAGATGTTAAAGAAGAGATTATGGGACGAGAATTTACTTCTGTTAATTAGTGTTACTTGAAGTCTATTTTCTGAAGCGAATTTAGCAATGGAATAGAAGTTTTAATTCACTAGTGTGGTTACAAACCAGTATTTACTTGCTAGGAAGGACGAAACAAACGATAGTTTACACGCCAGTAGTGGATAAAACCGGTTTACAATGAGGAAAATAAGTTCCGAAGCTTTCTTATAGCATCATACTTTAAGCCAAGTTGTAGGAAAGCTGTTCACCTAGCTAACTGGCCTATAGTGAAGCGGTGCACTACTGAGGTCCGGGATGCTGACTTTAAGTTTGCTGCTTCTCTTCATCTCATTGTCCTAAATTGCCTATACTTGCCTAGCTAGTCTTATCTCGGGTCGGGTAATGACAGTTCAATGAAGCTGCTATATTTGTCCGGACCACTTTGCAGTTGCATGAATTACTATTATTTTCCGTTAACTCTTTGTCTATATCTACATCTGAGTTCATACGCTTTACACCCGCACAGACCGACGTGAAGGTGATGTCTTGAAGATCAGAACTGGAGGAAAGTTTCTCAGAATCGCCCACCTTACTTTGCCAGACAGACGCTAATTTTACTGCTGTAATAATATAACGTTTTCCCATTAGCTACTATATTTGGCGTCTATTAAATTAAAACCATTCTTTAGCAAGGCTTCAGTACTGGAAATCCAGTTACTTCTGTGTTTTTCTAATATTACCTTTCTCATTTGCTTCAGTCACCATTTATCCTCACCCCTGTGCTCTTCGGTCACTTATTTAGCCTATTCCCTGTGATGAGTTTTCCCAGCTACCCTGTGTGGTCGGTTGCTAATTACCCTTCTCTGTTAGCAGCTTCCGTAGAAATGTTACTCTTTACAATATTCAGTTTTGCGTGAATACATAATGTTGTTATATTATACAGCGCTTTTCCTTCACAGTGCCCGCGCGCTGGCCGCTGCAGCTCGGACTCCCGCCAAAACACTTATAATATCACCGCAATCATTCTCTTTGCAGTTCTCACATTCTCATATTTACAGTTACAATTACAATGGTGATAATCACGCACCTTATCGTAAGAGATATTTATCCTTCTCAATCCGCACATTTCAGGAGTGTATTTCTCTCCTCATGTTTTCTTTTAGTTCTTCCAATATTATATTTTTACTCGTATATTTAAAATAAATGGGGAAAAAAGTTAAGTAGGACAAAGGTCCCTAATTTGAACCGCCTCTTAAATTGAACCGCTCCAATATTTTCCAAACTGTTCGACACATGGCACCATAATCCTAGCAGGAGCGTAGCGTGTACAGCTATGAATGCTTGGAGTTTTTGACTTTGCATTCTGAGCTGTCGTTTCAGTTGTATGAAGTATTGTGTATTTTTGGTGCTTCAGAAGTAATATTTGACTTATCTAGCTAAGGTTATACGACGAATTAGATAAATTTGAGATGATCTATATATGTTATGAAGTGCTTATTTAGCAACAATATTCATGCATACGTTTTTTCAAGCAGCGTCTCTCCTTGTCACACATAGATGCTAAAGCTTCCAAAATGGCGTGGCTCGTAAATTGAACCACTGTTTGAACCCTATATTGAACTGGTCCAATTTAGGAAACCTATTGAAGTTCTAGAATTGCTCAACTGCGAATAGTATATCGTGTGAATAAATATACACATAATATGCTAAGTTAAAAAAAAATCATGTTGAAAACAGTGCATGACATAAATATGTGAATTGTCTGAAATTATGGACATGATCCAGTGTGTGAGTTGTAGGAGTGTGCAAAAGTTAGTGACAAGAAGAAAGTGTTTTATTTTGAAGACTGTGTATAATTGGACACTTCTGTATGAGAGTAAAAATTAGTAAAAACTCTATATTTGCAAATAATACCTATTCCAAAAACCAAGTGATTGTCTATAAAAATTCAAAATGTTCAAGGAAATTGCTATTCTTATCAGAATTTTGAAACTCTGCTTTTGTTGCTGATAGCACATTTGTTTTGAATGTACAATAAAATATGGGTATTTTGTATTAATAAAAATACTTTTAAACTTAAAAGTATGTGGTTCATTTTAAGACACGGGTGGTTCAATTTAAGGACCACGTTCCTAATTTGAACCGATTTACACCATTGACTTTTTAAATGTTATTTAATTGATAATTGTATTAATTTTAAATTGTGTTGAGGATGTTTAGAGCGCAAGAATTTGTCACTTAAACGCTTGTGTTTCTGAAAATTTTGATTTGAAAATATAATTATTATTTACTAATTAGGCTCAAGTGGTTCAATATAGGGGACCTTTCCCCTATTTAGCTCCTCGCAGATTTGAGCTTGCAACCTCAGGAAGAATAACTTAACGCTCTATCATTGAGCCAAGAGTGTTACAGTAAGCATGGCATAGTGGGTAGAATTGAAATAACATTACTCTTCTTACACTTCTTGGAGGGGCATGTTTCCATGACAATTTCCCCTCCTCTGTTGCTCTAGCCAGTAAGGTGCCACCACCCTCCTTTCCCTTCGCCTACAAGCTGAACTTTGAGGGGTAACATGTCATGGTTTACTGGGCTTACGTCCCAGCGAGCGGTTTGCTATTTGGCGCGCTGCTGAACAGCTCTCACATGCTCGAGTACAACGTGGCAACGCAGCTCACCCACGTCTCCCTTATAGTGAAATGTCAGAAGTCTCAGGTTGTTTAAATTGCGTTTTAACAAACTGAAGTCATACTCCACTTGACAACCATAAATCAATGAAGTGTGTTTGGTTACAAATATTCAGTGTTGAAACACTCTGAAACATCCTTCTGTTTGAAATCTCGTATATGAGTTATTCTCTTGGAAGACTTTTGTGACTGTAGTTGTGTTCTACATTATAACTACTAAGCAGTTATTTACGCAGTCGTGTGAACAAATTCTGGCTGTCCCGAGCGCTCACGGAAGTATCCAATTCGACGTCCAACTCTCAGAACCCGGCCAGTTTTAAATTGGCTGGTTGTACATATTATGTATATGAGGCAGGACTCTGAAAATACAAGTGGGGAAAATTGTTATTTTTCACTAATAAGACCGACCGTTTCAGTTCCAAATAATAGTCAAGTACGTCCACGAGTATGTATTTACACATACCTAACCGTAACAGCAAGATACTCTTGGACCACTGTTACTTGAGTATCCCGAGTTCTTTCGTATCAAGTTGCGATTCTTCATTTGGTAGCGGAAGACGATGCCCCCCTCCTTTCTGCTCTCCCCTCTAAAATGTATGCGAATTTGTAAAGTTCTGCCCACAACAGTGCATCTATATACACATACAAGGCGCATCCCGATTTTGTTTCCTTTAAAGTAAACGTATTTAGCGGGGAAAATTACGATTGCGTAACAGATCTTTGATGTGTCAATCATATGCCGGCCGGACAGGTCCCGCCTGGTGCCAGTAGCGCGGCAGCAGTGACCCGAAATGAGGCTCTTATTCGTTCTCCCGCCGCTTGCGAGGTTCGGTCAGTGATAGTTTCTTACTGCACAAAACATAGCGCCGGTCGAAATTCATCGTCAGTTCTATTAGGTCTATGGTTCGAACATCATGAGCAAATAGATGGTTGCTGGTGTAGGCAATTATCCGAAGGTCGTCAAAGTGTCCATGATGATTGCAGTGGGCGACCGTCCCTCACCAATGATGACCTATTGAGCTGGTGCAGCAGCGCATCGTGGAGAACCGTCGCTTCACGATTACGGAGCTCAGCAGCCATATTCTGCAGATATCGCGACCCTTGCTGCATGAAATTGCCACTAAGCACCTGTCGTTAAGGTAATTCTGTGCCAGGTGGGTGTCGAAAAACCTGACATCCGAGCACAAAACGAAACTCTTAGGACCAGCACTGACATTTCTGCGGCGGTATCATGATGACGGCGACGAGTTCCTCGACAAGATCGTCACGGGCGATGAGATGTGGATTTTGCACTTACCCCGCTTAACCAAGCAGCAATCAATGCATTGGCGTCACGGTGGATCTCCGGTCAAGACGGAATTCAAACAGACTGTTTCAGTGCAGAAAGTGATGTGTTCTGGGACAGGGAGGCCATTCTGCTCATTGACTTCCTGTCCAGAGGTGAAACAGTGAATGCTGACCGTTACTGTGAAACACTGCGGAAATTGCGACGTACCATTCAAAACAAGAGGCGTGGAATGCTTACTGCAAGTGTTGTGCTACTCCATGACAATGCTCGTCCACATACGGCTCGCAGCACAGCAACTGTTCTGCAGGAGTTCGGCCTGGGAGCTGTTTGATCATCCACCATACAGTCCTGATCTTTCTCCTAGTGATTTCCATCTTTTCTTGCACCTCAAGAAATTCCTGTCCTCCAGTCAGCATTTTGACAACGACGAAGAGCTGAAGACGACTGCCACACGCTGGTTCCATTCTATGACACAGGAATACAAAAGTTGATCTCACGATATGAAAAGTGTCTCACTTCTTGTGGTGGCTGTGTTGAAACATAGCTCAAACATTGCTGTACTTGTTGCCAATAAACTTTTTCGTGTATCTGTCTTTTCTTTGTTTTAAAAAAGTAGGGAAACTTACTTTCTCGGTGCCTCGTAGTTACTGTTCACTTGACTTACACGTTTATGGAAAATCACTCCATCATCCTCATAGTAACCCCTTCTATCAGTTTCTATCATGCTAATGATTATATGTTCCAAAGCGACATCACAGGTAATTGCCTTCCGTATGTATATTACAAGAGCTCAATAACATAATAAAGTATTATTGACCAGAAGATTTCTAGTGGGCGTTGTCCTCTATTGGAACTTGGAATTATATGAGGCCAGTTCCAAGGTCTCACATTACATACATACTGTTGTATTGTAATACAACGTACTCCCTAAGATCAGAGCGTTACTTTTGGAACTGGTTATAAACACACTCGGAACGATCGCGTTAGTGAGCGGTTGGAGGACTTATTTATGGAGCTGTTTATCTGGAGCTATGGTTATTTGTTTTCCTACCTCTGCTTGGAACGCTCCAATTGCGGGCAACACCCACTAGAAATCTTCCGACCAATCAGATGTACCAGAGAAATTTGGAAAGTAACTTCCGTTAACTTTTTATTTTCTCTACTACGTATAGTAAGTAGGGGAAGTATTGTATTCCACCCAAAAATTCGATACCGAGATTTCACCGGAAATATATGTTTTGAGACGCCCTGAATCCAAAAAAAGCATTTTTGGAAACATGTCCGTGTGTGTGTGTGTGTCTGTGTCTGTGAACAGCATAACTCAGAAACGAACAGTCGGATAAATACCAAACTTGGTATTTAGGTTCAGTATCTTCCAGAGATGCGACACGAAGGTTTTCAAGAAAATCCCCCCACCCCAGATTAACCTTTACATGGAACGTTTTTCGAACATTTTAATTTTCTCAAAAATGGCTCTAACGATTTTGATTAAAATATCATATGTTTAAGATATTTTCATGACATGAAATGTATATCTTGAATTTTCTGGGAATGTCTCCAAAAGTATTCTTCATTGTGAACGACTTTTGCATAACTGGTAAACCATAAGAGATAGACAAAATTTTACTACACAAAAAATGTAGATCGCGTTAAAATACACAATTTATGTCATATACATTTTTTGTTGTTGAGTGAACCATTTTCGTGATATTGCTTGTTATTCCCTTAAATTTTTCAATACTTATTTTCTCAAATGGGAATTCGTTATTCGTTTTTTTGTCTTGGATATGCAAAGAGTATTAATCTGTGGGAAAGGGAATGGTGCTGCACCTAGCAACCAGCTATTAAGAGATATGTATGTGCTTAAAGGCTACTGTATTTCTATATTGCCCTTGTAAATATATATTCCCCTTACATCTACAAGAAAATTAGCAATAAGATAGACTCTGCAAATGTTTATCTCGATTAACATGAAGTAGAGGGATAATAAGCATTTGTAAAAATAGTTTGTACAAGAGTAGAGAAAGTCATGTGAGTGTAACACATCAGAATTTTTATGGAGTGCTACTTCATTTTTGGAACTTTTATTACACACAGGTGAAAAACAAACCGCTAAGTAATTTTCGACATAATATCCATTTGCATTAAGGCAGTTTTCGTACCGCTTCACGTCGTCCTCCGTGGTGTAGTTACCATGTTAGACTCTAGTTTCCGAGGTCGCGGGTTTAAACCCGGCTGAGGGCGATGATTTTTTTTCGGGCGTAAAAATCCTTAACGTGACTTCCTTTGGAAGGGAAGTAAAGTCTGTGGTCCCGTGTCGTAGATTTACGGCACGTAAAAGAACCTCAACCCTGATAAAGAGGTCTGTGAGCAAAATGTTCGGTCTTTCACACCCAATATAGAATGGGACGCTAACGACCATAGTAGTTAAAGAGCGTCCATAAATAAACCTCAATTTCTTTTTGAACCGCTTCACAAGCTTCGAAATCTCTTCCTGTTATTGTAGTCAAACTCTCAACCGTTTCAAACCAACGTGACTCAAGCCATCTGATAGTCAGGGCTGTGTGCTAGATGATCAGAAACCTTCCACTTGAACTGCGGCAGATTTTGAGCATATGCGGTCGAGAATTATCGTAGAACTCAATATTCAACGTCTCTGGATTTGTTCATCTCGGTTTGGTTAGTGTCTGACAGTAGAGTCAAGGGTTTATTGTTGCGCTTCGTTCCACCTCGCTTGTCCCTCAGAAAAGTTGCCACTAACGTCTTTATTGAAAATGTTGGAGGCATTCTTGTGGTTTCGTATGAGAGATTGTGTGACACCATATTACTGTTTGAGCTCTCGTGACAACTTGATGAGAAAGCTTTCACCTTCCTTGTGGTGGCGTTGAAGGAATGTGAGTAATGCTCCCTCCACATGTTTTTTTGGGGGGGGTGGGTGCTTTGGACAGAATTTTCAGTACCTACCTAGCAGAAAACTTGGGATAGCGTAACCTTTATGTCACCACTCCATACAGAACTGTCCTATTGATTAGCGGAAAATGCTCATGGAGTTCCGAAACGGTGAGTTTGTCTGACGACATTATCCACATTTGCAAGAAGTTTCTCGTTCACAACAGACGGTCGCCCACTTCGTTTTTCATCATGAATGTTAATGCGTTCATCTTGGGTTGGCGACATCATCGTCGAATAATGCTCTCACTCGTAATGTTCCCGTACACTGGAGTGATTTCACCATGAATGGCAGCCGATCACAGAAACCGTATCGCTGCATATACACTCGGACCATTTAAAACTAGCCAGCGTCTGAGAGATGCAGCTCCGTGAGCGCTGCCAGGCTTCGTTCACAAGACTATGTATATTATTATATAGGGTAGTTAAATTATATTCGAACCCACTCGCGGCCTCTCTCTACTGCGCGAGACAGCCGGCAGAGGCGGACTAAAATCCTTACCTTATAATAGATGATGGAAATGTTGACCTTCTGCTCTCAAACAGGCAGCATATCTCGTGTAAATATTCTCGCTCACTCTCCGAAGCTCAGCAGCAGGAATTCTTGTGATTTATTGCACAATGTTTTCTCTAAGTTCCTGTAGTGTGCGAGGATTGGAACGGTACACTTTGTCTTTTAAAGAACCCCATAAATAAAAATCACAACTCGTTAAGTCAGGAGAACGAGGGGGCCACAAATCAACACTAATTATTCTGTCATCAAACACCTCTCTTATTGCATGATTTTGCAACAGCACATACGGCTGCCGAATCATTACATGCAATAAGAGAGGTGTTTGTTGACAGAATAATTATTGTTGATTTGTGGCCCCCTCATTCTCTTTATTTATGGGGTTCTTTAAAAGACAAAGTGTACCGTTCCAATCCTCGCACACTACAGGAACTTAGAGAAAACATTGTGCAATAAATCACAAGAATTCCTGCTGCTGAGCTTCGGAGAGTGAGCGAGAATATTTACACGAGATATGCTGCCTGTTTGAGAGCAGGTCAGCATTTCCAGCATCTATTATAAGGTAAGGATTTTAGTCCGCGTCTGCCGGCGTTATTTCCCGGGCGACTGCCGGCTGTCTCGCGCAGTAGAGAGAGGCCGCGAGTGGGTTCGAATATAATTTAAGTACCCTATAGTAGTTAAACTGGGGAACACAACTATAATCACAAAAGTCTTCCGAGAAAATAATTCATATACGAGATTTCAAACAGACAGATGTTTCAACACTCAATATCTGGAACCAAAACACAGTTTATTGATTTATGGTTCTCAGGTGGAATATGACTAGAGCTCGTTACGTCGCGCTTCCTGCAGCACTCTTAGTTCAGTGGTAGAGGTAAGCTTACTGTTCTTGAGGTTGCAAGTTGAAATGCCCGTTGAGTTACTCAACGTTTTTTATTCTTTCATTATAAATACACGAATGAAGATATAACAATCCCTTTTTTTTTTCTTCATTTTTATGTATGTGGGATTTATTTAATAGTCCAATCATACCGGTAGATGGCAACATGGCATTAATTTATCGGTCGGGAGGAGCTCCCTACTCAGTCAATTTAATTTTATAACCACAAATTTCACCATTATTGTGATTATATTTGTAACTAAAATGAAGTAACAGAAGCAATATTATTTAGCTATATTACAGTAAAAGAGTTGTAAAAAATGAAAGATAACAATCCACTAGGAAGAATCGACCTCGAGCTCCTTGCGTAGAGCTTAAAGTAGCTTAACCACTGCTCCACGCCCAAATAACTGTCTAGTGGTTTGTGTTATAGAGTTGGACAAGTTGGCCATTGTGAACCGCGCGCTCACTCGAAGGGACTTGAGAAAAAAAAATTAACTGCTCAAGAGATCGGTCACTTCTGTTACTGCACAAGTCTGTTCTGGTGAGGTTAACAGTAATGCAATCTCACTCTCACTGCCAGGAGCAGTCACCCTCCGTGGTGTAGTGGTTACCATGCTAGCCTCCACTTCTCGAGGTCGCGGGTTCAAGCCCGGCGGAGGGCGTAAAAATCCTTAGCATGGCTTCCTTCGGAAGGGAAGTAAAGCCGGTGGTCCCGTGTCGTAGAGTTACGGCACGTAAAAGAACCTCAAGCCTGATAAACAGGCATCTGAGCAAAATTTTCGGTCTTTCACGCCCAATGGAGAATGGGACGCTAAAGGCCACAGCAGTTAAAGAGCTTCCATAAATAAAACTCATTTCAATTAACTGCCAGAGCGTACTGAACCAAGCTACACAGCGCCTCTCCTGACAACACCGGAACTTACTTTTCGAATTGCCCTGTAATTATGCTACTGAACTCCTGCGATACACAGCGAACGACAGTTAATGTAATGATAATGGTCGTGAATTATTTTAACGTGACAAAAGTGAGCAGTAATTTTATATGTAACGCAGCATATTTATTACATTCTCTACCACGTAACATAATAGGTAGAGAAAGTATTGCACTCCACCCAAAAATTCGATACCGAGATTTCCCGGAAGTACATGTTTTGAGCACCCCGAATAAAATGCATTTTAAGAAAAACATTCGTGTGTGCCTGTGAATAGCATAACACGGAAACGAAAGATGGATAAATACCAAACTTGGTATTTAAGTTCAGTACCTTTCAAAGATACGACATGAAGATTTTGAAGAAAATCCCCCACTCCATACTACCCTTTACATGGAAAATTTTTCGATTTGTTTTGATTTTCTGAAAAATGGCTGTAATGATTTTCATTAAAATACCATATTTTAAAGATATTTACATGATAAAATGTGTATCCTCAATTTTCTGAGAATAGCCTGTGAAGTCCTCTTCATTCGTAAGGAAATTTATGTGATTTGCGTTAAGGGAAGGGTGAAAACGCACAGCACAAAACAATGTCAAATAACCTTTTTATGGCATTAGCCATTTTCGAGATATTCGCTACTAATGGTCGAATTGTTCAATACTTAGTCATTCTTTTCAAGTCCTGTCTATTTTCAGCTGTTTCTCGCGATATCTCGGAAAGACTATTGTGAACACGAGCGCGAAGCTATCTGCGCGCCGCCGGTAAGCGCTTCCCGACCCGGCACCTGGGTGGAGCCTCCTACCGGCCGTCGGAACAATAGTCCATTATGTGCCGCTTCCCTGTTCTAGAACTTTCCTCCCTTTCTTGAACATTCTGCTTTGTATGCGAGACCTATATAAGGAGCTTTTCTTGCCTGGAGTGAGGTTAAGTTGCGGTGAAACGTGGCCAGTGTCGGATCAGTTGTGTAGTGTTCCGAGTGTGTGTCAAAAGTGACCCAAGTTTGTGTAATGGTGACTGCCTAAGTGTAAATAAGATGTGTTTCCAGTATTTGGTATTCTCATTTGTTATAGCATGGAATTTTAAGGCAGCATATAGCGTCCAGTTGTTAAACATTTGACTGTCGCTGTTCTCTTTGTATCTATAACGAAATGTGTAATGTAGCTGTTTCTGTAAAGGTTTACCTTGATTAAAATGAAGTAGATAAGAAAATAAACCTTCGTTAGAATAGTTTGTATATTCACTAATAAGTGATGGAGAGTGGGAGAAGTAATGGAAATGTAACGCATTAAATTCTTTTCGTTAGGAATTCGCGGTATCATTTTGCAATATTCGTTACGGAACGAAGAATCACGACTTGATACGAAAGATCCCGAGTCAGTCAAGGCTATCTTGCTGTTCTGGCTATGCGTGTACGTGCCTTACTGTTTTTTTGAAACTGGAGCGTTTGAACTGTTACAGAGATATAAGGAACAGTAATTTTGCCATCCCTACGTCATATTCCGACACTGTGCAGCTGGATACAATCAATGTTAAAGCTAACGTGAGAATAATTCTGGTCTGTCTGAACTTTACGTGTGGCCTGTTTCCCACGAGGTGCACGCCATCTCGCATGTCTCCGATCCATCCCTCTACTCCCGGGGAGGCGCCCGTCAGCAGTGCAGCTGATAACCAACGCTCTAAAACAGTTTTTGGTTCCATATTTACCCATCTGGTGGGCGCCGCCCCGCTATCATATCCTTCACTGTTCAGACAATTCTCTGATTAACCTGTGCATACTTGACTTATTAACACTACTGTTGCATCTAATATTTAACAAAACAAATCCGGTGTTTTAAATTCAGTAATTATTTTCTGTACGACTTGTGAGAAAGTATTGCATTCTACCCAAATATTAGATATGGAAATTTCACTGGAAATACAAGTTTTGAGCTCCCCTAAAATAATTTCTACTTTCTCTACCAAGTATGTAGGTAGTAGGTAGAGACGGTATTGCATTCCACCCAAAAATCCGATACACAAATTTCAACGGAAATACATGTTTTGAGGTCCCCTGAATAAATTTAAAAGATTTTTTTATAAAAAGGTCTGTGTGTCTGAACAACATAACTCAAAACTGAAAAGTCGGAGAAGCACCAAACTTGGTATTTAAGTTCAGTATCTTCCCAGGATGCGACACAAGGATTTTTAAAGAAATTCCCCCACCCCAACTACACTTTACATGGAACATTTTTTGAAAATTTTTATTTTCTAAGAAATGACTCTTAATGATTTTGATTAAAATGCCATATAATTAAAGTTATTTCATAACAAATTAAATGTATATTTTGAATTTTCTGGGAATAGCCCGTGAAATCCTCTTCACTGTGAATGAATTTTGTATGATTACGAGTGTCGTCCAATAAGTAAGTTTCCCTGTTTTATAAAAAAAAAGCAATACACACAATTGATCATGTTGAATTAATTTTATTTGCATTGTACAATCCTTCTGTTACTTGTCAACATGTTTTTCCAAGCATTTTTGGGGACGTGACACAAGTTTTTCCAAGGCAGTGTTGTACCAGGTCGGGTCCTCACAGGTCATCATGGAAGTAAGCACTTTAACTGTGACGAAGATGAATCAGAAGTGAACCAGAAGTCGGGTCCTGTGCTCGTAACCGGCTGTTCACTTCTGATGTTAAACTGCTTACCTCCAAGATGACCTTTGAGTCAGGGGAACATATGAAAATCACTTGGGAAAAGATCTGGTGAATATGGAGGATGCGAGAAAACTTCCCAATTGAATCTTCTGAGCTCCGCCTGGGTCAAGATTCAACTTGGAAGTTTTCTCGCATCCTTCGTATTCACCGGAGCTTGCCCCAAGTGATTTTCACATGTTCCTCCAACTCAAAGGTAAGCACTTTTAACACCGATGATGAAGTCAAATCAGTGAACAGCTGGTTGCGAGCACAGGACCCGACCTGGTACAACACTGGCTTGGAAAAACGTGTGTCACATCCCCAAAAATGCTTGGAAAAGCGTGGTGACTATGTAGAAAAGTAACAGCAGGATTGTACAATACAAATGAAATTAATTCAACATGATCAATTATGTGTAATGATTTTTATAAAATAGGGAAACTTACTTATTGCATGGCCCTCGTACTAAACCATGCTTTATTATTTGGGGGGCATCAGCCACTTGCGAAATAATCATTTTTATTGATTTGCATTGTTTAAGTGCTGTCGCTATTCCATTGTTTGTCGCGATTTCGTGGAAGTGGTATGGAATTGGAGGGCCAACATAGCGATCCGCTTTTAAACGTCTGAATATCTATTCGGTTTCCTCTGTCCCTCTTGCACGTACAACGAAATAAGAGTGGAACTCTTTCTGCAAAGGTTTATCTCGATTAACATGAAGTAGATAGAAAAATAAGCTTTCGTAAGGAAGTTTTCTTATTTTTCACCTTCTCCACTACTTAGCTATTGTAAGTAGAAGTATTGTATCCCACCCAAAATTCGGTACAGAGATTTCATCGGAAATACACGTTTTAGGATTCCATGAAGCCAAAAACAGCCATCTTTAGAAAACGGTTCGGTGTGTGTGTGTGTGTGTGTGTGTGTGTGTGTGTGTGTGTGTGTGTGTGTCCCAACATCTTCCAAGGATGCGACACGAAGATTGTCAACAAAGTTCCCCCGCTCCAGACTATCCTTTACTTGGAAAATGTTTCGAAAATTTTGATTTTGCCAAAAATGCGTCTAACGATTTTGATTAAAATATCATATATGTAAGATATACGATACATATGTTGAATTTTCTGGAAATAGCCTGTGAAGTACTATTCATTCTGAACTATTTTTGCATAGCTGGTAAACCATGGAGGTGGACTAAATCTTACAATAAAAAAATATATGTAAATCTCATTAGAGTACATAATTTGTGTCAAAAATGTTTTGTGGCTTCAACCTATTCCGAAACATTCTTTGTTGTTTTTAAATTTTCAGATATTTAAACATGCTGGTAATACACTATTAGTTTTTACTTTCTCTACTACGTATAGTAAGTAGGGGAAGTATTGTATTCCACCCAAAAATTCGATACCAAGATGTCACCGGAAATACATGTTTTGAGGCCCCCTGAATCCAAAAAAAAGCATTTTTGGAAACATGTCCGTGTGTGTGTGTCTGTGAACAGCATAACTCAGAAACAAACAGTCGGATAAACACCAAACTTGGTATTTAGGTTCAGTATCTTCCAGAGATGCAACACGAAGGTTTTCAAGAAAATCCCCCCACCCCAGACTACCCTTTACATGGAACATTTTTCGAAAATTTTAATTTTCTCAAAAATGGCTCTAACGATTTTGATTAAAATATCATATGTTTAAGAGATTGTCATGAGAAATGAAATGCATATCTCGAAATTTTTGGGAATGTCTCCAAAAGTATTCTTCATTGTGAACGACTTTTGCATAACTGGTAAACCATAAGAGATAGACAAAATTTTACTACACAAAAAATGTAGATCGCGTTAACATACACAATTTATGTCATATACATTCCTTTTGTTGAGTGAACCGTTTTCGAGATATAGCTTTTTATTCCCTTAAATTTTCCAATACTTATACTTTTTCTCAAGGTCGTTATTCATTTTTTTATGTCCTGGACATGCAGAGAGAATGGAATGCTCCACATAGCAACCAGCTCTTAAAATATTCGACTATCGCTTAAAACCTACCATATTCCCCTTGCATCTACAGGAAAATTACCAATAAGATTAACATCTCGATTAACATGAAGCATATGGAGAATAAGCGTTTGTAAAAATAGTTTGTACAAGAGTAGAGAAAGTCATGTGAGTGTAATACATAAGATTTTTTCTAGTGGCAATGCATGGAATATGAGACAGAGACAGGCTTTTTAAAAAGCTGATGATTACATAAGCTTACGGTGTAGGTACTTATGCCTACAACGGAATGTGTAAATTTGCAATGAAAGTTTATCTCGGCTAATAAGTAGATAGAAGAATTAACTTTTGTAAGAATTGTTGTGGTAGAGTGAGGAGAGAAAGTCACCTGAATGCAACACTTCAGATTTTTGTAATAGTGGTTGCTGGAAAACCGTTCTTTAGATGCGCGAAAAGCGCAAAGAGCTTCCGTGCTGTGATTTCTGCCTTCAGACAGATAATATAGTTCCTTTTTTACTCGTGTAGGTGGAAATATGACTGACTATAGACAGCACAAACAATAACACGTTACGTCCCTTTGTTTTTACTGGTCTCTGCTATTGTGTGTTGTAGCCTCGAGGGTTTCGCGGCGCACGGTTTGAGACAGAGCGAGCGCTCTGTCAGCTCTCCAAGATTAGTCTCCAGATTATCTGCTCACAGCAACTTCCCGAGATTATCAGTTCGCTTCCTACAAGGGGTAGCCAACTGCAGACAGCGTTTGTCTTGCGTTCAGACACAGCAGAAGGATCACATAGTCTGTTGGGCAAATGCCTGTAATAATATTTAATTTAAAAACAATTACTGTATACAGTATTAAAATACGGGACATTCCATGTGAAATCGAACGGCAAGAAACCTCACTTATTTTTACTTTCTCTACTACGTATAGTAAGTAGGGGAAGTATTGTATTCCAACCAAAAATTCGATACCGAGATTTCACCGGAAATATATGTTTTGAGACCCCTCAATCCAAAAAAAAAAAACATTTTTGGAAACATGTGCGTGTGTGTGTCTGTGAACAGCATAACTCAGAAACGAACAGTCGGATAAACACCAAACTTGGTATTTAGGTTCAGTATCTTCCAGAGATGCGACACGAAGGTTTTCAAGAAAATCCCCCCACCCCAGATTACCCTTTACATGGAACATTTTTCGAAAATTTTAATTTTCTCAAAACTGGTTCTAATAATTTTGATTAAAATATCATATGTTTAAGATATTTTTATGACAAATGAAATGTATATCTCGAATTTTCTGGGAATGTCTCCAAAAGTATTCTTCATTGTGAACGACTTTTGCATAACTTGTAAACCATAATAGATAGACAAAATTTTACTATACAAAAAATGTAGATCGCGTTAAAATACACAATTTATGTCATATACATTTTTTTTTTGAGTGAACCATTTTCGAGATATTGCTTGTTATTCCCTTAAGTTTTCCGATGCTTTACTTTTTCTCAAATTCGTCATTCATTTTGTTTGTCCTGGTAATGCAAAGAGAATGGAATACTCCACATAGCAATCAGCTCTTAAAACATTTGACTATCGCTTAAAGCTTACCATATTCCCCTTGCATCTTCAAGAAAATTAGCAATAAGATTAACATCTCGATAAACATGAAGCATATGGAGAATAAGCGTTTGTAAAAATAGTTTGTACAAGAGTAGAGAAAGTCATGTGAGTGTAACACATAAGATTTTGTTGCATTGTAATCTTTCCTGTTAATAAGGGTTGCTAAGGAAATCATATTTATCAAGCATTAGCATCTAAAACCCAACTATTGTCACGATAAATGCATCGTATTAATTCATTTTGTCGCATTTTAGGTGCGCACAGCTCCGGAACCCTTTATTTCAGAATATTATACTAAATCTCATTTTTGGATAAGAGCCCGCATTTCATTACAGCATATACTAATTATTGTTATAGTATTCACAAAAATCTCTATACAGTTTTTACTTATTTTAAACGTCTCCGGATTTTTATAAAACTAAAATATTAGATTGAGGATAATCCGTAGTGTCATTAAGAGAAGTCTATGTTTGGGAAAAAGTGAATAAACGCAGCGATTTACGTAGTCGATGCACGATAATCACCAAGCGCTCTGTGAATCTGTGAGGAAATACTCAGAACTACATACTGCTTAGTAAGCGTCCTCATTGTTTAACCATGCACACAGCAGCTTGTTTGACCTTCAGTTCAAAACAAACGTGCGAGAGCGACCATGAGCGCGTAAAGTAATTCACTTCTTTAATTATTTTAGACAAAACCTTATCAGCAACCATTACTGTAAAATATATGTCTGATTGTATTTAAATTATGGAATCTTAGCATATGTAACAGAATTATTTTTCTTAATCGCTAACTGTCTACACTTGAAAAAATAGAAACTTCTTCACCTAAATAAAAATAAAAACATGTTCACCTATCAGTATGAAATTAAAGTTTAGGGAATCAAAATAAAGCTCGATTTAAGTAATGGTTTAATGATTTCAGAGTTATAACAGCTTGAAGTTGGAAATTTTAGAAAGATGCGATCAATTTGAACAACTTCAATTCCAAAACTATGCTGTTCTATATTTTGGGTTTGTATACAGCATTGTATCGGGCTTGTCTACAAATACAAAAGGTTTCGTTTGGTTTAGAACATGCAACAGCAGAAGTCAACATTTCCAGCATCTATTATAAGGTAAGGATTTTAGTGCCTCTGCCGGCATAATTTCCTCGATGACTGCCGGCTGTCCCACACAGTAGAAAGAGGCCGCGAGTGGTTTCGAATATAATTTATCTACCCTATATTTCGGACGATTTGAAATGGAATAGCTGTACGCGTTAGTGTATTTACAAGGACTATTTCATAAAATCAGCCCTTTCTTCTCGCATCCCTTGCAAGGCAGCAATATCACCTCACCGTTTGATAAGCATTATATCTGTTGATGTTGATTCGCTGCTTTGTTCCACAAAACGCAAAGCAATTTGGAAACAAAATTTTTTGTGTTTTAATAGTGCTGTAATTCAATATTTTCGTTACGATTTGAATACGAATTTATAGCCTTTGTTACCTCTAATACGAGGGTCATTTCAAAAGTCCTGCACACGGCGCATGCGCGACCATTATGGTGGCGTGAGCAAGTTGAAATTTATGTCAGTTGTGAGTCAGACTTTAGACTTGATGGTTGTATATGTGTTTGCTGGTTCGCCTGGCTGTGTCGTGAGCAATTCAATTTTAAAATGGAAGCTGAAACCGAGTCAGGTCGGATTACACATAGTGGCCAGTTCCTACACCAAAATCGAATCCCTGCGTGGAAAGAACCCAACTGAAATTTACAACGCTTTGAGAGAGGTGTGTGGGAATAGTGTAGTGGATCGTATCACAGGACGACGTGTGATCAAAAAGTTTCCGGAATGACATCATAAATACTACACCACAATTTGTTTTGCATAATCTGCACTGTGACCCTCGAAGTAGTCTCCTTGGGAGTTGATACACATGTCCTAGCGCTTCTGCCACTGCTGGAAGCACCTCTGGAAGTCCTTCTTTCAACATGTTCAGAACCTTCTGCGATTCGCGATGGATGACATCAATGTCCTCAAAATGTGCCGCGTTTTAAGTCGCGGGAAAAGAAAAAATTCCACTGATGCCAAATCTGGAGAATAGGCGGGATGGGGAGCAGTGTTCATCCTATTTTTATCCAAAAATTTGCGAACAGAAAGGGCTTTGTGCGCGGGTGCATTGTCATGATGCAGGAACCAGTCACCACTCCTCCATTTCTCCGTCCGTTTGCATTGCACATTCTCCCTTAATCTTTGCAGCACTTGTTTGTAGAACACTTGATTCACTGTTTGACTCTGTGGCACAAATTCCTTATGTACAATGCCTTTAATGTCAAAAAACACAATCATCATTGACTTCACTTTGGATGTAACTTGTCTGACCTTTTTCGGGCGTGGAGATGAAGGACTCTTCCATTGTGAAGATTGTTGCTTCGTTTCTGGATCGTATCCATAAATCCATGTTTCATCGCCAGTAATAATTTTCTCCATAAACTGTGGGTCATTTTGTAGCTGTTCTTTAAGATCTGTGCAGGCAATCACACGGCTTTCCTTTTGGTCATTTGAAAGCAGGCGGGGCACGAGCTTGACGGCAATTCTTCTCATGTCTAAATTGTCTTTCAAAATGGTTTGAACACTTCCAAAGGAGAGTCTTAATGAGTCAGAAAGTTCTCTTATTGTAATGCACCTATCATTTAAGACCATTTCCCTCACCTGATTGATATTTTCATCAGTTTTGCTGGAACAGGGTCGCCCTGAACGATCTGCATCTTTAACTGATGTCACACCACTTTTAAATTTCGAAAACCACTCAAATTCTTGAGTTTTGCCCATAACTTCCTCCCCATATGCTGTTCTTAACATTTCATAGGCTTCTGTTGCAGTTTTACCGAGTTTAAAGCAAAATTTGATGTTCGTTCTTTGTTCTTCGTAATCTGACATTTTTGCTACGGGGAAAAATCGCAGCACAGCAAAACACGTGTTCACTTCAGAGCGTGTACCTCGTCACTGCATGGTCACAGGAAGTCACGTGACCTCTCATTTTTATCAGGAAGGGACGCTGCATGTACAGTCTGAGTAAGAATTAAAGAAATCTCGGCGTCAGCATTGTTATGAAGCCATTCCCGAAACTTTTTGTTCACACCTCGTATGACAGTGGTCTGTTCGTTTTCGTGAAGGTTGGTTAAGCATTGAGGACAACCCAAGAAGTGGAAGGCCATCAACTGCAACAGACTACATCTCTCAGATTATTGTTAATGACATTTTTAGTATCGACGAAAAACATGTGAGGAAATTGCATATGAGGCCAGAATGTCTGTCACTTCAGGTTACAAAATCATTACTGAAAAGTTAAAGATGAGAAAAGTTCAGCCAGATAGGTTCCGCATGATCTGAGTGAAGAGCGGAGAGCAGTCGCAGAAGAATTGCTTCAACGTTATCGAACAGAAGGAGAACAGTTTCTGGAAAGGATTGTTGCACTTGATGAAACCTGGTTACGAGGTTTTGAGCCAGAACTGAAGTCTCAGTCGTGACAATGGAAACATTCAGGCTCTCCACGCCCGAAAAAATTCCACCGCCAACAGTCAAAGGTGAAACTGATGATGATCTTTGCCTATGACATGAATGTAGTCATAGCTACAAATGGAGTGGCCAGGGGACGTCTGTAACGGCGCGTACTACAGGTTGTTTCTACAAAGTATTTTGCGACCGAAAATTCGTCAAAGGTCTGACATGCTTACAGCTGGTGTCCTCATTTTGCACCATAATGCAAGACCGCATATTGCCCTACCAGTGAGAGAAACGCTCAACAAATATGGATGGGAAATACTTCCCCACCACCATACAGTCCTGATATGAGCCCACCAGACTTTGATTTTGTTTCTCAAATTGAAGGAACTACTCCGTCGAAAACGTTTTGATCCAATTGACGAAGCTTCCAGTGAGGCGACCCAACTAATCAGACAGAATGGAGAATATATTGAAGTCCTGTAAAGGCATTTGGTAAAACTATATTCTTTACTTGTATCTTGCAGTGTGCAGAACTTTTGAAATGAACCTCGTACTTGAAATCCCTCGTCCGCTGTCGGCTTCGAGTTTCTGTCCAGTGCTTATTACAACACGCTTTCTTTTCGCTGACATCTTAAACAAAAATAAACCACACTGACCAACACCAACAGTAAAATAATAGTGGGATCTCGCAGTTAACACTTGTTATAGCGGTACAATTTTTCTTTATGTGTGTAGGGACTGAGGATAAACTGCATACAGTACACGAAGTGCTTGTATTGGAATTTAGGGTTGGGGCAAAAGAACAATTGACTCTGACAGCCGAATTTGAACAGTTTTTTTTCTGTGCCGTTAAGCGGGGTTTTACTGTATTTTAGGGAGCAGTCCTAAAAAATTGCACATCTTTAGCAGGCTACCCAAATAAATCACCTGTACATTTCTATAAATTTCAAACAAATTACATTCATGGATATTGGCTTAAACCTTTTCTTATTTAGCACCTTCCTTGTTCTCTCATAATAAAAAAAATTACTAATATAACCAATATACAGGATTAACCAAGCGAGGTGGCGCCTCGAGAACGTGTGCGACTCGCATCCGGGAGGTCCCAGGTTCGATCCCCGCCGACCGTTCAGTCTGCACCATGGGTTTTTCAACGTTTCCGCGGAGTCGTAGGCGAATGCTGGGGTAGCCTCTTCTTTACCACGATTTCTTTTCCATCATTTCCCTTTCCTTCTCATCTGTGTGCTTCTAGGTTTCATGGCGTAGGGCGGTACTGGGCGGATGCTTGTTCGATGGAAAAACTACTCCCCGTGGACATCAGAGGGCTGCTTGACTGGTGGGTGGTTCGTCGTTCTCTCTCGGCGGTTCCAGCAATAGGACGGGTCTGCGAGCTTGGAAATGTTAACGACTTCCGCGTGTCTCTGTGGCCTGTAGCCTCCTGTGGTTTCTTAACTTCATCTCTTCCTCCTAGGGGTGGTAGCCGCAACAGATCTGTGCAAGCAAGCGCTAGGTGTCCTCCTCGGTTGAATAACTTATACACGATGAGCAAGTCTCCACCCCTAACAGAGTCGTTCTGGATGATTCAGGCGCTGGCTTTCTGATCCCAAGATCGCGGGTTCAAACCGGCCCAGACCGATGGTGTTTAAGTGTGCTTAAAAGCGAGAGCCCCATGTCAGTATATTTACTAGTATGTAAAAGAACTCCTGCCGGACGAAATTTCGGCACACTGGCGGCGCTGATATGGTCCTGTGAATTAACAAAGCCCTTAACAAACAAAATATTTAAAACAAATAAATAAAGTTTCTGCTCAATGCTTATTACAACACGCTTTGTTTCCGCTGTGACCTTAAACAGAAATAAACCACACTGACCAACACCAACCGTAAAGTAACATTGAATGCGTGTGCAAGCACTTAACACTTATAACTGTATTGTATTTCTTGGAATGCGGAGCAGGAGGTAAGGATTAATTACACACGATACCAATTGTATTGGAATTAGTGCAAAAGAATATTGCCAGTTCTCGCAGCAACGTTGCCCAGCGCGAATTTCAGAATGTCATTTTTTTCGTCTATTCTCTTTCTTTCTTTTTTTCCTCCGCCGTTTGAGTTTCGCGGGGTTTTACTGTATTTTAGGAACGATTTCTAAACCTCGCACATGTTTATAAGTTATTAATAGTTGCTCATATTATAAATTACCCTTAAATTTCTATCAATTTCCAACAAATTATACCCATGGATATTTGCTTAAAATGTTTTAACATTGTATTTACCACCTTTACTTGTCTTTTATAATTAAACAAATACTAACATAACCGTGATAACGTACTCATCTGATAGTGCAACAATTTTGAAGCTGCTTACTTTACCTGCTTCTTTGTTGATTCTGCTGCCCTCATCTTGTAGCTCGTTCGCCAGCTGCTCCAATGGTATAGCTATGAGATCTTTCTCTCAGGGTATATGTGGTTGGGTGTGACAGGATAACACCAGTTTAAATTGACTCAGAAATTTAGTGTGATCTAAAACTTGAGCTATTGAAGCGAGTTGCCGACCGTTTGAAAATAAAAAATCAAAGAATTATGAATCTTATCACTCGAAACTACACTGCCGTTTGTGAAGATTGAAACACCAAGAAGGAAGCGGATGAATTCAATTAATTTAATACCACAGGCTTATAAACTTTTCAAATCTGTACATGACCTTTGAGCTCTAATATATTTGGTGTGTCCTCCATGCGCTGCAATTAGAGCTGCTATACGCCGTGGCGTTGAATCAAAAAGGTTCTGAATAAGTTCCTGAGAGATTTCCCTCCACGCAGTTTGTATTCAAGCCTACAGATCCGTGACACTGTTTACTCGAAGACCGTGACGCACCAGGTGCCGAGCAACCATATCCCATACATGTTCGATGGGCGACATGTCAGGCGAACGTGCAGGCCAGGAAAGCAATAGTACCCGTCCCTCTTCGAAGAAGGCTTGTGCATTCCTCGCAATATGTGGCCGGGCATTGTCCTGTTGAAATGTGGCCTGTGGAGATGCCTGAAGCAGGGGGAGTACCTCAGGCTCTACAACCACCGTTAGGTATACCGGTTGCTGTTCAAAGTGCCCTCAATTCGTAGGAGGCGAGATCGGTTGTTGTAACCAATGGCGCCCCGAACCATCAGACCTGATATTTGTCCGCTATGCCGCTCAACAATGCAGCCCTCCAGGTTGCGCTCACCACGTTAAAGCGGGACTACATATTGCCCACACCAGTGACGGTGTTGACGTGCCCATTGCTGTCGGAGGAGCTTGTGGTTTCTGGACAATTGAACCCGACGTAATGGCATGCATGGAACCAGTCCAACCTGCAGCAGACGGCTACGAACCGTTGATGCAGACAAGCTCACACCTGTTGCAGTGCTCCAGCGTCGAGCCAACACTGTGGATGTAGCTGTACGGTCATCCCGTGCTGTGGTCATGTTCCGTGGTCCAGTACCCGCTCTTCGCTGCGTACGACCTTCATCTATACACTGCTTCCACACACGCATCACTGTCATAGCAGCATGCCCTGTACGAGCCGAAATGTCAGGTATGACAAACCCGCTTCCCGGAGACTGAGCATTCTGCCCCGTTCGAACTCACTCACGTGCCGATATGGCTCCCTTTGACGTGGACGAGGCATACTGGCACTCACTTTATTGTTTCCACCTTGTTTGACAGCTCTGCACTGACTACATTGGGCGCAACACTGACCTTGTCGGACCGACACGAGAGGGCTCTGCTCGGCCTGCGTGTACTCCATCTCTCTGCAAACCTAATCACTTATTGTATGCACACCCTTCTACACTTCCACCAATTTGGGAGTTATTCGGGAAATTCTTTCTTGGTGTTGCAATTTTCACAAACGGCAGTGAATAACAATATAACCTGCTAACATCTGCAGTTGAAGCAACTGTTTCCGCAATACAAGAAACTAGAAGCGTAAATTGCCGTGAGTTGCTAAAATGCTTACCCTCAAAACTCCTGCGATGGCCGCTAAATCTTACACAAGCGCGCTAGTGAGCGCTTAAAATAACACACGAGTTATCATCAGATTAAGTGACTCATTCTCAAGAAAGAGTGTCAGGAATGTATGCGCTAACTTGTGCACGAACAAATGTGTGACTGATTAGAATTGCACGCCTATTCGCTCCGGCTACCTTAGAACTACGCATACCAATGCCCCTTCTCGCGCTGTCCAATACTTAAAAATCCTACGTGTGCGTCTGTTACCTTGTTATTATGGGTTCTGATGTTCCTAATTCTGTCGTCCTCCGTGGTCTAGGGGTACTGTGCTAGCCTCGGGTTCCGAAGGTCGTGGTTTCAAACCCGGCGGAGGACGATGGATTTTTTTTTCGGGCGTTAAAATCCTTAGCATGGTTTTCTTCGGTGATCCCGTGTCGTAGATTTACAGCACGTAAAGGAATCTCAAGCCTGATAAAGAGGCCTCTGAGCAAAATTACCGGCCTTTCACTCCCAATATAGAATAGGACGCTAAGGACCACAGTAGTTTAAGTGCGTCCATAAATAAAACAACTCGTTCGCTACTTCGGCTGTTGCTAATGACTTTTTCCTGGGCAAATCTTTTCAGCTCAAGCCTATTGCTTATACGTTGATTTAATATACGGAAATTACTTAGGTATAGCAATTGTATTTCTATCTGCTATTTATTTATTTAATTATTTATATCTTTCTGACAATAGTCACGGTATAAATGGATACACAAGATGAGCCAGATCACCCATAACAGGCATGCATTTCGTAAAATACGGCATTAAAATTATAAAGACAAAAATATTTATAAGTAAAGTACATGTGAATTTTCACTTGAGCTTGCTTTCATCAGTCAGCTATAACCGGAAGTGAGGTCAGTGTGAGTGGGGCGTCAAATAGAGCACCATTAGATACAGCTCTTCAAAACAAACAACTCGTAAGAAACGTTCCAGGAGAAAAACATGAAAAGAACGGCGCCCACAAACCCTAGATATCATTAATAGTCATTCAGGAATGTTACAAAAACAAAATTGAAATTAATGTTGGCAAAGAAAGCTCAGATGGCCTTGCACAATAGTGAAATAACTATAAAAGTGAACTCAAATACCTTACTTCTGTAGGGTCCGGCAGAGGATCGGGTTATTTTGCATTACGTGTTTTCTCTTATAGCTCAGTGAATAAAATGAAAGCTACGTGCGCATTGTGTTACTATGTCAATGCCATTCAATAAACATGGATATAAAAATATTGGTTAAGAACTTTGAGGAAACTGGTTCGACACTGAAGAAACAGCTTTCAGGTAGCAGAAGGACCAATGGTACACTAGTAAATGTTGATGTACTAAGGGTCGGTTTCGCCAACGGATGCTAAATTTTAACACAATGTTGAGCTGATTTAACACTGAAGTTAATACAAATTCTTTTCATCAAACAATGTTAACTTTAACAATTTGTTAAAGTCGGTGTTAAGTTAACATGGCGATCAAGGGTATCTTAAAAGACGTTTAACAAATGTTAGAAGTTGGAAAATGGCTGCCGAAACCAAGCTGTTGATGCGAATTTTCTACAATTGACATTTTTAATGCCATTCCTAATAGAAGAGTAGTTGTGCGTCATAATAAAATTGAAACCCTGCAAAAGGAGGAATTTTTAAACCAATATGAACTGTTCAAGGAGTCATAAGCTTGGTTTTATGGGAAATACGAGAGGTTAAAATACTACCAATAGAAGCACGCCTCTTTCTCCTATGCTACAAGTGTTAATTGGGTACTTAGATTTTGTGCTACTAACATTTTTCGTTTACTTGGTGGGTGATAATGTTGGTACGAGGGGCACTATTTATATTTTGAGCCTTGACAACCCTGAATGTTGTAGGTGCCATCTAACGTTTCCATTGGAAATTTTGACATTTTTGACCATAATCTACTTCAAACCTTTTGTCAATAGAGCGTCATTTGTTTTGTTTACACTAACTTGAAAATTGCGTGTCAGCAAAAACATGGAATTAACTCGTGAAAATGTTCGTGCAATGATTTATTACGACTTCCGACGTGGAATATCAAGACAAGAGTGCATAGATCAACTAACTTGCACATTTGGCGACGAAGCTCCATCCTTTGAGACTGTGACCGGCGTTCGCTCAATGATGAAGTTCGTGAAGGTCGTCCAAAATCATTTGTGACAGAAAACATTGATGCTGCGCAAAAACTAATAATGAAAGATCGTCATGCGACATATTGTCAGATTGAGGCATCCCTAGGTATTAGTTCCACCATCATATATAAAATATTGCATGATTATTTAGCCGTGAAAAAGATTTCCACCCGTTGGATCCCACATAATTTGACGCAATCTCAAAAATATGCTCGTGTCGATTGGTGTACAAAAATGCTCAATAAATACAATGGCGTGTCTCAAAAGACGTATATAAGATTGTAAAAGGTGACGAATCGTGGATCTATGCGTATGAGCCAGAACGTAAACAGCAGTCGACTGTATGGGTGTTTCAAGATGAAGTAAATCCAACAAAAGTTGTTCGCACTCGAAGCACTTCGAAGCAAATGGTCGCCTGCTTTTTCAGCAAAATTGGCCATGTGGCAACAGTGCCTTTAGAGGAACGTAAAACGGTCAATGCCGAATGGTACACACCATTTGTTTGTCGGAAGCCTTCGGTGAAGTAAGGAAAACCAACAAGAACCGTAGAATCATTCTTCATCAAGACAATGCGAGCGCACACACATCTCGTCTAACAATGTAGTATTTGAAGGCTCAAAAAATCGAATTTATGTGTCATCCGCCATACAGTCCTGATTTGGCACCCAATGACTTCTTTTTGTTCCCGAACATCAAGAATAAATTGCGTGGACAACGATTTTCGTTGGCAGAAGAAGCCGTTGATGCCTTCAAAAACCATGTTTTGGAGTTGTCTCAAGAAGACTGGAATAAATGCTTTGACAAATGGTTCAAACGCATGCAAAAGTGTATTGATCATAAAGGAGAATATTTTGAAAAACAATAAAGCAGTTTTCAATCAGAAATTACCTTGTTTTAATTATTAGGCTCAAAATATAAATAGTGCCCCTCGTAGTTCCAAAGCTACCGTTTGTGGGTTTATCCGGAAGGTTTACAAAGAAATTTCTTCAAGAATCAAGCACTATTTTTTTCGGTCTGCTTGATTAATCAGCCATAACACACTTTCGGCCTTTTAATTTTAATGCGGTGTCCACCATCAGTTTTAAACCGTCTTACACGCTTTTTGCACCTAACATTTCTGATGCTGCATTTTAGATTAGCATAAAGTTGCCGCAGTTGCTTACTGCTCTTAAGAGAAACGCGTCCATTACAATTAAATTACTCGCAAATTTTGTCCCAGGCTGCAATCTTATCCTTTAATGTAAAACCGTCAGATTTTTGACAGTTGATAATACGTCTATACTTATTAACCAGATGTTAATTAAGGCATTTCAAACGGTGAAACATTTATTTCAGTTGATATCGCAATTCTAACCTCAAACAATCGGGAACATCACATGGCAATTGCCATGAATGTAAATAGTTGTCTGCTACTGACACAGAGAGCGCAGCGATACGTGCATCGGAGCACGTTCAGAAGCAGTGTAGTCCGGTCACCGCCTTCTCGAAAACTAGCGTTCGCAGCTGTCTTTGACGTTAACAGTATGTTAGCTAACAATTTGTTATAAAAGCTTGATGAAACGCAAAATTTTAACCTGATGTTAAACTTAAAACACCGTGTTAACAAACAAGATGTTGGAGCATTTTTAACATCGGTTGGTGAAACCGGCCGTAAGAGTTGCTGTGAACAGAAGTCCAGTGCATTCAGTGGTGAAGTATTCTGCTGATATGAACTTATCGGAGAGGGCTGTAAGAAGAATATTGCACTTACATCTTCATTTCCATCCCTATAAGTTTCATCTAGTGGACAAACTAAAGTCTTGTCGTTTCTCTCGCGAGTAACATTTTATGAAGAGATGTTAAATTACATGAATGAAGACGAGAACTTATTGACAAAGTATGGTTGTCTGAGGCATCACATTTTTATCTGTCTGGCTTTGTAAACAAACATAATTTCAGATATTGATCTCGAAACAATCCTCTTCAGTTACACGAGAAACCATTGCACAATGAGAAAGTAACCGTTTGGTGTACCGTGTCCTCTTCTGGAATAATTGGCTCTTTCGTTTTTGAGGATGATGAGGGGAAAACAGCGGCCGTGACATCAGCCAGGTACATGAACATGATTCAAAACTTTCTTGTTAATGAAATTACACGGTTCCCTTGTGTTACCTGGTTCCAACAAGATGGAGCCACTAGTCACACTGCGGGGACCTACATGAATGCCTTAAGGAGACTTTGCCAAATCAAATCATCTACAGTAGAGGTGACATCAGCTGCCCAGAAAGATTCCCTATTGGACAGTGTGCGATTTCTTGTTATGGGGATACTTGAACATTGTTGTCTTTAAAGATCGCCCGCAAAATATTGAAACACTAAAGGCCAATAGGTATTCGTGTTGAAATCACCAATTTCCCCCGGACATGTTGCATCGCTATATGCACAATTTGTGGCCGACGTTTGAGTGTGTGCGAGTGAATAATGTTTTCAAGAAATAAACGGCATATTATGTTGGTTAAGAATTACATATACTTATGAAAATATGTTTTCTTATATAGAATCAACAATTTAAAGTCGCCCATTCCTCTGGCGGACCCGTTACTACGAGAGGCACTATTTATATTTTGAGCCTAATAATTAAAACAAAGTAATTTCTGACTGAAAACTGCTTTATTGTTTTTCAAAATATTCTCCTTTATGATCAACACACTTTTGCATCCGTTGGAACCACTGTCAAAGCATTTATTCCAGTCTTCTTGAGACATCTCCAAAACATGGTTTTTGAAGGCATCAACGGCTTCTTCTGCCAAAGAAAATCGTTGTCCACGCAATTTTTTCTTGATGTTCGGGAACAAAAAGAAGTCATTGGGTGCCAAATCAGGACTGTATGGCGGATGACTCATCAATTCGATTTTTTGAGCCTTCAAATACTCTGTTGTTAGACGAGATGTGTGTGCGCTCGCATTGTCATGATGAACGATCCTACGGTTCTTGTTGGTTTTCCTTACTTCACCGAAGGCTTCCGGCAAACAAATGGTTGTGTACCATTCGGCATTGACCGTTTTACGTTCCACTAAAGGCACTGTTGCCACATGGCCAGTTTTGCTGAAAAAGCAGGCGCCCATTTGCTTCGAGTGCGAACAACTTTTGTTGGATTTGCTTCATCTTGAAGCACCCATACAGTCGACTGCTGTTTACGTTCCGGCTCATACACATAGATCCATGATTCGTCACCTGTTACAATCTTATATACGTCTTTTGAGGCACCGCCATTGTATTTCTTGAGCATTTTTGTACACCAATCAACACAAGCATATTTTTGACATTGCGTCAAATTATGTGGGATCCAACGAGAGGAAACCTTTTTCACGGCTAAATAATCATGCAATATTTTATATATGCTGGTGGAACTAATGCCTAGGGTTGCCTCAATCTCACAATATGTTGCATGACGATCTTTCATTATTAGGTTTTGCACAGCATCAATGTTTTCTGTCACAAATGATTTTGGACGACCTTCACGAACTTCATCATTGAGCGAACGCCGGTCACAGTCTCAAAGGATGGAGCTTCGTCGCCAAATGTGCAAGTTAGTTGATCTATGCACTCTTGTCTTAATAATCCACGTCGGAAGTCGTAATAAATCATTGCACGAACATTTCCACGAGTTAATTCCATGTTTTTGTTGACACACAATTTTCAAGTTAGTGTAAACAAAACAAATGACGCTCTATTGACAAAATGTTTGAAGTACATTGTGGTCAAAAATGTCAAAATTTCCAATAGAAACGTCAGATGGCACCTACAACATTCAGGGTTGCCAAGGCTCAAAATGTAAATAGTGCCCCTCGTACAAATAGTGATGGTGTTGGGCTGCCGAGTGCATGTACACACATTTGGCATCCCATTACGGTTGTGCGAGAGGAAGTTTTGTAAATCTGTGAAATTCCCCGCGGTTACTTTTAATGGTAGCTTTTGTAATAGGCATTGGCCCCTCCCGGTAACCAATGTTTCTAAGTTAACGTTTTATTTTGACTTGCTGCAAGCAGAAGTATAACATCGTATTTTATATCTAAATCAAATGCAGTGGCATTCAGCTAAAATACCTGTAGATTATAAACATACACAAGTTCCCTGTGATGACAAAGGGACTGTGTATGTATGTTTATGTTTCCCTATCAGTGGCCATGTAGTAATGTATTTTAACATGTTGTGTAGGAAGGGACACCATGCACCTCGACCCCCAATGGATCTTTTGTGCGTACGTAGAGCGGGGCGGCGCAAGTCGACAGAGACGCGCAGAATTCCCCAACAGTTCCAGGCTTGACCACCCGCCACGGGAGAGTCACTCGGAGACGTACCTCTAGTGGGACCGGGGAAACACGACCCAGCAGTGGAGGCTCGACAGGCTTCCCTCTAGCAGGGCCAAGAAGAAGTTCCACATCGCAAGCCTCTGAGCCATCTGCCCGACACCGACCGAACCACAGCCCCGGAGTCAACCTGAACAATGAAATGCAAATTAAATAAGAGGAAGTGGGGAGAGAAGAAATCCGTGTTAGAATATACTCTCCAGCATTCATGGTCAAAGTGGGCGGCCACCGGGAATCGAACGGGGAGCTCCCCAATGCGAGCCTCACACGTTACCTCGGAGTCATCTCAATCGATAACGTATTGTGGAACATAATTACGTAAATTTGCTATTTGACGGTCCTATTAACTATTTGAAACTATTATGATGGGCGCCGGTATTGAGTGTAAACAAACAGCTGCTGTCACTGATGTGTTAGCTTTGTTTACGTTATACCTGTAGGCACAACGGGTCCCAGGTTCCGAGACTAATAGCAAGTGCGTAGAAAAATGAAGATAACATTGCCACGAATAACAAATCTAAAGAATGACGTACTACTGTTACATAGCGGTGTTTAGTTCCTCTATTACCCACTTAACAGTAAGTAGGGGGAGTATTGTATTCGATACCGAGATCTCACAGGAATTGCATGTTTTAAGGCCCCTGAGTCCAAAAATAGCATTTTTAGAAAAAGGTCTATGTATCTGAACAGCGTTCTCAAAAACGAAGAATCCGATAAATACCAAACTTGGTGTTTTAAGTTTTGTATCATCTAAAGATGCGACACGAAGGTTTTCAAGAAAATCCCCCCACCCCAAACTACCACATTTTTCGAAAATCTTTTCTAAAAAATGGCTCTAATGTTTTGATTAATATAGCATACATCCTGCATTTTCTGGGAATGGCTTGTGAAGTCCTCTTCATTCGGAAGGAACTTATAATCTTGTATAACTGGTAAACGTTAAGCGATAGACAAAAACGTACCACACAAAAAATGTAACACACAATTTTCTTCAAATAGCTTTCTTGTGGCATAGGCCATTTCCGAGGTATCCGTTATTAAAGGTTCGAATTGTTCAACACTTCCTGTTTCTGCAAAGGTTTATCTCGGTTAAAATGAACTAGATAGGAAAATACAGTTTCGTAACAATAGTTCGTGTGCCCACTAATAAGGCATAGAGGATAGAGAAAGTCATGTGAATGTAACACATTCTTTTTATCATGGTCATGTAAAGAGCATAAAATTTTGAAGTCCTTAAATGGCGACACCCTCTTCAGAAATATGACTATCGCTCTACTTGGCTTATCATACAACGAAATGTGTAAACGACTTATGGATTAACAGGAATAATAACTTCTTGTAAGAACAGTTTGTTGAGTAGTGAATGTAATAGATCAGCAAGAATTTCGTTTTTTGTCCAGGGGTACTAAAACATGTATTTTCGCCGTAATCTCTGTATATAATTACTTTCTACTACGTAGGGAAAGTATTGCATTTCACCCAAAATTTGATACAGATATTTCACCGGAAATGCATGTTTTGAGAATTCCTGAATCCAAAAAAAGCATTTTTAGGAAAAGGTCTGTTTGTCTGTGTAGATGTATGTCTGTGAACAGCATAACTTAAAAACGAAAAGTCGAATAAATACCAGCCATGGTATTTAAGTTCAGTATCTCTCAAAGATGCGACATGAAGATTTTCAAGAAAATCCCCCCACTCCAGTCTACCCTTTACACGGAACATTTTTCGAAAATTTTGATTTTCTTAAAAATGGCTGTAACGATTTTGATTAAAATATCATCTATTTAAGATATTTTCATGACAAATCAAATGCATATCTTGAATTTTCTGGGAATGTCCCCAAAAGTGGTCTTGTTTCTGAATGGCTTCTCCATAACTGGTAAACCGCAAGAGATAGACAACATTTTTCTACACAAAAATGTAGATCTCGTTAAAACACACAATTTATGGCACATTTTTTTTTTTTTTTTGGTCGAGTGAACCATTTCCGAGATATTCCTTGTTATGTGTTTGAATTCTTCAATACTGTTACTTTTTCTCAAGTGGGAATCGTTATTCGTTTTTAATTTCCTGGACATGCAAAGAGAATAGAATGCTTCACATAGCAACCAGCTCTTAAAACATTTGACTATCGCTTAAAGTCTACCATATTCCCCTTGCATCTACAAGAAAACTAGCAATAAGATTAACATCTCAATTAATATGAAGTAGATGGAGAATAAGCGTTTGTAAAATAGTTTTACAAGAGTAGAGAAAGTCATGTGAGTGTAACACATCAGATTTTTTTATTGCACTGTAAATACCTGTTCAATTACTAGGTGCGTGGTGGAGAAAGTAAATCAGCTTTTGTAAGAATAGGAACACATCGGGATTTTTTTTTAAAGTGAAAGCCAATACCGTGTGAAGGTACGAGTATAAAAATAGCAAACCTTGAAGTTTGGTTTTGCATGTGGTCAGCTGAAGGATCTGCAGTTATTTCGCTTGCAGAGACTGCTGGCATGTTGTACATACGTACATTATACGACCGTTATGAGGAAGAGGGAGGGGGAGAGAAGGTAGCAAAAGGTTCCCCCTAAAAGCTCGCGCGTTCACATCTGCCGCAGTTCCAGCTGAACAATTGTTTGGACATACGTGTGGTATAGTCAGTTTACCTACACAACTGGTGCAATCAGCATTTCCAACTTCAGTTCAGAAAAGTGTTGGCAGATGCACCATTTGCACTAGTAGTGTTGCATTCATTTTATAATGTGATTATTTGTGTATTTAAATCAGTTTATAAAATTCTTTGAGTATTGTAAAATATGTAATGCTTTGTGGGCTTTTGAAATTAGGTAAACTGTAATTTTAATACCGTATGTCTAGCTTTAAGCTCGCAGTTGTACTTTCTCTGCCCTTGTATTGCACCCAAAAATTAGGTTTCGAGACCCCACCGGGCCTTCAGGTGCTTCGAACCCCGGTCTGACCTGAGTATGTATGAACAGTGCAACTTACTAAACAGTCTGATGTGATACATTCATATGCTATAACTATTCTTACCGAAGCTTATTTTTCTATCTACTTCTGTTAATCGAGATAGACTTTTGCGGAAATATAGGAGACCAGCCTCACTTAGATTACTAATAAACAAAGATGGCTGATATCGCATGTAAGAGCGATTAACGCTCTAACTTGAGTTACTATAGCTCAGCAACTTAGAAAAAAACCTTGGGAGGAGGGGTACCTCCCCCTCTCTAACTGCCTTGAGCGAGCATGCCTCTCCTACTCTGTCTCTGAGTCGCTGTTTAAGTACCACACGCCATAATTTTGCCTAGTCGGTGTTTTGTTCTATTCTCACAAAATCAATTATCATATCACTTTTGTAACTATCCAACTGTAGAGGCAGCACTACAGACACAAGAGCATTGCAACAAAAATGCGTGTTTGTAGATTGCTGTGACAGGCCACGTGCAGCGGGTGTGAAAACAAGTGTTTGCATATAACTAGCGATAGCATTTCACATACATACAGTATTATCATGGGATATCTTCCGAAAGTTAATTCACACTTTTTAGGGCATTTCATAGCCTTCACTCCCCCATCTATCTCTTTAGGAAAAAAAGTTCTTCGTTGATTGATTTTCATAATACAAATTATTTCAATTGAGGTTTTACAAAGAAAACTAGCGCCTTTAATTTTTTTTACAGGGAGACCAATCACACATCATCATCTCGAAACTGTGCTCTTTAACACACCTCTTACAGAACTGCAATACGTTTTTGAGTTATCACGATGTAAACAAGATCCTTTTAAATGTTTCTACATTATAAAATTGCTGTATTCACAACAGCGACGTGACGCTTGTTTCCCGCGTATCAGCCCACTTCCTCTTCAAGACACCTCATTGGATAACTCAGTAGTTAAAGGTAAAAGACAAGTAGAGTGGAGGGGCGATTTCTCCCTCCTGAATACTCACGCAGTCCATAGACCGAAGGATTCTACTAAGTTGTTACGTATACTAACCAGAGAACATCACCAGACAACCTACCTATTTACAAACGACACGTTATATTTCTGTCTTCTGCTATTATTATGACACATTGTCATATACTGTTGTGTAATATTGTTTTCTTCGGTACAAAGGTTTGGTCATCACCTTCCTTCTCCGCCATATTCGCTGATTACTATAACCTGGATGCATCTTAGGTGTTAAATTAAGCAGTGAACCTGCTATGGACTTACCATGCTTATGGTATTAAACGTTGTAAATTACTGTACTGTAATAGCATGAAGGACAATTTATAGTTATGTTTTAATATGACCGGCGTACTTACTTAAACCAAACAATTAAATTTTGAGGCAGCATTTTTAACACTTCAATGACATCAGTCTAATTATATAATATAAAATTTAATAACAGCCCGCCTTAAAGCAATATGTATATAATATATAAAAAGTGTATGTAACAGTCATTGTATTATGTACATGTATAATAATGTTATGTGAATGTATTACGTAGTTTAACAATGTAGGAGCTGTGAGAATAAAAGCAAGCTGCTTTCCGTAACAAACAGAATTACAAAGCAAAAGCCGAAAGTTGCTAACAATGAGATAACCTTGAGGCAACAATAAATTAGAAAGTTTAATAAAGGCTACTAATAATTCTTGGAACAATAATGTAATATTTAAAACAGTTTATGAATAGCCAATCAAAAACTAGAAAAAGCCTAAGTTAAATAAAAGTATTCTATTGGAGTAGGATTAGCCAATCAGAGACTTGAAATAGAGAAATTGTACAAATTCAGGCTGGAGACGCTACAAGGAAGCGCAACCAAGCAGTCCAGTTTTCGGTATGGTGCGTGTTCAGTGTGAGACATGAAATTTTATTGCGGAGAGAATAATATAAAGTTTACGTCTTTAAAAGTGCAAATAACAATAATCTCACAGCTCTACAGTAGGGTACATCAGTGAAGTGTTACTTATTCGTGTGAAGGATTAATAAACAAAGTACAATACAATTATAATTTGTGTAAGCCTTGTTCTTTAGCTGTACCAGCCCTGCTAAGAAATACGTGTTCTAAAAATACTACTGACGCAGCCGAGGTATATATATATAATATTTAAATAAATATTAAAACACAAAGTTGATTTTTTTAAACGTGGGGACGAAGGCCACAGCTTCAAGTTGGTATACCATACGTGGTGCAACAGTTAAACCACTTCAAATTTGGCTCCCATACGTGGGGCAATTACTTCAAATTCATGCTTTTTGTTTTACGCGGTCTTTTTCCTCTAAAAATAAAACCGCACACAGACAGACAACGCTTACAACAAAAAATGCAAAAAGAATTCAAAGATATAGTTAACAAAGCTAAGACAAGTTGCATTATAGTAACCTCTATAGCTTCTTACACATTTCGTTGTAACTACAAGGGGATACAGGAAACCGAATCCATAGGCAGATAAGAGCACTATAAACAAAATAATGGTGACTTAACGCAACAAATGTAAAGTATTGGAAAATTCAAACCAAGAGCAACGAACATGTCGAAAATTGTTAATACAAAAATAAGAAGATAAACTCTATGTTATGTTATAGCGAGGTCTATATTTTTTTGTGTACCACACTTCTGTATCTTAGGGAATTCTGAATGCAGACGACTTCATAGACTATTGCCAGAAAATTAAAGATATACATTTTATTTGCCATGAACATTTCTTAGACATTTGGTATTTTAAACTAAATTTTAGTACCTTTTTTAGAAACTCAAGAATGTTGAAAAATGTTGCATATGAAGAGTAGTTTGGGGGAGGGCTTTTCTTGTGTTTCGCCCCCCTGGAAGTTGCTGAACTTAAACAAAAAACTTTAATATATACCCGGCGTCCCCCCACCTTTTGATGTGTGTTATTGTCTCTCGAAACGATTATTTTCGGTGAATTCTCGACATCAGCTTTTAGCTGGTAGAGAAAATAATAAAATGAATACCTGTGGTTCAGAGTTTAAGTAACATTTCTATCAATCCTGGAACATAATGAGGCAATGGACATTCTCCTTTGTCTTTGACATTACTTGTCTGCCAAAATCCTCATCTTTTCCTGGCACTTGTTCCAAGTTCTGCATCACTAATTTCCCTTGTTGTAGGCGGCAGTTGCATCACGCGCACTGCAGTGTCCATAGGCTCGATCATGCGGACCTCATAAACATTTGTCTGAGATGTAAATAACTTCCTAAATTTATAGAGCTGCAATAGCACTGAGATTGCAGTACAAGTATCAAAACACAGATAGTCTATCTACAGCGCTTTTCCTTCACACTGAGGCCACCATACGGCTGCTCGCGCACCGGCCGCCGCAGCTCTGACTCCCGCCAAAACAGTTAAAATATCACGTTCTTATAGTTACAGTTACAATAAGCACGTACCTTATCAAAAGAGATGTTGGGAAATGTCCTTCTATGCCCACACATTTTTGGCATCTCAGAAAGTTCTCATTCATACTCCAGAGTTCAATATGCTAAATTGAGTGAATTTCTCGCCTAATGTTTTCTTTGTTCATCCAATGTATGGGGTTAGTTGCATGTGTTGAAGATGTTTGCTTCACATATGGAAAGCCAATTTGAAGTAGGAGTTATATTGTAGTTCAACTGTTGGGTAGCCGATCTTGAAGTAGTTGTAACCACGTGTACCTGGTAGCCTTCGCCCCAAATGTTTAAAAATATTAACTTTGTAATTTGACTGTTTCTTTAAATATTATATATTTATGTTTGCCTCGGCTGCATCAGTATTATTGTTATAGACATGTTTCTCTTTGCAGGGATGTGGTGCGACTGAAGAATGTAGGCTTACACAGATTATAATTTTTACTTCACTACATTTATTAATCCTTGACACAATTTAAATAATACTTCACTGATATAGAGAGCTGTGAGATTCTTTTATTAATTACTTGCACTTTTTAATACGTAAACTATTTTCGTCTCACACGAATGCATATTAAATTTCTCGAGGACGCATCTCGCATCAGGAACACTGTCTTCAACTAACACGTCAAGTTATGAACACCGTCTACCGACAACTGACTTGATTTCTATCGCCTAAATTTGTAAGTTTCTGTATTTCAAGTCTCTGATTGGCTATTCCTAATCCAATAGAATACTTTTATTTAACTAAAGCTTTTTCTGGTTGTTGATGGGCTATTTTTATGAACTGTCACAAAAATTACATTATTGCTTCCAAGAATCACAAGTAGTATTGTTAAACTTTTAAATTGATTATTGCCTCAAGGTTACCTCATTGTTACCTCATTGTTAGCAACTTTTAACCTATTATTCTCACAGCTCCTACATTATTAAATTACGTAATACATTCACGTAACATTATTACACATGTATACAATAATATGAACATTTACAATGACTGTAATATACACTTTTTATATATTGTTACATACACATATTGCTTTAAGGCGGGCTGTTATATTTTTTTATTACATAATTTGACTGAAATCATTTAACTGTTAAAAATACTGCCTCAGTGTAATCAGAGTTGTGTAAATCTTTGTAACTGAATTTTGCGAAATGTTGGAGTAATTGATCCACGCTTCATATTTTTCTTTGACGAAGCATGGTTCCATTTATATGGGTATATTTCGTCGCAAAATAACACACATTCAGTACACAGAAACCCGATTTTATACACGAGATTCCCTTGTATGACACCAAAATTGGTGTGCAGTAAATGCATACAGAATAATAGACCCATGTAATGTAGAGAGATACAGGGATGACTTACACCGTTTTTGGAACAGGTGACCAACGCTAAATGTAGGTCTGGATTTTCCCACAAGGGTTTGCTACCGCACATACAGTAATTAAATTTAATTCAGGAAATGTTTTAAGATAGGATAATTATGGTCCTTACACTCCCTTGATTTAATTTAATGTGGCTTTTATCTATGGGGGAAGTTGAAAAAAATCTGTATGCCATAAACCTCGCACACTTAAAGAACTAATGGAAAACGGGCGAGAAATTCACCTAATTTCGGATATTGAACTCTCGAGTTTAAATGAAAATTTTCTGAGAAGATGCAGAAATGTGTGGATAGAGAAGGACAACATCTCTTATGATAAGGTGTGTTTTATTATCATTGTAACTGTGAGAACGTGAGGCTGTTGCGGGAATATTTGTTTCGGCGGGAGTCCGAGCTGCGGCGGCCGGCGCGCAAGGAGCACGGTGGCCACTGTGTGAAGGAAAAGGACTGTATAGTTATACTAATATATAAAGAGGAAAATATAAATGTACCTTTTGTTCAAAGGTGTCTCAGAATGGACTCGTTCGATGTAACCAATTTCGCATTGCTGCCAAAACTCAAGCCAGGGTTGGCCAACGCATTTTGAGTTTGGGCCAGTAGATCAATAGAATTTATTTGAAGGCCATCTAACTAAATGTATGTTAATAACTGTTTTCAAGTATTATAGTTCAGCAACATAGAAAACACCCCTGGGAGGGGTAACTCACCTGATCATATATTCCCCTTCTCTAACTGCCTTGGGCGGTCATGCCACTGAGTCGCTGCTTAAGCAACACCCGCCATAATTTCGCCTAGTCCGTGTTTTATTCTATGCTCACAAAATCTTTTATCACACCACAATTGTAACTATACAACTCTAGAGGCAGGACTAAAGACACGAGCATTGCAACAAAAACGTTGTGTTTGTAGACTGCCGTGACAGGCAATGCAAAGGGCGAGGTTCAGCAGGTTGAAAACAAGTGTTTGCACATAACTAGCGATAGCATTTGACATACATGCGGTATTATCATGGGATATCTTCCAAAAGTTAACTCTCACTTTTTAGGGTGTTTCATAGCGTTCACTCCCCCATCTATCTCTTCAAGGAAAAAGGGTCCTCGCTGTTTGATTTTCATAATACAAATTATTTTAGTTGAAGTTTCACAAAGAAAACTAGCGGCTTTAATTTTTTTACAGGGAGACCAATCACACAGCTTCATCATCATGTCGGAACTGTACTCTTTAACACACCTCTTACAGAACTGGAATAACGATTTTAGTTTTTGATTTATCAGATGTAAACAAGATCCTATTAAATTTTTCTACATTATAAAATTGCTGTTCACAACAGTGACGTGACACTATGTTTTCCGCGTGTCAGCCCACTTCCTCTTTAAGACACCTCATTGGATAACTCAGTAAGGAAGAGACAAGTAAAAGTCATTAAACTGTTCTTATTCACTTTTTTTACTTTTAAAGAACATCATATGATTTTACACTTCTTTAAAATTATCATAAAATTAAACTCACCCCTTATTACACTAACCAATAAGAACTGCCAATGATTTTTACAGACCTGTAATGTTAATGAGACTTTTCAACTTCCTTTTCTCTTATCAGTTACTCAATATTAGGTGTAATTTTTTTATATGCACAGAACAAATATTAGCAAGATGTAACAGTTGAACATAACTTATTGTTAATAACATTCACAGCAGAAAAGGTTTCCTCCAAATGTATGTGAAGACAGATCAGCAGTCGAGCCTTAGAGCAACATCCTGAACTTCCAGACAAATTAAGAGAAACAGGTAATTCACAATGCTCTTAGTTTAGCACAAGGTTCTGAATGTTTTTGTTATTTCCGTTTGGAAATATTGGGAGTATTTATAAATCTTAGACTCCGAAATGCAACATTAATTTATGAATAAATCTTTCAGATTCGAAAGAGGAAGAGTCTATATTTATAAACGAATTCACATCGGATCTTGAGTTACCGGAGGTCATTACTTGGCCGTCCTTGTGACTAACATTAGGCTGTCACTTTGTCAAATATATCAATAGAAATTCAACATTAACATCATATTTTCTTATAAGCAAGAGTATCTGTTTACCAATTCTGAGCTCTTAGGTTCATTGCCTTCTGGATCTTCCTGAGTTGCTAAGTTAGTCTTATGCTTTTTTACTTTCTCTACTAGTATAGTAAGTAGGGGAAGTACTGCATTCCACCCAAAAATTCAATACCGATATTTCACCGGAAATACATGTTTTTGAGGTGACCTGAATCCAAATAAAGCATTTTTGGAAACATGTCCGTGTGTGTGTCTGTGAACAGATAACTCAAAAACGAAAAGCTGGATAAATACCAAACTTGATATTTGAGTTTCTTGTCTTCCAAGGATGCGACATGAAGGTTTTCAAGAAAATCCTCCATCCCAAACTATCCTTTACAGGGAACATTTTTTGAATTTCTCAAAAATGGCTCTTAACTATTTTGATTAAAATATAGATATATTAAAGATATTTAAATGACAAATAAAATGTACATCTTGAATTTTCTGGGAATAGCCTGTGAAGTCATCTATATACGGAAAGAATTTTGAATAACTGGTAAATATTAAGGGACAGACGAAGACGTACTGCACAAAAAAAAGTAGATCTCTATTAACACACAGTTTATTTCAAATAACTTTTTTGTGGCGCAAGCCATTTCTGAAATACGAGGGCAATCCAGAAAGTCCTAGACGTTTTGGTCTATCGTGGCGATGAGTAGCCCTAGAGCCCCATCTTGGTGCCAGAACGTTCCTACATTCAGTACGCATCCAGCTGTGGTAGCGTGAGGACTGTGCCTTCCTTACTGTGCTCTTTGTGAGTTGTTAAAATATGCGCTGCAATATAAAATCCCGCCACTTGTGAAGTGCGGTTGGCTAAAAAGAACAAACCAATTGAAATTTATCGTCAACTTTGTGATGTTTACGGGCAGGGAATAATGAGTGAAAGCCGAGTCAGGCCGTACCAATGTTCACGACGAGGATCGCAGTAGTAGGTATAGCCTTATGACTGACGAACTGTCAATGCAAATCAATGACAAAATTCGTGAAAATCGTCGTTTCACGATTACAGAACTTTCGGAACATTTCTCCCAAATTTCACGGAGTTTGGTGCATCAAATTGACGCTTTGATACTGACGCTGAACTGCATGGCGGTGTAAACCAGTGGTTGAAGTCGCAGGCGGCAGACTTCTACAGAGAGGGTATTGAAAAACTTGCGCCACGGTATGATAAATGCCTCAATTTGAATGGCAATAATGTAGAAAAATAGCTTGAGTGTACCTTTCAAATGTAGATAATAAACTAATATTTGCATTTTGTTAATTGTTTATTTCAAAACGTCTGGGACTTTCTGGATTACCCTCATATGCGTTATTAATAATTTGAATTGTTCAATAGTTTCTTTCTTTTCAAGGCCTTTTGATATTCAGTTGTTCTTTGCGATGTTATGGAAACAGTATGGAATTTTAAGGCCAGCATATAGCGTTCGGTTCTTAAACTTTTGACTATCGCATTGTATCTATAATGCAGTTTATGTTTATCTCAATTAAAATGAAATAGAAACATAAACTCTTGTAAGAATAGTTTGTATAAATAATAATAATAATAATAATAATAATAATAATAAACGATAAAGAATGGAGTAAATCAGTGAATGAAACACATCAGAACTTCCTCTGGCGTTAAACATTTCCGAAATATTCTTTGATATTGGTTAGAGTTCAAATACTTTCGTATTTTCTCGTGTTCATACAAATGGTATGGAACTTCAAAGCCATCACTTTTTAAAAACCACTTAAGTTTACTGTATTCTTCTTATACGAACCACGAAATATATACATATAATGTATTAAACAAGAAGTAGACGGATGAATGAGAAGAGTGAGTAGAGAAAGTCAGGTAAATGTAACACACAAGATTTATTAGAAGCCGGTTGGACGCGTTCTCCCTTACTTTTGGATGCAGACAACTTGAAAACCACTGCTGATCTGAAAGAGGTCCTTGTAAGTCAAGACTGGGAAGGATAGGTTTTCCAAGATAAAAAGAGGACATCCTCGTGATATTGATCCTGTTTTAACGACACGTGCCGTCTTTTATGTCAAGAATATAATGGCTACGTCATTTTATGCAGCTTCAAGATACGTCATACTTTTGTACAGTTTTCTGTGAAACGGAAATGACGGATTTGTATCAGAAATTCTCGGTAGGCCGTGACATAACGTTGCTATGGGAACGACGGCCTTGCTTCAAGTATTTCCGCGTGTCATTTGTTAGCTCGTGCAACCAAGTTACATTGGGGAATTCATTAAGTTGCACCGGGTCGCAGTTCTGATAAATCGATTATAGCAGGTCAATTTGTTTAATGGACCCTTCTGATACACCAGTCAGTCTGGAATGTACAGCTCATGCAAACGTACAGGATATTGTAGAAATCAAACGGATGGTCATATATGTCTCTGTTTTAATTTTTGTGAATTTAATTCTCGTTTGGGACAAGATTCGTATGTCTGTAAAGGGCAGGAATCATTAATGTTCCCTGGCCTATATTATGTCAGTCTGGAATGTACAAAGAGTTGCATGGGTTCACGCAAATGTACAGGATATTGTAAACATCAAATGGATGGTCATATACAGGATGTAACAAAAATGTACGGCACAAATTGCAGGACACATTCCTCACACGTAGACGAAGAAATTGTGTTATATGAACATGGGTCTGAAAACGTTTTGTCGCTATGTTTACAACTCATTAATCATGGGAAACACACAATAATAGAACGTACCAGCATACCACATGCAACGCTTTCTCACAAGAAATGTTCAATATGCCCCACGTGAGCATTGATACATGCATCAATCCGCCGTCGTAGTGAATCCGGATGCGCTGATGTATCCATGGAGTATTGCGTATGGTTTCGCAGCCTTCCATAGTGCGGGCACGGAGACTGGACTTCTGCTACTGGGGTTCGATACATAAGAGTTTTCAAATGCCCACACAAAGGGGGTCTGGGGAGCGTGGAGGCCAGACAATTGGCCCAGCTCTACCTATCCATCTGTCACTGAATCTGTTATTTAGAAGCCGACGGACATTAACTCAAAAATGAGGAGGTGCTCCATGGTGCATGAGTTACATGCTTTGTCGCACAGCTAAAGGCACATCTGCTAATAGATCAGGTAGAACATTCTCTAGAAATTGTGGTAATTTTGTCCGTTGAGCCTGGGTGGATAGAACGTGAGGCCCTACCAAACAGTCACCAACAATGCCGGCCCAAACAATGGCAGAAAATCTTTGTTGATGACTTGCTTCAACAGTTGCGTGTGGACGTCAGCCCATACATGCCGATTGTGATCATTTACAGTCTGATCTCGTTGAAACGACGCCTCATCTGTGAACAGCAGCGTTGCACTAAAATTAGCGTTGACACTTTGTTGCATAAACCATTTGCAGAAGCGTACCCGTGCAGGAAAATCAGCTGCTGATAGTGCCTGCACACGCTGTAAATGGTATGGACACAACCGGACCTCGTGTACACTCGCCAGACAGTCATGTGGTCAACATTCATTGTTGCAGCTACTTGTCTTGTATTGACACTACGGTCGTCAACTGCCTGAAGAATTGCCGTCTCCCGTTGCGGTGTCCTTCTAGGCCTCCCCCGGTCGCCAGTATCAGGCTGAAATGCCCCATGTTCCCTAAGGCGACGATCAATGGCTTCAAACGTTTTCCTGTTGGGACACCTTCGTCCTGGAATAATCTCCTGGTAGAAACGTTGAGCGCAAGCGCCATTGCCGTCTCCTAATCCATAAATCAAATGGGCATCTGCCATCTCTGCATTTGTGTACACTGCCATTCCACGAGCCAAGTCTGTGATCAACTGTACTAGTATGTAGTAACCCATGTGCTTGCCAAGGTCGTACTGTTCACTGGAACAGTTGATCTTACCTGTAAACAAGCAATGACGTAAGTCGCATGACAACAGGGACATGTAAAACAAAACACTGACGGTGCACCAACGATGACAACGTACCAAGAGTGAATGTTCCCCATGATTCTAATGTTCTGTTCGTTTGTGTTTCCCATGATTAACGAGTTATAATGGAAACAAAGCATTTCCAGACCCATGTTCATACGAGGGGCACTATTTATATTTTGAGCCTAATAATTAAAACAAAGTAATTTCTGATTGAAAACTGCTTTATTGTTTTTCAAAATATTCTCCTTTATGATCAATACACTTTTGCACCGTTTGAACCGTTTGTCAAAACATTTATTCCAGTCTTCTTGAGACACCTCTAAAAATGGTTTTTGAAGGCATTAATGGCTTCTTCTGCCAACGAAAATCGCTGTCTACGCAATTTATTCTTGATGTTCAGGAACAAAAAGAAGGCATTGGGTGCCGAATCAGGACTGTATGGCGGATGACCCATCAATTCGATTTTTTTGAGCCTTCAAATACTCTGTTGTTAGACGAGATGTGTGTGTGCTCGCATTGTCTTGATGAAGAACGGTCCTACGGTTCTTGTTGGTTTTCCTTACTTCACTGAAGACTTCCGGCAAACAAATGGATGTGTATCATTCGGCATCGACCTAATGGTCAATTCCTCTAAAGGCACTGTTGCTACATGGCCAGTTTTTCTGAAAAAGCAGGCGACCATTTGCTTCGAAGTGCTTCGAGTGCGAACAGCTTTTGTTTGATTTGCTTCATCTTGAAGCACCCATACAAGTCGACTGCTGTTTACGTTGCGGCTCATACGCATAGATCCACGATTCGCCACCTGTTACAATCTTATATACGTCTTTTTAGACACGCTATTGTATTTCTTGAGTATTTTTGTACTCTAATCGACGCGAGCATCTTCTTGAGATTGCGTCAAATTATGTGTGACCCAACGAGAGCAAACTTTTTCACGGCTAAATAATCATGTAATGTTTTATATATGCTGGTGGAACTAATGCCTAGGGTTGCCTCAATCTCACATGCCGATCTTTCATTATTAGTTTTTGCACAGCATCAATGATTTCTGGCACAACAACTGATTTTGGATGACCTTCACGAACCTTATCATTGAGCGAACGGCGGCCACGATTAAATTCGTTATACCAGCGTTTCAGAGTGGCAAAGGATGGAGCTTCGTCGCCAAATGTGGAAGTTAGTTGATCGATGCACTCTTGTCTTGATAATCCACGTCGAAAGTCGTAATAAATCATTGCACGAACATTTTCACGAGTTTATTCCTTGTTTTTGTTGACACACAATTTTCAAGTTGGTGTGAACAAAAGAAATGGAGCTGAATTGACAAAATGTTTGAAATAGATTATGGTAAAAAAGTCAAACTTTCCATTGGAAACGTCAGATGGCACCTACAACATTCAGGGTTGCCAAGGCTCAAAATATAAATAGAGCCCCTCGTATAACATAATTTCTTCGTCTACGTGTGACGAGCGTGTCCTGCAATTTGTACCGTACATTTTTGTTACATCCTGTATGTGTCAGTTTTGGTGAATTTAATTTTCGTTTGGGACAAGATTCTTATGTCTGTGAAGGGCATGAATAATGATGTTCCCTGGCCTATATCATAAGCAATAACATATAAAATATAATTTTGATATACGGTATAACTTGGGTTATACGTTTTCAAAAAGGGAGACGGCTAAAATAACGTATAAATGAGAAAATGCAAAAGTGAATTTTCTTATGGAACTTGTTTTATTACAAGGCGTGGTTTTAAAGTAAGTACCTAACATTAAAAATATGACAGAACATTATTTTTCAAATACTTTATCATCATTCATTACCTTACATTACTTCACCACATAGTCACCCCGTTATTCAGACACTTGTTGTAACGGGAAATCAGTTTTTGTATGTCTTCGTCAAAGAATGATGCCGCCGATGAAAGCCAAGTCTGTTTTTCTTGTTTCACATCATCGTTATTGAAATGTTTTCCACCAAGGAATTCCTTCAGATGAAAATCGCTTGCTGCCAAACCCGGACTGTAGTGACGTGGTGGAATTGTTGCTAACCAAATGATGCGATCGGATCTTGAGTTTGGCTGTGTGTGGCCGGGCATTGTCACGCATCATTGTTTCCCCATAAACCTCACACAATTGGCGATGAATGTTTGCTTGCGTAACTTTTCTCGCATTCACTGATCTGACTTCACAGCCGGCGGGTCGTTAGATTGTATTGAACACTACAAAACGCTTTAACAACAGGAAAACACAAAGTGAGGATCGCTCCTTATGAATGGAGGAAGTGATTGCTCATGTTCAAAATTACGGCTGCAGCGGCAAAATATTAAAACGGTACTACGCCTTGTGTATTATTACTCAAACTAATTCTGTGTTATTTAATATAGAAAGTAACAAATGAAACAAACGTATAATAAATATAATACACTGTTTGAGTATTTATATGCATGGTAGTACTTTATTTATAATTCAGTCTTTAATAAAGAAAAGATGAGTCAGAGTGCTTTACGCTGGTTTAAAAAGATAAGTCAATTTGAGTTTGCTTTTTTTATTTTTCTACTAGTCATGCTCTAGTCGATTATGTGCACTAATCACAGAACTGCTGTCAACATTTAGGCTTTGCGTTGTGTGATTTCTATAGTGCACACTGGCAACACTTTCATCATCAGTAGAGCTCGGCATTTGCCTATTTTGTTCTTTTGTTTAGAATCGTAGGCTTTGAATATATACACAGTGAGCCATAAAACTACGAACCGGCTGCGCGGTGTTTTTCCTGTCCGCGTCCTCGGCGCTCGTTTCCGTCTGCCACTATCATAGAAAAGCACGGATGAAACCACACAACATTTTGAAAACTACTTTTAAAGGCTTTACTTACCAACTTTATGAAAGGAGATGCTGAAACTGACCACCGTCGTTGTCCATACATTTTTGGCACCTCTTTAGGAAACTATCCATCACTCGCCGTAGTTCACGCTGAGAAATTTCCTGGCGGATATTTTGTTTTAATTCTTCCAGGGTGTGTGGATTTGTATTGTATACTTTGTTTAAAGTTATCCCAGGGATAGAAATCGCAGGGGGTTAGTTCGGGGGACCGAGAGGGGCACAAATCTCTATTAATTTATAATTCTGTCCTCAATCACACTTTCATAAACCCTTTAAAAGTAGTTTTAAAAATGTTGTATGGTTTCATCCGCGCCTTTCTACGATAGCGGCAGACGGCAACGAGCGCCGAAGACGCTGGCAGCAAAAACACCGCGCATCCGGTTCGTAGCCTTTTGGCTCTCCATGTATAATGCTTACCGGAGTAAAATATACTAATCTTATAGTGCCTATAATTGCCTATTTTCATAGGGTATGTCTTTTCGTAGCTTAGGTGTCTATTCCGGTTTTATTCCCGCGTTCTGAGTCAATGAGCCATTGTTGACAACGTGCATGAGGAAGTTTGTAATACTCACATTCCTTTCCTAACGTTAGCAGAGAAGGCAATGCCTGTCGAGGAGCAAGCAAACTCTGGATCATAGCTGGCCAGCCTAATGTTTGGTATGGCGGTGAAGAAGGAAATGAAATGGGATGATAGGAAATTTCGCGGATCAAATTATCCAACCCAGCATTCACTTAGCGAGCGTGAAAAACTGAGAAAACCTTCCGTCAGATTGATCGGCCCAGGAGTTTGAACGCGGGACCTCCCGAATGGGGGCCACAGACGTTACCCCTGAGCCATCCCTGTCGATCGATAGTCGCATCGTTTCGTATAATAATAAAATAGTGGCCACTGAGCACAATAAAATGTATGGTAAATGGTCTAAACTATTAGTTTACGACTGGGAAATCCATCAACTCGTCGCCTTGTTCATTAATGTGATGCCTGTATTGTTTGTCCCACGTGGACGAAAACACAGTACTGACCTAAAACGACTAGAGTTGTTTCATTGCAACCGCAGCACTAGCCCCTTAAACAATAATCCATAACACACTCGGTAATAAGTAGAAACCAGCGTGAGGGTGTGAAACGTATTCAAGAGAGAAATTGGTTGAAAACTGATGAGAGCCTTTGCCATAAAAGAATTGAGGCAGTATTTTTAACACCAAAATAATTTCAGTCTAATTATATAATATATAAATTCTATAACAGCCCGCCTTGAAGCAATATGTGTATGTAATAATTTGTAAAATGTATGTAACAGTCATTGTACTATATGTTTGTATTATTGTATACATATGTAATAATGTTATGTGAATATATTACGTAATTTAATAATGTAGGAGCTGTTAGAATAATAGGTTAAAAGTTGCTAACAATGAGGTAACCTTGAGGCAATAATGAATTTGAAAGTTTAAATGCTACTAGTCATTATTGGAGCAACAATAATGTGAATTTTGATACAGTTTAAAAATAGCCAGTCAACAACCAGCAAAAGCTTTAGTTAAAAGAAGGTATTCTATTGGATTAGAAATAGCCAATCAGAGACTTGAAATACAGAAATTTACAAGTTTAGGCGGTTGAAATCAGTTCAGTGGCCTGCAAACAGTGTTCCTAACCAGACGCGAGACACATCCTCGAGAGATTTAATACTTATTCGTGTGAGACGAAAAATAGTTTACGTGTTAAAAAGTGCAAGTAATTCATAAAAGAATCTCACAGCTCTCTATATCAGTGAAGTGTAATTTGAATATATCAAGTATTAATAAAAGGAGTGAAGTAAAATTATAATCTGTGTAAGCCTACATTCTTGTCGCACCACAACCCTGCTAAGAGAAACGTGTCTCTAACAAATACTGACGCAGCCGAGGCAAACATAAATATATAATATTTTAATAGTCAAATTACAGAGTTAATCTTTTTTTTTAAACTTGAAGCAAAGGCCACCTGAAAGTACCCTTTTTAGCGAAAGTTACCGGAAATTGTTTACTATACGTGCGGTTGCAACTACTACAAGTTCGGCTCCCCAACAGTCTAAATACGATACAATTCCTTCTAAAATACTCCTTTCTCAAATTGGCGTCCATACGTGGAGCTAATAAAAAAAAACTTTCTCAGAATACGTAGTAACTGAAGAGTGCAGACGTAAAGAAATAATGCTTACACTTCATTAAGAGAACAATGGAATATAGTAAATTTAATATAACTATGTGATACAGGTATTTTATGTTTCTATACTGTTTCGTCATGACAAAATGCGTTTTTAAGTGGTAAATGAATAAATGGTTGTGCCTACTTCAATGCTTATCATTACTGATAGTGCCTATTGCGCTGAGCTCTAATTATTAGTATCATCTGCTGATAAAAGTTGACCGTATTGTTAACAGGTACGCTCCGAAAATATTGTGGTTTAGTCCAGTTTTTCAATTGTCTTTTTTTCTCAGTTCTGTCGCCGAACTTTTATGTAGTTCAACTTCACTGGGAGTTCACTAATGTCACTTCACTAAGGTGAACTAGTTCAATTCCCCGTCAATTCACTTCATTAGGGAGTCGAAAGCAAAACCTCTACAGTCCGTCGCTCCGCAGTAGCACTCGCCGAACGTCACAACAGTCGCCACCAATTCGCTCGGAGAATCACTGAGTGACTCACGTCTCACTGGAACTTTTCAACAACAATCGTTGCGAGCACACTCGCTTATATACGGCTGCAGAGAGCTTGGAAACTCATGCGGAATGCTCTGGAAAGTTCGAGAACAACAGAAGGATCCAGAATGAGCACCTTACGGCTAGAAGGCCTTCCTGAAATTGTTTAATGGGAGAGTTTCCAGCTGATGTAATCTCCCGGCTAGAGTTCCGCTGAAGGTCACGCCATCGGCAGCTGACTTTGTCACAATATTGATGCCTCGCCCAACATGTCTACTGTTTTGTGCTGTGACAGCCAGGATACCGTATACATAATATATCTGAACATTGAATAAACATAACGTATAAATGAATAAGTAAGTTAATATATTTTGTACATGTGGACCAGAAAACTATGACATATTAATGAGAAAATGTATAATTGAACTGAATATTCACGGATAAAGTTGCGTGCCTAACAAATTTAACGTACAGCTACGAAAAACTTACAAGTGAATAACGTATAAATGAGATTCAACTGTACTACTGAAAGCAATCACTTGGGGATGGAAAAAACAGGTTATTTGATAAATTTGCCAAAACAGATGTGTTGTGAGTCTTCTATAAAGCATTTAGGAAGTTCATACCAATTTTATAGAACTTAAATCGGGTTCTTTTTCAGCGATGCTTCATTTCAAAATCATTAGAGGTATCTTGAGGAAATAAAAAATAACGAAAAATTCGTTAATATTAAAAAAATTGAGTGTTAGAAAAAGATCCCCGCACTCAACGCACGCGCGCGCGCGCGCGCGTGTGTGTGTGAGTATTAGCATCTTCCAGGGATAGGACATAAAGATAAAAAAAAAAGCCTCACCCCAGAATATCCTTTACATGGAAAATTGTTGGTTATTTTCTCGAGAACAGCTCTAAGGATTTTGATTAATATATCACATTTATATGACTAATAAAATGTATATCTTTAAATTGCTAGGAATAGTCTGTAAAGTTATTCTGAATAACGTTTGTAGAGTGTTGCATAACTGGTAAGTCATAAGGGGTAGAAAACAACCTAATGCACAACAAATCTGGATCTCGTTAAGGCAAACGATTTTATTCAGATGAGCCATTTTCGGAATATTTGCTCCTGGTTTGAATTTTTAAATGATTTTGCCATTTTTTTGATGTACTGTCATCATTCATTTGTTTCTGCTGGTGTCATGGAAAGAGTATTGAATGACAAAGCCAGCAGATAGCCACTGCTTTTCAAAGACATGACTATCACTTCAGGCTCCTGCATTCCATTTATACCTACAACGAAATGTGCACCGAAACCATTTTTGTAAACGTCTACCGTGATTAACTTGAAGTAAAATGAGTTATTAAAAGAATAGTTTGGAGAAGAGTTAGCAGAGAAGGTCATTTGAATGTAACACATCAGATTTCTTGTTCACAGATGCGTGCTGTTAGGTTTTCAGCGAAATTACTTCCACAGATGGTGAGAATATTTTTCATTTAGCTGTGGTAATATTCTGAAGTTCGGACTGAAAACTTCTTCGTTTTTATACTGAAAAACATGAAAGCATTGTTATTTCAATCATCAAACTTCCGGACATCAAAATTAGGGAGGAAATATTTGAACCAAAACAACTATTGTATGTTTCCATTTTTGACTATACCTTCACTGATGCCTCAACAATAGCTCATAATAAGACTTAAATAGGAGGGATCTGCCAGTCTACTCCCACCCGTTTTGGAAAATATTGTCCCTTTAACAGTTAGGATATTAAGTTGTTGAATATTGGGGAATAAAGATTCTAAGAGTCCTTAGTACCAGAGGTTTAAAATCTCACTTCTCTTGACACACTTGTACTACATCCTGTAATCGATATTCCGGAACAGTGATGTTGTAAGGTGAGAAAGTAAATTGTCACTTCTACAAGGTCAGATATTCTCAGGAAATAATAGGCACTTGTATAGTCTGATCATATTCTCCAACCGAGAAACTTGAGCTCTTTGGAGGAAATCACTTCAGTTAGTGTCCAATGTGAAGGATAGATTTTTTTCTTAGTGCACGATAGAGGCAAGAAAAATATAACATAACGGTTATTTTGAAACTGTTCCGAGAATGGGACCGCTCCAGTTGTACACTTACAAAATAACATTCTTCCCATTCTTGAAGTAACGAGATAATTGGACTGTTTTTATAACCAGTTGCTCCCATCATAGAGTGTATACTTTGTGTTACTATACAACGTTATAAATGACGTGAAATCTTGGAATTTTTCGTTCATCCAAATTCCAATAGAGGGCAACGCCCACTAGAAATGCTCCAATGAAAATTGTTACATGATGATGATGGCTGTGATGGTGATGATTTGCAATAGAGGACATCCACTAGAAATCTTCCAATGGAAACTGATACATCACGATGATGGTAATGAATTGCAATCGAGGGCAATGCCCACTAGAAATCTTCCAGTGAAAACTGATACATCATGATGATGGTAATGAAATGCAACAAAGGGCAACGTCCACTAGAAATCTTCTAGTGGAAACTGATACATCATGATGATGGTGATGAGTTGAAACATAGGGCAATGTTCACTAGAAATCTTCCAGTGGAAACTGATATATTATGTTGTCGGTGATGAATTGCAACAGAGGGCAACGTCCACTAGAAATCTTCCAGTGGAAACTGATACATCGTGATGGTGCTGAATTGCAACAGAAGGCAACGTCCTATAGAAATCTTCCAGTGGAAACTGATACATTATGATGATGTGGATGAATTGCAACAGAGGGCAACGTCCACTAGAAATCTTCCAGTGAAAACCGATACATCATGATGTGGATGAATTGCAACAGAGGGCAACGTCCACTAGAAATCTTCCATTGGAAACCGATACATCATGATGGTAATGAATTGCAACAGAGGGCAACGTCTACTAGCAATCTTCCAGTGGAAACTGATACATCACGATGATGGTAGTGAATTGCAATCGAGGGCAATGCCCACTAGAAATCTTCCAGTGAAAACTGATACATCATGATGATGGTAATGAAATGCAACAAAGCGCAACGTCCACTAGAAATCTTCTAGTGGAAACTGATACATCATGATGATGGTGATGAGTTGAAACATAGGGCAATGTTCACCAGAAATCTTCCAGTGGAAACTGATATATTATGTTGTCGGTGATGAATTGCAACATAGGGCAACGTCCACTAGAAATCTTCCATTGGAAACTGATACATCGTGATGATGGTGCTGAATTGCAACAGAAGGCAACGTGCACTAGAAATCTTCCAGTGGAAACATATATTATGTTGGTGATGAATTGCAGCAGAGGGTAACGTCCACTAGAAATGCTCCAAAGAAAATTGTTGCATGATGACGATGGCTATGATGGTGATGAATTCCAATAGAGGGCAACGAACTTCAGACATTTTCCAATGTAAATTGTTAGGTATACGATGATTTGCACTAGAGGGCAACATCCACTAGAAATCTTCCAATGGAAGCTGATACATGATGATAAATTACAATAGAGGGCAACGTCCGCTAGAAATCGTCCACTAGAAACTAATACATCATGATGATGGTGATGAATTGCAATACTGGGCAACGTCCACTAGGAATCCTCCAGTGGAAACTGATACATTATGATGATGTGGATGAATTGCAACAGAGGGCAACGTCCATTAGAAATCTACCAGTGGAAACTGATACATTATAATGATGTGGATGAATTGCAATGCTGGGCAACGTCCACCAGGAATCTTCCAGTGGAAACTGATACATTATGAGGATGGTGATGAATTGCAACACAGGGCAACGTCCATTAAAAATCTTCCAGTGGAAACTGATACATCATGTGGATGAATTGCAATAGAGCGCAACGTCCACTAGAAACCTTCCAGTGGAAACTGATACATCATGATGATGTGGATGAATTGCAACAGAGGGCAACGTCCACTAGAAATCTTCCATTGGAAACCGATACATCATGATGATGGTAATGAATTGTTACAGAGGGCAACGTTGACTAGAAATATTCCACTGGAAACCGATACATCATGATGATGTGGATGAATTGCAACAGAGGGCAACGTCCACTAGAAATCTTTCAGTGGAAACCGATACATCATGATGATGTGGATGAATTGCAACAGAGGGCAACGTCAACTAGAAATCTTCCAGTGGAAATTGATACATCATGACGATGGTGATGAATTGCAACAGAGGGCAACGTCCATTAGAAATCTTTCAGTGGAAACCGATGCATTATGATGATGTGGATGAATTGCAACAGAGGGCAACGTCCACTAGAAATTTTCCAGTGGAAACTGATACATCATGACGATGGTGATGAATTGCAACAGAGGGCAACGTCCATTAGAAATCTTCCAGTGGAAACTGATACATCATGTGGATGAATTGCAATAGAGCGCAACGTCCACTAGAAACCTTCCAGTGGAAAGTGATACATCATGATGATGTGGATGAATTGCAACAGAGGGCAACGTCCACTAGAAATCTTCCATTGGAAACCGATACATCATGATGATGGTAATGAATTGTTACAGAGGGCAACGTCGACTAGAAATATTCCACTGGAAACCGATACATCATGATGATGTGGATGAATTGCAACAGAGGGCAACGTCCACTAGAAATCTTTCAGTGGAAACCGATACATCATGATGATGTGGATGAATTGCAACAGAGGGCAACGTCCACTAGAAATCTTCCAGTGGAATTTGATACATCATGACGATGGTGATGAATTGCAACAGAGGGCAACGTCCATTAGAAATCTTTCAGTGGAAACCGATACATTATGATGATGTGGATGAATTGCAACAGAGGGCAACGTCCACTAGAAATTTTCCAGTGGAAACTGATACATCATGACGATGGTGATGAATTGCAACAGAGGGCAACGTCCATTAGAAATCTTTCAGTGGAAACCGATGCATTATGATGATGTGGATGAATTGCAACAGAGGGCAACGTCCACTAGAAATTTTCCAGTGGAAACTGATACATCATGACGATGGTGATGAATTGCAACAGAGGGCAACGTCCATTAGAAATCTTCCAGTGGAAACTGATACATCATGTGGATGAATTGCAATAGAGCGCAACGTCCACTAGAAACCTTCCAGTGGAAACTGATACATCATGATGATGTGGATGAATTGCAACAGAGGGCAACGTCCACTAGAAATCTTCCATTGGAAACCGATACATCATGATGATGGTAATGAATTGTTACAGAGGGCAACGTCGACTAGAAATATTCCACTGGAAACCGATACATCATGATGATGTGGATGAATTGCAACAGAGGGCAACGTCCACTAGAAATCTTTCAGTGGAAACCGATACATCATGATGATGTGGATGAATTGCAACAGAGGGCAACGTCCACTAGAAATCTTCCAGTGGAAATTGATACATCATGACGATGGTGATGAATTGCAACAGAGGGCAACGTCCATTAGAAATCTTTCAGTGGAGACCGATACATTAGGATGATGTGGATGAATTGCAACAGAGGGCAACGTCCACTAGAAATTTTCCAGTGGAAACTGATACATCATGACGATGGTGATGAATTGCAACAGAGGGCAACGTCCATTAGAAATCTTCCAGTGGAATTTGATACATGACGATGGTGATGAATTGCAATGGAGAGCAACGTCCATTAGAAATATTTTAGTGGAAACCGATACATTATGATGATGTGGATGAATTGCAACAGAGGGCAACGTCCACTAGAAATCTTCCAGTGGAAACTGACACATCGTGATGATGGTGCTGAATTGCAATAGAAGGCAACGTGCACTAGAAATCTTCCAGTGGAAACATATTATGTTGGTGATGAATTGCAGCAAAGGGTAACGTCCACTAGAAATGCTCCAAAGAAAATTGTTGCATGATGACGATGGCTATGATGGTGATGAATTCCAATAGAGGGCAACAAACTTCAGACATTTTCCAATGTAAATTGTTAGGTATACGATGATTTGCACTAGAGGACAACATCCACTAGAAATCTTCCAATGGAAGCTGATACATGATGATAAATTACAATAGAGGGCAACGTCCACTAGAAATCGTTCACGAGAAACTGATACATCATGATGATGGTGATGAATTACAACAGAGGGCAACGTCTACTAGAAATCTTCCAGTGGAAACTGATACATCATGATGATGGTGATGAATTGCAATACTGGGCAACGTCCACTAGGAATCCTCCAGTGGAATCTGATACATTATGATGATGTGGATGAATTGCAACAGAGGGCAACGTCCATTAGAAATCTTCCAGTGGAAACTGATACATTATGATGACGTGGATGAATTGCAATGCTGGGCAACGTCCACTAGGAATCTTCCAGTGGAAACTGATACATTATGAGGATGGTGATGAATTGCAACACAGGGCAGCGTCCATTAGAAATCTTCCAGTGGAAACTGATACATCATGATGATGTGGATGAATTGCAACAGAGCGCAACGTCCACTAGAAACCTTCCAGTGGAAACTGATACATCATGATGATGTGGATGAATTGCAATAGAGGGCAACGTCCACTAGAAATCTTCCAGTGGAAACTGATACATAATGATGATGGTGATGAATTGCAACAGAGGGCAACGTCCATTAGAAATCTTTCAGTGGAAACCGATACATTATGATGATGGTGATGAATTGTAACAGAGGGCAACGTGCTTTAGAAATCTTTCAGTGGAAACCGATACATCATGATGATGTGGATGAATTGCAACAGATGGCAACGTCCACTAGAAATCTTTCAGTGGAAACCGATACATTATGATGATGTGGATGAATTGCAACATAGGGCAACGTCCACTAGAAATCTTCCAGTGAAAACCGATACATCATGATGATGTGGATGAATTGCAACAGAGGGCAACGTCCACTAGAAATCTTCCATTGGAAACCGATACATCATGATGATGGTAATGAATTGCAACAGAGGGCAACGTCCACTAGAAATCTTTCAGTGGAAACCGATACATCATGATGATGTGAATGAATTGCAACAGAGGGCAACATCCACTAGAAATCTTCCAGTGGAAATTGATACATCACGACGATGGGATGAATTGCAACAGAGGGCAACGTCCATTAGAAATCTTTCAGTGGAAACCGATACATAATGATGATGTGGATGAATTGCAGCAGAGGGCAACGTCCACTAGAAATTTTCCAGTGGAAACTGATACATCATGACGATGGTGATGAATTGCAACAGAGGGCAACGTCCATTAGAAATCTTCCAGTGGAATTTGATACATCATGACGATGGTGATGAATTGCAACAGAGAGCAACGTCCATTAGAAATCTTTTAGTGGAAACCGATACATTATGATGATGTGGATGAATTGCAACAGAGGGCAACGTCCACTAGAAATCTTCCAGTGGAAACTGATACATTATGATGATGTGGATGAATTACAATAGAGGGCAACGTCCATTAGAAATCTTCCCAGTGGAAACTGATACATCATGATGATGTGGATGAATTGCAACAGAGGGCAACGTCCATTAGAAATCTTCCAGTGGAAACTGATACATTATGATGATGTGGATGAATTGCAATGCTGGGCAACGTCCACTAGGAATCTTCCAGTGGAAACTGATACATTATGAGGATGGTGATGAATTGCAACAGAGGGCAACGCCCATTAGAAATCTTCCAGTGGAAACTGATACATCATGATGATGTGGATGAATTGCAACAGAGCGCAACGTCCACTAGAAACCTTTCAGTGGAAGCTGATACATCATGATGATGTGGATGAATTGCAACAGAGGGCAACGTCCACTAGAAATCTTCCAGTGGAAACTGATACATTATGATGATGTGGATGAATTGCAACAGAGGGCAACGTCCACTAGAAATCTTCCAGTGGAAACTGATATATTATGATGATGTGGATGAATTGCAACAGAGGGCAAGGTCCACTAGAAATCTTCCAGTGGAAATTGATACATCATGACGTTGGTGATGAATTGCAGCAGAGGGCAACGTCCACTAGCAATCTTCCAGTGGAAACTGATATATTATGTTGGTGCTGAATTGCAGCAGAGGGCAACGTCCACTAGAAATCTTCCAGTGGAAACCGATACATCATGACGATGGTGATGAATTGCAGCAGAGGGCAACGCCCACTAGAAATCTTCCAGTGGAAACTGATACATCATGACGATGGGATGAATTGCATTAGAGGAGAACGTAGGTTTTGTGCATGTCTTACGCTTTCCAAGTTGTGAAGCATGCAAAATCAGTCAGTATGACCAGCGCTTCACAAATAATTTACATAAAATTAATTTCTTACATTATTATTTCAAATATATTTAAATGAAGAGGGAGACATTTTTGAGAAAATGAAAGATAGGAAAATCTTTTTGTGCAAAGGATAATTTTGTGGTGAATTTTATTGAATGAACATCACAAAGTATTTATAATACTTTTAATAGATATGATGGCGGATCGAAAAGTAACGCACAATAATTTTTTGCTGCCTTGGTATTGCAGCTGGAATGTTTAAATTTTGCACAGATATAGTTTAGTTTTCACTACAGAGGGTATTTTTTTTTGTTTCATGTGCAGCTCTAGCAAAGGAAACGTGAACTACGCAACAAAGATGGCGCGTATGTTACTGTCATCCACGTGTAAAGAGCAGAGAGGTGTAGTTCGATATTTGTGGTCCAAAGGGCATAAACCGAGTGATATTCACAGGAGCATGCGTGGCGTGTATGGGGATGATTGTATGGATCGTAGCAATGTCTCCAGGTGGTGTGCAGTCTTCCTAGCGGGCCGTGTGAAGCCTAGTGATTCGCCACGCTCCGGAGGTCGGTAACAATTGCAATCCCGCAGAATGTCAGAGGCATTGGAGCGGCAATTTTGGAAGACCGGCCTGTGCAACCGCGAACCTTACCGCAACAGTTCAACATTTCCTATGGTGCAGTATACGATATTGTTCATGACACGTTGAAATTTCGTAAAGTTAGTGCTCGCTGGGTGCCTAAGAACCTGACAGACAACCACAAGGGCCAGCGAATGATGACGAGCTTGGATCACCTAACGCGGTACACCGCAGAAGAGCATGACTTTCTGAAAGGAATCGTCACTGGTGATGAGTCGTGGGTATACCACTATACGCCGGCAACCAAACAGGCAAGTATGGAGTGGAAACATGCTGGTTCCCCAGTGAAGAAAAAATTCAAAGTTACTCAATCTGCTAGGAAAGTGCTTGTGACGGTATTCTGGGAATGCATGGTGTTGTATTGGTGGACTTTGCTGAACACGAGGTCATTGTGAATGCTGCAGCCTACATGAAAACTTTGGTGAAGTTGCGTCGTGCCCTTCGTGACAAACGCCAAAACATGAATGCTGACAATGTCAAAATTCTTAATGACAATGCTCGCCCCCATGTTGTTGCTGCTGCTGTTCGTCAGAAAATCACCAAATTTGGTTGGGAGGTGCTCCAGCATCCACTATACAGTCCGGATCTTGCACCGTCGGACTTTCATCTGTTTGGTCCCATGAAGAAATTTCTGGCCGGCCAACGCTTTGCGACAGATGCGGAAGTGAAATCAGCAGTCCGCAGATGACTATATCCCAAGGAAATGGACTTCTACGAACAGGGCATATTGAAACTGGTATCACGATGGGAGAAATGTGTTGAGAAACTTGGCGACTGTGTCGAAAAGTAGGTAAAAGGTGTAAGTTTATTTGTGATTTTATTGTTTTTGTTTTAACTATTATAAGTTTTTAGTGCGTTACTTTTCTATCCGCCCACATATTTTAAATGATTTAATGTTCTTAACTTCTAGCGCTAATCAATTACTCAAAAGTACATTAGGGGCGAATAAAAGCCCTAACCCATCAACATTAAATCCACTAAATTCACGACCCATACCTCAGAAGTTATTTAAAATGTCAGACTGAAATTTTTGCAGGAGTAGATGCACACCTGCTTGGTTAACTGATCTACTTTTATACAGTACCTTTATTTATTTAGGTGAATAGGATTATTTTCTTAATTATAGCATCTTTTGATTAACATTTATGAACAATTAAAAAAAGTAACCAACCTCATTATTAACACCAAAGTAGATCCACAATAGCACTAAAAGGTCACTTCTATCATGCTTAAATTCGATTTAGCTATCTTCGATAATTTCTGAGAAGATGGGTCGTTTATACCAGAAAAGACTGTCCACAGCAAAAATGGAGAAAACAAACTCTCATATATTTGCAAAGAAAGAAATCACATGACTTGAAGGTGCCATACTTAACAGTGGTACCAATTTGTGCAGCAAAACTTCATTGTAAAAAGTTTACTTGTTTACTCCAAAGTGAGCTGGAGTTATATTTACTTTCTCCACCACGTACCTAGTAGGTAGAGAAGGTATTGCATTCCACCTAAAAATTCTGTACTGAGATTTCACCGAAAATACATGTTTTGAGGACCGTGAGTAATAAAAAAGCATTTTTAGAAAAAAGGTCCCTGTGTGTGTGTGTGTGTGTGTGTGTGTGTGTGTTACCATGATAGCTTCTAGTTCTCGAGGTCGTGGGTTCAAACTCGGCGGAGGGCGATTGATTTTTTCGGCTGTAAAAATCCTTAGCATAGCTTTCTTCGGAAGGGAAGTAAAGCCGGTGTTCCCGTGTCGTAGATATACGGCACGTAAAAGAACCTCAAGCCGAATAAAGAGGCCTCTGAGCAAAATTACCAGTCTTTCACGCCCAATATAGAATGGAACGCTAAGGACTACAGTAGTTAAACAGCGTCCATAAACAAAACTCAATTTTAATTTAATTTAATTTTGTGTGTGTGTGTGTGTGTGTGTGTGTGTGTGCGCGCGCGCGTGAGAGAGAGAGAGAGAGAACAGGATAACTCAAAACCGAAAAGTAGGATAAATACCAAACTTGGTATTAAACTTCAGCATTTTCCAAAAATGCAAAACGAAGGATTTCCCCCAATCCAGACGACCCTTTACATGGAAAATTGTTTTATTTGTTTTTTATCTGACACATGGGTGTAACGATTTTGATTAAAATACCACATTTGAAAGAAATTTATACAGCAAATAAAATGCATATAAAAATTGAGTTTTATTTATGGACGCTCTTTACCTGCTATAGTCCTTAGCGTCCCATTCTATACTGGGCATTAAAGACTGGTAATTTTGCTCAGAGGCCTCTTTATCAGACTTGAGCTTCTTTTATGTGCCGTAAATCTACGACACGGGACCCCGACTTTACTTCGTTTCCGAAGGAAGTCATGCTAAGGATTTTTACGCCCGAAAAAATCCATCGCCGGGTTTGAACCTGGGAATAACGTGTGTACTCCTCGTCACTCGGAAGGAAGTTTATATGTAATCTTGTATAACAGATAAACGTTAGGAGATACGCGAAAACGTACTACACAAAAAATGTAAATCTCCTTAAAACACACAATTTATTACAAACAACTGTTTTTGTAGCATAAGCCATTTCCGAGGTATTCGCTATTACTCCTGTCAACACTCACTTGTTTCTCGCGATGTCATGGAAACAGTATGTAATTTTAAAGCAGCATATAGCGTCCAGTTGTTAAAACATTTATCTATCGCTGTTCCCTTTGTATCTACAGAGTGAGCCAAAAACTACGAACCGGCTGTGCGGTGTGTTTCCTGTCCGCGTCCTCGGCGCTCACTGCCGTCTGCCGCTATTAGACGGGCGCGGATGAAACCATACAGCATTTTTAAAACTACTTTTAAAGGCTTTATGTACCAACTTTATGAAAGGAGATGCTAAAACTGGCCACCGTCGTTGTCCATACATTTTTGGCACCTCTTTAGGAAATTAGCCATCACTCGCCATAGTTCACTTTGAGAAATGCAGGCAATTTCCTGGTAGATATTTTGTTTGGACAACGACGGGGGCTAGTTTCAACACTCCTTTCATAAAGTTGGTAGTAAAGCCTTTAAAAGTAGGTTTAAAATGTTGTATGGTTTCATCCGCACCCTTCTATGATAGCGGCAGACGGCAACGAGCGCCGAGGACGTGGACAGCAAAAACACCGCGCAGCCGGTTCGTAGTTTTTTGGCTCACTCTTACGAAATGTGTAATGTAGCTATTTCCGGAAAGCTTTATCTCGATTAAAATGAAGTAGGAGGGTAGGAAAAGAAATTTTCGTAAGAATAGTTTGTATTCTCACCAATAAACGAGAGGACTTTTCAAATAAAAACACCTCAGAAAAAGTAAAAACGTGATTTGGGAAATTTTAAGCGTTTAGTCTCCTCTCGATTTGAAAAACAATGATCTGATCAATCCGAGATGTGCTATCTTTAATCAAAGTTTGAAAATAATAGTTAAATAAGTGATGAGGCTAAAACGTCGGTGTTATTTTTCCACAAATATGAGCTCGGATACCTGCGTTTGGTGAACTTATGATGGTAGATTTTGAATTGAACGTAATACTCGATCTTAGGTGAGGGAAATAAAGCGGTGCCCACCTGTTTCCATGGTAACAGACCTGTGCATATATTGGAGTGGTTTTTTCATCAGTTGTATGCGGTGTCTCCAGAAGAATGTTCCCTGGAGACCAGCCGTGTGGGTACTCGTTTTAATTGAACTGGATGATCCACGGGAACCGGCCTAGTCAGTGAGCCAGTCAGTCGAAGGGTAGGGTTTACCAGCAACAGCAGCTGATGTGTGCAGTGCTATGTGAGCCAGTGTGCTGCTGACTGCTTGGACGGTCAATGTGAGTGTGTTAGTGTTTGTGTGTGAAGTGCTTGCCTGCCTGCCGGCCTGCCTTGGATAATCATTCATCAAGTTTATCCAGTAAACTGCTATCTCTCATGTTAAATTTACTGTTGGTGCTGACGAACGGTCCGAAAAATGTTTGGTGGGTTGTTCTGTCCAATGGTAATCAGCGAGGTAGTCGAGTTCTCCAGCGTTTTGAGGGTCTCAAAAATGAAAATATCTACTGAAAAAGATGAACCTTCCCAAATTTCAAATACTATACACTTTATAAACTTGTACTATAGAAAGGAAACGTTAAATTTAAAAAATGCACGGCCGTCAACCGCCAGGTCAATTTATCACTTTGTGATTCCGTAGCTTTTGTTTAAAAAACAGTAATACAAGATGGTGAATTTGTAGTGGCTCTTCATAGCTCCGCTTAGAGGTTAAGATTTTAACAGGGTTGCCAATTTTTACTTTCTCTACTACTTGTCTATATTAGGTAGGGGAAGTATTTCCACTCCATCCGAAAATTCAATACCAAGATTGTACCGGTCCGTGTGTCTGTGAACAGCATTTCAAGGATGCGATACGATTTCAAAATAAACCCCCCCCAAAATACTCTTTTAAAAATTTTGATTTTCTCAAAAATAGCTGTTAAAGATTTTGATTAAAATACCTTGCATTGAAGATACTTCTATAACAAAATGTATACCTTTTATCTTGTATTTTCTGCGAATATTCTGTAAACTCCTCTTCATTCTGAATGAGAGATACGTAACTGATGAACCGTAAGAGATGGACAAAATTCTAAATATTTTTTTGGCGTTAACCGTTTCTGAGATATTGTTTATTAGTTCGAGTTTTCAAATACTCACACTTTTTACTTTCTTTACTGCTTACCTATTGTAAATAGAAGAAGTATTATACCACATCCAAAAATTCGATTTCAATATTTCATGGAAATATTAGAAAGAAAAAAAAGGTCGGCGTGTGTATGTGTAAAGAGCATAACTCAAACACGATACCAGGTTAGTATTTTACAAGGATGCGACACAAAGGTTTCCAATAAAATCCCACACCTCAAACTATCCTTGACGTGGAAATTTTCTTACATTTTTTTTTGTTTTTGACAGATATGATGTATATCTTGCATTTTCTGTGAATAGGTTGTAAGGTCCTCTTCTTTCAGATGGAATTTTGAATCATTATGAGTAAGGAGCGAATCTTACAGGGATACACAAAATATATAGATATTTATTTATTAACACTTCCCTCAATTAAGGGCTGCCATATAGACAGAGTATACCTATACAATTGACAACGATAATGATGAAGTTAACATATCAAAATAATGAAAATCAACTTAAAATAGAAATATAAATTAATTTAAATCGGAACAGAAAAGTAGTATCAAACAATCCTATTATACAGTTAAAATAAACAAATAAATAATAATTTAATAATTTCAATTATTTGTTAAGTGGTGTATCAATATTTCTGAGGATGAGAATTGATCCTCTAATAGCCATGATTACTATTTGATAAAGTAGGTGTTTATCTAGGCCATAATCTATCCAAAACTTGTGTAGATTTTTGGATATTGTCCCTCTAGCTTCTATCATCAATCCTGTCACTGAGATTTTATCAGCCATTTCGGAGATATCCATACTTTTGTTATTTTTCTAAAGCCCTGTCACTATTCGGTTGTTTCTCTCGATATCGTGAGAACAGTATGGAATTCAAGGCCAGTATATATACCGGCCCGGCTGTTAAACATTTCGACTAATTCGTTCGTTTTCTATATCCATCTTATACCCACAAGGAAATGAGTAATGGAACTGTTTTTGCAAATGTTTATCTCGTTTAACATGAAGTAGACAGGAAAATAAGCGACAATGGGTACAGAAAATCGTGAGAATGTAACACGTCATGTTTTACTTTTTTTTTTCAAGTGGTTGGAATTTCAAAATGATCGCATGGCAACTCCCTGTTTTTGAAAATCTTTGTGTCATCTTTAGAAGATGCCCGATTTAAATATCATGTTTGTATTTAACCGGATTTTCGAGTCATGCTCTTCAAAGGCGCGCGGACTGAAGAAGATTTCTAGGAAATCTAAAAACACGTATTTCGATATTGAATTTCTGGGTATATTGCAATACGTTTTGTGTCTATTACAGGTGAGTAGTAAAACAAATAGAAAAGGGGTTGGGAGCTATTTCTCCATATTATACAAATGCTAGAGACCTAAGGTGGAGAAATAATTATCTAATGACAACAAGCATTAGTTTGAAAACTATATTAAATTAGTCAAGAAAGAATATAAACAAGAGGATGATTGGCTGAGATAACGCGAAAACAATACAACTTTTTGTACTTCGCTGAAATGGCTTACGTTTTCACTTTCTCTACCTCGCACCTAGTCGATAGTACCCAAAAATTCGATACCGGAAATACATGTTTTGAGGCCACCTGAATAAAAAGAGCATTTTTAGAAAAAGGTCGGTGTGTCTGCGTGTGAACAGTATAATTCAAACAAAAATTCGGGTAAATACCAAACTTGGTAGTATCTTTCAAAGGTGCGTCACGAGATTTTCACCACCCCGACTACTGTTTAAGTGGAAGATTTTTCGAAATTTATTGTTTTCTAAAACATGGCTCTAACGATTTTGATTAAAACACAATGTATTGAACATATTTGCATGAAAAATAAAACGTATTTTCTGGGAACAGCTCCTAAAATCCTCTTTATTCGGAAGGAATTTTGTGTAATCTTGTACAACTGGTAAACGTTAAGTGATAGGCGAAAACGTACTACACAAAGTCCTGTTGACATTCAGTTGTTTCTCAAGATGTCATGGAAACAGTGTGGAATGTTAAGGCCAGCATATAGCGTGCAGTTGTTAAACATTTGACTATCGCTGTTCTCTGTATCTATTACGAAATCTGTAACGTAGTTATTTCTGTAAAGGTTTAGCTCGATTAAAATTAAGTATGTAGAAGGTAAATTTTTTATAGCTGTACCAACCGCCATTAGTGAGCAGAAAAATGCATAATAACAGGCTTCCTAGCTCTGTAGCCGAATTAAAGCAGAGATTATAGGAATAAAAAGTGAATGTAGGAGAAAAAACTACCAGTTATTAGTTTTTGAGTTACGTGCTTTAAAACTATGGATGATTTCGATTCTAATTGGTGAATAAGGCATCAAGGAGATTGGCTGATAGGTGCTCGCGTGTAATTATCAGACAAAAACTCTAGCGATTTTGCTTTATCGCTTAAGTAAGTACGGGTAAGACAAGTGCACCAGCATGGATAAAACGTCCATCACTAAAATGTTTCCACCCTAGATGTTCAAAGAATTAGACATTTCTGATAGTGGGATTAAAGCTGTGTGTACGCCACTGACACATCCCGCCAAACTCGCAGTACGGGGAAAATACTAGAATGGCAACCTTTTTTTTGTAACTACGGAGTTGCTATCAGCGGCGTGCAGTTTCATATTTAACCTCACGTATTGTTGAACCTTTTAACTTTAAATTGTGAAAGTGCTGGTCACTATTTATTAAGAATTATGCTTATTTGTATTATTAATGAGGCCAGACCTTAACCACAAGTCACGACCACGACTTCTGTGTTTCGTGTGTGTAACATAACCTGTTTCCAGAAAAATCAAGTTATGCATTTTATTTTTAATGTCGATATCCCAAAAATTGCAGATTGTGATATCTGATTCAAAAACCATAAATACATTCTTGAGTAAATAAACAATCCAGTTATTTCTATGTAGGACATAGTTTGGAGTCCGAGGGAAATTTGTAAATCTTGCGAGATCTTAGCTGCTAGACTTACGTAGCAATTTTGGTATTCATATTTTCATTTTTGGTTTCTACTGCTCTCTTTCTCCCTCCCTCCTTCCCTCCCTCTCTCTCCACGTTTAGTTTTTTCTAAAATCCTTTTTCCTTTCTCTGCTACTTACCACCCAAAAATTAGATACCGAGATTTGACCGCAAAGACATGTTTGAGATTCCCTGAATAAATAAAGAAAAAAGAAGCATTAGAAAAAAATCTCTGTGTCTCTGTATGACCCAAACTTTGTATTGAAGTCCAGTATCTTACAGGGATGTGACACGACGACTTTGAGGATAATCCCTCTCCCCAAACTATTGTTTAATTGAAACATTTCGTTATTTTATTATTTTCTCAAAAATGGCTAACGGTTTTCATTAAAATACCATATGTATAAGATATTTTCGTAACAAATGAAATGCATATCTTGAATTTTTTGGAAACAGCCCCTGAAGTCCTCTTCATTATGAATGACTTTTGTGTAAGTGGTAAACTGTAGGAGATGACAATATGTTACTGCACAAAAAATATAGGACTCCTTAAAACACACAGTTTACGTCAAATCATGTTTATGGTGTTAACTTTTCTGCGATATTCCTTCTTTTGGTTTGAATTGTTAACACTTATACTTTTTACTTTCTCTACTACGTATAATAAGTAGGGAAAGTATTATATTCCATCCAAAAAAAAGCATCTTTGGAAACATGTCCGTGTATGTCTGTGAACAGCATAACTCAGAAAGGAACAGTCGGATAAACACCAAACATGGTATTTAGATTCAGTATCTTATGTAGATCGCGTTAAAATACACAATTTATGTCATATACAAATGGGAATTCGTTATTCATTTTTTTTGTCCTGGTAATGCAAAGAGAATGGAATACTCCACATAGCAACCAGCTCTTAAAATATTTGACTATCGCTTAAAGCCTACCAATACCCCTTGCATCTACAAGAAAATTAGCAATAAGGTTAACATCTCGATTAACATGAAGCATATGGAGAATAAGAGTTTGTAAAAATAGTTTGTACAAGAGTAGAGAAAGTCATGTGAGTGTAACACATCAGAATTTTTTTCTGATGGTAAACCGCTATTCGTTTATTTTTTCTACTACTTACCTATAGTAAAGTTTAACATTACACGCAAAAATACGACACGAGATTTCATCGGAAATACGTTTTGAGATTCACTGAATAAACAAAAAACGAATTTTTAGAAAAATGGGTCTGTGTGTGTCTGTCTGTGAACGGCATAACTGAAAAAGGACAAACAAAAGGTTAAATAGCAAACGTGGTATATTTAAGTTGAGCATTTTCAAGTAAACCCCATCACAGCAAACTACTCTTTATATAGAAAAATTTTGGCTATTTTTTATTTTCTTAAAAATGGCTCTGTCGATTTTAATTAAAATACCATATAGGTATGAAAGATATTTACGTGACATATAAAATGTAGTCTTGAATTTTCTGGGAATGGCCTGTGATGTCCTCTTCGGAGGGAACTTTTGTATAATTTGTAAATCTGAGAGATAGAGCAAAGTCTTACAACATAAAACATGTAAAACAATTATTTGTCATAATAACTTTGATTGTGGTATTAACCATTTCTGAGATAGGTGATGTTGATAAGTCACCATTCGTTTGTTTCTTGAGATGCCAGGCAAGGACTGATAATTTCAAAGGCAACATGTATCAACCCACTTTTTAAACATTTAACTGTATCACTACAAGGAAATGTACAATGAAACTTTGTCTGTAAATATTTTATCTCAGTTAACATAAAATAGAAGAATACGCTTTCGAAAGATTAGTTTGTAGAAGAGTGGGTAGAGAAGCTTATGTGAGTAACACATCAGTTATTTTTTTTTCTCCTGTTTCCTTTGTACCTGGCATCTGAGAGAAGCCACAATAAAAAGAAGTACCTCAGTCAGATTTGAACCCTGGATCTCCCAGGTAACACCAGATGTAGCATGAAAGTTTCTGGTGGTAATACAGGGTTTTTACATTCATTACACGCTTCACCAGTTTCTTTACCTCCACACGCGGATTGATTTGTGTTTCTAAAAGAGTAGGATCATTGAATGCGCCTCTCTTCGCGCCAGACGAAACTTGTGTCGATAAAGAAGACACGATATATCTGCTTGTTTTCCATTCATATACTGAAATAACGTAAGGGTGGACGATATTTAGTGAACCGCTGATTTTGCACCGATGCCCAAAACTCGCAGAGTCGTTACTGATAGAAAGGAGTCGTCTTATGTTGACTTAATAGGTTATGTGAATAAAATGAGTATATAGTGTATGCTTCACTTTTTCAAGTAAATACTCAGTTTGGTAGGAAGAATAAAACCTTTTGAGTATCTACTTTATTTTGAGAACATACTCAAGTAGTGTAAGCGAAGTAGAACATACTCAGACATCCATCTCCCAAGAATACTCATATTTAATATGAATAAAAGCTAGTATATTTTCAGTTTTATGAGTTCATTCTCCTCTCATGTTGAGCATGGATAGACGCATGCTCACTTCTGAGTATATATTGATTTTTACTTTCTCTACTACGTATAGTAGGTAGGGGAAGTATTGTATTCCACCCAAAAATTTGATACCGAGATTTCACCGGAAATATATGTTTTGAGACCCCCTGAATCCAAAAAAAGCATTTTTGGAAACATGTCCTTGTGTGTGTGTGTCTGCGAACAGCATAACTCAGAAACGAACAGTCGGATAAACACCAAACTTGGTATTTAGTTCAGTATCTTCCAGGGATGCGACACGAAGGTTTTCAAGAAAATCCCCCCACCCCAGACTACCCTTTACATGGGACATTTTTCGAAAATTTTAATTTTCTCAAAAACGGCTCTAACGATTTTGATTAAAATATCACATGTTTAAGATATTTTCATGACAAATGAAGTGTATATCTCGAATTTTCTGGGAATTTCTCCAAAAGTATTCTTCATTGTGAACGACTTTTGCATAACTGGTAAACCATAAGAGATAGACAAAATTTTACTACACAAAAAATGTAGATCGCGTTAAAATACACAATTTATGTCATATACAGTTTTTTTGTTGAGTGAACCATTTTCGAGATATTGCTTGTTATTCTCTTAAATTTTCCAGTACTTTTTATCAAATTCGTTATTCATTTTTACTTTCTCTACTACGTGTAGTAAGTAGGGGAAGTATTGCATTCCACCCAAAAATTCGATACCGAGATTTCACCGGAAATACATGTTTTGAGGCCTCCTGAATCCAAAAAAAAGCATTTTTGGAAACATGTCCGTGTGTGTGTCTGTGTGTGTGTCTGTGTGTGTGTGTCTGTGAACAGCATAACTCAAAAACTAACAGTCGGATAAACACCAAACTTGGTATTTACGTTCAGTATCTTCCAGAGATGCGACACGAAGGTTTTCAAGAAAATCCCCCCACCCCAGACTACCCTTTACATGGAACATTTTTCGAAAATTTTAATTTTCTCAAAAATGGCTCTAACGATTTTGATGAAAATATCATATGTTTAAGATAATGTCATGAGAAATGAAATGTATATATCGAAATTTCTGGGAATGTCTCCAAAAGTATTCTTCATTGTGAACGACTTTTGCATAACTGGTAAACCATAAGAGATAGACAAAATTTTACTACACAAAAAATGTAGATCGCGTTAAAATACACAACTTATATCATATACATTTTTTTTGTTGAGTGAACCGTTTTCGAGATATTGCTTGTTATTTCCTTAAATTTTCCAATACTTATACTTTTTCTCAAATTCGTTATTCATTTTTTTATGTCCTGGACATGCAAAGAGAATGGAATGCGCCACATAGCAACCAGCGATAAACTATTTGACTATCGCTTAAAAGCTACCATATTCCCCTTGCATCTACAAGAAAATTACAAATAAGATTGCCATCTCGATATCTCGATTAATATGAAGCATATGGAGAATAGGCGTTTGTAAAAATAGATTGTACAAGAGTAGAGAAAGTCATGTGAGTGTAACACATCAGATTTTTTTATGTCCTGGACATACAAAGGAGAATGGAATACTCCACATAGCAACCAGCTCTTAAAACATTTAACTATCCCTTAAAGCCTACCATATTCCCCTTGCATCTACAAGAAAATTAGCAATAAGATTAACATCTCGATTAACATGAAGCATATGGAGAATAAGCGCTTGTAAGAGTAGTTTGTACAAGAGTAGAGAAAGTCACGTGAGTGTAACACATCAGATTTTTTTTCTACTTAAAACTAAGTATGAAAAAAGTGGCACAATTTATGAGCTGTATAGTACTCGTAGAAAAGTTACAGACATAGCCATGGGCATTAAAGAAGTTTCAACATTTTACATTGTTTGAGAAAAACCTAACCTAGAAGTAACATTGAAAGTCAGCTTTATTAAGTAACCTTACTATATAAAGTGTTAACTTCAAATACCTACTCATAACTTTATAAGACAACTGTTTCATAGTATACCTAAATAGTGTAAATATCTGGGATTCTAAAACAGTCGGATGACTTCATCCAGTACCTCATGAGTTATGACTTTCCAATCCACGATTATTTTTTTCTTTTTGCTTACAACCATTTTATTTATTGGTTTTCTAACATTGCCATGGACATTCAGAGAGTTTCAAAATCCTGTATTGCTTCATGAAAACATAACCTAGAAGTAACATTGAAAGTCAGATTTATTAATTAAGCTTACTATGTAAAATCCTAACCGCAAAATTCAGTTGTTTAAGAAGTTAGGTTACTTTAACAAAACTGTATTGTAGAAAAACAGTGTAAACATCCCAGGATTCTAGAAACAGTCTGATTTGAATCTACATCCGGCACCTTATAATTAGGACTTTAGAATCTCTAAATATTTTCTTTTTGCCTGATTTATTGATAATATACTTTTCCTGTTTCATTTTATTTATTGTTTTATTAATTTAGTTTGCAGTTATGCTTGGGTATGTTGCTTCAATTAATATTTCATTTCTTGAGGACATCATTTTTCTCTAACATCTCTGCTGAAACTTGATATGCAACACAGGATATTTCCTGAGCAGTTCTGATGGGACAGAACGAAATGCAACAAAATCTACTTCTCTGATTCAGAATGCCAAAACACAACACCACACCACACACTCAACGAAGCTAGTATATGGTCAAAGAGTATAGATAACGCGAGTATATACTTACATTTAAGTGAACAAGATGGCTATGGGGATGAGTATATACTCGTGTGAGGTAGTAGGCTTTTATTCTTATGAAAATGAGTATGTTCTCATTAAGCTGAGTATATAATCATAGAAAGTGTTCATACTCATGAGTACTAACTCTGAGAAAGTACTTGTTTGCTACTCATATGGCCCAATGAGTGAAAAACTCAGTTCGAGAGATACCTAACTGAAGAATTTTGTTGCGTTTATGTGCAGAACAAAAGGTCGCCATTGAATGCCAATTTTAAAGCGTCGTATATTTAGGTACTTCCGTCACAACGTACCTATTGCATTCATCCCCAAAATTCGGTATCGACGTATCACCAAAAATGCATGTTTTGAGGTCCACGTACCCAAGACAGAATTGAAATGAAAAGTCGGTTAGATACCATTCCCATATTTTAGTCAGGCACTGTTCAATCATTGAAGTACTGAACTTAAACACACCTTTTTATAAAATACTTGTTTTGGGCTCTGGTGGTCTCAAAACATATTGTACCTTTTTGCTGTGAAATCTCAACATTGAATTTTGGGTGGAATACAATACTTCCCCTACTTAATATATGTAGTGGAGAAATAAAACTTTGATGTTACATTCACATGAGTTTGTTTGAGAGGAATTTGAAGTACAGTTGTATGAGAAGAATTCCAAACTCCAGACGAAGCTGGTCATGGAGCCTTTGTATTAGTGCGGAGAAATTTGTGTTGTATAACCTAAGTGGGTGAATGTTGAGTTTTGCTAGCTGCACCCCACACGGGACTTGTATAGCAGTATTGAGCGAACGCTCCAGTCCTAGCGGTGATCTTTTGTGTGGCAGAGAAATAGCTAGTGTTGAAGTGTAGGGCATATGAGAATTCCAGATTAGTTTCGTGTCTAGTATTACTCCTCTGTATTTAAATGGTCATTCAGTTAAAAAATCTACTCGTGCAGCCAGCATCAATAAGTAATGATTAGGGCCCGGATTTTTAGATGGAATAAACCTTCATTTTGGGTTTCTTATATACTTAAAATAGGTTGTTTTTTTTAGGTTTTTGTTGATTAAAATAGGGTTTTGCTTGGTGGTTCAATACAGGTATTAATAATTTTGATTTTCTGGTACTTAAGTTGTAAGATTTATATTTTGGCATGGCAGTAGATACACCCATTCGGAAATTTTCTGGCGTAAACTATTTCCTATTATCACGTAACACATTCTTGTATGAAAAAAAAGGTTCTTTCAACGGAACACGACGTCATTGGAGCGTAGAACATAGATGCCAGTGCAGCAGGTCCTAGGGGTAATGCTCCTGTATGCTTTCCTCCCTGCAATACTGAATTGATGATTTTCATATCTTCAAAAGCAGGATTTCGTTGAAGAATCTTGTGCAACTTCGAAGAACATGCAACTCCCACTGGTCCAGGTATTTCTTTACTGGAAACTTTGCCAATGATATCTAGAGCATCTTTCAGTGGCAAAGTTGTACTTTCCAACCGGAGAGTAGCTTCTGGTCGTATAAAACAAAAATGTGTCTTAATGTATGCAAGGGAGGTGGCAGGAGTGGGGCACTAGAGTGATTTCTTAGTCTTGGCAATGCAGGAAGCTTCTGTTTCATCCAATTCATTGACAACATTTTTAACGTCTTTTAAGTACTCGGCATAGTAAATGGCAGCAGACAGCCAAATCCTGACCTTCTATCAGCTGCATCCAGGTGTCACCACGTCACATGTGCTGCGTTTAACTTGAACTACCTACTGGCTATAAGTGGTGGAAATAAATTTACAATGAGTTTCAATCCGAAAATAACATTCTTCATTTCGAAAAAGGAAAAACAGCTATTTAGGTGTAATGAAATTCGCATATTCTGCTTCAGGAAGTGTGAAACGAGTATATATCTTGAAGTGTGTTAATTAAATACCGAGGAAAAATATAGGTCAAAACGTAAAATCCGGGCCCTGGTATCGTTCCTACTTGTATTTGACGCGACAGTGGAATCCACCAGTACAGGTAAAGTTCAAGCTGGCAACACTGTTTGTGTACACCCCAGGTTGTCCTTATGTACATGTACTGGTCCCACTTTTTTTGGGAGCGGCGCTCAAACACCTTTTTTTACTGTGCGGTCTGAATGGCGACATGGGCCCTCAGACAGACAGCGTCTCTGGCAAGCTGCTTCAAATTTCCATTCGTCTCATGTGTTTCATTCGTTCTAGGTACAAGGGGGAAAGAGGAAACTCAAATCTATGGTCAGGTCGCTTTGGCTTTAAAATTCCACGACATAACCAAAAACAACCGAATAGCGACAGGACTTTCACACAATTTCTCTACCCATGACGAAAATTGCTTTATTACATATATTCGTGTAGGTACAAATAGGTTAGGGAAATGGCGAGTTTCCTCTTTTGGAATTTCAAACCAATAACAAAGAATATCTCAGAATTGGTTAACGTTATAAAAAATTTTATTCGGCTTATATTGTCTGCTTTAACGACATCCACATTTTTTTGTGTAGTAAGATTTCGTCTGTCTTTAAGGCACATTTACATGGGTCGAGAGGACGATGTGATTTTTCACCTTTAAAGCGGGTCGAGAAAAGTGACGAAAGAGCGCGTTGCATAGGTTCGAGAAAACACGAACGTTAGTCAACATGGAGTCATGAAGAACGTGACTGATTTGCTTTGTAAGGAGCTGTGTTAAGTTCTAAAAAATTGTAAAGCCGCTTGTACAGGATCAAATTTTTGTTAAATTCAATACTTTACAAGACTTTTCAAGAGTTGTCACAACTTCACAACTTTTCTTGTCAAATTGTTTCCAATACTTTTAATGTCTTTGAAAGTCTTGAAAGTGAATAAGGACATGCTCTAAACGGACAAAAATTTCACAATGATTTGATGGCTTTGGCCAATGAAATGCGAATATTCACAGTGCGTCACGGAATCTGTAACATGGCTGAAAGTGAAAAGTAAACAGAAATGGCTACCGGGCCAAGGTATGTCGTATGCGAAGTGATTAGTTTATACATAAGCTGGCCATGTCTGTATGTCGAGAGCTCCGTGGATTATCACAAGATGAAGCAGATGATGGCGATTATGAAGAAATAATTGTCAGGCAGTTTTCCAAACTAAGTATACATTAATGCAATGTTATACAATGTCGGTTGGTGTTATTTTCATTGTATTCCACACTCGTCATGTGATTTCATTTGATATAATACGTGAAAGTGCTACATAATATTAATAAAGAGCAATTTTCATTGCGAATTGTTATACTGTGACGCAAATGCTAAATTGCTTTGTGCGTGATAAATTATCCATTGTGTTCTGAAGGCTTTCAGTTTGGCATAAAGACAACTTGTAAATACACATCTTTGACATTGCCAAGTCTTTTCCAATCTTGTCACATATTGAAAAATATTTCACAATTTTTCTTGTAAACTCTTGAATTGAAAAAAACGTTTGATCGTGTACAAAGGGCTTAATAGGAGAAGAAAAGTGTGGATAAGGAGTTGGATACAACGACTTAATATATTAGGGGCCTCTAGTACTCGTTGCAAAGAGCTAAAAACAGAAGATCCAGCGGCATGTCGTTTCTTTAGAACTAAGTGAAACAGGGCTAACTTATTTGCTTGGAAAAATTGAAAACATTAAAATGTGTGACACAAAAGTTCCTCCAAGAAAACTAAAATTGGAAACGACTTGAGATTCGTGGCAACTGGATATTCTTATGGAACCCTGGAATATATGTTTCGCGTCCCAAGAAGTACTATTTGCCGTTTTATACCTGCAGTACATGTCATTTATAAGTTCTGATACGCACGTGCGAAACGGTTCACTGTCTCGTCGTTCAATCGAGATGACATTCACGACGACGCTCGGTTTAGTCCTCACACGACCGCTTACATCTAGCACCGCTGGCATTTATAAACCCGTTCGAGAAACGACTGGTGCTCGGACTGTTTACACAGGACGAGAACTCTCGACCCCTGTAAATGTGGGTTTTCATTTATACAAAACTCATTCAAAATGAAAAGGACTTCATAAGCTATTCCCAGAAAATTCAAGATAGATATTTCATTTATCATGAAAATACCTTAAATGTATGGTAGTTTAATCAAAATCATTAGGTCAATTTTCGAGAAAAATAAAAATACTGAAAAATTATTCCATATAAAGGTTGGTTCACAACCGGCCGAGAACGGGAATGGGAATGCATATCGATGATCATATCGATTACAACGTGAAAGTCGATTTTGCACATTGGGATTTCATTTGTCTTTAACTGACCAATGCTATTTTTTCGCCTACTTCCAATTTAGCCAAGCCAACGTCAAAATTCGATAATAAACATTATCTAAATGTATATCCATTACATTTCCGATCCCTTCAGTTGTGCCAAGCTTTCATTTCTTTATTTAATGGCATACATTAAAGTGGTTTGTTGTTCTTTTTTCATTTCCACCGGTTTTTGCTGTTCCTTGTAGCTTTTGCCATTGTTTTTGAGGTAATAGCCAGTTTTGAGTTGCATATAAACAAACTACTAATGACTCTTTCACCAGAGGAACCAACGCTGATTAGATCTGCGGGTGTCGGGATGAGGTTAGGAAGCACATGTACTACTAATTCCTTCCAGTTTCATGTTTCCAGCTAGCGACTATAGAGAGCACTACCGGTGTATCACGTCACAGTGCCTAGAATGGTCTCTAGAGTGAACAGTCTAATATGCACAATATGGATTTAATGTGCCGTGCTCGAGAACGAGAATGTTAAAAGTTGGGCAACTCTTCTTTCCCGTTTCCGTTCCCGGGAAGGCTTCCCGTCCATTGTGAACACTCCCATATGAATACATGCATTTCAACTTTCTCGTTGGTTGTGAACCAGCCTTAAAGCATACGTTGGGGTTGGAGGAGGGCTTCTTGAAATGTGTTCGCATCTTTGGGAGAAGACGTGAGGAGATACAATTGTGTATTTGAATTTAAAGAACAATTTTTGTAGGTATGTTTTATATTCGGATGAAATTATTAGCATAATTTGGGGTCGTTTATACCTACTCCTTCGTGATGAAATGAACGCGTCTGAAATTCAATGCACTGTGCACATTTCCGAGGGGCTGTACTACTCAGAAAAATAAATCTCCTTAATTCGCCGCGCTCTGTCTGCTTTATCAGAGATGCTGGCTCCTGAAACACAGAGTAATAAATTGAAAGTATTTTGTGGAAGGCAGGCGTTAACCATCGATGGAGCAAGCAGCATTGCCAGATCGTACATGTCTCCGCCCACCGAGAGAGTGTATATTGCGGGTGTTGCTTTTTCCTCGCATCATCACCTTCTGCGTTCTTTGCGCAAGGTGCTCATAGCTTGACATTCCGGTATGGCAAGTAGGGGAAGTCTTGTATTCAATCCAAAAATTAAGATATCGAAATTTCACGGAAAACGCATGTTTTGAAGCCCCGGAACTCAAAACCTTCAGTTATTTAAGTGCAATACCTTCCAAAGATGCGATACCAAGATTTGGAAAAGATTCCTTCCACCGCAAAATCCTCTACGTAGAATTTTTTTCGATTACTTTTAATTTTCTCAAAAATGGCTCTAACGATTTTAAATACCCTTTTTACTTTCTCTACTACGTATAGTAAGTAGAGGAAGTATTATATTACACCCAAAAATTCGATACCGAGATTTCACCGAAAATATATGTTTTGAGACACGCTGAATCCAAAAAAGAGCATTTTTGGAAACATGTCCGTGTGTGTGTCTGTCTGTGAACAGCATAACTCAGAAACGAACAGTCGGATAAACACCAAACTTGGTATTTAGGTTCAGTATCTTTCAGAGATGCGACACGAAGGTTTTCAGGAAAATTCCCCCACCCCAGATTACCCTTTACATGGAACATTTTTCGAAAATTTAAATTTTCTCAAAAATGGCTCTATTTTGATTAAAATATCATATGTTTAAGATATTTTCATGACAAATAAAATTATCTCGAATTTTCTGGGAATGTCTCCAAAAGTATTCTTCATTGTCAACGACTTTTGCATAACTGGAAAACCAGTTAGACAACATTTTACTACACAAAAAATGTAGATCGCGTTAAAATACACAATTTATGTCATATACTTTTTTTTTGAGTGAACCATTTTCGAGATATTGCTTGTTATTCACTTAAATTTTCCAATACTTATATCGTTATTCATTTTTTTATGTCCTGGACATGCAAAGACAATGGAATGCGCCACATAGTAACCAGGTCTTAAAATATTTGACTATCGCTTAAAGCCTAGCAATTCCCCTTGCATCTACAAGAAAATTAGCAATAAGATTAACATCTCGATTAACATGAAGCATATGTAGAATAAGCGTTTGTAAAAATAGTTTGTACAAGAGTAGGGAAAGTCATGTGAGTGTAACACATCGTATTTTTTCGACAGTGATGGTAGTCAGTTTACAGCCCACCATGTTGCTTTATGATGGTTTAATTAGAATCTGCTGCAGGTTTTACGTGAAGCTCTTGATAGTTTCAACTTTACCTGCCACTTGAACACAAAGGAGTGGCCTTGTAATGCAAATGTGGCAACTCTTGGCTTTTGAAGATGCTATTTGCATTCAAGGCATGCAAAGCTTTGCAACAGACTCCTTGGCTCGCGTCTTCAAGGACAACTTGTCGCTGCTTCATTTTCAAAATTGATGAACAGACCTTTTTTTTTTCTTTTCTGCCTGGTCCACTTTCAACGGTCATACCATGTCCCTAAAAGACGCTACATTTATTATCATGCAATTCTGAGGCTCTTTTATTCTTTGAACTTCCCCATTTAACGTTTTAATTACACGTTTTGGTTCAGCTGCTTAACGTGAAAGTTGAGCATTATCACAATGTTGTCTTACGACTGTCACGTTGGATTCTGGACAAATATGTTGAAGCCGTGCGACAGCTTTGTTATTTTATCTCATGGTATGCGTGAGTGTATCTTGAAAGGATAACTTCGGCTTAGTTAGCCGAGAAATTTTAATGTTGACTAAAATGTTCAGTTTGAGAAGAATCGTCGATTGTTGACTTTACGAATTAACTACCTCTGTGGCAATAATTAAGCAAAGCGTCACTTGCCGTGAATTGCAGAGATGTCCCTCTCAATAGCTGCTAAATCTTCCTACATAACTTGAGAATTACACACGAGAGTCACGAATGTGAATGTGTCTAAGATTAGAGTGCACTAACTTTTTTTAACTTATGCTCCTGTTACCTATTGGTAGCCTTCCCACCTACACGGACCAATCTTAAAATCCTACGTATGCGTTTCTTACCTTGTTGCTACGCGGTACCTGTCACGTGACTTCGCAAACTGCTGAACTTAGTTCTAACTGCATTCCAGGAACTTTTATAATAACGTATTCCATAGCATGACTCGCTAATGACCATTTCTCCGGACAAATCTTTTCAACAGGCTTATTACAGGATACATTGATTTAATATACGGAAATTATTCATTTCGTTATTTAATTACTTATATCGTCCTGTCAGTAATTACGGTATCAATGTCACAAGTAATAACACTGGTTAATTCTTAAGTTTATAACGAAATTTAATATCCGAAATGCGCTACAAGCCTCGCTTTGCAGCTCCGACTTAAAATCGCTCATAACTGACGTCTTTTTATAGTCCCATGTTGCTAGGGAGACACGTTAATCAATGTTCCAGAATAGAGTTGGCGAACTTCCTCGAAGAGTCTCTTGCAATGCTTGACCGACTGACTGTATTACGCAGTTTTGGCCACAATAGTCTGATAGAGTTTTTGCGCAGCCTACTCTGAATTAACGTAAGCGCTAAAACCGCGGGACCGATGTTCGGCGCATATACCGTTTCACAGTAACAACGTTGACGATACCATATTTACTGATGGCGATAAGAGCTCTCTCTCTATCCACCGTAAGAAAAACACATCTGGAGTTCAATGCACTTTCATGGGTCTTGTCACGGTAGTTCAGCAGTAGAGCGTCGTCTTTCTCTTCCAAGCATTGCGTTTTTTCGTTTTCCCTACCGCATTTGCATTTCATAAAAAAATTTAATAGGTATATTCAAAGGGAACACCGTTTTGATGTCCCTTAATTAAAAAACAAAGCGTTTTTAAAACCAAGTAAATGCCAAGTCTTATATCTATAGGGCTAACGTTTTGTTACGACTTAACAAATTGTTAAAGCCGCTTAACAACTGTAACTTCGTAATAAAGCAAAATTTTGTTAAGAATAAAGATTTGGTTGTTGAACGCAACAAACGCCAGGACCCTCTTGCTAACCGTTTAGACGTCGTTTTAATGCTGCTGTAAGAGGAAATCACAATAGAAGTTTGACATTTTAATTATCAAACGTTTATTTAGTCGTTTTAGCGTAAAATATAAACGTTACAGATTACCTTGAGTAAGCAATGTTTCGAGTTGTGGCACTGGTAAAGATGCTCCCAACATAGCTTTTAATAGCAAAATGAATGTAGTGTAATCTCGTATTGTAATAAAAACTAACAATATTCATTTAAGATTTTAGGTTCATATACTAATAAATTTTGTTTGTATTTGCATGGTCCACGAATTTATTTGCGTCATTTTTTTAGGTTAATTTCGAAACTGAGCACTTCTGAGAGCAGTAGGATAGTAAAGGGGTATTATTTTATCTGGATTTTCAAAATTATTTTAAGATAATTCTCAATCTGCTAAAAGAAGTGGCCAGCAGAAAGCTCTCTTATTTACTAATTTCTCCTAACTATAGAAAATTGAATATTGGCTGCTGAAAGAGAAAGAACAAATAGAAAGCAGTCATTTGGCTTATAAAATCATAATTTATACTAAAGAAATGTACGTATGAAAAATAATCCTAAATAAAATACTTGTAGCCCTAACATTGCCCCAGATACTAGAACTAGTGAAACCAACCTTTCTTTTCACTACGACCTTCCACTTATCGAATACCTAAAATAATATGCATATTTATCTGACACTAATAATGATTTTTATTTAAACAATACGATACGAGAACATGTCCATAGAACTGAACTAAAAAATCTCCAAGACAACTGGTATCGTTAAAAAGGACAATTAAAACCAAAACCCATAAAGAAAATTAAGCAATAATTGTGGATTGATATGAATTAGTGAAATTTGCATCAAAACAATATGAAACTGCTTTGCTAATTATTTTGTGTGCCTTAAGCTAAAATTAAACTCAATTTACAGGGCTACTGCCGCAGGTGGGCGATTTTTCCCAATAAAAATCTAATTATTTGGGGTCACAAGAAGTTGTAAGTGTTGCTATGGGTGTGAATTTTAAAATTCCACATACATTTTATATTTTTCCTGTAACGTTTTCACAGCACGCTTTGTCTTCATCCTGGCAAGGAAAAGTAATAAAAGCACTGAGTAGTCGGTAATTCGGCGCTGGTGGCAGTGTAAAAACAAAACGCTAAATTTTCGATTAGTCGCTCCAGTTGGCTAACAAACCGCGAAGAAACAAGTTAAAGAATGCCAAATAAGGCACATTTGTTAAGAGCGGTTCTTTATGCTTAACAATGTAGTCATCTTAACAATCAAGTTACAGAATAGTCCTGATAGCTGGGTAACACTGTGAAGACTTTTTAGCAAAATTCCCTTTTGAAACGATTGTGATTAAAATGCCATATGTTTAAGATTTATTTTTCATGACAGATAAAATGTGTATCTTGAGTTTTTTGGGAACAGCCTGTGAAGTCCTCTTCATTCTGAACAACTTTCGATAACTGGTAAACCTAAGAGATAGACAAAATCTTACTACACAAAAAAATGTTCGTCATTAAAATAGAGAGTTTGTGTCAACTGTTTCCTAGCGTCATCCGAACTGTTTTAAACGTTGCTCTTTTTCTTTGCGTTACTATAATTTCTGTGCTTCTGTTGTTAACATTTGAATGCTGTTAAGCTTATTGCTTCATTTAAAACTTTTCTAGACGGAAATATATTATCATGAATAACGCAACGTGGTTATAAGAACCATTTTTATACATTAAAAACGGCAATGTGTACGAATGTGTAATAAGTAGAGAAAGTTGTGTGAGTGTTCCATGTCAGGTGTATCAAAAATTGCCCTCAAGTTTTTCTTTTCTTTAAGTGAATTCTAGTGTTGGAAATGACCCACACGTATGGGAGTCGTGCTGTTACCATGGTAACCAGGCTCAAAGTGTGCAGCCATACAAGTAGGTATGTGTGAATGAATATTGGTATCGAGTGAGGGGAGTTGAATCCGGAAATGAAACCTCAAGTGGTGAAGGCTGAAGAGGGGTGCGTCTTTTCCCACGCTTGTACCGTGCGAAAATAACCACGGGTTCGGAACCACGTCCCCCGGCTACGTATGCAACACGTAGTCGATACTTAGGACTGTTGGAGCGGAGAAAAGGACAACCAGCTAATTAAGAAGGGAGGTGCCTTTTTTTAATGATCTCGCTTGATAGGCAGGTCCTGAGGAAGGGCTCAAACCTGTGCACACTCTTTCATCTTCTCTACCCATTTTTCTTATAAAAGCCAATCACTTTCTCTACCACGTTACCTATATTAAATAAAGGAAGTATTCCTTTCCACGCTTTGAGATCCATGGATCAAACAAACATTTTCAGAAAAAGGTCCCTGTATGAATACCAACTTTCTATTTAAGTTCAGCATCTTCCAAAGATGCAACAGCATTTTCTAGAAAATCCCCTTACCCCAAACTACCCTTTACATACCTGCCAACTTTTCCGATTTCAGGCTTTTTACGACTTTATGCCAGTGGATGCTTTTTGTACGTTCTTTTTTCTGGGGGGGGGGAGGCAGATTCAAAGTCTTATCTACAGATTCTCACCACGGACATCACAAAGCATTAGATTCTATTACATTAGATGCATTGTAACTTAAAATTACAGACTGGATGGTGTAGAGTATTATGATATACCAGAGCTTATCTGTGTGTCTATCCATCATGATCATGGTCCCCCTTCACTGGGCTACAGCAAAATGTATAGCACCACTAGTGACCTCTAGTAAATGGTATACAGTGCTGTGATAGACCAGAGCTTATCTGTGTGTCTATCCTTCATCATGATCATGGTCCCTCTTCACTGGACTGTAACAAAATGTATAGCACCACTAGTGACCTCTAGTAAATGGTATACAGTGCTATGATAGACCAGAGCTTATCTGTGTGTCTATCCTTCATCATGATCATGGTCCCCCTTCACTGGACTGTAACAAAATGTATAGCACCACTAGTGACCTCTAGTAAATGGTATACAGTGCTATGATAGACCAGAACTTATCTGTGTGTCTATCCTTCATCATGATCATGGTCCCTCTTCACTGGGATACAACAAAATGTATAGCACCACTAGTGACCTCTAGTAAATGGTATACAGTGCTATGATAGACCAGAGCTTATCTGTGTGTCTATCCTTCATCATGATCATGGTGTCCCTTCACTGGGCTGTAACAAAATGTATAGCACCACTAGTGACCTCTAGTAAATGGTATACAGTGCTATGATAGACCAGAGCTTATCTGTGTGTCTATCCTTCATCATGATCATGGTGTCCCTTCACTGGGCTGTAACAAAATGTATAGCACCACTAGTGACCTCTAGTAAATGGTATACAGTGCTATGATAAACCAGCTTATATGTGTGTCTATCCTTCATCATGATCATGGTCCCCCTTCACTGGGCTGTAACAAAATGTATAGCACCACTAGTGACCTCTAGTAAATGGTATACAGTGCTATGATAGACCAGCTTATCTGTGTGTCTATCCACCATCACAGCACTAGTGATCTCTAGTAACCAGCAGTAAATGGGCGGACACATTCATAAATGTAGATATGACGTGAACTGCAAAGTCAACTCCCTCACGCAAAGGGTTTATCTTATTCACATTCTGCGGCTGCGGTGTACAGCTTCCCATTTTTGTGACAGTTTTTGTTTATAGTTGATGTTATGAAGCGTAAAACATGGACTAGAAATCCGTGTGTGTTCTCGGATGTGGATTCTTTGCTTTAATGTGTGTTTATTGTGGTACTAGGAAGAATTTCATCATGTGCAACAGAAACAATACTACCATTGCTTCAAGGATTCTTATAAACGGGAGTTCACATTTATTTTACATGTCTTTTTTACTTTCTCTACTACGTTAGTAAGTAGGGGAAGTATTATGTTCCACCCAAAAATTCGATACCGAGATTTCACCGTAAATACATGTTTTGAGACCTCCTGAATCCAAAAAAAAAGGCATTTTTGGAAACGTCCGTGTGTGTCTGTGAACAGCATAACTCAGAAACGAACAGCCGGATAAACACCAAACTTGGTATTTAGGTTCAGTATCTTCCAGAAATGCGACACGAAGGTTTTCAAGAAAATCCCCCACCCCAGATTACCCTTTACATGGAACATTTTTCGAAAATTTTAATTTTCTCAAAAATGGCTCTAACGATTTTGATTAAAATATCATATGTTTAAGATATTTTCATGGCAAATAAAATGTATATCTCGAATATTCTGGGAATGTCTCCAAAAGTATTCTTCATTGTGAACGACTTTTGCATAACTGGTAAACCATAAGAGATAGACAAAAGTTTACTACACAAAAAATGTAGATCGCGTTAAAATAAACAATTTATGTCTTATACATTTTTTTTTGTTGAGTGAACCATTTTCGAGATATTGCTTGTTATTCCCTTAAATTTTCCAATACTTATACTTTTCTCAAATTCGTTATTCATTTTTACTTTCTCTAATACGTATAGTCAGTAGGGGAAGTATTGTATTCCACCCAAAATTTCGATACCGAGATTTCACCGGAAATACATGTTTTGAGACTCGCTGAATCCAAAAAAAGCATTTTTGGAAACATGCCCGTGTGTGTGTCTGTCTGTGTGTCTGTGAACAGCATAACTCAAAAACGAAGAGTCGGATAAACACCAAACTTGGTATTTAGGTTCAGTATCTTTCAGTGATGCGACACGAAGGTTTTCAAGAAAATCCCCCACCCCAGACTACCCTTTACATGGAACATTTTTCGAAAATTTTAATTTTCTCAAAAACGGCTCTAACGATTTTGATTAAAATATCATATGTTTAAGATATTGTCATGACAAATAAAATGTATATCTCGAATTTTCTGGGAATGTCTCCAAAAGTATTCTTCATTATCAACGATTTTTTCATAACTGGTAAACCATAAGAGATAGACAAAATTTTACTACACGAAAAATGTAGATCGCGTTAACATACACAATTTATGTCATATACATTTCTTTTATTGAGTGAACCGTTTGCGAGATATTGCTTGTTATTCCCTTAAATTTTCCAATACTTATACTTTTCTCAAATTCGTTATTCATTTTTTTTTATGTCCTGGACATGCAAAGAGAATGGAATGCGCCACATAGCAACCAGCGTTAAAATATTTGACTATCGCTTAAAACCTACCATATTCCCCTTGCATCTACAAGAAAATTATCAATAAGATTGACATCTCGATATCTCCATTAACATGAAGCATATGGAGAATAAGCGTTTGTAAGAATAGTTTGTACAAGAGTAGAGAAAGTCATGTGAGTGTAACACATCAGATTTTTTTTGTCCTGGTAATGCAAAGAAAATGGAATACTCCACATAGCAACCAGCTCTTAAAATATTTGACTAACGCTTAAAACCTACCATATGCCCCTTGCATCTACAAGAAAATTAGCAATAAGATTAACATCTTGATTAACATGAAGCATATGGAGAATAAGCGTTTGTAAAAATAGTTTGTACAAGAATAGAGAAAGTCATGTGAGTGTAACACATCAGATTTTTTATATATATTTACTGCACGAAACATTTTGCTCGGTTTAAATTCCCCTAATCTCAAAATTATTACGCTTTGCTGGACTAGGGAAAGTTTTCGTGTTTTAATTTTAGGAACTTGGCAGGTTGGACAATTCTTCGTTTTTTTTTTTTTTATGTTCTCAAAAATGACTAACGATTTTGCTAACCATACTCTATGTTGAAGATATTTGCATTGACAAAATAAATGAAATATTTATCATGAATTTTCTACCAACAGCCTGTGGACCTCTCCTCTTTCTGAATGACATTTGTACAATTGGTAAAGCGTAGTAAATAGAAAAATGTTACTGCACATAAGATATGTTGAAATAATTTTTTGTCGGATATTCTTTCTTACTGGTTTGAATTTTAAATACTTTTTTCAAGTTGTTCGTTTTTCCTCGTAGTCAGGCAGAGAGCGAGGTCCTCTTTTTAAAAATCTGACCATCTCTTTAGCCTACTACATTCTGCTTGCATCTACATTGAAATGTACAAATGTGCAACGAAATCTTGAGTAATAAAAGTAGATACACAAATCTGATGTGTTGCATTCACATGACTTTATCTAAGCCCTATCGTTTATTAGTGCGTATACAAATTATTCTTAGGAAAGTTTATTTTTCTATCTACTTCATTTTAATCGAGATAAATCTTTGCAGAAATAACTACATTACACATTTCGTTATAGACACAAAGAGAACAGCGATAGTCAAATGTTTAACAACTGGACGCTATATGCTGCCTTAAAATTCCATACTGTTTCCATGACATCGCGAAAAACAACTGAATGTCGAAAGGACTGATGTTTTGAATAATTAGAACCATTAGTAACGGATATATCCGAAATGACTGATGCTGCAAAAAAGTTATTCGAAATAAAGTTTGTGTTTTAAAGAGATCTACATTTTTTGTACAGCACGTTTTCGTCTACAGCTTAGCGTTTACCAATTATACAGGATTATAGAAAATTCCTTCTGAATGAAGTGGATTTCACAGACTATTCCCAGAAAATTAAACGTATGCATTTTATTTGTTATGTAAATATTTTTAATGTATGGCATTTTAATCAAAATGTTAGAGCCATTTTCAGGAAATAAAAAGTTTCGTAAAATATTCCATGTAAAGGGTAGTTTGGGGTGAGAGGGATTTTCTTGAAAATCTTTGTGTCGCATCTTTGGAAGGTACTGAACCGAAATACCAAGTGTGGCATTTATACTACTTTTGGCTTTTGAGTTATGCTGTTCACAGACACACATACTGCACTCACGGACGTGTATTACTCGGTGAAAGGTCGGTATCGAATCTTTGGGTGAATTGCAATACCTTCTCTACCTACTATGTACGTGGCAGAGAAAGTAAAAATTAATCCCTCAAAAGTAGCACTAATAAGCTGGAAAGAAGTTGTTTACATAATATTGGCAACAGCTGGAAATGTTCACCCTCAAAGATTCCTGTGGTTGTAGGGTGAGGTAAGGTAAGGGCAAGGTTTTCTGCAAACTATGAGCCACAGTAAATTATAGCACCTCTTTACGAAAGACAAGATATTGGATGTATTTTATGAGAGATGCTTTCTAAAGCCATGATATGTTAATGTAGTTGATAGGTGTTGATCAGGCTGACCCAGAAGCGAATCTCGTCCGAAGTAGAAACGAAACCTTGTTGAGTTAGAATATGTCACTTTGCTTGCCGAAACGTTCTTATTATACGGAAGTGACGTCACATTGCACTGGTCGAAGCGTGCTTCCTAGCGGCAGATGGATACAGAGCAAGGCTGATGTAACAGTTGCCAGCAGCTGTAAACAGGAAGCCTAAGTGTGCAGTAATTACAAGGCGATAATTGCCCTCATTTCGGTGGCTTGACCCTTGATCCTTTCATCCGCCGACAAGATAAGCGACTAGGTTATCAAATAATATCAAGTGTTACTTTCTCTATTAGGTAAAGCAAGTATTGTGTTTCACCCTAAAATTCTTTTGAGCACCATAATTCAAAAACGAAGCGGATAAATACCAAACTTGGTACTTACGTCCAGGATTTTCCAATGATGCGCATAAAGATTTTCAAGGAAATCCCCCCAATCTAAAATTATCCTTTAAATGGAAGTTTTATCGTTATTTTTTACTGTCTCAATGATTTTGAGTAATTCTTTTTTATAGTGTTTAAAGCCCATTCTTACTCCATACGCCACCACAGGCGTTTATACAGATGATGTATGAAATGAAATATTTGGGAAGAAAACGTTCCAGGCCAAAGTTTAAGATTACCTCCCTGGTATTTGCCAGTTATGGGCACTGAGGAGAACGTCGCGGACCTCCCGCTCACAACTTTCAGGACCTCGACGGGTTTTATTAAAATACATATCTCGAATTTCCTGGGACTGGCCTGCAAAGTCCTTTTTGTTACAGCCATTTCTGAGAGCTTCGTTAAGGCTGGTTCACAACAGCTCGGTGGCGAGAACGGAAATACAGGGAGAGCCAAAACTACGAACCGGCTGCGCGGTGTTTTTCCTGTCCGCGTCCTCGGCGCTCGTAGCCGTCTGCCGCTATCATAGAAAGGCGCGGATGAAACCATACAACATTTTTAAAACTACTTTTAAAGGCTTTACTTTATGAACGGAAATGCTGAAACTGGCCACCGTCGTTGTCCATACATTTTTGGCACCTCTTTAGGAAACTATCCATCACACGGCATAGTTCACATTGAGAAATGCTGGCGGATATTTTGGTGTAATTTTTCCAGGGTGTGTGGGTTTGTCTTGTACACTTTATGTTTTAAGTTACCCCAGAGATAGAAATCGCAGGGTGTTAGGTCGGGGGATGGAGGAGGCCACAAATCTCGACTAATAATTCTGTCCTCAAACACACTTTCATAAAGTTGGTAAGTAAAGCCTCTAAAAGTAGTTGTAAAAATGTTGTATGGTTTATCCGCGCCTTTCTACGATAGCGGCAGACGGCAACGAGCGCCGAGGACGCGGACAGGGTAAACACCGCGCAGCCGGTTCGTAGTCTTTTGGCTCTCCCTGTACACATCGATGATTATATGGATCACAAAGTGGATAGTCAATTTTGCGCATTAGGATTTCATGTGTTCTTAATTCAACAATGGCGTTTTTTCACCTGCATCTAATTTAGCCAAGATAATGTGGGTTAACCAACGTCAAAATTCGATAGAGTAAACATTTCACTAGATGAACCAAGCCTCATTGGATCCGCGGGTGTCAGGATCTGAGGTTACTACGTACGTGTGCTAGAATTTCTTCCAGTTTCATGTTTCCAGCTTGCAACTATAGAGAACACTAGCGGCCGAAGTGCTATCGGCCTTCACTTGTTCCTCTTGATGTCAATGAAAGAGTATGGAAATAAAGCCAGCTTATAGAGACTAGCTTTTTAAACATTTGGCTTAGGATGGGAGCATGTTACTTATACTTCATATAAAATCAGTAAAGGATTATTTGGCATAAGAATTTTAAAGCAGTATATTCCTTATTAAATGTTTACTATGCGCAGGTGGATAGTCATCTGCCATGTGGCGCTCTATTGTGGGGCAACCATTCCTCACCAAATAAATTAATTATTGGTTCTACAGAAAGGGGCAATTAGAATTGTGAGAGTTCCACAGAGAACTCATTGTAAACAATTTTTTGTAAACTTGAATGTTTTAACTTCGACATCAATGTTTATATTGGACTATTTATGTGAAGAGAAATATTAGCAAGTATTCATATGTGACTTCGTCCAGTTTTTCAACTGTCACTGTTTTTGTCTAATTTCTCAATATCACTGTTTCGTTGTTTAATTTAGTTCAACTTTCACTAATTTTCACAATCACTTCACTGTTGTGAACTAGTTCAATTTTCCCATTACTTCACTTCTTCCGGACGGTTAACTCGCTGAGGAGTCTAACACAGGACTTCTTCAATCTCTGCATCAGCAGCACTCACAGCGGTTGTCACCAACTCCCTGGGAGAATCGCTCTTGATGTACCTGAAACGCACTCGGTTATATAGGCAGTGGAATCTTCCACAGAACATTCTAGAACTATTTCAACACGTCCTGGAAGAGGGGGGGAAAGAAACATTCAAAACCCTCGGGTTATCTGCCGATAACGCTTGCGGTAGTTTAAGCTGGCGTGCGGTACTTCTCGTTGTTTACTCCGACTGCCCGGCACCGGCCTCCCGATAACCTTGGGCCATAGCCGCTGCGTCACAATTATGTTCATTGCTATCTTCTAGAAACTGTTCCAACATATATGTGCATAAAATTACATTTTTTAAACAGCATGGTCTAAAAACGTCTAATATAGTGCACACGAACTAAATGCTTTACATTACCGCACTAGTGCGATAAAATTTTTATACCATTTCATTGTGACCAACTTTGGTTTCAAGACCAATCACACGGCAATTACCCTTTGTATTTGCATATACACTGCCGTTTGTCCGCTATGCCGCTCAACAATGCAGCCCTCCAGGTTGCGCTCACCATGGTACTACCGGACACGTATGCAGCCATCACTGGTAGGACACGTTGAAGCAGGACTCGTCCGAAAAGACATGTTGCCACTCAGCACCCCATTGACGGCATTCACGTGCCCATTGCAGTCGGAGGAGCTTGTGGTTTCTGGTCAATGGAGGCCGAGTTAATGGCATGCATGCAACCAGTCCAACCTGCAGCAGACGGCAACGAACCGTTGATGCAGACAAGTTCACACCTGCTGCAGTGCTCCAGCGTCGAGCCAACACTGTGGATGAAGCTGTACGGTCATCCCGTGCTGTGGTCATGTTCCGTGGTCCAGTACCCGCTCTTCGCTGCATACGACCTTCGTCTATCCACTGTTTCCACGCACGCATCACTGTCGTAGCAGCATGCCCTGTACGAGCCGAAATGTCACGGTATGACAAACCCGCTTCCCGGAGACCGATCATTCTGCCCCGTTCGAACTCGCTCACATGCCGATATGGTGACGTCGACGAGGCATACTGCCACTCACGTTATTGTTTCCACCTTGTTTGACAGCTCTGCACTGACTACACTGGACGCAACGCTGACCTTGTCGGACCGACACGAGAGGGCTCTGCTCGGCCTGCGTGTTCTCCATCTTTCTGCAAACCTAATCACTTATGGTTTGCACACTCTTCTACATTTCCACCAAGTTTGAGTTATTCGGGAAATTCTTTCTTGGTGTTGCAATTTTCACAAACGGCAGCGTATTTAATAACTCGACTTGTTTTGATTAGGTTTTACTTTTCATTATGTCTTCACATGATTAATTTCTCATGGCGCTCGCATTATCTGTTCACAATACAAATCGCCATACTTCTATTTATCACTATTCGTTGTGGAGTAACTTATGTCTTATATTGGCAGCCTTGTGCTTTCTTTGATCTAAAACGTTATTATCTATACATACCTATAACCTATAAAGATTAAATGACAGCAATTATGAATTCAGAAGAGACTGAAATGGAAGAGCTAGGTGAAACCACAGAGGCAGCAGAAAGAATAACACTACAAATACCCAACCAAAATATCCAGAAAACAATATGATATAGCATTTAACCACTTCATTGCCTGGTGTAAGGCAAAACATGTTGAAAATAATTTCACTGAAAGTGAGTGCTAGCGAATCAACAAAATATCAAAACATTTGACATCTCGCTATACACGTGAGTTGATCTGGTTCTAAGCGTGGTTTGTCTTCGTTTCAGGGATCAATATAATATTATTGATATTTTACAAACTCGAGCACTGTCTAAAAAATGGTAGGTATGCCACGCGTGTTAAAAGTGGTTTTGTTTTGTCCGTAAATTGGGTTTTGTTTCGCAAACATTCCTACTCGCAAAATAAAACCCCACTTATAACACTTGTATCATAATCTACTATTCCATGATTAAAACAATTTTGAAACTTGGTCCTTAAATTTGTCGAATGTTTTACCAAATATTGTAAAAGATCTTTCGTTTATACTTTTTAAAAAACGGTGAAATTGGCATTGTTATGTAATTCCTTTTACAGCCTCAGTGAATTTTATGACAGTAGAATGTTTTATGTAATTCTAATTTATTGTTTTGACGTTGTTATACATTTTTACTTTCTCTACTACGTATAGTAAGTAGGGGAAGTATTGCATTCCACCCAAAAATTCGATACGGAGATTTCACCGGAAATATATGTTTTTAAGTGCCCTGAATCCAAAAGAAAAGCATTTTTAGAAAAAGGTGCGTGCGTGTGTGGGTGTGTGTGTGTGTGTGTGTGTGTGTGTGTGCGCGCGCGCGCGTGCCTGTGAATAGCATAACTCAAAAACGAGAAGTCGGTTAAATACCAAACTTGGTATTTCAGTTTATTATCTTCCAAGGATGCGACACGAATTTTTTCAAGAAAATCCCCCATCCCAGACTAGCCTTTACATGGAACATATTTAAAAAAAATTGATTTTCTCAAAAATGACTAACAATTTTGATTAAAATACCATATATTTAAGATTTTTTAGACAAATAAAATGTATATCTTGAATTTTCTGTGAATGTCTCCAAAAGCTCTCTTCATTGTGAATGACTTTTGCATAACTGGTAAACCGTAAGAGATAGACAAAATTTTACTGCACAAAAAATGTAGATCTCGTTAAAACACACAATTTGTCACATACATTTTTTCTGTCGAGTGAACCATTTCCGAGATACTCCTTGTTATTTTCTTGAATTTTCCAATACTTATACTTTTTCTCAAATTGGGAAATCGTTATTCTTTCTTTTTTTTAACTTTCTTTACTACGTATAATAAGTAGGGGAAGTATTGCATTCCACCCAAAAAGTCGAAACCGAAATTTCACCGGTAATACCTGTTTTGAGGTCCCCTGAATAAAAAAACTTTTTAGAAAAAGGTCCGCGTGTGTCTGTGAACAGCATAACTCAAAAACGAAAAGTCGAATAAATAGCAAACTTGGTATTTAGGTTAAGTATCTTTCAAAGATGTGATATGAAGATTTTCAAGCACCCCCCCACAAAGATATTTTTATGACAAATGAAATGTATATCATGAATTTTCTGGGAATGTCCCCAAAAGTCATCTTTATTCTGAATGAATTGCTAAACCGGAAAACCGTAAGAGATAGACAAAATTTTAGTACGCAAAAATGTAGATCTCGTTAAAATACACAATTTATGTCATATAGCTTTTTTGGGGTGCGGCCGAGTGAACCATTTCCTATATATTGTTATGTGTTTGAATTTTCCAATACTTTTACTTTTTCTCATATGGGAAATCGTTATTCGTTTTTTTATGTCCTGGACATACAAAGAGAATGGAATGCTCCACATAGCAACCAGCTCTTAAAACATTTGAGTATCGCTTAAAGCCTAGCAATTCCCCTTGCATCTACAAGAAAATTAGCAATAAGATTAACATGAAGCATATGGAGAATAAGCGTTTGTAAAAATAGTTTGTACATGAGTAGGGAAAGTCATGTGAGTACAACACATCAGATTTCTTTATTTTATTTCAGCCTCCCCCACCCCCTGTACCAACGAGGAAATGTGTATCTCTATTAACATGAAGTAGATTGAAAAATAAGCCTTTATAAGAATAATAGAGAAAGCCGTATGAGTGCAACGGCTCAGATTAAGGATAGTCAAAATGTGTGTTTTGGATGAAATGTTCTCGCTATCAAATTGTTGAGTTGAATGCAGTACTTTTATTGACTTGAGCAGCAGAGAAAGTATAATTTGAGAACCGGAACAGGTTTGCCAATCTGTCCTGTAAGATTAAATATGGACCAGCAGTAAACTAATTAAAGCAACGTTGCTGGAATGAGTTTCCAATCCTCTTAAACATTTTAATTGACTTTAAAGTTGCCAGTTTTCATTAAGAGATTAAAGGGAAGGAAAGTTGCCTTGCTCAGCGAGAGAGCGCCTAGAGGCAGATGAAGACCTGCAAGTGCAAGACATCGACGTCAGCATGAGGCTTCTTTCTTCATGTCATCTGTATCGAATGTCCTGGGGATCCAGTTCGTAGCCTGACGTCAGCAACAGATGTATTCTTGAGATAGATAAGCCACATACTCTAATCGTTTATTAGTGGGTACACAAATTACACCCATGTCTACTTCATTTTAACTGAGGTAAACGTTTGCAGAAATAGCTACATTACACATTTCTTTATAGACACAAAGAGAACAGCGATAGTCAAATGTTTAACAACTGGATGTTATATGCTGGCCTTAAAATTCCGTACTGTTTCCATGACATCGCAAGAAAGTTTTGGACAATTCTAACAATTAATGACGGATATCTCAGAAATGGTTAATGATAGAAGAAAGGTTATTTGAATGAAATTGTGTGTAGTGTGTTTTCGTCTATCGCTTAACGTTTACCAGTTGTACAAGAATATACAAAATTCCTTCAGAATGAAGAGGACTTCACAGGCTATTCCCAGAAAATTCAATATATCTCTTTAGTATACTGTATTTTAATAAAAACCATTACAGCCACTTTTGAGAAAATAAAAAATGTAGGAATGTTCCATGTAAAGTGTAATTTGGAGTGGGAGATTTTCATGAAAATCTTCTTGTCGTATCTTTGGAAGATATTAGATAAAGTTTGATATTTATCCAAGTTTTCGTTTATGAGTTATGCTGTTCACAGACACGCACAAACGGATCGTTTTCTAAAAATGCTTTTATATATATATATATATATATATATATATATTAGGTGTCCTGAAAACATGTATTTTTGGTGAAATCTCGGTATTGAATTTTTGGGTGGAATGGAATACTTTCTTTACCTATTACGTACTTGGTAGACAAAGTAAAAATGTTTTTGTTTTTTTTTGGATATAGGGGGTCTCAAAACATGTATTTGCCGTGAAATCTCGATATGGAATTTGTTGTTGAAATGCAATACCTTCCCTATCTAGTATGTACGTGGTAAAGAACGTAAAAATACCAATTACAATATGACACTATAAGCGTCGGTTCACGAAAATAAAAGCTCTTCAAGAATAGAGGACGTTTAATTTCACAGGTGACCTCACATAGGAGAAATGCTACATTTTCTCATCTGTGCGTAACCTCTAGAGTGGCTTAGACTTTTTAAATGTGTTTCACTGCCCGAATGAATATTAGCAAAGCCGGTTCTTTCTGAATGAAAATTATTTTAAAACCGAAAAAATCGTAAATCTTACAAAATACGAACGTTTTCGTAAGATATGAAAATATTATGAAATATATATTTGTCACATGCGTTGATATCTACACACTGCAAAACGCAAAAATACTTGCTCCCTTAATGATAGCAAGCACGGCTTAGAATATGCAAGGGTCTATCTCTAGTCATAAACACACATTCGTGGTGTAATGATTAAGATATTCGTCTGCGGCGTGTTTGACTCACATTCGATATCACACCATAATTTACGTTTTCCTTCCTGGTTAGTCCTTAATAATTGAACATGGTATTCTCATTGATCTGATACGTACTTTGTCGACGAGAGTAATGATTAAGTACATTTATTGCGATATATTGAGACAGCGCTCGTGTATGTCATGAGTGCCGGGACATCACACAACGCAGCCGTAAAGTCACCACACGGGTAGGCTCGCTTCAAAATGTAAAATACACACAGATGTAGGTTCGCCAAATGTTTTATACTTAGATTGGACTGGAGATGAACGACAGTTTTGGACTATGTAGATATTTATCAAAGTTGTGCAAATTATTCACGCGGGTTGTCTAGTGTAGGCAAGACAATGTTCGGTGTTACTTTGGGCGTGAGCAGGCAGCACTCTCGCGTTTCCCCGAAGCTTGAAGGTGCGGCAGTGCTGCAGAACTATCAGGGGGGACCTCATTGCTAAGGAATGCACTTTACTCACGTTGGATACAATCTCGACAGTGAATCACACTTAACGTCAGGTACAAGGGTTCGTCTGAACAGGTGAAATCATGCACCTCACCTCGTTATTTTTGTGGGGATTCACTCTCTTTTATGAGAGCTTTCAGAAGTCGTTTCAAACAGCTCAGATGAAGTTTTCATAAAGTTGAGAAGGCTGCGAGGCCATTTCTTGGAAAAGACCGACTAAGATCACATGTTGCTATTGTAGGTTATGCTAAGACAACTCTTTCCACAGAACATTTCAAAATGTGCTCGGCTACGGCGTAAGTGACTTGTTTCTAAAGAGAGAACGGTGCGGAAATTGGACATTTACACTTAAGTAATCATTTTTGTGTTTTATTTTAACCAACATCAAGAGACGTTGAATACTGAAATATTTTAGATTATAACAGGTTAGAAGCTCGTCGTACTTGAATATTTCAACTGTTTGTAAATGGTTGCAGAAAGTAGAAACGTGCGATAGAAACCTTGCTGTCACAGACCATAACTAGCACAAAGAATGTATTTAGAGTTGACTGTAATGATTGGGGGCGAGGTTTCGTAATGCAATAGAAATTGTAACGTTGTGATTTTGTTTATTAGTTTAGAACTCAAAAATACGACACAAAAACTGTCGCGAGACGCATTAATTAGAAAGCACGGGACACTTGAGATCATAAGTAATTGGGTAACAGTATGCTTACCTATGTGGTAGAGAAAATGCTGTATTCCACCCAAAATTCGGTAACGAGAAGGAGGAATGCCTCAAAAAGCTAAACTCGGATACATAACCAAGCTTTATATTTAAGTACAGTATGTTCCAAAGATGTGATACGAAGATTTTCAAGAAAATCCCTCCCTACACAAACTACTCTTTACATGTAAAAATGTTAATTGTTTATTTTCTCAAAAATTACTCTGAACAGTTTTGATTCTTATACCACATGTTTAAGATATTTACACGAGAAATGAAAGGTATATCTTGAAGTTCCTGTGAAGTTCCCTTCATTCTGGTTGACTTGTATACGAGATAGACAAAGATTACTGTAGGCAAAAATCTGTGTTACATTCACATAACTTCCTCTATCCATTAATAAATCCATTATATATTAATGGGTATGAGAACTATTTTGAAAAAAGCTTTTTTGTTTCTTGCAGAAATAGCTAATTATACAGTTCCTTATAGATACAGAGGTAATGGCGATAGTCAAATGTTTAAGAACTGGACGCTATATCTCGAATGTACTGGCCTTAAAATGCAATTGCGAGAAACAACTGAAAGTCGACAGGACTTTAAAGGAATGACAAAGAATTGAATTCAAACCACTAATAACGATATCTCGGAAATGGCTGATGCCACAAAAAGTTATTTGAAATAAATTGAGTGTTTTAAAAAGATGTAGATACATTTTTTTGTGTAGTACGTTTTCGTCTGTCGCTTAACGTTTACTAGTGGTATACGAAAATACAAAATTCCTTCTGAATGAAGACTTCACAAACTATCCCCCAAAAAATTCAAGATATAGGTTTTATTTGTCATGTAAATATCTTTAATATTCAGTGTTTTAATCAAAATCGTTATAGCCATTTTTTTAGAAAATAAAACATTTCGAAAAATGTTCCATGTAAACGGATATTGAGGGTGGGGGGATTTTCTTGAAAATCTTCGTGTCGCATCTTTGCAAGATACTGAATTTAGTTACTAAGTTTGGCATTTGTCTGGCTTTTCGTTTTTTAGTTATCCTGCTCACAGATACACACACGGACCTTTTTTCTAAAATGCTTTTTTATTCAGGGGGCCTCAAAACATGCATTTGGTTTGAAAATACATTACCTTTTCTGCGTATATGTACGTGGTAGAGAAAGCAAAAATGTACAGCTGATTAAGCCGTACACTATTTTTCGTGGTATTATCAGTTTTCGAAATATTTCTTTTTGTATGCTTAAATTTCTTTCTTGACTTCACATGAGTTTATTGCTAACAATATTTGGCGTATAGTTTACCTAAACGGTTGAATGTTTGTGCATGTTGCGTGTGGGACCAATTTGATATCATTTCTATGGATATAGCGCTTTATAGTATGAATTTTACTACATAGAGGATAGATAGTGGTATGATTTGTGACGTTATCTGAGAGGATGATGTGAGGTAGAGGGGATACGCCACTGGCAGGCAGGGAGGCAGGCAGGCGAGCCCAGCAACTAACCAAACAGTCGCATTCCAACACACACAGACACACTCACAGGTAACCATGTTTTCAGAACTCCTCGTCGACGTCGTTGTTGTTGTGTAAGTGCTGTCCGGAATGAATCCTCAAGAACCGTGATGCAGTGATGTTTAGTGCTACACGCGCGTGACAAGTGTTTTTGTGTGTTGTACAACATGGGGCAGAATTCCTCCACGCACCACGAACCTTTGGATAGGGCCAAAAGTGCCCGAAGATCCCTTCGTCATGTCAAGGTTGGTACTGCATGTGAACTTCTCATGGGGTGTATCATTAATGGTTTATGAACTTTTTTGACACTAATTTTTCATTTTATTTTGGTTCCACAGTGTATTGTTTATTCAGCGGAACACAAGACAAAATAAAGAACAAACACAACATTTCAAAATCTTTTGTTATGTGCATTAATTTATTTGGAGTTTATTAATAAATAATACTGCATTGTTTAATTGGGTTTCAGACAGGTTGAAGTAACGAGTTTTGAACTAGTGTCCATTAATGTATTCAATAGCTCACCTACAGTGTAAGGCAATGCATCGGTGAAATTTGGTAACAAAAAGTGAGAATTTTCGATGTTCATTTCCATTATTACAAACTTGCATTTTTATCCTACCAATTTTTTTAATATGGACGATTTTAAAGCCACAAATGGCTGTAGGTAAAGGACTGCATTGAACTTTAAACTGATTTTTCTCAATTTCAGCATTCTTTACTACTCAAAATAGACCACAGTTTATCAGTTATTGGCTTGAAATTTTCAGGAGGGCTTCAGCAGTTATGGTTTTAAAAATTGTTGTGTACTGGTTAAAACATTAAATATTTCAGTTTAAAGTAATTATTTTCCACAACTCGCAGTGAAAACGTTGACAAATTCAATGTCATGTATACAAAAACAAAAGGGTTTTATTCTTAAACTAATTAAAATTAAGAGAAACCTGCACAATTTCTTTAATTTTGTATACTTTGCTCAAATTAAAAATTTGGGAACGATACAATAAACTGTAGGATGCACCAAGACGTATCAAAATCAACACTAGAGCAAGAAGGTGCCCTTCTGGGAGAGGCATGGAAGAATATTGCACCAATCAGTGGCATTCCGTAAGCTCGATGTATTGAACGTTGTGGGTCCAGTTCCATTGCTTTATGTAACAATGGAGGTGATGTAAACATAACATCAACTGTGTGCTTTATCATTTACCGGAAAACAAAGCAGATAGTAGGAGACTCAGTTGTAGAGAAGAGGAACAGAGTGCCCGGCCTGTCACAGGCATTCTCTTAGATGTGTCGTGTCGTATGACAAAGTTCATCACCCAGGAGAAATCTCTCATGTTTCCACTCCGAGGGCATAAAGGCTTCTACAGATTCTGAGAGATGAAACATTTTATTTTTACAAGTTTTCTGGTGATTTCTGAAAAACACTGAATAGACTTACTATAATAGATGTGTTAGGTACTGCCTGATTTAAAATATGATGTACATGGCATAATCTGAGACTTTTTATCCCCTTACCTATAATCAGTTATTATTAAAGCATACTGCTACTTAAAGTGTTCGATTGACATTCAGATATTCTCATGTAGATGACAGCAGATTATTACAATAAATATTCATGTTCTATAAATTGTTTAATGAAATGCTTGTATCTTGATTGTGACATTCGTTGCACTTGAGGTATAGCAATTAATGTGATAACATGAACATCGTATGATATTATTTAACTTGACCACTGTACAAAGATGACCAAAACCCACAGCAGTAAAGAGAAAAATTATGAAAAAAATATGATGTGTGCATTCACATGACTTTCTCTACTCTTGTACAAACTACTTTTACAAACGCTTATTCTCCATATGCATCATGTTAATGGAGATAAACATTTGCAGAAACTATCTCCTAGCTAATTTTCTTGTAGGTGCAAGGGGAATTGGTAGGCTTTAAGCGATAGTCAAATATTTTAAGAGCTGGTTGCTATGTGGAGTATTCCATTCTCTTTGTATGTCCAGTGCATGAAAAAACGAATAACGAATTCCCATTTGAGGAAAAGTATAAGTAATGGAAAATTGAAACAAATAACAAGTAATATCTCGGAAATGCTTCACTACACGCACGCACACAGTGTTTTAACGAGATCTACATTTTTTGTGTAGTAAAATTTTGTCTATCTCTTAAGGTTTACCAGTTATGCGAAATTAATTCAGAACGAACACACTTTTGGGGACATTCCCAGAAAATTCAACATATACATTTCATTTGCCATGAAAGTGTCTTAAACATACGATATTTTAATCAAAATCGTTAGAGCCATTTTTGAGAAAATAAAAATTTCCGATAAATGTTCCATGTAAAGGGTAGTCTGGGGTGGGGAATTTTCTTGAAAATTCTTTGAAAGATACTGGACCTAAATAGCAAGTTTGGTATTTATCCGACTTTTTGTTTTTGAGTTATGCTGTTCAGAGACACACAGACGGACCTTTTTCTAAAGATGCTTTTTATGGATTCAGCGGTCTCAAAACATGTATTTCCGGTGAAATCTCGGTTTCGAATTTTTGGGTGGAATGCAATACTTCCACTACTTACTATACGTGGTAGAGAAAGTAAACATTAAATAATGATGTATGCAAATGGCACGTACTGCTACATAATCCTTAATAGACAATAAATTGTAGCGGTAAATTTTGTTACATTCGTTATAGAGGTTATGGACTAACTTCTTGATTCACTATTAGATGCAGCGCCTCCTAAAGTTCATGACTCCGTATAAAACACGGCAAAGAAAACATTGAAAACGCAGTATTTTAGACTACTGTTGCACATTGCATCTAAATGTTACGTTGGTTACCATGGAACCATCCAAGGAGTATTTCATATTACTATATCAAAAGGTGATTAATCATGGATGAAAAATCAATATGTTAACTAGGTTTGACATTCCTCGACAAAATTTTGTGTGCAGTATATTTTTACTTTCTCTACTACGTATAGTAACTAGGGGAAGTATTGTATTCCACTCAAAAATTCGATACCGAGATTTCACCGGAAATATATGTTTGGAGACCCCCTGAATCCCAAAAAAAGCATTTTTGGAAACATGTGTGTGTGTGTGTGTGTGTCTGTGAACAGTATAACTCAACACCCCAGATTACCCTTTACATGGAACATTTTTCGAAAATTTTAATTTTCTCAAAAATGGCTCTAACGATTTTGATTAAAATATCATATGTTTAAGATATTTTCATGACATGTAAAATGTATATCTTGAATTTTCTGGGAATGTCTCCAAAAGTATTTTTCATTGTGAACGACTTTTGCATAACTGGTAAACCATAAGAGATAAACAAAATTTTACTACACAAAAAAAGTAAATCGCGTTAAAATACACAATTTATGTCATATACATTTTTGTTGTTGAGTGAACCATTTTCAAGATATTGCTTGTTATTCCCTTAAATTTTCCAATACTTTTTCTCAAATGGGAATTCGTTATTCTTTTTTTTTTGTCCTGGTAATGCAAAGAGAATGGAATACTCCACATAGCAACCAGCTCTTAAAACATTTGACTATCGCTTAAAGCCTACCATATTCCCCTTGCATCTACAAGAAAATTAGCAATAAGATTAACATCTCGATTAACATGAAGCATATGGAGAATAATCGTTTGTAAAAATAGTTTGTACTAGAGTAGAGAAAGTCATGTGAGTGTAACACATGAGCTTTTTTTAAATTAAGAGTTAAACAGATTAGTGTCAAAATCATAAAGTTCTTGTTCTGGAGATACTATTTGCAAAGGAACTTGGCTGTAATCAAGGTACAAGTTGTAGCTAAAGCCACAAAAGGAAAGGGAAAAACGAACTCAAAAAATCTGTTTTTATTTACATGAATTGTTATCAGTTCTCAGAGAGATTCAGAGTAAAGTTGAGAGTGCTGACTAAGCATGCAGGAAAACCAAGTGTGCAGTGTTTTACAGAGAAAGCTTGACATTAAAGTTTTCTGTTCTGAGAACGTGGTGCTTTCTGAAGAAATTTCCGCAGAGTTAATAAGTGTCTAAATTAGATCTGTAGACACGGACAGAAACTTGTGTTAACGTCATAAACTTAACACTTGAATATTTTGGAGGAAATGATCATTGTATACTTCAGTTACAACCACGTAATGATGTCTAAGGAAGATTGTACATTATAAGTACCGAAAGGTATGAGCTTAGAGTTAACAACTTTAGTGCATATTCTTCAAATTGTAGAGCAAAGATTTTCACAGCATAAATGCATGCATATTTTGGATGTTTTTAGTGCATACAAATCTGGTCTGTTTACTAATTTCTGTAACAGTTGCCTATAGTAGGTAAATAGAAGTGTTTTAGGAAAAGATGTGAGTGAAAGGGACAGAGAGAGAGAGAGAGAGAGAGAGAGAGAGGGAGAGAGAGAACTTTGTTTTATGCAAACATTTTCGTTATTTTTGATTTTCTAAAAATGACTTAACGATATTAATCAAAATACAATATGTTCAAGAAATTTGGTGATAAATAGCTGTGAATTGTTCATTCTGAATGAATTTTCTATAATTGGTAAACCATAAGAGAGACAAAATGTTACTGCACAAGCAATGTAGATGTCATTGAAACAGACAAGTTATTTCAAATGAATTTGCTTGTGACTGCCTTTGTAGTATGAATGTGAATGTGTTTCATAGTAAAAGTTCATAAAGAAGTTAACTTCAATGAGTTATAAGAACGCATCAATTTTTCTCAAATTACAGTCACCTAAATAGTAAAAATAAATAAATACATAAATAAATTGAGTTTTATTTATGAACGCTCTTTAACTGCTGTGGTTCTTAACGTGCCATTCTATATTGGGCGTGAAAGACCGGTAATTTTGCTCAGAGGCCTCTTTATCAGGCTTAAGGTTCTTTTACGTGCCGTAAATTTACGACACGGGACCACAGGCTTTACTTCCCTTCCGAAGGAAGCCATGCTAAGGACTTATACGCCCGAAAAAACCCATCGCCCTTCGCCGGGTTTGAACCCGCGACCTGGGGAACTAGAGGCTAGCATGGTACCCCTAGATAGTGGTTATTGGTTTGAATTTTGTAATAGTTTATACATTTTTGAACTGCTAAGCAGCAATTCAATTGCTTCTGTAGCGAGCAAATTTTTAAACATTTGACTTATCAGTCCAGTCTTCTCTGTCATTGTTCCTGCAATAAAATGTGTAATGAAACTATTTCTGTAAAGGTTTGTCTCGATCAATAAGAAGTAGGTAGAAAAACAAGCTTTCATAACAATAGCTTGTGGAGGAGTGGGTAGAGAAAGTCTTGTGAATGAAAGGCAACAGATTTTTATGAAACACTCTTGCTGGAAATTACTGTTACATATAATGAATAGCATTCACATAGCTTCAAAACCCACGTGTTTACATCCTACGAGCCCTGTTTGCTGAGAAGCAGTAGCGGCTCGTGAGGATACATTCTGGCTGTTCACAGACAGCCCTGAAAATGTGAAATAGTATCTGTTGCATAATGCGTAGGATTATGAACAAATTGATGCAACTGCAATCGCTTGTTGTGTACATAATTAAGTGTTAGGGCAAGAACGAAGTAAATTAAATTGTAGTTGAGGTTTTGGATGGTCTGGAGAAACTTGTAGTGGGAGAGATTCCGCGCTTGTGCACATTAACTACTTCTGCGGTACTGTGCTACCACCTAGTGGCATTGACATAAAGCTGTAGTCATAGTGAAAACAGAGTGTGGCAAAAGCTTCGCGCGATAGTGCGCTTTTTCACGTGTGCACTACCCGTATGCGTTTGGCCCCATTAAGTAATTAGGTCGTACCAGTTGGCATGCGCAGAAGCTCCTTAAAACGTGCTTCTGCACAAGTCAAGATCTGCTACCGATCCTGTTGCCACATATACGTTACATTTAATAGCATACAAAGAAAACATAAGCAATAATCTCGAGGTTCACATGCTCTTATACAGCAGCCACCACTGTTGTGAAGCTAGCTACTCAGGTTATAGAAGCGGTTTGCTATTCTTGACAAAATTAATAACGAAAATATGTGTTAGCTGTAAATTATTTAGTAGTTTAAGTTGGAAGCACTGCACCTTTCCCTCCCTCGTACAGTATTAAGCCTGTGTGAGGTGCATATTTGTGCAATTCCAACGGAATTACGTTTTCGAACGTAACGGTTCTTGGCCGTCTTTCAGTCCTCCCATTGGGTTGCAAGTATTTATAGACTTTCGACAAGTGCCGTTACACAATGTACTTGCAGCAAGTACCACGTGTAGCGTCTATCAACTGTTCTTATTCCTCCATCTACATCTAGTTAATAGTGATAGGCTTTCATTGCACATTTGTTGTAGGATACGGGAGACCGAGTCGATAGCAGCGGGACGCTACATGTTGGGCTTGAAATTCCATGACATCGCAACAAGCCGACACTACTTTACAACGTATTAAAATCAACAACGGTATCTCGGAAATGGCTAATGATACAAAAAATCTATCCAAAATGAATTTACTTAGTTCTATCTTTTACGGTTTACCAATTATACAAAACTCCTTCCGAATGAAGAGGATACTTCACAAACTAAAAATAATCACACTGTTTTTGAGAAAATAACTAAGAAATGTCCATGTAAAGGGCAGTTTTGAGGTGGGGGATTTTCTTAAAAATTGTGTCGCATCCTTGGAATGCGCTAAACTTATATACCAACTATTTTCGTTTTCGCCTCTCTCTCTGTTACCACTTTCTAAAAAAAATTAGGTAGCCTCTCAAAATATATTTTAGTGATATCCCGATACCCTTTTTTTAGCAGCGAAAATCTTTCGAAATTAAGAAAACCAGCTATTTGTAGGATGCATCTTACCCTGTTAAAAATGTTGGGCGAAAATAAGATGGTGTTAAGTACATTAGTGTAATGTTTGACGGAAAAGATACAAATAAGTTGGTTAATGAAAGCAAAGGTTACGAACAATCATGTATACGGTATCACAAATTCATTCAAATGTATTTTTTACCCTTATGAATATTATTTTGCCATAATGTTGTGAACTCGTAAATAGGACACCCCCAGTTTATTTCTGAATCCTAAGCTACAGTAGCAAAAAAAAGGGGGGCGATTGTATTATATCTAAAAGCAGATATGGAGATTTTCATGAAAATTCCCTTCGTCAAATTACCCTTTACATGGAAAATGTTTCTTTATTTTTTTTCTCAAATGTCTGTAACCATTTGTATTAAAACACCACATATTTACGATACTCCCAACACTTTGAATTTCCTAGAAATAGCCTGTTTGTTTACGAGGGGCATTAAAAACGTTTGCAAGTGTCGTCTTAAAAGTCCAAACTAAGGATGGAATTCAATAACTTATCCTCACAATCTATCTCTGTCTACACACGCAGTTGTAGACGGTGTAACCACTGCACTACGATACTCAGATTGAGGTATTGTCAACAGAGCTGAATGTATATCCTGAGCAAGGTCCTGCACTCGTTTAAAAGGTTTCCCAGCAATGCAAGATTTCGCTCGAGGAAACAGCCGGAAGTCGCAAGGTCAGGACTGTAGGGTGTATGGTCAAGCCCAGTTTCCTCAAATTTGCCGGTGTTCTGCGAGGAGACACATTGTCATGCAAAAGCAATAGTCTTGAAGTTCCTGCCTTTGGACGCCACCGTCTCAGCTCTTCAACTCAAGGATTCATAACATAAGAGCCATAGTATTGTCCATGCATTGTCATTCCTTCAGGCACGCAGTCAGGTTACTAATGGCCCTTGAATATTCGCTTCCGAGAAGGAAATCTGGTCTTGTATCATTCGCATTTACCCAGACGCAATTCTCAACTTTATTTGGTGTGGTATAATAATAAAACCAACTTTCATCACCAGTGCATACATCTGTCAAACGTTTAGGGCCATGCTCAGCAGTTTCCTTCCACATTCCTTTCTCCTCCTCTTCTCTTCATTGGTTGGAGAATGCGGAACCCATCTTGCACATCTTCAAATGTTTATGGAGTATACAGTCAGTGCTGCCAACACTGATACCAACTTCCATACTTAGCATTTCAACAGCAGTATGTCGACTTTCCTCCACTAAGTACCTCACCCTTTGACTTGTTCTTTCGTTCACAACTTCCTGAGGCCGGCCAGAACCAGGGCTGTGGTACCTACTAGCCTCTAGTTCCCAAGGTTGCGGGTTCAAACCCGGCGGAGGGCGATGGATTTTTTCGGGCGTAAAAATCCTTAGCATGGCTTCCTTCGGAAGGGAAGTAAAGCCGGTGGTCCCGTGTCGTAGATTTACGGCACGTAAAAGAACCTCAAGCCTGATAAAGAGGCCTCTGAACAAAATTACCTGTCTGTCACGTCCAATATAGACTGAGACGGTAAAAACCACAGTAGTTAAAGAGCGTCCATAAATAAAACTCATTTTTTTTAACGAGTCTTCATAGTTTTTTGGGGGGGGGCGGCTCTTTCACCTAACCTGTAGAGTGTGAAAAATGTAGAATATAATGTTCTCTTTAGAAATGTCGATGATTTTTCACCGGCTATTGACACAGGACTGATTTCATCAGACTGTACGACTACGAATATTAAAGTTTAAACTCGCACTTATATTTTGGTAGCTTAAGGTCAGTTGCTGCCAGCCGTATTAGTTGCATCTTTGTAACCATTATTGTCCAACAATGGATAGCCTGGTTGCAAAACTTTTTGAATGCCCATCGTAAGAGATAGACAAAGAGGTAAAATGTAGACCTCTTTAAAACACACAATTTGACAAACGTTGATTTGATTTTTCAATACTTTATCACGCATTTTTTGAAGTACCAAGTTACTATTCCCTGTATAAAGATTTGCCTATCACTTCAGCCTCCTGTGTCCTTGTTTCTACAATGAAGTGTATAACGAACAAAGCCCGGATTTTGATGACCTACATATAACATTTTAAGAAAATGACAATTACGAAACGTGGCTGATACTTTTTTAGTTTATTAAAATTAGTGCACAGAAAGTTATAAATTAATTTATATATGAGTATAACTGCTACACAAGTATAAAAAATCTGATGTGTTACACTCACATGACTTTCTCTACTCTTGTACAAACTATTTTTACAAACGCTTATTTTCCATCTACTTCATGTTAATCGAGATAAACATTTGCAGACTATCTTGTTGCTAATTTTCTTGTAGATGTAAGGGGAATATATATTTACAAGGGCAATATAGAAATACAGTAGCCTTTAAGCACATACATATCTCTTAATAGCTGGTTGCTAGGTGCAGCACCATTCTCTTTGCCTTAGATTAATACCCTTTGCATATACAAGACAAAAAAATGAATAACGAATTCCCATTTGAGAAAATAAGTATTGAAAAATTTAAGGGAATAACAAGCAATATCTCGAAAATGGTTCACTCAACAACAAAAATGTATATGACATAAATTGTGCATTTTAACGCGATCTACATTTTTTGTGCAGTAAAATTTTGTCTATCTCTTATGGTTTACCAGTTATGCAAAAGTCGTTCACAATGAAGAATACTTTTGGAGACATTCCCAGAAAATTCGAGATATACATTTCATTTCTCATGAAAATATCTTAAACATATGATATTTTAATCAAAATCGTTAGAGCCAATTTTGAGAAAATTAAAATTTTCGAAAAATGTTCCATGTAAAGTGTAGTCTGGGGTGGGGGGATTTTCTTGAAAACCTTCGTGTCGCATCTCTGTAAGATATTGAACCTAAATGCCAAGTTTGATGTTTATCCGACTGTTCGTTTCTGAGTTCACAGACAGACACAGACACACACACGGACATGTTTCTTCAAATGCTTTTTTTGGATTCAGGGGGTCTCAAAACATGTATTTCCGGTGAAATCTCGGTATCGAATTTTTGGGTGGAATACAATACTTCCCCTACTTACTATACGTAGTAGAGAAAGTAAAAATGTGGTTTAAGGAATGTAAAAAGGGAGTTAAGAAACCTGTTTTTGAAGCGTGTCTTACAGAACTGTAGCATTAACTCTTTTGAGAGCTCTCAGACTATTTAAAATTGATTACGAATAGAAGAAGAGTTCTGAGTCGATGACAGTCATGGAAACACTATGGAATTTTAAGACCAGCATATAGTGTCTAGCTCTTAAACATTTGACTGTCGCTGTTCTCTTTGTATCTATAACGAAATGTGTAATGTAGCTGTTTCTGCAAAAGTTTATTTGGATTAAAATTAAGTAGACAGGAAAATAAGCTTTAATAGGTATAGTTTGTATACCCATTAATAAGTGATAGAGCATAGAGAAAGTGATGTGAATGTAACATATAAGACTTTTGTTTAAGAGAACAAATGCGCATGTTGAATAGGGAGGTTTTCAGAAGCGCTTGACTGTTAAAGCATTGAGATTAAATGTATCCAGCAGTAGGCAAATGTTACACCAACCTCGCTAGTAGATTCGACATTGCAATACTGTTGCGCTTGTAGGGGCTACGAACCGTTGTCCTTCAGAGAGACCGAATACATCCTCGGGAGCCCGGATTCCGGAGTGTTTTTGTTGTTGCCAAGTTGATGGCCTTGACAGGTTCGGGCTGGGCTTAATCCCTTCTGGGGACAGATTCTGGTTTGTGTTGCAGCCTGAAGGATCATTAGCCTGGATTACTGCGTTGCCAACTTTATCCCAGGTAACATAACCTTCCCATAACCACATGTCTCTTTCTCTAACAAGAACTCTTATATTCCTCTCAAGCATTCTTATCGAGATATCACACGAATTACGCATTAATAAGCTCCACAGAATCCCCCATATTAGAATTTCTAGAAATATGTTGGAGAGAGAGAAACGGCATAACTAAAAATTCCGATAAATACCAAACTTGGTATATTCCAAGGGTACATGGTATTTTCTCGAAATATCCCCATTCCAAACTTTCCTTTACATGGGAAATTGTTCGCTATTTTTGATTTTATCAAAGTTGGCTGTAACAATATTAATTAAAATACCATATGATTAATATATTAGCGTGACTAATGAACTAACTTGAATTTGATGTGAATAGCCTGTAAAATCCCATTCATTCTGAATGACTTTTGTATCGTAAATCATAAGAGATAGATTTATTTCTGTGGTATAAGTTATTTTCGAAATGTTCTTCGTTATTGGTTTGAGTTTTTGAACACTTCATTTTTGCTTTCTCTATTACAAAGAGAGCCAAAAGATTACGAACCGGCTGCGCGGTGTTTACCCTGTCTGTGTCCTCGGCGCTCGTCGCTGTCTGCCGCTATCATAGAAAGGCGCGGATGAAACCATACAGCATTTTTAAAACTATTTTTAAAGGCTTTACTTACCAACTTTATGAAAGGAGATGCTGAAACTGCCCACCGTCGTTGTCCATACATTTTGGCACCTCTTTAGGAAACTATCCATCACTCGCCGTAGTTCATGTTGAGAAATGCTGGCGGTTTCCTGGCGGATATTTTGTTTTAATTCTTCCAGGATGTGTGGGTTTGTCTTATATACTTTGTTTTAAGTTACCTCAGGGACTTAGGTCGGGAGACCGAGGGGGCCACAAATCTCTACTAATAATTCTGTCCTCAAACACACTTTCACTCAAAAAGTTTGATGACGAGATTTCACTGGAAATACACATTTTGAGGCCAATTGAATCCAAAAAAAAAAAATATCTGTAGAAAAAGTTAGCTTCTGTATGTTTGTGAACAGCATAACTAAAAAAATCAGATGTGTTACACTCACATGACTTTCTCTACTCTTGTAAAACTATTTTTACAAACGCTTATTCTCCATATGCTTCATGTTAATCCAGATGTTAATCTTATTGCTAATTTTCTTGAAGATGCAAGGGGAATTGCTAGGCTTTAAGCGATAGTCAAATGTTTTAAGAGATGGTTGCTATGTGGAGTATTCCATTCTCTTTGCATTACCAGGACAAAAAATAATGAATAACGAATTCCCATTTCAGAAAAAGTATAAGTATTGGAAAATTTAAGGGAATAACAAGCAATATCTCAAAAATGGTTCACCCAAAAAAAAAAAAAATGTATATGACATAAATTGTGTATTTTAACGCGATCTACATTTTTTTGTGTAGTAAAATTTTGTCCATCTCTTATGGTTTACCAGTTATGCAAAAGTCGTTCACAATGAAGAATACTTTTGGAGACATTCCCAGAAAATTCGAGATATACATTTCATTTGTCATGAAAATATCTTAAACATATGATATTTTTATCAAAATCGTTAGAGCCATTTTTGAGAAAATTAAAATTTTCGAAAAATGTTCCATGTAAAGGGTAATCTGGGGTGGGGGATATTCTTGAAATCCTTCGTGTCGAATCTCTGGAAGATACTGAACCTAAATACCAAGTTTGGTCTTTATCCGACTCTTCGTTTCTGAGTTATGCTGTTCACACACACACACACACACACACACACACACACACACACGGACATGTTTCCGAAATGCTTTTTTTTGGATTCAGGGGGTCTCAAAACATATATTTCCGGTGAAATCTCGGTATGCAATTTTTGGTCGGAATGCAATACTTCCCCTAGAGAAAGTAAAAATGAAAAGTCAGATAAATACTACACTTGGTATTCAAGTCCAGTATGTTTCAAAAATGCGACACGTAGATGTTCAAGAAAATCCCCCTCCTGGCTAACCTTTACGCGAAACATTTTTCGAATTTTTTTGCTCAAGATTGGCTCTAATGGCATTGATTAAGATACCATATACTAAAGATATTTACATGACAAAATGTATATCTTAATTTTCTGTGAATAGTTGTGAAGTCCTCTTAATTGGAAGAAATTTTGTATAAACTTGTGTAAGGTAAACTTTAAGCGATAGACGAAAACTTACTGTACAAAAAATGTAGATCTGTTTAAAACACACAATTATTTTTCAAATAAGTTTTTTTTCTTTTTTCTTTTGTGGCATCAGTCATTTCCGAGATATCGTTATTAATGGTCTGAAGTCATTCTTTTAAAGTCTTTAAACATTCAGTTGTTTCTCGCGATGTCATGGAAACAGTATGGAATTTTAAGACCAGCATATAGCGTCCAGTTGTTAAACATTTGACTATCGCTGTTCTCTTTGTATCTATAACGAAATGTATAATGTAGCTATTTCTGTAAAGTTTTATGTCGATTAAAATTATAGATAGAAAAATAAGCTTTCATAAGAATAGTTTTTATACCCATTAATAAATGATACGAAGTAATATAATATATAAAATTTATGTAACAGTTTATTTTATAATGTATATATATAATAATGTTATACGAATGTATTACGTAATTTAACAATGTAGGAGCTGTGGGAATAGAAGCCGAAAGTTGCTAACAATGAGGTAACCTTGAGGCAATAATGAATTAGAAAGTTTAATAATGCTACTAATAATTCTTGGAACAATAATGTAATATTTAAAACAGTTTATAAATAGCCAATCAAAAACTAGAAAAGCTTTAAGTTAAATAAAAGTATTCTATTAGCCAATCAGAGATTTGAAATATAGTAAATGTACAAATTTAAGCGGTAGACGCCAGACGCTAGAAGGCAGCGTTCCCGAGCAGTTCGCTCGGTACGTATTCAGTGTGAGGGACAAAAAAATCATTACGGCGTGAATAATATAAAGTTTACTTGTTAAAAAAAAGTGCAATTAACAATAATCTCACAGCTCTACAGTAGAATATATCAGTGAAGTGTTATTTAATCATGTGAGGGATTAATAAAACGAAGTTAAATGCCATTATAATTTGTGTAAGCCTTCATTCTTTAGCCGTACTACCCCTGCTAAGAGATACGTGCTTCTGCAAATCACTACTGACTCAGCCGAGGCATACATATATAATATTCAAATAAACATTAACAAATACAAAGTTGCTTTTTTTTTAAAGTGGGGCGAAGGCCACCGGAAACTTTGTATCGTACGTGGGGCGAACACTCCAAGAAACATATCTCCCGTAATACATGGTGCAAACAGCAGTAATAAACAACTTCAGGTTTGTACCATACGTGGGGCAACAACCATATAAAATTGGCGCCCAAAACGTGGTGCTAATAACGTAAAGATATTCTATCTCAAATTGTAAAAACGTAAAGATAATGCACTTCATCATGTGTCTCTAATGACTGATTTAAACACCATATGTTTAAGACATTGGCGTGGTTAAAAAATTGTACATCTTGAGTCATATAAGGATAGCCTGTGAAGTAATGTTCATTTTTCGAAATATTCGTTGTTACACGTTTTATGTTTTCCCAGGTTGTACTGTCTTACGTGATACTTATTTTTTCCCACGTGGATTCATTAGTAACAAAAACTGACTTACGATATGTAACTGTGGTTTGCTTTACGTATTGTACATGCAACCAAGTCCATATTGCTTAAGTATTTCAGGTTAGTGTGTAAAGGACACCTTTACGAGAAGATTCTGTACTAACTCTGCAGGATGTAAACAAAAGGGATTCTTTTATATAAAATACATAAATTAACATGTTTGTGGAAGTTGGCAAGGCTGACGGATGTGGCACTGTTTTTGTTATATTCGACCTTGTACCCTATTGGAAGTGAATTGACGGTTTTCAATTCCAGCGTTTCCTTCTTTTGTGATGGTCTAGCATCGTTCTCCGCGTCTTGTTGATCCTTTATTGCAGAAAACACAGTTACAAGCTCCTTCACACGGATCGGTACGTGCGCGATGCGGTTCGCGACCTCACAGTTTTGTAACATTCACTTGCGATATTAGGACGTATTCAGGAGATAACCACCTTTGTGATAGAGCGTGATAAAATGTTATCTCTTGCATGCACATGACTTTCTCTACTCGTTCCTCTTAAATGTTCTTACAAAAGCTTGTTCTTCGGTTGCTACTTGTTAGTCGAGATAAACATTTGCAGAGCTAGTTTCATTAAACATTTCGTTGTAAGAGAAAAAACGAATAGCGATTAACCACTTGAAAAAACTGTGTGTTTGAAAATTCAAACCAATAACAAAGAATATCTCGGAAATGGCTAAAGCCACAAAACAAAAATTGGCATATATTGTGTGCTTTAACGAGAGCTACATGTTTTGTTTAGTAAGACTTACGGTAGTACTCTTACGGTTCACTAAAGATACAAAAGTAATTCAGAACCAAGAGGACTTGATAAGCTATTCTCAGAAAATTCAAGAGATATTTATTTACATTTTGTTTGTCGTGGAATTCTCTTAAACACGTGGTACTTTGATTAAAATGTTAGAACAGTTGAAATAAGCAGACGTTTTCATATAAAGGTAGTTTGAGGCGGGGGATTTTCTTGAAAATCCTTGTGTCGCATTTTCGAAGGTACTGAAGTTAGATACAAAGTTTGGGATTTAACTGACTTTCGTTTTTACTTTCTCTACTACGTATAGTAAGTAGGGAAGTATTGTATTCCACCCAAAAAATCGATACCGAGATTTCACCGGAAATACATGTTTTGAGACCTCCTGAATCCAAAACAAGCATTTTTGGAAACATGTCCGTCTGTGTGTCTGTCTGTGAACAGCATAACTCAGAAACGAACAGTCGGATAATCACCAAACTTGGTATTTAGGTTCAGTATCTTCCAGAGATGCGACACGAAGGTTTTCAAGAAAATCCCCCACCCCAGATTACCCTTTACATGGAACATTTTTCGAAAATTTTAATTTTCTCAAAAATGGCTCTAACCATTTTGATTAAAATATCATATGTTTAAGATATTTTCATGACAAATGAAATCTAAATCTCGAATTTTCTGGGAATGTCTCCAAAAGTATTCTTCATTGTGAACGACTTTTGTATAACTGGTAAACTATAAGAGATAGACAAAATTTTACTACACAAAAAATGTAGATGGCGTTAAAATACACAATTTATGTCATATACATTTTTGTTGTTGAGTGAACCATTTTCGAGATATTGTTTGTTATTCCCTTAAATTTTCCAATACTTATACTTTTTCTGAAATGGGAATTCGTTATTCATTTTTTTTTGTCTTGGATATGCAAAGAGTATTAATCTGTGGCAAAGAGAATGGTGCTGCACCTAGCAACCAGCTATTAAGAGATTTGTCTGTGCTTAAAGGCTACTGTATTTCTATATTGACCTTGCAAATACAAAACAAGGGGAACATAGTACACCTTGAACGATAGTCAAATGTTTTTAGAACTGGTCGCTATATGTAAAATGTAATTTCTCTTTGCATGTCAAAAGATCGTTTCTGCAAATGTTTGTCTCGATTAATATGAAATAGATGGAGAATAAGAGTTGTAAAAATAGTTTGTACAAGATTAGAGAAAGTCATGTGAGTGTAACACATCAGAGTTTTTTAATAATGCTGTTCACAAACACACGTAGCTTTATCTAAAAATGCTTTTTTCGGTGTAGGATACCTCAAAAACTCGCATTTCTGATGAAATATCTGTATCGAATTTTAGGTTGGATTGCAATACCTCCTCTACTAACTATAGGTAAACAGTAGGGAGAGAATAACAACACATTGATACACTAAAGGAATATCCTATATCTTAGGGGAATTGTCAGCACACTTGTTGCTGAAGCTGACAATGCAGTCCCCGCTTGGGTTTTGCATCAATGGTGACTTACTTGATCAAGCAGATGATTACCCCCGTTATTAACTAATACTTGAAATGTGCTCTTGACTTCTTCGTACAAAGTTAATCCCTAATCCTTCAATTGAAGTCCGCCATTAAAAGTATTCTGCACATGTTGTCTAAAGTTAAGAAATATCCATCACAATTTTTAGCTAGAAATAAACATCAACTTTGCTTGTTCCTGAGAGTATATAAAGTGCGCTTCATGTGTAAATTTCATTGGTTTTGGGGCTAGGTTTGGAGATTTTTGGATTAACAACTGAATGCGAGAAATATTTTGTGCTATCCTGTAGTCCTCTTCGGGCACAGCGACGTGAAGCAAGAAAATCCTCTGATGATGAATATATGACTGGCATTCTGAGAATGTCGAGTGCCGAACGTGATGAACCGCGCAGTCTCTCTCTTCGTCAACCGTGCCGCGCCATCTCTGAGTGAACCCTATTAATTGTACACAAAAGGCTGCCTCTGCGGTCGAGTGATCAGCATGCTGAATTTCCAGTCCAGAGGTACAGAGTTCAGTTCTCGGTTGAGACGGAGCAGTTTTTCCCTGTGACTACGCAATAACGGCTGCCTTTCAACAAGTTACCCAAGCAGATAGTACAGAAAGGATTTACGGAAATAAGGCCATCTGTGCGGCATCGCGCTGGCTGCATGTACGTACCCCTAGATCACCAATTACATAATAACAAACGTTCACCTTACAACTACATCAATTGAATTAAAACATGTGACACAGCAACAGAATGTTCATCTATTCCAATACATGTATGGAGGAAGTACGACTATAGCTGCACCTTCATCTTCAAACATAGTAGTGTTATTCGGAAGGTTCCTGACATCAGAAAGAAAACACAACATTTTAACGGAAATCTATACACTTGGACCAACGATACTCTTAGTGTTAAATACACTGCCGTTTGTGAAAATTGCAACACCAAGAAAGAATTTCCCGAATAACTCCAAACTTGGTGGAAGTGTAGAAGGGTGTGCAAGCAATAGTGCTTAGGTTTGCAGAGAGATGGGGTACACGTAGGCCGAGCAGAGCCCTCTCGTGTCGCGCCGACAAGGTCAGTGTTGCGCCCAGTGTAGTGAGTGCAGAGCTGACAAACAAGGTGGAAACAAAGTGAGAGCCATTATGCCTCGTCGACGTCAAAGGAAGTCATATCGGCATGTGAGTGAGTTCGAACGAGGCAGAATGATCGGTCTCCGGGAAGCGGGTTTGTCATACCGTGACATTTCGCCTCCTACAGGGCATGCTGCTACGACAGTGATGCTTGAGTGGAAGCAGTGGATAGATGAAGGTCGTACGCAGCGAAGATCGGGCACTGGACCATGACCACAGCACGGGATGACCGTCATTTTGTCCGCATGACCATAACGGACCGTACAGCTTCATCCACAATGTTGGCTCGACGATGGAGCACTGCAACAGGTGTGAACTTGTCTGCATCAACGGTTCGTTGCCTTCTGCTGCAGTTTGGACTGGTTGCATGCATGTTATTACGTCGGCTTCCATTGTCCAGAAATCACAAGCTCCTCTGACTGCAGTGGTCACGTGAACACCGTCACTGGGGTGCTGAGTGGCAAAATGTAGTCTTTTCGGACGAGTCCCACTTCAACGTGTCCTACAGTGACGGTCGCATACGTGTCCGGCGGTATCGTGGTGAGTGCAACCTTGCATTGCAAGGGCTGCATTGTTGAGCGGCATAGCGGACAAACACCAGGTGTGATGTTTTGGGGCGCAATTGGTTACCACAACCTATCTCGCCTCCTACGAATTGAGGGCACTTTGAACAGCAACCGGTATACCTAACGGTGGTTGTAGAGCCTGAGGTACTCCCTCTGCTTAAGGCATCTCCACAGGACAATGCCCGGTCACATATTGCGAGGAATGTACAAGCCTTCTTCGAAGAGGGACGGGTACCATTGCTTCCCTGGCCTGCACGTTCGCCTGACATGTCGCCCATCGGACATGTTTGGTCGGCACCTGGTGCGTCACGGTCATCCAGTAACCAGTGTCACGGATTTGTGGGCTCGAATACAAACTGCGTGGAGGGATATGCCTCAGAACTATTCAGAACCTTTTTGATTCAATGCCACTCAGAACCTTTTTATTCAATGCCACGGCGTATAGCAGTTCTAATTGCAGCGCATGGAAGCCACACCAAATACTAAATATTAGGGCTCAAAAGTCATGTACAGGTTTGAAAAGTTTATCATTTGTTACTTGTCATGTACCTAATTTGTGGTATTCAATTCATTGAATTCATGCGTTTCCTTCTTGGTGTTGCAATTTTCACAAACGGCAGTGTATTTGTTCGTCTGTAAAATAAGAGTGGGCCTGGGTTATGATCTCCACATCTGAGGTAGATCTCTGTCCAGCGAGCCATTTCTTCAGATTTGGGCGGAGGAAAATCTCACTGGGAACCAAATATGTTGCATGTTGCAGCAGTTCAAGGTGAAATTAATACAACTTTGAAGAAGCGGGTACTGGTACACTATCTTGGTGAAAAGCAGCTTTCTTCTAAACAAGTGCGGATGTTTGACCTTCATAGCATCTTTCAATTGCTCCAGCAGAGCTGCATGGTACTTTCCTTTGATGGGTTTGCCCGTTTCGAGGTAGTCTACCTACACTACACCCTGGGCATCCCAGAAAATAGTGGTCATCATCTTTCTTGCTGAAAGAACATACTGGCCTTGTTTGGAGAGCTTGCACCCATTGTTTGTATTGCTGCTTCATCTCTGGCTTGTGGTGGTGAGTCCATGTTTCATCAGCAGTGATGTAAAATCGCAAAATCCCGGTCGAGTTGTGTCCGAACATGTTCAAGTGTATGAGATGTCCATTCGGATGCGTGCCGATTGGTGGTTAACAAACGCGCTGCGAGCTTTCACAAAGGTGCAAAATGTTTCAGACACGAAGTAATGAGATTTTGGCAATGTCAGCAAGCTAATGTACCTTAATTCGTGTTGTCATTTAACACAGTATTGTGGATTTTCGTGATGTTTCCTTCAGTAGTGACTTTTTAACTGGACGTTCATCAGAAATGGAAAAACGGCCGTGTTTAAATTTCGTAACCATTTCTTCAGCATAGAAAATGACGAGGAAAAATCTTCCAAAGAGTAATCCAATTCGTTTTACTTTCTCTACTACGTATAGTAAGTAGGGGAAGTATTGTATATTCCACCCAAAAATTCGATACCGAGATTTCACCGGAAATACATGTTTTGAGACCCCCTGAATAAAAAAAAACATTTTTGGAGTGTGTGTGTGTCTGTAAACAGCATAACTCAGAAACCAACAGTCGGATAAACACCAAACTTGGTATTTAGGTTCAGTATCTTCCAGAGATGCGACATGAAAGTTTTCAAGAAAATCCCCCCACCCCAGATTACCCTTTACATGAAACATTTTTCGAAAATTTTAATTTTCTCAAAAATGGCTCTAACGATTTTGATTAAAATATTATATGTTTAAGATATTTTCATGATAAATGAAATGTATATCTCGAATTTTCTGGGAATGTCTCCAAAAGTATTCTTCATTGTGAACGACTTTTGCATAACTGGTAAACCATAAGAGATAGACAAAATTTTACTACACAAAAAATGTAGATTGCGTTAAAATACACAATTTATGTCATATACATTTTTTTTGTTGGGTGAACCATTTTCGAGATATTGCTTGTTATTCCCTTAAATTTTTCAATACTTTTTCTCAAATTCGTTATTCATTTTTTGTATGTCCTGGACATGGAAAGAGAATGGAATGTGCCACATAGCAACCAGCTCTTAAAATATTTGACTATCGCTTATAACCTACTATATTCCCTTTGCATCTACAAGAAATTTAGCAATAAGATTAACATCTCGATTAACATGAAGCATATGGAGAATAAGCGTTTGTAAGAATAGTTTGTACAGGAGTAGAGAAAGCCATGTGAGTGTAACACATCAGATTTTTTTTATTTCGGTTGGTGTTAAACCTTTTAATAGAAAGTAATTAATCAGTGCAGCAGTTTGATTTTATGCATTTTTGGAAGAAACTTGTTTACATTTTAGCACTAGAACAACAAAACAAATGAGAGTACATCTTACTTGAGAACAATCCATGGTATTTGATACTGGCAGCATCATCTCTGTGACAGGCCAAGAATCTTATCTTAACTGCTTTTCAGTAAAATCAATGAGTTATATACAGAACTATTTTCTGTGCACCTGTAAGTCATTATAAACAATATTTAATATAAATTATGCGTTTTAGGGTCGGCTGTACGAACTCGGAATATTCTTGGAATACCCTATCTAGGATATAAATGTTGCGACGAGTTGTACGATGCAGTCTTATTCCTTAGATAGTTATTCGACTGTTTGCAAACTTAAAGCTAATGTTGGCTACATTGCGAGTTATTCTGGCCAGCCCGATACGCAATCATTGCTTTATTTTGGTGAAACGAGTGTAGCAATTTGCATTGTTTTCACAATCAGCTGCTTCTAAACTATTGTTATTATTTCTTTATTCAACTGTTTACGATACTGTGAAATAATTTGTTCACAAGCATATTCGGATGCAAAGTTATGATTTTACAACTCCTTAATATAAAATACAAGCACAGAGGCTGTGACTCATAGGGTAAAAGTAATGGGGGTATACAGGGTTATTCAAAAAGAAGGAACAAATTTTAAATATTCATTTTTAATGAACGACAATAGATAGCGACACATACTACACACCATTCAATGGAGAAAATTAAAAGTTTTAAGCCCCACCTATTAGTTCCATTCAGTGCCTACAGGGGCGTTTGTTTGTTTACGAGAAAATGACAACGCCACAGGAAAAGTCGTTTTGTGTGCTGCAAAGAGTGAATCCGTTGTTTCATTGCAGAGTGCATTTCGTTGCAAGTTCAACAAAGAGCCGCTTCGTCATAAAATATTTACAATTGATACAATAAATTCTTAGAAGATTGTTAGGTATGCAAACGGAAAAGCACTGGTCGTCCTCGCATAACAAATAGTGCTCATTTTGAACACACAAGATAAAATTTTGAACTTTTCTCTATTCAGTGATGTATCGCATGTGTCGCCATCTATTATCGTTTATTAGAAATAAATACTTAAAGCGTGTTCCTTCTTTTTGAATAACCCTGTATAACCTCACCTTTTGTGCAAAGTTGTATCTTGTACTGATATACGAATTTATGATATTTATAGTTTCTATGCTCAAAACAACTAACACCCTGAACCTGGCTTGTCATTGTATTCCGTAAAACACTTTCTTTTTTTAATTCAAGTTTTGAAGATTACATTTTAGCTGTTGCCGACGTCATTGTCAACTTAAGACATAATTGAGTCGCTGTATCCCGAGATCAAGTACCTAGACAATTTGCTAAGCAGGCATAATCTAATTAACCAACAAGAATATTAGAATGTTACGTACGAATAGGACATTAGGAAATCATTTCCATTACAGGCCGCACTTTGCTGGGTTTCTCGAGCAATATCGTATTGAGCCGATGGTTATTTTGTCCCCTGACCCTTTTCCCGAGGATGTCATTAGAGCCTTGTGGGGTTGCTAATTACCATCTTAATAGGTAGTGGTACTGCGCCGACGATCAAGATGTTCTCAGACTTCATCTTCCTATTTATACTGTGTTCCATGTACAGCAAACGGAATCCTGACTTGTGACTTATTGAAAATTTCAAATATTGCAAAGTGCAGCTTACACTGGCCAGCCAGAAATGGCGGAGTATACGTAAAAACTGTATTTTTTTTCCTCTCTGAGGTGGATAACGACATGAATCACAGATTTGTTGGGGAACATAGTCGTGATCCGAGCCAAACAATTGCTAGGGAATATATTTCCAACTGCTTACATATTTTATGACCACTTAAATTAAACTTTCAGAAAAACTTAGGATTTGTTACAAAGTTAACATTCCCGATTTTACTTCCTCTACATGGTAGGCAAGAAAGTATTGTATTCCAACCAAACGTTGCGTTGCCTTTGTACATTATAAGTATTAAAAGTTGCTTCAAATCCTGCCTCAATAATGCTCAAAATGTTTGACTAGAAATGATTTCAAATAAAGCTACATGGCTTTGCTATATTTATTTCCCCATGCTCTTGCTTATGTAAGAAAATCAGTTGTTTCTCTATAGCCTACCTAAGGCGAATTTTCACTGGAAAATATACGCTTTGAGGCACCATGAATCAGTTAATTTCCACATCTTTCAAGGATGTGACACGATTTTCACCAAATTCCATCCACCCCAAATTACTTTTCACATGCAAGAATTTCTGTTATGTTTAATTTGGTTAAAAAAGGATCTTAACGATTTTGATTAAAACACCAGATACGATATTGGTATATACTGGGGGAGGCCAAAGGTTTGCAGCTAGATATTACATTTTAGTTACCCCAGCATATACATTGGGAGGCATAGCATCAGAGGTAGCGAGAGGATCAGAAACTTTAACAGCACATTCCAGAGCAGGCGTGGGATAATGATCACAAAATACACAGAATTTCACATTAATCACACTACCTGTAGTTTATTGAGTATAACACGGTGCCTCTACATCACACACAAAAGATAAAAAGGAAGAAATTGAAGGGAGATGCTACACACACGAGGCTACATTCACACAATTCACATAGACCTTCCTTACCAGACACTCGACCAGAAGTGACGCTCACCACACAGCACACAAAGGAATAATGCTCACTTCCCCCACTCTCTACCACTAGCCAGTGGCGAGTCATCACGCCAGACGAACTTCAAAACCCAAGCCGAAAGAATTACACTAGCAATACTGTCGCCAACGACGCAATAATGTGTCTGGCGTGACAATACACACACACATATACACGCCACTGAGAATCCATTAGAGATAGGCAAAAACATTTTTCAGAAACAAGGCAGAACGCATTTAAATACATACCTTGCCCAAAATAACTTATTTCAAGTGCCAAACGTGTTGGAGATATTTTATGCTATAATACATTTATATTTTGCCAAGTTATGCACATTTGACAGAAATAGATTGAATATTCGCGACTGTTCATTTTTTTTACCTCCATGATCTCGTGACGAAACAGAGACAGAGTTGTAACGTCTCACTGCCTTGAGTATGATCATGTAGAAATTATTAATTCCGCTAAACTTGAAACCATTTCCATCCAGATATTTTATCGTAGTGAACGTAAGGAAATTGAAGAATTGCATTTTGTACGAATAGTAAATTGTAAGGAATAGGGAAAGTCATGTGTGTACCGCATCATATTTATTGTTTTTGATAAGGTAATGGCGGTGAAAAAAAAGAAGAATCGCATACTTTTAAAGGAACCCTGTTCAGATATACTTACATGTGCGAACTGTAAACATACGGCGTGAAATATTTCTATAACCTTAGGGAAAAAATTATTTTGTACATTTTCTTGAGATAACATTTTTACTTTCTCTACTACGTATAGTAAGGAAAGTATTGTATTCCACCCAAAAATTCGATACCGAGATTTCACCGCAAATACATGTTTTGAGACCCCCTGAATCCAAAAAATGCATTTTTGGAAACATGTCCGTGTGTGTCTGTCTGTCTGTCTGTCTGTCTGTGAGTGTCTGTGAACAGCATAACTCAGAAACGAACAGTCGGATAAACACCAAACTTGGTATTTAGGTTCAGTATCTTCCAGAGATGCGACACGAAGGTTTTCAAGAAAATCCCCACACCCCAGTTTACCCTTTACATGGATCATTTTTCGAAAATTTTAATTTTCTCAAAAATGGCTCTAACGATTTTGATTAATATATCATATGTTTTAAGATATTTTCATGACAAATGAAATGTATATCTCGAATTTTCTGGGAATGTCTCGAAAAGTATTCTTCATTGTGAACGACTTTTGCATAAGTGGTAAACCATAAGGGATAGACAAAATGTTACTACACAAAAAATGGTGATCGCGTTAAAATACACAATTTATGTCACATACATTTTTTTTATTGGTACTACACTAAAAATGGTGATCGCGTTAAAATACACAGTTTGTCACATTCATTTTTTTTGTTGGGTGAACCATTTTCGAGATATTGCTTGTTATTCCCTTAAATTTTCCAGTACTTATACTTTTTCTCAAATTCGTTATTCATTTTTTTGTCCTGGTAATACAAAGAGAATGGAATACTCCACATAGCAACCAGCTCTTAAAATATTTGACTATCACTTTAAGCCTAACAATTCCCCTTGCATCTACAAGAAAATTAGCAATAAGATTAACATCTGGATACCTCGATTAACATGAAGCATATGGAGAATAAGCGTTTGTAAAAATAGTTTGTACGAGAGTAGAAAACATCAAGTGAGTGTAACACATTAAATTTTTTCTGTATAATAGGTTTTTGCCTATTCCTTATGCTTTTAAGTTACATGAAATTCATATAACTTAAGATGACTTTGTAGGATATTCCTAGAAAATTCAAGATATTCAAAGTGCTGAAAAATTCTAAAATACAATTTCTGAGAACATTGATTTTTAAGTTATGTATTTTCATAAACAGTACAACATGCAAACAGGAAACTTTGCAACAATTGTTTAGGAAATGTGGGATAGATGACGAGTAGAGATTTCGAGAAATGTGCAAATTCCCCGCCACGTGTCTCATTAACATCACAGATGTTTGAGATTGTTATTTCAAATTCATTGAGATAACATTGTTTAACACAAAACTGTGCCTAAAGAATAAGTATTAATATTAACTAAAACAAATTGAATTTTTTACTATTTTCCCCAATTTCCCCTTGCATATACTTTTATACGTTGGTATGCATATGCGTATATAACGCATAAAATTATTACTTTGCACAAATATATGGTTATACTAATGTCTAGTGAAGATTTCTTTAATGCCTTCCTTTCCTTCCTTAGTTATCCCACCGGGTAATTTTTCCTTAAACTGCAGTGATTGACAATTCTGCTACCAGTGACCCCAATTAGCCGGGTCGCTAATGGAAAGTGGCCATCCGCACCGTTCTCAATGCAACAGCAAAAATGCTCAATCAAAGCAAAGACATCAAGAGCATTATTTTTTACTGATAATGTTCTCAATTCGACCAAAACATGTTTATAATTTCATCCAGTTGCTTTGTTCGTACCCAGGCAATGACCGTGATAAAGTGAGTTTATCTCCGCATTTGTTCAGGGCGATACTGAAAATTTTTAAAACGCCATGTTTCTAAAAACAAATGGAAATTTGTTTATATTTCTAATGTTTTGTAGTCGATTGCCGTATAGTTTGTTCGATTTGCTCTGTTAAGTTGAGGCAGTATTTTTAACACTTAAAGATTTTAATCAAATTATATAAATATAAATTTGAATAACAGCCCGCCTTAAAACAATATGTGTATGTAACAATATCCAAAAAGTGTATATTACAGTCTTGTATATGCTTATATTATTGTATCCATGTGTAATAATGTTATGTGAATGTATTACGTAATTTAATAATGTAGGAGCTGTGAGAATAATAAGTTTAAAGTTGCTAACAATGAGGTAACAATGAGGTAATAATGAGTATGGAAGTTTAAATGCTACTAGTTATTATTAGAGCAACAATAATGTAAATTTTGAGACAGTTTAAAAATAGCCAATAAACCAGAAAAAGCTTTAGTTAAATGAAGGTATTCTATTGGAGTAGGGTTAGCCAATCAGAGACTTGAAATACAGAAATTTACAAGTTTAGACGGTTGAAATCAATTCAGTTGCCTCCAAGCAATGCTCATAACCAGACGTGTTGCCTGCAGACAGTGATTGTAACCGGATGTGTGATGCGTCCTCGAGAGATTTTATACGTATTTTGAGTGAGACGAAAAATAGTTCACGTGTTAAAAAAGTGTAATTAATTAATTAGCTCTATCAGTGAAGTGTTATTTAAATCGTATCAAGTATTAATTAAAGGAGTGAAGTAAAATTATAATCTGTGTAAGCCTACATTCTTGTCGCATCACGCCCTGCCAAGATATCTATGTCTGTAAAATAATACTGACGCAGCCGAGGCAAACATAAATATTAAATATTTAAAGAAACAGTTTAATTACAAAGTTAATATTTTTTTTGAAACTTGGGGCAAAGGCTACCGGAAACTGTTTACTATACGTGCGGTTGCAACTACTACAAGTTCGTCCTCCCCAACAGTTGAAATATAATACATCTTCAAACTGTCTTTCAATATGTAGCAGCAACTACCTACTTCAAATTGATGTCCAAAGCGTGGTGGTGCAAATAACGTAACTAAACATCTTCTCAAATTGGTGTCCATACGTGGGGTAAATAACAATATAATAAAATACTTCTTTCTCAAATTGGCATCCATACGTGGAGCTAATTAAAAACCTTCTTCAAATTATCATTTAAAGGTTTTATGTTCACCCAAAATTGAATTTGACTAGAGAATATTTCGGGTTATGATTTTAAACTGTCATTAACGCCTAAACAATGTGAAGATCGTCTTAGAATGCATTTGGTGAAGAAGCCCCATCTAAGGTAACAATTTATAATTGGTACAGTGAATTTAAAACAGATCGTTTTTTTTTTACCATAAATTTCGCGAAGGATGCCCAAGAACTGCTGTTACTCATGAAAATGTTGCCACTGTTCGAGCAGTGCTTGAAGAAGATCGACGGACATCTTATGAGTTTGCTCGGGCGACACTGCGCGTTGGTATGACTCTAATCCAAAACATTTTACATCAACAGTTAGACGTGCGAAAACTTTGTTGTCGATGGATTCCACATGGACTGACTCCCTATCAAGAACAACATCGCATTGATTGGTGCAGAAAAACTATGGAACAATTCCAAGGGGCGGCTCTTCATATTTGGTTTGGAATATCGTTTCCAATGATGAATCTTGGATTTGTTATGATCCTGAAAACAAAAGTCAATCGGCTCAATGGGTTTTTCGAAGAAAACCTAGGCCTACAAACGTCCGACGTATTCGCAGTGCTGGTAAGATGATGGTTGCCAGTTTTTCTTCTATAACGGGCCATACTGCTACTATAGCATTAAGATAGTTACTGTCGATTGGTACACAAATGCCTGTTTGTCGCAAATTTTTGAAAAAGTTCGTGAAAAACGCCCAAAAGGAGAAATAATTTGATGTGATACATTCAGATGACTTTCTTTGCTCTATATCGTTTGTTAGTGAGTATACAAACTATTCTCACTAAAGCCTATTTTTATCACTACGCTTTAGTCCAACTGAACCTTCCGGAAATAACTACATTACACATTTCGTTATAGATACAAAGAGAACAGCGATAGTCAAATGTTTAACAACTGGACGCTATATGCTGGTCTTAAAATTCCATACTGTTTCCATGACATCGTGAGAAACAACTGAATGTTGAAAGTATTTTAAGGAACGACCAAGAAATAAACAATTCGAACCACTAATAACGGATATCTTATAAATGGCTTATGCCACAAAGAAAAAACTTATTTAAAATAAATTGTGTTTTAAAGACATTACATTTTCCTGTTTAGTACGTTTTCGTCTATTTCTTAACGTTTACCTGTTATACAATATTATACAAAATTCTTCCGAATGAAGACTTCAAAGGCTATTCCCAGAAAATTCAAATTATACATTTTATTTATCATGTAAATATATTTAATATATGGTATTTTAATTTAAATCGTCACTTTTTTTTAGAAAATCAAAACTTTCGAAAAATGTTCCATGTGAAGGGTAGTTGGGGGTCGGGAGATTTTCTTGAAAATCTTCGTGTCGCATCCTTGGAATACACTGAAGTTAATTACCAAGTTTGGCACTTATCCGAGTTTCGTTGTTCACAGGCACACACGAACATGTTTCCAAAAATGCTTTACTTGGATTCAGGGCGGCTCAAAGCATTGACAATGCATTGCCGCACACAGCAAAACTAACAACTGAGTACTTGGCTGCCCTAAAGGTCAGCACGATGGACCCTCCACCATACAGCCCTGAGCTGGCACTTTTGCCTCGGGAAGAGTGCCATCATTGCTTTAAGGACTGGGTTCAGCGAATGCGAAAATGTAATGATGTTCAAGGAGAATGTTTTGAAAAACAATAAAATCATTTAAATTGTTTAAAACTAATCCTTGTTTAGTTTTCTAACAATTTTCACTGTCTCCCTCGTATGAGAGTTCCGAAGGCCTCTGCTAATGTGGTCAGGAGTTCAAATTTTTTATGAATACAAAAGTATTGAGGTAAATTCCGTAGATAATATAATAACATTTATTATACTTTGTAATTTAGTACTTTACCTGTTACTCAAAGTTTGTTAATCTAAATGTGCTGTATCCCCCCAAAAAGTAATTTGAAGTACAATTGATACTGTAAGGTATAATGCGGCGTGGCAAATGGTAATTTTTAGAAATGTGTAACATTATAGGTAGGTATGCAATTGTTCAGAACAAATAGCATTATTTCACTTACTATGTATATTTGTCTATTTAGATAGAAACAATAGGATACATTGAAATACCAAGTAATAAAATGCACCAACTGCCAAATATTTTTATTTTTAACATTTTGCTGCAAATATGACAATTTCATTTATTGATTTTAACTTTCCAATTATTTATTTAAGCCTTTATCGTGTGCTGGCATCACAATGGCTACTACAGTACGTATAAGACAGTCCCTTTATGAAGCTTTCCACCTCCGTAAAAATGGAACTAAATGGTTGAAATTGAGTTCTCAGAAAGCTCAGGGGGGGGTAGGCACCACCGACACCTTCTCCCCGCAGCTTGTGATGTCATTAGTTTCAGCGTTGTTAATCTTACACATAACCTCCAAATACTGAATATGGCACGGAACAATCACAGTTGTGACTATCATTATAAATTATGTTTTTGTACCTTATGGAGCAACCAGTCCTTTGTGTTTCGTCGAAAATGTCGTAGTGTGAATTGCTAAGCTATTGTTTTGTGTTTATCTTGTGCAATATTTAACCTCACTGTCTCCATAATACAAGATGTATTTTGCTGATAATGTTGTAGGTAAGCTACACTGTGAGTAACTTCACTTTATTTATTATGCCTGACATACGTTCTAAAGAACCATCAAATTACGAGGCGTGTTTTTAAAGAAAACGCTGCTAACTCTCTTATAAAATAACAGAACATTATTTTCCAAATACTTTATTATCATTCATTACCTTATACCACTTCTCCACATAGTCACCGCCGTTATTTAGGCACTTGTAATGGGAATCCATTTCTATATGCCTTCGTCAAAGAATGATGCCGCCTGTGATGAAAGCCAAGTCTGCACTTCTTGTTTCACATCATCGTCTTTGAAACGTTTTCCACCAAGAAATTTCTTCACATGAAAATTGCTTGGTGCCAAATCCGGACTGTAGGGAGGGTGGCTGAATTGTCCCCAACCAAATGATGCTATCAGATCTTGAGTTTGTTTGGTTGTGTGTGGCCGGGTATTGTCACTCATTATTGCTTTCCCATAAACCTCACATAATTGACGGTGAATGTTTGCTGACGTAACGTTTCTCGCATCCAAAAAACGAATCGCTGATCTGATTTCACAGTCGGGGGTCCTTCGATTGTTTTGAACATTTCGAAACGCTATAACAACAGTCAGCATGATATCCTTTCTCAACTTGAGTCCAATTGTCATAGCATTTTTTATTTATTTTCAATCATACAATACACAAAGTAAAACTGTTATTGTAGATCACGTCAAAGTGTTAATTACAACAATACAGTAATAATAATAAATAATATAGTAGCCATCATAACTAGTACAATGCCAATGATAATTATTAACACACAAGAATAACAAGAGCTATAGGATATAGATGCAACCAAGTTAGCATATTAAAGAATATTTATGCTGTGATTTAAAAACTCTTGCGAGTTATAAAAGCAGTGCGTTAATAAATGCTTTTTGAGTGCCTTTTTAAATTGATTTATATCATATATTCTCTTTAAATCCGTTGGCAGTGAGTTAAAGAATTTAGAACATGCATGGATGATAGTTTTATTTCCAAAAGTACCCCTGTATGAATTCATAAAAAGTCATTTTGACTTCGAGTAAAATGTCTGTGTACATCTTTGTTTAATTGAGGGGTTTTACTAGAGCTTTTAGCATACATAATTTATATATATACATATATATATATATATACAAAATAGAGGTAGAATTTTGAACTTTTTAAAGTACAGTCTACAAGATTCATAACTATTTGTTTTGGCTAGAACTCTTACTGCTCTTTTCTGTAGTAGAAAGATCTGCATGAAGTATGTTTTTGATAAAGATCCCCATAACATTGCCCCGTATTTTAAATGTAAGTGAAATAATGCAAAGTACACTGTACGAACCATTTGTAGACGTAACATGTTGATAAGTTGATGTAGCAAAAATATGGTCTTATTAAGTTGTGGCAGTAATTTGTATCACAATAATGTAAATGCCAGAGTGATTGTAGTGATAATAAGCATTATTGTATGACATTGATTTGAGATGTTTGTTAATTATAAACATTGTTAGGAAATAAGTTTACACGGCCTCACTGAAACTGACAATAGGAGCGGACAACAATGAGCGAAGGGGTGAGCTGAATATTAATTAGAAGAGACAAACAAATGACGTCAGATTGGCGCGCTTTTCTGTAGAAATGGCGGGAATTTCTTCCCTAGAGCATATGTTTTCGTAATTTTTGATTGGATATAAAAATAGACGCTAATGTTGGCGCGTTTTATTAACCAATAGCAGCTCGGTTATAATCTTTAGGCATATTAGAGTGTGGGAGTATAAAAAGCTAAAGTCAGAGGCAAGTATTGCCCAGTCCAACAGAAACATTTGTGCATTACACGTCGCTCAGTCCAACAGAAGCATTCGTGAGTTATACGTCGCGTAGTTCAATGGAAGCATACATGAAGTACACGTTACACAATTCTACAGAATCTCTCGCGTCGTAAAGCTAGTTATAAATGTGAAATAGCGAATTAATAAGGTGCAACAAATAAGTGATTATAATAACATTAGAAAACATAACGGTTACAGTCTGGCGTGTATCAAAAGATATGTGAAATGAATAAAGTGTGACGGCAATAAAAGTGTAAAAACAAATTCTTTTATCAGTGTTATCTTTCAGTAAAAACTCCTTTCCGTTTACACACCCTGTTCAAGAGATTTGCTCGACCGAGAAATAATAGCTAGCCGGAGGACAATGAACCCAACATTCAAAGTAGTAAAACAATAACAGGCGCTCAGAAATAAGATAACACGAAGTGACCGCGACAAATTGGCTCCCATACGCGGTGCATATAAACATGAATCATCTTCCAAAAACCTACAAATATACCACTTCAAAGTTTACAATTAATTACACTAATATTATGGTTTTGACATGAAAGATTATCGTCAGTATAAATGCCTAACAACTTTGTATTTTGAACTCTGGATATAGTTTGACTACTATAAACCAGTTTTAGACCTTCACTGCCGTGATTTCGTCGTGTTCTATTGGACGGTACTACCACTACAACATATTATGTTAAGATTTCGTGTTCTCAAGATCATATTATAAAGAAATGAAAAATAGAAAATAACAAGCTGGTTTATTTGAAGGAAGTTGTCGTAGAAGCTTTTAACTTACTTTATTGGAATGTTGTTGGTTTAAACACTAAACTTTACAACTTCTAGTTTCTAGAGTTGCTGTTGTGTTAGAAAGACGGCTCTGGAAAACCTTCGTGATTGGATAATTTAACACACTATGGCCGTCTGAAATCTAATCAAATGGAAATACCGACATCTTTAATAAAAACTTCTTGCCCAAGAAGTGGCATAGCAACAGTGGTTTGGGGTGGAAATGTAATTCCACAAGTTTTATGGCACCTGAGGGAGGCTCTGATGTAGTGTCTATAAATCTTTCACAGGGGTGGTTTCGTAAAATTGCTGCATCTGTGTGGGGGGTAACTGCCATTGAGAGAAACGCTGGAAACAGGGCTAAATGTGGGCAAATGCACACTAGTGATAGACTGAATTTGCAATGTTTAATTCCTGCGATCGTGTTTTTTTCACCCATCATGGAAAGTCGGGTTTTTCGCATTCGTTGCAGCCAACCTAACCAGCTCTTTTGATGTTTCTGCGGCATACTACAGCCAGGAGCTTTTATGTTTCTGTTATTGTAGACTTGACGTATACTCATACTTTTGCTTTCTATACCGCGTACCTAGTAAGTAGAAGAGGCATTGTAAACTTCGGTATCAAGATTTCGCTGCAAATACATGTTTTAAGGACCCCTGAATCCAAAATATGCATTTTTACAAAAAGATCCTTTTGTGTGTGTGTGTGTGTGTGTGTGTGTGTGTGTGTGTGTGTGTGTGTGTGTGTGTTTTCAGTATCTCCCAAAGATGGAACAGGAAGACTTTCAAGAGTAGTACCTATCCCTCTACCTGAAATTGTCCTTTCAATGGAACATTTTCTAAACTTTTTATTCTCTAAAAGCTGGCTGTTAACGATTTTGACTAAAATAGGATATCAAGTTATTTTCAAGACAAATAAAATGTATATCTTGAATTTTCTGGGAATAACCTTTGAAGTCGTCTTCATTCTGAATACTTTTGTATAACTGGTAGGTAAATTGGAAAAGATAGACACAAAAAGTGTAGATCTCGTCAAACCATGCAGTTTATGTCAGATAAAATTGTTTATGGTGTTAATCATTTTCGAAGCATTCATTGTCATTGGTTTGCATTTTGAAATACATACACCTCCTCAAGAAAGTATTTGTCTGCACTTTAAAAAATTGTAACAGTTAAATTGATGGAGAGAAAAATATTGGACATAAAGATCAATTGCTAATACGGTTTACATGTTTTGGGGCATTCATTTTATCAGTTTTATAGTTATTTGAAAAAATATGCCAAAATTGCAATTCTTTTGTATGTGGTGTTTTCAAAATTGTTTTTGTTTGTAGGAGGAATAACATTTCAAAGTTAGAAATTTCAACGTTTTTGTCTTAATTCCACATTTTCGGTTCACTTTTTACGACTTCACGAATTTATTCCTCCACTAATTTAAAGCCCCATTGTACACGATCAAACTTTTTTTTTTCAATTCAAGTTTACAAGAAAAATTGCCAAACATTTTTGAATATGTGACAAGATTGGGCAAGACTTGACAATGTTGTAAATGTGTATTCACAAGTTGTCTCTTTGCCAAACTGAATCCCTTCAGAACACTTTAATAAATAATTTATCACGCACAAAGCAATTTACTATTTGCGTCACGGTATAACAGTTTGCAATGAAATACTGTTCTATACCAATATTATGTAACACTTTATCGTATTATATCTAATGAAATCACATTACGATTATGGAATACAATGGAAATAACACCAACTGATAGGTTAACTACACTATATAATATTGCATTAATGTATACTTAGTTCTGAAATCTGCCTGGCAATTATTTCTTCATAACCACCATCATCTGCTTCATCTTGTGACAATTCACGGAGTCCTAGACATATGGACACGACTAGCTTATGTATAGCTTAATCAGTTCGCAATTGACATACCTTGGCGGGGTAGCCATTTTTGTTTACTTTTCGCTTTCCGCCATGTTGCAGATTTCGTGACCCACTGTAAATACTCATGTTTCATTGGCCAAAGCCATAAAATCATTGTGAAATCTTTGATCGTTTACAGCATGTCCTTATTTGTTTTCAAGACTTTCAAAGAGTTTAAAAGTATTGGAAGCAATTGACAAGAAAAGCTGTGAAGTTGTGACAACTCTTGAAAAGTCTTGTAAAGCATTGAATTTGACAAAAATGTGATCGTATACAGGGGGGTTTAGTCACATGTTGGTGAAAGCGTGTGTATGTATGCACCAAAATATGCTCTACCCAATGCATGAAAGATAATTGTGAAAATACCACGAACAAAAACGCAATTTTGGCATACTTTAAAAAAAAGTATAAATCTGATAAAATAAACAATCTTAAAAACCGCCAAAAACACGTAAACTATATTCCCATTTGAAAAAAAGAAAAAAGAAAAAGGGAGCTCTTCAAAGATTTGACTAACGCTTAAGCTCACTGTTTCCTCTAATTCCATTGTACCAACAATGAAATATGCAACAAAACCATTTCTACAAATGTTTATCTCGATATTACCTTGCAGTAGATGCTTTTGTAACAATAGTTTGTTGAACAATGCATAAAATCATTTGGTGTTTAAATTTAGTATCTTCCAAAGATGCGATACGAACATTTTCAAGAGAATCCCTCTACCCCAAATTATCATTTCCATGGAGCATTTTTAAATTCTCAAAATGGCTCGATTTTGATTAAGTATGTTGAATTTTCTGGGAATAGCTTGTGAATCCTCTTCATTCGGAACGACTTTTGTATAACTGGTACACCGTAATAGATAGACAAAATGTTACTGCACAAAAAATCTAGATCTGTTAAAACCTGATTTATGTAAAACATTTCTGTGGCATTTGCCATTTTCGACGTATTCTTTGTTGTTGGTTTGAATTTTTCAACACCTTATAATGTTTGTAGTGCTTGCTCAACATTTGTTTCTCGTGAAGAATATCACTTCAGTTCCTGTATCCCTCTTGCAGAAGCGTGAAATGAAACTCTTTCTGTAAACGTGTATCTCGAAGCAGAGAAAGCCAAAAAACTACGAACCGGCTGCGCGGCATTTTTCCTGTTCGCGTCCTCGGCGCTCGTTGCCGTCTGCCGCTATCATAGAAATGCGCGGATGAAACCATACAACATTTTTAAAACTGCTTTTAAAGGCTTTACTTACCAACTTTATGAAAGGAGATGCAATTACTGGCCACCGTCGTTGTCCATACATTTTTGGCACCTCTTTAGGAAACTATCCATCAGTCACCGTAGTTCACGTTGAGAAATGCTGCCAATTTCCTGGCGGATATTTTGTTTTAATTCTTGCAGGATGTGTGGGGGTTTATCTTGTATACTTTGTTTTAAGTTACCTCACAGATAGAAATCGCAGGGGGACCGAAGGGGCCACAAATCTCTACTAATAATTCTGTCCTCAAACACACTTTCAATTGTTCTCATCGAAATATTGACCATATAAGCTGTTGCAGAGTCTTGAAAAAAAAAGCCAAAATCACGCTCACCATCTGTTAATTCTCTCAAAGGGGGAAAAATTGTATTCACATATGTACGGGCGTCAATTGTGACTCGAAAAAAATTGAACACCGCGCAGTCGGTTCGTAGTTTTTTGGCTCTCCCTGTAGATAGAAAAATAAGCTTTTCTAACAGTAGCTTGTAGAAGAAAGAAGCGACAAGTTCATTGAAAACATGGATAATTGCCGACTTTTAGAGAATGAAAAGTTGTTTTCATCGCAGTATTTAAGTTTGTGTGCCCTACCTGAGAAATGTGGGTTCACGACCTCTGCAGGAGTAATTTTACCCAACGCTAGTTTCGTGTGGGTCGGAAGTTGTACATCACATTGGGGGCAATCAGCGTGGGAATCTCCACTGGACCAGATTAGATTAGATTAGAACTGGACGTTCCGCCACTCACGGGAATTACTTCGCCTACTGCTTCTTTCCCCTTTACAGTCACCACTCAACATTTCATGGGGTTCAAATTCACACCACTTTCTACACCACTATCGTTTGTTTATATATGGCTAACGCAAAATATTCATACGAAAGCTTATTTTTCTATCAGCTTCAAGTTAATCGAGATTAATCTTTATAGCGTTCTGGCGTTTTTACCATTTACTCAGAACATAAAACATATAGTGCACACAAAAATTTCTTGAACTATGTCAAACAGTTGTTAGCCTATTATTTTTTTATTCATAATTAATCACTTTTTGATATGGTAATATTAAATGCTCAATTAACCCTAAGTTTATTATATCACTACCAAAATTGTAATTTGAGCTTGGTATACAAACTTAAAGAAATTGTTGTGCCGGCATTTTTTTAATTTTAATTAGTTCAAGAGAAAACAATTTTCGATATGATACCTTCACATGACTTTATCTACCCTCTATCGTTTATTAGTGGGTATACAAAATATTGTTACTAAATCTTATTTTTCCATCTACTACATTTTAACCCAAACAAGCCGTTACAGAAACAGCTACATTACATATTTCGTTATAGATACAAAGGGAACAGCGACAGTCAAATGTTTAACAACTGGACGCTTAAAATTGCATACTGATTCCATGACATTGCGAGAAACAACTGAATATCGATGGGAGTTAAAAATAATATATTGTACAAATCGAACCATTAATAACGGATATCTTGGAAATGGATGATGCTACAAAAAAGGTTATTTGAAGTAAATTGTGTCTTTTAAAGAAATCTACGCTTTTTGTGCAGTACGTTTTCGTCTATCTCTTAAGGTTTACCAGTTATACAAAATTCTTTCTGAATGAAGAGGAGTTCACAGTGTGTTCCCAGAAAATTCAAGATATACACTCTTTCATGTAAATATCTTTAATAATTGGTATTTTAATCAAAATCGTTACTCAGTCTTTAGAAAATCAAATATTTTAAAAAATGTCCCATGTGAGGGGAGTTTGGAGTGGAGGGATTTTCTTGAAAAGATTCGTGTAGTATCCTTGGGAGGTGCTGAATCTAAATGCCAAGTTTGATGTTCACCCGATATACACAAAGTGACGTTTTTCTAATTGGTTTTTATTCAGGGGGGCCTCAAAACAGTATTCCGGTTAAATCTCGGTACTGAATTTTTGGGTGGAATGCAATACCTTGTCTGCCTATGTACGTGGTAGAGAAAGTAAAAATTGTTTACTTACATGTTATTATAAATTGAGATTTATAAAACCATCTCAGGTGCAATCGCATGTGCCTTGGCTTCCCTAAAGATATTTTCACGAATTAAAACGATAGAAAAGAAATCATTAAAGGTAAATAATACCTTGGGGAAGCTCATAAATTTGGAAAATGTCGCATGTAATGAGACGAGATTATATACGTTATGTTGATATTTAAATGAAGAGAACAAATGAAGCTGTTTAATAAAGAATTCTAAGGATATATTCATGAATGTAATTTGTTTCAAATAGATGGAAATTTAAGAGTAGCATATACAGGGATCCGAGGGGGCTGGCTGAGCCAGCAAAGTCTGTGGCCCGCTTTCAGGAGGTCCCAGGTTTGATCCGCGATGACTGTTCACTCTGACCAGGTTTTTCGTTGTTTCCCCGGATCGACAGGCGAATGCTGGGCTGGTTTTCTTCTCTGCCACAATTTCCTTTCGGTCATTTCCCCTTCATTCTCATCTTTCAGGCATGCTGCTAGGTTTCGTGGTGAATGGCGGTGACGGACAAATGCCGCGGATGCATGCTCTATGGAGAGAACACCTCCCGTGGACACCGGAGGGCTGCTCGACTGATTGGTCGTTCATCGCCCTCTCTCGGCTGCTCCAACAGTGGGACGAGTTTGGAAACGTTAGGGACTTGGCCTGTCTGTAGTCTCCACCTCCTGGGGAGGGGGGTAGGCACAATAGACCTATGTAGGTCGCGGTGCACGAGGTTTCTCCTGTTCAAGTGCGTATACATATGGGGAGTTTGCTAAAGTGTACGATTTTTGCTTTCCCTACCACGTGCAGAAGGTATTGTATCCCACCAAATATTTCCATATCGACATATGTGTTTCGAGGCTCCCAAAATAAAAATAAAACAGCATTTTTAAAAACAGGTCCGTATGAGCAGCGTTAGCAAAAACGGAGTGTGGGATTGATACCAAACTTGTACCTTCCAAAGATGCAACACAAATTTTTTTTTAGAAAATCTCTCCACTGCAAACCACCCTTTAAATCAGCCATGTCCAACCGCCGAGCCAGTCTTAGATTCTTCCCGCATGACATGTATTTGCAAGGAGGGAGAAGAGTAAAGCGACCTTCACTATCCAGTGGCGTAATCTCAAGTTACGAGTAAACATTGCGCATATGAAAGGTCTACTACGCATTCCAACTTCAAGGATATTTAAGGCATTTTGTATAATTAACGATAATCTTCAATGAAGAGTAAATGAAACATCAGATTCTAGCACTAGTAGGCAGAACGTTCCAAAATACAATTGGGACAATAGCATACACATCTCTGTTATAGATATTTTTAGCTGTGACGTGAGATGGGAATTTCATATCCTAGTTCTACTTTTACATTTTATTTGCTTCATTCGAGGAAAAAGTTGTTCGCTAATGTATGTTGAGGCAAACACTGCCAATATACGAGCGCTAAATTTCCTAAGAGCAAGTTTATATACCTACCTCAATCCCTAAACGCTCTTTACACTACGTTTAATAGCTAACTAATCCCATCTGTAATTGCAATGATGCTGTTTTTGTTTCCATTGCCAAGGGGTTGGCAAAAAAAACGAAAATAATTTTCCATGCTTTTAAAATCTTTGAATCTGTGAAGTGTAAATTCATTTTTTAACCTTTCTGTTAGTTCAGCATAATTGTTTTCCCCTTGAGGTTCCGTATTTAAACCATTTAGATGCTCCATTACATCTGTAAGAAAGCCTAAATCGCCTATCCATTCCGGTTGTTGCATTTCTGGAATTGCTTTATCCTGAAAATATCAAGTATTATTAGGTTGGTAACAGCATCTGACAAAGTAATTAAGTAGTCACTGTTACTAACCAAATACAGCATTACAAGTTTGTTTGGTATGTACTGACTTACCTGTTGTTTCATAAACTCACAAATTTCATCACGCAACTCGAAGAAGCGACGAAGCATTCAACCACGACTGAACCACCTCATCTCAGTGTAGTGAGTGAGGTCCCAAAGTCGGAGACCATATTCTGTAGGAATGCTCTGAACTGACGTTGCTGAAGTGATTTCGATTTAATTTTGTTGATGGTTTTGACTACAACATCCATAACATGCTGCATTTTGGGCAAACTTTAGAAGCAAGTACCTGCTGATGGATAATGCAATGGAGCTGGTTTACTGTTAATACCTATTTCATTTAAATGGGAAGAAAGTCTGCTTACAAAGCCCGTTTTTATTCCAACCATTGCCGGTGCTCCATCAGTCACAACGCTGACTGATTTCTCCCATTGCAACTGGTTCGATCCTATCAAGTTACGCACTGCATTGAGTATTGTAGTACAGGCTTTCATAGGAATTAGGTCTAGAAGAAATTCACATGCAGAAAAGCTTTCATCCACAGTACGAACAAATAAAGCTAATTGATCAGTATCAGTTCGGTGCTCTCGTTCGTAGCAAGTGAAAAATACAAGGCGCATCCAGAAAGTAAGTTTCCCGATTTTGTTTCCTTTCAAGTAAACGTATTTAGCTGGGAAAATTGCGCATGCGTAACAGATCTATGACGTATCAATCAACCAACAGGTCCCGCCTGGTGCCAGTAGCGCGGCAGCAGTGGCCCGAAATGGCGGCTCCCGCCGCCTGCGAGATCGGTCGGTGACAAAGTTCCTTACTGCATAAAACATTGCGCCGACCGAAACTCAACGTCAGTTCTGTCAGGTGTACGGGCCGAACATCATGAACAAACAGATGATCCGTAGGCAGTTTTCCGAAGATCGTCAACGTGTCCACGATGAAGAGCGCAGTGGCGATCGTCCCTCATCAATGATGATCTTGTTGAGCTGGTGCGGCAGCGCATCGTGGAGAACCGCCGCTTCACGATTACGGAGCTCAGCAGCCATTTTCCACAGATATCGCGATCCTTATTGCATGAAATTGTCACTAAGCACCTGCTGTTTAGGAAATTGTGTGGCAGGTGTGTGCCGAAAAATCTGACACCCGAGCACAAAACGAAACGCTTAGGAGCAGCGCTGACATTTTTGCAGCGGTATCGTAATGCCAGCGACGAGTTCCTCGACAGAATCGTCACGGACAATGAGACGTGGATCTCCGGTCAAGACGAAATTCAAACAGATTGTTTCAGTGCAGAAAGTGATGTGCACGGTGTTCTGGGACAGGGAGGACATTCTGCTCATTGACTTCCTGCACAGAGGTGAAACAGTGCGGAAATTGCAAGGTGCCATTCAAAACAAGAGGCGTAGAATGCTTACTGCAGGTGTTGTGCTGCTCCATGACAATGCTCGTCCACATACGACTTGGCGCACAGCAACTGTTCTGCAGGAGTTCGGCCAGGAGCTGTTTGATCATCCACCATACAGTCCTGATCTTGCTCCCAGCTATTTTCATCTTTTCTTGCACCTCAAGAGATTAGGAGAACTTCAAGAGAACTGAAGACGACTGTCACACGCTGGTTCCATTCTACGACACAGGAATACAAAAGTTGATTCCACGATATGACCAGTGTCTCAATTCTTGTGGTGGCTATGTCGAAAAATAGCTCAAACATTGCTGTACCTGTTGCCAATAAAGTTTTTCATGCATCTGTGTTTTCTTTGTTTAAAAAGCGACTCGTATAAACAGTCTTAAAAGCTGCTTCTCTACAATGGCTGAGATGTCATCAATTCTGCGTGCTATGGTTTGTCTTGATAGCTTTATTCTTTAGAAAGAATCCATGTATAGCTTCTCGGCTACCCTTGTCATACAATTTTTAATAAACTCATCATCATTAAAAGGCTTCATTGACCTAGCTATTTCCAATGCCACAATGTAGCTAGCAAGGAAAATGTTGTTATTTTTGGTACTGTAAATGTACTTTTGATTTGGAATTTAGCTTTTAGTTCTTCTAGCTGACTCATTCTATCCAAACCTATAACAAAGAACAAAACGATAAACAGCTGTTTCCTTCAGGTTTCATTCGCTGTTGTGGAACAATTATTTGTTCTTTCATCATCTACTGGATCTTTTCTGTAATAATGAACAGTAATGAATAATGATCACCTGAGACCTGAGTGGGCTGTTTCAAAATGTCGTTGAATACTGTATTCTCTTGTGCCATTAAATAAATGCCTTCGAACAACGTAAACATGTAATATTTTCCCCATATCCCTCCCAAATCCTTCTCTTGAACGTAGGTTTGTAAGACGTGGAGGGTTTAGACAGCGACATTACTCCGTTATAACGTACCACTGTCTGTTGCGAGAATGATGGCGTTCACGGCAACTGGAGGGGTGGGTCGCTAGGTACAGAGACCACGTGATGCCCAGGACGGTGAGCCGCGTTTGAACATTTTTACTTTCTCTACTGCGTATAGTAAGTAGGGGGAAGTATTGTATTCCTCCCAAAAATTCGATACCGAGATTTCACCGGAAATACATGTTTTGAGACCCCTGAATAAAAAAAAACATTTTTGGAAACATGTTCGTGTGTGTGTGCCTGTGAACAGCATAACTCAGAAACGAACAGTCGGATAAACACCAAACTTGGTATTTAGGTTCAGTATCTTCCAGAGATGCGACACGAAGGTTTTCAAGAAAATCCCCCTACCCTAGATTACCCTTTACATGGATCATTTTTCGAAAATTTTTATTTTCTCAAAAATGGCTCTAACGATTTTGATTAAAATATCATATGTTTAAGATATTTTCATGACAAATAAAATGTATATCTTGAATTTTCTGGGAATGTTTCCAAAAGTATTCTTCATTGTGAACGACTTTTGCATAACTGGTAAACCATAAGAGATAGACAAAGCTTTACTACACAAAAAATATAGATCGCGTTAAAATACACAATTTATGTCATATACATTTTTGTTGTTGAGTGAACCATTTTCGAGATATTGCTTGTTATTCCCTTAAATTTTTCAATACTTAATTTTCTCAAATGGAAATTCGTTATTCATTATTTTGTCTTGTATATGCAAAGAATATTAATCTGTGGCAAAGAGAATGGTGCTGCACCTAGCAACCAGCTATTAAGAGATATGTCTGTGCTTAAAGGCTACTGTGCTTAAAGGCTACAAGGGGAACATATTACACCTTAAGGGATAGTCAAATATTTTTAGAACTGGTCGCTATGTGTAAAATGTAATTCTCTTTGTATGTCAAAAGATCGTTTCTGCAAATGTTTATCTCGATTAATATGAAATAGATGGAGAATAAGAGTTTGTAAAGGTAGTTTGTGCAAGAGTAGGGAAAGTCATGTGAGTGTAACACATCAGATTTTTTGTTAATTTGTTTCTTCACAAAAGTGGCTCTTACAGTTTTTAATTAAAATACCACATGTGTAAGTTATGTACATGACAAATAAAATGTATTGTTGAATTGCTTGGGAATAGCGTCTTCATTCTGAATATTGACTTTCATATGATTGATAAACTGTCAGAGATAATCATCTTACTGCACAAAAAGACATAGATATCTTTAAAACACACAATTTATTTCAAATAACTTTTTTACGGTATCAACCTTTTCTACAAAGGTTTATCTCGATTAACATCAAGTAGGTATACAAGTATCTGATGTGTTATTTACCCTATCGCTTATTAGGAGTATTAGGATTAAAATTCTAAGCGGACTAACACGTCGACCTAAGCAGATCTTTTGTGCCTGTGTCCCGGACGGCTACCTCCGAGAGGGTGGCTGGACCAGGAGGCACGACATGCAGGTGAGAGGTCCCTACCATTTACAGATTGAAACTCCCTGCAGCCGGGTTCCCCCCCCCCCCCCCGTGGGTCTTACACATCCGCTGGGGGGCCTGGGACACAAAGACTACTCCCAATCTGGGGGACGAAGGTTTCCACAGATTGTCCTTTTTTCCTGCCATACACCCGCCGAGACCTCTCGCCGACACCTGCAACCCTGAAAGAACCATGCGGATGAAAGATGAAGTGAACTGAGAATACAGGTGAAATGGAGGGACAGGAAATTCGGGGAATGTAATGGTCCTTTCCAACATTTGCCCTACGACCCGGGGAAACCCTGAAAAATTCCATGGGCCAGGAAGGTCGGCTGTGAGGATCGAAATCACGACGTCCCGAATACGAGCCACGTACGTTACCCCTCAGCCATCCCGCTCGGTTTATTAGGGGTATACAAACTCTTCTTACTAAAGCTTGGCTAAATATTGAACAGTTCGAACCACTAATAACGCATGTCTCGGAAATGGTGTATGGCACAAAAAAGTTCATTTGAAATAAATTGAGTGTTTTAAAGGGACCTACATTTATCGTGTAGTACGTTTTCGTCTGTCGCTTAACATTTACCAGTTATACAAGATTATACAAAATTTCTTTCCAATGAAGAGGACTTATTCCCAGAAAACTCAAGATATACATTTTATTTGTCATGTAAATATATTTATGTATGGTATTTTAATCAAAATTCTTTGCGCTGTGTTTTATAATATAACAGTTATCGAAAAATGTTCAATGTGAAGGACAGTTTGGGACGAGGGATTTACTTGAAAATCTTCATGACACAACTTTAGAAGGTACTGAATCTAAATATCAAATTTGGTGTTTATCCGACTTTTCATTTTTAAGTTATGCTGTTCACAAACACACGAATCTTTTTCTAAAAATTATTTCTTTTGGATTCAGGGACCTCAAAACGCGTATCACCGGTGAAATCTGGGTATCGTGGAATACAGTGCCTTCTCTACCTACTATGTATAGGATCTTTCAACAAGAGTGTTTTTGAACCTAAATAAAACACGTTCTCTAAATGCTAGAGGTTTATCAGTTAAGTGACCGCCGCGACTTCGTTCGGTTGCACGTATACAGTTGACCCAATTCTCAATGACAGAAGAACGTAAATTAGGCCCAACTTCGCGAATAACACGCGTAATGTTATTCATAAGATCATTTACTGTTTCTGGCGTGTTGACATAAACTCGAGATTTAACATAACCCCACAAGAAGTAATCCAACGGCGTTAAATCACATGACCTCGGGAGCCAGTTAACATCACCACCACGGGAAATGATGTAACCTCTGAACTTCTTCAAAAGATCGATTGTTTGGAGAGCAGTATGACATGTGGCAACATCCTGCTGGAACCAGATATTTCTGAGATCCATACCATCCAATTGAGGCTAAAAATAGTGCCTTATAAGAGCCCGGCATCTTTCTTCATTGACAGTTAGGGCTTCTCCATCTTGGAAAAAATATGGACCAATGATTCCACCATACCAAAATCCACACCACACAGTAACCTTTTGGGGATGAAGTGTTCGTTCTTGAATCTGCATTGGATTCTGATTGCTCCAATAGTGGCAATTTTGTTTATTAACACAACTATCCCAAAAGTGGGCTTTGTCGCCGAAGATGATTTTTCGACAAAAATTCGGGTCAGCTTCCAATTGCTCCATTGCCCATTCAGCGAATATACGGCGCAACCTATTGTCGTTGGGCTTTAATTCTTGAGTTAACACCATTTTGTAAGCGTGAAACTTCAGATGCAGAATTCGCCAAGTTGTGGTGGGCGAAAGCCCCAATTCTTGCGCTCGTCGAGCAATTGATTTGTTTCCGTTCTCGCGTACACTCTTACGAACGGCGCCTATGTTTTCGTTGGAGCGCTTACGTCGATTACGTACAGGCGTTCTTTGATCGCTGACAGAACCACTTCTTTCAAATTTATCGACCAAACGCCGAATCGTTCTCTCGCAGGGGCGATTATGCCCACCGTAAACTTCACGCAATATACGGAAGGTCTGGCGAACAGATGATCCATTTTGATAATAAATTTTCACAATTTCTACGCGTTGCTGAATGCTGTAACGTTCCATGGCTATTTGTCAATAACTGTAACCACATGAAAAAAATGACTGCTGTAACTCAATAACAACAGCAGCTATCACATGTTAAAGATAGGACACTCTTGTTGAAAAACCCTACAGTAGACGATATTATGTCTGTTGTGGGTAGAGAAAGCAATGTGACTGTTATCCCGTTTGCTTGATTCTTCCCCTTTATAAACGGTTATACCATGCTCCCCTCTAGCATTCTGTTATTTCTCTCTTTGTTAGCATTTCCTTCCAAGTATTCTCCTACTTAAGGTTTCCCTTTTCTTTCCTCTAGTTTTGTTCTGGGATTGCAAGCCGAAGGAAAGCATCCCCCCCCCTTGTCTACGTATTCTCCTTTTGTTCTGCAACCGCCTTTGTTCTCGGCAGTTTGCGGTTCTCTTGTGCTTGCGCAGTAGTAATAGTTTGATACGTTTATTTTCCCTCATTTTAGGGACAAATTTTTACTTTCTCTGCCAGGCAGCCTTAAAAGCTCTTAAGGTGGTTAAAACCATATCCAAATTAATCTGGCAGGCACCGAGTTGGAGCGGCGGTGGGGGGGGGCAAGATATTTTTGTCCCCCCGCCCTAACTTACAAAGACAGGGTCATTGCTCTCCCTCCAACAATTTTACTGAACGGACCTTTTCTTAGCCCCTCCAAAAAATTCCAACACCTCTCATTAAACAGAGAGAATGTTGATACCGTAATTGTTTACGGGAAGGTATAAATAATTAAAGAACTGATAATAAGATAGAGATATAATTGCAATAAATAATTTTCGTATATTAAATCAATGTATAATGTAGTGAGCTTGAGCTTGAAAGATTTGTCCGAAAGAAGATAATTAGCAAGTCATTTTTAAGAAAAGTCATTAGCAACAGGAGGAGCGAACGCGTTAGGCTTAAATATTCCCTGGAATGCAGTTAGGGTTTAGTTCAGTAGTTTGAACAGTCACGAATTCTCATAGTCCAAGCAAGTGCGGCATAGTAACAGTTAAGAGACACGTATGAAGGGCAGTAATATGTATGCGGAGCTTAAGTTAATATAAGGGTATGCATTCTAACCCCACACACGTTCGTTCCAGCCAGAGGCGTAGCCAGGGGAGGAATCCCCCTTGCTAGTGTAAAAATTAATAATAAAAGTATCTCTGTTAAAGTAGTAGCACCTTTTTAGGTTGACGGGAAGAGATGCTTCCTAAATCGAATCACTGGTAGCGTTATATTTACGGCGCATGTCTTGGCTAAGGTGACAGCAACAGAAATTGTACTTCTTCCGCTGCTAAATAAATTTGAGTGCTTTCCAAATGAGTGCAATATCTCCTAGTTTAGAACATAGCAGAAACCATATTTGTAGTGAAATAAAATGTCCTGCAACGGTAACATAAAATACTTCACAGTGCTCATTAATTCTCATGCCACAACATATTTACCGCTTAGAATACACAAAACATCCTATCCTAATTTTAATTCCAATTGCTGCACCTTAATCTGTGAATGAAAAGTCTATTTATTTAAATATTTCAACAGAATTAATTCATGTTTATCATTTCAACTGATAAAATTGTTTAAACATGGACCCCTACGCATAAACTGCCCCGCCTGTAATAATTTTCTGACTACGCTACTGGTTCGTGCACACATGCGTGCATACATTCGTGACACAAACTCTTGAGAATTATCGCTTAATGTGGTGATTACTCGTGTGTTCTCGTAAACACTCGGTGACGTGCTTATGTCAGTAAGATTTAGCGGCAATCGCGAGGGGTTTTGCCGGTAAGCATTTTAGCGAATTGCGGCAAGTTACGCTTCTAGTTTCTTTTATTATGGAAATAGATACTGCAGAAGTTAGCAGGTACAATAAGTCAATTGTTATAATTCTGCTTGCTACGATTCATAATCAATTTCATTATTTATTTTCAAACTCGGCAAATCACTTCAGTACATCCAATGGCCTTTGCCATGATCTGTTTTACACGGGCGGTAATGACCTAGTAGTTGAACGCCCTTTAACACCATCCTCCTCCACCTCCTCAAGTATTAGATCATATTACATTTCTGAGTCAGTTTAATCTGATGTTATCCTAACACACCCGCCCACGCATACTGAAGCAGTATTTTATTCCATATTTAATGAGTATACTATCATGTTTATAATTAAGTCTTTATTGTATCAATTATAGAGACTTCAAGGTATAATTATGTTACTTTATAAATAAGTTGTGTGTATTTTGTTTAACTTTTTCTTCTACGCAGAACTTGCCCAGTTTTCGTACAAAGGCGAGGGGAAACTTTTGGTGCAAAGATGTTTTATTAAGGCGTAGTGCAAGAAAAGCTTATTCCGCTGACTCTCAAGGAAGTCCCAAATAAACTGGAGACCGGGGAGTCCTGCATTGTATTATAGCACATGATTCAGAGAGGACGAATCAGTTAAGTGGAAACGCCCTCCAAATTTTCTTAAACTTGCAATCGCGAGTGCAACGAACCAATATGAAAATTCCTGAGAAAACTCATACCACTGAGGACCCAGACTATATAAGCTACGGGAGAGACATTTTTTTCAGTCGGTTATTAATTTCGTTGTGTGACGAACCTAGTAAAAATCCGCGCCAAACTGACAAAGGATTAACAACGAAGATGTAAAATCGTGAGCGCGAATATTAAGTGGTGTGAAAGTTATGTAACAAAGTTTTACTTCAGTGTTAGGAAATATTGAATAATTAAAATATTCGCCGATAATAATAATTAATGTGATTAAAGTGGAATCGCGTCAGAGTAACGAATATATTCAATTCGTGTCTTCAATGATGTTTCTTACGTACCACACTTTTTGAGATCTCCATACCCAGTCTCATGCTAATTAATAAGTAGATTCCACAGCAGCCGTGGTGAAAAGAAGAGTGAAGACAACGAGGTCAAGAGACTTGCAATTTAACGGCTCCATAATTAGTAACAATATTTGGAGTCGCAACACCTTGAGAGAAAGATCTCGTAGCCAACCACTGTAGCAGCCAGCAGCAGTTATTGACGTAAAGGTACGGCTTCAAAGGTGACTTTCATCGCCTGGTTTCAATCGTTTAAATAGACCGAAGGGATTTGCAAATGTAGAGTTCAACTGATAAACAAAAGCAGTCTAGGTTTCAGTCAACATCGGATCAGAATCTCAGCACACAGATACTGAATTGTTCCTGTGTTGACACATCCATAATTTCACCCCCTATCATAGCAACATATTTTGTAGCTTTTAATAGTTAAGATCAGTTTTCGAAGTAAGGCGAGGCGTGTCTGGCCCGCATTCGGGAACTCCTGGGTTCGATTCCCGGCGACCGTCCATTCTCGCCCATGGGTTCCCCGGATCTCAGGCGAATGCTGGAAGGGGTTTCTTTCATCCCCTAAATTTCCTGTCTCTCCGTTTAGTTCCGTTTATCATTTCACTCATCCTTCACCCCGTTTGGTCTCTTTCAGATTTGGAAGTGTCGGCGATGTTGTTTCGGTGCAATGTGGCGGAGAAAAAGGATGCTCTCTGTAAATTTTTTCCGTCCGTCGGACTTCGATGGTTGTCATAAGGGTGGTCCCCTGGGGGGGGCGTTGGACCCTGTGTGGAGAGGGTCTCCAACTGTCAGGAGGTCTATATCTGGAAACTGCAGGACCTTTGTGTCGTCACTCATGGTCCCGGCCGCCCAGTGTCTCCCGTACAACATCCTCATTCCGGATCGGTGCCGAATCCCCCCCCCCGCTTCACAATCCAATCCAAAGTGTGACAGCAATTCATGTTGCATGCCGTGACAACTCCATTTAAAGGAATCGCGTTGCATAGTTTCTCTACTACGTACAAATAAGTAGGGAAAGTATTGCATTCCACCCAAAAATTTGATACCGAGATTTCAACAGAAATATATATATTTTGAGGCTCCCTGAACCCCCTACCAAAAAGAGCATTTTTAGAAAAAGGTCCGTGTGTGTGAATGTGTGTGTTTGTAGGCAGTATAACTCAAAATCGAAATGTTGGACACATATCGAACTTGAGATTTAGGTTCAGCACCTTCCAAAGATTCGACACGAAGATTTTAAAGAAAATTACTCCACCCCAAACTACACTTTGCATGGAGCTTTTTTTTAAATTTTTGATTTTGTTAAAAATGGCTCTAACGATTTTGGTTTAAATAGCATGTATTAAAGATATTTATTTGAAAATAAAATGCATATCTTGAATTTTCTTGGAATAACCTGTGAAGTCCTCTTAATTCGGAAGGAAGTATGTATAACTAGTGAATGTTATGAGACAGTCGAAAACGCACTTTACAAAAAAAATGTAGATCTCTTTAAAACGCACAATTTATTTATAATACTTTTTGTGGCATCAGCCATTTCTGAGATATTCGTTATTAATGGTTCGAATTGTTCGATACTTTTGCCATTCTTTTAACGTCCCATCGATTTTCAGTTGTTTCTCGCGATGTCATGGAAACAGTATGGAATTTTAAGGCCAGCATATAGCGTCCAGTTGTTAAACATTTGACTATCGCTGTTCTCTTTGTATCTATAACGAAATGTGTAATGTAGCTGTTTCTGCAAACGTTTATCTCGATTGTAATGAAGTGGATAGAAATACAAAGTTTCGTAAGAATAACTTATATACCCACTAATGCGATAGAGGGGAGGGTGAGAGAGAGAGCCACGTGAATGTGACCATCAGATTTTGTAAACCCCACTGTACTGTTTGTTTAGTTTTTTCAGTCTCACCTTCGCATTGATGATTTTGGCGTCAATTGTTTTTTGGTTACCGTCATAGTTCACTTGCAGTGCAGGAAGTCAACCGCTGTGAATGACCTGTGGGTCAGTGGCGTGACGTTTTCCAGTTGCGATTAACTGATAATTTTGTTATGCGGCGGTTTTACAAGACAAAGAAATGAATTCTAATCGCTCCTTTACGTAAATACTTCGCAATTCGTATTTATGTGATAGGTTCTTTAAGACTGGTTCACAACCACCCGGTAACGGTAACCAGAACGGAAACGAGAACGGGAAGCAAGAAATTTTGATTCACAACAACTCGGTAACGAGAACGGGAATGCATATCGATCACAAAGTGAAAGTCGATTTTGCGCATTGGGATTTCATTTGTTTTTAACTGACCAATGACATTTTTTCACCTACTTCCAATTTAGCCAAGCCAACGTCAAAATTCGATAGAGTAAACATTATCTAAATGCATATCCATTACATTGCCGATCCCTCTACTTATGCCAAACTTTCATTCCTTTATTTAATAGCATACATTAAAATTGTTTATTTTTCTTTTTTAATTTCCACCGGTTTTAGCTGTTCTTTGTAGCTTTTGCCATTGTTTTTTTAGGTAATAGCCAGTTTTGAGTTGCATATAAACAAACTACAAACGATCCCTTCACCAGAGGAACCAACGCTGATTAGATCGCGGGTGTCGGGATGAGGTTAGGAAGCACATTTACTACTAATTCCTTCCAGTTTCTGTTTCCTCTTGTGACTATAGAGAGCACTAGTGGCTGTTCCATGACACGGCCGCTTAGAATAACCTCTAGAGTGAAGAGTAATATGCACAATAGGGATGTAATATGCCGTGCCCGAGAACGAGAAAGTTAAAAGTTGGGCAACTCTTCTTTCCCGATCCCGGGGCCCGGAAGGCTTTCCATCGGTTGTGAACATTCCCATTTGAATACATGTATTTCAACTTTCTCGTTCTCGTTATGGTTACCGTTCTCGTTGGTTGTGAACCAGTCTTTAACGTCTCCTTCTGGCGAAATATGGCGAGAAGAAACATATGCATTTTTTTAGAAATAAATAAATTAAAGCTTCGGCTTAGACAGTAAGGGAGAGGGGTGTGTACAGCATAACTGAAAAGCGAATACCAAACTTCGTTTTAGGTTCACATGTTCCACGGATGCAATACAAACAGTAAACGATCTCATGTGTTATATTCACACGACTTTTTCTACTCTCTGTGGTGTATTGGCGAGTGTACAAACTATTATTACGAAAGCTTGTTTTTCTATCTACTTCATTTCAATTGATATGAACCTTTTCGAAAATACCTGCATTACACATTTCGTTATAGATACAAAGAGAACAGCGATAGTCAAATGTTTAACAAATGGACGCTATATGCTGGCCTTAAAATTACATACTGTTTCCATGACAACGTGAGAAACAACTGAATGTTGACAGCACCTTAAAAAAATGACAAAAGTATTGAAAAATCAAAACCATTAATAACACATATCTCGGAAATGGCCGATGCCACAAAAAATTAATTGAAATAAATTGTGTGCTTTAAAGAGATTTACTATTTGGGGGGGGGATCGCGGCACATTTTGTTTTATTTCTTATGATTTTCCGGCTTCATAACATTATTCAAAATTCATTCGGAATGAAGAGGACTTCAGAAGCTATTCCCAGGAAATTCAAGATATACATTTCATTTGCCATGAAAATATCTTAAACATATCATATTTTAATCAAAATCGTTAGAGCCATTTTTGAAAAGATAAAAAGCTCGAAAAATATTCCATGTAAAGGGTAGTAGGGTTGTGGGATTTTCTTGAAAACCTTCGTGCCGCATCCTTGGAAGATACTAAACTTAAATACCAAGTTTGGTATTTATCCAACCAAAAGTCAGATAAATACCGAATTTGGTATTTAGGTTTAGTATCTTCCAAGGATGCGGCACGAATATTTTCAAGAAAATCCCCCCACACCAGATTGCGCTTTAAATGGAACATTTTTCGAAAATTTTGATTTTCTCAAAAATGGCTCTAACGATTTTGATTAAAATGTGATATGTTTAAGATATTTTCATGGCAAATGAAATGTATATCTTGAATTTTCTGGTAATGTCCCCAAATGTGCTCTTCATTCTGAATGACTTTCGCATAACTGGTAAACCGTAAGAGTTAGACAGAATTTTGCTACACAAAAAATGTAGATCTCGTTAAAACACTCAATTTATGTCGTTTACTTTTTTTGTTTTGTTTTTTGAGTGAACGATTTCCGAGATATTTTTGTTATTTATTTGAATTTTCCAATACTTATACTTTTTCTCAAATGGGAATTCGTTATTCGTTTTTTTATGTCCTGGACACACAAAGAGAATGGAATGCGCCACTTAGCAACCAGCTCTTAAAACATTTGACTATCGTGTATTCCCCTGTCATCTACAAGAAAACTAGCAATAAGATAGTTTCTGCAAATGTTTTATCATGAAGTAGATGGAGAATAACCGTTTGTAAAAATAGTTTGTACAGGAGTAGAGAAAGTCATGTGAGTGCAACACATGAGCTTTTGTATTTTCGAGCTCGTGGATTCAGGGCGGTTCCCACTATCACATATGGGTCATCCCAGTAAGATGCTGTGTGTCGATATTCCAACCTGTTTTTATTGTTTTCTCCAATGTAATGCCTGTTTTCGTGGCTCATATTTATGTAAGATTTATAAGTCCTGGCTCGGGTTGACAGTCGGGATACGATAAGCAGCTGTAAATCATCCAAACGTTTGACAAAGCCTTTTTCGGAAATTCTTCCTTATATAGAAACACCAAAGGGAAATATCTTTTACGTATAATTTTAGCCTACTTTTGTTTCTTTTTGATAGCTTGCTTGTACCGAAGATTACGAGGGCTAAAAATGGCTCTTTGGTTTTTCATCCTAAATAAAATAATTTAGTTTTTTTTTTAAATAGGCAGTGTAATGTCATGCCAAACGGCTGATCTAAAGGCTTCCTTGACTTTTTTGCCTCACATTAAAAACATTCTATAAGCCAAGTTTACAGAGAGAAAATTCAGGTTTATACTATACAGAAAGAACAAACGATATTGCGGTTTACGTGTTGTACCGTTTTAAAACATTTTGTGTGTGGTGTTAGTAAAAGTTTTTACATTCTTTTAGTGGAGTAATTTTTAGTGCTTCTGAAATTTCGTTAAAAATAAATTTTTGATGTGATGGGGAGGGGAAGAAAAATCTATAAAGTTTTTACTGAACTTCCTCATTAATGTCTCAGTTATCCCATCATTAAAAATCATATGTTGATGACATTGTCGAGTATTATACAGGGTGTTTCAATAGAGGTAATAAATTCAGATATGTATGCCCCATATGTTGACAATAAACAAGGTCCATTACAACATGTGTTCGAAAATGCTTGGTTTCTGAGTTATGTCTTCAAAACAGTGATATTCACCGGAACATTTTTCTTCCCGCAGGTAGTTGCGTGACAGAGATGTTAACAGGACACTCTGACTGTTCATTCCGGTCGGAGTCCCGGAAGGCAGTGTAGTGTCCCCGCTTCTCTTCGCGGCCTACATGTCGGACTTCCCCACGGAACCCAGGACTGTCGCGTGCCAATATGTGACGATGTCCTCATAATGGCACAGAACAAGAATGCCCGATTCTGTTTCCCTCCACTACAGCGACAACTCCGAGCCATTGGCAGGTGGAGCGAAAAGTTGAGGATGGCCATCAGCCCGGGGAAGAGCTCTGCGCTTCTCCTGGCGAAGGTTCGTCAGAGGCGGCCCGAGCGGTCTCTGAGGCTGCGGCGGAGGAGAGTCCCTTGGGTTACCTCTGCCAAATACTTCGGAGTCACCCTCGACCGCGACCTCGCTTTCGCTCCACATGTCAGGGCAAAGGTCGGCCTCGGCCACTCCGCGCTCAGACAGCTGTACCCTGTATTCCGCTCCACAATGCCCACACGCTTCAAACTACGCCTATATCAAGGATTATCCCGCCCCTGATTCTGTATGGCTGCGAGGTCTGGGGATCGGCGGCAGCGACCACCATCCGCAGCCTGCAGACCGTCCAGAACAGGGCGCTTCGGATGATCTATGATACCGGGCCTAGATTCCCGTCACACATCCTACACACCAATTCCGGTCTCCCATACATCGTGGACGTGGTGCGGGAGAGAACCCGCACCATGTACACGAAACTCACTTACCACACCAACCAGCTGGTGCACTCTTTGGGCCGCTATGACCATAAGGTGCCAAGGCGGAGAAAGAGTTACCGGTTGCCGAAGGACGGCTTGGGCCCCCGAGGCTGAGGTCTGCCAATCCCTCACATCAAAAGCTCCCCCAAGTTAAGCAGTATTGGGCTTGGTCGCTAGCTGGATGAGTGACCATCTAGCAGCGACCCACCCTGCTGCCAACTTGGATACCCCTATACCATTACCTAGTTTTCCCATCCTGCTTCGCTGCCATGCCGGCCTGCCTGGCTTGGCGACCACAAGCGGCCGTCCAAGTTAAGGAGTATTGGGCTTGGTCACCACATGGTCGCTAGTCGGCCCATGTGGGAACACAGAGACCCAGCCAATGGTAGCGCAGGAAGCTAAACTCCGCACAAGACAAATATACAAATATCAAAAGCTTGTGTATATTCTTTAAAACCTTCTTTATCGCACAGGTAAAGCCGCATATGCGACTAGGTACTGTGGCGATCACATTCCGCCCTGATGAACCTGGGCGACCTGTTCTCGATTGCTGGAGGCGAAGGCTACATTGTGTGTTGTGTTTGGCGTTCGACTGAGCGACATGTACTCATATCAGGAGCTGGCAGAAATGCACTTCATGTACGGCAAGGTTGCGCTGGCTCGTTGTTTGTACCAAGAGAGGTACCCACAGCGAAGATGTCCAGATCGGAAGACATTTGAACGTCTCCATCGCCGTCTGTGCGCTCGTGAGAAGTTTACATCTCCTGGTTTGGGGAGAGGACGACCAAAATCTACAACTCCAGAAGTAGAGGTGATTCTGTGCACACGACTCCTCCTATCAGTACACAAAGGTTAGCTTTGCAAGTGAATGTTCCTCATACGACTGTCCGGAGACTGTTGCGAGAGCAATAGTTGTACAGGCCCTGTCACCAGCAGATTACCCTGCCAGTGGCAGGTGCAACAAATCTGAATATTCCTGTCTTAGTATTATTTAGAGATGAGGCACAGTTCACTCCAGATGGCATTAAAAGCTTCCACAATCAGAATGTATGGGCATATGAAAACCCACATGCAATTGTTACAGCTTATCACCAATTGCGGTTCACTCTCAGCATGCCGGACGGTATCATTGGTGATCGGTTAGTTGGACCCCATGTACTTACGGGGCAGGCGTACACAAACTTCCTGGAAAACGCCATACCTCATGTGTTTGAAGATACTCCATCGAGCATTCGTCAACAAGCTCACTTCTTGCATGCTGGCGCTCCTGCATACTTCAGTGGTACCGTCGCCGGTACTTGGATCGAAGGTTTCCTGATGGATGGGTAGGTAGAGGTGGCTCAATTGCTTGGCCACCATGCTCACCTGATCTGAACCCTGCCGATTTCTACTTGTGGGACCATTTAAAAGCGCTGGTGTATGCGTCTCCGGTGCCTGACATGGAATCCCTTCAGAATCGAATTATGGCAGGCTGTGAGAAAATATGCAATACTCCTGAAATTTGGGGTCGTGTTTTCACAGCCATGAGACGTCGATGTGAGGCCTGTATTCACAGCAGGTGGACACTTTGAACATCTTCTGTAAAGAAAAGTACCTGCGGTAAGAAATACATTCCGGTGAATATCATTGTTTTGAAGACCATAACTCAGAAACCAAGCACTTCAGGACACATGTTGCAATGGACTTTTTTGCCTATATAATGCGTACGTAAAATGATTCCCTCTAGTTTTGAAACATTCTGTATAACAACTGCTTCACTAAATGCATACAAAACTATTTTGTAAACTTGACACATTAAGAAATTTCAATAGCTCTGCAATTTTAAACAAATTAGATAATGCATAGCGGCCAATTTTTACGGTATACCCGTAAAATGCATGGGACCGAAGGCTTTTTACTAAGGAGGCGTTTGTATGGAATTTGGTTAAATCCAAAGTGTTAGAGTTTCACCATGAACGTGACAATAAATTAAATTCTATTGCATTGTATTGTAACTTAAGATTACAGGCTGAATGTTATATGTGCTATGATAGACCAGAGAGTATCTGTATGTCTATCCTTCACTGAGTTACAACGGGCGCGAGCATTCAGTAATGGACAACGCAGACTTTAAAGTCAATTCCCTCACGTAATTAATCATATTCGCTTTCTGTGGCTGCGGTTATAAATTTCCCCTTTGTTGTTTTTGCTTCATGTTATGAAGCATAAAATGTGGACCAGAAATCTGTGTATAGCCTAGCAAGTGTTCTTCTTTGCTTTAATACGTGTTTATTGTGGTACCAGAAATTATTTCAGCATGTGTGACAGAAAGAAGCAGCACTACCAGGTCTTTAGGGACTCTTATAAAACAGAATTCCCATTTATTTTACTTGTAATTTTTGTACATTTATTGCACTGAACATTTTACACACTCGAAATTTCATGTTATAACCAAATTATTACGCTTTGCTGGACGAGGGAAAATTTTACGGGATTCAATTTCAGGAAGTTAGCAAGTATTTGAAAAATCTGAAGAATAAAAAAAGGCGAGAACACGTAAACTGCAATATAGTGTCCTTCTACTAGAATTTTAATACTTTCTAGAATCACTATATGTTAGTGTCACAGTAAAATTAGTTATGTTTTCATTTACCTAAAAAGAAATGTTTACTCCTTTCACTATTCATTGTAAAATGTCATTAAATATATAGAACAGCTTGTCGTGTACACAAGAAGAATTTGTTATGTGTACACTCGGCCAATTTAAAACTGGCCAGCGTCTCAGAGACGCATATCGAATCGGGAACTACTCTTGTGAGCGCTCGGGACAGCCAGGCTTTGTCCATAAGACTGCGTATATTTTTGTAGTAGTTATAATGGGGGAACACAACTATAGTCACTAAAGTCTTCCGAGAAAATAACTCATATACAAGATTTCAAACAGACAGATGTTTCTGAATATTTGTAATCAAAACACACTATATTGATTTATGCTTCTCAAGAGGAGTGTAGCCAAAGCTCGTTACAATGCCACTCTTACTGTAGCACTATTATCTCCGTCGTAGAGCTTTTTGCTCCAGAGATTAAGTTCAAATCTCCGTGGAGCTACTCGCCTTTGATTTTAAATATACGAGTAAAAATATAACTTTTTTTTCTTCGTTTTTTATGTAAGTGGCTATTATTTAGTAGTGCGTCCTACCGGTAGATGACTTCAATTTATCGGTCAGCGGGAGGTTTCATACTCAGTCAATTTAATTTTATAAACACAAAGTTGACCATTATTGTGTAATTATATTTGTAAGTAAACTGAAGTAACACAGGCAATATTATTTAACTATATTACAATAAAACGAGTTGTAAAAATAAAAGATAACAATCCACTACGGAGAATCGAACTCTAGCTGCTTGCGTAGAAATTACTTAGCTTAACCACTGCTCCACGCCAAGCACGGTGTGGAGGTAGCTCAAAGCGGCGCACAAAAGTTGACGGTTGTGAACCGCGCGCTCACTCGAAGGGACCGCCCACTTTTAGTTTCACCGAGTGTACGTTAAGATTTAAAGACTTTTTAAACATTTAATAAAGGTTACTTAAGAGTTTGTACACCACATTTTTAGGGTGTGTTTACACTTCTACATTTTGAAAGTCAGTAATATATCTTTATGTGAAATGTTAGATACTGAAGTTATAATATTGTATCTGACCTGTGTTTCTCTTGTTTTAACGAGAAAGAGGTCCTGAAAATGAACTCGGTGTGGTATTATTTATGCATATTTGGACATGATCACGTATTAAAAGCTTTTCTGCGTAAAAAATATGTGTTACACTCGCACGATTTTCTCTACTCTTGTACAAACTATTTTTACAAACTCTTATTCTCCATCTATTTCATATTAATCGAGATAAACATTTGCAGAAACGATCTTTTGACATGCAAAGAGAATAATTACATTTTACACATAGCGACCAGTTCTAAAAATATTTGACCGTCGCTTAAGGCGTACTATGTTCCCCTTGTTTTGTATTTGCAAGGGCAATATAGAAATATAGTAGCCTTTAAGAATAGACATATATCTTAATAACTGGTTGCTATGTGCAGCACCATTCTCTTTGCCACAGATTAATACTCTTTGCATATCCAAGACAAAGAAAAAAAATGAATAACGAATTCCCATTTGAGAAAATAAGTATTGAAAAATTTAAGGGAATAACAAGCAATATCTCAAAAATGGTTCACTCAACAAAGAAAATGTATATGACATAAATCTACATTTTTTGTGCAGTAAAATTTTGTCTATCTCTTGTGGTTTACCAGTTATGCAAAAGTCGTTCACAATGAAGAATACTTTTGGAGACATTCCCAGAAAATTCAAGATATACATTCTATTTGTCATGAAAATATCTTAAACATATGATATTTTAATCAAAATCACTAGAGCCACTTTTGAGAGTATAAATATTTTCCTTGTAAAGGGCAGTTTGGGGTTGGGGAGATTTTCTTGAAAATGTTTGTCTGGATTCTTGGAATATGCTGAACATAAATACCAAGTTTGGCATTTAACCGACTTTTCGTTTATGAGTTGTGTTGTTCACAGTCACACACACACGCGCGCGCGCGCACATACCCACGGATCTTTTTCTAAAAAGGGTTTTTGTTTATTCAGGGAGTCCTGAAGCTTGTATTTTGGTGAAATCTCATCAAGTTTTTGGTTGGAATACGATACTTCCTCTACTTACTGTTAAGTACTTAGAAGAGAAAGTAATAAGCAACCATTTAAGGGAGAATCTGAATCTTGATGCCAACATGTTCAGGCAGCCACACAAGTATTGTAATTTGAAAGAGGTGAACACGATGCAGACACAAAAGCATCGAAGGCAGTGAGTGAATAACGTGTTTTGTTTTTGTTACAGGTGAGTGGTCTGCCCCGTTACTGCAGCAGTAAGGTATAGTAAAACATTAGTCATTAAATGTAGTAGTTAACTGCAGTGTTTATGTGCAGTGTGCTCATTTGTGGAAACGTAAACTGGTACTCGTTAAACCTTCTTAGGTTCCAGAATCGCGTGTTGATATCAGCACAGCACTTTGGTTTTGTGCGACATTTCTAAAATCTTAACTTCAAGTTTAAATACAGCAATGAGGGTTTAATGTATAATATGTACAAGAAATTTTATTCATATGTTTAAATTAGTTCCCGACATCTTCCTTTTTTTTACATTATTTTGAGAAATTGCTCAACGCGATGCATTTATTAGAAAAATATACTAATAAAACACTTTAATAGTGTATTAATGAGTTGTAGAGATAAGTTTTTAATTATACTAATAGTTTGAGAGAAAATAAGCGTTAAGTATGAGACTTCATTTTTTTCTTTCTTATAAATTTACACGATACGAGTATTGTTAATAATTTCATAACTAAGATAATTAAATACTATGTCATCATTTGTTTATTTACGAGGCATGTGTCTAACATAAGTACTGATAGCTTTATAAAAACTAACAACATTGTTTTCCAAATACTTTAATATCATTCATTGCCTTACACAACTTCTCCACATAGTCACTGCCGTTATTCAGGCACTTGTAACGGGAAAACAGTTTTTGTATGCCGTCGTCAAAGAATGATGCCGCCTGTGTTGAAAGCCAAGTCTGCACTTCTTGTTTCACAACAGTCCGGATTTGGCGGTTTTCTCCTGTTTCTTCATCTGAAGAAATTCCTTGGTAGAAAACATTTCAACGATAAGTGCTGACGCAGCATAACTCAGATTACTAAAAAAACAAAAATGCCTGATGCCGCATGTCAGGGCGTCAGAGTTCTAACTTCATCACTAGATATACAACCAGAGAAATACCAGAGAGGCTATTTACGAAAGACGCACTATTTCTGTCTTGTGCTATTATGAGTCATTGTTATATCATTTACCAGGTGTTACAAAATATATATACCCGTAAACACGTGTTCTAAAATGCATGCGTCAAGAGCTATGAAAAATGTATTAAGTTGGGTTTTATTTATGAACGCTCTTTAGCTGTGTGGTCCTTAGTGTCCCATTTTATATTTTGCCTGAAAGACCAATAATTTTGCTCAGAGGCCTCTTTATCAGGATTCACATTCTTTTACGTGCCATAAATCAACGACACGGGACCACCGGCTTTACTCCCCTCCCGAAGGAAGCCATACTAAAGATTTTTACGCCCGAAAAAAAAATCTATCGCCCTCTGCCGGGTTTGAATCGGCGACCTCGTGAACTAGAGGCTAGAATGGTAACCAGCTATGAGCATTTGTTGATCTTCGCTACTGTGAAACATCTCTTCTACTGCAAGTTCTTTGCTATTACCTATGTACGACCTACAACATGCAGTAAACATCTGTTAATGTTGTTATTGTAAACCGTATTCACAGTTCTCGATAAGTGCAAGGCATATTCTTATTAGTTCTAATGGAATCAGTTTGTTAATTGCTTTAACTTTGTAGATTTATGTTGAAATCTGGTGTATGCAAACCCATTAATGATGTACAAAAACTACAGGAAGGTGTCAACAATGTCTGCCATAGCATCCGTGACCAAGCTGGAGTCTTTAAGAGAGTGCGTGATTCCCTAAGACTTGGGACAGAAACATGCCTTATTATGAATAGCCAGCATATTGAGCACCTCCCTTAGTGATGGTACACAAGTGCACGTCGTATGTAATTGCAAGCACATTACATTAGAAGCTATGCTGTTTCACAGTAAGAGAGTAGTGTGTACTCGTTTGTTTCTTTCATTCTGTAGGTCATGCGGAATAGCAAAGAGCTTGCAGCAGTAGAGATGTTTCTCAGTAGCGAAGATGAACAAGTGCTCATAGCTCTTAGGGTATGCATTTTAGAGCCCATGTGTACTGGACATTTTTTTCTTGTTTTGGTTCATACTACCATCTCTCAAAATATGGAATACTTTTTTTAAACACCCGGTATACTCCTGTAATATTGTTTTCTTCGGTACAAAGGTTTGGTGTCATCACCTTCCTTCTCCGTCATAATCGATGAATACCTATAACCTGGATGCACCTTAAGGGTTAAATTAAGCACTGAACCGTGCTATGGACTTGGTTTATATAACACGCGTATGTTATTAAACGTTGCAAATTACTGTACTGTAACAGCATGAAGAACAACATATACACTGTCGTTTGTGAAAATTGCAACACCAAGTAAGAATTTCCCGAATAACTCCAAACTTGGTGGAAGTGTAGAAGGGTGTGCAAGCAATAAGTGATTAGGTTTGCAGAGAGATGGGGTACACGTAGGCCGAGCAGAGCCCTTTCGTGTCGGTCCGACAAGGTCAGTGTTGCGCCCAGTGTAGCCAGTGCAGAGCTGTCAAACAAGGTGGAAACAATAAAAAAAGTGCCAGTATGCCTCGTCGACGTTAAAGGGAGCCATATCGGTATGTGAGTGACTTCAAACGGGGCAGAATGATCGGTCTCCGGGAAGCGAGTTTGTCATACCGTGACATTTCGGCTCGTACAAGGCATGCTGCCACGACAGTGATGCGTGTGTGGAAACAGTGGATAGATGTAGGTCGTACGCAGCGAAGAGCGTGTACTGGACCACGGAACATGACCACAGCACGGGATGACCGTCATCTTGTCCGCATGGCCATAACGGACCGTACAGCTTCATCCACAGTGTTGGCTCCACGCTGGAGCACTGCAACAGGTGTGAGCTTGTCTGCATCAACGGTTCTTCGCCCTCTGCTACAGATTGGACTGGTTGCATGCATGCCATTACGTCGGCTTCCATTGTCCAGAAACCACAAGCTCCTCCGACAGCAATGGGCACGTGAACACCGTCACTGGGGTGCTGAGTGGCAAAATGTAGTCTTTTCGGACGAGTCCCGCTTCAACGTGTCCTATAGTGATGGCGGCATACGTGTACTCCTTGAGGTACTCCCCCTGCTTCAGGCATCTCCACAGGCCACATTTCAACAGAATAATGTCCGGCCACATATTGCGAGGAATGTACAAGCCCTCTTCGAAGAGGAACGGGTACCATTGCTTCCCTGGCCTGCACGTTCGCCTGACATGTCGCCCATCGAACATGTCTGGGATATGGTTGGTCGGCACCTGGTGCGTCACGGTCCTCGAGTTAACAGTGTCACGGATTTGTGGGCTCGAATACAAACTGTGGAGGGAAATCCCTCAGGAACTTATTCAGAATCTTTTTGATTCAATGCCACGGCGTATAGCAGCTCTAATTGCAGCGCATGGAGGCCACACCAAATACTGAATATTAGGGCTCAAAGGTCATGTATAGATTTGAAAAGTTTATCATTTGTTACTTGTCATGTACCTAACTTGTATTAAATTCATGCGTTTCCTTCTTGGTGTTGGAATTTTCACAAACGGCAGTGTAGTTACGTTACAATATCATTTCGGCGTACTTACCTAAACCAAACAATTAAATTTCTTGGTTTCTTCTACGCAGATCTTCCTCTGAAAATAGAACCCCACACTAGCAGACAACGCTTACACCAAAAATTAAAACACCTAACAACTTAATGAATAATAAGATTCGTATAATTAGGTTAATTGAGATAACTTTAACTAGTCCAATGTAGATGGTAATATAATTAATATTAACAGTGTGTCAATTAGTGACTAAATGGTCGGCGTGCAGAGTTTGAGCGCCTGCAAATGTAAAAACAGGGCGCCACGTAACAGATACAATATAACCAACCCAATTTATGTGACAGGTACGTATTTTTGAAGGAGTTGCCGGTTGGGAAAGGAATCCAACAGCCCGAATATCACCAGATTCTAGTGATAATGGTGGGAAAATGTCAAAGTTGCACTTTAGTAACTTCTATACTTATTCCACGATATGGCCAGAAAATGCTGAACAGTGACAGTATTTAAAAAGGGACGAGATTCCTAGCTGGATGTGGGAATTTTGTCTTTATCCAGGATTATTTCCCGTCTCCCCTGCAGTCTGTAAGTATGAGTGAGAGTGTGAATTTAATGTTTACAAAGAAAACTCAAAAATATTGTGAAGAATTGGCTTTTTAATCAATTAGGATTTACTGATAATCCAGTGAATAAGGGATATCAATGAATGAACCCTGCTATAATGGCAAAAACGGCTCCTATTGAAAGTACATAATGGAAATGAGCTACTACATAAGTAAACAAACCCAAAGGTTAACGGAACAGCAAACGAGTGGACATCAATGCCAAAGAGCAATTGTTCTAAAGGCAAAGCCGCGCGCGCGCACACACACACACACACATAGGCCAAGGTATTGAACGATGCACACCATTAACAACGAATATCTCGGAAATGGCTATTGCTCAAAATTCGTTCAGAACGAAGAGGATTTCACGGACTCTTTTCAGAAAATTCAAAATATACATTTTATTTGGCATGTAAATACCTTAAGCCATGGCATTTTTATTAAAATTGATACAGCAGATTTTAAAAAATCCAAAATAAAAGAAAAGTTTTCCATATACCTAAAGGGTAATTTGGAGTAGAGATGATGATGATGATGATTATTATTATTATTATTATTATTATTATTGCACGAAACGCCTCTACCTGCCTTGCGAAGAGATGAGTACGATTTCCGGTACAGCCGTAGGGATTTTTCCCACTGCTGGGATAAATTAAATAAATTTAGTTTTATTTATGGAGCTCTTTAACTGCTGTGGTCCTTAACGTCCCATTCTATATTGGGCGTGAAAGACCGGTAATTTTGCTGAGAGACCTGTTTATCAGGCTTGAGGTTCTTTTACGTGCCGTAAATCTACGACACGGGACCACCGGCTTTACTTCCCTTCCGAAGAAAGCCATGCTAAGGATTTTTACGCCCGAAAAAATCCATCACCCTCCGCCAGGTTTGAACCCGCGACCTCGGGAACTAGAGGCTAGCGTGGTAACCACTACACCACGGAGGACGACTAATGAGGTGTGGTAAGGGATGCATTGAGGTCCTTGGGACCAATTGAGGAGCCTTTTTACAGAAATAGTGGCGACTGTGGTCCTGGAACCCCAAGTAGTAAGCGGCCTTATTGACCACATAGAGCCTGTATTATTGCATTCTGCCCAGGACGTTCTGGATGTATATGGGCGGAAGGAGGCGGAGTTTGCAGCTGCCGTGCTGTTGGAACGTTATTCACATTTACCGAAGCGAGAATTTAATATTATTAGTAGTATTACTATGTACTTCTATAAGTCGTCCTCCGTGGTCTAGGGGTACCATGTTAACCTCTAGTTCCCGACGTCGCGGGTTAAAACGGCAGAGGTCGATGGATTTATTTTAGCATGGCTTCCTTCGGAAGGAAAGTAAAGCCGGTGGTCCCATGTCGTAGATTTACGGCACGTAAAAGAACCTCAAGCCTGATAGGCCTCTGAGCAAAATTATCGGTCTTTCACGCCCAATACAGAATGGGGCGCTAAGGACCTTAGTAGTTAAAGACGTTTAATGCTTTATGTACTTCTATGAAGTGTGTAATAGTTCTGCTATTCCGGGCTTCTCAACATCGCAGGTCATAAACGGTGATAACATTAATCTTTTTGGTCTTTATTTTGCGGTTACGTGGAAAAGGTTTCATTGTTTTTTATTTTATAAAAATGCACTAATAATCTTGATTAAATGCCATATGTTTAAGATATTTACATGAGTAATAAAATCCATATGTAGGATGTGATGACTTTTTTTTTGTCTATTTTCAAGCCCGAGCCCATGCAGACCTATAAATTTGGAGTAGGGAAAATCTTCGTGTCGCATCCATTTAATGCTGAACTCAAATACCAGGATATTTATCAGACATATTTTTATTCAGGGGACATCAAATCATGTATTTTCGCTGGTCCCGATATCAAATGTTTGGTTGAATGCCTTAGAGAAAGTAACAATGAAGCAATGCCAAGCATTATTTAGTTTTCGGAAGTGAAAAATAGTCGCTTTCGCTAAGTGAGGTGAGTGTATAGGTAATAATTGCAGTATTTATGAAAATAAATCCCAAAAGAAATGGAAATTTAGCGATACAGGAGCTGAATGTTACAACCTGAGAAAATATACCTGTGGGGAGAGGCAGCATAAGTGGGCCAAGAAAACGTTAGCACAAGTTTAATGTCACTTGTTGCAGAGGATGCACGCTGTGAGGCATTCTCTTTATTCTGGAAACTATTGAAGGTAGGCCTCGCGAGTTCTATGCTTGAATAACGTATCATTTGAAGGGAGGTGCTTCCATAGGGGAAGTAAAGAAGGAAGAAGATAGATTGCTTGTCGCGAAACTCTCCGGAGATTAAGAGCATGGGAGAAGATGTCTGCCTGGTTCATGACATTTCCTGCAAGGTATTGAACCACCAACAAGCGCGTTCCAACTGTCTACAATCCCACGTTAGAACTGAGTTGGCCAGCCTGCGAGTGGATAACTGAGGAAATCGGTTTTAACTGTGAAAGAAAGAAGCCCGTGAGCGTTACATCAATGAACAGGCCTTATCGATTAGTGGGACTTAAAGCTGTGACGTCAACCAAAGTGGTGGAGGTCACCCAATTCGCTCATAGGTCGATGCTCCTTTCAGACACCCCGTTTCCGATATCAGGTCACCGTGAAGCTTGCTTCACACAGTCGATCTGTAATTTGCACAGAAATATTAAGTTTTGAGGCCTTCATGATACAGAAATACTGCTTAGGGGGGAGGCAGTATAACTCAGAAATGGGACATTTCGATTACACATTTTTCACCACCCGAACTAACGCGACTGGCAAGATGTTCAATTATATTTTTATTTTCTCAAAATGTATTCCTACGTCTTCGGATAAAACATTAATTTCAAGCAGAGTAAAGATGGAGCAGTCAGACACTTTAAAATAATTATGCTGCATGAAATAAAATATTTAGGGGGAAAAAGTCACCTTGAGGCTTATAATATTATGCCGTTTACTCCAAGGGTAGGGCAAACATACACTATACACCAACATCCCATATCTAGCATTTAAGGCAGTTGGCACAATTTTCATCAGGATGTTTGTTAACCCTAAACTTAAACCCCCCTCCATTTATTTTCTTTCAGATGACTTATATGAGCAAGATTGGCGAGTTTTTGAGTGTTCAGAGTTTTCCTCCAAAACAGTTTCCCTGGACTTTAGGACATGAAAGCTGACTCGGTGACAACGATTGATTGAATTAGACATTGATGGAATTGTGAGAGGATGAGCCGTTGATGTATCAAGTGGCATTTTGAGAGGATTGAGTAATTGCTGAAGTAGCTGTTATGAGAGGAATGTGGCATTGGTGAACTGAATGAAGTTGTGCGAGGATGAACTGCTGAATCGTGACAACTGTGAGGACTGAACTGTTGCTGAACCGGATGATTTATGGGGATGAGGCATTGATGAACTGGGTTGTTTGCGAGGAATGAGTCATTGATGAACTGGGTTGTTTGCGAGGAATGAGGCATTGGTGAACTGGGTTGTTTGCGAGGAATGAGGCATAGGTGAACTGGGTTGTTTGCGAGGAATGAGGCATTGGTGAACTGGGTTGTTTGCGAGGAATGAGGCATAGGTGAACTGGGTTGTTTGCGAGGAATGAGGCGTAGGTGAACTGGGTTGTTTGCGAGGAATGAGGCATAGGTGAACTGGATGACCCTCTGCCTGAATCGTGATGTCTTACAAGGGCTGAGCTGTTGCTGAGCAGAATGATTTATGAGGATGTATTATGTGAGAGGATGAGCTTTTGCTGAATCGTGACGACTGTGAGGGCTGAGTGTTGAACCGGGCAATTTGCGAGGAATGAGGCACCAGTGAATTGGTCGAAGTTGTGAAGAGGATGTGGTTTCTGAATCGTGACGTTTACGAGGACTGAACCAGGTGATTTATGGGAATGAGACACTGATGAACTGAGTGATCTGCGAAGAATGACGCACTGATTGGCTGGATGAAGTTGTGAGAGGGTGAGCTTCTGCTGCATTGTGACGTTTGTGATAGCTGAGCTGTTGCTGAACTGGGTGATTTATGAGGTTGAGACATTGATGAATTGGGTTATTTGCGAGAAATGAAGCACTAATGGACTGGGTGAAGTTATGAAAGAACGAGGTTTTGCTGAATCCTGACATTTGTTAGGACTGAGCCGTTGCTGAATCGGGTGTTTTATGGGGATGTGACGGTGATGAAGTGGATGAAATATGAGAGGACGAGTTTTACTGATTGAACTGGTTGGTTTATAAGGCATTTGATGGTTTATGGAAAGTAAAATATTGATCTGCTGGGTGATAAGCAGTGAGGTGATGTATCAGGTGAAATTGCGAAAGCATGAAATCTCAAGTGATGTAACAGTTGTGAGGAATGATAATTGAAACGAGTAAAATTCTGAGAGAGTAAGCTGTTGCTGAACGAAGTGAGGTTTGTAAGGGCTGAGCTATTACTGAACTGGATGGTTTGTGAGGATTTACAGCATAAATACTTACTTGAAAGTCATCTAGAATTAATTTTTATATGCAAATTCTGCCGAGTAACCTTTTTCATAGCCTTGCTCCACTCTTGCACTTTCCCACGTATAAGTGGTGGAACACTTTTAAACACTGCAAAGTTTGAATGTTGTTTCTGCACATTGTACATAATTAAAATCGTACTGTTTAATTTGAGATAATTTCTGATATAACATTAATCAAATTTGGCATATCATGTTTTTCACAATTTAGTGGAGAAATATTTTGAGCATGTCCCTTGAGGAAAGAAGGCTATCAAAACAAAACAAAAACTGGCGCCGTTAGTGACTAACGGTAGACCTTGATTAATGAGTCATTGCGGAATGCTTCACTTCCTTCAGGCGTTGTGGGAATTTATGAATATTTGATTGGGAAGGAAGTCTCGTAGAAACGTGTCCACGTGAACAAAAGAACTTCAGCTTTTGGATCTTGAGCTGACATTTGGGGACTATGCTTTATGGGGCGAAATTCAATGTCTTCAAAAGTAATAATCCTAAGACGTAATGCTGGTCATATAATATTAGAATTGTAAATTAAACGTTTGCCGTTGCATGAAATGTTAAATGTTTAACGTAATTACACTATACTTATAGAAGTTTTGCCCAGTCGTTTCGTGGGTTTATTCAAAAGATGGAAGTGATTGAAACAGTTACATCATTAAAAGAGCCTTGGTTCCCATCTCACCTCGAGAATGCGGCGCCACTGACCTTCGCAGTTGAAAATCAATACTCAGACAGACCCCAGAAGTTTCTTATTACACGGTGGGAATTTTCAGGTCGCACACAGCTTGGCTAAGTGTGATTAGGAAATACTGTAGCAGTCTTCTACCTGCGGCGTGTATCACCTCTGTCATTCACATGTTTACCTCAAAGCGTGGACTATGGAAGGAAAACCTTTGCGCCTTTTTTTTCCCCTCTTCTTTTCTAGTTCTACACCCCTGATCTATATTGACGGCGGTAAAATTTTGGGCATCCATTCGACAGGTCCCGGAATGAAAGTTTTCCTCGACTGTTAGGCAAATACTGGATGATTAAAACATAGGTAGTTCCTAAATTTCCCTGTCGGTGTCTCTCGTCATTGTTACTTTCTCTACTACGTACAGTAAGTAGGGGAAGTATTGTTTTCCGATACCGAGATTTCACTGGAAATACAGGTTTTGAGGCCCCTGAATGAAAACATTTATAAGAAAAAGGCCCGCGTGTGTCTGCCTGGGAACAGCATAACTCAAAAACGAAAAGTGGGCTAAATACTAGACTTGATATTTAGGTTCAGTATCTTTCAAAGATGCAACACAAATATATCTAAGAAAATTCACCACCCCAAACTACCCTTTACACGAACATTTTTCGAAATTTTTTATTTTCTAAAAAATGGGCCTAACGATTTGGATTAAAATACCAGATATTAAAGATATTTACATGACAGATAAAATGTATATTTTGAATTTTCTGGGAATAACATATGAAGCACTCTTTATTCGGAAGGAATTTTTGTATAACTTGTAGACGTTAAGCGATAGACGAAAACGTACTACACACACAAAAAAAATGTAGATCTCTTTAAAACACATAGTTTATTTCAAATAAGTTTTTGTGGCATAAGCCGTTACTGAGATATGTTATTAATGGTTTGATTTGTTCTATACTTTATCATTCTTTTAAAGTCCTGTCAACATTCAGTTGTTTCTCGCGATGTCATGGAAACAGTATGGAATTTTAAGGCCAGCATATAGCGTCCAGTTGTTAAACATTTGACTATCATTTTTTGCATTTGTATGGAAGTATGAAATGTAGCTATTTCTGCAAAGGTTTATTGGATTAAAATCAAATAGATGGAAAAATGAGCTTTAGTGAGAACAGTTTCTATATCCACTAATACACGATAGAGGGTAGAGAAGGTAATGTGAATGTATCGCATCAGATGTTTTTTTCCGTAAGATAACGTGAATGGAAAAATCACTTTTACTAAATGTTATACAAGGAAAAAAGGGAGGGATATAGTAGAATGGATAAAAAGGGAAGCACAAAAATTAGATTAAAGGACAAGATTGTAAAGTATAGACATCTGGGGAGAGCATTTACAACTGTTGGTACACTCAAGAATTCCAAGGAAGATTTTAAGAGAAACGACAATCCAAGAGTAAGACGCCCAGGAGAGACCAGAATTTGCTTTATTGGTCGTGTGCACGGATCATTTCGGTAATGGACTAAACCATGTGGATCAGCGATGTGTAGATGCTGGGAAACATTACATTGCCATAGCTATATGACGTCACAGTCCACTATACGACCGTAGTTTACCCTATACAAAAAGTAATTGATGTTCCTTACGTTTTGATTCTATTATCACGTTTAAAATATAATTTGTGTATACGGCTGCCCCTCATTTGGGAAAGTTTTAAATTAAAATGTGATATAAGGTTAAACTGATAGTAGTAGTATTTCAGATAACAATTATTTAAGTTAGTGGTAGAACAGTAAAATGAAGAACAAGGCTTAAATGACCGTATGGGTTTTAATTGCTAGTCGGAGGATCATCGCTAGCGTACTGGCAGCGGCTGCTCTAGTGAGCCAAGCCTGCACATACACTATGTGGTCAAAAGTATCCGGACACCCCCACAAACATACGTTTTTCATCTTAGGTGCATTGTGCTGCCACCTACTGCCTGGTACTCATTATCCGCGACCTCAGTAGTCATTAGACATCATGAAACAGCAGAATGGGACGCTCCGTGGAACTCACGGACTTAAAAAATGGTCAGATTGGGTGTCACTTGTGTCAGAAGTCTGTACGCGAGATTTCCACACTCCTAAACATCCCTAGGTCCACTGTTTCTGGTGTGATAGTGAAGTGGAAACGTGAAGGGACATGTAAAGCACAAAAGCGTACAGGCCAACCTCGTCTGTTGACTGACAGAGATCGCCGACATTTGAAGAGGGTCGTAAAGAGTAATAGGCAGACATCTATCCAGACCATCACACAGAAACTCCAAACTGCATCAGGATCCACTCCAAGTACTATGACAGTTAGGCGTGAGGTGAGAAATCTTGGGTTCTATGGTCGAGCTGTTGCTCATAAGCCACATATCACGCAGGAAAATGCCAAACGACGCCTCGCTTGGTGTAAGGAGCGTCAACATTACACGATTGAACAGTGGCAAAACGTTGTGTGGAGTGACGAATCACGGTACATAATGTGGCGATCCGATGGCAGGGTGTGGGTATGGTGAATGCCCGGTGAACGTCATCTGCCAGCGTGTGTAGTGCCAACAGTGAAATTCGGAGGAGGTGGTGTTGTTATGGTGTGGTCGTGTTATTCCTGGAGCGGGCTTGCACCCTTGTTTTGCGTGGCTCGTTCACAGCGCAGACCCACATTGATATTTTAGGCACCTTCTTGCTCCCCACTGTTGAACAGAAATTCGGGGATGGCGATTGCATCTTTCTACACGATCGAGCACCTGTTCATACTGCATGGCTGTGGCGGAGTGGTTACACGAAAATAACATCCCTGTAATGGACTGGCCTGCACAGAGTCCTGACTTGAATCCTATGAACACCTTTGGGATGTTTTGGAACGCCAACTTCGAGCCAGGCCTTACCGACCTAAATCGATATCTCTCCTCAGTTCCGCACTCCGTGAAGAATGGGCTGCCATTCCCCAAGAAACCTTCCAGCACCTGATTGAAAGTATTCCTGCGAGAGTGAACGCTGCCATCAAGGCTAAGGGTAGGCCAACACCATATTGACTTCCAGCATTACCGATGGAGGGCGCCATGAACTTGTACTCATTTTCAGCCAGGTGTCCGGATACTTTTGATCCCATAGTGTACCTTACGCAAAGATGTAATGGGTAGAGAGAGCCATGTGATTTTTGGAATACAATATTGGAAAGATTCGTTCATCATTAGAAATGCTATTCAGAACCAGGATAAAATACATAAACCAATCTGGGTCAGCCACATGAGGCCCCTCTGACACCAAAGTTACAGATAATGATATTGTACATACGGTTCACTGACACAGTCTTCTAATTCAATCACTTCTGGGAGAAAGCAGCAAGTCCTGCGGGAGACGACTTTTGATCCAGGGAACCACATCAGATCTTCGTCTCAAGGAGAAACATACTGGCCAGGTACTGAGTGTAGATGCTGAAAAAATGCGTGAACCTGAGAGCGAATGTGTGCAGAGATAGTTCATGATGTATCTGGGTGTTTCTGACGTACCAAGGTGCGTTCAGTATAAGCCTTAAAACTTTATTTTGAAAGACTTTCAGACGATTAATTTGGGTTGTAGCTGCACTTCCCCAAATTGGACAAGCAAATGTGAGCAAAGGATGAAGTAAGGGCTTGTGCAGAAGAGAATAGGATACAATTTGCATAGTTTGGAGCAAGCGAGATTTAATTTTAAATTAATGTGAGAGTTCCAGGTCAGTCGACGATTAAAATGTAGGCCTAGATATTTAACAATTGTACTTTTATGAACACTTGTCATATGTTTGGATGTACGTCAGTTAAATTTGATTTTTAACATTTGTTTTAAGGGTTTCAAGCAGCCATTGCTTTCTCTTCACTTAAATTCCAGCTTCCTCCCTTCTTCGCTCTTTCCCAAAGTCTATGATTGCCAACAGGTATAAATACTTCAGATTGTTCAGTTGGAATATATAGAAAATAATGTAAAATCATTGTTGTTTTCCATAATTGAAGATAATTGAGATTAAAAATTAGTGAAAACGTATAAAAATAATATTTTGTTTCTTAAAAAATTAGGTTGGGATAGTGTGTTTTAAAGTTATGGTTTTTACACGTTGCTGTAGCAGAAATTTCAGTGTTTTGATATGTGAAGTTTGCTTTGGGAATATGAATTCATAAAACCAGTGCCATTAACATTAACATGGGACTCCTATTTTTGGGAGAGATTATGAAATTAACCAGCCGTCCCATGTAGCTATACAACGTTGAAAACTGATTATATCAAATTATATTCCAATTTACAAGCTAATTTGTTCTGATTATTATACGTAGTGTTGATTATTACAAGAGGCAATGAACGGAGGTGGCATACCGCAGAGTTGAACCTCACTTATACGTTATTCATTTCTACATATAGGCGCCGAGCGTTGTCAATTAATGCTTAGCTCACACCTTTTCTCATTAATAGGTGACTTTTGTGGTTCCCGGTACGAAATATATTAATTTACTACTCATTTATACTTTGTATATGCTGTGTCCGAGACGAAACACTGCTGTATCCTAATTGTACCGGTATGTAATACTACATCACGAAGTTTTGTATGCAAGAAGCTTTAGACGGTTGTGAAGTACAGTCCGGTGCTGATGCTTTTGATTTCCTATAGTGTTTTTTCTTTAATCAATATTAGCAGAATCCCCTTATCAGTTGTGTGCTCTCTTATTGGTTTGAACAAAGCAAGCGGTGAATGGAGTGGGAAACGGAAGCGTTTTACCTTATGGCTAGAGGCACCCTCCAGACACTCACCAGATGGGTCCGTCTCTTATTGATTTGATGTCAAAAGTCTGGCACTCAAACCCTAACCAATGAAGAGGTCGATTTCCGGCTCAGGAGCGAAGGAAGTAATAAAAACACTATGTGGAGTGGTTGGATGAAATTGTCTTGTAATTAATGTCCTCTTTACTATATATGTCATTTGAAAGTAACAAAGCATATGGAGAACGAACCGAAAATCATTGCCCTTAGTGAGTAAGGTTATAGCGCGGCGAGGGCTGCGGAGCTATGGAGTATCTCAAGAATAGTGTCAAACTGATGGAAGAAACACCATGAACGGGGTTACTATACACGCAAATCAGTATTTTAATTATAAATGCATAATGCATTCCAATGACAGCAAAAGCATCAAAAACGTATCACAACGGAATGCAAAGCAAAATTAAAGGACATGTGAAAAAACAGTTTAATAAATAAAGTTTTCTGGAGAGATAAAAGTATTTTACTTTGAATAACTCATTCAATAGGTTAGGTCATTGTGGATAGTTCTTCTTTCTTCTTATTTATTCTTATTCCGTTCTGATAATAATTGTTTGCAAAGCAGCAAGAGCAATAGGCATGTTGATTTTGAATTTTAATATATCACAAAGAACTATGGTAAGGAATTGAGTTATATGAAATGAACCAAGTAAGACGAAAAATCATTGCAAAAAGTCGCAAAACGTAGCATATTCGTATTACTTGAAAATGGTTGGCAACCTTCTTTGTATTCCTTTTCTTGCAAATCTCTGATAATAAAGTTTATTTAAGATAATACTAACTCGGAATTAACTGTGGAAAAGTAGAATTAGAATTAAAGGAAATTCAATGACATAGTGGGGTTGGAGCCATCGAGCGAAGCTTCACTTAGCGCTGCTCCGCCGTCTGAGCTACGGTGTTAGGAAATTGTCCATGTGACTCCAGTTTTCCCGGTAAAACACAAGGCATACTCAGCTTCTCTTGAGATAACATACCTCAATGTCCACTTACATGCCTTTTTATTTGTAGCGGGAAATAGTCGTTACCGGTTCCCTGCCTGTTGGCTTGGTGAAAGGTACGCTCTTTATGCTTTCCTGGAATTTTTGCTAGCTCGCCCGTTTCTTACAATCAGCTCTGTACAAATGTTAGATGTTGTATATTTTAACATGTTAGTGAATTAAAGTATTACTGTACAATTCTTATATGTATGGTTCCCCTTTCATATGTACAGTTCCTATACATGTATAATATATTCCCTTTCATATTCTGCTTCCAACCTAGAAAGAACAATTACTAAAACTGGACTGATTATGTTTTGCCAACGAATCTAAAACTGCCGCGGATCCTAGCTTCTGGTGCATATCCGCCATCGCGAAAAAAAGGCTGTGCGAAAGCCGTCAATCAACTTGGGTTGCTATAAATAGATAAGGGGTGGGGTGGAGCAATGCCTGGGGAGGAACTGCTTTATTAATCTCTTACCAATTTAAAATACAGGTCATTATATCGGCACTTTTTTGCACCCGAGTGTACATCGCGGACGAGTGATCACGTGACGACGGGTTTCTTAGAACTTCTTGCAAATGCATCTGCAGTACCTTTTCACCACACGGTTTGTGCTTCTTCAGCACTGGTTGTCATCTTTCAATTGTATCAACACATCTTGCTACACTACATAATTACACATTTTCACAGCTAAGCTACCATGTACCAACTAACAAAATGGTCTTGGCCAGCTGCTCTATAACAGCACCTGAACAACCTAACTAGTTATTTTCTCTTTCAATGCTATTAAAGTCGTATTGTAATTTAAAATTTACGGCGTTTAAATATCTAAATCCGATGAAGCATATGAGAACAGGATCACTAGCCCATCTTGAGTAATGCACGTTTTAAGGAGCGTCTGTTACAGATGGCGTAAAAATTCCACTCTTTCGAATCAGTCGCGACAAACAACTGAATGTCGACAGAAATATAAAATAATGGCTATGTGTTGAACTCGAACCATTGATAACGGAATATCTCGGAGATGGCTGGTGCCACAAAAAAGATTGTAATAAGTTGGGTGTTTTAAAGAGATTACATTTTTTGTGCACTACGTTTTCTTGTATCGCTTAACGTTTACCAGTACTACAAAATTCCTTCGGAATGAAGAGTACTTTTCAGGCTATTCCCAAAAGATTCAATATAAAAGCTTGTCAATGGAAATATCTGAAATGTATGGTATTTTAATAAAAATCGTTAAGAGTCATTTTTGAGAAAATAAAAAATAACGAAAACTTTTCTATGTAAAGAGAGTTTAGGCAAGTTTGATCGACTTTTCGTTTTTGAGCTATGCTGTTCACAGACAGGCCGATCTTTTTCAAGAAGTCTTGGTATTGAAATTTTGGGTGTAATACAATTCTTCCTCTACTTACTTTATGCAAGTAAGAAAGAATTCCAGCAGCCAGATCAATTGGCGTTTAATGCGCAGAAAGAAGGAACAATGTTGTATTAGTTTTATAACTTTTTGGTATGCAGGGACAAACAAAAGCTGAGATTAAACATAATTTGTGAGTGAGAGTTTAATTAGTGTAATTATATTGGGATGAGCGATGACGTTGCTCATGTCTCGGTAATGACGAGGCCCCCTAGCGACTAATGGAGCTCTCCAGCAGCTCGATACCAGTCTGCTGCCGACCGTAATGAAGTCGACGTTTTTAAGAGCCTCCGGCGCAACCAGCTGTAACTCGATACGTGCCATAGCTGCTTAACTACGGGGCTTTTAACATTTTTGTTTAAACATACACATATATTAATGTGATTTTCACGTGGATTTTAATGCTGTAGAATACGCACTGAAAAACTTCAACTCCTCCAGCTATTAATACAAAATCATATTTATTTTGTTCACGTGGAGTTTACAATACAAATACCTATGTATACAGGATGTATCTTTATTAGTGTATACATTTGGGGGCGTGTTGCTGTATCAAAACAGTAAAAAAAGTTCATATGTACACGGGTCTGAAAATGAACCGTTTCGTTATTGGTTCAAGGAAGATGTATTCCATGAGTGAACAGACGGATATACCTACACGTACGGCCGTGCAGACGGCAATGCAGCACGAGCACGTGAACTTTATGCAGAAAGGTACCCTGACAGGCCGTTACCGTGTGCAAGAACATTCGCACGAATTCACCAACGCTTGAGAGAGAATGGCGCATTTGAGGAGAGTACTAGGGATGTTGGGAGACCAAGAGCGGTACGAGGCATTGAGCTTGAAGAACGAGTTCTTCGTGCTGTGGATGCAGACCCAGCACAAAGCACAAGACGTATGGCTGTAAGGAAAAGAGTTAGTCATACGACTATCTGGAGAATTCTGCATGAAAATCTTTTGTACCCGTATCACCTTCAACGTATGCATGGATTAAATGAGGCGGACTTTGAGCCAAGAAGACGTTTCTGTCAATGCATGCTACAGCAGTGCGCTGTGTTCATCAATCTCATAGCCTGTATCTTATTCACGGATGAGGCTGGTTTTACTCGCGACGGCATTTTCAGTTTTCATAACACTCATAACTGGACATTTGAAAATCCTAATGAAGTACGACAGGACAACCATCAACAGAGGTTCTCTCTCAACGTTTGAGGTGGAATCATTCATGATCACCTTATTGGTCCCTACTTCTTCCCTCCGCGTCTGAATGGACAAACCTATCTCCAGTTTCTCAGAAATGAGTTGCATCACTTAACTGATAATGCGCCTCTGGGCATCATCCAACGAATGTGGTTTATACACGATGGTGCTCCAGCTCATTTCAGTATGATAGTTCGTAAGTCTTTGAACGATCGATTTCTGCAAAGATGGATTGGTCGAGGGGGACCCATTGCATGGCCTGCTCGATCGCCTGATTTGAATCCAATGGATTTCTTCATCTGGGGACATTTGAAGTCCTTGGTTTATGTGACTCCCGTACCTGATGTTGACATATTGAGAGGACATATTCAAACTGGTTTTGGCCAAATACGAAACACACCAGCAATTTTCAACAGAGTACGCCAGAGCATGGAACGCAGGCTTACTGCTTGCATCGAAGCAAGAGGAAGCCATGTCCAGCAATTTTTGTAACTTTTAATTTTGTGCTGTAACTCTGAAATTAATGATTTTCAGACCCATGTTCATATGAACGTTTTTACTGTTTTGATGTCAGGAACACGTCCCCCAAATATATGGCACCAATAAAGATACATTCTGTATACAAAACATACAATGTTTATGCTCACTATGGACAGTCTTGTGCATGACGGTCTTCAGAAGCGAGAAAAAACGATTAGAGCCTTACCACTCGAAAAAAGTTTTAAATATTTGAAAATCCAAACCAATAACAAAAATATCTGTTTTAACACCAGATGAATTATCTCTTTTAAAGAGATCTACATTTGTTGTGTAGTAAGATTTTATCTGTCTCTTACAGTTTACCAATTATATAAAAGTCAATAAAGTGTACATTTTATTTGCGTTGCAAATATGTGACATTTTAATCAAAATCGTTATAAATTCTTTTGGGGAAATGATAATTGGTAAACCGTAAGAAATAGAAAAAGACTTAATGCTCAGAGAATGTAAATCTGTGTAAAACACACAACTAATATCAAATAACGCTTTTGTGTTGTAAACCGCTTCCGAGATATTCTTTGTTATTGGTTTGAATTTTCAGATACTTACTTTTTTTGTCGTGGTTTTGTAAGGTCGTATAAGACTGTCTATAATGAGCATAAACATTGTATGCTTTATACAGGGTTGACCATTTAAGTTGAGATTCTACAACATCTCCAAAACTAAGCGTCGTAGAAAGAAATGTGTTGTATAAAAGCTGCTTGATATTTTGGGGTAGAGTAAATGCCATTAGTTGTAATTTTTTTGGAGGACGTTGTAATGGTCATTTTAGGGTCAGTTTAACTTTTTACTTTCTCTACTACGTATAGTAAGTATTCCACCCAAAAATTCGATACTGAGATTTCACCGGAAATATATGTTTTGAGACCCCCTGAATCCAAAAAAAAAAAGCATTTTTGGAAACATGTGCGTGTGTGTGTCTGTGAACAGCATAACTCAGAAACGAACAGTCGGATAAACACCAAACTCGGTATTTAGGTTCAGTATCTTCCAGAGATGCGACACGAAGGTTTTCAAGAAAATTCCCCCACTCCAGATTACCCTTTACATGAAACATTTTTCGAAACTTTTAATTTTCTCAAAAATGGCTCTAACGATTTTGATTAAAATATCACGTTTAAGATATTTTCATGACAAATAAAATGTATATCTTGAATTTTCTCGGAATGTCTCCAAAAGTATTCTTCATTGTGAACGACTTTTGCATAACTGGTAAACCATAAGAGATAGCCAAAATTTACTAAAAAAAATGTAGTTCGCGTTAAAATACACAATTTGTCATGTACATTGTTTTTTGTTGAGTGAACCATTTTCGAGATATTGCTTGTTATTCCCTTAAATTTTCCAATACTTATACTTTTTCTCAAATTCGTTATTCACTTTTTTTTGTCCTGGTAATGCAAAGAGAATGGTATACTCCACATAGTAACCACCTCTTAAAATATTTGACTATCGCTTAAAGGCTAGCAACTCCCCTTGCATCTACAAGAAAATTAGCAATAAGATTGACATCTCGATATCTCGATTAACATGAAGCATATGGGGAATAAGCGTTTGTAAAAATAGTTTGTACAAGAGTAGAGAAAGTCATGTGAGTGTAACACATCAGATTTTTATTTGGTTTTCTTATCCCTTATCACAAAATAAACAGCTTTTTATAAATCATTTTCTAATGAGAAAACAACACAAAAATGTAGGTTCCCATTTAAACAAATTAAATTGACCCTAAAATGACCATCACAACGTCCTCCAAACAAAACACGACTAATGGCATTTAATTTCTCCCATAACGTCAAGCAACGTTTGTTAAAGACATTTCTTTCTACAACGCTTAGTTTTGGAGATATTGTACACCCTCAACTTAAATGGGCCTTCTCTGTATACACACAGGTATTTGTGTTATAAATTCCACATGATCAAAATAATGTTAACAGCATAACTCAAAAACGAAGAGTCGGTTACATACCAAGCTTGATATTTAAATTGAGTATGCTCCAAAGATGTAACACGAAGCGTTTCAAGAAAATTCTCCCACTCCAAACTATCCTTTACATGGAGCATTTTTCAAAATGTTCGATTTTCTCAAAAATGGTTCTAACGATTTTGATTAAAATACCATACATAGAAGATATTTACAAGACAAATAACATGTATATCTTGAATTGTTTGGGAATGGCTTATGAAGTCCTCTTCATTCGGAAGGAATGTTGTAAATCTTGTATATCTGGTTAAAGTTAAGGGATAGACGGAAACGTACTGCTCGAAAAATATAAATCTCTTTTAAAACTCACGGTTTATTTCAAACAATTTTCTTGTGACATAAGCCATTTCCGAGATATCCGTTAGTAATGGTTCAAATTTTTCAATACTTTGTCATTGTTTTAAGGTCTTGTCGATTTTCAGTTGTTTCTCGCCATGCCGTAGAGACTGTATGGAATTTTAAGACCAGCATGTAGCATCCAGTTTTTAAACATTTTGACTACCGCTGTTGCCTTTGTCTCTATAATGAATGTGTAATGCAGCTATTTGTGTAAAGGTTTATCTTAAAATGAAGTAGATCGAGGGCAGAGAAAGTGTTGTGAATGCAACACAATTTTTTTCTCGAAATGTGGAAGAATTCAGTATAGAGTGCACAGTCTTGATTCACTAAAAAGCCATTATTTGAAAACCATATGAGAAATTGATTTTAACTCTTATAAATATTTCCTTATGCTAACTAATTTTGATTGATATGGTTTGTTTAAATTCTGACACACATGTAGGATCACATAAAGGAATCGTCTGTTTGTAGTTCAGCATCAGTCTGTATTGATATGAAAGCACTCAGCTGTTGAGAGATGTTTTTCAAGGGTTGGCTGTAGTGGCTATTTCGTCAGTACTCGGACGACATGTAACGGAAGCATTTGTAACAGTCATGGTCTGGTAATATAATGGAGTACTGGAACAGTTCTTTGTTGACTGCGGTGTGAGACGTTTGTAAGCGGGCGAGTGCCGCACGAGTCTCTTGAACAAACTTTGTCCTGGACTTTTGGGAGTCGAAGACTTTCGGAAGCGTTACATTGTTTCTCACAAAAGGATAATGGGAGGCACTGATAAGGTAAGATCAACTTTACAAACCTGATAAGGCAGTGACATCTTGGCCGATGTAGCCCAAGAACACGATCTATGTTATACCTATTTCGTATCGTCCTCAAAATATGCAGCAATGAAGCTCCTTAGCTCAGTTTTAAACAATAGTAGTAATGTTTATTCGCAATGTCAAGCCTCCGTGGCTACTTGTTCTCACATATAGTGTGTACGAGGGCGGATCGAAAAGTAACGCACAATAATTTTGTACGAAAAAGTTTAATAGTTAAAACAAAAAATCACAAATTAACTTACACCTTTTACCTACTTTTCGACATAAGTCAACAAGTTTCTCAACACATTTCTTCCATCGTGATACCAGTTTCAATATGTCCTGTTCGTAGAAGTCCGTTTATAGCCATCTGCGGACTACTGATTTCACTTCCACATCTGTCGCAAAGCGTTGGCCGGCCAGGAATTTCTTCATGGCTCTAAACAGATGAAAGTACGACGGTGCAAGGTCCGGACTGTATGGTTGATGCTGAAGCACCCCCGAAACAAATATGGTGATTTTCTGACGAACAGCAGCAGCAACATGGAGGGGAGCATTGTCATGAAGAATTTTGACTTCGTCAGCATTCATGCTGTGGCGTTCGTCACGAAGGGCACGACGCAACTTCAAAGTTTTCATGTAGGCTGCAGCATTCACAGTGGACCCGTGTTCAACAAAGTCCACCAATACAACACCATGCATATCCCAGAACACCGCCACAAGCACTTTCCTAGCAGATTGAGTAACTTTGAATTTTTTCTTCACTGGGGAACCAGCATGTTTCCACTCCATACTTGCCTACTTAGTTGCCGTCGTGTAGGGTATGCCCACGACTCATCACCAGTGGCGATTTCTTTCAGAAGGTCATGCCCTTCTGCGGTGTACCGCGTTAGGTGATCCAAGCTCGTCATCATTCGCTGGTCCTTGTGGTTGTCTGTCAGGTTCTTAGGCACCCAGCGAGCACTAACTTTGCAAAATTTCAACGTGCCATGAACAATATCGCACACTGCATCATAGGAAATGTTGAACTTTTGTGATAAGGTTCGCAGTTATACACGCCGGTCGTTCAAACTTGCCGCCTCAATGCCTCTGACATTCTGCGGGGTTGCAGATGTTACCGGCCTCCCGGAGCGTGGCGAATCACTAAGGTTCACACGGTCCTCTAGGAAGAATGCACACCACCTGGAGACATTGCTACTGTCCATACAATCATCCCCATACACGCCACGCATGTCCCTGTGAATATCACTCGGTTTATGCCCTTTGGCCCACAAATATCGAACCACGTCTCTCTGCTCTTCACACGTGGACGACAGTAACATGTGCGCCATCTTTGTTGCGTAGTTCACGCTTCTCTCGCTAGAGCTGCACATGGAAAAAAATATCCTCTGTAGGGAAAACTTCAGACTATATCTGTGTGAAATTGCAACGTTCCAGTTGGAATACCAAGGCAGAAAAAAGTTATTGTGCGTTACTTTTCGATCTGCCCTCGTATATGTAATACATTTTTATGGGCGATAAATCAATTAAACTCAAGACGAGATATAATTATGTGGGGGGGAAGAACAATATTGTTCTAAGTGAAAGATAAAAAACAGGCAGCCACACAATAAAAATGTTCAATATTTTGGGTTGACTTTTCATCAGGAAATTGACGGTCAACTACACTGTTTAATAATAATTTTATTATAGGGTACATAATGGAGGGGGACACCTCGCGACCTACGGGAGATCTATTGCGGCAGCCATCCCCTAGGAGATAGGGATGAAGCTATAGTGGCTTGAAACACTCCTGTCTATAAACGTGATGCAATATTGTTGAACACCTGACGAGCAAAGGAATGTTTTGACTATAATCACCAATGAGGGTCACCATCTCTGGCGCCTCATTTGTCACCAGTTTCATAACAAAAAATCTTCAGGAAGTGGCTAGAATTTAAGCATGATTTGTAATTTCGTCCTATTTTAAAATATCATGTTTTAAGAATTTGCCGCCCCTAAAACCCACCGCCCTGGGCTGTGGCACGGGTCAAATCCCCCCTCCCTTGAGCTGGGCCATTAAAGGACCAGGTATTCAAATAATCCTATTGAGGCTTTTAGTGTGATCCCATTAATAGAAGTAGATGTAGAAGGAATTCCATGGATGTCTTCTAAATATCCTTCAGCAATAGATGTACTTCATGACGCTTTAAAACTGTCGTCCTTGCTCAAGCGGAGTTGCTGAAGTTCATTGTAATGCTCGGCCCATAGGAGAAAGTGTTTTAGCTAGATGCTCAGCCCGAAGTGAGCTTTAAGTACTGTTTCATTAATACTATCCACTTTCCAAACTACTATGTTCCTGTTACTGGCAGCTCTAATCTAGTTTACTGGCGAGCTTTGTTGATTTAATACGGGAGGGGAGATAAACTTTCAGCACGAAAGCTTGTAATCGGTGAAAACTTAAAAAGGGGAGTTGTATGCATGGTTATAGATGTCATTCCTTGAAGAATTTAGTCGGATATATTGATTCATTATTTAGGTTCTCTCACTAAGAATATTTCGTTGTACAGAATGATTCAGTGAAACCACATTTGTTTAACATATTAGTTATATAAATTAACAAGCATAAGCTAATAATATACTATTTTATGCAACATGGAAACACTTAATTTCTTGAAAATTGTCCCTCAAAAGTTCTACGCCAAACTGCCATCCTGATATACACATCGTGTAACATTTCATCTAAAATAACATTAATATATAATGTTTAATGTGTAGAAGGGTTTGTGGACGGTTTGAATAAACTCCATTCATCAAATACTTCCAGAACATTCACAGGCAGAGAAATCTGGGGATGCGGGAGGTCTATTTGGCTTGATTCCCAGTTGCCATGGAAATTTAAATAGCGGGTGTTGTGGTACCATCTACTGGCTGCTCCCTTGTATTAAAGTTGCTCCAGTTGAAATGTTACAAGAATCCTCACAGAAATTGGGGCTATTGCGGGAAATAATCTTCAAGAAATTAAATTGCTTTTATGTTATATAAAATGACATTAAGTTATTCTAATTCCGGAGAAACAGCATACTATAGGCTGTTTTAAAGTATATCACTTACACAACAAACTTGATTTTAAAGAAAATAAATCGGCATTTCTATCCAAATGTTCTTGCCCGTCACTGAACCGGCAAGTGAATGTAAATGTACACGTAGGTCAGGCATTTATCATCTACAGTGACTTCTTCTCGAAGTTTATAAAATTCTAGCGGCCTTAACGCAAAAAAAGGTTCTCATTTCTAATATATAGAGATAAACGATATTGAACATTTTTTCACTTTATGAAAATTGCAAATTGCATTGGTTTTTTTAAACTTTTCCAAGGGTCTCATCATTATAAAATCATTTTATTTGCTACTGCTGTGTAAATTATGGTCGGTTTCGTCGTTCCTATCACACTAAATACTGCTTTTAATCACACTAGTGAAAAAAACGTTTTAATCGACTGTTAAAGTATTTTTGTTAGGAATTAACAGAAATAAATTATCAGATAAATTTATATCCCATAGTATCTTCTTTAACATAGGAGGATATGACATTCACTGATCTTTTCTGAAAGATTTGCTAGAACAGTATCTTCGTTAACTCCCTTCACATTCCTTGGTTTTCTCTACTCACAGACTGACTTGTATTTTTATCACATAGAAATCCAGACTTTTAACGGAGCAATAAATTCACTGCTCTCTTGAGCATCCATTAGAACGTCTTCGGGAATAAATATCTCTCCATTTTCAATTTACGCTTTTACTATCTCCATCAATTTCAGTTTATTATCTCCAAGACAGCCACCATGTTCCCATTCAGCAACGATAAATCTATATATTTAATTAAAATAATGAATCTGATTTACGCTTTAGTACGCCACAGGAGATTAAAATATGTTTAAAATTCCGTGAAAATTATTGTCCTTTGCAAACCTCGGGCTTTCAGCGTTTTAATTTGTTCTACTGCTTACATAGTAAGTAGGGGAAGTATTGCATTCCACTCAACAATTTGATACTGAGGTTTCACTGGAAATACACGTTTTGAGACCTCCCTGAATAAAAAAAGAAAGAAAAAAATTGTTAGAAAAATACCAAACTTGGCATTTAAGTTCAGTATCTTTCCAAAGGTGCGACATGAAGATTTTGAAAAAAACTTCCCTACCCAACTACCCTTTACAAGGAATATTTTTTGGAAATTTTTATTTTCTCAAAAATTGTTTTAAAATTTAGCTTAAAATGCCATATATTAATGATATTTATATGACAAATAAAATGTATATGTTGAATTTTCTGGGAATGGCCTGTGAAGTCCTCTTCATTCAGAAGGAATTTTGTATAAACTTGTATAACTGGTAAACGTTAAGCGACAGACGAAAATGTACTACACAAAAAAAGTAGATATCTTTATAGCACACAGTTTATTTCAAATAATTTTTGTGGCATACGCCATTTCGGAGATATCCGTTATTAATGGTTCGAATTGTTCAACACTTAGCCATTTTAAGTCCTGTCGATTTTCAGTTGTTTCTCGCGATGTCATGGAAACAGTATGGAATTTTAAGGCCAGCATATAGCGTCCAGTTGTTAAACATTTGACTATCGCTGTTCCTTTTGTATCTATAACGAAGCGTGTAATGTAGCTATTTCTGCAAAGGTTAATGTCGATTAACATGAAGTAGATAGGAAAATAAACTTTCGCAAGAATTATTTGTTTACTCAGTAATAAACGATAAGGGGTAGAGGAAGTCATGTGAATGTAACACATCAAGTTTTTCTGTGTATGATACCTGGTATTACTGCGAAAATGGCTTTTTATCTGACGGAGGTAAAAAAAAAGTCAGGAATTATCAACGTGTTTGCTGAACTTTGTCATTGGCGCCTCAGATTTTACCACTTCACAAATTTGTCAGTCAGTTTAGTTCACATGTCAGGTGTTACACCAAAGAAGTGTTCGCTGGAGTCACAAAAGGATTGAGAGGCACGCAGCTTGGTTTGGTACATTCACGTCTGCGTTGGCAGCCCTGTTACACCAGTAATGTACAGTTGTCTGAATGCTAATTGGTTTCACGGTACTGACTTCGTTGCATTATACTGTTGAAAGTGTAGGCGGGCCTTGACAATTAGCGCTTGCTGAAATCTCCATACTTACCGCTATTGAGAAAGTGGTTTCAGTGGCGTGCAGCAGCATATCGAAAAACGATGCGATATTCTTGTGAACGTCATACAGGGCTTCTGTACGGGGAAGAGAAATATCATCAGGCTTGTATTACGTCTAGCCAATAAATAGAGACCGTTTTGAAACTTCACTTAAAAGTAACTCCATTTACAATGAAATTAAGGAATGACTAAATGGCAAAATTCTCCCCCCCTCCCAAAGGAATATTTTAGCTTTTTACGCGTTCTTATAAAATAGAATTTCCTCTTTAATTTCGAATATATTTTATCATGGCGAGTGCAATACTTATATTTTAAATATATATTTAAAAATGGCACTGCATCTGCAACACGACAGAAAAAAAACTACTATTATTCCTAACAGTGTTGCCGCAGATGCTTTCTGTTGCGGGTGCCCCCCCCCAAAGTGAAAACAAATCCCTCAAATAATTTACCAGTGTCGTGCAGTAGCATCGTACGTATTATGCGATGACAAGAATTGAATGTACTTTCTTTTAGACCATATAGGCCCAATGTGAGTTATTCTGGACTTGTAGAATGGACATTCCCCCAAATAACACATAAGGGGAGGAAGCACTCAGTCGCAAACGATTTGTACCTTTGGTAAATTTCCAGATTGAGCTTACGACATAGATTTTTGTTTACTGCTGCAGATTCAGAAGTGGCCTACCCTATATTTTCATGTGATTTTTTTCACTGGCAGTCCTGTTGCTAAATGGAGTTTTTAATAATTAATTTCCTTTGTTGATGTTTGTAACTTTCACACACAACTACTCACTTAAAGCAAATACTCTACACTGATTTAGTTATCTGACTTCATGGTGAACTACACCGTTTTTGAACTGAACTGTTACTACACAAACATAAACAAAATACTTGATAATTGTTTTGAAAACAGGCGTTCAACACATGGTGAACACCTTAGTCTTTTGTTCTGTGGTGAATAAGATGCCATGTAGGTATTCAATTGCAACCAATTACCCAGCTGCTAAGAAGTATACAAATATTGAAATAATGCTTCTTAGTTTCAAAACCTGACGACATAATTGGAACCGTACAGTTTTATTTATAAGGATATTTTGGTGTACTATTTCTGCATTCGATTTAATTAAACGTTAATCTGCTCTTCCAAAAGCGTTAGCATTGGCTTGCAGCAAGATGGTAACATTGCATTAAAGGAAGTTAGAGCGCGAAATATGTATGTATTCCACCATTGTCGGTAGTTCGTGTGCTTTACTGCGCTCTAGCGGATGAAACGTAAGCTCTGAGTCAGAGAATGCTGACTCCACCTCTCCCGTATAGAAACGTACTCCCTAGGCTTGTAAAGGGTCTTTCAACAAGAGTGTCCTATCTTTAACATGTGATAGCTGCCGTTGTTATTGAGTTACAGCAGTCATGTGGTTACAGTTGTTATTGACAGATAGTCATGGAACGTTACAGCATTCAGCAAACGCGTAGAAATTGTGAAAATTTATTATCAAAATGGATCACGTGTTCGCCAAATCTTCCCTGTATTGCGTGAAGTTTACGGTGTGCATAATCGTCCCTGCGAGAGAACGATTCGGCGTTTGATCGATAAATTTGAAAGAAGTGGTTCTGTCAGCGATCAAAGAACGCCTGTACGTAATCGACGTAGGCGCTCCAACGAAAACATAGGCGCCGTTCGTGAAAGTGTACGCGAGAACGGAAACAAATCAATTGCTCGTCAAGCGCAAGAATTGGGGTTTCGCCGACCTCAACTTGGCGAATTCTGCATCTGGACTTGAAGTTTCACGCTTACAAAATGCTGTTAACTCAAGAACTAAAGTGCAACGACCATAGGTTGCGTCGTGTATTCGCTGACTGGGATATGGAGCAATTGGAAGCTGACCCAGATTTTTGTCGAAAAATCATCTTCAGCGACGAAGCCCACTTTTGGATGGATGGTTGTGTTAACAAACACAATTGCCGCTATTGGAGCAATCACAACCCAGTGCACATTCAAGAACGACCATTTCATCTCCAAAAGGTTACTGTGTGGTGTGGATTTTGGTATGGTGGAATCATTGGTCCATATTTTTTCCAAGATGAAGATGGAGAAGCTCTGTCAACGGAGAAAGATACCGGGCTCTTATAAGGGACTATTTTTGGCCTCAATTGGATGGTATGGATCTCACAAACATCTGGTTCCAGCAAGATGGTGCCACATGTCTACTGCTCTCGAAACAATCGATCTTTTGAAGGAGAATTTCAGAGGTTTCATCATTTCCCGTGGTGTTGATGTTAACAGGCCCCCGAGGTCATGTGATTTAACGCGGTTGGATTACTTCTTGTGGGGTTATGTTAAATCTCGAGTTTATGTCAAGAAGCCAGAAACAGTAAATGATCTTATGAATAACATCACGCGTGTTATTGGTGAAGTTGGACCTAATTTACGTTCTGTCATTGAAAATTGGGTCAACCGTATACGCGCAACCCAACGAAGTCGCGGCGGTCACTTAACTGATGTTCTCTTCCATAAGTAATGACATTAATTATGTTACAAAATAAATAAACCTCTATCATTTATAGAACGTGTTTTATTTAAGTTCAAATATAGGACACTTGTTGAAAAAAATTAAATTGAGTTTTATTTATGATCGCTCTTTAACTGCAATGGTCCTCAGCGTCCCATTCTATATTGGGCGTCAAAGAGAGACCTCTTTGCCCAGAGACCTCTTTATCAGGCTTGAGGTTCTTTTACGTGCCGTAAATCTACGACACGGGACCACCGGCTTTACTTCCCTTCCGAAGAAAGCCATGCTAACGATTATTACGCCCGAAAAAATCCATCGCCTTCCGCCGGGTTTGAACCCGCGACCTTGGGAACTAGAGGCTAGCACGGTACCACTAGTCCAGGGAGGACGACTCTCTCTCTTGTTGAAAGACCCTATATTTATTCAGTAATTAGTGGCATCTGTGTTTGTATGTGGCTCTATCAGCGGTAACTGATTCAAGCTGGTACAGAAGAGCATCTGATGTGTGTTATCTATAAATTTGAAGACAGTGATCTTATTTATAAGATATTTGTAGCAAGTTTAATTTGTCGACTGTTATCTACAGTACTCTATAATGTTTAGTAAACAAGAACAAAAATGTTTCATTAAAATTCAGATTGAAAGAGACAAGAATGCTCGACAATGCCATGTAGCATTACTTGAACCTTGTGGTAGAGAGACTTTACCATACTGTAGCGTGACTAGGTGGGCACGCAGAAGTAGGGAAGATGTTCATAAAAAATGTGCACCTGGCAGATCGCAAACAGCAAGTGAACGCTGTCCAGTATTGCTGGAAGAAAACCCTTGTTGGACTTGTATTGAACTAGCACGAGGAGTTTGGAATTGCTCCTGGTACGATTCTTCACGTACTTAAGAAGAAGTTGAAGACGAGGAAAATCTGCGCTCAATGGGTTCCACGCAATCTTGAAGAGGAACGCATGTGGCAGAGAACGGAAACAGTGAGATTGCACTCGGAACGCTATGGACGTGAAGGCGAGCGTTTCCTTCGATTTTAGATGAAACCTGGGTTAGATGCTATCAACTAAAATTGGCGAGATAATCAAATGAGTGGCGGCACAATGGTTCCCCACGGCCAAAAAGGTATCCACTTAGTCATGTTCGTAGTTGCTTATGATTTTGACGGTGTCCTTGTCACTCATCCAGTTCCTGCAGGAAATCGTGTGAATGGTGCATATTACAGTTACTTTCTGGAACACCATTTACGACCAGCTGTGCATCGAAACGTCCAAATCTCCTGAATTCCCATCGTATTGTGTTACACGGTGGTGCTTGCTCTCACATAGCTGCTCCTGTGGTTAATTTATTTAGTAGATGGAACTGGGAAATTCTGGAGCATCCTACATACTCCCCAGATATGAGTCCATGTGATTTTGATCTTTTCACGAGAATGAAATTACCACTCAGCGGAGTTCGCTTTAGAACCAGGCAGGCAATTGTAGCAGCAGTAGAGCAGTCTGTTCCAAGATTAGCACAAGACGCTGTGGATGGCATCCGTCGTCTGCCTCGAAGTGTGGAGGCGGGTTATTCATATTGGAGGAGATTACTTCTGAGCACAGTAGCAATGCGACTGTTCCAAAAATGTTTTCATGTTGCTTCAAATGTTGCCACTAATTACTGAATGACCCAGGTATATAGAGCTTATGAGTGTAGACGGTGCCATTTCGGAAGTGGCTCCAAACTTCAGAAACGTACCGGCAGAGCGCACGCTGCTTGACGCGCCCGTTCAAATGAGAGAATACGTACTAGCAAACAATGTTTTATGCGCAATTCCTATACAGCTCTCTTGACACGGCACAGAAGTCGCCCCTGACTCCTACACACTTTGGTGTAGAGGGGTAAACATTAGCCCGTCCTTTAAGGAACATTTTCCTCTACACAGTGGTATTACTGTTAAGTATGGAAGGTTCGTTGCACATACCATCTGGCTTCTTTATTTGCAAATAAGTTGCGGCAGTATTCTTTGTTAGGTTATTTTGAAAAATGCTACTGTTTATTTGCCGCACGTATAAAAGACAATTTGTCGCGGTCACTTCGTGTTATCTTTTACTGAGCGCCTATTATTGTATTTAATTTTTGGGTTCACTGTCCTCCGGCTAGCTATGATCCTTTTGGTAGAGCACTTATCTTATACAGGTGTGTAAACGGAAAGGAGTTTTTATCCAAAGATAACACTGATGAAAGAATTTGTTTTACACATTTTATTGTCTTAACACATTATTAACATTCACCTATTAATCGTGACACTCGCCAAACTGAAACTGTTATAATAACTTATTTACTGCACATTATTTATTCGCGTACTTCAACTTTTTGTGTAATTAACTTTACGACACTTGAGATTTTTCATTACTTTGCTACGCGTAACCTGCGAATCGATAAACTATGCTCTGTATTCACCATGACTGCTTTCGTTTAACTCAGCGACGTGTAATGCATAAATGTTTCCGATGGACTGGGAGCCGACGTGTAATGTACAAATGTTTCCGATGGACTGGGAGGGATCTACCTCTAACTTAGCTCTTTTTATACTCCCACACCCCGATATGCCTAAATATTATAACCGAGCTGCTATTGGTTAATAAAACGCGCCAACATTAGCGTCTATTTTTATATCCAATGAAAATTACGAAAACGTATGCTCTAGGGAAAATGTTCCCGCAAATTCTAAGAAAAACGCGCCAATATTACGTAATTTGCTCGTCTCTAATAATGATAAACAGCTCACCCCCTCGCTACATTATTGCACGCTATTATTGTCAGTTTCAGTAAGGCCGTATAAACCCACTTCTCAACAATGCTTACAATCATCAAACAACTCAAATCAATGTCACACAATAATGCATATTCACACTATAATCACTCTTGACATTTACATAATTTGTGATACAAATTACTGCGTCAAAGTACATATATGCAAGTTTCTTTTCTCCATTTTTCCTTTGAACAGCTTTTCCTGTGAATGACATTTTCCTTTATAAATGACCCCTTTTATCAGAAATTACTGAAGGTAGCTAAATCAAAGTTTACGATGACAAAAACAACTTCTAAATACTGTTGAGGATCTATTTTGGTGTTAATAACATGACTACTTATTTAAATAAACACTCTGTGTTAAATTTACACGGTTTCTCTGCCCTCTATGTTTTATTATTCTTACGAAAGGTTATATTTCTATCTACTTCATTTTAATCGAAATAAACCTTTACAGAAATAGCTACATTACACATTTCGTTATAGATACAAAGAGAACAGTGATAGTCAAATGTTTAACAACTGGACGCTATATGCTGGTCTTATAATGCCATACTGTTTCCATGAAAACACGAGAAAAATAACAGAAAACCGAAAGGACTTGAAAAGAATGACGAAGTATTGAACAATTCGAACCATTAGTAACAAATAACTCGGAAATGGCTCATGTCATAAAAAGGTCACTTGAAATAAATTTATGTTCTAAAGAGATCTACATTGTTACTTTCTCTACTATGTATAGTAAGTAGGGGAAGTATTGAATTCCACCCAAGAATTCTATACCGAGATTTCACCTCAAATACATGTTTTGAGGCCTCCCAAACACTGTAAAACTATGCACATAAGAAATAACGTTTCCAAACCACAAGTGTTCAAAAACATATCCGTTTATGCTTATATAGTCTAGTGCTTTGTTATGGAAGTGAAGCATGGACCTTAAGGACACTGGGACTGTATTTTCTAACTTTTTTTAATTTTAAAGTTATATCAGACTTAATATGAGTAAATAAAGAAATGACTGCAAAAACTCTAAGCTCTAGCTCAAATAGTTTCTCAGATAATACAATTAAACATTTTTAACTGTTGAAAAAATGCGAATTTACTAAAACTGCGTTGCACATTCAAATTTCTCAGAGAAGTATAATAGTAACCTTTTATGATACTTCAGGACAGTGAAAATAAATTCACGATTGAAATTGAGGTTGGTAGTTGTAGAAAAGTAAATGTTTGTTCTTGTGAAGTTTCTGGTCTTCAATTTGTCCTTTTTTTCAGTATGAATGAAATGTTTGTGGCCCAATGATAAACCAATAAAATGCATGAGTTGTCACATTTGAGATTATGTATGCTAATTTGCATTTAAATGAGAGCAAAACTGAAAAGTTAGGAATAAATTTTATGCGCAAAAAATGTAAAATAGGTAACGAAGTCGGCGGTTCCAGTGGGGTTAAAAGGGAGTACATGGCTCACTTACACATTCCCTGAGTTTTTAAAAGTGGCTGATCTTTAAAATGTTTGCCCAAAATAATTGAGAGGCGCCTATAGAATATTTATATGAATATAATTCAAAAATCGACTTTTTTCCGTTTTCACTGAAACTCGGTCCCATTGTCCCTTAAGAGCTCATGCAGTATATAACATTCTTATTCGTACACTTCAATTTTCTAAAACACGAGCTGTTTTAGGAATTAACTAAATATTAACTTATGAACTTACAAACTAAATTACATAAAATTGTAAAAGAAACATGACCACGTTTGTACAACCTTTCTATTCGTACAGTAGAAGTAATAGTTTAATAACAAATACAACACTGATAGTCTAATATTTTGTTGGGTACTTCTTGGCTTTAATAAGTGCCTCACACCTTCTCTTCTTAGAAATAACCAAGTTTTTTCATTCTTCTGGACTAATTTTATTCCTTTCTTCTTCCACGACACGTTTAAGCTCTTGTTTAGATTTTACTCTGGTTTTATGGACTCGTTTCTTTAGAATTGTCCACAGATGCTCGATTGGATTCAAGTCTGGACTCAGAGGAGGTGTTTGTAGTAGTTTGAGTACATTCATATCAACCAATTCATGTTCCTTGTGTTTACTATCATTATCCTGCTGAAACCTATAACCAGGTGTCATGCCCATTTTCTCGGCTCTCTGCTTTACATTGTTCTTTAAAATGTCAAAATAAACACGTTTGTCCATAGTGCCATCAATAAACTGTATATTACCAACACTGTTGGTTGACACGCAGGCCCAGAACATAATGGAACCACCACCATGCTTAACTGTGGGAAGAGTGTTTCGGTCATCATTGTGTGAATTTGCTTTTCTCCAGACTCTGTTTATCCCATCTGACCCGAAGAGGTTTGTCTTAGTCTCGTCCCAAAGGTTCTGATCCTTGTGAATGTGATCTTTAGCAAATGCAACTCGTTTCTTCCTGTTTGCTGCACTTACATAAGGCTTTTTCCTTGGTGTTCCGCCATGGTATCCATACTTCCATAAGACACGACGAGCTGTTTGGTCAGACATTTTCTTTCCAGACACATTTTCTACTAATGGTCGTAATTGAGGAACATTTAATTTTGGGTTTTCTCGGATAATGTTCCTCTCGTGCATTCAGCCTACTTTCTTTAGGTTTTCTTGGTAAATTCTTTGTAGAACCTTGCTCCATAAATTTTTTGACTACGTACTGCGTTTATTTGTTGTTTCTCCTATTTTTCTAAGAGAATGCCCTCTAAGTACCAAGTCTATAATTACTTGCTTAAGATCAGAACTAAGCTCCTTTTGCTTACCCATTTCGATCGGTACTGACAGAAAGTATACAACTGCGACCGCATTGGTCATTCTTAACAACTGTACGAATAGGAAAGTTGTATAAAATTGGGGGCTACTTCTTTAACATTGCTGTTTGATGCAACGTGTAGGTTTTGAAATGCATTTTTTCATTGGAATTTGTTTGAATTAGATTCATCAAGCACGTATAAATGTTATATACCTACTGTATATACAACGGATTTGTGTGTGCGTTAAAAGTATCTAAAATATGCATGCATTTATGCTGTAATAATACATTGTGATACAAGAGGTAAAATCAAACAGTTTTAAACACATGTGGCATACACCTACTATTTTTTAGACAGCGCTCAAATTTGTAAAATGTATCAATAATATTTTATTGATTCCGAAACTAAGGGAAATCAGTTTAGAACGCGGTTCTTGAAACAAGAGAAATGGCGTTAAAAAAATCTGATGTGTTACACTCACATGACTTTCTCTACTCTTGTACAAACTATTTTTACAAACGCTTATTCTCCATCTACTTCATGTTAATCGAAATAAACATTTGCAGACTCTATCTTATTGCTAATTTTCTTGTAGATGTAAGGGGAATATATATTTACAAGGGCAATTTGGAAATACAGCCTTTAAGCATATACATATCTCTTAATAGCTGGTTGCTAGGTGCAGCACCATTCCCTTTGCCACAGATTAACACTCTTTGCATATCCAAGACAAAAAAATCTGATGTGTTACACTCACATGACTTTCTCTACTCTTGTACAAACTATTTTTACAAACGCTTATTCTCCATCTACTTCATGTTAAACGAGATAAACATTTGGAGAGTCTATCTTATTGCTAATTTTCTTGTAGATGTAAGGGGAATATATATTTACAAGGGCAATATAGAATAACAGTAGCCTTTAAGCACATACATATCTCTTAATAACTGGTTGCTAGGTGCAGCACCATTTCCTTTCCCACAGCTTAATACTCTTTGCATATCCAAGACAAAAAAATGAACAACGAATTCCCATTTGAGAAAAGTATTGAAAAATTTAAGGGAATAACAAGTAATATCTCGAAAATGGTTCACTCAACAAACAAAATGTATATGACATAAATTGTGTATTTTAACGCGATCTACATTTCTTGTGTAGTAAAATTTTATCTATCTCTTACGGTTTACCAGTTATGCAAAAGTCGTTCACAATAAAGAATACTTTTGGAGACATTCCCAGGAAATTCAAGATATACATTTTATTTGTCATAAAAATATCTTAAACATATGATATTTTAATCAAAATCGTTAGAGCCATTTTTGAGAAAATTAAAATTTTCGAAAAATCTTCCATGTAAAGGGTACTCTGGGGTGGGGGGATTTTCTTGAAAACCTTCGTGTCGCATCCCTGGAAGATACTGAACCCAAATACCAAGTTTGGTGTTTATCCGACAGTTCGTTTCTGAGTTATGCTGTTCACAGACACACAGACACATACACGGACATGTTTCCAAAAATGCTTTTTTTGGATTCAGGGGATCTCAAAACATGTATTTCCGGTGAAATCTCGGTATCGAATTTTTGGGTGGAATACAATACTTCCCCTACTTACTATACGTAGTAGAGAAAGTAAAAAAGCGAGATGCCAGATGTTTTGTTGATTCGGTAGCATCATTTTGAATGAAATTATTTTTAGCATGTTTTGCGTTATAGGAGGCAATGAAGCGATTAAATGCTATATCATATTGTTTTCTGGATTTTTTTTTTGGGGGGGGTAAGTACTTCTAGTGTTTCTGCTGCTTCTGTAATTTCACTTCCATTTCAGTTTCTTCTGAATTCATAATTTCCGGCATTGAATCTTTATGTTAGTTATCGTAGATAAAGGAACAACGTTTTAGATTAAAGAGAGCACAAGGCTGCCAATATAACGTATAGGTTAACTCTACAATGAATTGCGATAAATTGAAGTATGACGATTTTGTATTGTGAACAGATAATGCGAGCGCCATGAGAAATTAACCATGTAAAAAGACATAATGAAAAGTAAAACCTGGTCAAAGGAAGTCGAGTTATTAAACATGTGCAAATACAAGGGTAATTGCTATGTGATTGGACTTGAAACCAAAGTTGGTCATTATGGAGATAACGGTCTAGTGCGATCTAAAGCTTTTAGCTCGTATGCACGGTGTAAGAAACTTTGCCTGCTTTTAGGCCTTGCTGTCTAAAAAAAATTAAAAATGTGCTCTATAATTTGAAAATATACACAAAGCCTGCATTGAAATTGTTAACTTTAAGGTTATATTTGTGTTACTTATAATGTACCTTCTTCCTTAGACATCATTCCGGTCGTTAGAATTTGATTTGCAGTACACACTGATCGTCTTCTCCAAATGCTCAGGTGTAAGTTAATGACGTTTATCTTTTAACACAAGTTTGTGTGCCGAGAAGGACTTTTAATGTCATTGGGTAACACTTGAAAGCACTTAAGTAACTCTGGGGAAATTTCTTCAGGAAGGACTGCGTTTTCACCTTGAAGAATTTATCCACAGAACAAAAAACTTGAATGTCAAGTCTAAAACCTGCACAATTTACCGCTTAATTTTCCTGGATACTCTGAACCTCATTGAGAAATGATATGGATGCCTCCATAGTAAGGACTCCATTATTGTATCACTAATATGTTTAAATATTAATAAAAAATTAAATATTATGCGTATATTTATGCTCGATGCGTGGAAAATGATGAAATAAACATCGGAAATATGCAAGTACAAGCACAGAACAACATGAAACATATTGCAAAATTTAATTCCATATCAGAAGTAAACACAAACTAAATATGCCAAACAAATTAGTTGTGTACTAATCCCATGTCTATTGACGACAGTAGAATCACAGCAAGTGAGGTGAAATTCGTGAGCAGGTCTGCAGACCGCAATCGAAATGAAGAGTTCATGGAAGAACTCAGGATTGAACCTGTGATATAACATATTTGGAATTATCAAGAAAACTAGAAACATCACATTACTGGAATGTACCACAGCAGATCTCCTAAATCAATCTTCATCATACCGACCGATAGAGAAAAGATCCATTGGCAGACCACAGAAACCATGACCGTAACAGGCCACTTGGAAGGATGATGACTTTTGAAAAATCCTACATAATCTGCGCCAGAAATACTAACTTTATAAGCGTATGCACATTTATGGAATATCAGAAGCACGGAATTATACCTAGTTTGGTTTACAAAGACACTGTGGTCACCATCTGCTTGCTACCGCAGCGCCTCCAACTGTTACTCTTGTGCAACAGATGGCGCTATTTGCATGAAAACGTCTGGAATACCTTGAAGGTTGAATGTTACGGGCGATAGAGCAATTCTCTGATACTACTACAAGTTCTTCTTCCTCCAGGTAGAAAGGTCAAGGAGGTCAACTTCCAGGGGCACTTTTTGGGGAGTAAAGCCCCTGTGAATGTGGCGGAAACTTGCATCCTCTGCAACAAAATACTTGATAAAATTCCCTCAAGTATCAACCAGCGCACCTTCTGCGTTGTACACAGGCGTTCATTCTCGTGTAGCAATTTTATGTGATTCAATGAATATATGGGGATACTGAAAGGCGCGCACGCACGGACAGACAGTTATGCGTTTTCAAAGGGAAACAGCTAAAGTAATGTACGAGGGCGATACCGAAAATTTTTAGATTGTCATGTTTCTAAAAACAAATCAAATTTGTTTATATTTGACGACTATCTATGTTTTATGAGTTGATTGCCGTGTTACTTTGTTCCATTTGCTCTAATAGTTTAATTATCATCATTTGAATATTGTGTGTCCACCCAAAAATGAATTTGACTATAGAACATTTGTGGATTATGATTTCTTACGATTTTAAATCGTCATTAACGTCTTAACAGTGTAAATATCGGCTTACAAATGCATTTGTCGAAGAAGGCACATCTAAGACATCAATTTATAATTAATGCAGCGAATTCAAAAAGGAGTGCTTTCTTCTTACAGATGAATTTCGTGCAGGACGCCCAAGAACTGCTGTTACTGACGAAAATATTGCCGTTGTTCCAGCAATGCTTGAAGATCTTACGAATTTTTTGGGCGACACTGCGCATTGGTATGACTCAAATCCAAAACATTTTACATCAACAGTTAGACGTGAGAAAACTTTGTTGTCGATGAATTCCACATAAACTGACTCCCGATCAAAAACAACGCATTGATTGGTGCAGAACAACTGGGAAAAATTCCAAAAAGCCAATCGGCTTAATGGGTCTTTCAAACAGAACAGAAAAAAAGTCCGACGGATTCGCAGTGTTGGTAACAAGGTGGCTGCTAGATTTGTTTCTTCTTTTCTTTTCTAAAACGGGCCATATAGCTACTATAGCATTAGTAGATAGACGTGTTACTGCTGATTGGTACACAAATGTCGTTTACCGCAAATTTTTTGAAAAAGTTCGTGAAAAACGCCCGAAAGATCATGACAACGCATCGTCGCATACAGCAAAACTGAGTATCTGGATACCATAAAGGTCAGCACCATGGACTCTCCACCATACAGCCCTGACCTAGCACCTTGTGATTTCTTTTTGTTTCCAAAAATGAAAGATCAAATTGTGGAATCACTTTTTCGTCATCAGATGAACTAGTGGAACATTATAAAACCCTGAAGTGCCTCAGGAAGAGTGGTATCATTGCCTTAAGGACTGGTTTCAGCGAATGCAAATATGTGTTGATGGAATGTTTTAAAAAATAATAAAATCATTTAAATTTTTAAAAACGAATCATTTTATTTTCTAAAATTTTTTAGTGTCGTCCTCGTATAAACGAGAAAAAATATAAGTGACTTTTCTTTAACTAAAACTGTTTTATTAGATTATTATTAAAATTATTTATGTGTTAATTTAATATAAGAAACCAATAAATGAAACAAAAACATAAATAATATACAAGATGCACTGTTTAAAGCAGTTACATGCATGCCAGTGCTGTTATTCGTAACAATTAACACTAAAAACAAAAGAAGTAAAAAAATAGAGCACTGGTGCTTTATACTGGTTTAAAAAATCGTCAATCTTTGCTTGTTCCTTTGATTCTTCCACACAGTCATGCTTTAGTCGATTATATGCACTAATCACAGAAATGCTGTCATCATTTGGAGGGCTTGTGATGCTAGAAATCGTTGTGTAATTTCTAGAGCTTGAATTACCTCATGCACACTGGCGGCACTTTCATTATTTAGACCTACTTCTTCCTCACCATTATCATCAGATACTATCTGGGAAAGAATGACGTTGCCCGACCGTATTACTAACACGCGCGTTCCGAAAACGTGATGCTTCATCCAGCATGCCTAATGCTTTGTGCTGCGGGAGCAAGCGTACAGTATATCTTTTAACATTTCATAAACATAACGTGTATATATATAAACTAATGATTATTATATCTTTTAAGTCGTCTCAAATCAAAACAGTGCATTTGTAAAAAACTAAAAATAGCACTTGGCTTTTGATTAATATAAAATTTTTACTAAATGCAATATCAAAATGATTATGATTATCGATCAATAGATTTAGTTATTACTTTATTTATAATTAGTAAATTTGAATATATCAAGAAAATAATTTCTAAAATTTGTTTGTAACTTTAAACATGCACATTAAAAGAATTATTGTTAGGGAGGTTCTTAATCCTAGTGTACAAAAAAAAAAAAAGTTTGGTATAGTTCGTGATGTTACATTTTGCAATTTTACCTGCTTGAGCTTCAGAAAATATTAATAAATTTGGTAATATTTGAGGCAGTATTTTAATACCTGAATAATTTCAATTGTATTTTATAATAAATAAATTCAATAACAGCCCGCCTTGAAACAATATGTATGTAATAATTATTTAAAATGTATGTAACAGTCATTGCATATGCTTATTTTTATTATAAACATGTTTTATAATGTTATGTGAATACATTATATACTTTAATAATGCAAGAGCTGTGAGAATAATAAGTTTTAAGTTGCTAACAATGAGTAATAATGAGGTAACCTTGTAGCAATAATGAGTTAGAGTTTGAAAATTACTAGTCATGATTAGAGCAACAATAAGGTAAAATTCAGTAACAGTTTAAAATTAGCCAATCAACAGCAAAGAAAAGCTTTAAGTAAAATGCAGATTATTCTATTGGACTAGAATTAGCCAATCAGAGACTTGAAATACCGAAACTTATGGGTTTAACGGTTGAAATAATGTTCAATTGCTGGCAAACCTTGGTAGAGATCAGATGGAAGATGTGTTCTCTACAGAAATATTACGTGTGAATCGTAAAATATGTCTACGTGTTAGCTTAAGTGAAAGGATTAAAGATTCTCACAGTTCTTAAAAAGTGTAGTGCTTTATTAATTTGTGCAAAGATTAATAATAAAAAAATTGAATTTAAAAACTTTAATTCTGTGATTTCTACAATTATTGTCATACCGCACCCTGCCTAAGATACATGACTCTACAAACAAGACTGACGCAGCCGAGGCAAATTCAAACATAAATAATATATAGAAGCAGTTTTAATACCAACGTTAAGTATTATATTGTAAAACTTGGAGTGTAACAATTAAAAATTACATCTTAAAATCAGCTTCTCATACGTAGCAGCATATTGCGTAATAACAGTAACTATTACGTAATCAACAAATTCAAACCGACGCCCAAAGCGTGTTGCAAACTCCTTAAAGCAACTAATAATTTACGTAGAAATAATTACGTAACAAAACATCATTCTTCATATTTAATAATTGGACAACAATTTTATCTGAAGCGCACCTGAAAATTACAAACTGCGGTACACAGAAGATTTTCAAAAGTGAAAAACTGTGATAAAATAGACTTGAACTTTAAACTGTGCTTTGCCTAAAGGAGATGGAGCTATTATATTATAAAGTATGCAAAACTAAATAGGGTTAAAGTGATACTTTCACTTCGTTTTTGTAATTTTTCGATTTTCTTGCTGGAATATCATACTTCCCCATCTTGCTATACCTAACCGAGCGGGATGGCTCAGGCGGTAACGTCTGTGCCCCGCATTCAGGAGGTCTTAGGCTCTATTCCCGCGGCCAACCTTCCTGATCTGTGGGTTTTTTTATCTTTTTTTCCCGGGTCGCAATGCCAATGCTGGAAAGGTTAATTACATCTCCCGAAGTTCCTGTCCTTCCATTTCACCTCCATTCTCATTTCGCTTCACCTTTCATCTGCTTGGCTACTTTCAGGGCTGCAAGTATCGGTGTGTGTATGGCAGGGGAAAAGGATGTTCTGAGGAAACCTTCGTCTCCCGGATTGGAGACGGTTTCTGGGTCCCGGCCCCCGGGGGAGATCCGGCTGCACAGGGAGTTTAAATCACACTGTAGGGACCCTGCCCTGTGTCCTGTCGCGCCTCCTGTCCGGCCGACCTCTGTGTCTCCCTCCTCTCACCTCATTCCTGCCTTTCTGGGGCGCCCCGCCGCTCCTGATCTCCTATCCTACTATTCAGTAGGAGAAAGTAAAAATGGAGTTGCAGTTTTAACTGTACTTTGCCTAAACGAAATGGGGCTAATTATAAAGTATGCAAAACTAAAAGAGGTTTGGCTGGCCCCGTAGCTCAGTCGGTAAAGCACCTGCCTGCTGTGCAAGAGGTCCCGGTTTTGATTCCCGGGTGGGGTTGGGAATTTTTCTCTAGCCAATATTATTCCCTATCCTTTTCAGAGTCTGGAAGTGTGAATGTGTGTGTGATTTAATATATAAAACCCCCAAAAAACCAACAAAACAAACGACAAGAGTACACGAGTTAGCGCCATTGCATTAGGCAATTTCTAAAGGAAAGCCCACCGATAAGACCATGTAGTTAAAGGCGGGGTACAAATGAAACTACAAAAAGAAAGAAAAAAAAAAGGATTGGAATGATATTTTCACTTCATTGTCTTTAATTTTTGCTTTCTCTACTGCTTAGCTATAGCAAGTAGAGGAAATATTGTATTCTACCCAAAAACTCAATGCCGAGATTTCACCGGAAATAAACCTTTTAACGTCCCTGAACTCGAAACAAGTCATTTTTAGAAAAGGCTCCGCGCGCATGCGTGCGTGCGTGCGTGTGAACAGTATACGTGATACGTACACATGACTATCGTTTATTAGTGGGCATACAAACTATTCTTACTAAAGGTTATTTTTTATCTACTTCATTTTAATTCAAATAAACCTTTACAGAAACAGCTACATTACGCATTTCGTTATAGACACAAAGAGAACAGCGATAGTCAAATGTTTAACAACTGGATGTTATATGCTGGCCTTAAAATTCCATACTGTTTCCATGACATCACGAGAAACAACTGAATGTTGACAGGACTTCAGAATGGCCAAGAAAAGAACAATTCGAACCATTAATAACGGATATCTCAGAAATGGCTTATCCAACAAAACCTTATTTGAAGTAAATTGTGTGTTTTAAAGCGATCTGCTTTTAGTACGTTTTCGTCTATCGGTTAACGTTTACCACTTATACAAGATAATACAAAATTCCTTCCGTATGAAGACTTCACAGGCTATTCCCAGAAAGTTCAAATATACGTTTTATTTGTCATGTAAATATCTTTAATATATGGTATTTTAATAAAAATTGTTAGAGCTATTTTTTAGAAAATCAAAATTTTCGAAAAATGTTCCATGTAAAGGATGCTTTGGGGTGGTGGATTTTCTTGAAAATCTGCGTGCCGTATCCTAGGAAGATACTGAATGTAAATACTAAGTTTGGTATATTTATCCAACTTTTCGTTTTTGAGTTATGCTGTTCACTCACACATAACACAGACACACACACACACGGACCTTTTTCTAAAAATGCTTTTTGGGGGGGGTTTCAGGGGCCTCAAAACAGACATATTTCCTGTGAAATCTCGGAATTGATTTTTGGTTGGAATTTAATACTTCCCCTACTTACTACACGTAGTAGAGAAAGTAAAAACGGCAAGGTCGGTTAAACACCAAATTTGGTGTTTAAATTCAGGCAAGGTTGGGACTTGAAGATTTAGAATAGAATCGCCCCACTCCAAACTACCCTTTGGAAACATTTTATCATTTTTGACTTTCCCAAAATGACTTGAACGATTTTGATTGAAATACCGTACTGATAATATATGTGCATGACTAATAAAATGTACCTTAGTATATCTTGAATTTTCTGGGAACAACCTGTGCTGTCCGCTTCATTGAGAATGAGCTCTCTATAGTAAAGCTGTAAGTCATAAATAAAATCTTACTTGCACAAAAAATATAATTCTCTTTTAAACAAACAATTTACTGATATTTTCAATTAAGTTTTGTTTTTTTCCAAGTGGTAAGTCGCTATTTGTTTTCCTCGTGTTTATGCAAAGAACATGGAGTTTCAAAGCAATCTGCTTTAAGAATAGTTTGTAGAATTGTTATCGCTAGGAAGTTATCGTCGCCCTGGGGTGCACGCCCCACAGTTTGAGAACCAGACGTTGCGTTTCCTGGATACGAAATTTGAGAGCACCCAGAGAGAAAGGCGCTATTAGTTTGTTTCTTTGTTCATATTAATCTCGACCACAACGTGATGTTTGACGTCAGTCATGATTCAACACTGTGACCAGGACGAAGGTCAGCGTCCTGGAACCACGTGCGTCCACCCTTTGTGACTCCAGTGACTCATTTAAAACATTCTTTTAAGGAATATCATCTGATAATTTGATCACTAATGACATAGGACGTTATACTTTAGACTATTTTGCTCAAGCGTAACCAGAAAAGATGTCATGTGACAAGTTACCTAAACGCTTCTGTCTAGTTGCCTTACTTTACTTAATGAAGGGGGAGACACCCATAAGAAATCTGCTTGCCTGCCTTGTTTAACTGAAAGGCCGCAATATAGATAGATCATATTGTTTGCAATGGTTTGATTTATTGCATTGGGTACAGCCACAGGCGTAAAAAAAATTATGAGGTGTTAGATTCACATGGATTTCTCTACCCATTCTTCAATAAACTGCTATTTATTTTTCTATCTACTTCATGTTAATCGAGATAAAGCATTTGCAGAAACAGTTTTATTACATATTTCCTTGCTGGTACAAGGGGAATACAGTAGGCTTAAAGATACACACAGTTGGCGTTGCTAATTTCCATAATTTATGTGCATATTTACTTCACATTTATACCATGACTATACATGCCAAGAACAGTATGCATACCAGATTCATTACAATAGCTTCAGTAGTTATTGTTAAAACAATTATTTAACCATTAACAAGAAACGCTTCACACAATTAAGAATTGCATTAATTTTAATGTTTATTCCAAAACAGGTGAACACTAGAAAAGTTTTTGGAAACGGATTTTTGTTGTTACTGTTTTTAATGTGACAGAAAAAATGATTAACTTTGTAAAAGCAAATTTTACTTTCTCTATTACGTACTTAAAGTAAGCAGAGGAAGTATTGTATTCCACCCAAAATTTTGATGTCGAGATTTTACCGGAAATATATGTTTTGGGACCTGCTGAACCCCCAAAAATAGCATTTTTAGAAAAAGATCCATGTGTATGTGTGTGGGTCTGTCAACAGTAGCTCAGAAACGAAAAGTTTGTTAAATACCAAACTTGGTATTTAAGTTCAGTATCTTCCAAAGCTGCAATATTAAGATTTAGAACAAAATTCCCCCATCTCAAACTATCCTTTATATGGAACATTTTTCGAAACGATTTCGAATAAAACATTAAAATATTGTATCGTCAGGAAATTCAGCATTCATAAAAGCCTACTACAAGAAATAGCGGTCAAAGGTATAACTTTTGGTTTTAAAACAATCACCTTCAAAACAAATAGCTCTCTTCCTATATTTTAAATTGTACTTACTTTATATAAATATCTTTTCTTTCATACATCTTTTATAAATAATTTAATGTAAATATAAAGAATTTACATACTTAACACGTGTTCATTATGCTCTGTCTAATGGCAACCTCTGACTTGGGGAAGCTGAAAGAAGATAAATACATGTTTCGATTATTATCATGACAAATAAAATATATTTCTTGAATTTTCTGGGAATAGCCTATGAAGTGCTCTTCATTCTGAAGGAATTTTGTATAATCTTGAGACGTTAAATGGCAAATGTTAAGCGATACACGAAACGTAGACTGGCTGGTAGGTCAGTCCGCATAAGATGGTTAATCCCTTAGGATTATTATAGGTGCACGAGTTTTTATACATCGCGGGTAGATGAGTATAAATAAACAATGCTGTTTAATAGCAAAGCTGAGTCCAAACAACGGTATATAAATTAAAGCAATGGCGAATCAGCATCCAGAGTTGCACAATTTTAGCAAGCCTGCTCTCTAAGATTGCTTAAAGAAACGTGAAAATGACCAAGGTGTGCGTCTACAGTTTCCACTCTCTTGCATTTGTTATCATGAATATTTACGGCTTTAAACTTGCATCACAAAGAAAAATGAAATACCGATAGAGTTAAATAAGTATTTCCCGAATCAAATGTTGAAGTTGAAAGGGCTCCTCTTTACCACAATTGCGTGAAGTGTTGGCACAGCGAGGGAAAGTTCGTTTTAGATTGCATCCAATAACAAAGTAAATCTGTGTCGAGATCGTTCATATTGAACCGTAGTTACAGCTAAGCGTTTCTGGTAGTTATTAATGTAATCCCTAACGGTGATGAATATGAGACAAATCAATACCCAGGCGAATCACACCTTCCGTGCAGGTTGAATGTGGGCGTGAGACCGGCAGTCGGCTTGGTACACCTTGCCATAGATTTATTCTATTAAAAATACCAAAAATGCCTTTGATTTACACCTAAGATAAGTGATGCTGGAAACCTCGGCCTTTTGTACACACGTTTCGAAAGGAATATGATTTGAGCATGGAAGATCGAATATTATCGCAAAAACGTGACACATGCCACAATTTTATGACTAAGCAGTATCGGGCGTGGTCATCAGCTGGACGGATGTACACTCACGTGGGAGGAATGCGTACAAAACCTTCCATGAGTGTCAATTCTGTCAGCTGAATATCCCTTCATAGGCAGCCAGCAATTGATTGTGAGGAAATGGCTGTGACGTAAACATTGCGTTCAGTGCTCTTTCCCTTTTCACGGAAAATACAGCAATCCTTATGTGGGTTTTAAATTTAATTAAATACTTCCTCCTACATTTTTGAAGCAATATCATCCAAAGTCAGCATATAGCGACCCCATTACTTCAGCATATCCCTCTATTACTTGCAACGAAATCTGTAATGAAACTTCTTCTGCAAACATTCACCTCCATTAACATGAAGTAGACACACAAAGTTTGTTTTTATATAGTTGGTACTAGTGATGGGGCGATACAACTATTCTTCGATACTCACTTTATGAAAGCGTTCATTGAATTGTATTCTTGTTAGTACTTTTCTGTGTATAAACGCATGTGACCACTTTTGTATTGTATGCTAATTCTGAAATTGTTCCTGTTTGAATTCTCTAATTGGCAGCAAAGTTTTTATCCTGATAATACCACAGGTAATACAGGGTGCTCCGAAACTATATATATATCGATAAGGACCATATCGTCTCTGAAGTCAACTTGTAACGTTAGGGAACTGTTTGTGAATGGTGCTGACGTGAGCTGTTGTGTCGGTGTCGCTGACTAGGAATGTGTACTGACCTTCAAACCTGCTTGGAAACATTCAGTCGCAGTCATTACCGCCTTGTGGCAACAGTGAACATGGAGCGGTTTACTCTGCTGAAATGACTGACATGCCATTTACGGGTCTCTGAATGGAAATGGACGAGCTGCAGCGGGAGAGTATCGTTAGCGCTTTCCACAACACCAAACATTCGGACGTCTGCATCGCCTGCTTCGTGAAACGGGCACTTTCCGTGCAAGTATGCATGATACGGGTCGGAATCGAACAGTGGTAACTCCCGAAATGGAAGATGAGATTCTGCAACATGTTGAACATATTGCACACATCCTTGGCGTCAGACAGCCTTGCTAGGAATGTGTTACATGACCAACAGCTTCATCCTTTCCATGTTCAGCGCGTGGCAGCAGTAAGATCTGGAGATTTTCCCAGTTCGCACAGTGGTTTTTACAACAGACTGTCCTGCACCCGAGGTGCTGTACACCGACGAGGCTTTGTTTACCCGTGAAGGCTGTTTCAATGTCCACAAATCGCATGCTTGGGCACACGTGAATCCACGAGGTACTCGATCTCGCGCTCATCAACGGCGATTCGGTGTTAATGTCTGGGCCGGCATTCTCGGTGATAGGTTGATTGGACGATACATTCTTCCATTTCGTCTCAACGGACGAATCTATCGCATCTTCGTAGAGCCAGAACTGCTGGAGGATGTACCTCTGAATGTTAGACACAAGATGTACTTCCAGCACGATGAGACGCCAGCCCATTTCAGCATTGCTGTGAGGAATCATCTGAGAGCCACCTTCGGGAGAATCGATGGATCGGCCGAAGTGGTCCTGTGGCCTGGTCATCCAGGTCACGTGTCTGGATTTCTTTATCCAAGGGCATATGAAGCAGCTGGTGTATGAAACAACGTGAACTAGAAGACCTCGTCGATAGAATAGCCGTCGCTGCTGGTACCATTGCTGACATGCCAGGAGTCAGACACGACAATCAATGGTCCGACGAATACTGCGTGCATACAAGCCAGTGGTCGCGCATTCGAGCAGTTCCTGTAAATGTCACTGTTGTAATTAGCATGCCTTCTGTATAAATCGTCCCTATCATCAGAAATTGCGGTCAGGGACCACATGTCCCTTATTGAAATATATCGGTTTTGATGTTCTCTACCACCTGTATTCATTTGAAGGAGTAGTTCCAGAGCATCCTATATATCCCCTATTGTTAGTCAAAGCTAGTAAATAATATCTTTGCTTCCCTTTTTATGTAACTATAGTTTGTGCTGAAAACTTTCTTTTAAAGTATTTTCTTTCTATAGACAAACAAATACTAAATATTCTTCTTTATTATATAATTTTGAAAATGTAAACTAATATATATTCTACACGAAACTCAAACAACTAAGAATAATGTGTGTGTTACACCATCATCCAGTAATAAGTAATTCCAATTAGCCATATAACACTCGGAAACATAGCAAGTTTGTAGATTAAGCCTCTACTCTCCACCCTCTTACATTAGCATATGCATGTTTAATACAAAACCTTGGCTTGCGTAAACACAAACTAACACATGGAAGGAAACAACAAATATTTCCATTATCTCACGTCTTTAAGTTCGGACCATTTTCACAGATATTGGTCACCGGGGAGGTAAATGTAATGACTGAGAACGAGTCACCAAGCCAGGCTGTTGCAGAAACGTGATTTAATGCATCAGCTAAATCAGCTTCATTGGCAGCTCAGTTAACGCTGCATGTTACATGAGTACCTCTACTCTTTATCCCCACTGTTTTGCATGTTTTCATCTAAACACATGGGTCTATGGAATGTTGCATTGATTCACACGCACAGGAAATAGTCAAGGTCTATCAAGAACTATAGTCCAGTGAGTTTTTGGGAACACGTGCGAGGCAATAACATGAAGTCTCGACTCCTTTCATTCCTTATCTAGCATAAAGTTAAACGCAACAATTTTCAACAAAAGTATCGAAGGTTTATCTCAAAGTATTACACATACTTCGATACCACTGAGTATCGAGAGTATCTAGGTATCGACGGTATTGAGGTCCATCTCTAGTTTCTACAGATTATTTTCACGAAAGATTATTTTTATACTTTATGTTAATAGAAAAAGACTTTACAGAAATAGCTACATTACACATTTCGTTATGACATCGGGAGAAACAATTGAAAATCGATGGGTCTTCAAAGAATGAGAAAGTATTAAACGAATCGAGCCATTAATAACGGATATCTCGGAAACGGCTTATGCCACAAAACAAGTTATTTGAATTAAATTGTGTGTTTTAAAGAGATCTACATTTATTGAGCAGTGTGTTATGTCAATCGCTTAACGTTTACCACTTAAGATTATACAAAATCCTTCAGAATTAAAAAGGACTTCAAAGGCCTTTCGTAGAAAATTCAAGATGTACATTTTATTTGTCATATAAATCTCTTTAATATATGGTATTTTTAAATAACATTTTTAGAGCCAATTTTTAGAAAATTTTCAGTCTGAGGGGCAGTTTGGGGTGGGGGAATTTTGTTAAAAACGTTTGTCGTATCTTTGGAAGGTAACTGAACATTTCGTTTTTTAATTATGCTGTTCAAAAACGCACACAGAGACCTTTTTCTAAAAATGGCTTTTCTGGATTTCGGGAGTCCCGAAACATGTATTTCCGAAAAACTCCCGGTATCGAATTTTTGTGTGGCATGCAGTGTCTTCTACCTAGTTTGTAGGTAGGTGGTAGAGAAAGTAAAAATGTCGAAGTATTGAGGAATTCAAACTAATGGTAATGGATATCCCGGAAATGGGTGTTGTCCCCTCAAGAAAGGTTATTTTGAAGTAAAGTGTGTGTTTGAAAGAGATCTACATTTTTTGTGGAACAAGTTTTTGGTCTGCGCGCGCGTGCAGACACACATAAACAGGCGGACTTTTCTAAAAATGGTTTTTCTTGAATGAATTCGGGGGTCCTGAAAACATAATTCCGGTGAAATCTCGTATCGTTATTTTGGGTGAAATGCAATGGCATCTCTCTCTCTGCTATGTACGTGGTGGAGAAATTAAAAATCAGGCGAGGAATTCACTCAATTTCGGATATTGAACTGTCGAGTGTGAATGAAAATTTCTTGAGAAGATGCCAGAAATGTGTGGATAAAGAAGGACAACATCTGCTATGATAAGGTATGTGTTTATTATTAACGTAACTGTAGGAACGTGAGGCGGTTGCGGGGGTGTTATAACCGTTTCGGCGGGAGTCCGAGCTGCGGCGGCCGGCGTGCGTTGCCACAGTGTGAAGAAAAAGCACTGTAGTAGATAAAGTAACAAGGTTTATGAGTATAGTTCGTGGAAGAGAGGGTAGAGGAAGCGCTGTGAATGTAAGACATAAGCCGACACTTTGTCTAGGTGTAATGACAGCGTTTACCTGTTAATTGCTCGGCTGAAGACCTCGGTGTACGGCAGCAGTTTGTTCGGGAAACATCGGATGCAGATTTGTGTGGGCGGTGGGTATATCGATTGTAAAGGAATGGGGATGCAGGCTGCTGTCAGCCTTTTTACTCCGTAATGCTATTCTTATTACTTTCTGTACCGCGCACTTAAGGAGAGGAGCTCCTATAGTCCACCCAGAAACTCGATACCGAGATTTCATGGGAAATATATGTTTAGAGGCACCTTGGAAAACCCCCCTCCAAAAAAAAAGCATTTTTAAAAAAGGTTCCGCGTGTGTGTATGCTCTTTACATATAGCGTTTTTCTAAATTTGTTATTTTCTAAAAACTCCTCAAACAATGTTGATTCAATTTTATTTATTGCTCTATTTATTTTACGTCGCTTTAACTAGGGTCATATCGCGACGGAACTGTTAGTGAATAACTCTTAGATCGAGGTGTGGCGGACAGTTAGCCTTCTAGGTCTCATCCCCGTAACCACCCGCTTCGTGCCGTGCAGATGGCGTCCAGTCTATCTGCTTTCATTGTCTGTGGATAGATGACAGAACATTAACTATTATCACCTATTTTTCATTTTTACTATTGTTTTAGACTTAAGGTGGAACTTGTGGTAGTAAATATCCAATCCGGCATTACCTTGGTGGCTGAGGGAAACCACGACAAAACCTCAGTCAGATTGGTCGGCCCACGGGATTTGAACCCGGGTACTCCCAAATGCGGGCCACAGACGTTACCGCCTGAGCCATCCAGGTATCTTGGATTTTCTGGGAATAGCCTGTGAAATCCTCTTCTTTCTGAAGGAGTTTTGTATAATCTTATATAACTGGCAAACGTTAAGCGATAGACGAAAACGTACTACACAAAAAGTATAGATCTCTTTAAAACACACAATTTATTTCAAATAAGTTTTTTGTGGCATCAGGCATTTCCGAGATATCTGCTATTAATGGTTTTAATTGTTCAATACTTTGTCATTCTTTTCAAGTCTCATGGAAACAGTATGTAATTTTAAGCCAGCATATAGCGTCCAGTTGTTAAACATTTGACTATCGCTGTTTTCTTTGTATCTATAACGAAATGTGTAATGTAGCTATTTCCGAAAAAGTTTATCTTGATTTAAATCGAGTATCAATATTGAGGCAGTATTTTAATACCTGAATAATTTCAATTGTATTTTTATAATAAGTAAAAACAATAACAGCCCGCATTGAAACAATATGTATGTAATAATTATTTAAATTGTATGTAACAGTCATTGCAAATGCTTATTTTTATTGTAAACATATTTTAATGATGTTATGGGAATACATTACATACTCTAATAATGCAAGAACTGTGACAATAATAAGTTTTAGGTTGCTAACAATGAGTAATAATGAGGTAATTGTGGCAATAATGTGTTTAGGGTTTGAAATGTACTGGTCATGATCAGAGCGACGATGACGTAAATTCTGCAACAGTTTTAAATTAGCCAATCAACAGCAAAGAAAAGTTTTAAGTTAAATACAGAAATTCTATTGGACTAGAATTAGCGAATCAGAGACTTGCAATACCGAAGCTTATGGGTTTTGACCGTTGAGGTTAATCAGTTGCTGGCGAGACTTGGTAGAGTATAGATGGAAAACTGTGTTCTCTACGGGTGATTAGTAAAAACAGATATACGCGCTAAGTGAATGTATAAACGTTTCTCACAGTTCTTTAAAAGTGTAGTGGTTTATAAATATGTGCAAGAATTTAAATAAAAGAAGTTAATTTAAAATTTTAATTCTGTGATGTCTACATTAATTGTCATACTGCGCCCTACCCTAGACACATGACTAAACTAAGACTGACTCAGCCGAGGCAAATTCAAACAGTAATATTACGTAAGCATAAAAATTCAAACCGACGCCCAAAACGTGTTACAAACTACATAAAGCAACTATTATTACATAAAACAATTCTTCAAGCATACGTAAACATATATTACGCAACAACAGCAGCAAATTAACCTCTTCAAGTTAGCTTCCAAGCGTGTGGCTAACAACAACAACAACAGTTGAAAAACATAACGTTCTTCAAACTGGCTCCCAATTGCGGGGCAGACAAAGTAATTTACGTATTTTTATTACGTGAACAAAAACACCTACTTCAATATAGGAAAATAAAGTTTCGTAAGAATAATTTTTATACCCACTAATAAGCGCTGGGGGATTGAGAAAATCGTGTGAATATAACACATCAGATTGTTTTTTCTATTTAGCTCATCTTAACTGAGGTAGACATTTGCAGAAATACTTTCATTACACATTTCTTGGCAGGTAAAAATGGTACAGAGAAAACGAAATTGATGCTCTCATGTTTAAAGGCGTGGTACCATATGCTGACCTTAAATTTTCATGGCATCGCCAGAAACGACGTAATAGCGAGAGCTTTTCAAAAAAATTAGATGTGTTGCACTCATATGACTTTCTCTACTCTTGTACAAACGCTTATTGTGGATCTACTTTATGTTAATCGAGATAAACATTTGCGGAAACTATCTTATTGGTAATTTTCTTGTAGATGCAAGGGGAATATGGTAGGTTATAAGCGATAGTCAAATATTTTAAGTGTTGGTTGCTATGTGGCGCATTCCATTGTCTTTGCATGTCCAGGGCATAAAAAAATGAATAACGAATTTGAGAAAAAGTATAAGTATTGGAAAATTTAAGGGAATAACAAGCAATATCTCGCAAACGGTTCACTCAACAAAACAAATGTAGCTGATATAAATTGTGTGTTTTAACGAGATCTACATTTTTTGTGTACAAAACCTTTGTCTATCTTTTACGGTTTACCAGTTATGTGAAAGTTATTCAGAATGAAGAGGACTTTTGGGGACATTTCCATAAAATTCAAGATATACATTTTATTTGCCATAAAATATCTTAAACATATGGCATTTTAATCAAAATCGTTAGAGCCATTTATTTGAGAAAATAACAAATCTCGAAAAATTTTCCAAGTAAAGGGGGCTGGGGATTTTCTTGAAAATGTTCGTGTCGCATCTTTGGAATACACACACGTGCGCACGCTGAGAGAGACCTTTTTTTTTCTTCTAAAATTGCTTTTCTTGGATACAGGCGGTCCTAAAAACATGTGTTTGCGGTGAAAATTCATCATCGAATTTTTGGGTGGAATGCAATACTTCTCTTAACCTACCATAGGAGGTAACAGAAAGTACAATCGCATTTTTAGGAAAAGTTCAATGCTATGTGTCAGTGAACGGCATAAACGGATTAATACTAAATCTGGTAGTTAAGTTCAGAAAATTTTCAAGAAAATCCAGCAACATAAACCACCCTTTACTTGGAAAAGTTTTTAATTTTTTTTTCTCAAATCTCACTTTTAACGATTTTGATTGAAATACCGTACGTTTAAGACATTTACATGACAAATGATATGTATACCTTGAATTTTCTGGAAACAACCTTTGAAGTCCTTTTCATTCGGAAGGAATTTTATATAATCCTGTACTACACAAACAATGTAGATCACTTTAAAACAAAGTATTTCAATAGTTGTTTGTGCCATCAACCATTTCCGAGATATGCAGTGTTGTTGGTTTGAACTCTCAAGTACTTTATAGCATTTTCAAGTAATAAATCACTATTTTCTTTCTTTCCTTCCCCTCTGTGTTCATGCAAGGAACATAGAATTTGAAAGTCATCAATAGCAACACGCTTTTTAAAATGTGATCCGCTTTTGCCCGATGTATCGTATAACGAAATGTGTCGTGTACAAAGCAGCGGTCGATGTGTACACAGCTTCGTCAAGGCGGACGGTCCATATTCCAACTTGTTGCGGGTTTCGGTGTTTTGTTTTACATCATGAACATGTTGAAACGTTGAGTATTATATTCCAGTGAAGGTGTAACAAACAGGCCAGGTATTCTGGAGTAAGGACGGCATCTGACCATCACTGGAGGAATCGATTTACTCTGTTGGGCAAGCGTGCAATTCAGTAGTAAGAGACATGCTCAAGTTAAGCGGGCCGATTGGCAAAATTACAATTTAGGCCTTTTAAGATGTCTTTAAAATTTTATCAAGTCGGTTTCTCTAGAAACGTTTTGGTGCAAACATTTTTTATATGGGAGTAAACATGAAGCATTTGCGAGATGATTTAAATAACCCTGAACGGATTATCGCATTTGAGGCTGACTTCTACATTTTATTTTAAAACTTATAGAAGTGTTTTTGAAAGATTTGGTGCACTTATTATGGCAATCAGTTTCTGAATTATACATTTAAAATGAAAATGTATATATTTTATGTACAACATATAAGCAGAATTTCAGGTCAGTCAACATGAGCGAGTATGCCAATACGTTTCACTCTGTTGTAATATTTTAGACACTTTTTTGCATTTAACATGTGCTCCTTATGGTGCAATTTTTAAGTTATCACAGCGCTATTAGTGTGAGAAAAATGTAGCCGCCATTAAACTTATTCAAGTTCATGAGTATACATTTTTTACAAAAGCCGAAACTCACAATTGAACAAAAATTACTTCTTAAAACGCTATTAGTGTAAAAGTATATTTCTTAGCAAACTTATTTTTTAGCTCAACAAGAAACTTAAGTGTGAAATGTTTAAAAATTGTGAAAATTGCATGTAAGCTGCAATTTTTATAAAATAGCTGAAATTTTTGTATAAAAATGCATAATTGAGAATGACGCACGAATAACTATTCTGCATTGAGTCATTCCTCGTCGTCACGACTTGGTAGTTCATGAACTATAGTCAACCTGTAGCGTTCAATTTTAAAATTGTAACAGCTCTATGAACACAGGTTTTTGAAACGCCCATTTGCTATAGAGCATGTCTGACATTTCTTTGGGGAGCGTTCGAATGATGCACCAATTTTATCAATTTTTTTCCTTTGTTAGAACATATTTCCTTTTTCACTTCTTAGGTTTGACGTTTAGCGACCTCGTTGTCATAACCTTGTTAACCAGGAGTACAGTAACAGTTTCTCTACCTGGAACTGGAATATCAGGAAGTTTCTCCTGTCTACATCGTTCAGGTCTTACTACGTATCGTACACAAAAAGATTTGGTTCAAGCGTGAGTTTTTTCGGTAGGCATCTCAGTGGAATAGTAAGAATAATCTGACGTAATTCACGCACTACATAGATGCCTTGAATAAATGTTCACTTTTGAGATCCACAAAGAACACACTAGTCTTACAAGCTGGAACAGAAGGCAGAAACTGACACAGCTGACAAGCGCAGCTTGAGCGGGTGAAACATGCCGAGGTCACTGTAGTGCTAGCGAACTACGCATATACGCGACCTGTGGCCCAGCCTTAAATCGAACGTGTACCAAAATTTGCAACAAACATTTTTATACCGACATAAGACGTGGTAAAAAATATAAAAAACTCAGTAGAGTCCTCTGGGATTTTTGAAAACGCACTCCCCTTAAATGTTTGCTAGCTTTAGAGAAAAGAGCTGTGTGAGACTGTATCGAGAGATAAAAGGGCTTGGGGGGATTTGCTTGGGCCAGACCAGGAGGATTGTATGGTGAACCATAGGATACTTGTGTTGTGGAGACAACGGATGTATCAAGAAAATGGAACACATTTGAGGGAGAAATTATATTAAAGGTTTTAGCAATTAAAGGAGATGGGAGAATACTTGGGCAAAGTTGGATGAAGATTAGAACTAGTACAGCAGAAGAAAGCTCAGCAAAGTGAACTTATCGTTTGGGATCCAATAGATACACCACAACCTGGAGTCGAGTTGTCAGAACCGGAAATATTTTTAAGTAGGCAACTCTTGAGTAGCTTGGCATGTTATCTCCTTTGTACTGCTGTTAAAATCTGTATTAATATTGTAGAGAAAGAAATTTTGTGTGTGTGTGAGAGATTTTTTTATTTGGTAGTGAGTACCGGGAGCAGGAGTGAGTTCAGTCTGGTTCACTACACTCCATTCAGTCTCTAGAAACTAATGTTACCAAAGCTTATTTTTCTGTGTAGGTACTTGATGTTAATCGAGATAAACGTTTACAGGAATAGTTACATGTGGTACACGAGGGAGACAGGAGACTGAAGTGCTAGATGTTTAATGCACACTCTTTCCATGACAATACTAGAAACTACCGAGCGGGATGGCTCAGGCGGTAACGTCTGTGCCCGCATTCGTGAGGTCCCGGGATCAAATCCCGTGGGTCGACCAATCGGTCTGAAGTTTTTTCGTGGTTTCCCTCAGTCGCCAAGGTAAATACCAGATTGGATATTTAATACCACTACCCAAAGTTCCACCTTAAGTCTAAAAACAATAGTAAAATGAAAAATAAGTGGTAATAGCGAATGCTATGCCTCTATCCACAAACAATGTAAGCAGCTAGCCTGCCGCTATCTGCATGGCACGAAGCAGAAGATCCGGTAGCTATGCGCTAGGGTGGTTACAGGGATGAGACAGGCTAACTGTCCACCACATATCGTTCCAAGAGTTATACACTAACGGATCCGTCGCGATATGACCAAGGAGTTAAAGCCACGTAAAATAAACAGAGAAAAAAAATACTAGAAACAAAACAATGGTGACTTACCACGTCAAAACATGTATGATAAACTGTTGGAAAACTCAAATCAATATATTTGTAACGGTTAATACCACAAAATTTGACATAAATGTGTTCAAACTATATCTACACCTATCAATACCTATGGTTTTGTGTAGTAAGATTTTGTCTTGTCTCTTACGGTTTACCAGCTATACAAAAGCCATTCAGAATGAAGAGGACTTCAGAGGCTATTCCCAAAATATTCAATATATATATTTTAGTCATGAAAATATCTTAAATTACCTATGGTATTAAAATCGTTATAGGCATTTTTAAGAAAATAAAGTATGATAAAACATTTTCCATATAAAGGGTAGTTCGTGGGAAGGAGATTTTCTTGAAAATCTTCGTGTTGCATGCTTAGAAGATGCTGAACTAAATACGAAGTTTAGTGTTTATCAAACTTTCGTTTCTGAGTTAGCTGTTCATAGACAGAGAGGCGGGCGCGCACCTTGTTTTTTAAAAATACTTTTTGTTTTATTCGGGAGGCCTCAAGCATGTAAGTACATCTGGAGATCGAATTTTTGGGTGGAATAAAATATTTTCTCTACCAAGTAATAAGGGTAATAATCTAGGGGTATTATTTGAAAGTACGAGGACTGTCTCAGAAGTACCCGACCTAACAAAGAAAACAAAACGTTTGTGGAAAAAACATCTTTATTTCTCTACATAGTTCTCCTTTCAGCTCGATACACTTTTCCCAGCGGTGTTCAATAGCTTCGATACCCTGTTTATAGTGTGAACCGTCGAGTTCTGCAAAATAGCCATCAACTGCAAATCCACCTCTTCATTGTTGGCAAATCTGTTACCAAGCCATTTCTTCAACTTTGGAAACAGAAAGTAATCAGATCGGGCTAAATCTGGCGAATAGGGTGCATTAGGAAGCAATTCGAACTATAACTCATTGATTTTGGCCTTAGCGATAATGCATGTGTGAATTGGTGTATTGTTTTCATGAAGCGGAACCTTCTTTTTCGCTAAATGTCGGCGTTTTGGCTTGATTTCACCATTCAAACGCTACAATAAGTTTGCATAATACTCGCCATTGATTGCTTTTCCTTTTTGAAGATAATCAATGAAAATTATCCCACGCGCATCCCAAAAAACTAACGCAATATCCTTGCCTGCAGTTGGAACTGTCCTCTACTTCTTTGGAGCCGATTATCCCCTTTCAATCCACTGTTTTGACTGTTCCTTCGTCTCAGGTGTGAAGTGATGGACCCATGTTTCATCCATGGTTATGAATCAACAGAAAAACTCGGCTTTATTGCAGCGAAACATCGCCACTCGACTGAAACATCCTCACGATGCTGCTTTTGTTCCATTGTGAGTAAACGCGGCACCCACTTGCGCACAGCTTTCTCATGTCTAAATTTTCAGTTAGTGTGCGATGTACAGCACTTTGAAATGCGTACGATGTCTGCTAGCTCGCGCACTTTCAGTCGATGGTCATCCAATACCATTTTATGGATTTTCTTCACAATTTCTGGCATGGTCACCTCATTTGGTCGACCACTGCGATGTTCGTCTTGGCAGCTCGTACGGCCTCACTTAAACTCTGCCACCCAATATTTTACTGCTGTAAACGAAGGAGCAGACCCCCCCAGAGTAGAATCTAGCTCAGCTTTAATATTAGTTGGATTAAGACCTTTCAAATGAAAAGTATTGTATCACATAACGATGACCAGTTTTATCCATGTTTACAAATTCGCTGAGAGAGTTCACTATTGATGGCTGCCAAACAATTACTAAACAACGTAGCATCGTCAAACTTCAAATTTAATCTTTATAATGTTGGTACTTTCTACCATAGTAATTTGTTTGAAACAACAACCGGTTTATATACTACAGGTCGGGTACTTCTGGAACTGTCCGTAGTTTTTTTTATTGAAATTCAATTAAAAACAAAGATTTTATGCGATTGTATTATTTTACAGCTATGGGGACAATCTTTCCAAAACATCTGATACAAAAAGTTGTGTATAAAGTGACTGGGGAAATACCAATTAAAACGGCAACATTGGCCAAGTAAGAGAGCTTCTTCTGCTATTTTTTCCGTTGGTTTTTGTGTCGCAGGGCGCTCTAAAAATGGTTTCCAATTTAGAGCGCCGTTGCTTCATTAGCATTCAGGTCGCTAGAAGAAAAGAAAATGTTGTTCACTGCCGCGTCAGTCGCTGGCATCTTAATGATACAACTTCTCTTATTCGAATTGAAAAAGTTTTCCCTACCACCAGACGTGCCTGCCGTGTCTCCATTCTGCAATATCTTCAAATTTAACAAAGATGGAAAATTTTTTCCCGCAGCATCAAATCAGAGGTTACCTTCTTCAATCCTGGTTACATCAACATGTATTAACAGCTAACGATCTGTTAAGTCGCTTTAACACACAAGTTAACGAAAATTCTGCGTGTTAATTACCGGAAGTCTATACTAAATTTTCGACAAAATTTCGAAACAACAAGGCTTAGTTTTTTCTACTGCTTTCATATAGTAAAAAGAGGAAGTATTGCATTCGTCCAAATATTCGATACGAGATTTCACCGAAAATACGTATTTTGAGTCTTCTCTGAATCGAATAAAAGCATTTTTACAAAATTAGCAAAATTCTATAAATCGATAGCCACGCCTGTCTGTTCAATAACGATTTAGCTGATGGGAGGGGTACACAGTACGTTGAACTTCCGCCGCGCGTGACGCGTACAGTGGAAAACAGCCAACAGTCTTGTACTATCGGGCGTCTTTACCCCTCACTTGCCTCAGACCAAGTAAACACTACCTCCTTTCGGTAGTTAAACCCTAACTGCTTGGTAGGGTTCCCCCACCTATTAGTTAAAATGTCGTTGAACAGACAGTATAGCATGTTTATATGGCACTGAGAGTTGGATACGAAAAAAGAGATATAGTCAAGTATAAGCAATTGATATCACATTTTTTTAAGGTCAATCATAGGAGTGAGATAGAATAAGAAGTGAAACAAAGATAACTGGGATATATAATATAAACGAAAGAATAAGCAATTTTATAAATAAATGGCCAGAACACGTACACTACTGTTTATTAATTTCGATAAATGCTTTATAATCACAATTAAAGGGGAAGGTGAATGAAACCAGTTGTCTTATTTCACGTAAAAACTTTAATTATTACGTAATTGAAAGCAAAAACTTACAATGCAGCATAATAATCTAAACTTTTGTCTCATCAAAACACCCTTCCTGAGCTTTAATAACAGCAGTACATATTCTAGACATTCTATTTATCAAGTTATCGTGAATATCTGCATTGATTTGACTCCTTTTTTCTTGTAACACATCTCACCGATAAGATTTGCTTGTAATTGGTAGTTGACCAACTGTACGGTCTAGATGATTCCATAGCAACTCAGTGGGGTTGCAGTCTGGGCTTTGAGGTGGCCAAATCATGTTTGATGAATTTCGCTGCACCTTACCTTTGACATATCTCTTGATGGTGTTTGAGGTCGTTGTTCAGCTGTAAGACAAAACCACTGCCTATTAAACGAGTCTAACTTGGTATGGCATGGTAGTCGAGGATTCCATGGTGCTTCTTTGGTTTTCCAATTTTTCTTCAATATTTACAAGATCTGTAACTGGGCCATCAAGCAACCTCCTCCATGTTGAACAGTTGGCTTGATGAACTGGGAAATCATACGCTCCGCTGCAAAGCAACGAACAAATGTCCGAAGCTTTGGACTAAACAGCTGGAGCTGACGTTCAACTATAAACAGGACCTTTTTCCATTCTTCAGATGTCCAATTTCTGTGTTGTTTTGCACAGGCTAGGCATTGTTAATAGGGCGTGACAGTGGTTTGTTAGCTATTACTGTCCATACTGTTGATGGTTAAAACTGATATTTGTACATCGCTTGTTTCCACTAACTCAGACCGGATTTCAGACGCTGTCTCGTTTACTTATGAGTGTGGTGTACTTATCTGTTAGAATTGAGGTCTTTTTGGGCTGCCCAGGCCTTGAATGATCCTTCAAGAGACCAATATCTGCATATCTGGAAACTGGCATGCATCACCAAGAGACACCTACTTTCTGCAGTTGAGCTATTTCAGTCATGGTGTGCCCTGCATGTGGTAGTGCTATAATTATTACAGAACATTATTCTATTGATATTTCTTTCCTTGGAGTTATTCTACTGTGATTGTTACTCACTGTTTACACTGAGCTTCAGGCAACCTCTGTGCGCGTATTACTGTCTATTGTGACCTGGAACATGAAGAAGATGGTTGTTTTATTGAATGAGTTATTTGAAGTAGGAATTGTATTGTAGTTCAACTGTTGGAGAGCCGAACTTAGAAGTAGTTGCAACCGCACGTATGGTAAAAAGTTTCCGGCAGCCTTCGCCCCAAAATTTAAAAATATTAACTTTGTAATTTGACTTTCTTTAAATATTATACATTTATGTTTGCCTCGGCTGCGTCAGTATTTATTCTTAGAGACATGGATTTCTTTACAGGGAGTAGTGCGGCTAAGAATGTAGGCTTACACAGATTATAATTTTTACTTCACTACATTTATTAATCCTTGACACAATTTAAATAAACACTTCACTGATATAGAGCTGTGAGATTCTTTTATTAATTACTTGCACTTTTTAACACGTAAACTATTTTCGTCTCACACGAATACGTATTAAATTTCTCGAGGACGCATCTCGCGTCCGATTAGGAACACTGTCTACAAGCAACGCGTCCAGTTATGAGCGCTGTCTACAAGCAACTGACTTGATTTCTACCGCCTAAATTTGTAAATTTCTGTATCTCAAGTCTCTGATTGGCTATTCCTACTCCAATATAATACCTTCATTTAACTAAAGCCTTTTCTGGTTGTTGATTGGCTATTTATAAACTCTCAAAATTTACATTATTGTTGCTCCAGTAATGACTAGTAGCATTATTAAACTTTCTTACTCATTATTGCCTCAAGGCTACCTCGTTGTTAGCAACGTTTAAACTATTATTCTCACAGCTCCTACATTATTAAGTTACGTAATACATTCACATAACAGTATTACACATGTATACAAAAATATAAACATATACAATGACTGTAATCTACACTTTTTATATATTGTTACATACACATATTGCTTTAAGGCGGGCTGTTATTGAATTTATATATTATATAATTAGACTGAAGTTATTTAAATGTTAAAAATAATGCCTCAAACAGCCCTCTATTATTGCATTCGGATTGTGTACACATGCAGTTATCAGCTCACATTAATGCCATCTAGACGGTCATACATCTATTAATTAGTGCAGTGGCTGAAAGCGAACTTCTTGCTTGTTTTGCTCTTTGGTTTCTAATTTCGAAAATTATTTTGTAATTATAAACATGTTTATGTAAAATAAAACAACTTGTTTCATTAATATTCCCTTTAATTGGGATTATTATGCATTTATTGAAATTAATGAGCTGTAGTATACATCACCGGGAGATACCCAAGAAGAGCTCATAAGTTATAGACCACAAGGATGTAGAAAAATGTGAAGATCCAGTAAACATGAATCGACCAATTTAGAGACGTAACGGTCTAAAGCGCTCGCGCTTGAAGTAGAAGTAGTAGTTACGTTTGTGTGTGTGTGTGTGTGTGTGTGTGTGTGTGTGCGCGCGTGTGCGCGTGCTTATTTGTTTGTTTAAATAGCAAACATTCCATTGTCGCGGTAACTTCGTGTTATCTTTTTGCTGAGCGCCTGTTATTGTTTTACTACTTTGAGTTTTGGGTTCTTTGTCCTCCGGCTAGCTATTATTTCTCAGTCGAGCATATCTCTTAAACAGGGCGTGTAAACGGAAAGGATTTATTACTGAAAGATAACACTGATAAAAGAATTTGTTTTCACACTTTTATTGCCGTCACACTTTATTCATTTCACATAATTATTCTTGATACACGCCCGACTGAAACTGTTATATTTTTTATGTTACTATAATCACTTATTTGCTGCACATTATTAATTCTCATATTTCACATTTATAACTAACTTTACGACGCGAGAGATTCTGATAAACTGTGCGACGTGTAACCCGCGAGTGCTTCTGTTGGACCGAACGTTACCCGTCTCTCGGCTTCATAATTTATACTCCCTCACCCGATATGCCTAAAGATTATAATCGAGCTACTATTGGTTAATCAAACGCGCCAACGTTAGCGTCTATTTTTATATCCAATCAAAATTACCAACACATATGCTCTAGGGAAGATATTCCCTCCATTTCTAAGAAAAGCGCGCTAATCTGACGTCATTTGTTTGTTTCTTCTAATTGATAAACAACTCACCCCCTCATTTCATTGTTATCCGCTCCTATTGTCAGTTTCAATGAGGCCGTGTAAACTTATTTCCTAACAATGCTTATAATTAACAAACATCTCAAATCATTGTCATACAATAATGCTTATTTACACTACAATCACTCTGGCATTTACATTGTTGTGATATAAAATACTGCCACAGCATTAAGTGTAGTGCCTTCCAAATACGCGAAACAAAATTTTCGTATGTGAAGTCCTCTTAGTTCGAATGGATTTTGTATAACTGGTAGAGATTCATTGCTATTGGTTTGGATTACACTTGCATCGCATATACCGGGTGTATCAACATGTGTGGGAAAGCTCTGGGGATCTGATAGATGACCTGAAAACAAGCAAAAAGTTCATGTTAACATACCCTAATACATGAGAACACCAGTTGTTGCTAAACACACCTTATCGCTCACCGTAGCACAAACTTGATACTTGAGGCGCTGTTGATACACACTTATAGTACCACCGTTTTGTCTCCGGCTCTGACATTTAGCGCGACCGAGAGAGGTAGTGTTGCCAGTTCTTACCCCTACTGTGAACACGTGTGTATACCTGTGCCATCTATTCGTTTTTTTTTAAATAACCCCCTAAGGGGGTAAAAGACGGGCCCCACACTCGCCCGTCCCGGTGGCAATCGTCCGACATGCGTTACCGTGCAAACTACATCGCCTCCCTCGTGCAGTTAGTGTATAACATGCAGGGAGTTGGTTATGAGTTAGTGCGTGTGTTAGTCGGGTCCCGCATAAGCACCCCGGTTAGTTACGTGATGTGTGTTGCTGGCACGCCTTGCGTGCGAGCGCGTCAAAGGATGAATTCCCAGGCTGCAGCCATGAGCAAGTCCTGAGTACAGCCTGAGGGTTTGATGGTGTAAGTGAGGGAAGATTTGGTGGCTTGCTAGTGATGTGTGGTGATTTTGTTAATAGTGCTTTGTACGTGCATTTTTAGTAGTTACGTGAAGTTAGCATGCAGTTGCGTAATGGGATTATGGGAGCGGTAGTGAGTTTGTGATTCTGCGTGGTCTCCTTAATCGGAGCCGTGTCGGTACTTCCGTGTGCGGCCTGAGGACGTCGTCGATGATTTCCAATCCTGGGTCCGGTGTTCGTGCTGGGTCGTCTTGAGTGCACACTCGGCTGGCTGCCTGCCTAATGGTGCAGGTGCGGACCAGTGCCACTCGCGGGGAGGCCCTCATCTCCCGGGTTCGCCTTCGCTGGGTAGCAGAAGGACTTCAAGGGCAGCTGTGAAGTGGATGGTGTGAAGTCTGTAAAGAAGTACTGTAAGCAGAGAGAACGTGGATTATTGTAATATAAATTATTGTAGAAGGTTGTCTAGAAATCCTGTTATTTCGTCGTCGTGGTCTATCTATTCGTAAAATGCAAACGATGAAGTAGTTGCCTATGTTAGAATATCTGTGCCATCTCTTCGTAAAATGCAAACGATGAAATAGTTGCCTATGTTAGAATATTTAAAGTATGGAGATAGCATTTACAGGAAACTTAAACAAGAGTAACGCAGTAAATCGCATGCGCACAGAAAACAAACTTAACCTGGACTAAATCAAACAGCTACTGACGACACGTGCTTCACTTATAAGAAAATCGGCAACACAGCCCAAACTGCAGTGTACGCACCGGAGAGGGAGCCTGTAATTGGTCCTAGCAGACAACTTGCACCCTTTGCTGTGCGAGTCAACTCAGCACTGCAAACCTTGCCGGATCATTTATTCTTTTCCTTCGTGTTGTGGTTTATGTTCAGCAAAGCTCTAAGCAACAACAGTAGACTATATTTATTACAGACTTAAAAGAAATCAAATTACAGTCCCCATTTATCTTTTAAAGCGAATCAGAATAGCTTCCTTTAGCATGGAAATTCACAGCGCTAGTATTGCTAAAGGTGGCCATTCTAATATATACCTGTCTCTTTCTTTACCCTCATGAAACGTCAGGGCTGGAGATACAGCGGCGTAGGTATAGAACAGAATACAACTGATCGTCCGAATCGAATCACAAACGAACTGCACTCAGCACTGTCCAAATTCTTCGACTTCTTGACTGCACAAGATCCTTATACTTATATGATCCGCATATAACGCGGAATGTTCTGGAAAGAGAGGCTACTAGAGCATGCCGAATGGAATGTTCTGGAGCAGTAAAACTGCGGGGAAGCGGCACATAATGGGTTCGTAGCGCGGCTGTTCTCAAGGCCGGTCGAGGGCTCCACCCAGGTGCGGAGTGGGATGCGCTTACCGACGGCCAGGAGATAACTTCGCGCGCGCGGTTGCAATATGGTCAACTTTCCTTAGTTTCTGAGTAATAGTCACCTTTTGTGATGCGCACAATAACCTTGAGGATAAAGTTTAACTAATTAATTTACAACTTAGGCGTACATTAATTTTTTTCTTTTACAGAAAGTGCTCAAAATGCCACCCTGAGCTCTAATGCATGCATCTAAGCGCCGCATCATCGACTGCTTCACTCTTTCCCATATTCCAGGCATCGTGCATGAACCACGTGCGCTGAATTAATTTAAGTGGAACTTCTTGCAACAAAACATTTAAATTATTTGTTAAAAAGTGGCAGTATAATGCAGCTGTCAATAGACTGATTAATGTGTCATCTATTATTCCAGGCCAAACCTCAATGATGAACTACTGTTGACGTCTTGTTTCCAAACTTCTTTGGGGTTTTCATCAGCCCATGCATGAGTATTGTAAAAGTTTCGCACTCCCTTTCTAGCAGAGAGAAAATCTTGACCCTGAAACAAGCTCGTTGTAACCAGGTGAAAAATGCTGCTCTGAATGGAAAATCACCTTCACCAGGACCTTGGACACTTTGGAGGTGATACGGATAAAACAATTCTCGTAGAATTCTCCACACTGTCATGTGCTATGTCTCTGGCGCTCCTTGGTCTTCCATTTTCAGAAACACGTGTTTTAAAAGAGCCTGTTTTCCTAAGACGCTCATGTATTCTTTGGAACGTCTGTTGCGTAAATATCTATTACAAATTCGTTCGGCATACAAACACCTTGCTTCATTTGAATTGCAATTAGCTCGTCCATACATAAGGATTTCTGCCAATTCCTGATTAGAATGCTTCATTTTGATCACTAATTGTAATGTAATTACACTCAAAATAACAAGTTTCCACAATTATCAACAAAAGTTCTAGCTTGTGTACGTGAAATTATTGTTTATTTTGCTATAGCAACTGTCAACCAGGTGGCTTTGAGTAAAGAACAAATCAACAACTTGAATGAAGAAGAAAATTACACATTGTTTATCTGCACATCACAAAAGATAACTGTTACTTAGAAACTAAGGGAAATTCATCATAAGTTAATGTGTTTTTGGTGGAAGGGGCTTGTTTTCAGGTCCTCCCGAGAGCTTTCCCACATATCCAGATGGTTTGATACATCTGGTGTATCAAATGGAGTATGGAATATTGGCCATAGCTTTTAAATGGATCAATAAAGTAGCACTTTTTCAATTCTCATGGGAGGTAAGAACCCTCCAGACAGCGTAAGGGGCAGCATGTCAGTGGGTCCCAAGTGGGCTGAGGGGGTAATTTTAAATGGAGGCATGGTATACATTTTGGATATTCTGATAGTCCTTAATAAATTAAGAAACTTTTATATAATTTTTTTGTGTAAAATGAAAACGAGAACTTATAGGGCATTGAAATGTTATTTAACACACTTAATAAGCCAGAAAGAAACATTGGAATAATGCACAAGAATAACTCTTTGGCAACTATTGGTTTCAAAGTCGCAATGCTGTATCAATTCTCAGAATCACATGGAATGTTCGAAGTGAGCACCATTTGCTCCCAAACAGTGTCCCAGCCTGTCACGAAGATTGTGTAGCCTTGTGTACTGGACGGATCAAACGTATCTGCAATGTGATTCTCTTTTTCAGTTTTAATAATTTGTTGGGTCTATTTTGGTACACTGTGGATTTTAAGTAGTCCCCATAGACAGTATCTAGAGGATTGATGTCTGGCGATATAGTTGGCCATTCGTTGGCCCTCCTGTTCCACCCCATCTTCCAGGAAATGCTGTTCTTTCGTATTTCCTCCAAAGTGTGGAGGTGTATCTTGCTGAAATCAAATGTCATATCTGGAAATAAAACATGGTAATGATATCGCTCTGCAGTAAGTGTAGATGTTTATCGGCGTTTAGGTTTCCTTCAATGAAGAATAGTCCAATTATGTGATTACCAACTAAACCGGCCCAGACATAAACTTTCTGTGGATGTTGTTGGATCATCCAACGTGGGTTGTTCGATGTCCAGTTATGTCTACTAACTGAGCCATTGAGGTAAAGAGTGGCCTCATCAGAAAACCCTGGATTATGGTTATTAAGCTTCATTAACGTTTCTCAGAATTCAGTCCTTCGGCCAAAGTCATCTTCAATTAAATCCTGTAAATGTTGTACTCCGTATTCTGTATGGGTGCCATTAAACAGATTACAAACAGATGCTTGACTGATACTGTAATCCTTCCTATTTGCCTTGTGCTGTATTTTCTTGGAAGGACACCGTTTTCATCAATCAGAGCCACATTTTCTGTTCTTCACGGTTGCTGTTTCTTTACACTGTGGATTGTGTTATGGTTTCGTCTGGATTCACCAAGTTACACGCCTCTTGTTGATTATTACCGTATCTAACCCAATTAAAACTTAAATTCTTTCCTGTTCACTGATATTTGCCATGGTCAGTAATATTCTACCCAAGTAAAGACTAGGTTTGTTTTTGACAACAGTATTCATTGCCTCCATTCTGTTAACAATTAATACTCGCTATAAATTACTTCACCTGCTTTGCATAAGCTCACAGAAAGGTCAGATTATGTCAATGTTATTCTCAAGTTTCATTTTAGAAAAAAATCTTGTAAACAATACTTTCTTAATTTATTAAGGACTATCAGAATATCTGAAATTTATACCTTGGTTCCATTTAAGGATACTTGGTACAGATTTGGGTTCAAAAATTGATTCTTTGTTTTCTTTGTGATGGATTATAAATGAGATAACAAACATATCTATTTAATGATGGTCCAGAGAAGTTATAGTATACTTGTATGTAACAATGTGCTTACCTTGCTGTTTTCTTCCAGTTTTTAAACTGCAGGTACACTTTTCTCAAAATATTTTTAACATAGAAGTTTGAAATTTTTTGTTGTACAGTGCGTTTAGCTGGGTTTAGTAGGTTAAAGATTTTGATCCGAAACTACATAGTTTTCACGAAAAAATTTAAGAAATATTATACCAAAAATTATTTTATATATTTAAATTAAATCTCTCCCTCAAATGGACAAATATTTTACCGGCTATGCTAATCTACTTATAAAAAACTCATAATAAAAACATTAGTGGAGTTCTGACCTTTGTTTTCAGAGAAAAGTGTACCTTAAATGAAAGTAAGTTTTTTTAGAAATTATTTTACGATATTTAAATATTTTTATAATTAAAATATTTAAAGTTAGTTAAAAATGTTGATACTAGTATACTCAGAAAACCTACTTTAATAACCAGTCAAACGATTATTGTCCTAGTTGTACCAAGTGTCCTTAACATTCTGAAGTTCACCCGTTCTCCCCGCTTGGAGCCCACTGAGGTGCCGCCCCTTACGCTGTCTGGAGGGCTACTACCTAGCACGAGAATCAAAGAAGTCAGCACTTAATTTATTCGTCAATTTAAAAGTTGTGGCCAATATTCCATACATGTATGTCGCGCAAAGAGTATGCAATTTCAAAGCCAGCATACATGGTGATCCCGAATCCCCGTGCACTTCTAAATGTTGTGTATCTCGTAGTTGTGCACGCCGCGCCGATAATGTTAGTTGTTTGTTTCAGGGCTGCTACAAATGTTGCGAGTTGTGGCTCTGTCCTAACAAGTATACGTAACGTACAGTATGGACCGGTTCCACCAACAAATGCTACATTTTAATACAATGTTAAACTGATTTAACACTGAAGTTAACAAAGATTTTGTTTCATCAAACATTGTTAAGTTTAACAATGTGTTAAAGTCGGGGTTAAATTAACATCGCCGTAGTACCCCTGTATTAAGGCGTTAGGAGTTGGAAAATGGCTGCCGCAAACCAAGTTGTTGATGCGAGTTTGCTACAATTGCATTTTTGAATGCCATTCCTAATAGAAGAGTAGTTGTGCGTCATAATGAATCCTGCAAAAGGAGAAATTTTTAAAGCGATATAGGCTGTCGAGGGGGTCATAAGCATGATTTTATGGGAAATACGTTAGGTTAGAGCACTACCAACAGAAGCATTACTTAGTGGGTGATAGTGTTGGTATTTCCAAAGCTACCGTCTGTGGGTTTATCCGGAAGGTTTCCAAAGCAATTTCTTCAAGAAGCAAACTAGTTTTTTCGAGTCTGCTTGATTAATCAGCGGTAACACATTTTCGTCCACCTTAGTTTCAACGCAGTGTCCACCGCCAGTTTTAAACCGTCTTAAACACTCTTCACACCTAACGTTTCTGATGGAGCGCTTTATGTTAGCATAAAATTGCCGCAGTTGCTTATTGGAGCTGGGAGAAACGCGTTCATTCCAATTAAATTACTCGCGGATTTGGTCCCACGCTGCATCCTTATCCTTTAATGTAAGTCCATGGGCTTTTTCGCACTTGATAATACGTCTATACTTATTAACCAGATGTTAATTAACGCGTTTCCAACGCTGAAACATTTTATTTCATTTGACATCACGATTCTAACCTCAAACAATCCGAAACATCACATGACAATGTCCGTGAGTGTAAATAGTTGTATGCTACTGACACAGAGAGCGCAGCGATGCTTAGAAAAGAGCGCATCGAGCATGTTCAGAAGCAGTGAAGTTCGGCCACCGCCTTCTCGAAAGCTAGCGTTCGCAGTGGTATTTGACGTTAACAAAATGCTAGCTAACAATTTGCTGCAAAAGCTTGATGAAACGCGAAAGTTTTAACCTATGTTAAAGTTTGAACACATTGTTAACAAACAAGATGTTAGAGTATTTTTAACATCGGTTGGTGAAACTGGCCCTGTGTGTTACAAACGTAAAACTCTGCAGAGGGGAGCGGGATTAGAACTCTGAACATGTTGGTTAGAAAACCGCCGCCCTAACCACTAGTGCACAAGACACAGATGCGGATGTTTAGGTGAAAGCATCTAACAGTAAACATGAGATGTCTGATTCATGACGACGGACATGTATTACGAAATATAATTAGGTTAGATCCATATAACAAGCACAGCTAAATGTTAGTACACCACATTGACTGTTAGCAATACCAGAACGCTTTTAAACAGAAGCAAGTAGTCCTACGTAATGACAAAACAGGACAGATATTTGATGTCATTTGGGTTGCCTGTTCTAACAAAGTGGACGATTCTGAAACATCGTGCATAGCAACCCGGTTTTAAACATTTGGCTATCGCGATTTCTGCAGACGTTTATTTCGATTCAGATGGAGGAGATAGAAAAAATAAGCTTTTTGTAGAAGAGTGTGTAAAGAAACATTTTCTACCCGCAAATGTTGGACGAGAAACGCTGCTGAGGGTGATTCTCGAGATGAGAGTAACTAACAGGCACTCACTCACTCACTCACTCGTATGTATGTGCAGCCCGACGGAAGCGTCTTGACGCCCGACGTCTCGATGATATTAATGGGGACAGTGGAGCACCTTGTTACCACGACAGGGGGGTCAAGTGCCACGCCCCATTCCAGTTTAGGATCGATATCGCCCCATCTGTTGCAACCCGCCACCTTCTTTCCACTCGGCAGACCTCGCCTTCGTATCCCGGGAGAGCTGTCCCGCTGGAAGCGACACAGATGACATTGTGTTAGTGGCGGTCCAAATGGAGCCGTGAAATTAAACTTGGATTGTTTTGTATGTTTTCATTGTTATGCTTTCTGAACAAAATATATTTACCAATGTTAGCATTCAAAGAATGATAAACTTGATGTAATGTATCTGTGAAAGTTTACACATAAGCTGTGAAAAATTAAAGAATTGCTTTCATAATAAATTAATACGAATTCTAAACATAGGAATGCCCTCACGTATTAAAATAAGAAATATAAGCACAGAAAAATTTGACGTGAACAAAGATTTGAGATGCATATTATTCAAAATTTACTTCGAGAACATATTAAAAGAGTTGGGAATATCGATATAATCTACACATTACATTTTGTGGATGACCAAGTAATATTGGCAAAAGATATTCGCAAGGAAATTAATTTCACTGGTTTGACAATAAACAAGAGAAAAAGAAAATATATGTACATAACTTGATTATTAAAACACGGACTACTATAAATATTTAGGCATTAGATTTATAAAGATGCTGGAACGGAAAAAGAAATTCAGAACAGAAACGCTCAATGGGACAGACATATCACGAAAAAGAAAAAGCAGTATGGGTATGTCAGGGTATTATGAACACCTTAAGTAAAATCTGAGCTAGCCATAAAACAAAGTAGATAATATATTGATTAATTGTTTGTGGCTATTGTTTTAACATCTGAGAGGCATGTTTTGGTGTACTTTCAACGATTTAGTCTTAAAGTCCGACCAAAAAAAAGGGTGCTCATATTACCCGGCACATCTGGGTAAGATAAGCACATATAACGTACTGAATAGGAACGGAATTAGTTATATAAATGTGAATAAATATTAAAAAATATTTATTTATGTAAATCAATCATGTTTAACTACATTGCTTTGAAGTGTCTTTACTAACTGGACGCACAAAATTCACTGCAGTTCTTGTGGGTCCATTTTCCACATGACTGGCAACAAACCCATTCTTCAGCACAGTTTGAATACAGCTCACTGTAGTAAAGGCATTCAGCTTCATCATCAATAATTGCTGCTTTGGTAACCTTTGCCTTCTTAGATTCCTTCCGTTTCTTCACAATAGTCCCCATGGCAGTGTTTTTGTTTTAAAATTCAACTTTTTCTTTGATTTTAGAGCCGCTCTTGTTTCTTCTTTTCCTTTCTTCTTTTCTCCCACTTCTTCCAGTACAATTTTGTGGCATTCTTGTCACCAGAAATAATGTTGAACTTTCCTCTTTCTGACATTTTATCTTTCTTTTGGTTCCTTTTTAGGTATCTGAATTAAATCACGAAAGGAAGTGTTTAGGCTGACTGGTGAAGAATCAGAGGAAGTTGGGAAAGCTACAATACCTGAAAGAGTAGGAAATAGTAATACATAGACTACAAAAAAATTGTTTATTATGGTTAGGATGTCTTTAAAGCTAGTGAATTGTTTTGTAATTAAAGTTGATTTGATCCTCTAGGTGTAGCATTAGAACAAGGAAGTCAGGGCCCATATGTCAGACTAGCATAAGCACCTCTACTCATCTTTTTCGAGTTCAAATTCGTTACACTGCCATCTAGCGATCGTGTAATACATTTTTGAGGTTAGCCACAAACACACTAAAATACACTCATGTGGCCTCTCATATTATGCATATTACAAGACGATTAATATATTAGTCTAGTCATTACACGATTCCAAACCTGACTTAATAAAATAACCATAGAGAAGTTGTAATTACCGGATCTTTTATGTCCTCTTATGCACAGACGAACTATCTCCAGGACAAATGCTCATCTAAAGCACGTTATACAGTCAGAGCTAGCTGCTCGCTAGAGGCGCTGTTCGCTCATACCACTGAACTCCAATATATGGAGGGTGCTCATTGTACACGTATGCTCATATTACGCTGGCGTACCCATATATTTATGATTCAGTATGGTCCAGAAATTTGGTCAATAAAAACAAGAGAAGCAAGGAAATCATTAGCAACAGAAATGGATTTTTGGAAAAGAGCAAATAGAACTTCTAGAATTAGAATTGAAGTGGAAGTGCAACGCATTATAATAGACGAAATTAAAGAAAAACAACTTTGTATAGTGTGGTCATGAGGGATATCTTCACATGGAATCCTCCGAGCAGAAACAACCAACAAGACAGAAGGGGATAAATATTCTTGAGAATACGGAACATGTAGACATAAACCGTGAGGATGATAATGAAAACATATCTTTTTCCACTTGGCACATTTAAACCACGAATCAACTGAAGCTACAAATGGACACACGCATGCTTATTAATAGGCACGTCCGACTTTAAACCTTGCTTTCTCGCTAAAGAAAATAGCCACATACTTTTTTTAAAATAATGGTCATTCTTGAGAAATTAATTATTAACCTTTGAAAAATCAAGAATTTTGGAGAGCACAAACTATTAGAATTCTTCTACAATAATGAGGGGTTAATATAAGAAATCTGATGTGATAGATGTTTTTGTAAACTCATTTACTGTAAAACCTGGATTTTTATACGAATATTTTTATAACTCCATCTCGTGGAGCATTAACAGTGAATTTACGCAATAAAAATAATATTTAAATAACGTGCAAGCTAAAATTTTGAAACCTTACTGTTATTGAGTGAATACCTGGCATAAATGTCAAGAAGATGTCTTGCATGCTGTGGATTTTCCAAAATTTACAGATGCATTCCTTTAAAAAATATGAACCTTTTAACTCCAGGAATTGCTGTTCCGATTTGAACCATTTCTTCGTTGGTGGAATAGCTTAAATACTTATGAGTGACATAGCCTGTCGTTTTGTAAAATATTTTTAGACAGCATGGCCTAAAAATAGAAGTTTTAACATATTGCTTACGAACTGAAAGTTCTACATTACCGCACTAATGCGATAACATTTTTATACCACTCCATTGTGACAAACTTTGGTTTCTAGTCCAATCACATGACAGTTAACCTATGTATTTGCACATGTTTAATAACTCGAGTTGGTTTGATTAGGTCTCTTTACATGATTAATTTCTCATGGCTCTCGCATTATCTGTTCACAATACAAATCGTCATACTTCAATTTATCGCAATTAGTTGTGGAGTTAACCTATACGTTATATTGGCAGCCTTGTGCTTTCTTTCATCTAAAACGTTATTCTTCTGTCTAGTATAATGTATGTAAAGGTGAATTGGCAGAAATTTTGAATTCAGAAGTAACAAATTGAAGAGCCAGGTAAAATTCTAGAAGCAGGAGAAAGGACAACACTAGAAGTACTTACCCAAAATATCCAGAAAGCAATGCGATATAGCATTTAATAGCTTCATTGCCTGGTGTTAGGCAAAACATGTTGAAAGTGATTTCACTGAAAACGACTGCTAGCGAATCAACAACACATCTGACATCTCGCTTTTTACTTTCTCTACTACGTATAGTAAGTAGGGGAAGTATTGTATTCCACCCAAAAATTCGATACCGAGATTTCACCGGAAATATATGTTTTGAGACCCCCTGAATCCAAAAAAAGCATTTTTGGAAACATGTCCGTGTGTGTATCTGTCTGTGAACAGCATAACTCGGAAACGAACAGTCGGATAAACACCAAACTTGGTATTTAGGTTCAGTATCTTCCAGAGATGTGACACGAAGGTTTTCAAGAAAATCCCCCCACCACAGATTACCCTTTACATGCAACATTTTCGAAAATTTTAATTTTCTCAAAAATGGCTAACGATTTTGATTAAAATATCGTATGTTTAAGATATTTTCATGACAAATAAAATGTATATCTCGAATTTTCTTGGCATGTCTTCAAAAGTATTCTTCATTGTGAACGACTTTTGTATAACTGGTAAACCGTAAGAGATACACAAAATTTTACTACACAAAATATGTAGATCGCGTTAAAATACATAATTTATGTCATACATTTTTTTTGTTGAGTGAACCATTTTCGAGATATTGCTTGTTATTCCCTTAAATTTTTCAATACTTATTTTCTCAAATGGGAATTCGTTATTCATTTTTTTGTCTTGGATATGCAAAGAGTATTAATCTGTGGCAAAGGGAATGGTGCTGCACCTAGCAACCACCTATTAAGAGATATGTATATTCTTAAAGGCACATATTTCTATATTGCCCTTGTAAATATATATTCCCCTTACATCTACAAGAAACTTAGCAATAAGATAGAGTCTGCAAATGTTTATCTCGATTAACATGAAGTAGATGGGGAATAAGCGTTTGTAAAAATAGTTTGTACAAGAGTAGAGAAAGTCATGTGAGTGTAACACATCAGAATTTTTTTATGTCCTAGACATACAAAGAGAATGGAATGCGCCACATAGCAACCAGCTCTTAAAACATTTGACTATCGCTTAAAGCCTACCAATTCCCCTTACATCTACAAGAAACTTAGCAATAAGATAGAGTCTGCAAATGTTTATCTCGATTAACATGAAGTAGATGGGGAATAAGCGTTTGTAAAAATAGTTTGTACAAGAGTAGAGAAAGTCATGTGAGTGTAACACATCAGAATTTTTAACGTCATTTCTGTTGTTTCAGGAATCAGAATAAAATTATTTTATTGATATTTTACAAATTCGAGTGCTGTCTATAAAATAATACATGCCACACGCGGTAAAATTTCTTTTCGTAGGATTGGGAAATAAAACCTTAATTTTAATACTTGTATCATAATCGAGTATTATTTTAAGGGGACCAACTTGTGATTCTTAAGCAATTAGTATGATTTCTGTACCAGATACTCCTGAAGTATTCTATAGCAAATTTCCAGATTAATTCCTTGAGTATTCCTGAGGGTAAAACCACTTTTCCTCCTCAGGGAAATCTCCTTGTGCTGCTGTTTTCAAAATTCTGGAAACGAATTTCATCACCTGATAGGCAAATAAAACATGGATTACTTTAGAAAACAAATTAAAAAGCATATAGTTGTTACGTTTTGCGCTTTTTAATTAATACAAATGATTTGTAAAGGCATGTACCACGTCATCTTCACTGAAAATTTCCACCGATAACTTTTATGTATTAAGACTCTTTCGTGAAAGTTTCAAAGTAATTGACAGAACTTTGCACTGTAAGGAGTCATTTGAAAGTTAAGGAGCACTGAAACAAAACGAATTGCTTTTAGACTGCACTCCAGTGTTGCCTGGCACTTCGATAATTTTAGCATTCAAGTATATTTATGAACAAAATCAGTATTTTAACTCTCTCTGTGTACCTAGTAGGTGGAGAAGGTATTGCATTCCACGTAAAAACTTCGATACCGAGATTTCACCCTGAATACATGTTTTGAGGGTCCATGAGTACAAAAACATTTTTGCAAAAAGGCCCGTATGTGTTTCTGTGAACAGCATAACTTGTCGGATAAATACCAAACTTGGTGTTTAGTAACTTGCAAAGATGCGACACGAAGAATTTCAAGAAAATCCCCTAATTCAAACTAACCTTTACATGGAACATTTTTCGATATTTTCGATTTTATAAAAAATGGCTCTAATGATATGATTGAAATACCATACATTAAATATATTTACATGACAAATTAAATGTATATCTTGAATTTTCTGGGAATAGCTTTTGAAGTCCTCTTTATTCGGAAGGAATTTTGTATCATCCTGTATAACTGGTAAACGTGCTGCACCATAAATGTATATCCCTTTCAGACATACAATTTACTTAAAATAATTTTTTTGGCTTAAGCCATTTCCGAGATATTCGTTATTAATGGTTCGAATTGCCATTCTTTAAGTCTTGACGATGTTCAATTGTTTCTCGCGATGTCATGGAAACAGTATGGAATTTTAAGGCAGCATATAGCGTCCAGTTGTTAGACATTTGACTATCGCTGTTCTCATTGTATCTATAATGAAATGTGTAATGCAGCTGTTTCTGTAAAGGTTTATTTGGATTAAAATGAAATAGATAGCAAAATAAACTTTCATTGGAATATTTGTGTACACATTAATGAGCGATTGGCATGTGAATGTAACACATCAGATTTCTTTAATTAGAGGAGACCTCAATATGAGTTTTCTATGAAATCTGTATGTTATAATACCTATATCTATTACAGGTAGGTAGTAGGGAAAATATTATGTCGAGCTATTAATTAAATTCCTGACATTTTGGAAATATTTCAGATTTGTAGCCACGTGGATGTACAAATGTAAAGTTACTAAACAGCTCCGTGATGTCACGTGACTTTAATCCTAAGCTCGTCATTAAATCCACTCATTAGAGTGGAATCAGATTTCTGAAAGCACCTTCTGCCTTTTAAGTACAACGTTCACCTTTTTGTTTTGCTGCACTGTTTGCTTTGTGATTAACATAACATTGTTTACGTTGTAATCAAGGTGAACGCGTTCTTTGATGTTACGACAGCCCTGTTAGTTTCGTCCTGTTGTCATGGAAACGCGTCAAAGGGACGGCAACATTCAATAAGCAATCCTAGCATTATATGCGCGGGTGTCATAACGGCCAACGAAGATACTCTTATTTCTAGTAGGCCGCGAATGCGTGCTTAGCTTGTTCCAATTCCCTCTTAACCCTCAAGCTTTCTGCAATTTCGTTATTTCTCTAACATGTTGCAAGTAGGTAGGGAATGTATTCCATTCCATCCAAAAATTCCTACCAGATTTCATCAGAAATACATGTTTTGAGGACCCCTGAATCCAAAAGAAAAGAAAAAAAAATCTGATGTGTTACACTTACATGACTTTCTCTACTCTTGTACAAACTATTTTTACAAACGCTTATTCTCCATATGCTTCATGTTAATCGAGATGTCAATCTTATTGCTAATTTTCTTGTAGATGCAAGGGGAATTGGTAGGCTTTAAGCGATGGTCAACTATTTTAAGAGCTGGTTGCTATGTGGCGTATTCCATTCTCTTTGCATTACCAGGACAAAAAAAAATTGAATAACGAATTTGAGAAAAAGTATAAGTATTGGAAAATTTAAGGGAATAACAAGCAATATCTCAAAAATGGTTCATTCAACAACAAAAATGTATATGACAAATTAGGTGTTTTAACGCGATCTACATGTTTTGTGTAGTAAACTTTTGTCTCTTATGGTTTACCAGTTATGCAAAAGTCGTTCACAATGAAGAATACTTTTGGAGACATTCCCAGAAAATTCGAGATATACATTTCATTTGTCATGAAAATATCTTAGACATATGATATTTTAATCAAAATCGTTAGAGCCATTTTTGAGAAAAATAAAATTTTCGAAAAATGTTCCGTGTAAAGGATAATCTGGGGTGGGGGGATTTTCTTGAAAACCGTCGTGTCGCATCTCTGGAAGATACTGAACCTAAATACCAAGTTTGGTGTTTATCTGACTGTTCGTTTCTGAGTTATGCTCTTCACAGACACACACACACACACACACACACACACACAGACATGTTTCCAAAAATGCTTTTTTTTTATTCGGGGGCCTCAAAACATGTATTTCCGGTGAAATCTCGGTATTGAATTTTTGGGTGGAATGCAATACTTCCACTACTTACGTTACGTAGTAGAGAAAGTAAAAATGAAATGTGCGATAAATATCAAAGCTGGTATTAAAGTTCAGTGTCTTCCCAGGATGCTACATGGAGATTCTCAAACTACCCTATCCATGGATCACTTTTGGGAATTTAATTTTCAAAAAATGGCTAACGATTTTGATTAAAATACCATATATTAAAGATATTTACACGACAAATAAAATGTATATCTTGAATTTTCTGGGAATAGCCTGTGAGGTCCTCTTCATTCGGAAGAAATTTTGTATAATTGATGAACCGTAAGAGATGGACAAAATCATACAACACAAAAAAATGGAGATGTCGAGCGGGATGTCTGTGATGGGAGGTTCGGGTTCAAATTCCTTTGCCCGACCAATCTGCTGGATTTTTTCGTGGTTTCTGTCAGTTGCCAGGGTAAACACCGAATAGGATATTTAATATCACGACACAAAGTTCCACCTTAAGTCTAAAAGAATAATAAAATTGAAAATATACGGTAATAGCGAATGCTCCGTCATATCCACAGATAATGAAAACAGAGACTGGCGGACACCCTAGTACCATATGCCTGCACGTGTAGAGCAAGAGGTACAGTTGCCTAGCACTAAGGTCTCTGTGGACACATGTAGAAGCTGTCATCTGCCTATGACAGAAGCAGAGGTGCAGTTGCCTAGCACTAAGGTCTCTGTGGACACATGTAGAAGCTCTCATCTGCCCATCACAGAAGCAGAGGTGCAGTTGCCTAGCACTAAGGTCTCTGTGGACACATGTAGAAGCTCTCATCTGCCCATCACAGAAGCAGAGGTACAGTTGCCTAGCACTAAGATGTCTGTGGACAGATGTAGAAGCTCTCATCTGCCCATCACAGAAGCAGAGGTACAGTTGCCTAGCACTAAGGTCTGTGGACACATGTAGAAGCTCTCATCTGCCCATCACAGAAGCAGAGGTGCAGTTGCCTAGCACTAAGATGTCTGTGGACACATGTAGAAGCTCTCATCTTCCCATCACAGAAGCAGAGGTACAGTTGCCTAGCACTAAGGTCTCTGTGGACACATGTAGAAGCTCTCATCTTCCCATCACAGAAGCAGAGGTACAGTTGCCTAGCACTAAGATGTCTGTGGACACGCGACGAAGAGGTAGTGTGGTGCAGGGATGAGACCTAGAAGACTAACTGTCCGCCACACACTGAGCTACGAGGTATCTCATAACATCTGTCGCGATATCACCACGTAGTTAGAAAACAAATTGCTCATCCCTGTGGTGTAGAGGTAGCATGTCTCCCTCACATTTAAGAGGTCCCGAATTCGAATCTCGGTTAGGATGAGTTACCCGGATAAGGTTTTTTACGGGAAGTTTCCCTTATCTTGAAATATGAATGTCGGGTAACTCTAAGCTTTATTGACCCCTGGCTCATTTGAGCATCATTTCACCCATCGTCCGATATGACCCAATCAGATAAAGGACGGTAATACGCCCCGCAAAATTGGAAAACTCATTAAAGGACACAGCTACATGAAAGTATTCAATAAAGTCATTTCTGGAAATGTTTATCTTGATAAATATAAAGTAGTTAGAAGAATGAGCCTTTGTTGGAATATTTTGTTGAAGAACGAGTAGACAAAGTGATGTGAAATGTAACACATCCTATTTTTATTTTAGTTGGCAATGAAACCATTCGTATTGTCTCAAATACCAAACATTTGTATCAACATTAGGCAATGCATGTATAAAATAATAATCGATATGTTCAATAATCGGTATGCCAACTTGGGTTCCCTATAAATTCAACACTCAACCTGAACTATTAATATACAATAGTTATAGTTTTCTGTTAAACGCATCTTGGTGAATCAATGAGAATTGGTTGCAAACTTGAAGTACAAACAAACATTAGACATTTATTTTGAAAGTTCATGACTTCCTGCATATTTTATGTGTGATGAATCAGTAAACAATGTGTTTTACTCTTCTCCACTCACCAAATTTGCATTAATCTCTCTTAGGTTTGTGCTTCAGCCTCTTTCAATAATTCTAAAGGAATCTCTTCCATTTCAGCCGAACTACGATGGCGATACTGAACATTTTTAGAATGCCATGTTTCTAAAATCAAATGAAGTTTGTTTATATTCGACAACTAGTTTCTAATCTTTTCTGAGTTGATTGTCGTGTAGTTTGTTGAAATTGTTCTAATAGTTTGTTAATTATCATCATTTAAACATTTTGTGTTCATCCAAAAATTAATTTGACTAGAGAGTCTATCTGGACTGTGATTTTTTAGGATTTTAAACTGTCATTAACGCCGAAACAATGCGAAGATCGCCTTAAAAATTCATTTGGCGAAGAAGTCCCATCTAAGACAATTTATAATTGGTACAGCGAATTCAAAAGACATGAGTTTTTACTTTCTCTACTACGTATGGTAAGTAGGGGAAGTATTGTATTTCACCCAAAAATTCAATACCGAGATTTCACCGGAAATACATGTTTTGAGACCCTCTGAATCCAAAAAAAGCATTTTTGGAAACATGTCCGTGTGTGTGTGTATGTCTGAACAGCATAACTAAGAAACGAACAGTCGGATAAACACCAAACTTGGTATTTAGGTTCAGTATCTTCCAGAGATGCGACACGAAGGTTTTCAAGAAAATCCCCCCACCCCAGATTACCCTTTACATGGAACATTTTTCGAAAATTTTAAGTTTCTCAAAAATGGCTCTAACGATTTTGATTAAAATATCATATGTTTAAGATATTTTCATGACAAATAAAATGTATATCTTGAATTTTCTGGGAATGTCTCCAAAAGTATTCTTCATTGTGAACGAATTTTGCATAACTGGTAAACCATAAGAGATAGACAAAATTTTACTACACAAAAAATGTAGATCGCGTTAAAATACACAATTTATGTCATATACATTATTTGGTTGAGTGAACCATTTTCGAGATATTGCTTATTATTCCCTTAAATTTTTCAGGACTTATTTTCTCAAATGGGAATTCGTTATTCATTTTTTTGTCTTGGATATGCAAAGAGTATTAATCTGTGGCAAAGAGAATAGCAACCAGCTATTAAGAGATATGTATATACTTAAAGGCTACTGTATTTCTATATTGCCCTTGCAAATACAAAACAAGGGGAACATAGTACGCCTTAAGCTATAGTCAAATGCTTTTAGAACTGGTCGCTATGTGTAAAATGTATTTCTCTTTGCATGCCAAAATATCGTTTCTGCAAATGTTTATCTCGATTAATATGAAATAAATGGAGAATAAGAGTTTGTAAAAATAGTTTGTACAAGAGTAGAGAAAGTCATGTGAGTGTAACACATCAGATTTTTTTTCTTAGTGATGAATTTCGTGAAGAACGCCCAAGAACTGCTGTTGCTGATGAAAATATTGCCGCTGTTCGAGCAATGCTTGAAGATCGACGGTCATCTTATGAATTTATTCGGGCGGCAAAATATTTAAATCAAAGTTAGACATGAGAAAACTTTGTCGATGGATTCCATATAAACTGACCTCGGATCAAAACAACGCATTGATTGGTGCGGAAAAGCTCTGGAAAAATTGCAAGGCGGCATTTCAATTTTGGTTTGGAATATCGTTACTGGTGATACATTTTGGGTTTATTGTTATGAACCAGAAAAGAAAAGTCAGTCGGCTAAATGGGTCTTTCGTACAGAACCTAAGCCTACAAAAGTGCGACGGATTCACAGTTCTAGCAAGAAGATGGTTGCTAGTTTTTTTTTCTAAAGCGGGCCACATTGCTACTATAGCATTAGAAAGTAGACGTACCGTTACTACCGATTGGTATGTAAATATCTGTTTACAGTAAAGTTTTGAAAAGTTCGTGGAAAACGCCCAAAAGGGAAAATAATGTTACATCATGGCAATGCATCGTCGCATACACCAAAACTAAGTATCTGGATGCCTTAAAGGTCAGCACCATTGACACTCCACCATACAGCCCTGACCTAGCGCCTTGTGATTTCTTTTTGTTTCCAGAAATTAAAGATAAAATGCGTGGAATTACTTTTTCGTTATCAGATGAAGCAGTGCAACATAATAAACCTGGCTTCTGAAGTGCTGCCTCAGGAAGAGTGGCTTCATTGCTTTTAGGACTGGTTTCATCGAATGCAAAAATGTATTGAAGTTAAAGAGGAATATTTTGAAAAACAATATAATCATTTTATTTTTAAAAACCAATATTTGTTTGATTTTGTAAATAATTTGAGTGTCGCCCTCGTATTAACCCCTTCATTCATTTTATAACACGCTTGACATTGTAAACAACTAAGCAAGATTCTCTCTGTCGTTATGAAACCATGACGTAAGCTTTACTTTCTCTGCTACGTGCGTAGAAGACAGAGGAAGTGTTGCATTCCATCCAAACATTTGATATCGGCATTTCACCGGAAATAGACGTTTTGAGGGATCTGTTAAATACCAAACTTCGCATTTAAGTTCAGTATCTTCCAAAACGCGACATGAAAATGTTTAAGAAAATCCCCCAGCCCAAACTACCCTATACATAGAGTTATTTAAGTGACAAATAAAATGTCACCCGGATGGAAAAAATGGGAGACAATTTTCATGGTTCCCAGCACGAATAGTCCTATCTTTTCAATGTTTTCGCTAAATGAAGATACAAATGTAGCTTCCTTTGTTATTTTAGCGACAGAAATGTAAAAGAGCCATCCCTGTGTTTATTGTTCGATGAGAGGCATGTTGGAGGAGTTTCAATATGGATGGGAAATTTGAGTAAAACTACTGTGAGGGTGCTGAAGGAAGAGGGAGCGGAAAGTGTTGGTGGGAAGCAATGAAGTTTTTCAGCACGAACGGGCTTGTCAAGATAATTTTATGGTATAATAGTAGATTATGATACAGGGGATAAAAGTGGGCTTTTATTTTGCGAGTAGGAGTCCTACAAGGCCCCCCCAAATAGGTTTTAACAAGTGTTGCATATACTATGTTTTAGACAGCGCTCGTATTTATAAAATATCAATAATATTGTATCCATTCCTGAAACTAACACGTATCACGTGTAGAACACGTTCTTGAAACAAGAGAAATGGCGTTAAAAAGCGAAATGTTTGAGGTTTTGTTGATTCGCTAGCAGTCATTTTGTGTGAAATTATTTTCACCATTGCCTTATACCAGCCAATGAATCGATCAAATGCTATATCACATTGCTTTCTGCATTTTTTGGGGGGTTAAGTACTTCTAGTGTTATTCTTCCTGCTGCTTCTGCAATTTCACTTAGATAAAAGAGTAACGTTTTAGATCAAAGAAAGCTATCAATATAGGGTATAGGTTGTGAACAGATAATACGAGCGCTATCAGAAATTAATCATGTGAAACGACACAATGAAAAGCGAAACCTAATCAAACCAAGTCGAGTTATTAAACGTGTGCAAATACAAGGGGTAAATGCCATGTGAATAGACTTGAAATCGAAGTTGTCACAATGCAGATTATCGCAGTAGTGCGTGACATAAGAACTACCACCCCTCAACGGGTGTTCCTATTCACTATTGGCGGGGATGGTTGGTGTTGTGAACCTTCACAACAGCTATACAGCCTTTTGTACAAGGCCCTAAGACCGCATGGCACTTAGTTGCTAAGGGCGCCACACAGAGGTGCTAATGTAAATAGTTAAATCAATAAAGCAGAGATGGCGCCACCGTGCTAATTGCAGTGGACTAATGAGCCACATGCTCCGGTATAAAATTGAGAGGGAACCAGCCATGAGTCAGTCAATGCATGCACTCAACCAGGCAACACCTCTCTTGCTATATCGCACGGTTATGCCTCCCAAGTGAAAGTGTAAACTCGAGTCATTCATTCTCCCTCTTCAGCCTTCCTCAATCATAGGGTGACCCTGTCTTAAGCTGACGATCCGGTTCTGCATCTCCGAGCTGATCAGGTTAAACCCTGACAGCGTGTCTTGATGCAGATCTGCGGAGCCAACTGAGGCAAAGGCGTCCTGTTCTCCTTTGTGAGACTTCGTGTGGTAGATCTTTTGTATTTGTTAAATATTTGTTGAACAAATGTAAAAACCTTGTTGTGTTACATTCACATTACTTTCTCTAAGCATTCTTTAACAAACAACAATTTATTCTTCTATATACTTCATATTGAGATAAAACATTTGCATTTCCTTGTAGGTACAAGGGGAATAAAGGAATACAGTAGACGAGCGATAGTCAAATTTTTTAAGAGCGGTTTGCTCTGTGATAACTTTGAAATTCCGTTCTCTTTGCATGGACAGGAGAGAAAAACGAATAACGATTTTCCTCTTGAGGAAAGTTCTAAGTATTCGAAAATTCAAACCAATAACAAAGAATATCTCGTAAATGGTTAATGCCACAAAAATAAATAAGCAAATAAATTGACATATTTTGTGTGCTTTAACGAGATCTACAATTTTTGTGTAGTAAGACTTTGTGTACCTCTTATGGTTTATCAATTTCACAAGTGTCATTCAGAGTTCAGAGGCCAGAAAATTGAAGATATACATTTTATTTGTCATGGAACCATGTTAGATATTTAATTAAAATCGTTAAGAGCCTTTTTTGAAGAAATCAAACCATTCGAAAAAATTTTCATGTAAACGGTAATTTGGGATGGATTGGATTTTCTTGAAAATATCCTGGCTGAACTTAAATACCAAGTTTGGCATTTATTCAACTTTTTGTTTTTGAGTTATGCTGTGTATAGATATATGGACCTTTTGAGCTTCTTTTGGTTTCATAGGGCCTCAAAACATGTATTTATGGTGAAATCTCGTGGAATTTTGGGTGGAATGCAACATTTCCTCTACTTTAGTTGCGTAGTAGGGAAAGTAAAAATTAGGTTTCATTGAATCACCCTGTATGTCGAAAGCCTATAATTGATCTGAATTGCAATCCCCAACACCTGAAAAGCCTCCAAAAGCCATGTTTACGAACAAAGCATTGTTGCCCATAAACAAGAACGAGCCTGTGTTCGTTACCATGGAAACATTTAACCGTTTCCATGGTAACCAAGTCGAGGAAGGAAAGAAGAAGTGAGGTTATGGTAGGATATTTCTGGCCTCAGCATTCACGTGTCATGTTTTATTCATGGCGCTCGCTACTGGAGGAAGAATTGCTGTGGTGCTGACGTAAAAAAGAAGGGCTGAAGTCCGGCTGGGAACGCTGCCAGGCAAATCGAGTTGTAACCCCGGCTGGCTCATCAGCATGCACCTCCTATGCCAGCGTTTCCATTTCAAATTGTCCGCACGCGCCGTCTATAATAACGCGTTGTAACCCTAAACTTTGAAACATCGGAATTTTATGCTGTTGTTAGCCTGTACGGCGACTCCACTTTAAACATTTTGGCATTTAAGAGAAACTTCGAAATACTACTAATATATACAGAAAAAAAATAGATTACAGTACACGTGATCTGCCATTCTTCAAAGTTTCCTTCTCTACCACTTACCTACAGTGTTTTTCCTTCACACTGGCCTCCACAACTCGGACTCCCGCAATCGCCTCACGCTTTCATATTTACAGTTACAGAAGTATCCACATATTTCTGACATCTCAGGAAACTTTCATTCACACCCGAGAGTTCAGTACCCGAAGTTGTGTGAATTTGTCGTCCGATAATTTCTTTTAGTTCTTCCAATGTATGGGGTTTGTTGCACACAACTTATTTTTAAAGTTCCCCCTAGATGAAAACCCACACACAGTTAAATCAGGAAACCGTGAGGGCCACAATTCTTTAAAGTTGCCCTATCTTAAAACATTTCCTCAATTAAATTTAATGACTCATCAGCTGTGTGCGGGTAGCAAGTCTTGTTGGAAAAATCCAGACTGACACTGAATAATGGTGTCATTCCTGTACCTCTTTGCATTTATTGTTTCGTCAAAAAATGTAGGTCCTATTATTCTGTATGCATTTACTGCACACCAATTTTCGCGTCATGCAAGGGAATCTCGTGTATAAAATCGGGTTTATCTGTACTCCAATATCTGTTATTTTGCGACGAAGCATAGCCGTATAACTGGAAACGTCCTTCTTTAGACAAGAATATTAAGCGTGGGCCAATTACTGTATCATTTCATAAAATCCAGTTACAGAAATTTACCCGACTCTGATGATCAAATGAATAATAAGGTGTGTGTAACAAACCCCGTACATTGTAACAATTAAAAGAAAACATCAGGCGAGAAATTCACTCAGTTTCGGATATTGAACTCTCGGGTGTGAATGAAAATTTCCAACATATCTTATGATAAGGAATGTACTTATCATTGTAATTGTAACTATGAAAGTGTGAGGCGTTAACTTTTTGGGCGGGAGTTCGACTGCGGCGGCCGACATGCGAGCAGCCATGTGCTGGCCAGTGTGAAGGAAAAGCGCTATATAATAAGTAGAGGGAGTATTGAATATCATCCAAAAAATCTGATGTGTTACACTCACATGACTTTCTCTACTCTTGTATAAACTAGTTTTACAAACGCTTATTCTCCATCTACTTCATGTTAATCGAGATAAACATTTGCAGACTCTATCTTATTGCTAATTTTCTTGTAGATGTAAGGGGAATATATATTTACAAGGGCAATTTGGAAATACAGTAGCCTTTAAGCACATACATATCTCTTAATAGCTGGTTGCTAGGTGCAGCACAATTCGCTTTCCCACATATTAATACTCTGCATATCCAAGACAAAAAAATGAATAACGAATTCCCATTTGAGAAAATAAGTATTGAAAAATTTAAGGGAATAACAAGTAATATCTCGAAAATGGTTCACTCAACAAAAAAGATGTATATGACATAAATTGTGTATTTTAACGCGATCTACATTTTTTGTGTAGTAAAATTTTGTCTCTCTTATGGTTTACGAGTTATACAAAAGTCGTTCACAATAAAGAATACTTTTGGAGACATTCCCAGGAAATTCAAGATATACATTTTATTTGTCATAAAAGTATCTTAAACATATGATATTTTAATCAAAATCGTTAGAGCCATTTTTGAGAAAATTAAAATTTTCGAAAAATCTTCCATGTAAAGGGTACTCTGGGGTGGGGAGGATTTTCTTGAAAACCTTCGTGTCTCATCCTTGGAAGATACTGAACCTAAATACGAAGTTTGGTGTTTATCCGACTGTTCGTTTCTGAGTTATGCTGTTGACAGACACACACACAGACAGACACACAGACACACACACGGACATGTTTCCAAAAATGCTTTTTTTTGGATTCAGGGGGTCTCAAAACATGTATTTCCAGGGAAATCTCGGTATCGAATTTTTAGGTGGAATACAATACTTCCCCTATTTACTATACGTAGTAGAGAAAGTAAAAATAGTTATCAAGATTTCTCCGAAAATACTTGTTGAGGTTCTCTGGAGAGGGGGGGGGGAGATTTTTTTTTTTTAGAAAAAGGTACGCGTGTGCGTACTGTTCGTATAACTGGAAAACCGAAAGTCGGTTAAACACAACAATGGATGAAATGAGTGTCTTTTAAATTTCATGCAGATATCTTTAATGACTTTTTGAGAAAAACATTTTATTCTCCTTTTATTGCACTAATTAATCAGGTGTTGAATGCAATGCGTGGAAATGCTAATATTAAAAAAAATAAAAATACGCCACATTATTTATATACTAATACACAAAATTGGCATATGCAAATTTTTTCCCCCCTTCTGGATGTTTGAGGGGAAAAAAGTTTTAACCCTTTAAATATAGTTTTTGTAACAATTTATCTTCAATGGTGAAACTAATTATGTCATATCTTGAGCAATTTAAAAGTGTAGCAAAAACCATATACCAGTTTTTAAACTTGATTCTCTCTGAGTTTTGCTGACATTTTTTTGAACAAGATTGGTTACAAGCTATATCGTGTGGAATATTTTTAATGTGCAAAAGTTTACGAAAAGCCGAAGTGGAGTAAAAGGCATTGGAAACAAATACAGGTCGTTAGGCCGCGTGCTCTTGATCACGTGTTGAAGCTTTAAAAGTCTCTTGAGAGTAAAATATTTGGAGCTAAAAGTTCAAAGTATTTCTTTGGACATAAAAACTAATTTTAGATTTTTTTGTTTTAAATTGTTTACCAAATTTCATTTATCGGTACCCGTAAATTTATCGTCTTACAAAGATGTCACATGAAGATTTTTGAGAAAATACCCCCACTCCAAAGTATCCTTTTACCTGGATTTTTTTCTTTTTTCCCCTAAAAACGGCTCTACCGATTTTGATTAAAATATTGTGACGCAGCGGCTATGGCTCAAGGTTATCGGAGGTCAGCGCCGGGCTCCCGCCAGCCTAAACACCGTAAGCGCTACCGCCAGACAACCAGAATCTTCTGGATGTTTTCCCTCTCTGGAACGTTCTGTAACTCTGCGGAAGTTTCCAACGACTATAATAGCGAGCGCTTTTACAAGTGGCCAGTCAGTGAATTACGTAGTGAGCGAGTACGAGTGCGTTTCTGGCGAAAAGTGCTGTTCTCCGAGCGAGTTGGAGACGACTGCTGTGACGTGCAGTGAGTGTTGCTACAGAGCGAGAGATAGTAGAAGCGTTGTGCTTACTCTCTAGCGAGTGAACATCCGCAAGAAGAGACTACGTTCGAAGAAAGTGAAGTGATAGTGAAAACAAAATGAAGTGACAGGGGGAATTGAACTGTTCACTTTAGTGAAGTGGCAGCGTGAAGTCCTAGTAAAACAGTGACAGTGAAAATTGGAAAAAGTTACAATGTATTGAAGATATTTACATGTCAGATAAAATGGTTATATTGAATTTTCGAGGATTAGCCTGTGCAGTCCTCTTCTTTTGGAAGGAATTTATATACCTGACTGGTAAACCATAAAAGCTACACAAAATCACACTACACACAAAAAGGTGGAACTCTTTAATACACACAATTTATTTCAAATAAATTATTTGTGACAACCATTTTTGGTATATTCGTTATTATTGATTGTAATTTTCAGCACTTTGTCGTTTTTACTTTTTGTACCACGTACTTGAAGGTATTGCATTCCACCAAAATCTTTCATATCAAGATTTCACCGGAAATACATGTTCTCAGGCACCCTGAATTCAAAATATCTGCGTTTGTGAACATAACCCAAAACATCTGATGTGTTACACTCACATGACTTTCCCTACTCTTGTACAAACTATTTTTACAAACGCTTATTCTCCATATGTTTCATGTTAATCGAGATGTTAATCTTATTGCTAATTTTCTTGTAGATGCAAGGGGAATTGTTAGGCTTTAAGCGGTAGCCAAATATTTTAAGAGCTGGTTGCTATGTGGAGTATTCCATTCTCTTTGCATTACCAGGACAAAAAAAAAATGAATAACGAATTTGAGAAAAAGTATAAGTATTGGTAAATTTAAGGGAATAACAAGCAATATCTCGAAAATGGTTCACTCAACAAAAAAATTGTATATAACATAAATTGTGTATTTTAAAGCGATCTACATTTTTTGTGTAGTAAAATTTTGTCTATCTCTTATGGTTTACCAGTTATGCAAAAGTCGTTCACAATGAAGAATACTTTTGGAGACATTCCCAGAAAATTCGAGATATACATTTTATTTGTCATGAAAATATCTTAAACATATATTATAATCAAAATCGTTAGTTATTTTTGAGAAAATAAAAATTTTCGAAAAATGTTCCATGTAAAGGGTAATCTGGGGTGGGGGGATTTTCTTGAAAACCATCGTGTCGCATCTCTGGAAGATACTGAACCTAAATACCAAGTTTGGTGTTTATCCGACTGTTCGTTTCTGAGTTATGCTGTTCACACACACACACGCACACACGGACATGTTTCCAAAAATGCTTTTTTTTGATTCAGGGGATCTCAAAACATATATTTCCGGTGAAATCTCGGTATCGAATTTTTGGGTGGAATACAATACTTCCCCTACTTACTATACGTAGTAGAGAAAGCAAAAACAAAAGCCGGATCAACATCAAGCTTGGTATTTAAGTTCAGTGCTTTCCAAAGATGCGACACCAAGATTTTCAAAAAAATCCCCCAGCCCAAACTACCCTTTATATGGAACATTTTTCGAAATTTTTGATTATCTAAAAATGGCTCTAACAATGTTAATTAAAATACCAGACATTAAACATATTTACATGACAAATAAAAGGTATAATGACAAATAAAAGGTATATCTTGAATTTTGTGGGAATAACCTGTGAAGTCCTCTTCATTCGGAAGTAAATTTATATAGTCCTATAATGACTTGTAAACGTTAAACGATAGACGAAAATGCACTACACAAAAAATATCTCTTTAAAACACACGATTTAATTCAAATAACCTTTTTTTGTAGCATAAGCCATTTCCGTTATTAATGTTTGGAATTGTTCAATACTTAGCCATTGTTTTTAAGTCCTGTCAACATTCAGTTGTTTCTCGCGATGTCATAAAACAGTATGGAATTTTAAGGCCAGCATATTAACGTTCAGTTGTTAAACACTTGACTATGGCTGTTCTCTTTGTATCTATAACAAAATGTGTGATGTAGCTATTTCTGCAAAGGTTTATTTTAATGAAGTAGATAGAAAAACAAAAAAAGGACTTAAAAAAATCTGATGTGATGTATTCACATGATTTTCTTTACCTGTATCTTTATTAGTGGGTGTACAAACTATTCTTACTAAAGTTTATTTTTATATCTGCTATATTTTAACCCAAATAAAAGAAGGCGACGCACCTAAAGATTCCCATCATATTTTGGGACCTTCATTTGTTTGGTTTTTCGTTCTACTCCGTGCCAAAAGCTCTGAATATTTTGCTAGTTGCGCTGAACGTCTGCACACGGTGGATGAAGGAAGTAATAACTAGGTTGTTCCTCTACCTGGAAGCGGTAGGCCTTATGAAGACAAGGGGCAGAGACCGGTTACGCCCACGTGGCAATTTATTTCTCCTTTGTTTTGGCTTAATTAACCGTTAAAATGCCATTGCGGTGGCCATAAAGCGGGCTGCATTGTGAGACGGCAGCCGCCGAGCCTCTGTGCCAAAATTTGGTGCAGTAGATACAGGAATTCTATTGCGAAAGAATTAAACTTGCCGATAGGAAAACTCTTCGGGTGTAGGCATGGGCAGAAAACGACGTAAAGGAATGCTGAGAGACTCTTTAACTCGTGGGAATGCAACACATCGCTTTTTTTACTTTCTCTACTACGTATAGTAAGTAGGGGAAGTATTGTATTCCACCCAAAAATTCGATACCGAGATTTCACCGGAAATACGTGTTTTGAGACCCTCTGAATCCAAAAAAAAGCATTTTTGGAAACATGTCCGTGTGTGTGTGTGTGTGTGTGTGTGTGTGTGTGTGTGTGTGTGAACAGCATAACTCAGAAACGAACAGTCGGATAAACACCAAACCTGGTATTTAGGTTCAGTATCTTCCAGAGATGCGACACGAAGGTTTTCAAGAAAATCTCCCCCACCCTAGATTACCCTTTACATGGAACATTTTTTGAAAATTTTAATTTTCTCAAAAATGGCTCTAACGATTTTGATTAAAATATCATATGTTTAAGATATTTTCATGACAAATAAAATGTATATCTTGAATTTTCTGGGAATGTCTCCAAAAGTATTCTTCATTGTGAACGACTTTTGCATAAGTGGTAAACCATAAGAGATAGACAAAATTTTACTACACAAGAAATGTAGATCGCGTTAAAATACACAATTTATTGCATATACATTCTTTTTGTTGAGTGGACCATTTTCGAGATATTGCTTGTTATTACCTTACATTTTTCAGGACTTATTTTCTCAAATGGGAATTCGTTATTCATTTTTTTGTCTTGGATATGCAAAGAGTATTAATCTGTGGCAAAGAGAATGGTGCTGCACCTAGCAACCAGCTGTTAAGATATATGTATGTGCTTAAAGGCTACTATATTTCTATATTGCCCTTGCAATTACAAAACAAGGGGAACATAGTACACCTTAAGCGATTGTCAAATATTTTAGAACTGGTCGCTATGTGTAAAATGTAATTCTCTTTGCATGTCAAAAGATCGTTTCTGCAAATGTTTATCTCGATTAATATGAAATAGATGGAGCATAAGAGTTTGTAAGAATAGTTTGTACAAGAGTAGAGAAAATCATGTGAGTGTAACACATCAGACTTTTTCTGTCCTGGACATGCAAAGAGAATGGAATACTCCACATAACGACCAGCTCTTAAAATATTTGACTATCACTTAAAGCCTATAATATGTTCCCCTTGCATCTACAAGAAAATTTGCAATAAGATTAACATCTCGATTAACATGAAGCATATGGAGAATAAGAGTTTGTAAAAATAGTTTGTACAAGAGTAGAGAAAGTGATGTGAGTGTAACACATCAGATTTTTTTCTCTTGGCCTGCAGAGAGGACGGAAATTCAAGCACTTCACTATTGCTTAAGTCTAGCTTACTCCCCTTGTATACTATTAATGTTATAAAGAGGGAGAGGGTGTGTGCGTGGTTAATGGTGGTAATGTCGAAAACCACTCAACAGACTTTGTTAATTATTGCACCATTGGAAAGCTCAATTCGTTCTGACGGACATGGGCTATAAAGCACCTTCTAATTTCACTTCATAAAGTACTAAAACATTAAAAAGGATTTACAAAGTGCTTGTACTTCAATACGAACACTTTGGAGTAATAGAAGGTCTTGACTTTTAGCTGAGAATGTCATGGACTAGAAAATAAAATAGTTGCTGCACTCCGCAGAGTATGAAAACAAAAGCCAGTTACATTTTGTAGCAATCTTCCAATCCAATAAAAGTGAAGCTAAGTAAAACACTGTTTTGCCAATTTCATCACGAGTGAATCACTACTCGACCTCTGAGAACACACTCGTGATATGTTAGAGCCAGAGTTCTTCCAGCACCTAAGTGATTCAGTGCCTAGACGGCGAAATCATGTATTGGACAAGAATGGAGATTGGACAGATTATTAAAATAAAGTCTAGTAAATGTGTCCTCTTTGAGAGTAGAAAGTATAGTGTCTTTCAACAAGAGTGTCCTTTGAACGTAAATAAAACACGTTCTATAAATGCTAGAGGTTCATTTCTTTTTATTTTGGAACATAATTAATGCCAGTAGGTGTGGAAGAGAACATCAGTTAAGTGACCGCCGCAACTTCGTTGAGTTGCGCGTATACGGTTGACCCAGACAGAAATGCAATGACAGAAGAACGTAATTTAGGTCCAACTTCACGAATAACACGCGTGATGTTATTCATAAGATAATTTACTGTTTCTGGCTTGTTGACATAAACTCGAGATTTAACATAACCCCACAAGAAGTAATCCAACGGCGTTAAATCACATGACCTAGGGGTGCAGTTAACATCACCAGCACGGGAAATGATGAAACCTCTGAACTTCTCCTTCAAAAGATCGATTGTTTCGAGAGCAGTATGACATGTGTCACCATCTTGCTGGAACCAGATGTTTCTGAGATCCATACCATCCAATTGAGGCCAAAAATAGTCCCTTATAAGAGCCCGGTATCTTTCTCCATTGACAGTTAGAGCTTCTCCGTCTTCATCTTGGAAAAAATATGGAACAATGATTCCACCATCCCAAAATCCACACCACACAGTAACCTTTTGGGGATGAAGTGGTCGTTCTTGAATCTACATTGGATTGTGATTGCTCCAATAGTGGTAATTCTGTTTGTTAACACAATCATCCATCCAAAAGTGGGCTTCGTCGCTGAAGATGATTTTTCGACAAAAATCCGGGTCAGCTTCCAATTACACCATAGCCCAGTCAGGGTATACACGGCGCAACCTATGGTCGTTGGGCTTTAGTTCTTGAGTTAACACCATTTTGTAAGCGTGAAAATTAAGTTCAAATGCAGAATTCGCCAAGTTGTGCTCGGCGAAAGCCCCAATTCTTGCGCTCGACGAGCAATTGATTTGTTTCCGTTCTCGCGTACACTCTCACGAACGGCGCCTATGTTTTCGTTGGAGCGCTTACGTCGATTGCGTACAGGCGTTCTTTGATCGCTGACAGAACCACTTCTTTCAAATGTATCGAATCAAACGCCGAATCGTTCTCTCGCAGGGACGATTATGCAAACCGTAAACTTCACGCAATACACGGAAGGTTTGGCGAGCAGATCTATATTTTGATAATAAATTTTCACAATTTCTACCTGTTGCTGAATGCTGTAACGTTCCATGGCTATTTGTCAATAACAACTGTAACCACATGAACAAAATGACTGCTGTAACTCAATAACAACGGCAGATGTTAAAGATAGGACACTCTTGTTGAAAGACCCTATGTGATGTATTTCAGTTTTACATTATGTTGCCTTTAATATATTTTTTCCTGGAGATATACTAGTGCAAAACACGGTTTCATTTAGTTATGTATTATTTTAACATGGTTATTATATGTAAGTGATGATGAATAAAGCTGTTGCTCAATGTTATATATTCATATGTGAATAATCTAGAACTGTGCTCGTAAAACAGGAAGCCACTGCATGCGCAAAAAAGCAAACATACACACACTCACACCTCCTCCTTGGTATAGATACATATTGCACCTGTGAAGGCTAGCAGAATGCCTCCCAAAGTTGCAGTGACGGATAATTGGAAGCTGATTTACAAATTGTGTACTCGATTTTGTACTTTGAGTATATAAACTGTTTAAATACTGTGCTGACCTTAATGAGGACAGCTGAATAATCAAACGACTTCAGTGTCAATGTAAACCGACATGATGTGCTCAACCCAGCGGAATTATTCAGGGCAGAGGTTTTACTAAAATGGTGTGTTCTTTTGTAGTCACGTGACTTTCTGTATTCACTCTTCTACAAACTATTTTTACAAAAGCTTAATATTCTTGTTAAGGGGAGGTTGTTAGGCTTATCCTCGCAATGCTAATTTTACCTACTTTAAATCCCGTTTTCTTGGGAACCACCAAATCTAGAGCAATGGAACTTTACACATTAACAGTTTGACTCTCCCTCCATTTACTGACTTTTTTTATTGCAACTTAATTCCTTAATAAATGTGTTTTAAGATTTTTTTTCTAGATTGGCAATTTTTTCTACATTTTCCATTGAAATAAAAAAGACCGTTGCAACTCTCACTTTGCTCTTACAGAGTTAAGAAAAAGTCAGTAAATTACTAAATAATGACTAAACAACTGATAAAAGTTTCATTATTCTAGGTCTAGTAGTTCCAGAGAAGTGTCTTAAAAACCAACTTAGCGGAAAATAACAAAAAAGTGAAATGCTACCTTCAGTACAATTCACAACCATATTCTGGTTCAGGGTGATTGTCCTCATCCTCTCTGGACCTCTTGTCGTTCCTCTGCAACAACCTAGCCTCCTTGAATTTAGTTTCTTGCTTCACTTTTGCCTTTGCTATTCTCATATTGTCAATGTGTTGAAAAATTTTCATCGCGTTCCATCCAGAATCTATTCCCATTGCTTTCACACGATCTGAGTTTCCCCCATTAAATGACAACACAGCATCTAAAGCACCTATTTGTAAAGTATCCTACCCTACAAAGACAGTTTTAGGAACTCTGGTCCACGCTACATTATTGAAGGACTCGTTTGGATTTTGAGTTTTGCCATGCAAACATTTACTTAAAGGTTCTGGGTCAGCTAGGCTCCTAAATGTGGGTTTTATTGCTTCACCTACATAATAAGGCAGTGAATGTTTGTGTTCATACCCTTCTCCAGTAGCTATTGTTTCTGTTAAATTTGCACCTTGTGGACATAGTGCATGCTGTGGCTTTTCATTTGTCGACAGTTTATTAAAGAATGTCGCCCAAACATCACCTCCTATTTATTTGCATGTCTCCTAACAGCCATGCCATAATAGTGCTGTAAGTTGTCTATTTCCTTCTCAGTTAGTCTTACCTTCCCAGAAACACTTTTACCATCACCTAGCTTTTGACCCCTGAGATCCTTTTTCAGTTTTCTAAGTGTGGTTCCCATACGCTTTTGCACGTGCCCACACATTGCAGTTTTTGAACTTGGACATCCCCATATGGTTTCTTTTCTACCACAGTTTTGTTTGCTTTACTATCCCCATCCCCTAAATATTGTGTGTACCTTACACCATACTTAGATAGAGAACGTTCCAAGATTCTCGCTACCCCTTCACACTCCATGCCACCACTAACCCCTGAATAATTTGTGTTACACTTTCCACTTTCTTTGTGATAATGCCATTTACGCCCGTGCTACAGGTAAAACGATAACAGATTTTTATAGAATGGAATTTAATCTTACATTTATGACAATTTTTGACCCAAATCAGCTTACAACCTCCCCTAGAGAAACTTGCATTACACATTTCGTTGCACAACACAGCAGGTAAAGCGATAGTCACATGTTTAAATAGCGTGTCGCTGTGTGAGGACTTTGAAAATTCAAATCAGTAACAAGCAATATCTCGGAAATGGTTAACTCCACGAAAAATATTTATTTCACACAAACCGTGTGCTTTAACGAGCTCTATAGCTTTTGTGTAGTAAGATTTTGTCTATATCTAATGGTTTACCCATTACACAAAATGAAAAGGACTTCACAGGCTATTCCCAGAAAATTCAAGATAACATTTTATTTGTCATGTAAATATCTTTAATATATGGTGTTTTCATCAAAATCGTTAGCCATTTTTGAGAAAATAAACAATGTCTAAACTTTTCCATGTAAAGGGAAGTTTGCGCTGGGGGGGGTACTTTCTTGAAAATCTTCGTGCGGTATCTTTAGAAGGTGCACCTAAAAACCAATTGAGGTACTTATCCGCCTTTCATTTTTAATTATGCTGTTCACAGACACACGCACATACGGACCTTTTTATAAACATTTTATTTCAAGGTGCTCAAAACATGCGTTTCCGGTGAAATCTCAATATGAAATTTTTGGGTGGAATGTAATACTTTCTCTACCTTCTTTGTACATGGCAAATAGAGTAGTTTAGTTTATGCTCGTTTTCTTTATGGGTTTCCGTTTGCTGAAACCATGCTTTTGTAGTTACCTGTACCTCCCCTGGCAGAGAAAGTCAAAATGTTTCTTTTTTGGGTTCAAGGGGCCTCAAAACATAATTTCTGCTGAAATCTCTGTATCCATTTTTGGGTGGAATTCAATACTCCCTCTTAGGGAAGAAAAGAAAGAAAGAAAGAAAGAAAGAAAGAAAGACAGGTACATAGAAGTGAAAGTGTAGCATTCGACTCAAAATTTGATATTGAGATTTTACCACAAAAATACACGTTTTGATGCCTTGGAATCTAAAAATTATCTTTAGAAAACGATCCTTGCACGCGCGCTTGCGCGTATGAGAAATACTACTCGAGCCAAGTGTGATAAATACCAAACTTGGTATTTATGTTTAGCATCTTCCAAGATGCGACACAAGATGTTCAAGAAAATCCGCCCCGCTCCAGCCTTTACATGGAGTATTTTTCGAAATATTTGATTTTTTCAAAAATGCATAAGTATTATTAAAACATGTATTTGAGATATTTGCATGACAAAATAGGCATGTTGATTTTTTGTTAATAGCCTGTGAAGTCCTCTTCAATCTGAATGGGATTTTGTATAACTTTGTATATTTCAAAGAATGAGAAAAACGTAGGTACCACACAAAAATGTAGATCTCTTAAAAACACAATTTATTTGAATTAACTTTTGTTTTTGTAGCATCAGACATTTCCATGACCATTATTAATGGTTTGAATTTTTCTGTACTTTGTTCTGTTTTGAAGTGGTATCGTTTTTCAGTTATTTCTGACCATGTTTGAAGTAGTTATATTGTTGTAGTTGTATTATAGTTCAACTGTTGGGGAGCCGAACTTGTAGTAGTTGCAACCGCACGTATGGTACCCGGTTTCCGGTAGCCTTCGTCCCAAATGTACCTTCAGGTGGCCTTTGCCCCAAGTTTAAAAAAATATTAACTTTGTAATTTGACTGTTTCTTTAAGTATTAAATATTTATGTTTGCCTCGGCTTCGTCAGTATTATTGTTAGAGACACGTTTCTCTTAGCAGGGTTGTGGTGCAACAAGAATGTAGGCTTACACAGATTATTATTTTACTTCACTCCTTTTATTAATACTTGATACGATTTAAATAACACTTCACTGATTGAGAGAGCTGTGAGGTTCTTTTTTTCTTTTTAATTACTTGGACTTTTTAACACGTAAACTTATTTTTCGTTTCACACGAATACGTATTAAATCTCTCAAGGATCTGTCTTGCGTCCGGTTAGGAACACTGTTTGCAGGCAACTGAATAGATTTCAACCGTCTAAACTTGTAAACTTCTGTATTTCAAGTCTCTGATTGGCTAATCCTACTCCAATAGAATTCCTGCATTTAACTAAAGCTTTTTCTGGTTGTTGATTGGCTATTTTTATAAACTGACACTAAAATTACGTTATTGTTACGCCAAGAATCACAAGTAGTACTGTTAAACTTTCTTACTCATTATTGACTCAAGGTTACGTAATTGTTACCTCATTGTTAGCAACTTCTAACTTATTATTCTCACAGCTCCTACATTATTAAATTACATAATGTATTCGCATAACATCATTACACATGGATACAATAATGTAAGCATATGCAATGACTGTTACATACAATTTAAATAATTATTACATATACATATTGCTTCAAGGCGGGCTGTTATTGAATTTACATATTATATAATTAGACTGAAATTATTTAAGTGTTAAAAATACTGCCTCAAGTTATGGAAAATATAGACTTTCAAAGCCAGCATATAGTGGTCCACTTTTAAACATTTGACTATCGCATCTATGCCTGTTGTACATTCAACGAAACGTGTAACGAAATAATTTCTGCAAACGTTTATCTCAATGATAAATTCTGGAGCTCTCGGGTATGTTATAATAGATAAAATCATCCGGGAAATGCATCTCAGTAACACTAAAACAATGCTTTCTACAACTTATATTAAGTATCCAAATTTCCTTCAATTTAAACACAGGGATGTTTTCAATATCTTCTCCTTGTGACCGACCCTGTGTGGATCATTTGAGCTTTAGACTGCCTTTATGGTCGAGTAGTCAGCGAAGTACTTCTCACTCTGAGGTGATTATTCCCTACCCTCCATGGAAGTGTGGATGTGAGAGTGAACGACCGTGTGAAAACAAATTAAAAACGGCGAAAAACCTACAGTAACCTAACCTAAAAAAAGTAAAAGCTCCATCAAAGCTTCGACATGATCATATGAGTTAAAGGAGGCCTAGAAATGAACACACAAGAAATTTCCTCATAGGTTCATTACAAGTTCCAAGAATTCCTTGAGGCAACGAATCTCCCTCCACTTTCAAATAACAGTATTTGAGCGTCTGGTAATTCCCATCACGGCTTTCTTGATAGTCTGCCTCATCAAACTTGATCAGGAAACAACGCGATACAACAAAATATTGTACTAACTGTTGTCGCTCAGTAGGTAGCGTCTGGGCCCGCATTCCGGAGGTCTGGAGTTGGACTCCCCGGAGACCTTGCTTTCTTTTTCTGATTTCTCATTTCGTTTTTGACCTTGATGGATAAGCAGGGTTAGGCGCAGTGCACTACAGTGTGCGGCTTATGTGCTTTGAGGATAATGTAACCTTCTGCCTGAATCTATCCGTAAGGATAGGAGTACATAGAAGGGGCGACCAGGGATTCTCAGTCTGGAAATGTTAAGGGTCTCCGCCTGCCCCCTCATTTCTTCCTCCAGGAGGATTAATAGGCGCAGTGCTGAAGTTCTCTCTTTCTAACCCAATTCTGTCTGTAGTTCAATGGTCGTACCATGTCACCGTACTCCATTTCCTGGACACGAAATGCACTGGGTTCGAGCCCGACCTCGGCTTCTTGAGGAATATGATTGGTAGCGACCTGTGAGTCAGCAAAACAAACATACCGGCTGAGGGATGTCGATGCTGGCCACATCACCTACCTATTATGTTTATTATTGGTTGTGTAAATAATTATATTTAGTCTTTTATTCAGCTAGTAGTTGAAATTTAAAGCTGTAAAATACGCCGTTATTCTTTTATTTAAGTCATTTACATGTAGGTGGAGATATAGGTGAACATTTGCCTCTCTCGGAATTTTCAAGGTGGAGCTTCAACAAATGGCACGGAATAAGGTCCAAAGGCATGCAAACTTTAAATTATTTTGTATATAGAATAGTTGTCGTTTAAAACTAGAGCTGTATGTTTACTTTCGCAACTACTCATAGTAAGTAGGGGAATTCATTGTATTTCACCCAAAAATTGATGTCGAGATTTCACCGGAAATATATGTTTTGAGGCACTTGAAACCCCCCCCCCCCCCAAAGGGTACGTTTAGAAAATGGTCCGTGTGTGTATCTGTGTGTAAACATCATAAATCAAAACTGAAAAGTCGGATAATACCAAACTGGGTACCTTTCAGTACCTTTCAAAGATGCGACACGAAGGTTTTCAAGAAAATCCCCCTACCCCAAACTACCCTTTACATGGAATATTTTCCGAAATTGTTTATTTTCTAATAAATGGCTCTAAGATTTTGATTAAAACATCATATATTAAACATATTTACATCACAAATGAAATGTATGTCTTAAGTTTCCTGGAAATAGCCTGTGAAGTCTTCTTCATTCTGAAGGAATATTGTATAATCTTGTATAACTGGTAAACGTTAAGCGATAGACGAAATAGTATATTATATAACGATACTATAATGGTAGTAATTAAAACGCGAGTATTATTATTAACCGAGCGAGCGAAGCGAGTGATTTGAGTGATGTGTTACAATCGTTATTCCTTTATCTATGGTTACAATACAATGACCTTGTAGCACCTGTGTCAAACAAAGTTGCTAGCGTTGTGAGACGTACTACGCAGAATAAGCGATACTTGCGCTTTCACAGTGTTACGTGCCCACTTCTGATTGGTCGGATACCAATACTTTAATGAACAGGTGTACTTTAATGAGACCCATTAAAGTACTGCTACCAGTCGTTGGCATGGTCGAGCATAAACGTACTTAACAAAAAATGTAGATCTCTTTAAAACACACAGTTTACTTCAAATAATGAAGTATATAGAAAAATAACCTTTAGCAAGAATAGTTTATATACCCACTAATAAACGATAGAGGGTAGAGAAAGTCACGTGTGTGTAACACATCAGAATTTTGGTATAATACTAAGTAGATGGTGTCATTGGTAACATTTAAACTCGACTAAGTTAGCCATTATTATTTCTCTGTCATGCACTAGTACAGTTATGGACCTTCTGTTTTGTTCCTTTTTATTTTCTCCGCTTTTTATTGCACGTGTTAAAATATTTTATGAAAAAGTGTATATCATATTTTCTGGAAATAGCCTCTGAATCCTCTTCGTTCTGAATGTCTTTTATATAACTGGCAAACCTAAGAGAAAGACAGTTGAAAGACTTCACAAAAAATGTAGATCTTTTTAAAACACAATTTATTTCAAGTAACATTTTTCTGGTGTTAGGCATTTTCTAGATACCAGTTATTAATAGTCGAATTGTTCAATACTTAGTCCTGTCGACATTCAGTTGTTCCTCTCGATCTCATGGAAAGAGTATATAATTTCAAGGCCAGCATATAAGGAGCCGCTTTTAAAGATCTGCTTTCGATTCGGTTTCCTATGTTCCTCTTGTACGTAATAAGACTATTTCTGCAAGGGTTTATCTCGATTAACATGAAGTGGTTAGAAAAGTAAGTCAATTACAGGATGATTTATGAAGAACTGACACATTTATTTCTTTAATTGTTTCAAAACGAGCTATGCTAGCGGCAACTTATTATACCTGAAGTGTAGAGGAATTTTGGGAGATTATTTACCTCTGTAGCAAATGTTGAAAATGTCCTCCATCCTGCATAAGACACAACTCAACTCGTCGTTCCATGTTACTGGCCACTCGTTGGAGGACTCTGTTGTCAATAAGCTTGAATCTCCTGTGTAATGTTATGCTTCAGATCGTCCAATGTCTGGGGACGTGTGGCATAAACCCTGTCTTTTAAGTAACCCCATAGAAAGAAGTCCGGCGATGTCAAATTCGGAGATCTCGGTGGCCACAGGTTCTTGGAAATTATCCGGTCGTCAAAGAAACTTGCAATTAGTGCCATGGATTCATTTGATGTATGGCATGTAGCGCCGTCCTGCTGAAAATATCCTTGACTCAGCTCTACATCGTCTAGTTGCTCAGCAAACTCCATGAAAATCCGTTGGTACTCTGCAGTGTTCACATTGGTCCCACTATTCTCCGTGCGGATATTGCGCACCAAGCTCCGATTTTAACCGGGTGCATAGTGCTTCATGAATAACATGTGGATTTTCGCGGCCCAATAGCGTGAGTTATTTGAGTTCACATAGCCGGATAATTGGAACCATGCTTCATCTGTGAACCATGTGGTGGACAATATGGCAGGATTTTGTACAATGAATGCCTGAAACCAACGACAATAAAGCAGTCGTCTATCTTTATCTGGTTCCTGTAACTGATGGACAACCGTAATCCTGTAGGCTTTAGGCCTGCACTTTTCACACTCTCTGACACATTGAGTAGCTGTATCCTGTCTCCTATGACAAACGTCTTAATGATTTTTTGGGTGACTGATCCAGTCGTGCTCTTACGTGAACAACCACCGTGGGAAGCCTAAATGAAGGAGTTTTGCCTTTTTCACTCACCAGAGATCCAGTTGTTTCCAATTAGTTTACCAGTCCCAGTATTGTGTTTCTTTGGGGAGGATTCCGGGCACCAAATTCTCTCTGGTATGCCCTTTGAGTAGCTGTAATTGAATTCGTAATTCAGTATTGCTTTACAAGGAAGAATCGTTCATTTAATGTGTACTCCATTTTCACGTTGACTAGAACAAAATCTTAAAAACAGTTGCTGACAATAAAACTAACAATCACGAATAAAACATGAACATTTGCGCATCTAGTGACAGGCAATCGAAACTCCAGAACATTCCACTTAATTTGGTGCCAAAATAGGTGCATTGAGTGAATTTCGAACAGAATAATTAAAGAAAGAAATGTGTCAGTTCTTCATAAATCACCCTGTATAATAGTTTAGTTTTATTTTTTCTTGTATAAGGAGGACAAGCAGGATTAGGGCTGAAACATCTGGAACGAAAACAAGTGAACGGGTAGTTTTTGGAAGTTATAGGATAGCTTATCATTTTTGTCAGGTTATAAAATCTAGGCGTACCAACATTATACATTGATAACAAGGTTCAGCGTGATACTGTAATTATTGACAGGGGATATAAATAATTAAATAATAGTAAGATAGAGAAATAATTGCAATTAAGAATATCTTGTCTATTATACAATGTAAGCATAATGTAATAAGCCTGAGTTGAAAAGATTTGTCCCGAGAAAAAGGTAATTAGCGAGCAAAGTTATTAGTGATAGCTGAGGAGCGAACGCTTTAGTATAAAGATTCCTGGAATGCAGTTAAGGCTATAAGTTCCCCACCTTTACAGAGTCACGTAGACAGAAATCCAGTAAAAGAGAAAGGGAGTGAAACTGTGAGATTCTGGGAGGTACCTCGTAGTAACATTGTCAGATACCACACTTAGGCGTTTAAGATCGGCCCCGGGCGAGAAGGAACCTTGGTGGGATAGTTCTAAGGTAGGCGGAGCTTGAGTAATAAAAGAGCGTGTATTGCTAAAATAAGAGTCTTGTCGTCCTTTCTTTTCTTCGTGTACAGTCATGTGGTTACAGTCTTTTACGGTGATCGGCAGATCGTAACGCCTAACACCGCGCTGGATTAAGTTACTTAGCGGTAGCCGCGAGCGGTTTTGCCGGTAATGATTTTAGCGACTCACGGCAATTACGCTTCTAATTTCTTTTATTGTGGAAAGTTATTTCAAGCCGTAAAATTGATACTAGCAGGTATGATAAGTCAATTGTTATAGTTTGGAGTGCTACGATTCATAATCAGTTTCATTCTTTATCTCTAGACGGTCAGCAACTCGATTCAAGAGATCAGGTATAGATCACATTAAATTTCTCAGTCAATTCAATATGGTGTTATCCTTGCAAAATACGCTCACGCATACCCTGAGGGAAATATCTTATAGCCAACCACTGCAGCAGCCGGCAGCTGAATCAATAGCAGACATTGAAACAAAGGGTACGGCTTCAAAAAGCGACGACCATCGCCCGAGGGAAATTTGGTGATATGAACACGATATACGACTCAATTTTAAAAGATTTTAAGCCTTCCTATTTACATCTTTGGGCTGGTAGTTAATAAAATGTGCGCAGTAAGGTGCCAAAAATACCCTAATAATACTAATTCAACGACACGGGATTGAAACTGGGTGATATGAATATCTGGGAGGTTCATGCCAGGCTGTCGGAGATAAACAACGTTAAGTAGCGCTACCCAGCGTAAACACCGGGTGCGCTATCGGAACATAACCAGAGTTTTCTGGAAGTTTCGTTCCCCCTCCTGCAGAACGTGTGTGGAGATAGTATTAGAATGTTCTGTGCAAGATTCCACTACTGTATAAACAAGTGTTCTCACGAGAGGAGTTAAGTCAGTGAACGAGCGAGCGAGTTGGCAGGCGAGTCTGGTGCTGTTCTCCGAGCGAGTTTGTGGCGACTGCTGTGGAGCAACATCGTGGAGGTCTTGTGTTGGACTCTCAGCGAGCGAATCGTCCATAAGATGGGGGCACTTCACTAAGGAAGTGAAGTGAAGCGACGGGAAATGGAACTAGTTCACCTTAATGAAGTCTCAGTGAAAGTTGAACTAGATAAAAGCAGTGAAGTGACAGTTGAAAGACTTGACAATGCCACGGTATGAAAACTACCCTACCCCACCCCCAATATTACATATCTTGCGGTGAATGAACCCCCTTACACATACACGTTTTCTCTCTTTATAATATTATAAACATTTAATAAAAACGACATTATTAAAGAGGACAGCACCTTTAAATCATTGACCGGGTACCGCCACCTCTGAACAGCAGCTCCCCAGTTGAGTGAACGCCCAACCAGGCAATGACCGAGCTAGTTTCCGTCTAATTCAAGGATGACATTGGATATAAGAGAAGCTGGCAATAGAACGAGGACGGGCACGTTTCCAGAATAACGTAATGAATCATTGCCAGGCGCTATTTCTCAGGTGCGGCACCTCTCCAAGCAGTAACAGCTTGCAAGGGGGGAATAAAGCCATTAATTTCACTCCACCCTCCCTTGTTCTGAAGGGAGGGACAGGAGAGACGAGACCGTTTAATTAATATGTCAGTTTAATTAACAAAGTACGTGAGTATTTAACAAAATTACAAGAAAAAAATCTGATATATTACATTCACATGACAAATTCCACCCACTCTTTTACAAGAGATTATTTTTCCTTGCGCTTCATGTTAATCGAGATAAACGTTTGCGGAAACACTTTCACTACACATTTTGTTTTAGGCACAAGAGAGAGAGAGAGAGAGAGAAAGAGGGAGGAAGGGAGAGAAGAAACCGAATCAATAGTCAGATATTTGAAAGCGGGTCGCTATATGCTGGCTTTGAAATTCCATACTCTCTGCACATCACGAGAGACAAAAGAATGATGATCAAGCACGTCAAGCAGTATAAGTATTGGGAAATCCAAACCAATTGTAAGCAATATCTCGGAAATGGTTAATGCGTTAGAAAATTTCACATAAATTGTATGGTTTAACAAGATATTCATTTTATGTCTTTTTCTTATGCTTGCCTAGTTGTACAACAGGACTTCACAGACCATTCCCAGAAGATTGAAGATACACATTTTATTTGTCATGCGAGTACCTTAAAACCGAGCGAGATCGCTCCTCGATAACGTGCGAGGCTCGCATTCGGGAGGTCCCAGGTTCGATTCCCTTGACTACCCACTCTGACCTTCGGTTTTTCGTGATTTTCCTTTGTCGGTAGACGAATGCTGGTGTGGTTTCTCATCTACCTCCTTCCTTTCCATAATTTCCCTTTCATTCGCCTCCTCATGTTTCAAGTGTGCTTCTAGTTTCATGCCGAACAGATGGCGTTGATGCTTGCTCAACTGAAAGAGTACTGTCCGTGGGCTGCTTGGTCGACGGTCGTTCATCACTCTCTTTAGGCAGCTCCAGCAGTGGTACAGGTCTTCAGGCTGGAGCTGTTAGGGACTTTGCGCGTCTCTGTGGCCTATAGCCTCCTGTAGTTCCTTCACTTCATCCCTTCCTCCCGGGGATGATAGTCACAATAGATCTATGTAGGTCACAGTGTGCGAGGTGTCCCCCTCGTATAACCTACAAGTACCTATACTGTAGCCTCCCGTGATTCCTTCACTTCATCCCTTCCTCCCGGGGTGGTAGTTACAATAGATCTATGTAGGTCACAGTGTGCGAGGTGTCCCCCTCGTATAACCTACAAGTACCTATACTGTAGCCTCCTGTGGTTCCTTCACTTCATCCCTTCCTCCCGGGGGTGGTAGTTACAATAGATCTATGTAGGTCACAGTGTGCGAGGTGTCCCCCTCGTATAACCTACAAGTACCTATACTGTAGCCTCCTGTGGTTCCTTCACTTCATCCCTTCCTCCCGGGGTGGTAGTTACAATAGATCTATGTAGGTCACAGTGTGCGAGGTGTCCCCCTGTTCTATAACCTACAAGTACCTATACTATAGCCTCCCATGATTCCTTCACTTCATCCCTTCCTCCCGGGATGATAGTCACAATAGATCTATGTAGGTCACAGTGTGCGAGGTGTCCCCCTGTTCTATAACCTACAAGTACCTATACTGTAGCCTCCCATGATTCCTTCACTTCATCCCTTCCTCCCGGGGTGGTAGTTACAATAGATCTATGTAGGTCACAGTGTGCGAGGTGTCCCCCTGTTCTATAACCTACAAGTACCTATACTATAGCCCCCTGTGGTTCCTTCACTTCATCCTTTCCTCCCGGGGTGGTAGTTACAATAGATCTATGTAGGTCACAGTGTGCGAGGTGTCCCCCTCGTATAACCTACAAGTACCTATACTATAGCCCCCTGTGGTTCCTTCACTTCATCCCTTCCTCCCGGGGATGATAGTCACAATAGATCTATGTAGGTCACAGTGTGCGAGGTGTCCCTGTTGTATAACCTACAAGTACCTATACTATAGCCTCCCGTGATTCCTTCACTTCATCCCTTCCTCCCGGGGTGGTAGTTACAATAGATCTATCTAGGTCACAGTGTGCGAGATGCCCCCCTGTTCTATAACCTACAAGTACCTATACTATAGCCCCCTGTGGTTCCTTCACTTCATCCCTTCCTCCCGGGGTGGTAGTTACAATAGATCTATCTAGGTCACAGTGTGCGAGATGCCCTCTCTGTTGTATAACCTACAAGTATCTTAAACATATATCTGATATTTTAATCATTAGTGCTATTTTCCACATAAAGGATTGTTTATAAGTTGGATGGGAGGGAGCGTAGTAAATCTGTGTTTTACCCACTATTTCGTTTTTTATGTATGTTGTTCACACTCTCTAAAACGGTTTTTAGTATTCAGGGGGAGCACAAAAGTTGTGAAATGTCGAATTGGAGTTTTTGGGTGGAATACAATACTTCCTTTACATACCATAGGTAATCGGCATGGAAAACAAATAAATAAAAATACGAAGCGTTAAGTGCATATCATTTTCTTAACCTGGTATCATTTATTTCTAGTAGCTTCTGTAAACTTGTAACAAACGCTTATTTTCCTGTCTACTTCATGTTAATCATTTAAACGTTTGCAGAAATAGTTTCATTATACATTTCGTTGTAGCAGCGATAGTCAAATGTTTAAAAGCTGGTCCCTGTATGCTGCGCTTTAAATGTTATGCTCTTTCCATTACAACACGAGAAAAATAGAATAGCGACAGAGGTTTTTAATGTTTTTTTTATTAATATTTAAGTATTTGAACCAACAACAAAGGATATCTCGGAAATCGCACTTGACACAAAAAGAAAAAAAATCTGATACGACACACTCAAATGACTTCTCTACGCTCTATCTTTATTAGTGGGTATACAAACTATTCTTAGTAAAGCTTATTTTCTATCTACTACATTTTAATCCAAATAAACCTTTACAGAAACAGCTACATTACACATTTCGTTATAGATACAAATAGAACAGTGATAGTCAAATGTTTAACAACTGGACGCTATATGCTGGTCTTAAATTCCATACTGTTTCCATGACATCGCGAGAAGCAACTGAATGTTGACAGGATTTCAATTGACCAAGTAATGAACAATTCGAAACGTTAATAACGGATATCTCAGAAATGGCTCATGCCACAAAAAATTATTTTAAATAAATTGTGTTTTAAAGAGATCTACATTTTTTGTGTAGTACGTTTTTGCCTATCTTATTAATGTTTAGTAGTTCAAGTTATACGAGATTATACAAAATTACTTCCGTCTGTCTCCCAGAAAATTCAAGCTATGCATTTTATTTGTCATGTAAATATCTTTAATACATGGTATTTTAATCAAAATCGTTAAGAGCTATTTGGAGAAAATGAAAATATCGAAAATGGTTGGATGTTAAGGTTTTATTGGATTAAAATCAGCTGGTTACTCCATCGCTGTTATTTCGCAAGTGGACTTGGAATGGAACCTGTTTACCGTGGTAACCATGGTAACGAAGGTGGCAGCAGTAGGAACACCTTGGGATGAAGGTCGGGTCGGATGCTGGGCCGAGCAAGGCACGAAGGCGGCCGATCACGGCCGAGGTTGGTGCGGGTTGCGGCACTGCTTGGGGAAGATAACCCAGTTCACTTGGCGTGGCTTGCGTGTGTTGTTACTTCGTGCTTGCTTGGATTTTGCCTTTCAAAGTGTTTGATGTGCGGTGCAGCAAGTCGATCATCAGAATGGAGTATAGATCGTGTGAACGCGGTCCAGGTTAACCCAGCAGGGCTCGCCGACCACCGGACAGGTAATGTTTACACCTTGACAGTTTTGGCATCGCCCACCCCAGGTTCAGTGTGGAGGAGATATGAACACGCGTACCTACACTGTTTTCGTGTTGCAATTGAACTAACTACTCGCCGTACAACATATGTTAATAGCTCGCAATGAAATGTCTGCAGATTACAGGGGGAAGGGGCGTAATTTCTGTTTTCCATGGTATTTGAGATGTTTCATTTTTGGCACACACACCAATACAGCTATTACAGTTCCATATATCTGGAATGCTCCTATAAATTTTGACAAAAGTAGTTAAACATACATTGCAGTGCCATTCACTTAAGTATAAAACTTTAAAGAATTCAAATTTTTAATATTTGGCTACTGAGATAAATAAAAAATCTTTTGTGATACATTCACATTAGTTTTTACCCTTTATCACTTATTAGTGGGTATACAAACTAGTCTTACTAAAGCTTATTTTTGTATCTACTTCATTTTAATCTAAATAAAACTTTGCAAAAATAGCTACATTACACATTTCGTTATAGATACAAAGAGAACAGCGATAGTCAAATGTTTAACAACTGGACGCTATATGCTGGCCCTAAAATTCCATACTGTTTCCATGACATCGCGAGAAACAACTGCATGTTGACAGAACTTGAAAAGAATGGCTAAGCATTGAACAATTCAAACCATTAATAATAGATATCTCGGAAATGGTTGATCCCACCAAAAAAACCTTATTGGAAATAAATTGTGTGTTTTAAAGGTACCTCCTTTTTTATGCAGTACGTTTTCGTCTATCGTTTGCCAGTTATACAACATTATACAACATTTTTTTTAGAAAATCAAAATGTTCGAAAAATGCTGTATGTGAATGGTAGTTAGGGGTGTGGGGGGATTTTCTTGAAAATCTTCTTGTCGTATCTCTGGAAGATACTGTACCTAAATGCCAAGTTTGGTGTTATCCGACTGTTCGTTTCTGAGTTATGCTGTTCACAGAGACACACACACACGGACATGTTTCCAAAAATGCTTTTTTTGTATTCAGGGGGTCTCAAAACATGTATTTCCGGTGAAATCTCGGTATCGAATTTTTGGGTAGAATACAATACTTCCCCTACTTACTCTACGTAGTAGAGAAAGTAAAAGGGACAGTATTGAAACGTTCAAACGAATATTTCGTAAATGGTTATGTTTTAGATACATGTAAACTTTTTGCATAGTACGTTTTCGTTTATGTTTAATGTTTACCAGTTATACAAAATTCCATCCGAGTGAAGAGGACTTGCTGGGCCATTCCCAGAAAATTCAAGATATACATTTTATTTCTCATGTAAATATCTTTAATATATGGTGTTTTAATCAAACTCGTTGAGACATTTTTTTTTCAAAAAATAAAAAATTCAGAGAAATTTTTCTTGGAAAGTTTAGTTTGCAGTGAGTGGATTTTCTTGAAAATGTACGTGTCGTAACTTTGGAATGTACTGGATTTAAATATTAAATTTGGTATTTATGCCACTAGTTCTTTTTATTCAGGGGGCCACAAACTCTCACGAACTTTTCGATAGATTTAATTATTTCTTCTTAAGTGCTTAAAGTTAGATGGCAGAGAGAGAGAGAGAGAGAGAGAGAGAGAGAGAGAGTGATTAAAAACGTACAGTTCACCGAGTAATAACGCCATCAGGTATACCCGTTAGCAGGGTGGGACTTTTTCTTTGGCCAGGATTACTCCTATCCTCTCCAGAATCTGAATATGACAGTCCAAACAATCCAATCATTAACGTAAACAGTAAACGAGTGGGGATGAGCAGTTGTTCAAAGGCAAAGCCGCTGATATGACTTAAAATATTAAAGGCGGCATATACATTTTTCTAGGTGGCAGTCAAAGCCCCCGGTATACAGGTTAAAGACGCCTGTACATGCCGGCAATTTCTCGTACGGTACCAGCGATAATCGCGGTTTCCTGTTCGTGCCTTTTTCCTGTGTTCAAATTCAAAATGGTTAGGAGTAAGCGTGGTTTAACGTTTAGGTAGAGATAGGCAAAGGAAAAACCGATGTGATACATTTACACGACTTTCTCTACCCTCCGTCGTTTATTATTGCATAAAGATTTATTCTTACGAAAGTTTATTTTTCTATCTACTTCATTTAAATCCAAATAAAACCATTGCAGAAATAGCTACATTACACATTTCGTTATAGATACAACGTGAAGCGTTCAACAACTGGACGCCTTAAAGTGCCATACTGTTTCCATGACATCGCGGCCTGATACCATAAGAAAGCTTATTTAAAATAAATTGTGTGTTTTAAAGAGATGTACGTTTTGGTCTATTAACACTTACCAGTTTATTAAACAAAATTTCTTCAGAATGAAGAGGACTTCACAGGCTATTCCCAGAAAACTCGAGGTATACGTTTTATTTGTCACGTAAATATCTGTAATATATGATATTTTAATAAAAATCGTTACACCGTTTGTTAGAAAGTAAAAAATTTCGAAAAATGTTCCATGTAAAGGGTATTTTAGATTTGGGGAATTTTCTTGAAAAATTTATTGTCTCATCTTTGGAAGGTACTAAACCTAAATACGAAATTTGGTACTTATGCAGCTTTTCGTTTTTGAGTTATGCTGTTCAAAGACAACACACACAGGCACAAACATGGACATTTTTCTAAAATGCTTTATTTGGTTTCAGGGGGAATGTTTAGAAGTAATTAAAAAAATATGCATGCCTTTTGATGCATTTAACCGTAATTGCTGTATTAAAGTTTCAAACGAATCGACTGAAATGTTAGATTTTAGAAATTTCACAGATGGACATTCTCAACTTGCATTGTGTTGGCTAGGTGAAGAAATGTCATTGGTCAGTCACGAACAATCTATTGCTATCGATAACGGTTCCGTTCCCAAGTTGAATAAAATTGGTGGCGAAACCGGCCCTTAATGTCGTTGTTTCCTAACGCTGCCTTCTCTCTCTCACGTCACATGAATATATTTGGGATCCACCACTGGCAAGGTCATCAACTGTCCTGAGTTGGCACACGCCGCTTTTGTGCAGAAGCACAGACAACAATTTAACATCTGTTGTAATGTAACGTTCTAGAACATTTATCATCCCTAGAACATGCTACTTCTTGTTTCCGACGTGAAATACGACATTCCAATATTCTGGACTGGAGACCGCAGTGTTATGTTTCGAAAATTCAAAGTTGCGCGTTTTAGGAATCGAAACTCCTTCAGGGTTTGAAAATCATTTTTGATTTTCTCAAAAAGACAACGGTTTTGTAATAAAGTACTATACACTTAAGATATTTACATGGCAAAATGCATATCTTGAATTTTCTAGGAATAGTATGCGAAGTCCTCATTCCGAATGAATTTCGTATTACATTTATTGCACGAAAAATGGAAGCGCATTCAAATAATGCAATTTATGTCAAATAACTTTTTCTGTAGCATTAGCCCGTACAGAAATATATGCTGTTACGGCTTTAAGTTTTCCCAGGTTGAACTGTCATGTGACTCCTATAAACCACTTATTTTTTCACCCACAAGGGTTCATTAGTAACAAAACTTCACTTGCGATATACGAACAGTTGTGTTTTGTTTTCTGTACTGTGCGTATAACCAAGTCCATATTGCTTAATTTCAGATTATTTTTAGTAAAAATCTTTTTTTTGACTAAGGTAACGCGAATAGAAGAAAACTCTTTATTTGTACGGTTAATCTGCAGTTTTAAAGGGTGGAGAAAGCCATGTGAGTGTAAACCATACGGTTTTTATAATAAAGGAAGAAAAAGACTTTTACCCACCTTATTGTTACAGATGCACAGTACGATTTTTGCGTTAACTTCACCTAATGGCAAAGACGAAATACTCAATTTTCTATTCTAGGTGTGTGTGTGTGTGGGGGTGTGGGATTATTGAAGACTAGGGGTAGAGAAAGAAATAAAACGGGTCAGACTATTTTAATTGACTCACTTCTGTGATTAATCCGTCTTTGTTTTTCGTTTTTCCATCTCAGTACGAGTATTCAAACGTAAATGTTTGTCACTGAATTCGTTACAGTTTTCTTGGAACGATCACTTCTGGAAATGCTAATATTGCTCCGTGTTAGCAATGTTGCGCTGTGGTTACTGTGGTAACAGCTAATACTGGTCATTGTTGCACCTATAGTTACCATGGAAACAGATGACACTGGTCATTGTTACCGCTGTGGTTACCGTCGAAATACACTGGTGTGCAAAACCTAAGGGCGAGATGGGTAAAGTAACATAACAAATGAACTACTTGGTGGAAGTAGATGAAGGTGCCAGAGGTCTCTCACACGTACACAGAAAGCTGGACGTCACATGGCGTGAGTGTAGCGAGCCTATAGTGCCAAATGGATCTGGTCCCGCAACACGGGGCAGTTGACGAAACAGGATAAGACGGTGTGTGACAATTAGCGAGCTGTTACGGTGCACTGTAGTGGTGTTCTTCATTGCAACATGGCCGTAGACACCATTTGGATGACTTCACACGGGTAAGAATCATCGGGGAAACTGAAAGAAGGGCGAAGTGTGACGAGTGTTGCTCAGGAGTTTGGAATTGCTCACAGCATTGTTTCACGTGCATGGGGAACCTTCCAAACCACAGGCACTGCTGTCCCAAGGAGAGGTGGTGGTCGACCACGCTCAACTACAGCAGCAGATGACCGCTACATTGTGCAACAGGCAAGAAGGGATCCACAGCGGGTGCAATTGCAACCACATTTAACAGGACAGCTAAGCACGCAATCTCACGACACACAGTGGCACGGCGACTACACGGAGGTGGTCTCTTTGCCCGACGGCCAGTACGTTGTGTTCCATTGGCATCCGCACATCGGCAGCACCGTTTGCGATGGTCCCAACAGCATCAAAATTCGACCAACGAGGAATGGGGTCGCGTGCTCTTCTCGAATGAGAGCAGATTCAGTCTAAGTAGTGATTCTCGACGTACCCTCATCTGGCGAGAGGTGGGAACACGTAATGAACCCAGGAACATCCTTGAACATGATCGTTTTGGTGGTCTGGGTGTTATGGTTTGGGGAGGCATAATGTTGCATGGGCGCGCTGACCTCCAAATCTTTGAACACGGTACGCTCACTGGTCAACGTTATTGTGATACTGTGCTCCTTCCCTATGTGCGTCTTTTCAGGGGTGCAGTCGGCCCTGACTTCATTTTTAGGGATGACAATGCGCGACCGCATCGAACAGCGCAGGTGGAGGATCTCTTGGAACGAGAGGATATTCGGCGAATGGACTGGCCTGCCCGTTCCCCGCGTTTAAATCCCATCGAACACGTGTGCGATGCTTTGGGGAGACGCATTGCAGAACATCCACATGCACCAACGACCATACAACAGTTGTCAGCAGTGATGGTGGAGGAATGGAACGCCCTACCACAAGAATTGCTTACCAACCTTGTGGCCAGCATGGGAGCACGATGCAGAGCATGCATTGCTGTCCGTGGTGATCATACACCCTTTTAAGCACCATGTATCTGTTTCTGTAAATCTAGAGAGCTATCATATATCGTATTGACTTTAGTGTAGGTCTATGAATAAAAGTGGCATTTCTGTTCGTCTCATTGCATATTTCGTTTAGTTGCCTACTGTAGCATACTATAGCAATTCTCTCTATGTATAATTCAAGTTTCATCACGCTATGTTACTTGGCAGTGTCACAGCATGCGAAGATTACTTTCGTCCTTGGGTTTCGCACACCAGTGTAATATAGAGGAACGTTTCTATGGTAACAGATGGCACTGGTCATTGTTACCGCTGTGGTTATCATGGGAACAGTATAGAGGAACATTACTATGGTAACAGATGACACTGGTCATTGTTACCGCTGTGGTTACCATCGAAACAGTGTAGAGGAACATTACTATGGTAACAGATGACACTGGTCATTGTTACCGCTGTGGTTACCATCGAAACATTGTAGAGGAACATTACTATGGTAACAGATGGCAGTGGTCATTGTTACTGCTGTGGTTACCATCGAAACATTGTAGAGGAACATTACTATGGTAACAGATGACACTGGTCATTGTTACCGCTGTGGTTACCATGGGAACAGTATAGAGGAACATTACTATGGTAACAGATTACACTGGTCATTGTTACCACTGTGGTTACCATGGGAACAGTGTAGAGGAACATTACTATGGTAACAGATGACACTGGTCATTGTTACCGCTGTGGTTACCATGGAAATTATAGAGGAACATTACTATGGTAACAGATGACACTGGTCATTGTTACCGCTGTGGTTACCATGGAAATTATAGAGGAACATTACTATGGTAACAGATGACACTGGTCATTGTTACCGCTGTGGTTACCATGGAAATTATAGAGGAACATTACTATGGTAACAGATGACACTGGTCATTGTTACCGCTGTGGTTACCATGGAAATTATAGAGGAACATTACTGTGGTAACAGATGTCACTGGTCATTGTTACCGCTGTGGTTACCATGGAAATTATAGAGGAACATTACCATGGTAACAGATGACACTGGTCATTGTTACCGGTGTGGTTACCATCGAAATTATAGAGGAACATTACCATGGTAACAGATGACACTGGTCATTGTTACCGGTGGTTACCATCGAAATTATAGAGGAACATTACCATGGTAACAGATGACACTGGTCATTGTTACCGGTGTGGTTACCATCGAAATTATAGAGGAACATTACCATGGTAACAGATGACACTGGTCGTGTTATAGCTGTGGTTACCATAGAAACAGTATAGAGGAACGTTAACCATGGTAACATGACACTGGTCATTGTTATAGCTGTGGTTACCATAGAAACAGTATAGAGGAACGTTAACCATGGTAACATATGACACTGGTCATTGTTACCGGTGTGGTTACCATCGAAATTATAGATGAACATTACAATAGTAACAGATGACACTGGTCAGTGGAAGCAGTGACTTTAAGGCATGTGGTCGCACACAGTGCTGTAACGTAATGCAGGAGTGAAAGTGTGGGACAGCACATAACCCAATCTACACGCTCTGTGAACATGCTTGCCAATTCGCAGCCGTAAGGCATCAGTTTCATTTCCTTATCGAGACGTTCAGCCACACTACCCAGTGTACTAGCAACTCGCAGGTAATAAACTGTTTGTACAAGTGATTCTTCTACCCATTTCACGTTTATATGAAAAGATTTCCCTTGAAATGGGTTCAGTTACCAACTTGGTACCGTACCTATGCTATCGCATTTCATGATTCATTCACGGAAAATTGAAGATATATCTACATTTTATTAATCGTTCCTTGTATCAAAATATTTTAATCAAAATCTGATGTGCTGTTTAGAAAAAGTAGTAAATAACTTATGGACGTAAAGGAAGTTTTACTTTCCCTACTACGAACGTTAGTAGGTAGAGAAGGTATTGCACTCCACCCAAAAAATTCGATACCAAAATTTCGCCGGAAGTACATGTTTTGAGGCCCCCAAATCCAAAAAAAAATTAGAAAAACGTTCTCGCACGCACGCGCGTGTGTGTGTCAGTGTCTGTAAACAACGAAAAGTCGGATAAATACCAAACTTGGCATTTAGGTTCGGTGCCTACCCAAGATGCGACACGATTTTCAAGAAAATCCTCCCCACCTCAGACTACCTTTTACATAGAACATTTTTCGATCTTTTTTAGTTTCTAAAAGATGGCTGTAAAGATTTTGGATAAAAATACTATATATTAAAGATATTTATATGACAAATAAAATGTATATTTTGAATTTTGTGGGAATAGCCTGTTAAGTCCTCTTCATTCGGAAGGAATTTTGTATTATCTTGTGTAAACGGTAAACGTTAAGCAATAGACGAAACCGTACTACACAAAAATGTACATCTCTTTAAAACACACAATTTATTTCAAGTAACTTTTTTGTAGCATTAGCCGTTTCCGAGATATCCGTTATGATGATTCGAATTGCTCAATACTTTATTCGTTTTAAGTCCCATCGACTTTCACTTGTTTCTCGCGATTGCATGGAAACAGTATGGGATTTTAAGGCCAGCATGTATCGTCCAGTTCTTAAACATTTCACTATCGCAGTTCCTTTTGTGTCTATAACGAAATGTGTAACACAATTTATCTATTAAAATGAACTGGATAGAAAAATAAACTTTCGTAGGAATAATATGTATACCCACTAATAAGCGATAGAAGGTAGAGAAGGTCATGTGAGTGTAACACTTCAGATTTTTGACTCAAATTTCATCCTAAAGTCTATACTTTTCCTTCATGGTGTTGATACGCGCGCCCAAAGACACATAGACGGGAGGGGGCGTGTTTCTAGTGGCATCTGAATGGAACACAGTACATACGTGCTGCGGCTACCTGGAGAAAGTAGAAAGGAAAATGACAGTACTTGCAAGTGTTTCGTCATTGTTAGGAACGCTAGCAGAGACCCGTCCTTGTGAGCCAAGCCCGCCCGCCTATACCTCCACAAATAAACGTTTCCTAACAGTAAATGCTCTTAGCAAGATTGGCTTGCATACGCTTTAACGTTATTTAAACTGAAAACTGAATAAACATTACACCCTTTGCTATAGGGGTACTCACAAGGAACGAAACTCTACGGAGTATTCCACCCCGCCCAAATCGGTAGGTATCGTTTACAGGTGCCCCCGTGCGTGAATACTGTCTTAAACAGACGAAATTCCTTACTTAAGTCTGATACCCGTAACGGTTGAGTAAAAGTCCTATTCCTGCAATGTTAAATCATGATCCATTACCTCAGAAACGATTTAAGATGCGAGACTGAACGTTTTACAGGATGTAGACGCGTAAGTGCAAAGGTTAAAGGCGTATGAACGCTGACCAACGCTCCCGCACACGTGTACAGGCGGTAACTCCGTGCATCAGAACAAATTAAATATCCTTAAAACATTAAAATCTCACCTTGATGGTGCTAACCCATGACACGCGTTACATCAGTGGAACAGCAAGCAACTTCGTCTTCTTAATTCGGAGTCGTTACTTCATCCCTTAGGTTAATGATAATCGACTTCATAACGCAGTTCCTGGCGATTTATTTATTGGTATATTCTTCCTGAAGCTGTTCTGCACGCCTAACTCGTGCAATCCAGTCGTCCTGAGTTACACTTTTAAGTTACATTGATTAAATGCAGTTTTTCTGCCCAGAGCATGAATCATTTCACGTTTTAGCTATTTTTAAACATCTTACAGTCATTTTATACGTAACTTTTTCAAAATATTTAGGTCATCAAAATCTGGGCCCTGGTTATAAGCTTTTGGAAAAAATGCTCTGTCAGCAAGGACCAGTACACCACCGATATCTCTACTTTCACATGCATATCAGACAACAGTTAGATGTAGTATTAGCGCAGTCATTAGACTACATTTGGAGTGAACCCAATTTTACTTTCTCGCGTTTGTTTCACAGTTTAAGTGCATGTTACGGAGGTATTCACTGAACATAGCATGGTCAAGTAGCAGCAACCCAGTGGCGTACTGGCCCGTTATTGATTTTAATCTACTGCAAACAACCATGAACTCAATGACTATAAGTGTCCTGTACCGTGTAAGCTCTGAAACTTTGTCGGCAGAATTCTGTAACAGTGGGTATACGTACACTCGGTCAAACTAAAAGTGGCCGGACTCTTGACAGTTAATGTCCTTTCGAGTGAGCGCGCGGTTCACAACCGCCAACTTCTGTGCGCCGCTTTGGGTGACTCTATAATACAAGCCACAAGGCATTGATTTGGGCTACCCCCGCACCGTACTTGGCGTGGAGCAGTGGTTAAGCTACTAATTTCTACGCAAGCAGCTCAACTTCGATTCTCCGTAGTGGATTGTTGTGTTTTATTGTTTACGACTCGTTTTGCTGTAATATAGTTAAATGATATTGCTTGTGTTACTTCATTTTACTTAAAAATATAATTACAACAGTGGTGAAATTTGTGGTTATAAAATTAAATTGACTTGAGTGTGAAACCTCCTCCCGACCGATAATTTGCCATGGTTGCCACCTATCGGTATGATGGGCTACTAAATAAACGCTACATACATAAAACCTGTTATATACACTGCCGTTTGTGAAAATTGCAACACCAAAAAAGAATTTCCCGAATAACTCCAAACTTGGTGGAAGTGTAGAAGAGTGTGCAAGCAATAAGTGATTAGGTTTGCAGAGAGGTGGGGTACACGTAGGCCGAGCAGAGCCCTCTCGTGTCGGTCCAACAAGATGGAAACAATAAAGTGTTTGCCAGTATGCCTCGTCGACGTCAAAGGGAGCCATATCGGCATGTGCGTGAGTTCGAACGGGGCAGAATGATCGGTCTCCGGGAAGCGGGTTTGCTATACCGTGACATTTCGGCTCATGCAAGGCATGCTGCTAGGCGTGTGTGGAACCAGTGGATAGATGAAGGTCGTACGCAGCGAAGAGCGGGTACTGGACCACAGCACGGGATGACCGTCATCTTGTCCGCATGGCCATAAGGGACCGTACAGCTTCATCCACAGTGTTGGCTCGACGCTGGAGCACTGCAACAGGTGTGAACTTGTCTGCATCAACGGTTCGTCGCCGCCTCCTGGAGGTTGGACTGGTTGCATGCATGCCATTACGTCGGCTTCCATTGTCCAGAAACAATAAGCTCCTCCGACTGCAATGGGCAGTGAACACCAACACTGGGGTGCTGAGTGACAAAATGTGATCTTTTCGGACGAGTCCCGCTTCAACCTGTCCTACAGTGATGGCCGCATACGTGTCCGGCGGTACCGTGGTGAGCGCAACCTGGAGGGCTGCATTGTTGAGCGGCATAGCGGACAAACTCGAGGTGTGATGGTTTGGGGCGCCATTCGTTACAACAACCGATCTCGCCACCTACCTATTGAGGACACTTTGAACAGCAACCGGTAACTAAGGGTGTTTGTAAAGCCTGAGATACTCCCCCTGCTTCAGGCATCTCCACAGGCCACATTTCAACAGGACAATGCCTGGCCACATTGCGAGGAATGTACAAGCCTTCTTCGAAGAGCGACGGGTACCATTGCTTCCCTGGCCTGCACGTTCGCCTGACATGTCGCTCATCGAACATGTCTGGGATATGGTTCGTCAGCACCTGGTGCGTCACGGTCCTCCAGTAACCTATGTCACGGATTTGTGGGCTCGAATACAAACTGCGTGGAGGGAAATCCCTCAGGAACTTATTCAGAACCTTTTTGATCCAATGCCACGGCGTATAGCAGCTCTAATTGCAGCGCATGGAGGCCACACCAAATACTGAATATTAGGGCTCAAAGGTCATGTATAGATTTGAAAAGTTTATCATTTGTTACTTGTCATGTACCTAACCTGTGCTATTAAATTCATGCGTTTCCTTCTTGGTGTTGCAATTTTCACAAACGGCAGTGTATTTTTACCCATATATTTAAAATGAAAGGGGGGAAGTTCAGTGTCTCCACGGAGATTTGAACGTGCAACCTCAGGAACAGTGAGCTAAATCTCTATCAGTGAACTAAGGGTGCTGCAGTGAGCTGGCAATGTAACGAGCTTTAGCCATACTCCACTTGAGAACCATAAATGAATACTTAAAGTGTGCTTTGGTTAAAAATACCCAGTGTTGAAACACTCTGAAATATCTATCTCGTGTATGAATCATTTTCTCGGAAGACTTTTGTGATCATAGTTGTTTTCCCCAGTATAACTACTACAATGATATACGCAGTCTTGTGAACAAAACCTGGCTGTCCCGACTGCTTAAGGAAGTACTCGATTCGAGCTCCGTCTCTCAGACGCCGGCCACTTTTAAATAGACCGAGTGTGCACGTGGTCACGATTTAGCAACAGAAGACTTAACAAACCAAAACACGAGACCTGCTTACAACTGTGCGATACGTATACGAGGGGCGTTCTGAGAGCTCTCAGCCCGAGTAACTTGTTAAATATCATCCTTTAGATGGCGCGCTTTGAAGTTTCAGAAGATGTAGTCACTTGTTTGAGACGATCGTGTAAACAACTAGTGTCAACGTTTTATGCCAAATGGATAAAATTGAAATACCAGCTGTGATAAAGTACTTTGTTCTGAAGGGTTTTCACCCCAACAGAAATACGAAAGGAGTTAGATTCGACATTAAATGATTCTTCCACTTTGTTTTCGACGATTAAAAGGGGGATTGCTGATTTCAAGCTTGGTCGTATATCCGTTCAAGATTATGAACACTCAGAGCGTCTCAAAACCTCTGAAACCGATGAAATTGTGACAAAAATTCATATTGCTGTACTGTAATCGCCAATTGAAGATACGCGAGTTTGCTGATAGTGCAAAGACCTCGATAGGCCGTGTCCGCTGCATTTTATACGAAGCTTTGGGTATAGAAATTTTCCTCTCGATGGATGCGGCGTTTGTTAACAGTGCTCGAAAAACTCCTTTGAATGAACATTTCTGAGGAGTGATTGGGCTTATTTAAATGCGATTTCAGCGTGTTTTTGCAATGTTTTCTAATAGTAAGTCAGAACTACACGCCAGAGACGAAGGAGCCGTCCAAGTAGTGGGTGGCAAAACTGTGTGACCTTCACTTCCAAGTACTTCCACATCCGCCATATTCGTCGGATTGGACTCACAGCTATTACTTTTGGTTCTCAAAGCTGAAGAAATGGTGGGTGGTCGAAGATTCATATCAGATAATGAGGTTGAAGCTGAGAGAGATGCTTATTTTGTTCAGTTAGATAAATGTTAAGCATTTGTTTTGTTGGTCAGGCCGGGAACTTTCGGAACGCCTCTCGTATGCGATACTGTTGCTAAAATATGTTAATAACCCGTATATAAGTAAGTTTTCCTTTGTATGTTGTGATCAAATTCATTACTAGAGTATACTAAATAAATATATAAAGAGAAAATTTCAAACTGAGATTACATTTTTCTGGATGATCGCTGATTATGTGCCATTTCGCTGGGAGCTGGGAGTCTTCATGTTTCGCCCTGTTTCGTTGATTATTGGTGTCTGGTGTTTCTGTATTATGTGAAAACTGTAGACTTTATGTTATTAAATAAAAAAAGAAGATATAAAAGTTCAAAATTACATCTATTGTGGTTATATAAAATCACTCGATCATTCCAGTAATTCTTTAATCGCTCAAACATACTTGCAGGTTATACAATATTTCCAGAACATGGAACATTGTAGAGGGGAGGTTTAAAAAATAAGAGATATAATGTTCGCAGACATTTCTTAGTCATAGCTGTGAATATCAGCAGATTTTGGCGTGTACAATAATTTCATAAAGAATACGGGGTGAAGTAAATGGAATTAAGCCGCCAATTGGGGGTTTACAAGTCCACCCTTGCTACCTTGACGGGTAGGCCAGCTAGTATTTAAATAAAGGCCGCTGGCGACTGAAGCACGCACGAGGCAGGAAGTCACATGGTGGTCTGTTTGTGTTTCAGCTGGATGAACTTTTCACGCAACTTTCCCCTTAGCGACGTGAACTCCGGGAGCTCCAAGTTGCAAGAGGATACCTGGTTTGGTGATGGTCAAGGCGTGGTGGTAATGATTTGTTTAGTAATGGATGTACATGCATGGGCATGATCCACCCCCTCCTATATGTGTGTCCTTGAGTGTTGCAGCCAGAAGAAGAAGCCCTCCAGGCAAACGTTAATAGGTCAAGAATGTTCTCTATGTCCGCCAGACTGAGAGAACTCGGCTAGTGGTGCATGCTTTCCCTGTTACCAAACTCTCCAAATTCTGAATTCAAGGTCTCCAGAAAGTCACTAAATCAAAATAAAAAGAAACCTTTTGGCATCTGGAAGGAAAACAATTGTAATTGTAAAATCTTGAGTTCTTTAAACCCATAATGCCTAACGTCACGAAATCCCATCATACCAAATTAATTTATTTTTTGAACTCCCGGTGACAGCTGATAAACGTTTTACACGAGCAGGTGGGATTTACAACCTGGATCGCAGAAGGTATCTATTTGTGGGCAAGAAGAAGGTAGAACAAGAAATGTGATGGGCAAACAATCTGGAAGTAGGGACTCGGGGCGAGAAATGAAGTGTTATTGTAGAGGGGGATCCAACAAAACTTAAAGGTCACTGTGTATCCAAATATTCTAAGTGGGTGGTTCATATTCTGTAACTGAAACTGACCACACAGTGAAGAAAACAATTCAGGTTACTAGTAATGTATCAAAGGCCATAAATCAGACATCAAATGAAGGTATGACCAAACTTCCCCAAAATGAGCTAATAATGCTTGTTTTAGCTTGTTTCTTCAAAACTGAACTTAATTCAGGCATTAAGGTATTAAAGGGATTTAACCCAACTTAAATTTTGCAGCAGTGATCCACTGTACTGATAATGTTTCGCCATTTTATAAGGTTTAAGTTACGTCACTGCAACCGCTTGGGGCATCTTTTGCAATATTTGAAAATTATTTTGTGAGTTTATCCTCCAGTTCATTTAGAATTTCATGGTGAATCCCAACACATCACTGCTTATGGTTCCAGCAACTGAATGGGAATCAGTTGCATCAGACGAATTTTTCAATTTCGTACCCTAAATAGGATTCTGAATCAAGAGAACTCGTTGTTTGCATTCCAAACATTTACTCCAGCAGTAGAATCGATCGATCTGCTAACGAAATTGAGAATGATTAAATCATCCAGCAAACGTGTAGGGTAATTATTTTCACTCGCAAACGCTTTCGTTGTTCGAACCTCACAGAGAGTGCTGGGAAGATACGTCGAATACAATGAATGTATTCTCTGAATCCAAATGCACTGAAAAAGCATTTCAATTCTCTATATATCAAACTGGCCGTTCTATGGAAGACTTGCATCATCTAATGGAACGTTACGCAAAGGATGCAAAATAAGAAAATGGTTATTGCCATGCAATACATTTAAATATCTAATTCAAACCAACAACAATAAATACCTCGGAAATAGTTAACGCCACAAAAATTATTTGACATAAATTGTGTGTTTTAACGAGACCTACATATTTTGTATATTTTTACTAGTTATACAAAAATAATTCAGAATGAAGAGGGCTTCACAGACTATTTCCAGAAAATTAAAAATATACTTTTTATTTTTCATGCAAAGATGTTAAACATATGTTAGGTATTCTAACCAAAATCATTAGAGGCAGTTTTGAGGAAATAAAATATAACGAAAAAATTTCAATGTAAAGGGTAGTTTGGGGTGGGGGGATTTTCTTGGAAATCTGTGTCTCATCCTTGGAAGATGCTGAACTAAAATGCCATTTCTGTTTAAATCTCATTACCAAAATTTTGGATGGAATGCAATACTTCCTCTACTTACTTTATGCAAGTAGAGGAAGTAAAAATTTCTGAAATGTCCATACGACTTTCTCTACCCTCTATCGTTTATTAGTGGCTATAAAAATCGCTCTTAAGAAAGTTAATTTTTCTGTCTATTTCATTTTAATCGAGATAAACTTTTGCAGACACGCTTCGTTATACATACAAAAGGAATAGCGACGCGACAAGTCAAATGTTAAAGAACTGGACGCTAAATGCTGGCGTCGTGAGACACAACTGAATGTCGATATCTCGGAAACGGTTGCTGCCACAAAGAAGCTATTTGAAATAAAGTGTATGCTTTAAAGAGATCTACATGTTTTATGTAGTGCGATTTCATCTATCGTTTAAGCTTTACCAGTTATACAATGTTATATAAGGTTCCTTCCGAATGAAGAAACTTCACAGGCTATTTCCAGAAAATTCAAAATATACTTTTTATTTGCCATGTAAATATTTTTAATATATGGGATTCTTATAAAAATCGTTTAAGTAATTTTTTATAAAGTAGAAAATTCAAAATATCTTCCATGTAAAGGGTAGTTGGGGTGGGGGATTATCTTGAAAATCGTCATGTCCATCTTTGGAAGTTAAAAAACGTAAATACCAAGTTTGGTCTTTATCCGACTTTTCATTTTTGAGTTATGCTGTTCACAGACACACATGTGGGCCTTTTTTAAAAAAATATATTCAGGGTTCTTTAAAACATGTATTTCTGGTAAAATCTCGGTATCGAATATTTGGGTGAAATGCAGTACCGTTTCTGCTTACCAGGTACGTGGTGGAGAAAGTAATAATTGTAACTAATGCTTCAAAGTGCCAGATTAAACGTCTTATGTTGTTTTTCGACACAGTAGCAAAAAAGTGTTTTCTGCTCATGCGTATCAAACAGTGCAGCAGCAGCAGCAAATAACGGAAGTTTCGCGCAGACAAGATTGCTCGCATGGTCCAGCCGGAATAAGGAAGCGAAACTAAATAACCGCAGTGAGCAAACGGCGGAAGAGATACGTATGAGCCCGCGATCACTGAGCGACAAGGACGCAGACATACCTAACCGGTTTGTGACGATCGGGAACATCATGCCAGATCGACCGGATCCGTGATGATGTTTCTCGCAACTAGGCCAGCTTTGCCTCCGTTTTATTCTGGGAAGAAACTCAGTCAAAACAATAGCAGAAGTGTTTGGCAGCACAGGAAACGACATATTGATGCTCATTAGAGCAAATTTATTTGTCTGTCGCTCAAGGTGAACGCGTGGCAAAGAAATGGATTATAAAGTTTGTGATCTGCAATCGTAGGGAGACTATTAAGACTGGCCCAAAACATCCTTATTACACAGTTTTTCAAGCCGGTACTAGATGTTAGACCTAATATTTGGAGTATTTTGATCACATCTTCAGGACATCCTTAACTCTGGTGGGATCATCATGAAGCCTTAAAGGAATCCTTCGTTGTGTTTTGACCAAATCTTCAAAACATTTTTTTTCTTAAGGATACTGATACTTAACTTTCAAATTCACGTGAATTTCTCTACCCATACTTATTCTCACAAAAGCTTATTTTTCCATCTGATTCATGTTCATCCAAATTAACATTTGCATAAATAGTTTTATTACGGCTTTCATTGCAAGTACAACAGGGATACTGTAGGCTTTAAGCGAAAGTCAAATCTTTTAAGAGCTGGTTATTATGTGATGGCCTTGAAATTCAGTTCTCTTTGCATGAGCACAAGAAAAAAAATCTGATGTGTTACACTCACATGACTTTCTCTACTCTTGTACAATCTATTTTTACAAACGCCTATTCTCCATATGCTTCATATTAATCGAGATATCGAGATGTCAATCTTATTTGTAATTTTCTTGTAGATGCAAGGGGAATATGGTAGCTTTTAAGCGATAGTCAAATATTTTATCCCTGGTTGCTATGTGGCGCATGCCATTCTCTTTGCATGTCCAGTCCATAAAAAAATGAATAACGAATTTGAGAAAAAGTATAAGTATTGGAAAATTTAAGGAAATAACAGGCAATATCTCGAAAACGGTTCACTCAACAACAAAAATGTATATGACATAAGTTGTGTATTTTAACGCGATCTAAATTTTTTGTGTAGTAAAATTTTGTCTATCTCTTATGGTTTACCAGTTATGCAAAAGTCGTTCATAATGAAGAATACTTTTGGAGACATTCCCAGAAATTTCGAGATATACATTTCATTTCTCATGACATTATGTTAAACATATGATATTTTCATCAAAATCGTTAGAGCCATTTTTGAGAAAATTAAAATTTTCGAAAAATGTTCCATGTAAAGGGTAGTCTGGGGTGGGGGGATTTTCTTGAAAATCTTCGTGTCGCATCTCTGGAAGATACTGAACGTAAATACCAAGTTTGGTGTTTATCCGACTGTTAGTTTTTGAGTTATGCTGTTCACAGACACACACACACACACACACACACACACACACACACAGACACACACACACAGACACACAGACACACACACGGACATGTTTCCAAAAATGCTTTTTTTGGATTCAGGAGGTCTCAAAACATGTATTTCCGGTGAAATCTCGGTATCGAATTTTTGGGTGGAATGCAATACTTCCCCTACTTACTATACGTAGTAGGGAAAGTATTAATAAAAATGAGTAGCGCCTTACCAGTTTAAAATAGTATAGGGTATTTGACATTTTTTATATAGATTATGTTTTAACGAAATCTACCTACATTTGTTGTGTAGTAAATTTGTGTAACTCTTATGGTTTACAAGTTATACGAAATTTATTCAGAATGAAGAGCATTGTAGGAAATTCAAGATATACCTTTTATCTGTGATGCAAATATACTAAACACACAGTAATTTTAATAAAAGTCGTTTGAGCCAATTTTGAGAAAAGAAAAAATAACGAAGGTTTTTTCTAGGTATGGTTCTTGAAAATCTTCGTGTCGTATCTTTGGAAGATGCTATACTCAAATTACAAAGTTTTCGTTTCTGAACACACACCTTTTTCTAAAAGTCCTCCCCGCCCTCAAAGGAAGCTTGAAAGCCTTCCGGTGGAATTTCGACATCGAATTTTTTGGGTGAAATACAATACTTCCTCTTAGATATGTAGACAGGCGGCACAGAAATTAAAATATGTATGTCATGAATTTTCTGCGAATAGCCTGTGGACTACTCTTCATTCTGAAGGAATTTTGAATAACATGCAAACTGTAAGAGATAAAGATCTTACTGGAAAAAAGTGTGGATCTTCTGTAAACATACAATTTGTCAAATTTGTTAAGGCCGGTTTCACCAACAGATGCTAAATTTTAACACAATGTTAAACCGATTTAACACTGAAGTTAACACAAATTCTGTTCCGTCAAACAACGTTAACTTTAACAATGTATTAAAGTCGGTGTTAAGTTAACATCTCCACACCCCTGTGTTAAGGCGTTTAACAAATGTTAGAAAAGTGGAAAAGTGCCATGCCTAAGAGTAGTCGTACGTCATAATAAATTTGAAACCCTGCAAAAGGAGGAATTTTTAAAGCAATATGGACTGTTCAAGGGGTCATGAGCATGGTTTTATAGCAAATACGAGGATTAGAATACTACCAACAGAAGCACGCCTCTTTCTCCTATGCTACAAGTGTTAATTGGGTACTTAGATTTTATGCTACTAACATTTTTCATTTACTTGATGGGTGATAATGTTGGTATTTCCAAAATTACAGTTTGTGGGTTTATCCGGAAGGTTTCCAAAGCAATTGCTTAAGATTCAAGTAGTATTTTTTTTTTCGGGTATGCTCGATTGATCAGAATTAACACATTTTCGTCCACTTTAGTTTCAATCTGCCACCAGTTTTAAACCGTCTTAAACGCTCTTCGCACCTAACGTTTCTGATGCAGCACTTGTTAGCATAAAATTACCCTAGTTGCTTGCTGAACTTAAGAGAAACGCGTTCATTCCAATTAAATTACTCGTGGATTTTGTCCCAGGCTGCAATCTTATCCTTTAAACATAAGAACGTTAGCTTTTTCGCACTTGACAATATGTCTACACTTATTAACCAGATGTTAGTTAATGCGTTTCAAACCGTGAAACATTTATTTCAGTTGTCACCATGATTCTAACCTCAAACAACCGGGAACATCACATGGACATTGCCATGAATCAGGACCCTCTGGATAACGGACACTGACATTCAAAATGGCGGCCGTATGTGGTGGGAATTTGGGAAATGCCTTAATCAGTTCTTGTCTACAAGTTATGGCTTCTCACAGTAAAATACAATTAATGTGGTGCAGTGACATGTCTTATGTGTAGATATATGCTGCTGTGCACAAAAACGCTGTCTTTAAAGTAAACTAAATGCATTTTAACATTAAATGAAATATGTAACCTCAAACAGCACGCTTTTGATTTATAAGTTTGCAATAATTATTCAAAACTATACCACTTAGCGACTTTTAGCATCCTTTACTAGTTTTTGCAGAGTCCACTCCGACAGACTGAAATATAACAAATAAGTAGTCTTAAACCAGCACTGCAAGTGAAATATATGAAATACATAACCTTAAACAGCATTGCAAAACAACATTCATGCAGTCTACAGTATTGCATGCAACAACGTAACAGCATAAATACGATGGCTGAATTACAACAAACTGTCAGAAAAGCACCATTCTGCAGTTTAACCACTTTCTTGGAACCGTTATAAAAGAACCACCGTAACGGAATTTATCCTTTCTTATAACTAAGTTGGAAACAACGATGTATGTATACAGGTGAATCCTTCGAAGGCGTAAAGTGTTTACAATTTATGTATATTAACCGTTTTCTTTTAGATCTTTATATTTTGGAAATATGAATGGCAATACTCCGGTATAAGAGAATAACTGGGACTCACTATACACATACACACTCAAATACTCATAATTGTTTTATTGTTCACAAATATACATAATTTAATATATTTTATAACTCAAATTAACACTGTATATAGCATATTTTAAAATATTTATCACAATTATTTGCACCTCTATTCATTATAATCAAAGTTTGATTTACATCCGAAAACATAATGGCGTTGTAATGTTTTAGGTTAAGTATATTTACAACTATAACTTCCAAACTGTAACAATTTCTTTATTTCACCACAGTAACCGTGACACAAACTATATTCTCAAGTAGATAAATTAAAAAATGTACAATTATACTTTACATTTAATGTAGCCATAATCCACATATAATATATTAGTAAACATAAGTAACACTTGGAAAGCACACGGCACTGAAAACGCATGACTGGGATTATTCCCGCTTCCCAGATTGCTCAAATAAAGGTTTTCAAACACTATTGCTTCGCTAATGTGATTACAAACTGCCGCAATTACTAAAATACTTTAAATCACAGGCATCGGAAACACAGCACAGCAGTTAGCGAGTGTAAACACCTCAGGGATCACCACCAACTGCCGCCGCCATTTTTCTCAATCTCGAACCCAGTGTCAGGCCCGTTGTTTCTAGAGGATCCTGCATGAATGTAAATAGTTGTCGGCTACTGACACAGAGAGCGCGGCGATACGTAAACAAAAGTGCATCGGAGTACGTTCAGAAGCAGTGTAGTTCGGCCACCGCCTCCTCGAAAGCTAGCGTTCGCACTTGTCTTTGGCGTTAACGATATGTTAGCTAACAGTTTGCTGTAAAAGCTTGATGAAACGCAAAAGTTTTAACCTTGTGTTAAACTTTGGACAACTTGTTAATAAACAAGATGTTAGAGTATTTTTAACATCGGTTGGTGAAACCGGCCCTTAGTGGCTCTAATCATTTCCGAGGTATTCCTCCTTATTAGTTTGAATTTTCAAGTACTTGATAATTTTTTGAAGTACTAGGTCACATTCATTTGTTTTTCGTGATGTCACGTAAGAGTATGGAATTTCAAAGCGACCCGTTTTATAAAGATTTGACTATCGCGTCAGTCCTCTGTATCCCCGTTATACTTGCAACGAAATGTATGTACCATGAACTACAGTTATGACTTAAATTCATTGACAATTGTTGAATTTAGCACTTTACATCGGAGAGTTAAGAACGCAGTCTCTTAATTCCGTTCACTGCTTACATTTCGTTGACAGCTATGAAATTGAATCATTGGCCACTTTGATGAAGGACGTTTGATTTATGTTTGCTCGCTACTGGATGAAAGAATATTCCGGGTTACGTGATGTGAGATATGACGTTCAATTCCTACCTCCACAGAAAACAATGAGCACATGCCATTCAGCTCCACATGCTTGACATGATCAGAAATTACTCTGGTTGCTTTCAGGTTAACCAGATCCCGCGATCAGGCGCCATTACGTATGAAAAATGTCTTGATTTTATTACAGTTAGGGTTGCATAGTTAAATCTATGAGAGGATTGCAAGAAGGAACGGCGAAAGAGTTCTTGAAAATTATGTTCCGGAAATGGCGTCCGTTCTGACAACACATGTTGTCGTACTGTTTTTGTAGCATTTCAACTGGAATAACATTAATATTGCGTTTAAGATCTACAAGGGAGCGGTCAAAAGGATTCCAGCAAGATGGTACCACAGCACACACTGCTAGATTTCATGGCAGTTGTGTATGGCTCTTTGAGAGTCAGGTCATCCCCGGAGTTTTGTGTCTGTGACAGCTTTCTCTGGGGGTATTTGAAGAGCAAGTTTTGTTCACATTTTCCACATGCCAAGGCTTAGCCTTGACCGCAATAGATACTGAAACGCTGCTCCGTTTCTAATATACGTACTGTTTGCTGTGTTCAGACATCCAATATTAATCCAAAAGGACTAAAACCCTTGTACACGATCAGAGTTTTGTCAAATTCAATACTTTACAAGACTTTTCAAGGATTGTCACAACTTTTCTTGTAAAATTGTTTCCAATACTTTTAAGATCTTTAAAAGTCTTGAACGGAAATAAGAACGTGCTCTAAAGGTCAAAGATTTCACAATGATTTGATAGCTTTGGCCAATGAAATGCGAGCATTCACAGTGCGTCACGAAATCTGCAACATGACTGAAAGCGAAAAGCTACCCGGCCAAGGTATGTCGTATGCGAAGTGATTAGTTTATACATAAGCTGGCCATGTCTGTACATCGAGAGCTCCGTGGATTACCACCAGATGGAGCAGATGATGGAGATTATGAAGAAATAATTGTCAGGCAGTTTTCCGAACTAAGTATACATTAATGCAATGTTATACAATGTGGTTAACCTGTCGGTTGGTGTTATTTTCATTGTATTCCACACTCGTAATGTGATTTCATTGGATATAATACGTGAAAGTGCTACATAATATTAGTAAAGAACAATATTTCATTGCGAATTGTTATACTGTGACACAAATACTAAATTGCTTTGTGCGTGATAAATTATCAATGTGTTCTGAAGGATTTCAGTTTGGCGAAGACACAACTTTTAAATACATATTTTTGACATTGTCAAGTCTTGCCAGGTCTTTTCCAATCTTGTCACATATTGAAAAATATTTCACAATTTTTCTTGTAAACTCTTGAATTGAAAAAAAAAAGTTTGATCATGTACAAGGGACTTAACACTCTTGCATTCCAGTTACATACATAAAGGAGACCGTGAAAATGAGCAGCGCTAACGTTTAACAGGAACTGGAGAAATTTGTCTACTGCTTTAGGAGGCTGTGAATTGTCCTCGAGAAAGTTGTAGAACTTGCTGCTATAGTGAAGTTTCAGGAGGCCATGAGACCGTGAGACTTGACAACAGTGTGTGTGTGTGTGATATTCCCAGGTTTCCATTCACTTTTCCGATAACCTACTTAAGCTGTTCATTTTTTTGCAGTTAAAATTCTAAGAGTTTCTGCTGAAAAAGAGAACACCTGAAGACAGTTTATCGATTTTAATTGGCATAGAGCAAGAAATCAAGCCAGTTAGTAGAAAACCGCTGTTAAAAGACACTCATTCATAATTCCGCATTGACTGATATAAGCGACCTGTTACCACCAGGGTCACCTTTCCCCTGTTGCTGACGTCTTAACATGCTGCCGTATTGATTTCCACGAAACTTGCGTTATAACCTAAATTGTGACGAATTGCCCTACTTTTCTTTCTTTTTACTTTCTTTGCAACTTATGGATATATTGTATCCCAAAGAAAATATTAGTATAGGGCTTTTTAGCGGAAATACAAGATTTGATGTCCCCTGAACACAAGAAATAGTTTTAGGGAAAGACTTGGAGACAGAAGAGCATAATTCAAAAACGAAGAATCGTATAATTACGAACTTTCATACGACTTAGTTAAATTTTTTCAAGACCATTTCCTCCCCCCCCCAAACTACTGTTTACGTGAAAACTTTTCATTTTTAGTTTTTTTTTTCAAAAATAATTTTTAACTACTTTGATTAAAATGCCACATGTGTAAGATATTTTCACGACTACTAAAATTATTAACCTTGAATTTTTTGGGAATAGCCTGTGAAGCCCTCTGCATTAGGAATGGATTTTGTATAATTGGTAAACCATAAGACATAAACTTGCTATACTTCATATAAGTACAGAATTGGTATCAAGTAATTTTTTTCGTAGCGTTACCTGTTTTCGAGCTATTCCATGTTTACATTTTCGCAAGTATATGCCCTAAAAGTTAGTGATCCTTGTCTTCTTTCCATTGCAAGAGCTTGTATAAACATTTGAATGCTGTTTCGCTATGTAACTAAGCACTTCTTGGTTAGTTTGAAATCACGTGAATTAAACGAGAAAAATTAAACTGAGTTTTATTTATGGGCGTTCTTTAACTGCTGTGGTCCTTAGCGTCCCATTCTATATTGGGCGTGAAAGACCGGTAATTTTGCTCAGAGACCTCTTAATCAGGCTTGAGGTTCTTTTTCGTGCCGCAAATCTACGACACCATCGGCTTTACTTCCCTTCCGAAGGAAGTCATGCTAAGGATTTTTATGCCCGAAAAAATCCATCACCCTCCGCCGGGTTTGAACCGCGACCTCGGGAACTGTCGGCTAGCATGGTAACCATTACACCGCGGAGGACGACAAATTAAACGTGGAGGGAATAATCTATTTGTATATGAATAGGATAATTTATAACATTTAGGTGTAATTTTTACTTTCTGTGCTACTTACCTATAGTAAGTACATAAGCGGTTGTAGAGAAAGGACCGCGCGCGCGTGTGTGCGTGCGAGAGAGAGAGCAGCGTAATTAAAATATGAAATGTTGGTCCAACAGCAAACGTGATGTATAAGTTAATTGTCTCCCAAAGATGCATCACGAAGATTTTCAAGAAAATTCCACCTTCCCCAACTACCCTTTATATGGAAACTCGTTATTTTTAATTTCCCCAAAAATGGCTCTAATGATTTTAATTAAAATGTCATAAGATACCAGCATGACAAATAAAATGTTGGTATATCTTAAATTTTTTGGGCATAGCCTGTGAAGTCCTCTTTTTTTCGGAATGAATTTTGTATAATTAGTAAACCGGAAGAGATAAACAAAATCTTATCATAAAAAAGTAGATCCACCAAACTACACAATTTATGTCAATTTCTATGGCGCTAACCATTTCCGAGATATTCTTTGTTGTTGGTTTGAATTTTCAAACACATACTTTTTCGACTGTTAAGTCGCTATATGTTTTTTCCTGTGATCATGCAAAGAACATGAAATTTCAAAGCCATGACATAGCGACAGGTTCTTTAAACATCTGACTATCGCTTTAGCTTACTGTAAAACTAGGCAGCGGCGGTTGCTGTGTAAGAGCACGTGAACACCCTAACTTTGATACCTGGCGGATTTAATGGTTATTTTTTCTTTGAATACTATTAAACGTAACCTATATGCAGTAATTTAAAATACGGCGTTTAAATCTACCACGCTACTCCTCTAAACTCGATGTGTGTTTTAAGGAGCTTACTGGTTTGACGTAATTACCTTATGGGGCCAGATACATACGGGTCGTGCACACTTGAAGTGCACTAGTGCGTGAAGCTTTTCCCGCTCTCTGTTTCCATACCGTCACTACAATTTTACGTGAATGCCACTAGGTGGCAGCATACTACGGCAGAAGTAGGTAACGTGCACAAGCGCGGAAACTCCTTCCGGTTTCTTCATAGCATCCATAATCTCAGCTGCTGTTTGATTTACTCTTGCCCTGACACGGTGTGCTTAATTCCACACACAACAAGGAACATTCAGAAAAGAACCCTTTCTTCGTCAGGCAAGTTATGCATTATTGTTGTTAGGAGCGGCTGCGGTTCTACCAATTTGTTCATAATAATCATTACTATTGCAGCAGATGTTAATTTCACATTTTCAGGGTTGTATGACTGAAATTTTGTGAACACACAAAATGTGTAGCCAGGATCCGCTACTAAGCTAGGCCAGTAAAAAACCTAAACTTCTGTTTGAACGCCAGTCCACTTGAAATCAGCAAATGTAGTTGCATGTTTGACCGGCTTATTGCACGTCAAAATCGCACTAAGGCCAAGCAAGCAGGTAGTTGCGTGGGCGATGCGCATTGCTGCGGCATTTTGGCGCCCCGCCCTACACAGACAGACGTCTCCTAGAAACCTCCGGCTCTACGACCTAGTTATACACCTACTGTCCTAGGTCAGGGGTTCATCGCAAGATAGGCACTCGACTTTTGATGAATAACTCGAGCAATTTATACCATATTAAAATGTCATACAAAACTCGTTCAAACTGAATGGAACAACCTGTGAAATTTGAAAGTTTCGTTTTCTTAAGGAAAGATTAAAAGTCCTATCCCACCAATGTTAAACCTACTAAATTTATAACCCATTCTCTCGGAAACTGATTTTACTGTCTCTGCTACGTATAGTAAGTGGAGGGGGGTATTGCATTCTACCCAAAAATTCGATATCGGGATTTCACCGGAAATACATGCTTTGAGGAACCTGGATCCAAATAAAGCATTTTTAGAAAAAGGCCCATGTGTGTGTTTGTGTCTGTGAACAGCATAACTCAAAAACGAAAAGTCGGATAAACACCAAACTTGGTATTTAGGTTCAGTATCTTTCAAAGATGCGACACGGAGTTTTTCAAGAAAGTCTCCCCACCCCAGATTATCCTTTACATGGAAAATTTTCGAAAATTTTTATTTTCTCAAAACCGGCTCTAACGATTTTGGATTAAAAGACCATGTGTTTAAGATGTTTTTATAACAAATGAAATGTATATCTTGAATTTTCTGGGAATGTCCCCGAAAGTCCTCTTCATTCTGAATGGCTTTTGCAGAACTGGTAAACCGTAAGAGATAGACAAAGTTTTTGTACAGTAAAAATGTAGATCTCGTTAAAGCATCCAATTTATATCAGCTACATTTGTTTTGTCGAGTGAACCATTTGTTTGAATTTTCCAATACTTCCACTTTTTTCTCAAATGAGAATTCGTTATTCGTTTTTTTACCTCCTGGACATACAAAGAGAATGCACATAGCAACCAGCTCTTAAAACATTTGACTATCGCTTAAAGCCTACCATATTCCCCTTGCACCTACAAGAAAATTAGCAATAAGATAGAGTCTGCAAATGTTTATCTCCATTAAAAAAAGTAGATGGAGAATAAGCGTTTGTAAAAATAGTTTGCACTAGAGTAGAGAAAGTCATGTGAGTGCAACACATCAGACTTTTACAGCATGTAGATGCACGCCTTCTAAGTTCATTCATCTCCTGTAATTTAAGTTTCTGTATTAAAAAAGATAGGATTATTTTCTTAATTATACCGAGTTTTGATTAAAATCAGCAGTTGTTTTCTTTAAAAAAAATAAAGAACCATGTTGACACCCAAGTATATTCAAAACAGCACTTAGATCGTTTTTATCATACTAACATTTAATTTAGTTGTTTTCATAGTTTCTGAGAAAACGGGATTATTTGGAGAACTTTACAAAATAATTGTGAAACGTTTGCACCGCAAGGAGCAGCAGTTTGAGTGATAATGTAAACTTAAGGCTAGAAGATGGTTTTAAGGGTTCAAAATCGCACTCCTCTGTTGGCTGGCACTTAATGACTTCAAGTGTAAGTTCTAAAATGTGTCATAATATTCACAGATTGCACTCCTTAACAGAACATTCAAGATGCCCACTTTTATTTGAACTAGCAATAACTTGGATCACTTTAAAGTGTTACATTCACATGACTTTGACTACCCAGTATCATTTTTAGTGGGTATAAACATTATTCTTATAAAAGCTTATTGCTTTCTCTACCACGTATAGTAAGTAGAGCAAGTATTGCATTCCACCCAAAAATTCCATATCGAGATTTCACCGGAAATGCCTGTTTTGAGGCGCCGTGAATCCAAATAAAGCATTTTTTGAAACATGTCTGTCTTGTCTTAGAACAGTATAACTCAAAAACGAAAAGTCGGATAAATACCAAACTTGCTATTTGAGTTTAGTGTCTCCCAAGCATGCGACACGAAAATTTCCAAGAAAATCCCCCCAGCCCAACTACCCTTTACATCGAAAATTTTTCGAAAATTTTGATTTTCTAAAAAAATGACTCTTAACGATTTTGATTAAAATACCACATATGAAAGATATTTACGTGACAAATAAAATGTATATCCTGAATTTTCTCGAAATACTCTAGGAAATCCTGTTCATTCGGAAGGAATTTTGTGTAATTTTGTATAACTGGTAAACGTCAAGTGATGAAAACGTACTGCACAAAAAATATAGATATCTTTAAAACAGACAGTTTACTTAAAATAATTTCTTTTTGTGGCATAAGCCGTTTCTGAGATATCTGTTATTAAAGGTTCGAGTTGTTCAGTACTTGTCATTCTTTTAAAGTTCTATGGATTTTCAGTTGTTTCTTGTGATTACATGGAGTTTTAAGGCCAGCATATAGTGCCCAGTTCTTAAACATTTGACTATCGCTGTTCTTATTGTGTTTATAACGAATGTGTAATGTTGCTATTTTTTGCAAAGGTTTATTTTGGATTAAATGTAGTAAGCTTTAGTAAGAATAGTTTTGTATACCCACTAATGAAGATATAGGGTAGAGAAAGTCATGTAAATGTGCATCAGATTTTTTACTTTCTCTACTACGTATAGTAAGTAGGGGAAGTATTGTATTCGACCCAAAAATTCGATACCGAGATTTCACCGGAAATACATGTTTTGAGACCCCTGAATCCAAAAAAAGCATTTTTGGAAACATGTCCGTGTGTGTGTGTGTGTGTGTGTGTGTGTGTGTCTGTGAACAGCATAACTCAGAAACGAACAGTCGGATAAACACCAAACTTGGTATTTAGGTTCAGTATCTTCCAAGGATGCGACACGAAGGTTTTCAAGAAAATCCCCCCACCCCAGATTACCCTTTACATGGAAGATTTTTCGAAAATTTTAATTTTCTCAAAAATGGCTCTAACGATTTTGATTAAAATATCATATGTTTAAGATATTTTTATGACAAATAAAATGTGTATCTTGAATTTTCTGGGAATGTCTCCAAAAGTATACTTCATTGTGAACGACTTTTGCATAACTGGTAAACCATAAGAGATAGACAAAATTTTACTACACAAAAAATGTAGATCGCGTTAAAATACACAATTTATGTCATATACATTTTTGTTGTTGAGTGAACCATTTTCGAGATATTGCTTGTTATTCCCTTAAATTTTTCAACATTATTTTCTCAAATGGGAATTCGTTATTCATTTTTTTACTTTCTCTACTACGTATAGTAAGTAGGGGAAGTATTGCATTCCACCCAAAAATTCGATACCGAGATTTCACCGGAAATACATGTTTTGAGACCTCCTGAATCCAAAAAAAGCATTTTTGGAAACATGTCCGTGTGTGTGTGTCTGTGTGTGTGTGTCTGTGTGTGTGTGTGTGTGTCTGTGTGTGTGTGTGTGTGTGTCTGTGAACAGCATAACTCAAAAACGAACAGTCGGATAAGCACCAAACTTGGTATTTAGGTTCAGTATCTTCCAGCGATGCGACACGAAGGTTTTGAAGAAAATCCCCCCACCCCAGACTACCCTTTACATGGAAGATTTTTCGAAAATTTTTATTTTCTCAAAAATGGCTCTAACGATTTTGATGAAAATATCATATGTTTAAGATAATGTCATGAGAAATGAAATGTATATCTCGAATTTTCTGGGAATGTCTCCAAAAGTATTCTTCATTGTGAACGACTTTTGCATAACTGGTAAACCATAAGAGATAGACAAAATTTTACTACACAAAAAATGTAGACCGCGTTAAAATACACAACTTATGTCATATACATTTCTTTCGTTGAGTGAACCGTTTTCGAGATATTGCTTGTTATTCCCTTAAATTTTCCAATACTTATACTTTTTCTCAAATTCGTTATTCATTTTTTTTATGTCCTGGACATGCAAAGAGAATGGAATGCGCCACATAGCAACCAGCGTTAAAATATTTGACTATCGCTTAAAAGCTACCATATTTCCCTTGCATCTACAAGAAAATTACCAATAAGATTGATATCTCGATTAACTTGAAGCATATGGAGAATAAACGTTTGTAAAAATAGTTTGTACAAGAGTAGAGAAAGTCATGTGAGTGTAACACATCACATTTTTTATGTCCTGGACATGCAAAGAGAATGGAATGCGCCACATAGCAACCAGCGTTAAAATATTTGACTATTGCTTAAAAGCTACCATATTTCACTTGCATCTACAAGAAAATTACCAATAAGATTGACATCTCGATATCTCGATTAACATGAAGCATATGGAGAATAGGCGTTTGTAAAATTAGATTGTACAAGAGTAGAGAAAGTCATGTGAGTGTAACACATCAGATTTTTTTATTTGTCTTGGATATGCAAAGAGTATTAATCTGTGGGAAAGGGAATGGTGCTGGACCTAGCAACCAGCTATTAAGAGATATGTATGTGCTTAAAGGCTACTGTATTTCTATATTGCCCTTGTAAATATATTATCCCCTTACATCTACAAGAAAATTAGCAATAAGATAGAGTCTCAAATGTTTATCTCGATTAACATGAAGTAGATGGATAATAAGCGTTTGTAAAAATAGTTTGTACAAGAGTAGAGAAAGTCATGTGAGTGTAGCACATCAGATTTTTTTCTATCTTTTTCACCTTAATCCAAATAAACCTTTGCAGAAATACTTACATTACACATTTCGTTATAGATACAAAGAGAACAGTGACAGTCAAATGTTTAACAACTGGACGCTATATGCTGGTCTTAAAATTCCATACTGTTTCCATGACGTGAAAAACTTTTTTTTTTTTTTTTTTGCTGCGAAGGTCTACCCAGGCAAGAGCCGAAGTCCAAGTCCCCTCCTAATAACCCAGAGGCAGCGTCATCCGAGCGCCTCTCCAACCGTGGGGGTTTCCCATGAGGCCAATACCTTGTTTCCTAAAAAGGCCCCCCCCGCTTTCGCGGGAAATGGAAGTGGATACGCCACTTACGCGCGTTACCCTTAAAAAGGGTGACTACCGAAAACCTCGGTAGGGCCGACAGCGATTTAGCATGCCGTCTACCAACTCTCGCTCATGGTTGGTGCCGGAGAACATGAGGCGTCTCATAACCCCACCTGGGCGGAAAAAGCAGCCAGACGTACCCAATGATCCACTGCCCAGCCAAGTCCAACCCAATCCGAACAACTCCCTATCGGGAGGGGCTCGAATATTCGGTCCAGCGTACTTCTAGTGACGTCAGAAGTACCACGCGTGCTAGGGGTTCGCAGCGCACGCATCACGGCAGCTGAAGGGGTCGGAACCCCCCCCCCCCCCACAGCTGAAAATCGACAGGACTTGAAAAGAATGATTAAGTATTGAACAATTCGACCATTAATAAGGATAACTCGGAAATGACTGGTGCCATAAAAAAGTTATTTTAAATAAATGGTAAGGTTTTTAAAGACATCTACATTTTCTGTGTAGTACGTTTTTGTCTCTCGCTTTAACGTTTGAGTTATACAAGATTATACAAAATACTTTCGGAAAGAAGAGGACTTCGCAGGCTATTACCAGAAAATTCAAAATATACATATTATTAGTCACTCTTATAGATATTGTATTTTAGTGAAAATCGCGTCATTTTTGAGAAAATAAAAAAATAACGAAAATGTTTCAACGTAAAGGTTGCTGTGGGGTGTGGGGATTTCCTTAAAAATTTTCGGAAGAGGCAGTATGCCTTAAAACCAAGTTTGGTATAGTTGCTTTGAAGTTGTTCAGCGGACCTCAAAACATGTACTCCTGGTGAAATGTCGATATATAATGTTGGAGTCTCGTGCATTAAGGCATCTCGGCCGTAGAGAAAGTAAAACAATAAACATTTAATGCCTCACAAATATCGGACTGTGGCTGCTATGTTTTGAATTCTTTATAACCCGTGTTGGTTAGCTCTTTAAATTCCCTTCAATCTGTTGAAAGCGGCTCGTCCAGATCAATAACAGCTTGAGGGAAATATGAAGAGGAAGTCTGTGTGTAGGTGGCTTTCTCCCTTGTAACTGCATAGGGCTGGTTCAAGAGTGGTACGATGCAATCCTAGCATTTTCAGTCGACACATGACTTTCTCTGCCATGTACACAGAGGCAGAGAATGTGTTGCATAAGATGCGACACGAAGGTTTTCAAGAACATTTTCCACCCCCAACTACCCTTTACATGGAACAATTTCCCAAATTTTTACATTTTCTGTAAAAATGGCTCTAACGATTTTGATTAAAATACTATATACATATTAAAGATATTTTCATGACAAATAAAATGCATATCTTGAAGTTTTAGCCTGTAAAGTCCTCTTCATTCCGTAAGAATTGTGTGTAAATTTGTATAAGAATAGCATATAAAAGAGTGGATGGAGAAATTCCTCAGAATATAACATCCGATTTTTTGTTCCATCGATACGACGTGAATCTCCAGGGATACATAAGCGCATCCGGGTTTCATAATGGCTATGGATTGATGCATGGATCTGTGCTAGAGAGCGCGGAGTCGCAGCGAACGTTTTCTTTGCGTGTGATTTGTGGAAAGTTGCGAAAATAGTTGCGATAAAATATATGTATCTCGTAATTGAAATAATCTGGGTTCGAATCCTTGGTGTGCATGTTTTTTGTGTTATTTAAATTTTAATTTGTTAAATATAAGGCAGTGCCCTATGTTTTCCATTCATAAGATATTTATTACTTTTAAGACCTTCATGCATAAAAACACAAATTACTCGTCGTTTTCAAAATAAATCATATCAGTAAGAATTCTTAAGTGAAAAAGTAAACCAAATATTTAATTGAATGTGGATGTACAAGCTCTCTCTCTCTCTCTCTCTCTCTCTCTCATTCTTCAGTTATGAATGGCACTGGCGTAATTATCGCACGCACCTCATAGCCTTGGAGATCTGCATGATATGTTAGCAATCACACTGACTTTTTTATGGCTGAGCGCACACATAAAGACGAAGCTACAAGCAGATCTCTCCTTACGTTAGTGAACGTTGCTGGATACTCTAGGTCTCAGGCTGAAGAGCACTTGTCCCTATATCTACGGCTACGAGGGGGTGCAGTTTTTCATGGAAGGGATAGTTCGTCGTCGACCTGGTTAGGGTCGAAAATGTTTGTCTACTCAGTAGAATACTGCACTTTAGAGGAGGCGGACAGGAATCCCTTCCAGCATGTGTTTACAGTTAGAAGTAATTCTAATTTCCCGGATCGGACCGCACAGCCTTGCGTCGTTTGACTACAGCAGGGCTCTTATCTCGCAGCTAAGAAACAGCGTCTTACAGGCGATCACAGATATTCTCGCCTCGCATTTGCAGAAGAAAATGTCAACCATAACTGGAATAGGGCTATATTCACAGATGAGGGGCATTTTCATTTACAAATAGAGGAAAGTAATTGTCTATCGCCCCAGAGGAAAACGTTACAACGCAAAATACGTGGCACAAATGGATTGCCAAGGTCTTGTATCTGTATCGCGTTGAGGTTGGATATGACGAGATGGCCTAGGTGTGTTGTGGCAGCTTGATGGCGCATTAAATAGCCAGCAGTATAAAGACGTCGTCGAAAACACTATAATTCCTTCTGCAAGAACTAGATATCCCAATGGAATGATTGAATTCCAGTAAAATAACCACCCTGTCCACACAAGTCAGCAGGTTTCAAACTGGTTCTTGCAAAGGCAAGATGTCACAGTGATTGATTGGTCTCGTTGCTCACTAGGAATGTATGGGCAGAGGCGAAGAAAGTTTTGCAGTTAATTGGCCTGCAAGACAACGTAAGACAAAAGAGGTTTTGTTTGATCAAATACAGGATGGTTGGGAGGAAGTATCTTCTCGTGAAAATTTGACTACGCATTTGATATCACCCATACCCATAGAACGAGGGCAGTAATAGAAATGAGGGTTTACACACCCGATATTAAATTAATTTCTATTTTATTTGCTTTTTCATTTTAAGAGTATAGTTTACTTATTTCATACTTAGTTTGAAAACGAAAATGAGCGTGTTTCAGTTTTTATCTGGAGTATAAATTCCTTGAAACCAAATAAACCTTAGCACTTGGAAATTATAATATGCATAATAAACGCTGCGTTTTTCTGAGAAAAAAAAAGTATGCTCGGGATCTGAGCCTCGCTAGGCCTCATTGCTACGCAGCTGCTTATAACCTCTGCTGAATATGTCAACGCATATTCAATAGTTGGGACTCAATATGAAAGGTGAAATAAAACGAAGCTAAAGGCACGCGTCCCGAGGCACCATTGTGAACCGGCCGCGGAAACGATTTTGACTTCGACAAATATGCGCTTCGAGAGTCTGATTATTATTATTTTTTCTACAATTATTGTGCACGTTATGATGTTACATGCATTCAGACATCTGCCCAGCTGCAATCCTTATAAGTACTTATTTAATAACCTTATACACATACACACTAAATTTAATATGCCAGACTCTGGACATAATCAAGGAATCTTCTATATCAAAGAAAAATTTCTCATTCCAAGCGGGAAAACGAACTCGGACCCTTGGAATAGGCTACCAAGTCACAGATCAGTGATCATTGCAATGTTTTCGAGTGCAAAGAACTGTAAAACCGGTGTTTCATGAATAAAACCACGCATGTAACACCTACAGTGTTTACATCACCCTTTGAACGCATAAGTTCTGGTGACATCATCACCATCCAGTGTCCACATTGTGACGTGCACAGGTGACCCCAACAGTGGGCAAGAAGGTCATCTTGTGGGCGTCGCTTGAGGGACGTTAGAGAATTTATTTGATCGATGAATTCCACCCTGGTGCATTCCATCAGAAAAAGCGAGTGTTTTGCTCAGTAGGGGGGTGATTTCTGTCCTGACTCGTAAATGAATAACTCGTCTGAATCCCCTCGGTCCGTACATTCACATTACTTTCTCAACTATCGTCTCTAGAAACTGTTCTTACAAAAGCTTATTCTTCTGTCTACTTCAAGTTAGTGGAGGTAAACGTTTGCAGAAACAGCTACGCGTTTCGTTATAGGTCCAAAGGGAACAGCGATAGTCTAATGTTTAACAACTGGTCGCTATAATACTGGCGTTGAAATTCTACTCTCTTTGACACTGCCAGAAACAACCGCATTGAGACAGCACTTTAAAAATAACAAAGGTATTGACAAATTCAAACAAATAATAACCGATATCTGGAAAAAAAATTAAACATTGTGCGTTTTAACGAAATCTACATTTTCTGTGCAGTAAGATTTTGTCTTACAAAATTTCTTCCGAATGAAGAGGACTTCTTCGGCTATTCCAGAAAATTCAAGATATACATTTTATTTGTCGTGTAAATATCTTTAATGCATGGTATTTTAACAAAAACTTCAGTCATTTTTGAGAAATTAAAAATTTAGAAAATTCCTCTATGTAAGTGGTATTTGGGGGAGGCATTTTCTTAAACATTTTCGTGTCGCATCTTTGGAAGATACCGAGCTGGAATGCTAACTGTGCTATCTATCCGACATTTTGTTTTTGAGTTATGCTGCTCACGCCCGGACTGTTTTCGAAAATGCTTTTTTTTGTATTCAGAGGGCCTCAAAACATGTATTTCGATGAAACCTGGCATGGAATTTTTGGGTAATACGCAACCCTTCCTCAACGTACTAGGTATGTGGTAGAGACATTAAAAACCCTCTGGGTGTGTTCACGTGTGTTTGTGAACACCACATCTAAAAAGCGTAAAGTTGGATAGGCACTAGTCGGCCACGTTAAGAGTGCGTTTGGAGGAGGGTGCCAGTATTTTTGACCTTATCAAGGGGAGCGAGGGGCAAGGCGGTGAGGGAATGTACAGTTGCACAACGAAAACTACTACATTTTGCAGGCTAGTAAATTCGACTCGGAACTGCGGATACTATCTTTACCTGACTGTTCTTCCGATGTCGCGCCCACTTGTTCCGTAGGTAACTGTCTGGTTCCTCTTCCCACCGCACGCATTTATATCGTGGCCAACTAGTACTGAACTTCGTGTTTAGGATCAGTATCTGCAAGTAAAGATTTTCAAGAAAATCCTTCCCCTATAAAATAAACTTTTATATGAAAAATTTGTCGTTATTTTTTTATTTTTTTGAAAATTGGATTAAAATGTGTGTTTAAGATAAAATGTGTGTGCTGAATTTTCTGGGAATAGCCTGTGAAGTTCTCTTCATTCTGAATTACTTTGTATATTGGTAAACCGTAAGAGATAGATAAAATCTTACTACACAAAAATGTATATCTCTTTAAAGTACAGGCTTTGTCAAAAAAAAAAAAAGTCATGGTTTTGAGAATTCCGAGATATTCTTTGTTATTGTATTGTTATTGGGTTGGGTTGAATTTTCAAATACCTTTTATTGTCTCTACAACTTACGTATAGTGCTAGAGGAACTATTGTATTCCACGCAACAATTCGATACAGAGATTTCATCGGAAATACATGCTTTGAAGCTCCCTGAATAAAAGAAAAGCATTGTTTAGAAAAAAAAGTGTGTGGGGAAGCCTAAAAACTAAAAGTCGCATATATAGTAAGCTTTGTATTTAAGTTCTGCATTTTCCAAGTAGATGATCCGAAGATTTTGAAGAAAATCCCTTCAACTGAAGCATGGGGCATTTGTCGTTAGTTTTTATTTACTCAAAAATGACTAAAGATTCTGATTAAAATACTGTATGTTCAAGATATTTACACGATAAATAAAACATACATCTTGAATATTTTGAGAATAGCCTTGAAGTCCACTTCATTTTGAAGAATGTTGTATAATGATCAAGATACTACATATGTAGATTTCTTTTAAACACACAAGAACTTCTTTGAGGCGTCAGAAATGTTACTGGAAGATTATCACTCAGCCTCCTATACACATAATGAAACTATTTCTGTAAATGTTTGTCTCGATTTGTTACAGAAAAACTGTCGCGTTAATGAGAAACCCATTTTCACTGCAGTTTCAGACGCAGCATTATACGGATGGTTTTAATGTTATTAAAGTGTCTCGAAATGTTGGACTGAAGGTGAGAAGACCTAGCCTCGAGGCCAGCATGACCTTGTGTCAGGACACGACAGAAGATGTCGCGACGGCCGATCCAAACAAAAGTGCACACCTGGCGGGCATGTCTGCTCTCGGCCGCAGCTGTTTCCTGACAGGCGGCGCATGCGGTTCTTTAAATTGAGGCTGGGATATGGTCAACTCACCCGCTAACTTATTCGCTAAAGTGTCCAAAATTGACCGTGTTATTGGCGAGTTAATTCATTCCTCAACCTAGTCACAGTATAAAAGCAGGTTTTAGTCACTTTTCAGGCAAATAAAACATAAAGTGTTAACTAGGTATAACAGGGATACAGTAGATTAAAGCGATATTCAGAAAAAAAAGAAAAAAGTGTTACATTCACATGATTTTCTCTACCCACTCTTCTACAAGCTAGTATTACTAAAGCTATGTGCTTCATGTTAATCGAGATATACGTTTGAATCAGTCTTCTTGGGTATTTCCTTGTTGGTACAATGGGAAATGGGGGGCTTAAGTGATAATAAAATCTTTAAGGGTTGCTATGTTGCTTTGAAATTCTGTTCTCTTCATGACCAGGATAAAGAACAACGAACAGCGATTTTCCTCTTGAGAAAAGTACAAGTATTTGAAAATTCAAACCAATACCCAAGAATATCTCGGGAAAGGTTAATGCCACAAAAAATTTTATTTAGCATAAATTGTGTGCTTTAACGAGACTTACATTTTTTTTAATGAATTTTCTGGGAATAGCCTGTGAAGTTCTGTTCATTCTGAATGACATGCATAATTGGTAAACAGTAAGAGATGGAGAAAGTCTTACCATAGAGAAAAAATTATGTCATATAAATGTGGCATTAACCATTTCCAAGATATTCTTTGTTATTGGTTTGAATTTCAAATACTTACCTCCCTTAGGTGGTAAGCCGTTATTTGTGTTTTCTCTTGGTCAGACAAGAGCATGGGATTTAAAAGTTATCACATAGTGACTTCAGCCTAGAGTATTCTTTCTTATATATTTATTTTATATATTTGTGCTAGCAATCTGCCTTAGAATATAGCTACACATCAGCCCAGGCTGTTATCTTGCCATATTCTACCCACATAACATAAAAATGATGATAATAATAATGAATAATAATACTACTACTAATAATAATGATAAATATAATAATATATCTTAACATTTCATGATAAAGTATAATTCACATCTCTTTTTATTGACCATAACATTTCTTTTTTACTTTAGACAGGTACTCTCCTACCTTTTTATTATCCTTGTTAAAGATCTTGCTTAAGACTACTTTTCTGTCTAGTTTTAACCATTTCTCATTTAGCCTTTCTTTCTCCAATGTTGTGTACCTTCACAATCAAACACGATATGTTCTAAATCTTCTCTTTCCCCACATATTGGACACTGGTTCTGTGGGAACCCATTTCTCATTTCTTTTAGTCTCCATACACCTGCTCGTACCCAAGCTATACTCTCTCTTTGCTCCTTATTTGAGTTGTCCACATACTCTTCTCTTGCCCCACATATTGGACACTGGTTCTGTGGGTACCCAAGCTATACTCTCTCTTTGTTCCTTATTTGAGTTGTCCACATACTCTTCTCTTTCCCCACATATTGGACACTGGTTCTGTGGGTAACCAAGCTATACTCTCTCTTTGCTCCTTATTTGAGTTGTCCACATACTCTTCTCTTTCCCCACATATTGGACACTGGTTCTGTGGGTAACCAAGCTATACTCTCTCTTTGTTCCTTATTTGAGTTGTCCACATACTCTTCTCTTTCCCCACTTATTGGACACTGGTTCTGTGGGTAACCAAGCTATACTCTCTCTTTGTTCCTTATTTGAGTTGTCTACATACTCTTCTCTTTCCCCACATATTGGACACTGGTTCTGTGGGTACCCAAGCTATACTCTCTCTTTGTTCCTTATTTGAGTTGTCCACATACTCTTCTCTTTCCCCACTTATTGGACACTGGTTCTGTGGGTACCCAAGCTATACTCTCTCTTTGTTCCTTATTTGAGTTGTCTACATACTCTTCTCTTTCCCCACATATTGGACACTGGTTCTGTGGGTACCCAAGCTATACTCTCTCTTTGTTCCTTATTTGAGTTGTCTACATACTCTTCTCTTTCCCCACATATTGGACACTGGTTCTGTGGGTACCCAAGCTATACTCTCTCTTTGTTCCTTATTTGAGTTGTCTACATACTCTTCTCTTTCCCCACATATTGGACACTTGTTCTGTGGGTACCCAAGCTATACTCTCTCTTTGTTCCTTATTTGAGTTGTCTACATACTCTTCTCTTTCCCCACATATTGGACACTGGTTCTGTGGGTACCCAAGCTATACTCTCTCTTTGTTCCTTATTTGAGTTATCCACATACTCTTCTCTTGCCCATGCATTTTTTATTAATATGTATGATTCCAAGTAACTTTTCATCCCAATGCTACTAAATGTATTCTGTATCTCTATATCTTCAAACCTCCACCTAGCTTCTTTCCAAAAACCCTTGACATATTTTCCCTCCTTCTCCAAATTTCTCCATGACCACTGTTTTCCAAATTACATTTGTATACTATAGCTCCACCCATTATTCTTTAAGCTCCTTTCTTGAAATTCCAGACACTGCCTGAACAAATTTCTAAATTTAATTTTCCTCTAAATTTAATAGTCTATACCAATATTTGAGAGCTCTCTCCATTATTACCCCTTTTCTCCCCACTCTCTGCATTTCAATTAGAGTAAACTCCTTTACTGTGGCATTTGGCAGGCCTAAAACTTCTCTACAAAACCTCCTGTGTACCATATCTACCACTTCCCAGCCTCCATCTACTCCCCATATTTCACTTCCGTATAGCATTTTTGCTTCAACTTCTGTGTTATATATTTTCTCTAGCCATTTAACATTTATATCTGGTATTCTATATTTGCACCCTCTAATCACTGAATTGCTGCTCCTTTCTCCCTTCTTATATATACAATGAATGAACAAATGTGTAATGAAAGTTTATATCTTGATTAACAAGAAGAACATAAGGTTTTGTAAGAATAGTTTGTAGAAGAGTGAATAGAGGAAATCATGTGAATGCAACTCGTCACATCTTTGTCCTTCAGCAAGCTTCTGTCTGTATTTTATGGTTTACCAGGTGTACAAAATTCAAAATATACATTTTATTTGTAACGTAAATATTGTAGGTATATATATACTTGAATTAGCCATTTGTCCTCTAAACGTATACCTATTTCTGGTAAAGAATGCACTACTTCCTTGGAGAAAGTAGAAATATCAGCAAATCAAAAAGTGAATGCAGATTTTATTTTTTGTCATTTGTTTTGCTACTAGATATTTTGTTTACTGTTTTTACTTTCTCTACTACGTATAGTAAGTAGGGGAAGTATTGTATTCCACCCAAAAATTCGATACCGAGATTTCACCGAAAATACATGTTTTGAGATCCCCTGAATCCAAAAAAAGCATTTTTAGAAACATGTCCGTGTGTGTGTGTGTCTGAGTGTGTGTCTGTGAACAGCATAACTCAGTAACGAACAGTCAGATAAACACCAAACTTGGTATTTAGGTTCAGTATCTTCCAGAGATGCGACAGATTTCAAGAAAATCCCCCCACCCCAGATTACCCTTTACATGGAACATTTTTCGAAAATTTTAATTTTCTCAAAAATGCCTTTAACGATTTTAATTAAAATATCATATGTTTAAGATATTTTCATGACAAATGAAATGTATATCTCGAATTTTCTGGGAATGTCTCCAAAAGTATTCTTCATTTTGAACGAATTTTGCATAACTGGTAAACCATAAGAGATAGACAAAATTTTACTGCACACAAAATGTAGATTGGGTTAAAATAAACAATTTATGTCATATACATTTTTTTTGTTGAATGAACCATTTTCGAGATATTCCTTGTTATTCCCTTAAATTTTCCAATACTTATACTTTTTCTCAAATTCGTAATTCATTTTTTTATGTCCTGGACATGCAAAGAGAATGGAATGCTCCACATAGCAACCAGCTCTTAAAACATTTGACTATTGCTTAAAGCCTATCATATTCACCTTGCATCTACAAGAAAATTAGCAATAAGATTAACATCTCGTTTAACATGAAGCATATGGAGAATAAGCGTTTGTAAAAATAGTTTGTACAAGAGCAGAGAAAGTCATGTGAGTGTAACACATCAGATTTTTTGCTTTATCTACCACACACATAGTAGGTAGAGAAGGTATTGCACCCCACCCAAAAATTCAATACCAAGATTTCACTGGAAATACATGTTTTGAGGCACCATGAATAAAAAGAAAAAGCATTTTTAGAAAAAGGTCTGTGAACAGCATAACTCAAAAATGAGAAGTGAGATAAATGCCTAACTTGATTTTTATGTCCAGTAGCTTCTAAAGGTGTGACACAAACATTTTCAAGAAAATCCTCCCACCCCCAACTACATTTTATATGGAAACATATCTAGAAATTTTTAATTTTCTGAAAAAGTGCTCTAACGATTTTGATTAAAATACTCTATTAAAGGTGTTTACATGATAAATAAAATGTATATGTTGAAATTTCTGGAAATAGCCTGTGAAGTGCACTTCATTTGGAAGGAATTTTGTATAATGTGTATAAGTGGTAAACATTAAGCAATAGATGAAAACATACTCCACAAAGAGTATAGATCTCATTAGAACACAGAATTTATTTGAAATAACTTTCTTGCGGCATGAGTTATTTCCAAGATGTCTGTCATCAGTGATTTTAATTGTTGAATACTTAGCTATTCTTTTCAAGTCCTGTCGATTTTCAGTTGTTTCTCGCGATGTCATGGAAACAGTATGGACTTTTAAGGCCAGCATATAGCATTCAGTTGTTAAACATTTGACTATCGCTGTTCTCTTTGTATCTATAACAAAATGTGTAATGTAGCTATTTCTGCAAAGGTTTATGTCGATTACAATGAAGTACATAGAAAAATAAGCTTTCGTAAGGATAACTTATGTGCCCACTCATAAACGACGATGATGGTAATAATAATAATAATAATAATAATAATAATAATAATAATAATAATAATAATAACAATAACAATAATAATAATATTATTTGTCAGAGACCAGAATAGATCCAGAAATGACGTCGTCATGTTTACATTAACAAGATTGCAGAATTATATCAACAGAAGTATCCATAAATTCAGCAATAGAATAAAATGACCTATTTATTAACCAATTATGAATACATGCTTTAAGTCTATTAGCTGGAACTATTCTTGCTGCATCTGGTAACTCATTGAACATATCGATACCATTATAAAAACAGCTGTTTGCACTTAAAGCTAGTCTGCATCTCGGATAATCAAGTTTATATTTATTTCTAGTGTTAAAATTATGGAAATCAGTCCGAAGAGGATATTGATGAATGTTTGTTCTGATGTAAATTAAAGATCAGATCTGTATAGCGAAGAAAATCATGTGGATGTAAGACATCAGATTTTTGAAAATTTAAAACAACCGAAAATTATATGTGTATAATGGCAGAACATCTGTGTTTATAAGAGAAGAGAAATATTAGTAATTTCATGATATACTATATCTTTCAAAATCTTAAAATGCCCCACCTTTTTGGCAGTCTTGCCCCCACAGCCTTCACTCACAGCGCTTATACAGAGTGGACCATTTAAGTTGAGACTGTACAATATCTCCAAAAGTAAGTGTTGTAGAAACAAATGTCTTGAATAAAAAGTTGCTTGATATTATGGAGGAAAGTAAATGCGATTAGTCATGTTTTATTTGGAAGACGTTATGATGGTCATTTACTTTCCCCCATAATATCAAGAAACTTTTATTAAAGACATTTCTTTCTACAACGCTTAGTTTTGGAGATATTGTACAATCTCAACTTAAATGGTCCACCCTGTATAATGGATGGGAAAATGAGGTGAAAAATGTTTTATTGAAGTGCTGACTGGTGATAGGAACTATTGAACATTAAATAGCTTGTCTATTTAATGGCTGAAGCCGAAATTATCTGTGATGTTTGAAACACGTCAACCATTATTGTTTAAAGGTACATTTTATGTTAACATGCAAACGACAGCTAACCACACTGACTGCCATTTCTATCTGCTCAGCATCATGCAGCTTTTGTTTTTCCACCCGAGAGGAAACATCACTTTGTGTGCTGTGCTTTTGTTTCTTTCTGTCATGTTGTTCATTCAGGCAAATAATTTCCACAGTGGCAAGGAAAGTTTTTCTGTTTGTGTGCATCAACATGTGTTCTCGACAGGACATAAATAAAACACAGAATAATTGATTCTCCAGCAAGCTTTCTTGTTACACCTCAATGAGCTCCAGTGTTTAGAAGCCTTAGTTAACTTAGTGAAGAAACAAAGCTGGGGAGGAACTCATTGCCAAAATTTAATCAAAAGTAACAGTATTTTTATAAAAATCTGATGTGTTGAATTCACATGGCTTTTTCTACTCATTCATCTACAAAAGCTTAGTCTTATATCTACTTGTCGTTAATCAACGTAAATTTTCATTACACATTTCATTTTTGGTATAAGAAGGCTACAAGAAAAAAACAAATAGCGACTTATCTTTTGTGGGAGGGGGAAGTATAAGCATTTAAAAATTCAAACCAGTAATCAAGAATATCTTGAAAATGCTTAATGTCGCAAACCTTTTTTCCATATAAATTATGTGCTTTAATGAGATCTACATTTTTTGAGTAGTAAGATTTTGTCCATTTCTTTTGGTTTACCAGTTATATAAAAGTAATTCAAAACGAAGAGGACTTCATAAAATGTATATTTTATTTTAATTCAGATATTTTAAATATATGGTATTTTTAACAAAATCATTACAGACAGTTTTGAGAAATTAAAAAACTAATAGGAAATGTTGTATCTAAAGTGCAATTAAGGTTGAGGGAGGGATTTTCTTGAAAATCTGTGTCGCATCCTTGGAAGATGCTGAACTTAAAATATAAAGTTAGGTATTTAAGGAGAGATAGGTGAACTGAAATAAACAAAAGTATATCTTGTGGCACTATAAGCAGAACACTGAAAAATACACGAAGAGATATGAAGATGAAATTCTATAAGGTGATAGCAGTGCTCGTTTTACTGTGTGGTAGTGAATCCTGCGTTATGAAGAGAGAAGATTTTAGCCATGTTCAGGCAGCGGAAGTGAAATTTTTATGAGTAGTCAAAGGTTGCATTAGGTTTGAAAGGATTCCGAATGAAACTTTGGACAAGAAGTGAATATTTGTGCAGTAAGTGATAAAATAGAACAACATAAACAAAAATGGAAGGAACATCTGGAATGAATGGAAGAAACAAGAATTCCAAAGAAGACCTTACAACACAAACCTAAAGGGAAAAGGGATATAGGACAGCCAGATAAAAGATGGGACTGAGGCCAGAACAGTTGATAGGTCTAAACTGTGAAAGGCAGAAGTAGAAGATGACCAGTTTCTCTTAAGCTATTGCAGATAAGCTCACCAAATGTCATACACATGTATACTAACGTCTTCTACATGCATAATATAAATTTTGTGCAAGTATCTTTCATGAATCAGCCGTTTTTATCCTGGGTTATTTTTCATTTAATAGAAGTTTGTTCCCTTTTTGCAGAAACCATCAATGATATAAGTTTGAAATTCAGTGCAGAGACTCTCGGCAATATTTTCTAATTCAAACTAGAATGAATCCAGTAGCTTAATTACAGCTTTCACAAAAAGAATTATAATTTATGAAAACAATATGCTGAAATAATGAATAAATTTTTTTATTAATATTTATAATGTTGATATTATTCAAGATATACAGATCATTGTAGTTGATAATAAGAAGGTATTATTTTTACTTGTTCCTGCAAAGTTTCACTATGATTGGTCTGTTACTTTCAGAGAAAAAGGCACATAAAGAAAATGTAATTTTGAGGAAAACCAATTTAGAGTGGAGGAGTGGCATGCATTTAAAGAGTGTACTAAATAGCTATTCAAGGTCGTAAATAATATAGCAACCATGTAAACCCATATATCATTCTGTTCAGCAAGAACTGTACAGTTAAAAGAAATGAATTTTTTGAGGCTTCAGTCGCATATCTCCCCTTAACCAGCTTTTCGCTTTTGAGTTATGCTGTTCACAGAGATACAGGCTTTTTCTAAAAATGGCTTTTAGGATTCAGGGACTGAAAACATTTATTTCCAGTGTAATCTCAACATAGAATTTTTGGGTGGAATACAATACTTCCTCTGCTTATTGCAACGAGAGTAAAAATAACACAAAAGGCCTGGATTCAAAGCAATACACACAGCAATTCAATGATACCAAATGTTTACAATTGTTTAGTAAACATTAATTATATTGTTTATGTAAATTAACAAAAATATGAGATTAATCTCAATAAGGGAAATGTTTAATTTCTTGAAAATTACAATTGAGGCAAATGGCGTTAATCTCTGGGACAGCAATCTGCCAGCCTGCAGTGCACATCGTCATTACACAATTTTTGCAACATTTCAATTGGAACAGCATTAATTTCTCTGTCTTTAAGGCCTACAAGGAAATGGTTCCACAGCACGCACTGCTAGAATTTACATGGCAGCCTGTGTCAGCTCTTTGAGAATCAAGACGTCTCAGAGCCACTGTATCCCCAGATTTTTCTGGGAGTGTTGAAGAGGAGGGATTATTGAAAGTTGTAGACCGTAAACACAGTATTAATGCTATTCTAGTCAAAATGTTGCAAATATCTTTGGCTGCCAGATTATTCTCACAGAAATGGAGGCCCTTTGTGGAACACAATTGATGCCATTAATTTACATAAAATAATGAAATTAATATATAAGCTGAAGCTTTCCTGGTGGCATAATAACTCTGGATCTTCTTGGGCTTTCAGCTAGGAATTCAGTTGGTTTCAAACTGACGTTTCAAAGGTGTTCATAAACTGATGGAGGTTGAAGTATGGAGTTTGTAGTGGCAGAGGGTGATGTAAAGCTGGAATCTCATTGGTTTGCGTGATTTTTCTTGGTCGTGAAGTGACTGTACACCTGGCTGGTAGCATGAGAAAGCCTAGAATTAATGTTTTTATCATCCTAAAATTTAATTCAGCTATCTTCAACAGCCATTTATATCAGAAAACGTCATTCATAGAAAAAGCTGTTCAAAGCAGAAATGGAGAGAATAAAGCTGTATGTATTTCCAAAGAAAGAAATTATATGGCTTCAGCACACACAAGCTGGTATGCTTAACAGTAGTACCAATTTGTACATCAAAACTTTCTAAATTTTACTTTTTAGTCCACGTTGTGCAGGGGTTATGAGTGTGTTTCTGTTGCAGAATTAACAATACAAAATGATGGATGCGGTACTATTTTTAAAAATATTTTTGTAATATAAGTATTGGCTATAGAATGATAAAGTATATATAAAATTAAAAATGAGATTCCTATTAGTAAGATTCAACTAAGAACTAAAATGTTAATTTTTTTTAATTTTCACCATTTAACCTCCACCTGGTATCAGTGAAATTTGGTAAAACATGTGAAAATGTTCAGATTTTCATTTTCTTGCAATTTTTTACACGTGTACTTTGATGTTATACAACTGTTTTCTTTTAACATCAACAATTTTAAAGCTAAAATACCTATTTAAGTCTTCCTTTACTATTTAGGCAAACAGCTCAAATTTTAAACTCAATTTTATTGAATTCCTTTTTCAGCATTTTTCACTTTTCTAAACACCACTCCTTGGAACACAGTTTATAAGTTATTAGTTTGAAATTTTCAGAATTTCTGAACTACAGATTTAAAAATTATTGTGCACTAGTTAAAAATATTAATGAAATATACTAATTAATTAATAATAAATTAAAAATGCTGATTAATAATAAATTAAAAATGCTGATTAAAATTAAAAACTTCAATGCACAACAATTTCTTTTAGTTTGTATACTAAGCTCAAATTAAAACATCTGTGCCAACATGATAAACTGTAGGTTCCAAGGAGCATTTGATGTTACCACATCAAAAGTGATTAATTATGAATAAAAAAATATATATATCTCAACAACGGTTTGTTATAATTCATTAAAATTTTGCATGATCTATATTTTTATGTACTAAGTGTACAGTAAGAAATTGAAAGCAATCAGGAAAATATGGTAGATTTCTGGTTTTCTGCAGAAATATTGCCATAAAAACTCATGAGAATTGTAGGTTTCTGATTTATGGGTTTAGGATTTATTTGAATGTAGAAGCTTTGCAAAATGACCAGATTGAATAATGTTTTATGTAATAGCATCCCAGGGCACAGTATTCCAGGATCAAGTTATAATATGCTATGTGGTTAGTAACAACAGACTTGCAGGCTTTCTGAACGCTGCTCACTGTATCACACTGCCATGGCTGCTCTCTGTTTTAATGAAACTGTCTTCCCCAAAGTGCTAACATAGTGTGTAAATAGCTGGCATGTGTGCATTGCTTGCTAAGGAAGGTACATGTTACTTTAATTTCTCCTGATCCTTCACACCGCACCATTGCTCCATCCCTCCAGCAAGCAAACTGCATGAAAACCACTGTAAACTATGTACAGAGTTTCTTTGTGTTAGGCTGAACCTAAAAGTACCTCTCTGATGTGTGTTTATGTAAATAAAAATATAATGTGTTGCATTCATATTTTTATCTGTCTTCTACAAAGATGTATTATTCTGTCTACTTCACGTCATATGAGATAAAACATTTACACAAATAGTTTCATTACACATTTTGTTGTAGGTGCAAGAGGAGTAGAAGCAGTGGCTTATTGATAACTGATTCAACAAGTATGAAAAACAGTCAGCAAACTGACTGATATAACACCATAATTCATTATTGATGCGGTAATTTGTATCACAAATTACTTAAATGTAAATAATGATTGTAATGTGAATATGCATTTTTATGTGACATTGATTTCAGATGTTTATTAATTGTAATTATTATTGGGAAATAAGTTTATACGGCTTTACTGAAACTGTCAATAATAGCGCAATAATGCAGTGAGGGGATGAGCTGTTTATCATTATTGGGAACGAGGAAGTTACGTAATGTTCGCGCATTTTCGGTAGAACCTTCTGGAATGTTTCCCTAAAAGCAATATGTATTCGTGGTTTTCATTGGATATTAAAATAGACGCTAATGTTGGCGCGTTTTATTACCCAATAGCAGTTCATTTATAATCTTTAGGCATGTCGGGGAGTGGGAGTATATAAAGCCAAGTCCGAGGTAGATCGCGGGCAGTTCATCAAAATTCCTAGCACATTACACGTCGTCAGTCAGTCCTTCAGTTCGTCGAAAGCATTCATATACTACACGTCGTCTTCAGTCAGTCAGTTCATCAAGTTACGCGCAGCAAATTTATGAAAGATCTAAAATATGGTAAAGTTAATTATACACAAAGTTGAAGTACGTGAGTTAAAAGTGATCAGTAAGAAGTATTATAACAGTTTCAGTTTGGCGAGTATCCAGATCAATGTGTAAAAGTGATAGTGAACGTGTTCGACAATAAAAATTATAAAACAAATTTCTTTATTAGTGTAATTTTTGGATAAAAGATTCCTTTCCGCTTCACAACCTGTATAGAGATACATATTCTACCCAAGATAAGATAATAGCTAGCCGGAGGACATTTGAAATGAAATCAAACACAAAACTAATACTGCCGCAAATTGCTAACGCCAGATGGAGCTACAAACCAAACAAATGAATGACGTCATAAGATGGCTTCCACTCACATGAAGTAAACACAATATAAGATCTCCAAGTTCTAATAATTTACGCTACACAAATTACGTAAGAAACATTTTACTTCAAATTGGCTCCCAAACGAGGGGCTACAATTAATGTTAAATAAATACAACATTAATTTTACTTCAAATTGGCTCCCATACGTGGGGCTCAAAACATATACAATTTGTTTTACTTACAAATTGGCACCCAGAACGTGGGGCAGAGTAACCAGGAAAGGAACATGATGACCAAGAAAGGATCAGAATAACCACGAAGGGGCAGAATTAACCAGGAAGAAGTGAGATGACCAGGAAGGGGCGAATGCAGCAGTGAAATGATCTACAAGACGCAGATTCCAGAAACAACAGGGACGACAGACTACGATCGTAATTCCGAGATTACAAGGCAACTGGGAAATTCAAACTACAGGACAACAAAACTACACAGTTTCATCGAAGCGACATACAAATCTAGGAGAGTGGGGCAGGAAACTGGACATCAAAGTAACAGCAACAGACAGCATCACAAAGGTCAGAGTATCGTAATTTTTTTTTAGAAAACGAAAACAATGGCTACTAGTAATATGGAAGAAACAATGATGGAGGGAGATAATGTAACAGTTAGCTGTAATTCAATACAGGATACAGAAAATAGCTTAAACAATGTAGTATTGGAGGGAGGAAATGTTAGTGCAGAAAGTAAGAATAGAATAGCAGGAAATATTACTATTGATGCTGGTATGATGAAGGAAATGATGGAATTGCTGAGAAATATTGGTGAGAAAATAAAACAAAACAGGGAATATATGCAAAAGAGTCATAGGGAATTAAGGGAAGATAGTAGTAAGAATATTGAGAAATTAGAAAAATTAACTCAGAGTTTTGAGAAATTGAGAGAAACTATAAAAAAAGATCATAGGAAATTAAGCGAAGATATTGGTAGGAGTAAGGAGGTATTAGAGCAAAAAGTAGATCAAAGCAGTAAAGAAATTGAAAAGAAAGTTACGAAGCTAGATAGTAGTATGCCAGAAATGAGAGATGAAAATGAGGAAGTAATAGCAAGTGAGATAGGAGAAGTTTCAAAGAAAATGCTAGACATGAGCAAGGAAATAGGTAACAAAGAAAGTGAGGTTAATACTAAAAGTGAACATGTTGACGTAGAATGTACAGAGTCAGGTAGTAGAATGAGTAACATTTCAAGTGAGATAAGAGAGATGAAAGAGGTTATGAATGTAGATGTGAATCAGGCGCAAGATAATTTCAGAGGGGAGATATCAGAAATACAGAAAGAATCAGAAATGCAAAGAAATAAATTGTACCAAGATGTTCAGAATGAAAACTCCAGTCCAGTACAGTTTAGTACAGATTTGTCAGAGTATTCTCAGATTAAAAAGATAGCAGAAGAATTGAAAATGAAAGTTGGTAAAAGATGTATTGTTCAGGAAGCTTTAGGTTGTTTTCAAATGTTATCATGTGATGAAATTTCAAATGAATACAAGAGGTTATTCATGAACAAAAATTTGAAGGTTAGGATACGGCTACGAGTAATGTTTAGTCACACACAATTTGATCCAGGAGGGTAAATAGCAATGAGATGTAAAGTAAATGCTGGATAGTTACAGATGACTTGCAGAGCAATGTATTGGAACGTAAGAGGGTTAAATAAATATGTACGTCATAGGAAAGGAGAAATAAATTTTGGACATGACTAAATGTTTAAGAGGAAAATAACATTTTATTAGTAACTGAACATGTGAAGTAAAGCATGATGTTATATTAAAGTAAAGTACATAAATACTATTCCAAGAGTATTGTTAAGATAAAGTACAAAATAACAAAAATTAGTAAATATAAAAAAAAAAAAAAAAAAATATTTATGTAGTAAATAGAACATGTGAAACAGTGCCTAGATTTAAGAGATGTAAATATTTGTGTAGAGGGTGAATATTTTGGTAAATATGTGTAATAATTACAAAAATCTTAAATGTATAAATTTTTGTCAACAACTTAAAAAAAGGTAAACAACTCTGTAACAGTAATTAAATAATTTAGGGTACAGTATTTGCTATAAAAAAATTTTATGATGTCAGATTAATATCTAAATTAATTAAACCAGAGCCAGTAAGTAGTGGCGAGATAAAAAAAAAAAAATATATATATATATATGTCGGGTGTTAAATGCGTGTGAAGTGTTAAGTGAAAGTGATAGCGTGTGTTCCAAGATTTAGGAGACTAAAAACCCAATTATAAAATTTCCAAACAAGTTGTAAATATTTATAATTATGTTTCTAGTGGGGCATATGATGCGGTATACAAATTACTTAAATGTAAATAATGATTGTAATATGAATATGCATTTTTATGTGACATTGATTTCAGATGTTTATTAATTGTAATTATTATTGGGAAATAAGTTTATACGGCTTTACTGAAACTGTCAATAATAGCGCAATAATGCAGTGAGGGGATGAGCTGTTTATCATTATTGGGAACGAGGAAGTTACGTAATGTTCGCGCGTTTTCGGTAGAACCTTCTAGAATGTTTCGCTAAAAGCAATATGTATTCGTGGTTTTCATTGGATATTAAAATAGACGCTAATGTTGGCGCGTTTTATTAGCCAATAGCAGTTCATTTATAATCTTTAGGCATGTCGGGGAGTGGGAGTATATAAAGCCAAGTCCGAGGTAGATCGCGGGCAGTTCATCAAAATTCCTAGCACATTACACGTCGTCAGTCAGTCCTTCAGTTCGTCGAAAGCATTCATATACTACACGTCGTCTTCAGTTCAGTCAGTTCGTCAAGTTACGCGCAGCAATTTTATGAAAGATCTAAAATATGGTAAAGTTAATTATACACAAAGTTGAAGTACGTGAGTTAAAAGTGATCAGTAAGAAGTATTATAACAGTTTCAGTTTGGCGAGTATCCAGATCAATGTGTAAAAGTGATAGTGAACGTGTTCGACAATAAAAATTATAAAACAAATTTCTTTATTAGTGTAATTTTTGGATAAAAGATTCCTTTCCGCTTCACAACCTGTATAGAGATACATATTCTACCCAAGATAAGATAATAGCTAGCCGGAGGACATTTGAAATGAAATCAAACACAAAACTAATACTGCCGCAAATTGCTAACGCCAGATGGAGCTACAAACCAAACAAATGAATGACGTCATAAGATGGCTTCCACTCACATGAAGTAAACACAATATAAGATCTCCAAGTTCTAATAATTTACGCTACACAAATTACGTAAGAAACATTTTACTTCATTATGCGAAATTAAAAACCTAATTAATGTACAGGATGATGATAAAGTTTGAGTGGCTTCTTTAAGAAGTCTTTGTGCCTCTTATTCTGGGCATTAATCAAGTTGTATGGTCCAGATAAAATCCGCCATGTCCTTGAAATCTGTCCTTCATATATCCTCAGGTTCCAGGAAAAAGGACACTAAAGGTACAGAGCAAATCCTTTGCATTCACATAGCGTATATCGTGGAGTTTGAAAATCCCTTGCACATTTCCTGCATAAAGAATGTTGAGTAAACCTAAATGTCCATGCAAAGCATTGTGGTTTGCAAGAAATCCAACAACAATAACTCCTCTGAGCTTAGACGTACCTAAATTCAGGAGAAACTCACTATGTTTCCTGCCAGGCCCCAAAACATAATCATGGGCAAGTTTGTTCACTTCCAGATCTCAGGATGATCTGGGTTATCTCATACTTGACACTTCTGGGAGTCACACCACAGAAGGCTCAGGACCAATTAAACCAAACCCTGTGACTCTCTTAGTAAGAATGTCTGCCATCTCATTTCCTCTAATACCAGCATGCCTGGGAACCAAAAAAGGGTAACCTGACACAGTAACTATGCAACATCTTTGGCATTGCCACACCAATTTGGATGTAGTTTTGATTGCTCTAAGGACTTTCAAAGCTGCCAGACTCTCTGAGCACCTTGCCCGTCTGCCTGGTAAAGTTTTAATATACAGGTCTTTCATAAGTAACAAATAATGCAAAATTAACTCATGCTTTAAAAAATACTCAAACACGTCGAATTTTGCAAAAGAGAAGCAAAACTTTCAGCCATTATTGTACAGGATGTGACCTAGTTGACAAAAATTTTAAATTGCAACATTATTTTTTCTGTTAAAGGTAGTTAGTTATCTATTTAGTTGTATGAAAATTTCATTTCTTTGGTACAAAATATTTCTTTGCTATGGGAAGAGTTGGCTTGTTTAATAATTTTCTGTAACAAATGAAATTCTGATTACTTAAAAGGTGCTCCTCATGTACAATCTAGCAGTGGCTAAGTCAAAGATCACTGCTGGTGCTGATCCTCATTTTTAACTCTTCCATATGTAGGCCTCTGCATTTCAGATATCCACATAAAAACGTAATCAAGTGGAGAGAGATTTGTTCCCATAGCAACCAAACCTGTTGTATGAAATTGTTCATGCAACTAAGATAACAACCTTTCAGAAAAAATCTGATGTGTTGCACTCTCATGACTTTCTCTACTCTTGTTCAAACTATTTATACAAACACTTATAGTCAAATGTTTTAAGAGCTGGTTGCTATGTGGAGCATTCCATTCTCTTTATATGTCCAGGACATAAAAAAACAAATAATGAATTCCTGTTTGGGAAAAAGTATAAGTATTGGAAAATTCAAACCAATAACAAGGAATATCTCGGAAATAGTTCCTGGACCAAAAAAAATATATGTATACGACATAAATTGTGTGTTTTAACGAGAACTACACTTTTTGTATAGTAACATTTTGTCTATTTCTTACGGTTTACCAGTTATGCAAAATTAATTCAGAATGACTTTTCAACTTTTGAGGACATTCCAGAAAATTCAAGGTATACATTTCATTTGCCATGAATGTATGTTAAACATATGATATTTTAATCAAAATCGTTACAGCCATTTTTGAGTAAATCAAAATTTTCAAAAAATGTTCCACGTAAAGGGTGGTCTGGGGTGTGGGATTTTCTTGAAAATCTTTCTGTCGCATCTTTGAAAGATACTGAATCTAAATACCAAGTTTGGTATTTATCAGACTTTTCATTTTTGAGTTGTGCTGTTCACAGAAACACATCCACACACACACACCTTTTTCTAAAGTTTTTTTTTTTGGATTCAGGAAGCCTCAAAACACGTATTTCCAATGAAATCTCGATATCAAAGTTTTGGGTGGAGTGGAATACTTTCCCTACCCACTATATGTAGTAGAGAAAGTAAAAATAATATCCATTTAAAATTTCTGTCAATTATGTCACACCCAGTACGTTAATGTTGGGAGTTTTTTTTTGTTTTAAATTTTCCTTTTAAATTTTTTAAAAAAGAGTTTCTATTTTTTTTAGTTTTATTTCCATTATTTCTTACTATGAAAGATCCTGTATAAAATGTTAAAGATTTATGTATATTTAAGTTTTTTTGTTGAAAGAGAGTTCACTAAAAGTCTGTCTTAATCGCACAATGGTCAGAACTTACTTTTGAGTTTATGGCTGAAATGCACATGACATCACCAGGCTGTGATATCATTTTGAATCACAACATTTTCATATTTTAATGTTGTCTAAATTACCTTTCACGAAACGAAACGCTGTTCTTCTGACAATCACATTAAACAGTAGTGACATTTTAAGACATTAAAAGTAGTGAAAGACATTCAGTATTTTGTTAAATAATTTTTAAATACCAAACACATATAATGGCTAACAGTATTCAAACCATCCACTGCTACTTTAACAGCTGGGATGGATCGTTTGACATTGCTGTGTATGAAAATGTTCAATAATAAACAAATTTCCTTAAGCAAAGGAATGTGGTGGCTATAACTCAAACGGCTGCCACTGCCATCTTTAGTTTTGTTTAGAAATTAGCAGCTGGTAGTGAGTGTTTGACATGCCAAGTTTCAATTTTATATAGTTACAACTGCCAAAGCTAATTTTATTTAAATAATAGTAAAACTAAAACATAAGTATGATGCAACGAATAATAATAATAATAATAATAGCTGTTGTTGTTATTGTTGTTATTATTATTATTATTATTATTATTATTATTATTATTATTATTATTATTATTATTATTATTATTATTATTATTATTATTATAAGGGATGCAACACCTCAACTGCATCAGTGGTAAGGTGATCACTGAAGCATATATCTTTAAAAAGTGGTCACTGAAATGCTGGCTTTGAAATTCCACATGGTTTACATGACATCACTAGAAATAAAAGTATGGTAGCTTAGCAGCTAAGAAAAGTATGATAAAGTATTGGAAAATTCAAGTCATTAGCAGCAAATATCTCAGAAGTGATTAACACCATGAAAGTATTTTAAATTGTTTTAACAAGATCTGCATTTAAGTTTTTGTCCATCTTACATAGATTTCATAGAAAAGTAAACTTGTACAGTTTATCAGTAATGGAGGTATCTATCATAAATGTGGTGCTTTAAAAAAATTGTTGAGAAAATAAAAAATAAAGTCATATTCTAATCCAAAGGTAGATTTTCCAGAAATGCTTGTAAGATGCTGAACATAAATTTTGTAGGATAAAATATATGTTTTGCATGTGGTTTTACACATTGCAACTACAATACTAGGAAAGGTGTTCTGTGCAGTGGAACATGGCTGGGAGAGCACTTTCTGTAGTAGTGAGAGGAAGTACGAGACAAAACATTTGATGCTAAGATTTCATAAGAAATACATGTCATGAAATCTCTCGAATCCTAAAAAAGTATTTTTAGAAAAAGGTTCATGAGTGTGGGTCTGTGAACAGGCTAACTCTAAAATGAAAACTTGCATCAATACTAAATTTTGTATTTTGAGTGTCACGTTGTTTAAGCATACCAGGCAAAGATTTGCATGAGTAATGTATATCTTGAATTTTCTGCAAATAACCCAAGAAGTGCTCTTTGTATATTTCTGTGTAAGTGGCAACTCTATAGGAAATGTGTAAAGTTCATTAATATTCACATTTAGTGTCATATATTTTTATTTTCTTTACTAGTTAACTATAGTTATGCGAGAGTTCATTGCAAATTTTGTGTTTACTTCACTTGAACTGCCCCACGTGGTGGATAATGTTTCTCACGTAATGTTGCTTACCTCACACGTGGAACCATCTTGTGTGACGTCATTCGTTGGTCTGTCTCGTAGTTCCCTCTGACGTAGCAATTTTTTTTTATGAATTAGTTTTAAGGTTAAGTATATTGTCTTCCGGCCAGCTATTTAGGTAGGCATTTAATTCTTGCAGGGTGTGAAGCGGAAAAGGAATCTTTTATCCAAAAAAATTACTAGTGAAGAAATGTGTTTTATAATGTTTTATTGTCGAACACGTGCACTAACACTTTCACAAATTTATCTTGATAATCGCCATACTGAAACTGTTTATAATAACTTCTCACTTTTAACTCACGTACTTCAATTTTTGTATATAAGTGACTTTGTAATATTTTAGATCTTTAATGATTTTCACTGCGTGTAACTTGGTGAACTGAGCGGCCAACGTATAATGTACGGAGAATTTTGTATAACTGCAGGAGACGATGTGTAGTGCTTCGTGAATCTTGCCGAACTGGAGGACGATCTCTTTGATTCTACACTATTTATAGACTTGCCTCAAGCTACACCTAAAGATTATAACTGAATTACCATTGGCTAATAAAACGCGCCAACATTAGCGTCTATTTTACTATCCAATGAAAACCACTAATACATATTACTTTTATAGAATATGCTGGAAGCTTTTACCGAAAAGGCGCGAAACATGACGTAACTTCCTGGTTCCCGGTAACGATAAACAACTCAATCACTTGCTAAAGTATTGTGTTATTGTTAACAGTTTCAGTAGAGCCGAAAATTATTATTTACCATTAATAATTACAATTATTAAACCCCTGAAATCAATGTTACATAAAAATACATATTCATATTATTATCGTTAACCACATCTGAGTAATTTGTGATACAAATTACCGTCACATATGCCCCACTAGAAACATAATTATAAATATTTATAACCTGTTTAGAAATTTTATAATTTTGTTTTTAGTCTCCTAAATCTTGTAACACACGATATTCACTTTCACTTAACACTTCACACGCGTTTAACACACGACATATGTTTTATCTCGCCACTACTTACTGGCTTTGGTTTAATTTGTTTTAATATTAATCTGACGTTACAAACAAAATTTTTTTTTTATAGCATATACTTTACCCTAAATTATTTAACTAGTGTTACAAAAAATGGTTTACTTTCTTATATTGTTACCAAAAATCTATCATTCAAGAATTTTTGTAATTTTAAACATTTACCAAAAATATTTACCCTGTACACAAATATTCACATCTCTTAAATCTAGACAATGTTTCACCTTTTCTGTTTGCTACATAAGTATTTGTTTCAATTATTTTTAATTATATTTACCAATTTTTTTGTTATTTTGTACTTTGCAAATATATTTAAATCTCTTAAATCTTGACAATGTTTCACCTTTTCTGTTTACTACATAAGTATTTGTTTTATTTATTTTTACCAATTTTTGTTATTCTGAATTTTATTTTAACAATACTCTTTGAATTGTATTTACGTACTTTTGATTTAATATCATATGAAGTTTAATCTTTGCATTCTCAATTTTTAAATCTTGGAATTGTGTTTACGTACTTTTACTTTAATATCATATTAAGTTTCAATCATTGCATTCTTAATTTTCAAATATTGTTACAGATACTAAAAATTTTACTTATTTATTTATTTATTTTTTTTTTTAAACATTTCTTTCCTTTTTTTTTTTTTTTTTTTTTTTTTTAATATAATTTATTTCTCCTTTCAAATGACATATATAAATAGTTAACCCTCTTACGTTCCAATACATTTCTCTGCGAGTCGTCTTCAACTATCCAGCATTTACTTTACATCTCATTGCTATTTACCCTCCTGGATCAAATTGTGTGTGGCTAAACATTACTCGTAGCCGTAACCTAACCTTCAAATTTTTGTTCATGAATAATCTCTTGTATTCATTTGAAATTTCATCTCCTGATAACATTTGGAAACAATCTACAGTTTCTTGAACAATACATCTTTTAACAATTGCCATTTTCAATTCTTCTGCTATCTTTTTAATCTGAGAATACTCTGACAAATCTGTACTAAACTGTACTGGACTGGAGTTTTCAATTTGAACATCTTGGTACAATTTATTTCTTTGCATTACTGTCTTATTCTGTATTTCTGATATCTCCCCTCTGAAATTAACTTGCGCCTTATTCACATCTACATTCATAACCTCATTTATCTCTCTTGAAATACTACTCATTTGACTTCCTAACTCTGCACCTTCTACATTAACCTCACTTTTAGTATTAACCTCACTTTCTTTGTTACCTATTTCCCTGCTCATGTCTAGCATTTTCTTTGAAACTTCTCCTATCTCACTTACTATTACTTCCTCATTTTCATCTCTCATTTCTGGCATACTACTATCTATCTTCATAACTTTCTTTTCAATTTCTTCACTGCTTTGATCTACTGTTTGCTCTAATTTCTCATAACTATGAATTAGTTTATCTAAGTTCTCATTATACTTACTAATCTCTTTCCTTAATTTCTCATTATCTTCCCTTATATTTCTCAGCATCTCCATAATCATACTAGCATCAATAGTAATATTTCTCGCTATTCTATTCTTACTTTCTGCACTAACATTTCCTCCCTCCAATATTACATTGTTTGAGCTTTTTTTTGTAATCTGTATTGACTTACAGCTAACTGTTACACTATCTCCCTCCATCATTGTTTTTTCTATGTTATTAGTGGCCATTGTTTTTGTTTTCTAAAAAAAAAATACAATCACCTGACTTTGTGATTCTGTCTGATGCTGCAGTTTTGATGTCCAGCGTTCTGCCCCATTCTCCTAGGTTTGTATGTCGCTTCTGCGTTGTATCGTGATGAATCTACGTCGTTTCGATGTTTTCTTGTAGCTGAATTACCCTTCTGTCTCGGAATCTGCGTCTATAGGTCGTTTCACTGCTGCTTTCGCCTCTCTGGTTATTCTTGTTCCTTTCCTAGTCGTCTAGCCTTCCTTTCCTAGTTGTCGCTCCACGTTGATGCGCCAATTTGAAGTAGTATTAGCACAAATTTATATATATGCTTCAGAGCACCACGTGGTGGATAATGTTTCTCACGTAATGTTGCTTACCTCACACGTGGAACCATCTTGTGTGACGTCATTCGTTGGTCTGTCTCGTAGTTCCCTCTGACGTAGCAATTTTTTTTTATGAATTAGTTTTAAGGTTAAGTATATTGTCTTCCGGCCAGCTATTTAGGTAGGCATTTAATTCTTGCAGGGTGTGAAGCGGAAAAGGAATCTTTTATCCAAAAAAATTACTAGTGAAGAAATGTGTTTTATAATGTTTTATTGTCGAACACGTGCACTAACACTTTCACAAATTTATCTTGATAATCGCCATACTGAAACTGTTTATAATAACTTCTCACTTTTAACTCACGTACTTCAATTTTTGTATATAAGTGACTTTGTAATATTTTAGATCTTTAATGATTTTCACTGCGTGTAACTTGGTGAACTGAGCGGCCAACGTATAATGTACGGAGAATTTTGTATAACTGCAGGAGACGATGTGTAGTGCTTCGTGAATCTTGCCGAACTGGAGGACGATCTCTTTGATTCTACACTATTTATAGACTTGCCTCAAGCTACACCTAAAGATTATAACTGAATTACCATTGGCTAATAAAACGCGCCAACATTAGCGTCTATTTTACTATCCAATGAAAACCACTAATACATATTACTTTTATAGAATATGCTGGAAGCTTTTACCGAAAAGGCGCGAAACATGACGTAACTTCCTGGTTCCCGGTAACGATAAACAACTCAATCACTTGCTAAAGTATTGTGTTATTGTTAACAGTTTCAGTAGAGCCGAAAATTATTATTTACCATTAATAATTACAATTATTAAACCCCTGAAATCAATGTTACATAAAAATACATATTCATATTATTATCGTTAACCACATCTGAGTAATTTGTGATACAAATTACCGTCACAGTTAGTAAAGGAAGTATCCCATGCCTTCAAAAAATACATGCTTTGATGCCCACTAAATCCCAAAAGGAAAAGCCTGTTTAGAAAAGATCAAGTTTGTCTGTCTGTCTGTCTGTCTGTGAACAATGTAATTAAAAAATGAAAAGTTGGTTAAATACTATACTTGGCATTTAAGTACAGTATTTTCCAAAGATAACGACACAAAGATTTTCAAGAAAATCCCCATCACCCACCACAAAGTATCCTTAATATGGAAAAATTGTTAGTCATTTATTATTCTTGTCTCAAAACTGTCTCAATAATTTTTATTGAAATACCATATGTTTAAAATATTTACATGAGAAATGAAAGTATATCTTGAATTTTCTGCTGATAACTTCTGAAGTCCTCTTCATTCTGAATGACTTTTATATAACTGGTAAACTGTAAGAGATCTTACTATACGAAAAGATGTAGATCTTATTAAAGCACGCAGTTTATGTAAAATAATTTTTTTTTGGCTTTAACCATTTCCAAACATACTTTATTATTAGCTTGAATTTTCAAATACTTCAAATACTTTTTTAAACAGCTTAGTCACTATTCAAATTTTTCTGTTCCCAAAGTCATGCAAGAGAGTGATTTGACTGTTTAAGTTCCATTTGTACTTGCAACAAAGTGTGAAATAAAAGCATTTCTGTAAACGTTTATCTCATTTAATGTGAAGTAGATAGAAGAATAAGCATAAGAATAGTTTAGAGAAGAGTGCATAGAGAAAGTCATGTGAATGTGAAACATCATATAAGACAGTATGTCAGAGAGGAAAATGCTACAGGTGTTTTAACACTAAAGAAGTCACCATTATAATTTGTTCAGTGAAACCCCTAACATTCTGTACATATGTTCAAGATTTGTTGTTAACTTTTTTTGTTTTTTTGTGGTGAAAAAATGTAAATGAAATGCAGACTTGTTTCCACCAAATTTGTTTGTTTCATTCTTAACTGTGCTGTTGGGGGAAAGGCTAACATTTTGTGTATAGCAGTAATAAACTGTGATATTACTTGCAGCTTTTCACTGTAACAAGTCACCTATGTCTTCAACAAGAACATATTTTTACACAATTTGTCTTTCAGAACTTGTTATTATAAATACTTCTATTTTTAGGCTTATCTCAAGCAACTATATAATTTAAAATTATTAATAGTGCGTTCACACTGATCATTCATGCACTAAGGTTGATAAATGGAGTTGGATTTGAAAAATTCACTGCCTCAGCTAGGACTCAAACCAGGATTCTTAGCACTTTCCATTCCAATGTGTATCATGATGAGATCCTCATTTTTGAAGTGTTCCAAAAAATAACCATAGGTCCTGTTATGCAGTTCCAAAATAACAGTTGTCAATTGTTTAGCATCTTTATAACCAGTTCCAGAAGCAGCACGCCTATTGTAGAGAGTATGTATATGAAGTGAGACCTTAGAAGACTCCTTGCTTTAGTGCTTCCAAGTTTCAATAGAGCCTCTTATGCCACATTTAATTATAAGACACAATATACTACGTGAAGTTTTCATTTTATTAAACCAAAACCATTACTTTAAGATTGTTTGTTATTCCTGCATATATTAGCTAAGTTATTAATGGAAGCAACATCTGGTTTTTCTCTGACAGTTACGCTGCTTTAAAAGGAATTGCAAGTTATTAGATAACATCTAAGTTAGTCTGGAACTGCCAAATAAACCTTATGTAATTGGCAAAACACAACAAGGTTTATCTTTGGTGGGTGCGTGGACATAAGGGGATTTTAGACAATGAAGAAGTGATATCCTGGCAAGAAAAGCATCTGCTTAAACATTTACTGGACCTGAACCAGATTTTGGCATATTCTTACTCTGTTCGAAGAACCATTGCTGCATGGATTAATCATAACCACCAATTGTGATGGGTTCAAACAGAGGGATGCAGCAGTATATTCTCTTCACTCACTGAAGATGTACTTAATTTCAATAAACCTGATAACCAGGCTCTTGACAGGACATTATAAATTACAGAAACACCTACATACAATGGGAATCTTTAGAGAGGAACCAGTATACCTGCCTTTCATATAATCTTTAAATGTGAAGCACTGGATGGGAAAAGATATGAACTTTTGGGTCTGATAAATCCAACTGATGATTTTCCAAAAGAAAACTTAGTTAATAAAGTACTGTCCCTAATTAAAGGTACAGGACCCATCTCCATCACTACGATAGTCAAGTCAAATAGGTTATAAATATTGCAAACAGCTGAAAGAGTCCACCAGCATTCTTGGAGGTGAACAAAGAATCGTGATATGATGCGAAAGAGCCCAAGTCAGGCAACAGGAACATTTTATGTGTATGTGATGTAATTTCAGAAACCACTTGGCTGATATTAACAATGCTTTTGTCTTTGATTTCTAAAACACAAAAGGATTTGCATGACCTGGATATTAGAATACAAACTGGTAGCATTAAAAAACAAAATCTTGCGAAAAAGGCTTTGACTTTTTCATAGAGAATGTTACGCAGTAGAAAATATTTGTTACTCTGTAGAAAATCCATGTAAAAATAAGACAAGCATCACAGATATTTCATTCCAAGGAATATACACAGATGGTTATCATTCAACAGCTGAGAAAACAGAAAACACAGGAAAATAAAAGACACTTGGTTCTGCTTGTGCCAGAAGCTTTGCTGTATTTCCTCTGTATGCTGTAATTGTGATCATTATCAGGGTTGACTAAATAATTAAATAAGGGGAGTAAATTGTGTGAAGCGTAATATCAGAAACAGCGGAATCAATGTTTGTAGATTGTGTGCCACGGAATCTTCATATTCACAGTTTCACCTCTATTTCGTTGAATACTGATGTTGGGGGTTTCTGTATTACCTGGAACTTGTATAACCTTTATGTTATAAATAACTTCAGGACCAAAGAGAAGGTACAAAGGTCTAAAACCTCACCTACTGTGATTGCCTAACAGTTATTCTAATATACAAGTTACAAAGTAAAATTTAGTAACAATTGGAGTCAATTTTTAAGACCTACAAGATACTGAAGCTTATTTTGTAGTATGTCTACTGAAATATTTTATCTTCATTTTTATACTTAACCAAATTCATTTTCAAAATTTAGGAAATAAATTTATTAAAATTGCAGTTTATTTGACTTGGTCTAACCCTACTTAATCATTTAAATTTGTATGATTGAGGATTAGTTAGCTGGTAACAACAGAAACCAACAAACATTATTACTGTAGTCCCCATTTTAGGTCTCGTTTTCTTGCTTCAAAAAAAAAATAAAATGAGGGAAGAAGGAAATTTGACAGTCGAACAGTCGAATATGAAACTTTTGGGTATATTTCCTGAAAAATCTAGAAAACTTTAGTTCATTCTATTTATTCGTCGTTTCCAGGAACCAAAAGTCAATCTATATTTTTATAAAACGCAAAAAACACCTTTATAAAATGTAAAACAGAGTTTAAAGATAAGTGATCAGCTTTTGTTGTCTGGACAGAATCAAGTAATCCTGCACTTTTGTAGCAGTAATAGATTTTAAAAAAATTACTTAATTGTTAATTATATACTATACTATGTTTCCAGAACTTGGGACACTATCTTGGGGAGGTTAAGCGTCAATATTTCATATGCATTTCTGTGAATATCAAGGAATTTTTATACATATTAGGAATACCACAAGGACTCTATGAAATTACATAAAAATACTGTAGATTCTTGTAGAATAATTTCATAGAATATGGGAGAGATAAATTATGGTGATTTGAAGTTTAAAAAACCAACTAATATAGCAAATCCTTCTTGACTGTTATTTTGGAACTGGAGCACTCAGAACTGTAGGAGAAAATAATAGTTTTTACTATCTCTTTGTCTGATTCAAATATCTTGAGAACCCTTCAATGTAATCTCAATTACATCCAGATTGTACATCAATTTTTATGTAATTCCAGGCCTTCATTACCACACTATAGGGTTTATTTAAAGCGTTGTTCAATAAAGACTGGCACCAGCAACAGATTGCTAATGTAGTATGACGGTATTGTTTCAGGGTGAAAAGGGAGCATCCCCCCGCAGGATGGACCGACTGAGAAGAAGTTTCCGGGATAGCTTCAGGCGTCGCAAGGAACATGTACCTGAGAGCTCCAAACCGCACCAGTGGCAGGCAGACGAGTCTGCAGTACGTGCCGGAACATGTAACTTTCATGTTAAGGTAATGTTCAGAATACACCATTTAGTATAGTGCAATGTGAGTGTGGGGGGGGGGTCTTTTCTACATCTGAGATTCTGGTATTCAAGAACTTTTTTTAATGAACTTACCTATCGTCACTTTGCATTTCCAGTAATGCAATGCTGCCAATTTAACAGCTATAACTAATATGATGGCTTAGTAACATATTATAATTCCTAAGATAACATTCAGGAGGTCATTCTTGGAGTTGACCACTCTGATTGTAGGTTTTATCATGGTTTTCTCTGGTTGGCAAGACAAATGCTGGAGTTATTTCTCTTCTACCATGAATTTCCTTTCCCTCCTTTCCTATTCATTTTGCTTCCCCTTTCACATTTCAGATAGACTTAGGGGCTGTGCAATTTCAGTCGGTGTTGGGCAGATGACATGGATGCTTGCTCATTGGAAAGTTCTTCTTTGCCTTGCCAATGGCAGCCTTCTCGAGCCTACTTGGGGTTGAGTTCTCCCTGGTTCTACCAGAGGGAAGTCTTCTCTGAGCAGCCTGTGTGCGCGCACGCCTCCTTCCTCCTTATAGCCTCCTGCAGCTCCTTCACTTCATGCGTTCCTCCTGGGGATGTTAAGCACAGAAGATCCACATTGGATCAAGGTGTGAGGTGTCCCTCCATTCTCTGGTCATAATCAAATACTATAATTCAAGAGGCATTTAATCAATTCGTTGGTGGTGGTTGATGTTGTGACTCAAAACAAGTTGTTTGAACAATAATAGAGATTCAGTATTTCAAGACAAGTTTGAAGTCAGAGATGTGGATTATGAATACACAGATATTGAAGAGGCATGGAAAATTGGGTTCCAGTTTACTTCCCTGGGTTTCCTTGGAAATGAATTCATATATTCTGAATTCCCTTCTGTGTAAATATCACTGGAAAGACGCAGAAAACACAATTGTACAAAAAAGTATATTGCATGTGAAACAGGAAAGCCTTGCATTACACAGTTTATTGTCATTTTTAGCAGATTATGCACTTTAATAAGCACTAAAACCAGGAATGCTGTAAATACAAAGTGAAGGATTATGTAGAAAAAGTTGTACAAAAATCGGATGTGTCACAGTCGCCTGACTTTCTCTATTCACTCTTCTACAAAACTTTATTCTTCCAGTGTTGATCCAAATAAGCACTTGAAGAAATGGTCATTACACATTTGGTCAGAGGTACAACGGGGATACAGAAAACTGTAGCCATAATCAAATTTTTGAATATGGGTCAGAATATGCTGGCCTTGTAATTCCATGATATCAAAACAAACAACTCAAGAGTGACAACACTTCAAAAAATACTAATTTCTGAAAATTCAAAGCAACAATATCTCAGAGATAGCTGCTATCATAAAAATAGTTATTTGAAATAAATTATATGTTTTAAAGAGGTGTACACTTTTGTATAGTATGTTTTATCTATATCTTACTGTTTACCAGTTTTACAAAATAATACAATTATACCCTCTATCATTTATTACTGGGTATATAAACTATTCTTATGAAAGCTTACTTTTCCATCTAGTTCATTTTAATCGAGATAAACCGTTTTGGAAATAGCTATATTACACATTTCGTTTTAGTTACAAAGAGAATAGTGATAGTCAAATGTTTAAGAACTGGAGGCTATATGCGGGCCTTAAAATTCCATACTGTTTCCATGACATCACGAGAAACAACTGAATGTTGACAAGACTTTAAGAGAAAGGCTAAGTATTGAACAATTCAAAACATTAATAATAGATATCTTGTGAATGGCTTATGTCACAAAGTTATTTGAAATAAATAGTGCGTTTTAAAGAAATCTACAGTTCTTGTGTAGTATGTTTTTGTCTATTGTTTAACGTTTACTAGTTATACACAATTATACAAAATTCCTTCTGAATGTCGTCCTCTATCATCTAGGGGTACCATGCTAGCCTCTAGTTCCTAAGGTTGCAGGTTCAAACCTGGTGGAGGGCAATGAATTTTTTGGCATGTAAAAATCCTTAGCATGGCTTCCTTAGGAAGGAAAGCAAAGCTTATGGTACCGTGTTGTAGATTCATGGCATGTAAAAGAACCTCAAGCCTGATAAGGAGGCTTCTGAGCAAAATTACCAGTCTTTGATGCCCAATATAGAATGGGATGCTAAGTTAAAGAGTGTTCATAAATAAAACTCAATTTAATTTTCCTTCCGAATGAAATGGACTTTACAGGTTATTCTGAGAAAATTAAAGATATACATTTTATATGTCATGTAAATATCTTTACTATATGGTATTTTAATGAAAATCATTTGAGGTATTTTTTAGAAAGTTAAAAATTTAAAAATGTGCTCCATCTAAAGGGTAGTTTGGAATAGGGAGATTTTATTTAAAATCTTTTTGCTGCATGTCTGGAAGATACTGAAGTTAAATACCAAGCTTGGTGTTGATCCAGCTTTTCGTTTTTGAGTTATGCTGTTCACACACTCAAACTTTTTTCTATAAATGCTGTTTTTTGTATTCAGGGGGCTCGAAACATGTCTTTCTGGTGAAATCCCAGTGCCAAATTTTTGGGTGGATTGCAATATTTTCTCTGCCTGTTATGTACGTGGTAGAGAAAGCAATAAGCTTTCTTAAGAATAACTTTTAAATCCAATAATAAATTATAGAGGGTAGAGAAAGTCATGTGAATGTAGCATATAAGATTTTTACTTTCTCTACTACGTATAGTAAGTAGGGGAAGTATTGTATTCCACCGAAAAATTTGATACTGAGATTTCACCGCAAATATATGTTTTGAGACCCCCTGAATCCAAAAAAAGCATTTTTGGAAACATGTCCTTGTGTGTGTCTGTGAACAGCATAACTCAGAAACGAACAGTCGGATAAACACCAAACTTGGTATTTAGGTTCAGTATCTTCCAGAGATGCGACACGAAGGTTTTCAAGAAAATCCCCCCACCCCAGATTACCCTTTACATGGAACATTTTTCGAAAATTTTAATTTTCTCAAAAATGGCTCTAACAATTTTGATTAAAATATCATATGTTTAAGATATTTTCATGACAAATGAAATGTATATCTCTAATTTTCTGGGAATGTCTCCAAAAGTATTCTTCATTGTGAATAACTTTTGCATAACTGGTAAACCATAAGAGATAGACAAAATTTTACTACACACACAATGTAGATTGTGTTAAAATACACAATTTATGTCATATACTTTTTTTTTTGTTGAGTGAACCATTTTCAAGATATTGCTTGTTATTCCCTTAAATTTTCCAATGCTTCTACTTTTTCTCAAATGGGAATTCGTTATTCATTTTTTTTATGTCCTGTACATACAAAGAGAATGGAATGCTCCACATAGCAACCAGCTCTTAAAACATTTGACTATCGCTTAAAACCTACCATATTCCCCTTGCATATACAAGAAACTTAGCAATAAGATTAACATCTCGATTAACATGAAGCATATCGAGAATAAGCATTTGTAAAAATAGTTTGTACAAGAGTAGAGAAAGTCATGTGAGTGTAACACATCAGAATTTTTTTATGGTAATAACAATTTATTATATGTTGCTATTAGTTTTAATTTTCCAATACATGTTTTTGAAGTGCTAAGTTCTTATTTCTTTTGTTTCTCTTGATGCGGAAAGAGTATGGAATTTCAAAGCCAGCATATAGGGACCCACTTTTTAAAGATTTGACTATCACTACAGTCTCCCCTATACCCCTTGTCACTACAGTGAAGTGGGTGATGTAAATGTTTATTTCAGTTAACATGAAGCAGAATTATAAGAATGTTTTGTAGAAGAGAGATAAAGATAAATGATAGTAGAGAAAGTCATCTGAATGTTGCACATCAATTCTTTTTTAAAGTGTTAAGTTTTAATGATTAAATCATGGCTCTGAAATACTTAGCTCCATTCTTGGTGATGTGCAATAGTTAGTTGCAGAGAAACAGACCTGCTGGCTTGATTATTGAAACATAATGCTGGTTCACAAGAACCAAAAATGGAAATCAGAACAGGGATGACAAAGTTAAAACACACATAAGTGTTGACAGTTAACAGGAAGCTTTCCTGTGTCCTGGGAATGGGAAAGAAGACTCAGTCAAATTTTCACTTTTTTGTTCTTGTTCCCTGGCAAGACATTTTAGGGTCCATATTTTGCATATTAAACTGTCTAGTGTAGAAGTTGTTCAAGGCGGCTGTGGCTAGAGCTCTCTCTAGTCGCAAAATGACAATGAAATTAGAAAAAAATTCCAGTAAATAAGCCTCCTGTTGCCCTTAGATTCATTGAGCATTGTTTCCTCTGCCAAAAGCGTCACTTGTAGTCACTGTATATGCAACTCAAGACTGGTCATTGTCTCAAAAAGCAAATAGCAAAATCTACAAAGTACAGCAAAAACCTGTAGAAATTAACAAAGAACAACAAACACCTCGAATGTATGCTATTAATAAAGGAATGACGCTTGTACAACTAGAGGAATTGGAAATATAAATGGATCTACATTTGGAAAATGTTTACTCAAATTAATTTTTATGTTGGCTAACCTGCATTATGTTTGCTGAAATGGAAGCGGGAAAAAAAATCTTTGGTCAATTACAAACAAATAATACCTGAATTAGCGAAATCAATTTTCCACTTAACTAACCTTATGGTCATCAATCTGCATTGCTGCTCTTATTCTTAGGGGTATTGTGAACAAAATGTTCTATGCTGTTTTGCTCAGATACCCTGGCTGCTTTGAAAGCCGTTAGAACTGTCAAATGTACATCAAAATTGGTGTAGCAATGCCAAAGGATGTTGGATAGACCTTGTACCAGTGGGAGCCTTTTTAGGAAACCAGGTATTGGCCTTAGGGGGAAACCCCGGTTAGAGAGCCACTCGGATAGCGCTAACCTTGGGCAGAGAAGGGGGGTTTTGCCCCGGGTAGACTTAACTAATTAACTGTCTGGTTACTGATCATGCTGGTATTAGAGGAAATGAAATGGCAGCATACTTGTCAAGAGGGGTGCAGGGCTTGATTTAATACGACCTGAACGCTTTTGTGAAGTGTCGAGCATAAAATAACCCAGCATATTGTGAAGACACATGTTGAGATCTGGAATAAACAAAACACCAGACAAGCCCATAATTTCATTTTGTGGCCTGGTGGAAAACAGTATAAGCTTCTCCTGAATTTAAATAGGTTTAAACAGAGGAATTGTTGGTTATCTTTCAGGTCACAACATTTTGTGTAGACATTTATATACATTGGGACTTCATCAAGATCCTCTATGTAGGAAATGTGGGAGGGAACTTGAAACCTCACAGCATATACTGTATGAATGTGAAGGATTTACTATGCATATATATGTATCCCTAGGCTCCTTTTTCTTGGAACCTGAGGATACAAGAAGTGCAGATATCAAGGACATGGTCTGATTTATCCAGAATATTGGACTTGACTAAATGCTCAGGTTAAGAGCACAAAGGGCACCAAGAGCCTATGCGCAGGCTGCTATTGAAGCTGCTGATGTTGCCATCCAGTTCTTGTTTCCATTCTCGGATTACACAGGAGCCTTGTTTATCTGGCCCTCATTAATCTGGATTTCTAGTTTATGCAGGTTGATTGTTGCTTACTGTTTCATCACAAAAATACATGTTTGCTTTAATAAATACATATGGATGTGGATGCTTTTGTAGTTTTGGCACTGCAGGTAGCATAGCTGCCATCGTCAGTCACAGCTTTCAAGCTAACAATAAGTACCGTTACCATGGTCAGTGTCACAGAACAACAAAACTTTATGTTTCATTATTTCCATGACAGTTCTCATAGCGGTCGTGGATGGCTTTCAATTCTTTCTTCTCCTTATGCAGTGATCTAAGTTTCACTGTTGTACATCAAATTTATATTAATTTAATAACTTGCTTACGGATTCCAAATGTTTGTTGCCTTTAGGCAAGATATATTTCTAATGGAGCAAGCATAGTCATTTGCCATGTCTCATTCTACTTCCTAACATAACGCTAAACTTGATGCATTTTGTTTCAGTATCTGGGTTGCGTGGAGGTGTTTGAATCAAGAGGGATGCAAGTCTGTGAAGAAGCCTTAAAAGTATTACGTGTAAGTATCCTTTTTGATTCAAATTTTGCAGCTTGTATGACAAAAGAAAGAAGACAGTGAATATTTAACCAAGACAGAACTTGTAAACATTTTCAGAACTCTAGAAGAAGGCCTGTTAAAGCAATTCTGTATGTGTCAGGAGATGGCCTTAGAGTCGTAGAAGATGAAACTAAGGTAAATATAAAGCTGACTGTTCTTAGAAAGAGCTCTTGTTAGGTATTAAGTATTAATAAAAATTTGCTTTTTCATCAGGGACTGATTGTCGACCAAACTATAGAAAAGGTGTCATTCTGTGCCCCAGACAGAAATCATGAAAAGGGCTTCTCGTATATCTGTCGAGACGGTACAACCAAGCGCTGGATGTGCCATGGGTTCCTAGCATTAAAAGAATCGGTAAGTTAACGATATCACTAAATGCATGTTGAGTACATAATCATTTTCTATTAACATTGCATTACTCATTATAATTGTTTGCCTAGAAATGATGGGCTTGGATACATACAGCATTCAAATGTTGATACAGTTTGGTCCATGTAAACCTGAACCACTTTAATGGGCAATAACTCTTGAACCAATAATAGGACACATGTGAAACTTTGGGGGAATATAATACACAATTGGGAGATCACATTGTTCATTGTTCCTCAGAGCAAATGTTGGAAGTGTCTTCCACCGACATCCATACATATTTGCGCTCGTTTCACCATATTCTGTGACATTCTACGAAGAGTACCCTTGCCAGTGTTGCTTATTTCATTACTAATGGATTCACAGAGTTCAGCTGTTGTCTGAGGTCTATTCTTATACACTCTATTTTTAAGATATCCCCATAAGAAAAAGTCCGGCTATGTGATCTGGGGGGCCATGACCTTTTGAGATTTTTTGATTATGAAGCCTTCTGTCAGTTCGATGTCATCCAGCTGCTCCACAAATGTATCGAAGTAGCGTGTATAAACTGCAGTGTCAACAGTCATATCAAAGAAAATGGAGCCAACAATCCTGGAAGCTGACACTACGCAGGATACTCCAACTTTTCATCATGCAGTGGTGTTTCGTGGATGATATGGAGGTTTACAGCAGCCCAGTATCTGCTGTTCTGTGTGTTGATGTAGCCTGACAGATGAACCTATGCCTCACCTGTAAACCAGCAATGGAGAGAATGTCTGGACATGGAATAAGTAAACCCTGAAACCATCGACAATAACACATTCGTTTTTCATGATCTGCTTGTTTCAATTGCTGCACCATATGCACTCTGTATGGTCGCAATCCCAATTTCTTCGCAGCTCTTTGACATGTGCCATATGAATAGCTGGCTCAACCGACGCAACAATTTCTTTGGAGAGTTCACTAAGCATGTTTGAACATTTATCAACAGACTCTCCACTCAGTGATAGTTTATGTTTTCCACTCTCACTGACGAGTACACCGGTTGTCTCCAGCTTTCTTACTAGCAATAAAATTGTTGCCTTTGTTGGAAACATTGCGCACATTGAATTGTCTTCAAAATTCTCATTTGTTGTTATCAATGAATTTGTCTTCCAATACGTTTTCACAATAAAAACACACTCTTGAAGTGAGTACTGCATGTTTTTGTTACGACTGCAAACTAAAGACTATCAACAATGCTCGTAATCATCAAAATCAACAAATGGCAGTGGTACTGTTTGTCCCAGAGCCAGTTAGATCATTAAAACATATTTCACATTTTTACGAGCTTTCAGAGGGAAATTATAGTCCATTAAAGTAGTTCAGGTATGTATGGATCACACTGTAGAATAAATGGTAGTACTGAGCTTGTGCAAAGAAAAGGAAAAAGTTGATTGAGTATTGAAATTCTGAAAGGTGTTAAGTGATGTTTTAATTAAGTATTTTCATTGGTTCTTATATATGTCACTCAACTTACAAAAATATATTTTTCAAATAATGCCTTCATCAAATTTATATAATTTGGCACTAATAAACCTTGAACCATGCTGAAATCAGACCTGCCAACATTAACAATGTTAATTTCCATCTCGTTCCCATGGCTTCCTTCGGAAGGGAAGTAAAATGGGCGGTCGCATGTCTTAGATTTACGGCATGTAAAAGAACTTCAAGCCTGATAAAGAGGCGTCCTTCACGCCCAGTACACAATGTGATGGTAAGAACCATAGTACTTAAAGAGTGTCAAACTCAATTCAATTTTAGTGATATTGTGAATGTGACTGTTAACACTTTTCAAGAGGCCATGACTGCTGGAGTTCACACCAGAGCAATTTATCACCATCAATTTGAACCCGAACATAATGAACAGAACATAGCGCTTTTGAAAGGAAAATGGCCTTGGCTTAGAGCACCTTTCTGAAGAAATAAATTTGTAAATTTTGGTGCTTAACATCTTTGAGAATTTCAGTACTCAATTTCATGTAGCACTTGCACTGCATTCTCTATGCTTTACAGCTACACGTAACTCCTAATATGTTATAGCCATGAAGCCTTAATAATGTAATGTAATATTTATTGAGTGCCAAAATAATTACAATCATATTGGGAGTGACTGCTTCTGGCCCTGGCCATTTTATAGTCATCTCCCCTCCTTTGATTATAATAATAATAATATATTAATCTATTGGGCATTAAGTTATTACATATTAGATGCCTTCTTGGATTACTATTACATGTTAATACAATTAGTAATTCTTATATTTATTCATATTTACATTATTTTCTTCTTTTAACCATCCATATCCATTTATTCCTATTCATTCCATACCATGAACTTTCTTTTCTCGTAATCTCTTTTTCTTTAGATACATTGATTTTATATCCTTGCCTATTTTACTCACATTATTTTCTTTAATAATTTTGATTATTTCTCTGCTTATCTCTTTCCCCTATTCTTACGTTAACGTCTCCATTATTATAATTTCTATGTTCGTATATTTATCCTTTAACATTTATATATCTTTCTCTAAAAGATGGTACAGTCCAAGATTGTGGAATTGTGAAGCAGCCAGTTTGGCCTTCCGATTCCAAAATCCCAATCTCCTTATTGACCGCTATTGCGATCCCATTCTGTTACAGAAAGGTGTAAACCTCTCTAAAGTTTTCTTACTTCTCAGTTTGATTCCCTCCACTGAAGCCTTAATATAAAATGCCATTCTACTATTCATGTTTTGTTACTCGTGATGATGACTTTTAAAATAGAATTAATTTCAATTAAACAATATGGACTTGGTTACATGCGCAAGTCAGCTAGTAAACCCATGTGAGAAAAATAAAGAATCCCATCTTTTTAATGCTTTATGACAGTTGCATGACAGTTAACGTAATTGTGTCATATTTAAATGCCTACTCAACTAACCAAGAAATCGGTTATAAATCCCCTAGCAGTGGGTGTGGTAACAGCTCAATGCTTAATCAACCAATAAATATTTTTTGCTGAAAATATGCATGCACAATATTAAAAGCATAACTTCACCAGTGCTGTTGTGTGTGATAGACCTTGGAACAATCCTCTAAATGATGAGCAACAGCACACTTTACAGTTGGGATGTTAAGCCAATGGTTTTTACTCCAGTACAATTGAATACAACATTTTTGCACTAGACGCATCAAAATAACTAAAACAATATACGCCGTAATTTCATCTGCTGTAGTGTTATACCATCTTTCAACATTTTTTCTGTCGGATTGTTCAACTGCCTTGTTATGTAAGCATCAGTTTTGTCAAACAAAGGTTCCATGTTTTCCAAAACAGTTGAAAGTGCAGATGGCATCTGTGATGCATGCTTGTTCATTAAGTGTTTATAAACACCATTTGTGTAGTAAAAGGGTAGAGAACGAGGTTATTAGTTTTAGTCCAATTCCAGTCACACTTTCCTTTCTGTGAACATGTTTCAAAGGGCGTGGCACGTCGTCATTGGTTTCATAGTTTTGCTCACTGCTTTCTGTACTAGATTCATTATCGCTGTAGCTAGAACTTTCTTCAGCCTCTGTTTCATACTACTGACGTGAGTGCAGGAAGAATAAAATTATTTTTCCTTGGTTGAAACACAGTTGGTGAGATCATACTGAGGCAATTACAAACAATATATGTCAGCACTTCATTCCAAACGTATACAAATGATATGTGAGAAGGAACATAAACTACATGCAGTTATATACAGCATTGCAAGCTGAGCTTCTCATACGATTATATGCCAAAGAACTGGTGCGAGCCCTGGTCGTCAAATGATGCAAATGGGTTAAAATTTGAGAAAATTTAAACATGTAACAGCAAATATTTCAAAAACTGCCAATGCTGTAGAAAAAGTTATGTCACATAAATTATGAAATTTAATAAGTTGTATGTACATTTTTATTTTCTCTACCACTTGCCTAGGAGATACAGGAAGTATTTCATTCTACCAAAAAATTTTATATCAAGGTTTTATCGGAAATACATGTTTTGAGGCCCCTGAATAAAAACATTTTTAGATTTCTTTTTTAATATGTTTGATTTATGTGCTGCGTTTTAACATCTAAGGTCATATTGGCGACTTTATACCTTTGGAACAATTGCTCATCAGCAATGAATGTTCACTCGCTTACAGAGGTGTTAATCTTTGGGTTGGTGCTACTTTTTGGTTATTACATTAAATTCAAACACACATTTACACTCTCATTCATACTCCCAGACTCTAGGGAGAATGAAGAGTAATCTTGGTTAAAGAAAAATTCCCAACCTCCAGCTGGAAATCAAACCTGAGACCTCTGGATTTGGAGGTTGAAAAAATGTGTCTACCCCTTACATGGACAATTTTTTTATTTTTTCAAAATAGCTATAACAATTTTAATGAAAATGCCATATATTAAAGATATTTACGTGACAAAACATATATCTTTATTTTTCTGGAAATAGCCTATTGTCGTATGCCTCACTTTATATTAACTTAGAAATGCAGATGGGAGCAACTCGCTTGTGAGAGGGATCGTTAAATCAAACAAAGCACTTTACATTACGAGGCAACGACGAGGGCGCAGCTAAGTTAACTCACGAAATAATTAATACACCAACACAATGCCTGGCTTAAGGGAGAGGAAAGGATTCTATTCTACCATAATTAAAAGTTAAAAAGCGTGGATGGCACACAATTTATTGGATGAAGTTAGTTACATACCTTTGCCCATTGCCTGCCGACGAGGACATCGTGTGTTAGCAGTTTTCCCGTCTGCCTCACCCGAAGCCTACTCACTGAATGATACAAGAAGCTACGCCAACTCGGCGTCAGTAACGCTATCCCCTCCTAGACAGACTGTTTCCCCTGAATCGCCCCTACTCACAGACAAACTGCCATGCTTCGGTATCCAGAGAGCGTCTTAACATTAATATCTGTGCACATGCCACACTATGACGTCCTCTTCATTCAGAATAACTTTTGTATAGTTCATAAACCATGAGAGATAAGACAAATGTAGCTCATTAAAACAAACAATTTATTGTAAAAAGGTTGTTTCTTTGACATCAGCCATTTCGGAGACATCTGTTCTTATTGGTTTCAATTTTTACTTTCTCTACTATGTATAGTAAGTAGGGGAAGTATTGTATTCCACCCAAAAATTCGATACCGAGATTTCACCGGAAATACATGTTTTGAGACCCTCCTGAATCGAAATAAAGCATTTTTGGAAACATGTCCGTGTGTGTCTGTGAGCAGCATAACTCAGAAACGAACAGTCGGATAAACACCAAACTTAGTATTTAGGTTCAGTATCTTCCAGAGAGGCGACACAAAGGTTTTCAAGAAAATCTCCCACCCCAGATTACACTTTACATGGAACATTTTTCGAAAATTTTAATTTTCTCAAAAATGACTAACGATTTTGATTAGAATATCATATATTTATGATACTTTCATGACAAATAAACTGTATATCTCGAATTTTCTGGGAATGTCTCCAAAAGTATTCTTCATTGTGAATGAGTTTTGCATAACTGGTAAACCATAAGAGATAGACAAAATTTCACTAGACAAAAATGTAGATCGCGTTAAAATACACAATTTATGTCATATAATTTTTTTTTTTTTTGTTGAGTGAACCATTTTCGAGATATTGCTTGTTATTCCCTTAAATTTTCCAATACTTATACTTTTTCTCAAATTTGTTATTCATTTTTTTTTGTCCTGGTAATGCAAAGAGAATGGAATACTCCACATAGCAACCAGCTCTTAAAATATTTGACTATCGCTTAAAGCCTAGCAATTCCCCTTGCATCTACAAGAAAATTAGCAATAAGATTAACATTTCAATATCTCGATTAACATAAGGCATATGGAGAATAAGCGTTTGTAAAAATAGGTTGTACAAGAGTACAGAAAGTCTTGTGAGTGTAACATATCAGATTTTTTTTAAAGTATTGCCAAACCTCAGTTGTTTCTCATAATGTCATGGAAAGACTATGTAATTTCAAAGCTAGTGTGTTATATTGACCACTTTTTACTTTCTCTGCTACTTATCTATTATAAGTACAGGAAGTATTCCACCCAAATATTTGATACCAAGATTTCACTGCAAATACATGTTTTGAGATTCCCTGAACCCAAAAAAACACCATTTCTGAAAAAGGCGTGTGTTTGTGCATGTACATACTCGTAACTCAAAAATGAAAAGTTGATTAAATAAGGTTCCCAAGGATGTGACATGATTTTTAAGAAAAATCGTCACACCCCAAATTATCCTTCACGTGGAATATTTTTCAGAAGTTTTGATTTTCTAAAAAATAGCTCTTAATGAATTTGATTAAAATACCATATATTAAAGTTATTTACACGACATAAAATGTATATTTTGAATTTTCTGGGAATAGCCTGTGAAGTTCTCATCATTCTGAAGGGATTTTGTATAATCTTGTATAACTGGTAAACTTTAAGCGATAGACGAAAACATATTATACAAAAAGTGTAGATGTCTTTAAAACACACAATTTATTTCAAAAGGCCAGTGTATAGCATCCAGTTCTAAAACATATGACTATTGCTCTTCACTTTGCATCTATAATAAAATGTGTAATGCAGCTATTTCCGGAAAGGTTTATCTGGATTTATGAAGTAAATTTTCATAAGAAAGATGTATGCCCATTTATAAACGATAGAGGGTAGAGAAAATTTTGTGAATTTAACACATCAGCAAATTTTTTTTTAGTAAGTATTCGTATGTCACTTAAGGTATACCAGTTTTACAAGTTTGTATAAAATTCCTTCCAAATTAAGAAAACTTCACATGCTATTCCAAGTAATTCAAGATATAGATTTTATTTGTTATGTAAATATCTTTAATATATGGTATTTTGATCAAAATCATTAGAGGTATTTTGAGAAAATTATGAAGTTTTCAAAAATGTTCCATGTCAAAGCAGTTTGGGGATTGGGGAATTTACCTGAAAGTCTTTGTATTGCATCTTTGAACACACTGAACGTAAATACCAAGTTTGGTATTTATCTGACTTTTCATTTTTAAGCTATGTGTGTGTACACACACACACGCACTTTTTCCAAAAAAGACTTTATTTTGTTAAATTTTATTTATTCAGGGGCCTCAAAACATGTATTTTTGGGTGAAATGCTATACCTTCTCTAGCTACTATGTACATGGAAGGAAAATTAATAAGTGATTGTGGGTAGAGAGAAGCATATGAATGTAAACCATGAGAATTTTTAAAAATTGCTTGATTCACTAAGCAGTGTTTGTGTTCCAGGGTGAGCGACTGAGTCATGCCGTGGGTTGTGCATTTGCTGCCTGTCTGGAGAGGAAGCAGAAGAGGGACAAGGAGTGTGGAGTCACGATGACGTTTGATCCAAAGAACTCTACATTCACACGCTCCGGTAGCTTCAGACAAACCTCCATCACAGAGAGGTTGCAAGATCCTCAGGAGCTGAAGCACGTGGGTAAGCATCCTGGTACAACTTCATAGATAATTAGCTTAGTCATTAGTCCTCTTAGACTCCAAGAGAATAGTAAGATTCTAATTTTTGGCAAGCACCCCAAATATTTCAGAGGCAATTAGCTAGCAGCTGTGCTGTGACAGGCTGGGTGCATGTGTCATATCATGGAATGTATGATACTTATATCCTAAGTTGCTGGAATTTTTGGTGTGCGCTAGTGACATCTGCTGATAAAATTTCCATTGATCCAACACAGTTCACCTTTAGAAATAACAAAAGTTGCAAATTTACCTACAAGAGGTTACAAATGTATCTGATGAAACTGATAGCTTCAAATGAGATTTATTAGGACTATTCCATGAATAAAATGTAACAGATTATGTAAATGATACAGTGAAACATGTTTAAGATCATCCTAATTCTTTTTCCATTTTGGCAAGGTTTCCATTATATTCAAATATTCTGAATTTTTTCCTATGCATTGATTATGAACACCATGTCATTAGTTTCAATACCCTGCATTTTATTAAAAAGCACTCCTTAGTACATATGTAGTTTTATAGCCACTGGATAATTCAGTACATATTGTGTGTTAAATACATTATTTCAGTCTCTGTCCTTTCAGCAACATCATAACACTGACTAAGATATGTTACACTATAATTTCAGTCTCTTTGTCCTTGCACTAACATGTGCAGCACAACACTAAACACAGATCTCAATCTTGTTATCTTTCTTGTAGCCCCATAGATCCGTCAGCTTCATCTGCTTTGTGTTGTACTCAATAGATTCCTTCACTACACACATTTGCAGCTATAACTCCTTTCTTTGATACTTGACATGGTCTCTGCTCAGATGTATACATTTACAAAGAGCTGTCATTTATCTTAATGACCTACACTTGCAGTTTCCTTTGAAGCACAGCATATCCAAAAACAAATGTGTTTTGATACTACATATTTCTGTTTTAAGCAGTTGCAAACTGTTTCCATTTCCAAGTTGAGCAGTTTCCATGTTATTCAGGAAAAATTACACATAAAGTATATGATTTCCACCAGAACCAAATTTTGTTTCTGAAACAGACAGGATTCTGAATTAACTGGCGAATTTGAGCAGGTTTCACTGTAATTACTTTCTTACTTGTGTTGTTTAAAATCAAACCACCATTGTTAGCTGTCAAATCATGCCATACTAAATTAATGAACAATTGAATGTGTTACGGAACACCAATTCCAACAGTGGCAATTAGAAAAGAGTTAACCTCAAAATTAAGATAAGGTAAAATCAGATAAAATCAGAACACAATAAAGACAGATTTTTTTCAAAAACATAATTTATTTGGAATTGATACTATTTAAATATGCCTTGATTAAAACATAATCTTCAAAGTTGAGAGTTGGAGAAGTCTGTTGATTTTCAGTAATGAAAACTGTGGTGGATGTTGTAGTAGGATTTTTAAGTTCTTCTTAGTGCCAATAAACAAGATGATGATGTAGCTTATTAATCATTGCATACTGATACTATCACAGTTAAATAACGAGCTGAAGTTTTACCCAATAAAATCACATCCTTGCAAGCATATTACAAGATAAGTTGCCATTGTTGGTCAATATCCAAGGCATTGCTAAAGATCATTAATCAATATTCTTCTTCTTCTTCTGCTCCTCCTTCCTCTACCTATATATTGGCATCCTTAGATAACTAAGATCTTTTTAATGTATATATACAGCAATATTTTATTATTCAATACATTAAATTCTTCTTGTTCTGTTTAATTGTTCAATATCTATTAATTTTATTATACTTTAATCACTGTATTTATATTTAATATAATTAAAAGCATTTCTCTTCTTCTTCTTGGTCATTTATTTTACCACTTCTGAACTAATCTCGGTGTTGCTGTAATGAAAGCATGCTACTTCTTTTTTTGAAGAGTTCTTTTCTTTCAATTCTTTCAATGGATTTATTGCTTGTTATATCATGTTTTCGCTTTATGAAACTTTATTTTAACTTCAATAATTAGATCACTTTTAAGAATTATTACTTTCTCTAGAAGGTATTCCATTCCACCCAAAACTTTGATACTGAGAATTGACCAGAAATACATGTTTTGAGGCCCCCTAAATACAAAAAAGCATTTTTAGAAAAGCGTGTGTGTGTTGTGTGTGCATGTGTGCTTGCGTGCATGCGTGCATTTTGTGCGAGGCAATCGTGGCCAGTTGCCATCCTGAATAAGACCACTGCAGTTTTCCTTGGCATTTTTTGTACATCAACTCTATGTTTAATATTCTTATAATCTTTATCTTTTAATTTATCTTCTTCATCAAGTCTCTGCTGTCTTTTGAAATGTTGTTTAATGTTATTTAATTGTTTTTTTTTTCTATTCATCCTACAGGTTTTATTTGTTGTATTGCACCTTTCTTTGCTAATTGATCCGCACGTTCATTGCCCAAAAGTCCAACATGAGCTGGGATCCATTGTAGAGTGACATGATTTCTAGTTTCAACCGCATATTAAAGATATTTACATTACAAATAAAATGCACACCTTGAATTTTCTGGGAACAGCCCGCAAAGTCCACTTTATTTGGAATAAATTTTGTGTAATCTTGCATAATTTGCAAACATTAAACGATGGACGAAAACGTACTGTGCAAATGCAAAAAATGTAGATCTGTTTAAAACAACTTATTTCAAATTGCTTTTTTTTGTGTCATCAGCCATTTCCAAAGATATCCGTTATTAATGGTTTGAATTGTCGTATACTTTGTCATTCTTTTCAGGTCCTTTCGATATTCAATTGTTTCTTGCGATTGCACGCAAAGAGCATGGAACTTTAATGCCAGCATATAGCATCCAGTTCTTAAACATTTGACTATCGCTGTTCCCTTTGTATCTATAACAAAATGTTTAATGTTGTAGCTATTTTTGGAAAGGTTTATCTGGATGAAAATGAAGTAGATAGGAAAATAAACTTTTGTGAGAATAATTTGTATACCCACTAATAAGTGATAGAGAGTAGAGAAAGTAACGTGAATGTAACACATCACATTTTTTATTACTTTTCTTACTATTAATAGTAAATTACTATGTATGTTTGGATCCTGAAGTTTGTAACTTTTTCCTTGATGCAAGCAATCTTGTAGTTTTATGAAAGACAATTTCTTTTTCCAGGTTTTATCAAACCATTCCCATATTAATTTTCCATGCTGTTAACTGTTCTTCTTCATTATGAAATATTCCTTATTGTAAATTTTTATACTCAAATAAAACTATTCAAAATTTTTCACTTACAAATTGTTAATTACGTCACCTTACACCATTTTGAACACACACCTTATTAATTAGTATGAAACACATGAATGGAATAGGCAAATCGAATAAAATCTGTCTTATAATAACATGCCTCCTTAGACCATAATTTTATGCTTTATCCACGTTTTACCTGCCTTTGATCCACAAAGCCAAATCAGACTTAAAAATGAGCTAATAAAACAAACACTAAATTTTGACCATTTGCCACACATCTTCTTACCAATTAAAATGTTGATTTCAGAACCACCACCTGTGAAACCGGTGTTCAACCCATTTGCTATCGAACGTCCGCATGCCACAGCGTCAATGCTGCAGCGACAAGGTTCTTTCCGAGGATTCCAGCAGCTGAATCAAGCTTCACCATTTAAACGGCAGATGTCACTGCGGATCAGTGACCTTCCTTCTACACTTGAGAGACAGCGGTCTCTCAGTCTTGAAGGTTCGGACTTCAGACTTCCACCCGTCCACATGAAGGCCCCAGGTATGCTGTGTAACAACTTCATGATGATTCTCAAATATAGACAAAAGCTTTTGGAGCACCCTCCTTTGTATTTCTGAACTAACATATACAGTGAAACCTGCATTTAACAGTTTCTCTATTTAAGTAGCAGAATGATTGCATTGAACCCAAAAATTTCACCAGAAATACATGTTTTGAGGTTCCCTGAATGCAAAAAAGGAAAGGAAAGAAGGGGGACTCATGCATACACTAAGTTCTACATGTTAAAACGATGTGAAATGAAGATTTTCAAGAAAATTCCTCCACCATAATTTAACCTTTATGTGGAAAGCTTTTAGTTATTTTTGATTTTCTCAGAAATGGTTCTAACAATTTTGGTTGAAATATCATATATGTAAGGTATTTGCATGATAAATAAAGATGTGTCTTGTCGCGGATTAATTCGTGTTATCTTATTTGCTGAGCGCCTGTTATTGTTTTACTATCTTGAATTTTGGGTTCTTTGTCCTCCGGCTAGCTATTTTACTCAGTCGAGCAAATCTCTTGAACAGGGTGTGTAAACGGAAAGGAGTTGTTACTAAAACATAACACTGATAAAAGAATTTGTTTTTACACTGTTATTGCCATCACACTTTATTAATTTCATATAATTACTCTTGATACATGCCTGACTGAAACTGTTATATTTTCGAATTTAACTACAATCACTTATTTGTCGCGCATTTTTAATTCACGTATTTCACATTTTATAACTAACTTTACGACGCAGGAGAATCTGTTGAATTGCATAACGTGTACTTTGTGAATGCTTCTGTTGAACTGCGCGACGTGTAACTCGTGAATGATTCTGTTGAACTGCGAGATACCCGTCTTTGGCTCAGAATTTATACTCCCTCACCCCGATATGCCTAAACATTATAACAGAGCTGCTATTGGTTAATAAAGTGCGCCAACATTAGCATCTATTTTTATATCCAATCAAAATTACGAACGCACATGCTCTAGGGAAGATATTCCCTCCATTTCTAAAGAAAGGCACGCTAGTCTGACGTCATTTGTTTGTCTCATCTAATTGATAAACAACTCACCCCCTCGTTTCATTGTTACCCGCTCCTATTGTCAGTTTCAGTGAGGCCGTGTAAACTTATTTCCTAACAATGCTTATAGTTAACAAACATCTCAAATCATTGTCATGCAATAATGTTAATTTACACTACAATCACTCTGGCATTTACAGTGTTGTGATATAAAATACTGCCTCAGTCTTGAATTTGCTGTGAGTAGCCTGTGAAGTTTTTTTCATTCTGAATGACTTTTGCTATAATTGGTAAACCATAAAAGACACAGAAAATCTTACCACATAAAAAATGTAGATCTTGTTAAATTCTTGGTCATTCTTTAAAGTCCTTACAACATTTATTTATTTCTCGCAATGTCATAGAAACAGTACAACATATAGTGTCCAGTTGTTAAACATCTGACTATCACTGTTCTCTTTGTATCTATAACGAAATGTGTAATGGAGCTATTTTTGCAAAGTTTTATTTGGATTAAAATGTAGTAGATAGAAAAATAAGCTTTGGTAAGAATAATTGGTATACCCACTTTTAAAGATAGAGGGTACAAAAAGTCATGTGAATGTACCACATCAGATTTTTTAACTGGAAACTCACTATTTTTTTCTCATGGTTATGCAAAGAGCATGGGATTTTAAAGGTATGACATACTGACACGCTGTTTAAAAATCTGACTGTCACTTTAGCCTACAAGCAGATAGAAGAATGAGCTTTTGTAAGAAGAGTGAGTAGAGAAATTCATGTGAATGCCACGTGTAAAATCTTTTACTCATTTAGGAACTGAAGTTGGAAGCTGTTTTATAGCTGGTTTCCAATGATAAAAGAATTACGAAAAGTGGTTGACTGGTTTCCAAGTGGAGTCTATTGTATATGGGCACAAAATGTGAACAAACGTAACGTTGAGAAACATTAAATCAGGATTTCACTGTATAATCTTTTTATCATGAAACAGAAGTGTCTGTTATTCTTAAGAACAAAATGTGGTTCAGGGGACTGTAGTTGGAAAGTATCTGGTAATGGTGCTTGTTATGTTATTTACAGCTTTAAATGGGCGAGCAGGTAAGAAGCAACAAATTGCTTCAACAAAAGAATAATGCATGACGTTTTTGTTCACCGCATTGTGTTTTCGACTATGAAGCACCTGCTCTTTTTCGTGATATGGTTAACCGCTGGTTGTGGTTCGCTTTATTGTTGTTTCAGGCTACACTTAAAACACTTGTCTGTCTTGGCTTAATATGCACTCGCGCGCAGACTCGCTTTAGCGCAGCACATTGCAGAATTTTGAACATGAGTGCAGAGCTTGTTCCATTATATAATTTAGATAAAAAAATTCCTTCACCCAAGCTACCCTGTACATGGAAAAAATTTTCATTATTCATTTTCTCAAAAATGGCTCTAATGATTTTATATTTATCCGGTCTTGTGCATTTAAAATGGGGATTCTTGAGATCCTTACGGCATCCTACTGAAACATATAGCAAGACTTTTGACACATTTTGAGTGTGTTAGTGTTCTAATTTGTTCAAAAAAGTTAAAAAATTGTCGTGTTTAAGCTTTTAATATCTAATTTAAACTCAGTAATTTATTCACAGCTAAGTGTTTCCAAAATGCTAGAACATTTATTAGCTTAAACTAAAATACAATGCAATGAAGTACACAGGGTAAGTACTAATGAATGGAATATTTTATGTATTTATTGTGGAAGCAGTATTTATGATAGTAAAGTATGAGACAATATTGGATAGAAAAACTCTAAAAATTTGCATAACTGCTTGTTGTGCATGTCTATTGTTGCAAAATCAAAATGTTAAGCAACCAGGACAAAGCTTATGTTGTTTTGGAGCTAGTGAAATCAAATTCAATTACAACGGTATTTCTACATACGTTTGGGTAAAGATCCACTAGTACAGTTTGAAGCTCAAACTGGTTCTCTGATTGAAAAGAAAAGCACAGGACAGCGATGTGTTTACAGAATCAGAGAAGTCTTCACACTTAGCCTGCAGAAGTGCACGTATCGAACTCCAGTTGCCCAAAAAACCATAGAGATTGCAGTTTGTACAAGCCTTGAAACCAAATGACAAGATCATATGACATCAGCTCTGTGTGGAAATGCAAGCAGACCGGAGGATAATGATTTTGTTGGATGCCTGGTTTTCTCTGACAAAGCTGTGGGAAGGTTAACCGCTATAATGTATGTGTATGAGGCACAGAGAACCCTCAAACCATCATTGAACAACTTGATGTCTTTTGTGCCACTTCATAAACGAAAATCTATGACCCATTTTTCTTTATTGAAAGACTGTAACTGGGATGACCTATCATGACATACTCTAGCAGTTCCTAAACCCGAAACTGTGATGTCTAGCTGTTCCAACAAGATGGGGCACCGCTCTACTATCACAATGATGTGGCGTTATTTGAATCAACATTTGCCTCACTGCTGGATTAGCTGTGCTATTGCTAATAACCTAACATTTCGCAGTTGTCCATCCAGGTTATCTTTGCTGTGAGTTTTTTTCTGTGGAGGTATGTGAAGGATGCAGTTTATGTGCCACAATGGCATATAGTTACTGCCATCGAATAAATAGATATGAATATGCCATGCTGAGTATGGCAAGAACTTGACTGTTGCCTGGACATACGCCATGTGATTTGTGTTCCCATATTGAATGTTTGTGAATCTTTTTAATATCAGTAAATTTTGAGAGTTTTTCTATCCAATGTCACCTCATATGTTTTTCTATCATAAATAGTGTTTTCATAATAAATGTGTTAACTAGTTCCTTTCATTTGTGCTTACCCTGTACACATAATGGACTGCAATTTGATATGGGGGTGACAAATTAGCTGTTTGATTTAATTTTTGCTGTCATTAGAGCAAAAATATAGCTGCAATATAACCCTGTGCAGCAGTTGTAAGAATATTGATGTCTTTATAGGACACTATGATACATGACCTCCTTGATGTAATGGTTAAGATATTTGTCCACTGTGCGTTTTACAGGGATTCAAAACCGAACTGCAAATAATAAGTTTTGTTTTTTTCATGATTAGTCCTTAATGATTAATCATATTGTCATTCATGTTCTATTTTATTGATGGCCATAATCATTACACTTTCTATGTTACATTTATTGCGATAAGTCCAGAATGTGTTCAGTTATCTCTGAACACACAAGGTATTATGTAATACTACTATTGAAACTAAATAAGACACTAGGTAATCTCATAGATTTACAAAACATCCTATCATATCATGCAGCCATGAAATACCCACACCAATAGGTATGCTTGCAAAATGCAAAAATACACATAGGTTCATGTATTCACCAAAACCTTCTACGCTTGGATTGAACTGGGGCTGAATGATATTTTATGCTATGTTTAATATTTATCAAGGTTTTACAAAATATTTCTTATCTAGTTGTTATTGCTATCTAATATTTATTAAAATACCACAAGAAAGATCAAAACTTAATACACAAAAAATGTAGAGGTTGTGAAAATACATAATTTGGTGAAATAAACTTTTCCGTAGGTTGACCATTTACGCAATAGTTTGTGGCGTGTGTTTACAGTTTCCATCTGAGGGACATGCTTGAAAGTTTGCAAAATGTCATTAGCACAACTAAACATTTTAATTCCATTTCTGCATGTTGTAACTAATACATATTGCTTAAATTGAAACCATACCATACATAATGTTGATAGAAGAATCATTCTAGTAAAATACAGTGAAACCTGTTCAAGACAGAAGTGAAATGATCATAAATACTTTTTTCATTTTGGTGAGGTTTGCATATTATTCAAATACTCCAGATTTTTTTGTGTGCATAGTTTTAAGATTAATCAAAAACTCCAACCCCCCCATCCTGTGGCACCACAGCCCATTAAGGGCTGCAACCCGACGATTGCCGGCCTCATGCCCATGTACACAGCAGAGGTAGGCGATTATCTAACCGATACGGAGTAGGTGATGTAGCAGCATCATGCATTCCTCCGTCAGAATGTTGGCCTCCATGACAGGGACCACTGTCTATCGCAGCTCCTCACTTTCCTCAGATGCTGAGTGGGCACTGGTCTTATACTTGGGAATCTGCACCCCCCCATGGGTGGGATTGAATCCAGTGCATTCTCTGGCCAGGAATCAGAGCACCATTGCACAGGACAAACTCCATGCCAATAGTTTCAACACCCACTGCATAATCCAGTACATATTATGTATGTTACACATATTATTTCATACTGGTAACATGCTAGCCTCTAGTTCCCAAGGTCGTGGGTTCAAATCCGGTGGAAGGCAATTGATTTTTTTTGGGGGGGACGTAAAAATCCTTAGCATGGCTTCCTTTGGAAGGAAAGTAAAGCTGGTGGTTCTGTGTCATAGATTTATGACTCGTAAAAGAACCTCAAGCCTGATAAAGAGGCCTCTTAACAAAATTTCCGGTCTTTCATGCCCGGTATAGAATTGGATGCTAAGAACTTTAGTATAGGTTTATTCAAAAAGAAGGGACTGACTTTAAATATTTATTTCTAATGAATGACAATAAATGGCAACACATTCGATACATCACTGAATAGAGGAAATTCAAAATTTTATTTTATGTGTTCAAAATGAGCACCATTTGTTATTTGAGAATGACTAGTGCTTTTCCGTTTGCATACGCAACCATTTTCTATGAATTTATTGTATCGATTGCAAACTTTTTATGACGAGGTGGCTCTTTGTTGAACTTGCAACGAAATGCACACTGCAATGAAACAATGGATTCACTCTTTGCATAATGCAGCACACAAAACGACTTTTCCTGTGGCGTCACCATTTTTTTGTAAACTAACATAGCGCCGCTGTAGGCACTGAATGGAAGTAATAGGTGGGGCTTAAAACTTTGAACTTTCCTCTATTCAATGATGTGCTGTATGTGTTGCTATCTATTGTCTTTCATTAGAAATAAATATTTAAAGTGTGTTCCTTCTTTTTGAATAACCCTGTATTTAAAGAGCATCGATAAATAAAATTCAATTTAATATTTACATTATTTGAGTCTCTCTGTACTCCAGTAGATTTATATTTTACCACATTTGAAGTGCAGCATTTGTTCTTTCACAGAGCATTTCTCTTTTAATTTTATCATTTTCACTTTATCCTTTAATGAAAGCGTTACATATTTATGTGACATCCTTTTATCACAAAATGCACAGCCTTTCTCGCAATAAACCATTCCAAGCAACAGACAACACTTAAGCAAAAACTCACATTTTCAACTGTAACCCCTTCTTTCATCCTTGACACGGTCTCTGCTCAGGTGTGTACATTTATAAAGAAATCTCGTTTACCTTAATGAGCTTCATTTGCAGTTTTCTTGGAAGCACAGCATATCCCAAAAGAAATGCATTTTAATACTAAATATTTCTGTTTTAAGCAGTTTCAGATGATTTCTTTTCCCACAACAAGTTTTATATTATTAGGAAAACGTTACGCATAAAATATATGAGTTACACCAGGACCAAAACTTTTTCACATAATAGACAGGATTCTGACTTATTCAGTGTCCAATTTGGGCAGGTTTCACTGTATACAACGGACCTATGGGAATTTATAATGGGTAGAGAAAGTCACGTGAATGTATCACATTAATTATGATGACAGTTGATAGAGATGTAAACAAGTTGTTTTAAGTTTTCAGCTTGAACTTTGGTATTTTCATTAAGGAAATAAAGCAGCACATACCATTTCCAGAAAATTCTTGAATGGGTGCTCCAAGTTATATGATAGGAAAAGAAATTCTTTTTATTCCTTCAACTTTCTATTTTTACTATGTAATGTGTCTCACTCTTTCCTTCCTTTGAATGCGTATTTCATACCTTTTCAAAAATATTTATAACAAAATCTATTTCGAAAATTAGCATGAAACAAATCTTTGGAAGTGTTTTGCTCTTCCTCCTTTATCAGCTATGAATATTTCTGCATTATGTTTTTTAAAGTTTTTTTTTTAAAAAAGAAATATTTTCTATATTGTTGGGAATGTGAAAGTTAAGTAAAGTTTTTTCTTCCCCTTATTTCAAGTGAATGACATGGATTTGTTGGCAGGTAAATGCATTTATTATAATGTTGTTTACTATAGCGAATATAGTGCTAGCATTTGATGATGGGAAAGGAACCAGTGATTCTGTACTTGAATGCTTGCATGTTTACTGTTATCTAATGACAGTCATGATTCTTGATAGAGAGCTGTAAAATACTGTCGACTTTTGCAGACTGTGGTTTGTTTGCAGTAGTGCGTACATACTTTTGAGAATAATAAACCACCCTCCTGGTGATCTTCATACATAGATCCCAGCTGCAAAAGAGGGATTTTATGTCGTCGTGGAATGGGGAAAATATAACATTCGTTCAGAGTTAAGAAAACAGTATTGGTCCTATGGCAATATTGTAGCCACATTATCAGGGCTATTCTGTAACATGTTGTTAAGGCTTAACCAATTGTTATGCACTATTCAGCATTCTGCAATTTCGTAACAAAACAAAGTTTGTTATGGATAAAGACTTGCTTGTTGAATGCAACAAACCCAGAGACCCTCTTGCTCCACATTTGTTGTACAAAAGAATTGCATAGACACTATTTTAATGCTGTGTAAGAGAAAAAGCATGATAAAAAATTTGATATTTTAATTATCAAATGTTTCTTTATTCATTGTATTATAAAATACAAATGTTGCAGATTATACTTGAGTAAGCAGTGGTAAATGATACTCCCAACATAACTTTTAGGAGGCAAATTTTAATAGCAAAATAAATGCTATATAATCTTGTATTGTAATAAAAAGTAATAGTTCTTGATTTAAGAATTTTAGGTTCAAATAGTGATTAATCTTGTGAGGATTTCCATGGTTCATGAATATATTTGCCTCATTTTTAGTTAAGATTAGAAACTGAGCACTTTTGACAGCTGTAGTATATTATAGCAATATGTTTTCATTTCTAGAATTATTTTAAGATAATTTCCTGTCTGCTAAAAAAGTGACTGGCAGAAAGCTTGTTTACTACTGTCTTGTAACCAGGTATTCTTGGACCGCACATTGACAATCACTCAAAATTCCAGGGATGCACCTTGACGATGGAGTAGAACTTCTGGGGCTGCAGATAGACTGGAAATTGGATTACAGGCTGTGCATAGGCATCCCTATTAATCTAATATAAATAGTAATATAATAATATATAATTAATATTGTAATCAGTGCATCAGTTGGTGACAAAATGGTTGGCATGCAAAGTTTGATCACCTATAAATATAAACCAAAATGCACAAACAAAACAATATACCAGATGAAAGCCATAGCAATAGCTATGGAAAATGAAAGATACCTAGAAAAAGAATGGCTCCGAATATATACAGATGGATCCCTCATCAATAAAAAAAATGCTGGTGCAGGAGTATACTGTAAACATTTTGCACAGTACCTAACATTAGATGAAACGTCAAACCACTATGATGGAGAATTGACAGCTATAAAAGCAGCATTACAGAACATTTTATATAGACCATACATAAAACAAAAAATACTCATCTTATCAGAATCAAAATCGGCCATAGATGGAATAGTAAATTACTATAATAAAACAACAAGAAATATTAAAGAAATAAGAAGCCTAATTAAAGCAGTTGAAACTAGAAATCATGTCACTCTACAATGGATCCCAGCTCATGTTGGACTTTTGGGCAGTGAACATGCGGATCAATTAGCAAAGAAAGGTGCAATACAACAAATAAAACTTGCAGAACAAATAGAAATAAATAAACAATTAAATAACATTAAACAACATTTCAAAAGGCAGCAGAGACTTGATGAAGAAGATAAATTAAGAGATAAAGATTATAAGAATATTAAAGATAGAGTTGATATACAAAAAATGCCAAGGAAAACTTCAGTGGCCTTATTTAGGATGGCAACTGGCCACGATTGCCTCGCAGAACATCTCTACAGGATAGGATGCCTACCTACACCCAAGTGCACTCTCTGTGAAGAAGATGTCATCCTGAACAAACAACATCTCGCCAAATGCAAAGGTGATAACTTACAGACTTTATATTGGGAAGCCAGAGGGAAAATGATGCAGATTCTCCAGTGCCATTGGTGAACAACAATAACAACATAAATATAAACCAGGGCTGTAACGGATACAAAATAACTAACCTTCACGGTACATGCAACAAATGTTGCCGGATATGAATGGAAGCTAACAACCTGAATATCACCAGATTCTAGTGACGTATCTCATAATGGTGGAAAAACATCAAAGTTGTACTTAAGTAACCCCTCTAGTAAAGGGTCATTCAAAAAGCATGCCAATTTTGAATTACTTGATAAATTTTTGTAGGTTGTCAACATTGTTTTGTGTTGTTGCTATATCCATAAACATTTCAATTGTTGCCTCAGTCAGAATTTCTTCATTGTGTGTCTAGCCATGGAGCAGTTTACTATTGTGCAACATGTGCTAATTCTGAAAACTTTTTATCACAACAGAGAAAGTTATGCATCAGCTGTCAGGCGACTTCGTGCGATTCTAGAATGTAATAAAGCACCGAATAAATCAAAGTTCGTAGACTTTTAAAAAAGTTCAGTGAAATGGATTCAACAGTGAACATTAAAAGTCCTGGGTGTCATTGTTCTGGCCGATCTGAACAAAACATTGAGGTTGTTTGTGACAGTGTAGCTGAAATTGCTTCTTTGCTGTTCCCAAGAATTGGTCATAGGATGCTCTTCAATATGGAGAATTCTACGGTTTGATCTCCATTACCACCCTTACAAAATTAAGTTAATGCAGCAGCTGAAAGTGGCCAATCACGATAAGAGGCAAAATTTTGTTGACTGATTTCTGAGAAGATGACAGCAGGACGACGCCCTTGCGAGCAAAATGATCTCCACTGACAAGGCGCATTTCCACTTAAATGGATTTGTGAATAAGCAGAACTGCCATATCTGGGGGACCAGAAAATCCTTGCATGATTCAAGAAAGGGAAACACATCTACAATGAGTGACAGTTTGGAGCAGGCTTTTGGGCGGCTGGCATCATTGGCCCTTATTTGTTTGAATATCAGGCAGGACAAGCTGTGACATTTAATGGAAACCAATACCGTGCAAAGATAAGGGAGTTTTTGTGGCCTCATTTCAATGGAACGAACATTCAAGAGTTGTGATTTCAGGAGGATGGTGCCACCTGCCATGCTTCCTGCAAAACAGTTCAGTTGCTTCATGATTGCTTCATTTCGTGTAATGCTGACCATCAATGGCCACTAAGGTCTTGTGACTTTTTTCTTTGGAGACTCTTAAACCATTGCTGTATGTCAATAGAGTTCTTGCATGCCAGCACAGTAGAGGAGGTCGTGATGAACATGTTTATCTATGTTGTTAATGTGTTTTGAAAAAATAAAGTTAATAACTTGATATATCAAAACCAGTGCCCTTTTTGAATGACCCTATTCTTTAGGATGCTGAACACTCAGCACATGAGGAAATATAGGTATGACAACCTTGAAGGGCTGTTGCAATAGCGGTGTTAGAAACCTCATGCTTTTGAAGTGTCAAAAATAGTAATATATAGGGCCCGGATTCCTCACTATTTAATTAACACATTTCAAGATATATACTCGTTTCACACTTCCTGCAGCAGAATATGCTAATTTTATTACACCTAAAAACCTAAATAGCTGTTTTTCTGTTCTTGAAATGAAGAATGTTATTTTCAGACTGAAACTCATTGCAAAATTATTTCCACCACTATAGCCAGCAGACAGTTCAAGTTACTACTGTTAAATGCAGCACATGGGACGTGGTGACACCTGGATGCAGCTGAGGTCAGGAGGAGCGTAACCTGCGTATGAGATCATCTTCAATTGTTCACCGAGACTACAACAGAGTGCTTTTCTAATGCAATTGTTGTGTTGTGAAACAAACCTAAATCATATTTATTGAAATAATGGATTGCTGCAGATCCACACTTCACTTTTGTTAGTGATATGTTGGAGGCCGGGCGGGGGGTGTTCTACAGTCCTTCCACCCAACCATGCTACATGTTACATGCTTGGCCCATGGCCTGCACCGCCTTGCGGATGAGATTAGAAGTCATTTCGATGATGTGAACAGCCTGATATCTTTGGTCAAGAAGGTTTTCTTAAAAGCCCCAATACATATACAATTGTTCAAAGAGAAAGTACCAGCAACTCCTCTTCCACCTGAGCCGATATTTACCCGTTGGGGAAATTTGCTGTCTGCTGCCATTCACTATGCTGAGCACTTAAAACACATAAAAAATGTCACCAATGAATTGGATGAAACAGAAGCTTCCTGCATTGCCAAGGCCAAGAAATCACTTGAGTGCCCCACTTTTGCCGCTTCCCTTGGTAAATTAAGACACATTTTTGTTTTAAACCAGAAGCTATTCTCCGGTTGTAAAGTACAACTTTGCCACTGAAAGATGCTCTAGATATAATTGGTAATGTTTCCAGTAAAGGAATACCTGGACCAGTGGGAGTTGCATGTTCTTCAAAATTGCAGAAGATTATTAAATGAAATCCTAGTTTTGTAGATATGAAAATCATCAATTCAGTATTGATGAAAGAAAATTATACAGAAAAACTACCCCTAGAACCTGCTGCACTGGCATCTATATTCTACGCTCCAATGACATCATGTTCTGTTGAAAGAACCTTATCTTCATACAAGAATGCGTTATGTGATAATAGGAAATCGTTTACGCCAGAAAATTTGAGAATGTATGTAACTACCTACTGCAAGCCAAAAAATAAATCTTACAACACACCAGAAACATTATTGATACCTGTATTGATCCACGAAGCAAAACATAAAAAAAAACATTTTAATCAAGAAAAACCTAAAAAATACCTACTTTAAGCAAATAAGAAACCTAAAATGAAGGTTTATTCCACCTAAAAATCCGGGCCCAGTAATATATTAGGAAATTGCTCATTTTATAACTTCTATAATAGTAGATTATGATAGAGATAAAACCACTTTTAACATTTGGTGTATACTATTGTTTAGACAGTCCTCAAGTTTATAAAATATCAATAATCTATATTGATTGCCGAAACTAAGAGAAATAATTTAGAAAGCAGTTCATAAAACAGAAGTGATGTTAAAAAAGCAAGATGTCAGATGTTTTAGAATTTTGTTGAATCTAGCAGTCATTTTCAGTGAAATTATTTTCCACATGTTTTGCGTTACACCAGGCAATAAAGCAATTAAATGCTATAGCATTTTTGGGTAAGTACTCCGAGTGTTATTCTTTCTGCTGCTTTTGTAATTTCACCTCCATTTCAGTTTCTTCTGAATTCATAGTTTTCACCATTGAATTTTTATGCAGGTATCGTAGATGAATGAATGTTTTATATCGAAGAAAGCAGAAGGCTGCCAATATAACATATAGGTTAACTGTACAACGAATTGTGATAAATTGAAGTATGGCGATTGGTATTGTGAATTGATAATGCAAGTGCCATGAGACGTTAATCATGTAAAAAGATATAATGAGAAGTAAAACCTAATCAAACCAAGTCAAGTTATTAAACATGTGCAGATACAATTGCCGTGTGATTGGACTTGAAACTAAAGTTTGTCACAATGAAGATTATTGCACTAGAAAGGTTTTAGCTCATGTGCACTGTGTTAGAAGTTGTACTTTTAGGCCTTGCTGTCTAAAAATAAATTTTACCAGATGTGTGTATACCTAGATAATATACATAACACATACAGTGAGTTTAGGCAAACCCTGTCTTAGAATAGGGGGTGAGTACACAAAAAGTAAAAGCCCATAAGGCCTATACTGTTTTCTTAACTGTAAATTCTCTATAGCTGTAATAGCTGCACAGTGTGTTGTCAAGGACTACCAGAAGTGTAAATAACCTCGTCTTTGGGTTAAAAGAAGAGAGTAATTGAATTATCTGTTGTAGAGAAAATCTGTGTGTGCTGGCAACACTTTTAACTCTATTTCTGTTGCTTTCTGTGAAGTATTTTGTTGCTTACACCGATTTTGTGAAAATATGTTGATTTTGACAAACAGATTCCCACACTAGTGTTTTGTGTGTTAATATGAATGTTATTCTATCAAGAATTAATAACTGTGTATGTTTTCTCTGTAGCTTTTTATCTTCTTTTACTCATAATTTAATTTTTGTACATGTCCATGTTATTTGTGGAGCAAGATAATGTGCAACCTAATGCTTGAAGCAAAATGTTTGTAATGTTATATTTTTAATTTGTGTAGCATATATTGTAGTTAATTTGGTTTATAGTCATGCAGCTTTCCCATCATTAAATATAACAGTGTTATTAGAACAGCATGATGTCTGCACTATATTTAGTCACTGAGTATTGAAAACTGTCGAGCTATAAAAGCCTTGCTTGACCTAAACAGGAAACAAACTGGGCTTTCACTAATTAAGACCAGGGCACCTTAGAAAGTGGACAACATGCCTCCACTACAATTGATAGGACTTTTAAGTAATACTTTCACAAAACCAAGTTTTCGTCTAGGAAGCAGAATTTCATGAACCAAATCTACAACCACTTCCGTCCATTTTAAAAACTGAGGAAAACTAAAGTAGTATCTTGTTAAACGTTATGTCCCAGTTTTCCTCTTTTTACTTTCTCCAACACATACTAGTAGGTAGTGAATGTATTTCATTCCACCGAAAAATTTGATAACGAGATTTCACAAGAAATACATGTTTTGAGACTCCCTACATAAATAAAAAAAGAAAAGCAGGTTTAGAAAAATATCCACGTGTCTGTGAACAGCATAACTCAAAAACAAAAATAACCTGTGAAGTCCTCTTCATTCAGAAGGAGTTTTATATAATCTTCTATAAGTGGTAAACATTAAATAATAGATGAAAGTGTACTGCACAAAAAAATGTAGATCTCTTTAAGACACACAATTTATTTCAAATAACTTCTTTTGTGGCATAAGCCACTTCCAAGATATCCATTTATATGGTTCAAATTGTTCAAAACTTTGTCATTCTTTTTAAGTCCTGTGGATGTTCAGTTTCTTGTGATTGCATGGAAACAGTATGGAATTTTAAGGCCAGCATATAGCATCCAGTTGTTAAACATTTGACTATCGCTGTTCTCTTTGTATCTATAACGAAATGTGTAATGTAGCTATTTCTGTAAAAGTTTATTTCGATTAAATGTAGTAGATAGGAAAAATTTCATAGGAATGATTTGTATACCCACTAATAAACAATAGAGAGAAGAGAAAGTCATGTGAATGTAACACAGAAGATTTTTTCCATTTGATTTTCTTAGTTACAACATAATATAGATTTTCTATATGTTAAATATTTCAAGAACTACTTTCTTTTTATCTTAAAACACTGTCTAATCTAATGTTATTCAGTATTCACTGTAGGAAACAGTAGTCCAGCATATGCAGACCAAAAAAAAAAAAGAAAGGAAATAAAAGTGAGGATATCTTTGAAATGAGAAATCTGTTGTAGTGGCTACATTGCAACTGATTTAATTTTCATGTCTTTAATAGAACCATGCCCAAAATGTATTGACCCATGGATATTTGGCGTAAGTACTGATGCTCTACAACTTGAGCTACCATGTTGAGATGCCTGTACACATATTAAATCATCTAGTTTAGCGGTTACAAGTGCCTAGTTGAAAGAACATTATCTAATAGGCTTTAACTATAAAGCCTGAGAATTAAAAGCAGTTGTAACGGTTCAAGCTGTTTTTGAGGCATGACATCTTGAAGGTTTTTAGAGAAGTTTAATCAGATTACAGGGTTTAATACACATATGGGCATTTTGTCATGGTAATTCAAGTGGTAAGAGCATCAGTATGGAGATACAAAGAGCCCTGAACTGAGTCCAAACCATGGCATTGAATTTTTCATATTGGGAAAGAAATGGTAGACACTAATAGAGCTTATAGGTTATAAATCCAATACGATACAACCATTACTGCTCAGTCTTGAGTTACATAATGTATAAAGTATTGTGACACATGAGAACACCAGTTACTGTGAAAACACACTTTGTTTATCACAAGGTACTCAACGTAACACATATGTTGTCCTTGAGTCACTTTGGCACACACTAGGATACAGCATGACTGAACCATTGAGTCCAAATCACAACTGAACTGCTGAGTTACAAAACACAATTAACTCCACTGTCCACTTTCACTTTGTCACTTCTAACAGCATTCAAGTCAACACTGACTTTTCCTGCCACCAGCAGTCCCTTATATAGACCTCGCTTACAAAGAGAAACCTTCAAGAATAAGAACCTATCAGAAAGGAAGAAAAGGAATCCTCTGGGGTGTGGAAGTGGCACACAATGGCTATTGTTCCAAGTATCCATTGTTCTAGAGAAGGACTGGCCATTAGCCTAACTCGTGGCAGGTACATGGGCCGGCAGGCACTCGCACTGCCAATCTGTAGGAAATTAGTGCACGTTGTCACAATATTCTGTCAGGTTATGCATACTGTTTTGTAATTTTATACTTTGCATTTATCTGACAATTGTAGTGTCTTAATGGTGTGTGCCTGGGTTTGAATCCTGGTTGGGTCAAGTTGCTTTTGCAGAGTGAACCTGGTGCAGACATGATGTTGTGTAGTTGCCATGGGCGTAGTGGTGTAGAGGCTTGTGTGTATGTGTATATATCCTTGCAGCCAGTCCCCAGCCTCCTCCGCGGCTAATGAGGAACCGCCTGCAGTCTCTACCTAACACGGCTCTCCTTGGTACTGCTGTTAACAGTAAGTGCTGCCTTATTGTTGTTTGTTTTGGTGGTGGGGTGTTTGTGTTGCTTATGCCCCAGCTAGCTTCTTCCTCTCTCCTCTATGTAACAGGTCTGCCAGCAGAACGTAAGCATGGAGACTGAATGGGTGAAAGTACATTGAAAATAATGAGACATGCATCCATACTCGTCCTGAGGCTCTTGCTGAATTTCTTTGGGGAAATTTACAGATAAAGTACTGATAATTTCTATTGCATAAAGCTCAATTCAGTACAAATCCAGTGTACTCCAGGGCTAATCACAGGGAATAGGTGCCGGCATAATGCATGATGGGCAAAGTACCAGGTGAAAGGTACTTGATGCATCATACGTTAAAAAGATAAGTGTAACAAATAATTGTATTGCAATTTTATTCACTAAGACATGGATTAGCAGGGGAAAAAAATTACCTTTTACAGTTTTGGAATGGCCTAGTGTGTTAATGAATCACTCAAAATCACTTGCAACTAGTACGCTTTAACCTTATTAATAATAGAGAGATGTATGATCTTTTAAAAGCTTCCCAATGTTTTACTTTCTCTGTCAGTTATTGAAATGTAGAGGTTTCATGGGAAATGCATGTTTTGAAGTTTGTGAGCAGCATAACTGAAAAAAGAAAATCTAACAAATACGTAATTTTGTACTTGCCACAGGAATCAGTCTGAAATAAAACCAGGTGAGCTTGGGAGTGATTTATACAGCCTTCATGTGTGTGTGTGGGTGTTTCTACTTGCTAAATTCAGCATCAAAATGAATATTTGTTTTGCTTACGTCTTGACTTTAAGCAGGAAATCAGCAATGTTCTCATTTACAGCGTATTTTGATGCCTTGTGTGTGTCATATCAGTTTTTAAGCAAATACATTAATACAATGCTTTTCTTTCACACCGTGGCCACGACATGGCTGCTTGCATACTAGCCGCCACAGCTTGGAGTCCCACCGAAACAGTTATAATATCCAGAGCCATCTCACATTCTCATATGATAAGCACATACCTTGACATAAGAGATTCTGGAAACATTGTCCTTCTCTATCCGTGTGTTTCTGTCATCTTCTTAGGAAATTTTCATTCACTTTCCAGGGTTTAATATTCAAAATTGAGTGAATTTCTTGCCTGATATTTTCTTTAATTCTGATGTTTGGGGTTTGTTGCACACACATTATTTTTAAAGTTCCCTCATAGACAAAGATCACGTATAGTTAAATCAGGTACCATATCTTCAGAAATTTCGTAAATTAAATTTAACGACTCATCAGCTGTGTGTACAGTAACAAAGTCTTGTTGGAAAAATGCAGAGTGATATTGAACGTCGTTCAGCTGTAGGTTCTATTATTCTGTATGCATTTACTACACACCAGTTTTCACGTTATGCAAGAGAATCTTATGTGTAAAACATGGTTTCTCTGAACTCCAATATCTGTTATTTTGTAACAAAACATAGCGACACAAATGGAACCATACTTCCACAGAGATGTATATTAAGCATGGATTTTGCAAAATTTACCCAATTGTGACGATCACATGAAAAATAAGGTATGTGCAACAAGTACCATGCACTGTAAGAACTAAAAGAAAACATCAGGTGAGAAATTTGCTAAACTTCGGATATTGAACTCTCGAGTGTAAATGGAAACTGGGAAGCCGGAAATGTGCGAATGGAGAAGGACAACATCTCTTATGGTAATGTATGTGTTTATTATCATTGTAATTGTAACTATAAGAACATAAGGTGGTTGTGGGGATATTATAACTTTCGGAGTGATTGAACTGTACTTACTCTCCCCTGGCAAGCTAGAACTTAAAACTGGTCTCATTGTTTTCAATGTACTTCACACTTATTTGCTATTGGGAGCTGGTACACTACCATGCAAATCATTTGCCCATTGAAGACTTTTTAACACATTACTACAGTAACTCCAGAAAGTATTTGTCTCCACTTAAGAAAATTCTAGCAGCCAAATTAACAGAAAAAAAATACTCATTTTTAATGCACAGTGTTACTAAATCACTGCCTGCTTTGTTCAAATAGGCAACCCAAATGACATCAGGGATGGTAAACATTTTTTTCTACTGTTTCAATTATTTTATTTAAAATTGTTTTGGTATTACTAACACTGTCACCTCATACGAGGCAGGTGTATTTGATGTACTAACATTTAGTTTTGAATGTTACATCGACATACTGCTGTGTATTATTAATAGTATACTTTGTACAGTATTATAATGTTTATATACTAGAGCATCGATTATGCAAAACAATGGGTGATGGAGGCTTTTGGATAAGTGATCATTTATGAAAACAAATTGTATCATGTGTCTCAGGAGCAGCACGAAACAAAGAAACACTTATATTAAACACAACTGTGCATGTATGCCTTACAAACAACACAGAGAACTGACTAGCCTAGTTTGACAAGTTCAAAATGGCAATTAAAATAGGCCTGTAGCAAAGGAAAATAAGTCCATCTTTGTTTCTTTTTTGTGGGCTTCAGAGTTGAGATTTCTTTGGGCAGGACCACTAAATCTCACAAATGTTTTAAGGACAGCAATTGTATAGCATCAGTTTCCTGTTGTTCTAACCACTTCATATTCATCTCAAGGCAGTGAAGCTCTTTCTCACTACTTTTCCAGCATGGTCGTCATCGTCATTGCTAGGCTCTTCCTTGTCTCAAGTGTCTTGGTCGTCAATGGCACTGGCAATGATTTCATCGACCGTCAATATTTGACAGCCACTCATCATCACATTCAAGCCAGTTTTGAATTTTTTCCTGGCTTCTTCAAATCCTGAAGATTCTTTAATGAACCCAGCTAGTTCTGATACAAATTGGCAATACTCGTCTGAGCTTATTGCAAGATTTTGCTAGTGTAGTGCCCTTGATAGTAGTCCAAGCTTGCCCTGCCATGTCAAATCAATTTCTTTATGCAGTTGTTGAATTGTGTTTTTCCTTGATCAGAACTACATGCCATGCACATACATTTGAAATTGCCAATTGGAATGCTTTCGGTTAATCTATGTTTCAGTTGATCAGTATTTAGATAATTGATGCTATACTGTAACATGAATATTAATACAGCTTTACATAACACATTACAGTGTAGTGATGGTGATATGATAATGACATGTTCCATTGTCATGAATCAAACATCTGAAGATTATCTGTTAAGTAAGTGCTTTGTGTACATCTAAAGAGGGCAGTAGTTCTGTAAAGAGGAGGTTCTGGCAGTAGAGGATCTAGGGGTGGTGCCCTCCCAATAAATAAGTGCCCCATACATAAAAAATAAAAACAGGAAAGCAAGGGTAACATCAGATATCATTGCAGTATTAATTTTTACACTCCCTGATTTAGTTTATATTGTGTTATTTGAAATGTTTTTGCAATGCTTATACAGTGAATAGCACAAATGTTTTCATTACAGAGTATATTTTGGACTATATCAATTCCGTTTGGGAATCCTCACATTTATGATACTGCTAGATGTGAGATGTGCAGAGGGGAAAGCTTTGATTATGGTCGAGAGGTATAAGAGCAACTTGGTGGAGTCCAAGGTTCTTTCTTCACGCTGTCTTTTCCATGTGGAACCATTCAATTTTACTACCGCACGACATGAAAAAAAAATTGCACTCAATCCTGTTTAAAATTTAATTCCGTTATATGAACTGATTTAAAATTTAATTAAATTCATAAGTTATACTACAATTTAAACTATAGCATTGTAGAGGAAAAATGATTCAGAGCAGAAAATAAATAGTCCCCCTTATACTACAATCTACGAGTATGTTGATCACTTTTGTTTGCATATCACATAATCAGATTGCACATGTTCACATGTGGTACTGTAATTTACACACATACCTGTTAGTTGCATACAGGGTTCAGAAGCACATGGTCATCCTCCGTAGTGGTACCATGTTAGTCTCTAGTTCCCGAGGTCACCGGGTTCAAACCTGGTGAAGGATGATGGAATTTTTTAGATGTAAAAATCCTTAGTATGGCTTCCTTCATAGAGGCCCCAAACATTTGTCTCTATGTTGGCTATTTATGTGAGTTTTGTGATGAAAATTTCTGTACACATACCTTGAAATATGCACTGTCACATCCGATGCTGAAAGTGGTCCCCTCCCACATCCAAACATGTTTGTACACGTTGCTTCAAATTCTGGAATACTTTTATTAAAGTCTCCTCGGTAATGGCTTCAATTTCTTGACGTATAGCATCTTTCAACTCTGCAATTGTACGTGGTCTATTTCTGTATACCTTTCCCTTCAGACATCCCCACAGGAAGAAGTCAGTTGGTATTAGGTCAGGAGATCTTGGTGGCCAAAGAGTTTTTGAGATGATTCGATCTTCAAAAAAGCTTTCAATTTTCCTCATGCTTGCATGTGATGTGTGACTTGTTGCGCCATCTTATTGGAAATATACGTGAGTTAATTCATCATCTGTTAACTGATTGACAAAGTCAGTGAATATTCTAATGTATTCTTCAGTGTTTACCGAAAATAGGATCTATAATACGCGTAAGTGACACTGCACACCACACTCCAATTTTCTGTGCATGTAGGACATGAGGATTTGTTTGTGCCCATATATGCGTGTTCTGAGAGTTTATGTAGCCACTCACATGAAACCATGCTTCATCCGTGAACCAAGTAAAGTCCAAAATCACAGGATTCTGATTAATAAACGTTTGAAACCATACACAGAACTGCACACATTTTTCATGGTCTGACGGTTGCAATTCTTGAACACATGTCACATGGTAAGTGCGGAGGTTTGCTTTCTTAGCAGCTCTTTGGCACGCAGAGTATGGAACATTCATTTCCTGGGAAAGCCGTCGCAAGTATTTTGATGGTGATGCCAGTAATCACCCCTATACTTCTTCCATTACACCCACATTCATTTTCCGGCCACTGTGTGATCAAGGTTCCAGTCGTCTCTAAATTTGTTACCAATTTCTGAATACAACATTTTGAGGGCACATGTCGCGTACCATATTCGGCCCGAAATGCCCTTTGACATGATTTAAATGAACCCATTTGCCAGTAGTTACGAACGAGAAACACATGTTCTGCAATTGTGTACGACATTTTCATGCTGCTTTCAAGCCAACACTGGAGTATAGTGCATGGAGACGTTCGTGTGACTAAGCAGAGCCAAGGTCAGTTGAAGAGTCCAAGCCTATTGGGAGGGTTGTGGCACTACATTACATTGTTCAAGGTATGTGTACGCAAAGTTTCATCACATAAATGGCCAACATATAGGCAAAAGTTTGGGGCCTCTAGCGAGAGAATCACACTGTAGAATGGGACACTAAGAACCATAGCAATTAAAGAGCATCTATAAATAAAACTAAATTTATTTTAATTTTTAGAAGCACATGTTGTGTAAAATACCTACTTAACCAGAGATTTAGTGTAGATGGTATGCTTTTGGTGGAGACTGTTAAAAACTGTAAGTGAACATTTAAAGTTAAATTATTTAAGGAATCATAATGAACAGTGGTAAATAGCAACACATTATTTACATGATTCCCATAACCACATCAGAGAAGGAAAGGTGTCTTGAACATTTTTGCAATGCATATTGTTGATTGCTTGGTATCATCACATACACGTGTAGACACGAATGAGCAAAATTAAACTCTACATGTTTCCCTTAAGAAATTGCGTTGTTACTCTGACATCTGAACAAATATTATTATAGAAGGTACGAACTAAAACTTAGAAGAAATATGTTATGAAACACAGATTTATCGATGGGCAAGCTATGTAATTAAGATTTGTAAATCATTTATTTTGCGAAAATACAGCACAGAATATCCATTTGTTATGAAACGGTGTGTTCTCCACAGAAATTTTAACTGATACTCATTAACCCACAAGTGCACCATATAATATAAATGCCAAAAGGCTTCCTGCTATTGAATGGAATGATACAATAATTATTAATTAATCATACTTTACGCTCACTTTGATAGATGTGTTTTACTGCTCATTTTATTTCTGAATTGCACTAATGCATAGAACTTTATATGTGCTGAAAAATACAAGGAACAAACAAGAAATTATATGTAGTGTAATTTTGTTTGTATAGTAATTTTTGTTTACATATTATTTTTTTTTGGTAAATTGCGGAATAAAACCTGCCGTGTAAAGCATGCTCAAACGTAGACATCACCCTCCCAAACTTTCAAACCACGAGCTGCCACTGGATTCTGAGTTCAAATCCTGTTCCTATCTGCAGAGTTTTGTATCTGTAATACATACTGTACTTTATGTAGAGAACCGCAGCTTGTAACTGATTACAATTTCTACAACCCCTACAGCATTACCAGCGCACCGTGTGCAACTACAAGATATATAATGCCAAGAAGTGAACAGGGATTCTGGAATACCGAGTGTGCAGAAAAAACAAACAATATTACAGTTTTTTGTGTTCTGAATTTTTCAAGGTATTTTACCCTTTTCTGGCATGGTGTTCAAAAAATTATTTTATATTCATTTAGTGGATTAATAATTTTTACTTTCTCTACTGTGATTAGTAGAAGTATTATATTCCACTCAAAAATTCGATGTTGAGATTTCACTGAAAGTATATGTTTTTAAGCTCTACTGAACCCCCCCCCCCCCAGAAAAAAAAGTTTTTTTAGAAAACAAATCTTTGTGTACAGCATAATACAAAAATGAAAAGTTGTATAAGTACCAAACTTGGTATTTAAGTTCTATACCTTCCAAAGATTTGACAGGAAGGTTTTCAAGAAAATCCCCTCACCCCAAACTACCGTTTATATGGAACATTTCTCAAAATGTTTGATTTTCTAAAAAACTTGTTTTAATGACTTTGATTAAAGTACCATATATTAAATATATTTACATGTCAAATAAATTGTATATCTCTAATTTTCTGAAGTTCTCTTCATTTGAAAGGAATTTTGTAGAATCTTTGGTAAACGTTAAGTGATAGATTAAAACGTACTACACAAAAAAATTAGATCTTTTTAAAACACACAGTTCATTCAAAATAACTTTTTGTGGCATCAAACACTCCGAGATATCCGTTACTAATGGCTTGAATTGTTCAATACTTAGCAATGCTTTTAAAGTCCTGCTGCTTTTCAGTTGTTTCCTGCAATATCATGGAAAGAGTATGGAATTTTAAGGCCAGCAAGCGTCCAGTTCTAAAACATTTGACTACCTTTGTATCTGTAATGAAGTATGCAATGCAGACATTTCTGGAAAGATATGTATGTGTCAATTAAAATGAAGTGGATAGGAAAATAAGCTTTTATAAAGAATAATTTGTCTACCCACTAATAAGTATTGAGGGTAGAGAAAGTCATGTGAATTTAATGATTTAATGCATCAGAATTTTTTTGTTAATAACTGACAAAGTCACTCATGTGATTTAAACTGACTTTCATTTTTTTTTTCTGTCAGATCAAAAACTTATAAAACTAATCAATTGAAAAGTGTTGGGAAATGGCAGAACTCACAGATTGTAATATTGTTTGTTCTTTGTGCATATTAAAAATGATGACTTTTCTGTTATTTTGACTGATAGAACTTTTAAAGTGGAGACAAATGCTTTCTAGAGTCACTGCATGTAAATATCTCCCCTCCCATTTATCCAAGACGAAGTTTGCTTGTTCTTGGATTAGAAAAATTCTAGAACAAGTTCAGACATTCAATAACTTAATTAATAGGATTATAAAGGAAAATCAGCTTTTCTGTTGACAGACCGCAATTGAGAGAAAACACTGTAAACAAAATCAGTGTTAATTCATCATTAAGCAACTTAAAACAGACTTTAACAGATTTCACTGTTATTGAAAGGGATGTGTTAACTTATAAAATTATCTGCAGAGTTTTAGGTTTTAATTATCAATCATAATGTTCTACTTAGGATGCACAATGTAAGTAAATTAAATACCTTCTCCAAGCCATAAAGTTTACAAACTACATTAAAAGGGAATGACGATGCTATGTTCTTCCATTATTTGACATGTAATGGCATTTAGAGAAAAGGAAATAATAATAAAAAAAAATCCTTTCAGTCCAATGTATTTTCTGCTGGATTATGTATTATAACTTGTAGTGTACCTTAAAAACTACTGATGTCCATTCTTGGGATTTTAGTTCAGTTGGTTACAGACTGACTGTCAAATGTTTACTTTAATACTACCGAATCTCTGATAAAAGATGGGGTGGGCACACATAAAATAAATGGTGATTGGTGGGTAAGATATTGACAGCACTTTAGTAGTACCCTAGTGGAAAACTCATTAGTTTTCTTTCCTAGTTCTTTTTTTTTTTTAATTTAACCTAGATAAGCTGATGTCCACAAATTCAACTGGAATACACAGTACTAAAAATACAAAAGTGTCCAAAATTAAGCAACTATACTTTGCTTTGCAATAGACAGATTGCAAAACCCAAAGCTCTACTTGCATTTTTTGTTAACTGGGGAGAATGATTTGATTAAAATGCCATATGTTTGATAAATTGATATTAATAAAGTGTATAGTTTGAATTTTTGGAAAATAACGTACGAAGCCCCCCTTTTCTGATTGGATTTTATTTCATTTGTAACTATGAAACCATAAGTCCTCAGTCACCATTCTTTTGTTTCTCATGATATTGTCCAAAGAGTATGGAATTTCCAAGTCAGCATATATTACAGAATTGACTATCACTTGAGACTCTATATCCAACTTGTACTTACAACGAAGTGTATGATGAAACAACTGGGTGTTTCACACAAAATCGGTATGTCTCACTGACTGTGCCTGGCCTCATTTTGTTCATATTTGGCTACACTGCATTTACATGGTTGCCTGTTGTTAGAATTGTGCAGTTGAGTTTAACAGTAATTATTGTGAATGTCATGGAAGTATTGTGAGAGAAATAGTGCAGTTTTCAATTGAAAAACAAATTGATATTGTGGAGTTTTATGTAAAGACAGGCTCCATTAAGGAGACTACAGAAATGTTTGAGGACAAATATCATGACAAGGTACCCACGACCAGGACAATTCAAAATCTGTATAAGAAATGGAGGACTGCAGGAGTGTGAATGTGAAGAAGAATAAGCATCCGATAGTGAAGAATTTGTGTGGACATAACAAGAAGCCATAAGAAATTCATAAGGAGATTATCTCAGCAAGTTGGTATATCCCACACAACATGCTATTGTGTCTTAAAGCACCTCAAATTCCAGCCATTTTGTGTGAGTGTAGTGCATGATTGAGAGAACTAGGCAAAGAGAAACAAGTTACTTATTGTATTGTAATGTATTTATTGTGCTAAGAGTTTTACAATTTGTCTACTGCACTTTGACCCTGGCCACGCATTCAGTAGACAATCACTCAGTTTATTTACATTTTACAATTTCCCGACAACGCATTCAGTAGACAATCACTACAGATTATTTACATTTTACAATTTCTCGTCAATAAATTATCTTGTTTTTTCAGTTTTTCATGTCCTATTTCCACTTGTTTTTCACTTTTCATTTATTGATTACTTAACCATCACACATTCACTATAGTTTTCCATTCAAAGTAAGATACACTACCTCTTACTTTTCTCTATTCACTGTCCAAAGCCATTTATTTTTTACTTTACACAAAAATGCTCCTAGCGTCCTTGCACATCATTTCGATCATTAGCGTATTTCTATCCCCCTTCAAACACTTCTTATTAAAAAATTCTTTTCTCCAATTTTCTGTTCCTTGGCACTTAAATACTATGTGTTCAATGTCTTCATTACCACCACATATCGGACATTGGTTCTGAGGAATACCCTGTCTTAACCCTCTTAGCCTCCATGCTCCAGTTCTTACCCACGCAATAGATTCTCTCTCTTCTTTATTTACTATGTCTATATATTTTTCCCTACCCCATGTATTTTTCATTGGCCTATAACAAACTAATGAGCTCTTTTCGGCAATCTCACTGAACATGATTTGTATTTCTATATCTTTCCTCGCCTTTTTCCAAAAATTTTTCACGTTATTTTCTCTCCTTCTCCACATGACTCCTAACCCATTTTTCTCCAAAATGTTCCATAAATTACTTACCCATCCATCATTCATTAAGCTATTCTCTTGGTATTCTATACATTGTCTTAACACATTACTTTTTCCTAGATTTAAAGTTCTGAACCAAAATTTCAAACTCGGTAGCGCAGTAGGCAGTGCGTAAGTCTCATAAGTTACTTATTGCAACTGGTTCTTATCTTCGATCATTGATGGTTACTTGGACCAGAAGCTCTTCTTTATGACAGATGAAGCCGGGTTTTCTCTGTCTGGTTATGTTGACTCACAGAATTGCAGATATTGGTTGCAGAATAACCCACATATTGTGCAAAGAACCCCTCCATGCAGAGAAGATAAGTGTATGGTGTACAGTGTCAGGAATGTGCATTATTGGCCTCATTTTGTTCAGTGATATGATTTACAGTGCAACATATCTGAAGATCTTTGAGTCTTTCTATGAACAATTAACAGAAAATGAAGAACAGTATGGTGTCCTTCAACAAGATGGTGCCACATGCCACACATCCAACCAGGCTGGCCCATATCAGCAAAATGTTTCGTGAAAACTGGCTTGTCAGCAAAAGGTTTTGGTCTCTGCGATTGCTGGATTTAGCATCCTGTGAGTTTTATGTATGGGGAGCTCTGAAAAACAAAGTTTATGCTAACAACTCTCGGATAATAGACCAATTAAAGAGAACATTAGAAATGAGATAAATAACATCTCGCTTCAAGAATTACATGTTAACCAGAACATTTTCGTAAGAGCGTAGCGATGCCTGGATGCCGGTGGAAGGCAGTTTCAGCACTTGATATAAACCAGTAAGTCTGGCTTATGCCATATTTACATAGGAAGTTGGTTGTGGAATTAATATAATGTAATGAAGGGCAGTGAGGTGTACCAGTTTCATGTGGGACACCCAGTATTTCTGTAAATGCATATCTTGAGTAGCATGAAACAGATAGAAAAATAAACTTTTGTAACAAGAGTTTGTTGAAGAGGTATAACAATAAACAAAAGTGGTTAGAGAGACACATCAGCCACTTTATTTCTGTTACCTTCTTACCTATAGCAAGATGAAGTATCACATTTCATCCAAAAATTCGTTGCTGATACTCCCTTAAGCATAAAAAAAGGTATTTTTGGAAACAAATCCTTGTGTATGAATAGCATAACTCAGAAATGAAAAGTTGGTTAAATATCAAACTTAGTATTTATGTAGTGGTTTCTAAGAATGCGACATAAACAGTTTCAAGAATATCACCTCCCCCACCCCATGCACCATTGGGAAAAAAAAATGTTGATTTCCTCAAAAATGACTTTTTAACAGTTTTGATTAAAAAACTGTATTTTTAAGATATTTTCATGAGAACAGCCTGTGAAGCCCCCCTTAGTAAACTATAAGAGAGTTTTAAAGTTTATTTTAGAAAGGCAAAAATTGTCATTTGTAATTAAAATGGGCAGCTGCAGCTTAAAAAGATAAAAAAGATAAAATGAAAGTGATTGTATAAGTTCCAAACACCTCAAAACACAGATAAATCTAAATAGCTTTTGATTTCTTATTATCAAGCAGTAAAAACAGTGTTTTGCCTAACATCTGGGCTCTTAGTAATAACAGATATTGCGACTGAAACAGTTTATTACGCAGGCCTGTGAATTTAAAAAAAAAATTTCTACGGCACGGGGTTAAATAGGTCTGTAAACCCAATTTCAGTATGCCTAATTTGAATCTGCTTTCCATTTTTTTCATATCACTTACCGTCTTTTGGCATACAGAAAGGAATTATGTAATATTTGAGTTTATTTCTAGTTTTTAAGTACAATTTAAAATGCGTGAAATCATGCAAACTAAGAAACATCTCAATTCTACAGATGCAACAGTTTACATTGAACTAGGAAATTTCAAACATACTTGTGATTTTATTTTTTCCTCCACTTTGCTGACAAAAAAACGCTGAGGTGACTTGCATTTCTGGTCCTGACAAGGGTTGTCTCTAATTAAAGACTAACAGTAGTCGGCCATCATGGAGACATCCCATTGACCCTGGTACCTTGTTTCCATTTCCTTGGTGGAATCTCTCTCCCTGTTCTTCACTTAGTGCACCCAAGTTTTCAGGAAAAAATTCAAGATGTGATGCACAAAATGCAATGTTAAGCTCATATTACGTCTGAGTGACTTTAATTTTTGAGCATGATTTTAACAATATCCAAAAACTTGTTGATAACTTTATTGAATAAGTCCTAAGCCTGAAGCTCTGTGTCATGATATTTCTAAACTGGACATCCTTCATAGTTTGCGAATTGTGGGTAGTCAAAAATACCTTCTTTCACTTTTGATTCATACAACATTGGAAATTTCTGAATAAGATGTTGGCAATATGGACCACGTTTGTCCAAAGCTTTTACAAATTGCTTCATCATCCCTAATTTGATGTGTAACGGGATAGCAAAACCTTTTGTGAGTCAGTCAGTAGGCAATTTATACATTTTTTGTCCCTGGCACTAAAGTTTTTAAAAATCTGTACATGATATGCAAAAACTATTATTATTTTCAAAATCGGAGCATCCAATTGGACCATTATGATGTTAAATATTCCGTGCCGCAAAATCTTCGCAGGCCTGTGTTATTGGTAGTAAATTCTGGTTCTTTGGCAATATAGGACTTTCAAGGTTGGTTGCTTAACAAAATAGTAGAGAAATGCATGTGTAGTGTGTTACTTAATGAAGTTTGACAGTATTAGGTACTAGTAGTGGCATCTGTTAGCATGAGGTGAAATTGCTGCAGCATGATATGTTCCCCTTATGCAGAGTATTTGCAGCATGATCATTTTTTTAAATTGTAAATGACACCATCATGTAGTGCAAGTAAAATAATTCCTGTTTTTAAAGTTTTTCAGTCACTTGTTTAAGTAAAAGATTGAGCAGTGTATGGAAATATTAAAGAGAAAGAAGTGTCTTTGAAATGAATTTTGTTGAAGCCTGAAAGAGAAACATAACTTTTAACACTGTGCCGGTAAATAATTATAGAGCAAAGTTTAATGTGTGTCTTATATGTTCTGCAGTGAGCCCCATTCCTGAATCATCTCCACTTAGTGATAAGGTAGGTGATTCAGTGAGTGCCATGTGTCAACAGTTATCGCAAGGGCTGTCGCTGCTGTCTTCTAATGACGATTTCTTGACGGAGACACCAAAACAGGTAATTATTTTCACATACATGTTTGTATGAACAGTCTAAGAGAAAAACAAATATGCTTTTTACGGACCCTAGTTTATTTACAAACAAAACTGATTTTTATAGATTTGACGTCTTGTCTTAGAACTATTACTACTTGTGGTAAAGGAAGGGGTGGGCCCACATAAAATAAATGGTGCCTGGTAAGCAATGCTTTTGCTTTGCCTACATGGATATTGATTTTCATTCTGTGAGTATTACGTGAAATCAGAGTAATAAATCACATAATCCACTATCATGATTACTAAATGTGTTTACCACCAAAATGTTTCAAGTCAGTTATGATTCTGCTTTTCCTTTAGGATTTTTACAACAGCAGGATAACTTAAGAACCACTTCATAAATCATTTGTAGTATTCTAGATCATGAGGGTACATAAAACACTATTAAGCAGGGTCAGTTGTGTTTGTTGAAGAATTGAAACGGAAGATATGTGTCAAAAAGGCTTTCTGTTTATGACAGGCATGTCGTTGGTTAATTTTTGCTTCATTCGTTTGAAATATTACTTCTAGAAAGCCAAATGAATAAGGCACAATATGTTACTTGCGTATTGCTACCTTTTTGGTTGTACATTTAATTGATTTTATTTACGTATATTTATGAGCACTTATTTTTCATTAATTACGAGGTGCATTCAGAAATGATTTACAATTGTGTTGTTTTAAGAATATGGGCATGTCTTCTTATGGGACGATAAACTGATACTAGTACGTCATGCAAATGTTGGATGGCAGTTGTGAACGGGGTGTATAGAGAAAGGGCAGCATTTGTTTGTTATGAAGTTGAGAAAGTCATGGACAAAATGGAAGGCAACTATCATGGACAGAGATGGACTGCATGGTATTTGTGGAAGGAAGGAATCAAAACAGCAGATATTCATAAATGTTTAACTGCGGTATGTGGTCAAGGAGCATAAAAGGCTTGTTTACAACTGGATCGATGGGTATGCCAGTGGAAGGGAATCTGCATGCAAGAATGGAGTACTTGTTGAATTAATTGTTCTTCTACACAAGTCGTCTGTTGGACAAGGTTGGAAAGGTAGAATCAGACTGGTTGTCCGTCAACATTGTGGTCTCTGAGGAACATTGAGGTTGTGTCCGAATTGATTATGGCTGATAGGCACATAACCTTTGTTGAACTGGAATGGCAGATAGACCTCGCCTAATCAACCCTGCACACCATTATTCATGATGATTTGGATATGAAAAAAGGTGTGTGCACATCGGGTTCCATGGGACTGGACACAGGCTCAGAAGGACAGAGTTGAAGTCTATTGTTGACTATTGGAAATGAAGAATGAAGATCCAGATTTTTTGGAGAAACTGTTGACTGGTGATGAATCATGGTGTCACTGCTATAAACCTGAGAAGAAACACCAATCCATGTAATGGAAACATCCTGGGAGTCCTCGGCCCAAGAAATTTTGCACTGCTCCATCTGCATGTAAGTAGATGGATGATCTCTGTGTTTTGGGACACTTGTGGCATTCTGCTAATGGACTGACTTCCACAAGGAACAACAGTCAACAGCAGGTGTACTGTGACACTCTTACATGACTTAGACGCAGGATTCAGCAACGGTGACAGGGAAAGTGGTCCAAAGGAGTGCTCCTCCAGCACGACAATGCTCGGTCCCACACCAGCAATGCTATGAATGCAAAGTTAACATCACTGGGGTTCATTGTTGCACCACACCCGCTATACTCACCAGATCTTGCTCCATCTGATTACTCATTATTTGACAACATGAAGGACGCACTGCAAGGTGAAAGGTTTGGCAACAACAAGGAATTGCAGGCAGCTGTCCATGAGTGGGTGCATAGTACCCCCAAACAATGGTTCCATGATGCAATACTGAAGTTGCCACAGTGTAGTGGCATTGGTGGGGAGAGATCCCATATACATTGAATTCATTAATAAATAAGATACAAAAAGCTACTATTGTAAATAATTTCCAAATGTCCCTTGTACTTTATTTACCATGTACTTAGTTGTTAAGAGAGTATTGTATTCCACGCAAAAAATCAATATAAAGATTTCACTGGAAATACAGGTTTTAAAGTCCTCTGAATAGAAGAAAAGCTATTTTTAGAAAAAAGGCCCGTGTGTCTGTCTGTCTGCGAGTAACATACCTTGATTATCTGTGATGTCACATGGCATTGTGGATTTTTGCAATGTTATCTTTGGTCATCCTCAGTGTTTGTCATCAAGAATAGAAGAACAGCTGTATTTAAACTCTGTAGCATGTTTCTTCACTGTAGAAATTTATAATAAAATTTTTTTCCAAAATGGAATACAATTCCTTTTGTATTGCTTTCTCTACCACGTACATAATAGGTAGAGACAGTATTGCATTCCTCCCAAAAATTTGATATTGAGATTTCACCAGAAATACATGTTTTGAGGCACCCTGAATGCAAAAAAGGTATTTTTAGAAAAAAAGGCAAGAGCGTGCATGCGTGCCTTAACTCAAAACAAAAAGTCAAATAAATATATATTCCAAAGATGTGACACAGAGATTTTCAAGAAAATCCTGTCAACCCAAACTACCTATACATAGAACATTTTTCAAAAGTTTTGATATTCTCTCTAAAATACTTCTAACAATTTTGATTAAAATACCATATATTAAAAATATTTACATAACAAACAAAACTTGCATTTTGAATTTTCTTGGAATAGTCTGTCCTGTTATGCAGAAGGAATTTTGTGTAATTTTGTATAACTGGTGTACATTAAGCAACAAAAATTGTAGATCTCTTTAAAACACACATTTTATTTCAAATATTTTTTTTTGTGGTATAAACTATTTCTCAGATATCTGTTATTAATGGTTCAAATTGTTTGATACTAGTCTTGTTGATTTTCAGTTGTTTCTCATGTCGTCATGAAAATAATATGGAATTTTAAGGTCAGCGTATAGCGTCCAGCTCTTAAACATTTGACTATTGCTGTTCTCTTTGTATCTATAACAAAATGTGTAATACAGCTATTTTTGCAAAGGTTTATCTTGATTAAAATGTAATAGAATGAAAAATAAAGTTTCGTAAAAATAGTTTGTATATCCATTTATACATGATAGAGATTAGAGAAAGACATGTGAATGTAACACATCAGATTTTTTTTAATACAAATTATTTAATGGCTACAATTAGATTTTATTCATTTTTGGAAGAAATCCTTAACATGTTTATTTTGTAACACTACGACAACCAAACAAATGAAAGCGCATGTATGAAATTGAACATAGCTCCATATAAAGGATTGTGTTTAAGAATTATCCTTGCTGTTTTATACTGTCAGCACCATCTCTGTATCAAGTGGAGACCTTTCCGACAACTTGTATTCATTAATGTTTTTTGAAAACGGAGCTAACAGAGGTTTTAATTGTTTCAGCCAACGACTTCATCTAGTGCAATCTCCAATTCTGTGAATGAAATAGCGAAACAATTGTTCTCTTCGCCTGCAACCTCTACCACGACCCCAGGTGAGTTACATCTTGGATAGCTATACAAAGGAGCACAATGGGAAGGTAGAATCATACCAAAAAACTTGATGATGTAGCTGGGATTTGAACCACAGATCTTTAAGCTTACCTGCCACTGCTCTCACCAACTGAACTACCATGGCAACTTGCTAAATTCTCCAACTTACATTTTTTCCTGTAAACGACAGGGATTCCCAAATTAATTTTGAGATAATATGCTCCAATGGTGAGTTAAAATATCATACTTTTAAGTCTCCTGGGCTTCATACTTAACCACTATTGGTTCAATCAATGTCGATTAATATTTCAAATCCTGACTATGGTATTAAAATTTTTCAGTCTGATTCCAATGGTATGTATGGAAGAACAGCTAATTAACAAAGGGGCACAATGTAAATATTAAATAAACACAAAAACACCCTTGATGTTACTCTTCAGCATTATTGATGCAGCTGTACACCCAACTCCTGCTGCAGCCCAACAATTTATACACGGCTGTTTGTTGAAATTGCAACACCAAGAAGGAAACGCATGAATTCAATGACTTCAATACCACGGGTTAGGTATACGACAAGTAACAAAAGATAAACTTTTCAAATCTATACATGGCCTTTGAGCCCTAATATTCAGTATTTGGTGTGGCCTCCATGGCTGCAATTAGAGCTGCTATACCTTGTGGCATTGAATCTAAAAGATTCTGAATAAGTTCCTGAGGGATTTCTCTCCACGCAGTTTGTATTCGAGCCCACAAATCCGTGACACTGGTTACTGGAGGACCGTGACGCACCAGGTTCCAACTAACCATATCCCAGACATGTTCGATGGGCGACATGTCAGGCGAACATGCAGGCTTGGGCAACAATGGTACCCATCACTCTTCAAAGAAGGCTTGTGCATTCCTCGCAATATGTGGCCTGAAGTAGGGGGAGTACCTCAGGCTCTACAACCGTCGTTAGATACCAGTTGCTGTTCCAAGTGCCCTCAATTCATAGAAGGCGAGATCAGTTGTTGTAACTAATGACGCACCAAACCATCACATCTGGTGTTTGTCCGCTATGCCGCTCAACAATGCAGCCCTCCAGGTTGCGCTCACTACGGTACCGCCAAACACGTATGCGCCATCACTGTAGGACATGAAGTGGGACTAGTCCGAAAAGACTACATTTTGCCACTCAGCACCCCAGTGACGGTGTTCACGTGCCCACTACAGTCGGAGGAGCTTGTGGTTTCTGGACAATGGAAGCTGATGTAATGGTATGCATGCAACCAGTCCAACCTGCAGCAGACGGTGACGAACGGTTGATGCAGACAAGTTCACACCTGTTGCAGTGCTCCAGCATCGAGCCAACACTGTGGATGAAGCTGCACAGTCCGTTATGGCCATGTGGACAAAATGATGGTCATCCTATGTTGTGTTCATGTTCCGTGGTCCAGTACCGCTCTTTGCTGCATATGACCTTCATCTATCCGCTACTTCCACACACGCATCAGTGTTATAGCAGCATGCTCTGTACAAGCCGAAATGTCATGGTATGACAAACCCGCTTCCCGGAGACCGATCATTCTGCCTCGTTCGAACTCACTCACATGCCGATATGGCTACCTTTGTTGTCAATGAGGCATGCTGGCACTCACTTTATTGTTTCCATGTTGTTTGACAGCTCTGCACTGGCTATGCTGGGCGCAACACTGAGCTTTTCAGACTGACATGAGAGGGCTCTGCTCGGCCTACGTGTACCCCATCTCTCTGCAAACCTAAGCACTTATTGCTTGCACACTCTTCTACACTTCCACCAAGTTTGGAGTTATTCAGGAAATTCTGACTTGGTGTTGCAATTTTCACAAACGGCAGTGTATGACAAACAATTTATGTGAATCTCTTTTTGTAGTAGTGACCATTTCCAATAATTTTGTCATTATTGATTTGAGTTAGTGATGGGACGATACCACTATTTCTCGATACTTACTACTTGATAATCACTTTATAAAACACTGTAAAGGCGATAATAGCTTGTTCACCGAATTATGTTCTTATTAGTAGCTTTCTGTGTATAAACAAATGTAACTAATTTTGTATTGTGTGATGATTCTGAAATTGTTCCTGTTTGACATTCTCCAATTCATAACAATTCTTTTATATTGATAATGCCACAGGTTATTATATACCCCCTATTGTTGGTCTAGGTTAATAATGATGGTGATGATGGTGTTAATTTCTTTGTTCCCTTTTTATGTAAATATATTTTGTGCTGAAAACTTTCTGTTAAAGGATAAAACTAATATTAGCAATTCCTCTTTATTCTGCAATCTTGAAACTATAAACTAACATATATTTTACGTGAAACTCAAACAACTAAAAACAATGTGTGTGTTACTCCATTCTGTTACAACTACCACATAACATAGGTATGTATTTTTTCATCTGTGATAACTAATTAGTCATATAACACTCAAAAACTAAGTAAGACCCACCCTTACACATCATATATACAGGTTTGACTTGCATAAACACAGACACTTGGAAAGAAAGAACTAATATTTCCATGTGCTATATTATCTCATTTGTTTCTGCTGGATTCACATATTTTGGTAAAAATTAATGGCTGGGATTGAGCCACCAAGCCAGGCTATTGCAGGTTCATTACAACTCAGTTAACACGAGCACTTGTACTCCTTCCCCATTGTTTTGTATGTTTTCATTTAGACACTATGGGACGTTGCATTGATTCACCCACAAGAAACTTAGTCAAGGTCTACAGCAACGCAATAATGTGAAGTATCGATCCCTTTCATTCCTTATCTAGCATAAAGTTAAATGCAACTACTTTCAATAATGTAAAAGTATTGAAGGTTTATCTCAAAGTATTAGACATACTTGGATGCCACCAAGTATCAAGGTTCCATCTCTAGTGAGTTTTGCAATACTTTGTCATAAAATGTTTCAAGTGCCATCAAAAGAGTGTGAAATTTCAAAACTATTTTATAGTGGTTTGATTTTTAAAGAAGATAGATACTTTATTTGTACATTTTTTTTCTACATAATTCTTTTTACAATATTCCACTTATAAACTAACTTAACCTTTGTACAAACTTCCTTGCCAGCTATGCTGCTCCTTTTTGCCTGGCACCCTGGCCTTCTGGCTCATCTAAGCATCCCTTGCTACCTTTAATCCCTATTGTTCATCTTCTCCTTCTTCCGTTTGCCTTTCTACCTTTCTTATCTCTCTTACTTTTCTAATCCATTTCTCTTTTACTTTCTTTAAAAACTCCCCCATATTCTTATTTTGCTTTTCTTCTTTTTAATTGCTACTATTTTTCTATCCATTTTTCTTCCCATACTTCTTGTCTCCATTCTGCTAATTTTTTGCATGCTGTCATATAATGCTCTGTGCTTTCACTGCCTCTGCATAATTCAAAATTCTGTGTTTTTTACCTCTTAGCCCTCTCGGATACATTGATCCTGTTCTCATCCATGCAAACGCTTCTTTTTCTGCTCTATTGCAATAATCCACATACCCTTCTCTTCCCCATTTCCTGTTTACTAATCTATAGAACCCTAGTGACGTGTTATTCTCTAAGCTTCCCCAAATCTCTTGTCTTGCTATGTCCTCCACTCTGTTTCTTACTGTTATCCAAAAACCATTGCTATTTCTTTCTCCTGTTCTCCAAATATCTCCCATTCCTATCTTCTCCATAATTTTTACTACCTGTTTCCACCAGCTATTTTTATTTTTCGTACTCTTTGATTTTTACTTTCTCTACTACGTATAGTAAGTAGGGGAAGTATTGTATTCCACCCAAAAATTCGATACCGAGATTTCACCGGACATACATGTTTTGAGACCCCCTGAATCCAAAAAGAGCATTTTTGGAAACATGTCCGTGTGTGTGTCTGTCTGTGAACAGCATAACTCAGAAACGAACAATCGGATAAACACCAAACTTGGTATTTAGTTTCAGTATCTTCCACAGATGCGACAGGAAGGTTTTCAAGAAAATCCCCCCACCCCAGACTACCCTTTACAGGCAACATTTTTCGAAAATTTTAATTTTCTCAAAAATGGCTCTAACGATTTTGATTAAAATATCATATGTTTAAGATATTTTCATGACAAATGAAACGTATATCTCGAATTTTCTGGGAATGTTCCAAAAGTATTCTTCATTGTGAACGACTTTTACATAATTGGTAAACCATAAGAGATAGACAAAATTTTACTATACAAAAAAATGTAGATCGCATTAAAATAAACAATTTATGTTGTATACATTTTTTTTGTTAAGTGAACCATTTTCGAGATATCGCTTGTTATTCCCTTAAATTTTCCAATACTTATACTTTTTCTCAAATTCATTATTCATTTTTTTTTGTCCTGGTAATGCAAAGAGAATGGAATACTCCACATAGCAACCAGTTCTTAAACGCTTAAAGCCAATTCCCCTTGCATCTGCAAGAAAATTAGCAATAAAATTAACATCTCGATATCTCAATTAACATGAAGCATATGGAGCATAAGCATTTGTAAAAATAGTTTGTACATGAGTAGAGAAAGTCATGTGAGTGTAACACATCAGATTTTTAAAGAAATGACTCTCATATTCCTCTTGTACGTACAATGAAATTTGTAATTTCAATGTCTATCTTGATTAAGAAGAAGTAGTTAAAAGAATAAGCATTACTAGGAATAGTTTGTGAAAGAGTGGTTAGAGAAAGTCATATGAATGTAGTACATATCTATATTTTTTCAACAAATAGGAAGAATAATATTTAATAGAAGAAGCAAAATAAGTGATGTAAGTTAAATAGAGCATTTTGACTAAACAAATATTTATGTTAGAAATGGTGAATGATACATATCTGAGTCTTTAATGTCTCAAAACATGCACTTTCAGTTAAAATAAACATATTTTCTCTAATGATAGTGATTTTCTTATCACATCTTCGGGACTCTCTGCAACTGCCAGTCTGTCTTGCAGAGGTCTTAGTGGACAATAACCAAGCGGTCGAAAGTGTTTTCAAGTTTTTGTCAAATGAGGATTTAGTCATATTAATATAAAGTTTTTCATAGCTCTCAGCTTAGTTTTGTAAATTCATCTTTATCTCTGGCTTTTGCCTTGATTAGTACTGTATCTCTGGCCTTTGCCATAACATGTTTTATAATGACCTTGTAGTTTGTCCTTAAATATAAGTTAACTAATGATAAGGTTATTGCTTCTTTCATTCACAGTCACCTCGACAACCAACAGCATCTCGTCTGTAATTCCGCTGATGGATAGCAACAAACTTCAGAACAACAATAACAATAACAGCATTGTTAGTGTGAATACGCAGCAACAATGGACCACCACAGTTGCAGTTTCAACAACCAATACGACCATCATTAACCGATCTCCTGTTCCTGTGCTGAACAACAGGGTAACTTGGTCACCTGTATTGCCTCCTCGGTCCACGCCAACACCACCCCCTGCGCCGGCGACAAGGTTGGTTCCTGCCATAGTAATTTAACCAGTTGTTTAAAAAGCAGTGGCACTGTATGCTGTTCCAAGACAAACCAATATGCATGTAAGCGTTGCTGATTAGTATTCAGAGATCTACTGTGCAACAAGTAAAGTAATTGAACTTGCATGTCTGCTAGGCAGGATTGCATTTATATTGCGCGCACAGTTCAAGGCATTGTCTCCTTGTTTGTAATCCTCTCAAATAATTACATTCTACTACACCTTTATGATGATTTTTACATTCATTGGGATTATATATTTATTTAATGGAATGGTACGTCACAAAATGTCTGCTCCAAATCTTCAATATGTCCTGTTGATGAAAGCATGTTGCACCATGACACCACCTCTGCCCACATTGCACTGGAGAGAATTCAGTTCATTCAGAAGTGAACTGCGAATTTTGCCCCATCCTTGCTGAGTCCAGATCTGGTTCCAAGTGGCCGTTCTTATTTCCCAAAATATAAAAAAAAACATTCAGTGATCTGAATCACCTGAAAAATGTATTTGTACTCTATCCAAAGAAGCTTGGCATTCAGTATTTACAAAATGGTTTGAAGAGATGAGTTGTTGAATGGACTGTAACAGAGAGTATGTCCAAAACATTTAATGATCAGATCTCATTTTTATAAATTTGATTGCTTTCAATAATACCTTGTAATAAAATGGTTTTACAGTTGATCAGAAAAGCAAATGTGGTAATTCCTTTTGCAATTTTCACCCTGATGCAGGAAACCCACATTTCTTAGGGGTTAGGTGTGTTAGCTGTAAAATCTTGACCAAAAATAGTGGCACATGTCGCTCTGATGTTGATGGGCATTCTACCTAAAAGTTTTATGTCAGGATTTCACCAGAAATACTATTTTGACCATCTTCTGAATTCAGAAAATACATTTTTAGGAGAGAGAGAGAGGGAGGGGGAGAGAGGAGAGAGAGAGGGATGCTTGCATAACTTTTTATGTATGTTCAGTATATTTTTCCAAACATGCAACGCAAAAATGTTCAAAAACATCCCTTTGCTCCAAACTAGCCTTAATATGCAACATTTTTAAGTTTTTTAAATTTCTTGAAATTTTCTGGAAATATCCTGTGAAGTTCTCTTCTTTCCAAAGGAATTTTTTATAATTTTGTATATCTGGTAAACCACAAGAGATATACAAAGACCTATTACACAAAAAATGTAGATATCTTTTAAACACACAATTTATTTTAGATAACTTTTTTGTGGCAATAGCCATTTTTGAGGTATTCCATTGTTATTGATTTGAATTTTTTAATACTTTGTCATTTTATGACATTTTGTCAACTTTCAGTTTTTTTCCCAATGTCATGAGAAATGTATGGAATTTCAGGGTAAACATATAGCAACTTCCTTTTGAACATTTGACTATCGTTCCAGTTTTGTATCCTTTGTGCCTTCAACAAAATGTGTAATGAAACAATTTTTCTAAGGTTAACATGAATATTTTGTAGAAGCTGTATACAAATAAATGATAATAGTCAGAGAAATTCATATGAATGTAACACAGTTTTTTTTTTTGTTTTGACTGAAATTATTGTGTTGTTTAGTTTTGTGGCCACTCCTGCACCTGTGACACCCATCATTGCAAACACGGAACTTCCACGTCCGGAACAGTGGCTGGGGAAAGTGGTGACGTCTACAAAGGCCGGCAATACCAACCTTGGTGCGAGTGATTCCATAACTGCCCTACCACCTTCCCCTGCGCCATCGCCGCGCAGAGCTCCAGCACTGTCGCAACATTTGAGGGCACATTCTCTGGGTTCTGCTGAGACCTTCCTGATGCAGCGGCCAGCATCGCAGATGAACGGTTTACAACAGCAGCAGCAGCAGACCATGTGGGCAAGCGCTCACAATGCCAACGGACAGGTCATCACTGCACATGATCCATTTGACGCCGAGTGGGCCGCTATTGCCTCTAGAAACCATCAACAGACAAGCAGCACGAACCCGTTCATCACTCCGAGCACGGTGAAGACCTTCGAGGTGCACATGTGATAAATGTACAAGTAGTACTGAAGGAATTCAACTAACGGATATGGTTCTATTAACTTTAGTTTCATGTAAATAGATATATACCCTCCTTGGGCAGTATGTAAATAAAACATGTATAAAATCAAAAAGAGAGAAGTTGAAATGGTATACAGTAAATTAGATTCACTTTCATGGATTCCCATGTTAGTTAAGAGGAATTCACATTCTTGAGTATTTCCAATTCAATTTTCTTTTTTTAATGCTTTTGTTTATGAGATTACGGATTTGGAAACATTGAAAATACTTCAAGAACAACAGTGATATAGTTATTATTAGATGTTGACTCATTTATAGAAAAATCCAATATAAACAGCAAGGAAATACATTTTACTGTTAAAGCAGATGTAGATAAGAGGTGTGCAGTATTATCATCGCAGTACGTTAGTAGAATGCATATCCTGGAATTCCTGGTAAGGGAGATAATTAACATCTGTTGCACAATAATACGCATACTGGGTATCATATTATCTTAGTACAAACAAAAACATGAGCCATGTTTGAAAAGAAACTTTTAATTTGATGATAAAACTAAATTAGTACTACATTATTTATAACCCAACAAATAAAATTTGTCTGACTGCTAAAAGAAAGAAGAAGAAAAAAAAAAGTGGTATTTCAGCCAAAAATAAAGCGTATACAAGTGCTTAGACTTTGAGCCATAAAATTTACATAATTATCCATGTATAACATGAATGAATTTATCTGATTTAGACCCAAAACATGGCTATTTTACAAATAAAACCAATATAAATAATGTCATGATTATTAGAAGTTGTTTCCGCATGCATTCTGTCTAAAAACAAAACACATTGGCAGCTATTGTGCCATTACCACCAACTGCTAAATTAGAAACAATGCTTAACCTCAAAAAGCAAAGGTAAAATGTTATCTTAACAGAATAAAGATACGAAACCTCTGAAATAACAATATTTATTTTTTAAACTTAATAGAACTGGGTTTAAAAGCTCGTGTGAATTTCTCTACTGAGATAAAATAAATTTTTTTTCAAAATTGACATTAGTTTAGGCAGCCATATTTTCGCTGTCAACTGAATAAGTGACATTAGATTTATGAATTTAAATGTTTTCAGCAGCATTGTACTAATTTTAGTAGTGGTTTGAAAATTTGTAACCTTATATAAATCTGGTACACTTTTTCCCAAAACTAATAAACCCAGAGGTCTTGAATTTTCTGTGAAAGTGTAAACCATTTAGATATATTTGGGGCTGGTTTCACCAACCGATGTTAAAAATACTCTTAACATCTTGTTTGCTAACATAATATTAAAACTATTGTATTTTACAGCAATTTGTTAGCTAGCATCTTGTTAATGTCAAAGGAAACTGCAAACAACAGCTTTTGAGAATAATGTGGTTGAAGTACATGGCTTCTGAATGTGCATCGCAGGGCTTTCTGTTTCAGTAGCAGACAACCAATTACGGTCGTAACGACTGCCATGTGATTTTCCTGATTCTTTGAGAATAGAATCACGTCAGCTGAAAAATTAGGTGCAGAACAGCTAATTTTTCACCATTTGTTTAGTATAGAGAAATTATTGAGTGCAAAGAAAGCTGACAGATTTGAATTAAAGGAGAAGGATGCAGCTTGGGGAGAAAATCCGTGAGGAATTTAATTGCAATGTACAAAGACAAACGTATTTGTATACAGTTTTAAAAATTTGGTAGTCAAATTAATGGACAAAAGTTGTCATTTTTAATAGACAGAAAGAACAAATAGTATTACAGTTTACTTGTTTTGGCAGCTCTCAGTATGTTATGTATTATAAGTTTTACAATTGTTTGAAAAATATACTGATTTTTTTTTAACTTTTTTGTACATGGTGTTTAGGGAATTGTTTTTCATGCATTAAAAGAGTGGTGTTTTTTGTGCAATACCTGATTTTGTGGTGAAAAAAGGTTTTGTAGAAAGAATATAATGTCAAAGCCAGGGATTTTCAATTTCCTGAATTTCCTCATTAATGCCTCAAATTTTATGACTTCACAAATTTATTTTGCCACCAGTTTAAATTATATGTTGATGAAAATATTAGATAGTGGACACAAATATGCTTTAATTGCATATAAAATAATTTTGCAAACACCACAGGTGAAACATGCAACAAACATGTAAAATGTAATATCATTTGTTCTTTCTGTGTATTAAGAAGGAGAATTTTATGCCCATTAATTTGGCTGCTAGAATTTTTTAAAGTGAAGATGAATACTTTTGTATGCCTAAGTATGTGCTTCTCCCAGGTCCAGTAAGCAACTGTGGCAGTTTTATGCAGCACCAAAAATGCCAGGTTCAAAGAGTATTTAAAAGAGTGGATACAACATTGAAACTGAAGTAGATGAGAGTGTGTTTTCACTCATTGAGGATCAAGCAGACCCCAACAAAAATACTGGTCACTTCTTGAAGCAGTGGCTTCAGAAATCCTCTGGATAAACCCACAAATGGGCTTTGGAAATTTCAACACATTTCCTCTGCAGCCCTGCTGATGACCACTTTGGAGAGTAGTATTATTTTAAAAATTCCTCCACTTACAGGTTTTGAAAATCATTATGACACACAGGACTTCTTCAGCTAGAAACAGCTTCCCAAATACAACTACTTCATATCAACAGCTTGGTTTGCAGCAGCCATTTTCCAAATTCTAACATTTGTTAATGCTTTAACACAAGGGTGCGGCTATGTTATTGTTCGCTGAATTTGCATAACTTCAATATTAAATCAGTCTAAGATGGTGTTAAAATATAACATAGGTTGGTGAAACGGCCCTGATTTATGTTGTTTCTTGCCATTTTCCTCTCAAAATATTACATGTGTAATCAAATTTTGAAAAGTATTTAAGATAATATGATACCTTAGCTAGTTTTAGCAGATAAGGAACCAACAGGACAAGGTTTTGATTGAGTTTAAGCAACAGATGTCTATTCCGTTGCTAATGCTTCATGTGTGAAACAGTTCTTGGTGCATTTAACATCATTTTTTTTATACTACATATTGTAATACTAAAAAAGTGCTGTGTTACTTAATTTAGAAAAAAAAACAAAACAAAAGCTGAATGGCATATTTTAGAAGCCTTCAGTTTTTTGACATTTCAGAACTGCATCTGAAATCAAATAATTGTTGCTGTTAAAACAAGCACATAAAAATGAGGTCACTGTCACAGTGGCTGTATATTTGGTACTTAACAATTTGCCATGCCAATACATGTTATATAAACTTGATATATATATTTTTTGTAAATATATATACATAATATATATATAGCTGCTTTTCTGAGAGTGAATATCTTATGGTTCAGAAACATGATATGGAGAAATTATTTGTGTGAATGTACTCTAGATGGTGTTGGGTGTCGCTCCTTTTGCGTTATTATCTCAGAAGAAGAATACAAACAAACAAAAATCATAGATTTCATATAGGCAGCATTTAAGCACAAAAAAAGAGGGGGAAGAAGGGACTTTAATGAAGACAAATGGCAATTATTTTTGTTATTTTTAAAAGTAGATGTTGACACTGCTTTAGAGAAAGCATTTTCAGTGTGTTGAGGTTTAGATCCTCCATTTTTTTAAAGCTGTTGAACTTGTAATGTTGCATAATTCAGAGCTTTTTAACTGACATTTTCCAGATATTTCAAGAATTGTATAGAAGCGAAACCAAGATAGTTATTTGATAGGTTTCTGAATGCAGCGCAAAGACAAGCTGCCATTATTCTATTTCTTTAAGACCCTAGTAATATGATAATTCTTCTAATTATTTGAAGATTTTGTAGTTTTCATATTCAAAACACTGCTTCATGTACATTAATATTAACAGTATTGAAATGGAGGGTGGGTTGCAGACACTGTAATGTTTATATTAATGCGAAGAGCTTCAGACTTGTCCAGATGTTTCTTTAGAAGCTTAGACTTCTACAGAATTATTGTGTAAACATATAGTAAACAAATTCATGAAGCCGGTAACTGTCGAGAAAAGAACGCAATATGGTAAAGGTAATTCTGCAGTCATTCTTTCTAATATGTTGATACTGACTATGGGAAACCCCATATAAAATTAATGTCATGGTAGCATTCATAAGTACTCTTACATCTATATGAAATGTTTAACTTCCTTTAATTATTTTGATTGGGTGTTGACACAGCTCAGTAGTCCTGGCCTATCCAGGCCTTCAACCCAATGATGTGAAGTATCCCCAAGGCCCAATGTGGTTCAGAGTCCAGAATAAAAGCCATAGGGCCCTCATACCATCACTATCTAAGGTAACATAACAGAAGCTGTTGGATGTCTCCGATTATCACTTGGTGGAATGAGGTTCACCTGAAGGTCATACATGTATACTTGCCAACTTTTACAGTTTGCCCATAAAATATATGGAAGCAGAGGCCTTTTTTATAGCTTTACAGTAAAGGAGTGTTTTTGAGCGGATTCAAAGTGATTAAATCTGGAAACAGTTACAGATTTTCACCACTGGCAAGACAAAGCATTAAATTCTATTTTATAACTTAAGGTTACAGACTAAATGGTATACAATACTATGGTAGAGCAGAACTTATCTGTGTGTCTAACCTCTATCAAGATCATGGTCCCCCTTCACTGGGCTGCAACAAAATGCATAACATGCAGATTTAAAATTTGATTGCACCACTGTGACTCTAGTAACCAGGGCACAGATATTCAGCAATGGACATAGACTACCTCATGTGAGTTATCTTTTTTGCATTCTGTGGCTTCAGGATATGTTTCCCATCTTTTGTGACAGTTTTTGTTTATAGTTCAAAATATAAAGTGTAAAATATGGACTAGAAATCTGTGTATAGCCCAGGAAGTGGTGTTCTTTGCTTTAATACATGTTTATTGTGGTACCAGAAAGAAGCAATGCTACCAGATCTTAAAAAGGATTCTTATAAAATGGAATTCCCATTTATTTTACATGGAATTTTTGTGCATTTGTTGTAATGAATATTTTACTCATTCTAAATTTCATGTTATTGCAAAATTTGCTGGACGAGGGAAATTTTCACAGCTTTCAATTTCAGGAAGTTGGCAAGTATGATGTAATATTAAGTATGGTGGACTTCGTAACACTGATGTGAATTAATATTGTAGATTAATTATTGAGTCGATTTGTGACACTACATCACTTATTACAGGTATTTTGAAATGCAAGACATATTTCTGGAGCTAATTGCTCCCATCGCCAGTTCCTAGTTGCTTGGCCAAATGTAAATCTGGAGTAACAATATAAAACTAATTGTGTAATCATTCTGTAATTTCCATTGATACTGGCTATGGTAAATGCCATACAGAACTAATTTTGTGGTAAGGTTAGTAGTTTCTTATGTGTGTGAAGTCTTCCATGTATATCAAATGTTTAAATTTCCTTTAATTACTTTATATGGTTGCTGAGTGGTTTCATTTATGACTCTCGTATCAAGGGTTTCGGTTTGATTTTCGGCTATGGGGTGCTGATTTTAAGTTGCCGCTATCCAGACCCTTGCCTCTGATTAGCATAGGTGAAATATCCCCATGATAATTGTTCTCTCACACAAGACTTATACCCTTTTCACCATAAACTTAAAGTAGAAGTAAACAAAACTTAATGTTGCACTCTGCCAAGCACATGGAGGCATCATTTGGAGAATGACGGGAAGTAAGTACTACAAGAGCAAATTGGTTCAGACAGAATGTGAATATGGTACATTGTGCAGCTTGGGGATCATTAGCGTTTAAAAACGAGCCTTTTATGCCTTATCCCTATATTTTGCTGTACATCCTAAACTTCTAATACATAATGCTAAGAGTAGACAAATAAAAGTGGTGGGTACCTGAACAGTTCGGCATCTGTGATTAAAGACACTGCATTAAACCGTTCATATCTTCAGGTTTCAGAAATCATTCATTTAATGACTAATATCAGTATACCACCTGTTTAACCTTTTATGAGTCAACGAGTTAAGAAAATAATTAACACTATATGTTAGAAGACGCAACAGAAAACAAATGCAACCCAAGCAATCTGAACAACAATTCTGCATCACCAACAAAGAAGTTCACTTGCTAAACAACAGCCAACCCTATTCATTGCCGATTAAAGGAGGGTGCTTTGTATAGAATTTGTTAAAACATTTAACGAAGTTGTCTTCTTTCCATTTTCCATGTTTGTTTTCTACAGTGACAGAGAATTCTCAGTCATGACTAGGTCCCGGATTTTTAGGTGGAATAAACTTTCAGTTTAGGTTTCTTATATGCTTAAAATAGGTTGTTTTAGGTTTTTTTTTGTTATGTTTTACTTTGTGGATCAATACAGGTATCATTAATTTTGCTTTTCTGGTACTTAGTTGTAAGATTTAATCTTTGGCATTGCAGTAGATACATGCATTCTCAAATTTTCTGGCGTAAACGATTTCCTATTATCACGTAACACATTCTTGTATGAAGAAAAGCTTCTTTCAACGGAACATGACATCATTGGAGGGTGGAACATAGATGCCAGGTTCTAGGGGTAGTTCTTCTGTATACTTTTCTCCCTGCAATACTGAATTGATGATTTTCATATATTCAAAAGCAGGATTTCATTGAAGAATCTTCTGCAGCTTCAAAGAACACGCAACTCCCACTGGTCCAGGAATTTCTTTACTGGAAACATTGCCAATGATATCCAGAGCATCTTTCGGTGGAAGTTGTACTTTCCAATCGGAGAATAGCTTCTGGTATAAAACAAAAATGTGTCTTAATGTATGTTAGAGAAGCAGCAAGAATGGGGGACTCGGGTGATTTCTTAGCCTTGGCAATGCAGGAAGCTTCTGTTTCATCCAATTCATTGACAACATTTTAAACGTCTTTTAAGTACTCAGCATAGTAAAAGGTAGCAGATGCTCCTCCTGAGCTTGTATCAGCTGCATCCAGGTGTCACCACGTCACATGTGCTGCGTTTAACTGTATACAATGAGTTTCAATCCGAAAATAACATTCCTCATTTTGAAAAATGAAAAACAGCTATTTAGGTTATTTTAGGTGTCAACCCCTCATTTAGGTTTTTTTTTAGGTGTAATGAAATTCGCATATTCTGCTCCTGGAGGTGTGAAACGAGTATATATCTTGAAATGTGTTAATTAAATAGCGAGGAAAAATATAGGTTAAAACCTAAAAATCCGGGCCATAGTCATGACACTCTCGAAAGTAATATTTACACGTCACATAGCAAAGAGAACATTGATAACTTATGGAAACAAAATGCGCTTAATCTCTTAAACCCTCTGCTATAACGGTTCACTTAATTAAAGATGAATTTGAACAAACACATTTTGTTTCATAAATTGAACTGTTACAATAATCAGTGTTTTAAATTTCTTTGCACAAGAAAAACCACAAAATGTTTCATTCTAAACTAAACTGTTTTATGTAGAGGAAGAGATTTCATGCTAAGCGGGAAAAGTTGTAGTTTGCCCATAAGCCAATGTGGTCCTCTCTTGTCACATGGTTAATGGGTTAGGAGATATATGGAGAAGGAGAGAAAATAACGTAAAACATTTTTGGAAAAAGGCAAGGAAAAGACTGGAAGATATAGAAATACAAATCATGTTCAGTGAGATTGCCAAAAAGAGCTCATTAGTTTATTATAGGCCAATGAAAAATACATGGGGTAGGGAAAAATATATAGACATAGTAAATAAAGAAGAGAGAGAATCTATTGCATGATTAAGAACCGGAGCATGGAGGCTAAAAGGGCTAAGACAGGGTATTCCTCAGAACCATTGTCCGATATGTGGTGGTAATGAAGACATTGAACACATAGTATTTAAGTGCCAAGGAACAGAAAATTGGAGAAAAGAATTTTTTAATAAGAAGTGGTTGAAGGGGGATAAAAATACACTTATAATTGAAATGATATGCAAGGACGCTAGAAGCATTGGACAGTTTTTATGTAAAGTAAAAAATAAATGGTTTTGGACAGTGGAAAGAGAAAAGTAAGAGGTAGTGCATCTTACTTTGAATGGAAAACTATAGTGAATGTGTGATGGTTAAGTAATCAATAAATGGAAAGTAAAAAAAAAGAAAGAAAAAAAAAAAAAGTGGAAATGGGACATGAAAAAAAAAACTGAAAAAAAAAGAGCAAGATAATTTAGTGACAAGAGATTGTAAAATGTAAATAAACTGTAGTGATTGTCTACTGAATAAGTGACCAGGGTCAAAATGCAGTAGACAATCAAATTTGTAAAACTCTTAGCACAGTATAACAATACAACTCCTTTGAACTTAAAGTGAAACCAGTTCTTTAATGGTTGAAATCCCAGCTATGGTATTGAATTTTTTAGTCTGATTTACCTTTCAAAAAACTTTAAGTCTGTTAGGCTTATGTGAAAGAACAATTATTTATCACTGTTAACCTTATAGTTGGGTTAAGTATGTGGCCCAAAACATAAAATACTTATGAATTTGTAAGTTGCCATTTGGGTATGTTATCTAAAAAATTTGAGATGCCTAGGGCCGGTTTCACCAACAGATGCTAAATTTTAACACAATGTTAAACTGATTTAACACTGAAGTTAACACAAATTCAAGCTATGTTAACTTTAACAATGTGTTAAAGTCGATGTTAAGTTAACATCCCCATATCCCTGTGTTAAGGCGTTTAACAAATGTTAGAAACTGGAAAATGGCTGCCGCAAACCAAGCTGTTATGCGAGTTTGCTACAGCTGGCATTTTTAATGTCATTCCTAATAGAGGAGTAGTCGTGCGTCATAATAAATTTGAAACCCCGCAAAAGGAGGAATGTTTAAAGCAATATAGACTGTCCAAGGGGTCATGTGCATGGTTTTATACGAGAGGTTAGAATACTACCAATAGAAGAGTGTTAATTAGGAACTTTGATTTTATGCTACTAAGATTTTTCATTTACTTGCGATAATGTTGATATTTCCAAAACTACCGTTTGTGGGTTTATCCGAAAAGTTTTCAAAGCAATTGCTTCAAGAAGCAAACTATTTTTTTTCGGGTCTGCTTGGTTAATCAGCAATTACGTTTTCGTCCACATTAGTATCAATGCAGTGTCCACCCCAGTTTTAAACCGTCTTAAACGCTCTTCGCATCTAACGTTTCTGGTGCAGCACTTTATGTTCGCATAAAATTTCCATACTTGCTTACTGGGCTTAAGAGAAACACATTCATTCCAATTAAATTACTTGTGGATTTTGTCTCAGGCTGCAATCTTATCCTTTAATGTAAGACCGTCAGCTTTTTCGCACTTGACAATACGTCTATACTTATTAACCAGATGTTAATTAACGTGTTTCAAATGGTGAAACGTTTATTTCAGTTTACATTGTGATTCTAACCTCAAACAACTGGGGAAATCACATGGCCATTGCCATGAATGTGAATAGTTGTCGGCTACTGACACAGAGTGCGGCGATACGTAGACAAAAGTGCGTCGGAGTACGTTCAGAAGCAGTGTAGCTCGCCACCGCCTTCTCGAAAGCTAGTGTTCGCTGTTCTCTTTGCCATTAACAAAACGTTAGCTAACAATTTGCTGTAAAAGCATGATGAAACGCAAAAGATTTAACCTTATGTTAAACTTTGAACACCTTATTAACAAACTAGATGTTAAGAGTATTTTTAACATTGAAACTGGCCCCTAGTGGTTTACCAGGAAAAAATCAGAGTCAGTTGAGGAATTTTATGTTGTACCAGCATGGTAGCTCATTTGGTTAGAGCAACTGCACGGAAAGCAGAAGATCCGTGTTTCAAATAGCAGCTATGGTATTGAATTTTTCAGTCTGATTCTGTGGTTGTAACATGTGACTAATTGCAGCATGAAGCAGTGTTGAGTATGAAGAAATATTAGATCTTGCAACATTTTATGGCTTCTTGCAGAAATGGTGGTTTCAGGTTGAGAAGCTCTGAATGTGCAGTTCCTACTAATGCTTAACATTAGGAAATAATATCTGAGAGCTAGGCAAAAACTTGACTGTTCGAGCATATCATTCCTGTTATACTGATACAAAGAATTAACATTATTTATTTTAGCAGAGTTAAAACAAAAACAAAATGAATAAAAAAAATGAGGCAAGTGCAATTTGGTGCAGGGCTACAAAAAAAAATTGAAATAGCTTCAGCATGTACAGTAGAAATTTGTTATAAGACTGTGTAACATATTTAAAAGGTTCCTTCTAGCACTGTCTATTGTAGCATATGCTTCGTCTTGTCTTCATTTTCTGTCTTCATGTAAAGAAAGCATCTTCAACTGCTGTTGATTAATTTCAAATCTTTTATCACTTACGCAGAATATGAAACGTAAAGTTTTAATGAGTTTTATCAAACCTTTTTATTGCATCTGCTATATATTGTCATATTCATAAAAAAGTGATTCTGCTGTCCACGAAATGCTTACGAATGATTTCAAACAGAGCAACAAGCGCTTAGTTACAAGTGGAAACACATTCAAATATTTATTTGTAGTAATGAGCTCTTGCGATGGAAATAAAGAACTTCGAGCATGCCCACACTCACATGTGGAAAAATGTAAGCCTGCAACATAAATACTCTAGAAATGCTTAACACTACAAAAAAATGTATTTGATACAAATTGTGAATTTGGTGAGGTCCATATTGTTCCTGCATAAGGTTTCCCAGTTTTACAAAATTAAATCAAAGTGAATGCCACAAACTCTTTGCAACACATTCAAGATAAACAGTTGTCATTCAAATGTGTTAAAGCGTATGCTATATTAATAAAAATTGTTGGTCATTTTTGAGAAAATGAAGAATAACAAAAAAGTATAGATGTGAAGCATAGTTTAGGTGGGAGATTTTCTTGGAAATGTGCATGTCACTCCAAATTTTTGTTTTTATGTTATTTGGGATTCAGGGGACCTCAAAACATGAATTATCAGTAAAATGTCTATATGAAATTTTTGGGTTGAATACAATACTATTATTAGACTATAATCCTAAACTCCTCCACTATTATAGATAGTGTTAAAGAAAATAAAAATCTGATGTGTTACTTTCACATGACCTTCCCTATGTACTATTGTTTATTTTTGTGTAGTTTCTACATTTATTCGTACAAAAGTTTGTAAATCTATCTACTTATGTTAATAGAGCTAAACCTTTGCAGAAATGAATTCATTACACATTATGTTGAAGCTACGAAGGGGATAGAGAAAATGGAATTGGTATTCAAATTTTCAAAGCTGACTCATTAAATGCTAGCCTAGAAATTGCATTCCCTTTCCATGACATCATGGGAAACAATGACATTACTTTAAATAAATTACAAAATATTGAAAATTCAAGCCAATAATAAGGATATCTTGGAAATGGCTGATGCCACAGAAAAAGTGATTGGAATAAATTGTGTTTTAAAGAGATCTATGTTTTTGATGTAGTAAAGTTTTGTTTATCTCTTATGCATCGGCCACATGTGGGGGCTTTACTGTGGGCTTATGCGTGTGCATGGCAAGAGAGTAGCTCACACAAACCAGTAAGTGCAGTCTGTGTATACTTTGCAGTGCTGAAGATTTGGTTTGCTCAAGTGTGTGGGGGCGGGTGTGGGTGCGTGTGCGTGGACAGTGTTCAAGCTGTGACTTCAGCTGGAAGGGAAGTTTAATGCACCCATTCCAAGCAACTTATCATCAAGTTTATTGAATTATATGCATTGTTGCTATGCCTTTGGAAGATAAAGTCTGAGGAATATTTCCGATAGGAATAAGAAGAATGTGTCTTGCGAAAAGATGATACAGAAATTAAATCTGAAATCTCTGTATGTCTCCTGCTAGCTAAAAACCTTAAAGTACAACTCATTCTTTCATGAGGAAAGATAGATTCATGAATCATAGTGTTCTGTCGTTCAATTATAGGAGTCACCAAATGCAGTAATTCTTTATACTGCGTGACACAAAAGTCAGTTGACATATTGTCGTATGCCTCTCTATAATTTATTTTACAACTGCAAATGGGAGCTACTCGCTTGCGAGAGGGATCGTTAAATCAAACAAAGAACTTCAAATTACGAGGCAACGACGAGGACGCAGCTAAGTTAAATCCCAAAATAATTGCTATACCAATACAATGCCTGGCTTAAGGGAGAGGAAAGATTCTATTCTACCATAATTAAGACTTCCAAGCGTGGATGGAACACCGTTTATTAAATGAAATTAAATACTCACATACCTTTGCCCATTGCCTGCCGACGAGGACATCGTGTTTTAGCAGTTTCCCGTCTGTCTCACTCGAAGCTTACTTACTGACTGTTACAAGAAGCCATGCCAACTCGGGCGTCAGTAACGCTATCCCCTCCTTGACACTGTTTCCCCTGACTCGCCCCTACTCACAGACAAACTGCCGTGCTTCGGTGCCCAGAGAGCGTCTTATCAATATTATCTGTGCACATGCCACATCTCCCCCTGGCCACTGAAGTTGACGCCCTCGTCGACACAAGGAAAATAAATATAATAAGAAACATGAAAATAACAAAAAAAAATGACATACAAAAATGAAATACACATGTGTGATAAGCACCCAGACGACGACACAATGTTACTGGGCGATGTGGAGTCTCGAGAAACTTAAGTGCTATCGACTAATATTGTTACTGCACTTATACTTGAGCACCCTGCACACGCACACACCACGCTGCCTCAGTTCACAGGCACACTACACTGTGCAAGATATTGATGGTCTGCTGGAACTGTTTGTGGGTGATTTTATACAGTGCCCACAACGACGACTTGTCCTGGTGTAGAATTATCACTGCAGGTCTCTGGTGATGACAACAGGGTGGGCAGTCGCTGGCTTGGACTGCCCCCCGACATGGTGGCTCCTTATGCCACGGCAGTGTAGTGGCTGCCCGACAGCTTCCCTGTGGTGTTTCTTGACTTCTGGTGTGCCACGGGGATGCTCCTGGAGTCTCTCGAGCTCCGCCACAGCAAAATACTAGAACAAAACCACCAAACAATAAAAAGGGTGCTCCAACAAACAATCACATATAAAAAGAACGGTATGTCATGCACAATTAAATATTTGAAAGGTTGAAAAGTTTGCACTAAAAATTCTTTTGACATTGGGCAAAGAAAGAGAAAAAATAAGTACAAATTGGCATAAGAACTAGATATTATAGAGTTGCCATCCAAAATTTAACTCACAATGCTTCACAATCCAAATAAAACAGTAAAACAGACTCAGAATACATGAACATGACAGAAAAAAAAAAACATAACCTTATTTGGGATCCCAATATTAAATCTTAATGACCAGCTGGTATCACTAACAAAAGAAAATAGGTGCACTTACAAGACAATCACACATGACAATGAAATGAACTCATTCACACTGACCATGGCCCAAATTACACACAACACTCACTTAGCTATCTACTCAAACTACTGTATGCATTACTACAAACTACATCTACAATACATCTCCAAACTACGCCATGTGACATGCTTTCAACTACTATTGTCATACTCTTGTCACTAATACAGTTTCTCGTCCACAGTACTATCTTCCTCATCTCATTATTATCATCAGCTCAATCATAATCATCATCATCATCATCAGCAGTATTTCAATCAGCATCATTACTTCAATCATTAACATCTTTATCTCAACTTTCAATTTTCTCTTCAAAAACAAAACATCTTCACTGACGTGTCTCATTTAACATGCTGCAAATTCAAAACATCTAACATAGGCATAACCTTCAAGAAATCACATTAAAATTTCAGGAATGACACAAATAACATGACATTATACTGTTGCATCCACATCCTACGAATCAAAATTAAGCTGGAAAACAGTTGGTATTAAAATTTGCTATCTAAGATGGTAATAAACTTGTTGCATAAACAGGAAAAAAAAATTATTCACATTACAATCACTTCCATCCATTTAATCTCTCGTGTGAATTCAGCACACACGCTATACTGGGCACGTTACAGCAACACCAATAAGCCAAAATCTCTGAAATCATCACATCACATCAACTTTCCAGGTACATGTAGCCCTCCTGAAAAATCAACACATTCATACAACAACTATTGGGGTTACACTGTGGCACTTCCACCGAAGCTGACATCATCTCATCTCTTCTCATCTCTCCTCATCTCACATTAGCACCGTCGGGGTTACTCTTACGCACATCCACCGAGGCAAATCTCAACTCATATTTCTCACATAACCTCACACTACGCCATCGGGGTTACTCTTTGGCACTCCCACCAAGGCAAATCTCACATATAGCACATAACCTCAAATACACACACTATTCATGCAACAATTTTCTGCAAATAAAGATCACAGCATCATTATGAAACCCAAAATCAAATCAAGTCAAATCAAATCGAATGCAACAAAACAACATCACATCATTACTCAAAACAATATTGTCACATAACATTCCTGAAAATGAAAGCTCAATTAAGCACATAGTACACATGAAATACATTCCTGCAGCATAATACAACAAAACAATTGATTTGCAGTTCCCAAAACATAACTTAAAATTTAAGTTACACCCAAAATAATAATACACTTTTAATTTAGCAGAGACATTCATAGCACATATTATTCCTGAAAAGCAAAGCTTAATTAAGCATCAGTCAGTGAAACAATAAAATTTAGCATACCTGTGTGAGTCGTAAAACTGTTTCATTCGTCCAAACTTTAGCACTCACAATGTTTACATACTTACAGGTGATTTTTTCTTTTTACTCTTTTTACCAAAAAAAAAAAAAATTCCAGTGCAGTTTTCCAAAATCTGGTAACACACGTACAGCTGGTTCATCAACATCCACATCGTACTGGTCCATATTAAAGGCACATCAAACCTAATTAGGTGAAGATACTGGCAAGGCTGGTAGCAGCTCCTTAAACTTTTACTTACATGAGTAATTGTGAAGCATTTTCCCCTAAAAATATGCATTGCGTAATTAAATAAACCAAACTGGGCAACGGTAAAGCAAAATTATCATCATTATTATTATCACTATTTTTCCGCGAGTGTACAATGCAAAAATTTTTCAATATATATACGTGACCTCTTTCATTTTATTACTTTATTATTCTAAACAGATGCACCACACGTTTTAGACACACGCAAATTTTAAACACGCAACACACGAATTTTGAACTAATTTGTTGCACTTTCAAGTCGTTAATACTTTCAATATGACGCAATCTAGACTGCAATGTTATGTAAATCAGCTCACACACGCAACCACGCTATCAACGACACAAACATCACCCAATTTTCACAATTCACTTTTCGCAATTTACGAAAATATATACTTCAAAATGACCAGCACGAAGAACTTAACACAGTGATATAATTTAGTAGAAATGAAGCCAAAAGAAGGGGAAAATGGAGTCAGAAGTTTTAGCGTCACGCCGACAGACAATGGAAAAATGTAAAAATGAACTCAAAATTAAACTTTAGAAACCAGACTTTCAGATATTATAGTGACAAAATTTAGAATAAGAGAATCACAAATTAAAGCATAAAAATCCTTACCCTTAAGCCAGAAACAAATTTAGATTTTTCGCGACCACGTGGAGGACCACAAACCGTTACATTTCAGAGGGAAAAAAAAATTTTACACTTAAAAATCTCACAAAAAACCAAACTCTACCTGGCGCCTCACACCAATTGTCGTATGCCTCTCTATAATTTATTTTACAACTGCAAATGGGAGCTACTCGCTTGCGAGAGGGATCGTTAAATCAAACAAAGAACTTCAAATTACGAGGCAACGACGAGGACGCAGCTAAGTTAAATCCCAAAATAATTGCTATACCAATACAATGCCTGGCTTAAGGGAGAGGAAAGATTCTATTCTACCATAATTAAGACTTCCAAGCGTGGATGGAACACCGTTTATTAAATGAAATTAAATACTCACATACCTTTGCCCATTGCCTGCCGACGAGGACATCGTGTTTTAGCAGTTTCCCGTCTGTCTCACTCGAAGCTTACTTACTGACTGTTACAAGAAGCCACGCCAACTCGGGCGTCAGTAACGCTATCCCCTCCTTGACACTGTTTCCCCTGACTCGCCCCTACTCACAGACAAACTGCCGTGCTTTGGTGCCCAGAGAGCGTCTTATCAATATTATCTGTGCACATGCCACAATATGAGAAGAAACTTCCTTTCTAAAGTACACTTTTGTATAATGTATTTGGTATTATTTACTTATTTATCATTATTTCTCTTTTATACAGTTGCTTTATGTCAAACACAGGTAAAATAAAGTATTATTTCTTAATGTTAATTTGTGTGTTATACAGTAGATTAAATTTCTGTTACAGTATGTGTGTTCACTGCCTGAGATGTTCAAAATGCTGTCCGTTTACTTGAAGACAGTGCCTCACTCTATCCTGACATTCTTCTGTCACTCTTAAAAGTGTTGCAGTGGAACATTCTGAATAGTGATCCTTTGTTTTAACTCGTCTAAAGCTGTGAGCTTTGTCTGAAAAACATTCTGCTTTACATACGCCCATAGCAAAAATCAAGGAGTTTGAGGTCTGGTGACTGTGGAGGCCATGCCTGACGTCCACCTCGTCCAATCCATTGCACACTGAACATTTCATTCACTTTCTGGCAAACAGTAAGAGCATAAGGTGCCGTGGCCCCATCTTGTTGAAACCACATGCTTAACAGTTGATTCAGTGACATACCATCCAGGAACTCCTGTAGAGTGGTGTCCAGCAATTCCCCATATGTGTGCTGGTTTACATTTCCATCAAAGATATGTGGTCCAAAAGCCATATCACCAATTATTCCACACCAGACCACAACTTTTGGAGTGCCAGGGTCATTTGATTCTCGCATCCAATGTGGGTTTTCTCTGGACCAGTGTTGTGCATTTTGTGTATGAGTGTACCAATCCGTAAAGAATAGGTATTCTGTCACTGAACAGGACATGCTGAAGGAAGAATTGATCATCACGCAAATGTTGCATGATCCAGTTGCAATATGTTTGCGTCTTGAGTGAATCCTCTTCATGCATTGTGTATACATGCTGTAATTTGTAGGGTGAAAACATGTTCTTTTAGTACTGTGCGTACAGATTCTCTATTGATGTCACTTTCTCAAGCCACATAGCGCATATTTATTATATTCTATTCATTGATAGCAGATTTGGGATGACCACTTCATTTATTTTTAGAGCACACTGAAAGTTGTCTTGAATGTATGCAATAATTTGGCAACACTCTGGTAAGCTGGTTTTGAAATGTCTGGATTACAATGATGAAACTCGTTTGCAGCAGCTTCTCTTACTGTTCTGTGGTTGTCCCCACAGAGAAGTACTAGCTCCACTCGCTGTTCAGGACTCAACATTATCTTTTTTCAATTCTCAATGAATGTTTATTTCTCAATTGGAAACAGTCTGTTTTTAATTCATTCATTCCCAACTCAAGAGCTACAAACAAGCTAAACACAACACAAAAGTAATTGTTATATATTGTTGTTTACCATGGTCTATTTGAACTTGTAATCCTTTAATCCACAGAAACTAATTTAAAAAATCTGATGTGTTACACTCACATGACTTTCTCTACTCTTGTACAAACTATTTTTACAAATGCTTATTCTCCATCTACTTCATGTTAATTAAAATAAACATTTGCAGACTCTATCTTATTGCTAAGTTTCTTGTAGATGTAAGGGGAATATATATTTACAAGGGCAATATAGAAATACAGTAGCCTTTAAGCACATACATATCTGTTAATAGCTGGTTGCTAGGTGCAGAACCATTCTCTTTACCACAGATTAATACTCTTTGCATATACAAGATAAAAAAATGAATAACAAATTCCCATTTAAGAAAATAAGTATTGAAAAATTTAAGGGAATAACAAGCAATATCTCGAAAATGGTTCACTCAACAAAAAAAATGTATATGACATAAATTGCGTATTTTAATGCGATCTACATTTTTTTGTGTAGTAAAATTTTGTCTATCTCTTATGGTTTACCAGTTATGCAAAAGTCGTTCACAATGAAGAATACTTTTGGAGACATTCCCAGAAAATTCAAGATATACATTTTATTTGTCATGAAAATATCTTAAACATATGATATTTTAATCAAAATTGTTAGAGCCATTTTTGAGAAAATTAAAATTTTCGAAAAATGTTGCATGTAAAGGGTAATCTGGGGTAGGGGGATTTTCTTGAAAACTTTGTGTCGCATCTCTGGAAGATACTGAACCTAAATACCAAGTTTGGTGTTTATCCGACTGTTCGTTTCTGAGTTATGCTGTTCACAGACACACACACGGACATGTTTCCAAAAATGCTTTTTTTGGATTCAGGGGGTCTCAAAACATATATTTCCGGTGAAATCTCGGTATCGAATTTTTGGGTGGAATGCAATACTTCCCCTACTTACTATACGTAGTAGAGAAAGTAAAAAAACGTGAAAGATAAAGGTTGGACAACTCTTAGTGCATAAAGAGGAAATAAGTAAATAAATAAAAGTTAAACAATGATAAATAAATATATAATTTCAAGACTGTATAGTAATACATTATCCAGTTCACACAAGTGAACATATTCCAATATACTTAGATAGTGAGTTTGTTTCCCATTTGTCAAATGACTTTTGTTTCACACAGTGTTATGGACTTTTTGTTATTCTCAAGTAGTTACAGTCATCTGGATCTTCTCTTAAGTCTATCATTAACTTTATATGTGAGGGTACCTCTCTTGTCAGAAGCCACTTTTTACACCATCTCGATTGGGAGCGTTTGATCCCTTTCTTTTCACCAATAAACAGTGCAGAAATGCTTATATAAAAAATTTTGATCTTGACAACCTCCTCTTTAGATGACGAGCTTCATACTGAGGCTTGCACACACTTACTTGCAACATACGGACACAGTGTGGTGTTCTGTCTTGTTTGTGCAAACCATGCCATACAAGTAAGTCGCTGCCACATGGCCGGCACATTATGGTTTATCAGATAAACAAAATTATATAAAATTCCTTCCGAATGAAGAGGGCTTTAGAGACTGTTACCAGAAAATTGATGTGGATTATATTTGTCATGTAAATAGCTTAAGCATGTAGTGTTTTAAACAAACCCATTGGAAACTTTTTGAAAAAATGTAAAATTTCAAAAATCTTTAAATGGTAGTTTGGATTGAAGGAATTTTCTTGAAAATGTTTGTGTTGCATATTTTTAAGGTACTGAACAGGTTCAAACCCAGTGGAGGGCGATGAATTTTTTCAGGCATAAAAATCCTTAGCATGACTTTCTTCGGAAGGGAAGTAAAACCGGTGGTCCCGTGTTGTAGATTTACGGCATGTAAAAGAACCTCAAGCCTGATTAACAGGTCTCTGAGCAAAATTACCGGTCTTTCACGCCCAATATAGAATGGGACGCTAAGGACCACAGCAGTTAAGAGTGTCCATAAATAAAACTCAATTTAATTTTTAAGGTACTGAACCTATATACTGAGTATGGTATTTATCAGATATTTTATTTTTGAGTTATGTTGTTCACAGATGGACCTGTTTCTTAGAATGCTTTATATATATGTTTTATTTTATTTTTTTATTTTCTCAAGAGGGCCTCGAAACACATATTTCCAGTGAAATCTGAGTGTCAAATTTTTGAGTGGAATGCAGTATCTACTATGTACATGGTAGATAAAGTAAAAATGAATACGTTGACAGATCACAGCTAACCAAAAGAACCATAAATATCGAAGCTGCAGGTTTTATGTAATCAGGGTTCCTTTCACGAAGTGACTAGTTTTATGTGCAAATGGCAAGTTATTTAACAGCAGTGCAGGTGCTTTCCTCTCAAACCATATAAAATAGTTGCATACGCCTTTATTTATTTTGTTTCTGTACTTACATTTACTGCCTCTCTTCCAATCCCTCCTTCCACACATCTAGCACAGGTGTACAAGATGTTACTTCCCTCCCTTGTTTTCAGTTTTCGTTATGTTGCTTCTTAGAACTCAATAGGATTGCATTAGGAACATTTTCTGAGTATAAGATGCATCTTCATTAGTTGCTGTGTTAGATTAGTTTACTAACGGGGCATCTTTCTAACGAGGATTGCTGGCTTTGTGATATAAGATTGTCTTTTATATACCTATGTCATTTTTTACAGGTTTGTGTTAAATGTGTGTGTTTGCCTCCTAAATTGTGTCATACCGAATTATGAGAATCTGTGGTTCTAACATCAGCTGTTTCTAATACCTTTGCATGAGAAAAAATTTGGCATTTCATTAAAAACAATTGATAGCAATAGTTGTTCTATGCTGCTTTGAATATCCCTTCAGAGACATAGATGTTTTAAAGAGATTGGGGGACAGAAAACATCTTATAATTGTCCCTGCCAGAATTCATGACAAGAGAGACTTAATATATTTTAAAATTTAATTATTAATGGGGAGGAGTTGCAAATTGTGTTCATATCACCACATTTACCCATGATTTCACTCAAATTGTTAAGGCTGGTTCACAACAGCTGAGAATGGAAACTAGAACAAGAACAAAGTTAAAATATGTGTTCGGGAACATTAAGAACCAATGAGCTACAGGCTGACAACTTGGCCCTCACCCTCCCCACCCCTGTGTGAACAAGTCTGTGCGGATTCTCCATTAAGATGGTGTTTATTTTATATTGCCGACCCCCCTGCATAGCAGGGACAGAAGTGAATACACCAATTACGCATGACTACCGAACAACCTTGGTGAGGGTAATAACTGCCCAGCCACTGTTCTACCAGCCTTCCAGGTTGGTGCCGGAGGGCATTGAGACATCTCACAACCCCCCCCCCCAGGCTTAGCCCAGATGTACCCAATCTCCCATCAGTTTCGGAAAGCACTGCCCCGCCAAGCCCAACTCAGTCCGAACAACTCCCTTCCTCGAGAGGCTCAGATGTTTGACCTGGCATACTTCTAGTAACATTAGAAGTACTACGAGTGGTCAGTGTTTTTGGAGTGTGCGCACCATGGCAGCTGAAGGGGTTAAACCCCTCTAAGCTTTTCCAAATCTGTGGAATGGTGTATTAGATCCGTTTGTGCATATTAGACTCTTCTTTGTGGAAATTATTCAAGGTGGCTGTGTCATGAAACAGCTGCTATACTGGATTCAGTCTTAGTTTAATCCTGATGTCACCAAACACACTGTCCATCCGCCAGAAGTCTGCCACTATTGGCACTTCCTATCCCATTTTATTGCTGATCCCCTCCCATTAAAAATGAAGAACTAAACACAAACATGTGTTGGTAACATTTTTAAACTCCACATAGTGTGTACATACACATTCCTTCTTCACGTAAAACCCATTTATTATTCTCCCCCTTAAAGGTTTACCCCTTGAATGCTTTCTTGCTAACGGACTAATCACCGGCGTCGTCATGATGATACATTAAACTGTAAGCACATGGAAGTATAGCAGATGCATAACTACACAATCCTGTGGTACTAAAACACAAAAACGAACTTTCAGTGGGGTACTTTGGGATAATACTTGCACTATTTTTATGAATGTGAATCTATTAGTGGATTAATAGTAGGTTTAGTAATAGTGGTATTGATTAATAAAGTATTACACTGGGAGCTAAACTTCAAGTGGGAGACACACCCTAAAATGTGCTCTTAGGCTTGCAGCCAATAACAGAGGACTACAACCACATGTTGACGACTAAGGCTGGATACACTTAAGATCTCTCTCTAGTGGCAAGCTGGGAAGTAATTCCAGCAAATGTGTGTCCTGACTCGGATTCATTGAGCTTTCTTTCTTGTAGAGAAAACATCATTTGAGTTTGTCTATATGCAACTTGTAACTGGCTATTGCTTTTAAAGAAACTCTGATGTGTTGCACTCAGATGAGTTTCTCTACTCCTCTTCTACAAACTATTCTTACAAAAGCTTATTCTTCTATCTACTTCTTCATAATACAGATAAATCTCCATTACCCGTTTATACATTTTGTTGTAGATATAAGAAGAGTACAATAAGCTAAATCGATAGTCAAATCTTCTCAAAGTCGGTCACTATGTGATGGCTTTGAAATTCTGTTATCTTTGCATGAACATGAAAAAGAAAGGGGGCAGAGAAAGGAATTGAGTAAAATATCAAATATTTGAAAATTCAAACCAATAACAATAGAATATATGGTTAACAGTACAACAAATTTTATTTGACATAAAGCTGTGCTTTAACAAGATCTACATATTTTACACTTTACTAAAAGTCATTCAGAATAAAGAAATTGTTGTGCAGGCATTTCTTAATTTTAATTAATTAAAGACCACTATTTGTGTTGTTGTATACATGTTATTGAATTTTTCAACTTTTTCAGTGAGATTTATGGAAAATACTTTCAACTGAACTATTTAATGATTTTTAAAGGCTCTGTCCATTTGAATTTCAAGATTTATTCATTGAAAAGATGAATTCCTCAAAATAAGTTCACAGAAAATCCGAGTGACGTAGCACGATTAGTTCTCCAGCAGTCCGTTGGTTTCCCACTGTACTGCAATGACATCACTTTTGCCTAACAGAGCAGGCTAGTAGCGTGCAGCTCTCACAAGTTGTTTACAGTATAGCAGTGATCTTTATTGTAATAATTATGACAGTGTGTTGTGTTTTTGGGTGTAGTAATTGTTCTGAACGTAGAACAGTAATGTAAGCTTTCATAAATTCCCCAGTAGGGAAAGCTCACAGAAATGATACAATGTGTGGTTAAAAAAGATTAATTGCAAAGACTTTATTCCAAGCAAGTTTTTCACTTGTATGCTCTGTCCATTTTACTGAAGACGATTATGAACAAACTTGGTATTAAAATCCACTTTTTTTAAAACTAAATTACACAGAGTTTTAAAAAAGAATGCTGTTCCTTCTCTGAATCTGTGAGGATAGAAAGAATCAGTTTTGTCATTAAAAAGGAAGAAGGAAGACAGTGTTTACCTCAGAAAAAAAATAAACGTGAAGCAGCTTCAGAATTAGAACCAAGTACTAGTTTTCAGTGTTGCGAAAGTTATGAAAAATGTAAATCAAAGTGAACCTGACGAAAATCAAGAAAAATCATATAGTGAACAAACGCAGCAACATAAACGTTTGTCGGAAATTGCTATCCAGTGTGAAATGGGATGTGAAATATACAGATATTTTTGAGCTGAAAATGAGGATTATTATGGCACTTTGGCTTTGGATAAACCATTCACACCATCCGATGGTGACTATGGTGACACAGACGAAATGGAAAGAAAATTTGAATAGACAATCTTCACTCTACTTGAGATTTGCTACATCTCTGTATGTGAATGTAATGGGATTTACACTTTTCAAACGCTTTTGTGAGAGAAATTTATCGACTCAGGGACATTAAACATTTTATAGATTAGTAAAAACATACATCGGTACTGGAATTAGGAAGGTGTAGGGTCAAAAGGGGGATGGACATTTCGAAATTACTACGAACGAAGTCTGGATAGCTAGTGATGGCCAATATGATAGTCCTGGGTTATGTGACATATACAGCAATGGATATAACGACAAAAATAATCTTGGATTTTGTTGTGTTGCAGGAAGGTACTATTACTGGAGAACTAGGAAAACTGGTGCGAAACCTTAATCACTTGCCTCTTATCTAGAGAACTAAACATGCAGGTGTTTCTTTCCGACAGGCATCGTGGAATGAGAAAGTTGATATGTAAAAGTTTCCTAACATGAGTTTGACGTATGGCACTTGGCCAAATCTTTACCAAAGAACCTAACATCAATTGAAAGTAAATCAAAACATGTACATGAATGTAAACAAAGTATGGTGATGAAGTCAAACTTCTGGGGGTGAGGAAGAAGCTCTTATTGAAAAATTTAAATCTATTTGGTATTACATCTGCAGTATTCACTCCTGATCTGGAAATAAATTTATGAATAAATGTCAGCATGATGACCTGATAGAGGATCAGTTTAGAAGAACAAACTGGATAAGAAAGCACTCCCGTGATTCCGTCATCAGTAATAAATGAAACTTCATTTATAGAGTATTTAAAGCATACCAAACAGTGTTGCCACACTGGAAGTTTAGAATCCTTTCATAACGTTTATTAAAGTACAATCCCAAGAGAGGTCGCTTCAGTTACAAATGACTTTGCATACAATACTGGCTATTTTAGAATACAATGAAAATATGGGAAGAAATGTGACTCGTGATAAACTAAGATACTCGAAGGCAGGTAAGAAATGGGTCATCGCGTCAGTGTATGAAAATAAAGATGATGAATGGCAGAAAAACATATTGCAAGAAGTAATATGTAGTGTGAAAACAAACATTCCAATTGTAGCAGAGGATCCCTACAGCTGTGTTGTGCCCATGTGTGTTGCTACAGTCCCGCAGCCTGAGACATCAGAAGACCCGAGGCGTAGCAAATTCAGCAGATTTTAGGAGATGTGAATCAACAACACAAGTAAACTTTACGACAAATTTCTTTGTCTTGTAGGGCAAAATATAAGCATTTACTATACTTACTTTTTACTGTAATCAAAAGTATTCAATGGCTCGATTAGCAGCAGCTTCAAAATGTATGTAATTGCCATCTGGTTCTGGAAATCTTCTTGTATTTTGTTTACTACACAGGAAGGTATGACATGCCTAGCTTCCCATGAATTAATCCAATATACACATTGTCTATAAGCCACATAGCGCATTGTTTTGTTTTCATTTTCCCATAGTTCATTTTTTTCAGATACAACCTCCGCCTTAACTATTATAAATGTCTAGTTCTATTTGAAGTATCTTCATTTAGAATAACGCTTTTGAAAGAATCGTGCAAAGTTATTCACTCGGCAGTTCCATTAATATTGTTAATACTAACACTTTCACAGCAACAATGGTATTCTTTTTCTGTTTCCATCGTCTTACATTCACCACAATTACACCACTCCATACTGTTAATTCTTTTTTAGAGTGTATGTCTTCTGTCTAGCACTCAGAAATCTGAGTCCTTCTGAGGTTCGAACTGATAAGGATAAATATCAGTCATTACATCTAAAACATGAGTAAGCTAACTTCACTTACTCAGCAGTAGAAACAATGAATATGACTGTCTGCCTGGGTTGACTGACGTCATCACTCTCAACACACGCTGGTATTAATAGGTAATAAATAGCATTCCAGACATTGTACAAAAACACGGCTTTTTGTATTGCTCAGCAACACCTTTCTTAATAATGAATAATATAAGCGGGTGTGTTGGAAGTGGACAGGGTCTTTAATTAATGCCTAACAATATTTAAATGATAATTTCTGAAGCTATCCTGAAAATTTCAAGCTGATAAGTTATTAACTGTGGTCTAACGAACATTGTGAAAAATGCTAAAAGGAAGAAAGTTTCAAAAATGGAGTTTGAAGTTCAATGTGGTGCTTAACCTAAATGATAAAGGGACGAATTAAATAGCTATTTTTGGCTTTAGAATTCTTGATATTAAAAAATCCAATTGTATAACATGAAAGCACAAGTTATAATGAAATAAAAAGTTCACATTTTTTACCAAATTTCACTGATGCATTGCTTTAATCCATCTGAGTGAAGTATTGTACACCTATGGAATAGGACCTGGCAAAAAAGCATTGGAAATCTTGCAAAGGCTCCATTCCCGTATAAAGTGACAAATGAAACACATGAAAAATACTTATTGAGGATGGAGAATACCCATAATAATCGTGAGTTAATAAAGAATTATTTAAGCAAGAGAAGTTGCCCGGACAAAGTCATCTAGCCCACCCACCCACTCTCTTTAGTGGCTTCAGTTATATAGCAGAAACTGGCAACATTTTGAGGTAGAAGATAGTGAAAGGTTGCCAGTAGAATGGGCAAAAAGACATACGAAAATGCTGTGAAACTAAAGTAAGGGGTTGGCTTCACTGATCCTATGGTTACGCTCTGCCTTCACTTCTCTAATTATAAAAAGTATCCCTCAACTATGCTTTGCGGCTTAGGACCCTAAATAAGTAGCAGCACTCGGTACCTTCCGCATGTCGTCCTTCGTGGTGTAGTGGTTACTGTACTAGCCTCTAGTTCCTGAGGTGGCAGGTTCATACCTGGCGGAGAGCAATGGGTTTTTTACAGGCGTAAAAATCCTTAGCATGACTTTCTTCGGAAGGGAAGTAAAGCTGATGGTCCCGTGTCGTAGATTTACAGCACATAAAAGAACCTCAAGCCTGATAAAGAGACCTCTGAGCAAAATTTCTGATCTTTCACGCCCAATATAGAATGGGACAGTAAGGACCACAGCAGTTAAAGAGTGTCCATAAATAAAACTGCATTTCTTTAGTACTTTCCACTATGTTTGGATTGCCAATGTTGGCAGCAGGACAGCGCAAGTGTATACGTGTGATGGGTATTGTGTAACTTCTTTATAAAGAACAAAAGTGCTGAGTGTATTAAAATATTGTGTATTTTTTTTCTTTTTAAGTGTCACTTGTTTTGTTTTTATGTAGTTCAACCTCACTGGAAATTCATTCCTCTAAAGTGAACTAGTTCAATTCTCTGTTAGTTCCTTCATGCCGTAGCCTTTTCTTGCCGGACGGTTCACTGCATGTTGCAACAGTCGTCACCAACTCACTCAGAGTCACACCAGAAACACAGTTGCTAACTCTCTGGGCTGCACGACTCACTCTGCTGTTGCCCTTGACTCGCACTGACTGACTGCTGCAAGAGCATTCGTTTATACAGTCAGTGGAATCTTTCCACAAGGTTTTCGAACGTTCTACTATTTGGATACACTTTATGGAGGAGGGGAGGGAGATAAAACTTCCAGAAGGTTATGTGTTTATGTGCTGATAACACGCCTGGTGTTTACACTGGCAAGCAGATGTTACGTTTATTTGGACCGCTTGGCGCTGACCTACTACCACGCCATCACAATATGTTATCTACAATGTAAATTATCTGTGTTGATTACAGTTAAACAATAAAATAATTACACTAGTTTGCATTTTCAAACTTTTTGTCAGATGATTTCTTAAAAGTGGGTGTTCTTGAATCAAGTTTTTATGCTGATTCCAGAAATAACTTCCGTTTTTTTCTATCACGTCAGGTTTTTACACAAAATAAGAAGTAATGTTTTGACAATTTTACTAATGAGTGTAGAAAAGTATTCAAATACCATTTCACACAAGGTAAGTTTTTATTAAGAATACTCTCAAGAACTCCCCTAATTTATTTCATGACTACATTTTAACAAAACAAGAAGCCAAAGTGTTTCATTTAATTTTTTTCAAACTTTCTCTTCTTTGACTTCCTTGCAGATCCTTGAAGATGACTGTCCCTCCTCAACATCCAACAACAGTCGGCCATCATAGTTTCATTCCATCTCCCCTGGTTCCTCCTCTCCATTTCCTTAATATCTTGGTGAAAACGTTCACCCTGCTCTTCACTATAATGTCCCAGATTTTCTGGAAAGTAGTCGATATGTGAATGCAGAAAATGCACCTTTACACTCATGTTACAACCTATCTTCTTGAAATTTTCCAACATTGTTTCGACAATGGCCTTGTAATTAGGATCTTTGTTATTGCCTAAGAAGTTTTCAGTAACTGATTGGAAGGCGGTCCATGCTTCTATTTCTCTCTCATTCATTCTCTTCTCAAAATCTTCATCCTTCATCAGTTTCTTTATTTGAGGACCAACAAAAATTCCAGCCTTTAATTTGTCTTTTGTAATGAAGGGAAATTTTTTGGAAAGGTACTTGAAGCAGGGTCCATCCTGTGGTAGAGCCCTTACAAATTGCTTCATCAAGCCCAATTTTATGTGTAATGGCGGAAGCAATATCTTTATATCTCTATATTTTTTAAGTGAAATTGTGAAAAAACTGTACGTGATAAAAAAAACTAAAAGCAGTTCTGAAATCAGCATAAACAAGTGAGTCAGAATCAGTTATTAGTTTTCAGTCATCCGATATCGTGCAGACTAGTGTTATAGATGCATCTCTGTTATGTGTATGGCAATTCAAACTTGTACCTGTGTACGCGAGTTTATCACTTGCAGCTTCCAAAAAGCATCGTTATGTCCTTGAGGTATAGGCAACTTCAAAAAAAAAAAAAAAAGCTACTCCTATTCATATTTTCATCCCCTCGTGTACAAATTTGCTTTCTGGAGAAAATTTTGGACACTTATACTTTAGGTGTGAGTGAAAAATTATAGGCTATACCAAAAACCATGCCTTATACATCGAAGTGATGCTGGGTGAGACAGCTAGTTCAGGAATGTTTTTGTTACAAACACATAGAAACAGCTAATGAAAGTAACAACAGAACCACACTATGGTTAAAGTATGTTATACTTAATTTATTGTTTAAGTATTTGTTAAATGAAGGCTTTATTTTAATGGCGGCACAACTTCAAGTTTTTTAAGTTTGAAATACAGATACTTAAGTCGTGCACTCTTTTTGCAGAATATTGAAACTTGGGAGGCACAATTTTTTAATAAAAACTGTGACCAACTTAATATTTTTTAAAAAAAGATTAAGAGTTGTGTGGTTATTAATATAATGCCTTCAAGTAATCCCAATCGTTGAAGACCAAAAGGATTTAGTGAAGAAGGTGCTGATGGTTTGGTGCATAGCTGGTGTTATTGTTTTAAATCCTCTTTAGGTGCCCTTTCAGAAAAAGTGGCCTCCATCCTTGCCAGTAGGCCTGAAGGCCTGACCAACCTGGAGGCTATGTATATTGTTGCATGTAATTATACTGTTAGACTTTGTACAGACGAGTGACATGTATCTTATGCTATAGAAGATATGATAGCATGTTTGGAAGTGAAACAGCTGACTTGGCAGTTATTCTTTCTCTTATGATTTAGGTTATGTTTTACATAATCGCATACGTGAAAACAATCTGGCAAGACTAATTCTAAACCTTTCTGCTGCAAAAATCTAATCTATTATACTTACACAACTTTCTCTAAGCATTACAGCTGCTCATGATAGACAACAGTGACTTTAAATTCAGAAGGGAAGTAAAGCTGGTGGTCCTGTGTTGTAGATAAAGAGGCCTCTGAGCAAAATTACTGGCTTTCATGACCAATATAGAATAGGACACTAAGAACCACAGCAGTTAAAGTCGTCCATAAATAAAACTAAATTCAATTTTTTTGACTTTAAATAATCTCAAATTAAGCAACTATTGCATCAGTTTTCATTAGGTACTAACAAACCCATGTTGGAAAAAATGGAACCATGTAGGATGCTTTATAGATTTTGTGACAGTACAACCTGGGAAAATACTTAAAAATGTAATAATGAATATTTTGGAAACTGCTAATGCTACCAGAGGCACAGCTAGGGAGGAGTTTACATTTATATAGTAAATTTACACTGCATGTCTTAGACAATATGTTCAAAGGTGACCGCAACAGAAACTGTACTTAAGATGGTGTGGATACAACAATGTTAAGATATTGGGGGCACGTTTTCACTCTGGTGCTAAATTTGAGTGGTTTTCAAATTAGTGCAATATCTGCTACTTTAGAACACAACTAGAAACCCTATTTTGTAGTGAAATAAAATGTCCTGCAGCAGTAATACAATGTACTTCACAGTGGTCACTAATTCTCATGTCACAACAATTTGCCTCTTAAAGTACACAAAACTTCCTATCCTAAATTTAATTGTAATTACTGCATCCTAATATGAGAATATAAAATTGGTTTATTTAAATGTTTCAACTGAGAATTAATCCATATTTATCATTTGAGTTGGTACAAATTGTTTAAAATATGGACCTCTATACATAACACCTCCCCTTAATATTTTTATGGCTACGCCACTGAATGCTACAAACAATTGTTGATTGTTAAAGCATGGACTGCCCTCCCTGATCAAGGTTTTCAGTCCTCATAACTGGCAAATGTACCCTAAACATAGATGTGGAATGTTTCCTTCCCAGATTTCCTTTCCCAATTATCATTTACTGTATAGTGTCATCAGCAGCAAGAACGGACATTAAACACTGCTTTAAAAAACAAAAAATTACAGAAGCATTTATTGTGTAGTGCTACATCTATCTTTTTTATATAATAAGTTTTGGTCTAGCTCCTATACAAAATTCATTCAGCCTATTTAACTGAAATTTGCAACACAGATTTGTTCATTATAATTAAGTACAAAATTAATTTTCATGGTCCTATGCATCTAATTTTTCAAGAAGAAAATTTTCAGAACATTAATATAGTCTCATGTGAAATGTCCCACATGACGACAAAGTATAAACTGAGAAAAATTAATAAAGTTTATAAGACTTTTAATTTTCTAAACACCAATAATATATTAAATCAAAGAGCTGATATAGAAAACAGAGCATGTGCCAGAAATAAGATTTTATTTTTTACAAAAACAAAAGAAAACCCTTGCAATGTCCATTCTAAACAAACTTCTGAGCTTTTGAATCAATTAGTGATGTTAATGCAACACTTACACTAATAACTAATATATTTTCAAGATCAGTCATCTTAGTTTTCAATATATTCATCTGTTGACTCGATGTAGATGAACTGTAGCCCTCTTGTGGTGGTTTCCAGGTACTTGCTGAAAAAAATCTTTCAGCGGAATTCAAAATTGAAAACTTTGTGTTTGTTTTTCCAAAGTAGATTTCCTGCCAAGTGGTCAATTCCTGTTGCTTTGTTAATTGTTTTAAGATAAAGAAGTGAAATGTATATCATGGCTTTTAGGCTCAAAATGAGTGGACACTGCTGATTTTGTGTTTTAATTGCTTGAAGTGTTCTTTGGCTCTAGTTTCCACATTCCTCTTGGTGTTCTCTATGTAGAACTGTTTGCAGTTGTTGCATTCAGTTTGTACTACAAAGCCTTTTATTCAGGGGAAAGGTGTCCTTTGTTCTTGAATTCAGAGCATTTTTCAAGGAAAAACTGGTGTTAACAGTATGTTGTGTTGTTTTGAACATTTTTTCGCAAATGGTTGAATATACTTTGGTGGAATGTGAATTTGAGCTTATTCCTTTTTTCTTTTAACTAAGGCAGGTGCAAGTGTTATCAAAATACTAATTTTTGGGAAGTATATACTTCAGAATTACAGATACAAACAAGATGTCACTTTTCAACATAATCACTCTCCCTGTCTCACACTGTTGCACCAGTGTTTTTATTCCATCGGATTAAAAGGATTTTGTTTGTGGCTGCAACCAAGAATGCATTGCTTCCAATCCTCTGAGAGCATTGCTCAGGGGTCCAAACACATGGTAAACCAAAGAAGTGTGATCAGGGAGTGGTGTAAGACCTAAAATCTTGGTCTCCAAGTGACGTCAAGAGTTGTAGTGGTGGTGCACATTATCGTGAAGGATAATAGCTCCTCTAGACAGAAGTCATCTGTGACAGCTCTGTATCGCTGGCTTTACCAGGTACTATTCACTGTTTCACCCGTTTACTGATAGTGCTCCAAAAGCATTGATATCCCAGAGGGTGAAATGGACCACCGTGCTGGGACAACCAGATCGTTGCTCCTCTGTGACTGATGTACGTCCACATTTAAACACATCTGCCCACTCATACACTCTTCTCTTTCTAATGCAGCTATCTCCATACCTTTTCAGCATCTTTCTGTGGATTTGTCGAGGTTCTATGCCTTCTGACCACAAAAATCTTATTACTTTACTGTTCTGCTGTGGTGTTTACAGTTAGGGTTGCAGCAATCCTGTTTCAACTGTCCTTCCTATTCAGCACATCATTTATTCTGTCAGCATATATCGGAACTATCTCAAAGCATGTATCTTCACTTCCTGGAAGTTTGAAATGCCTGGAGTGTTAACTAGTATTTAATACTGTTAGTTTGCTGTTATTTTTTAAATTACTGTCATAGTTTCTTTTATGTTTTTGTTCTTTTTAGCTGTTACTATTTCTTTTAATCAAACAAACTTTATAGCCCTTCAGTTCTGCAATCTCTAAGATTTGTTTATGTTGTTTAAAGTATTCTGTCTCTGAAAGTGGGTTGCAAACTAGTCTGTGAACTAAACTTGAAAACTGCATACAAATAAATTTGTTGGGTGCAATAACTCAAAAGAACTTAACATCACATATTGTGAGTTTATAGTTTTTCAAACATCACTTCTCTAAATTCTCAATATCACTTCACTGTTTTATCTTTCAACTTTCACTGAGAGTTTACTTAGTTCACACTGTCACTTCACTTATGTGAACTGGATCAATTTCGTTTGTCACTCTACTTTCTTTGTGGAGTAACCCCTCCTTCAGGATGGTTCATTCACTGGGGAGTTGAACACAAGACTGTAGAAGACACTTTTTGTCGCAGTGGGAACGCACTCACTCATTCCTAACTGACTAATTCAACTGATTAACCAACTGAAGTCAACTCCTCTCACAAGAATGCTTGTTTATATACCCAGGGTTCTTGAAGGTTCAAAGGAGTAACTTGCAAAAGATTCTGGTTATCTAGCGATAGCACTTCCAGTGTTTACACTGGCAAGCGCTACTTATTGTTTATCTCAAGACTTACCAGCGCTCACTTCCTGATAGCTTGGGCTGTAGCCACTGGATCACAATATTTTAGAACATAGTTGCAAAAGATTTTTTAAAAATTGTGATATTTAGTGTCCATGTTCTCTAACATGATAAACATTTTGGACTTGTATTCAGTACTGTGCACAAGCAAGAGGACATAACATCTCTAAGTAATTTTACGCTTTTTGGCACTTATACCCTTCTCTTCGATTATGAAAACTCTAAATCCAAAACCTTACTTGGCATCAAGAAAAGTGTATTTTAGATCTTTTCACTCAGCTTTAAGGAATGAAAAATAAAAATTCATCATGAGGCTCATTTTAAACTGGCAAAACTTAGGAAAGCACATTTTAAAATAGCATTCACTATTTGCACACACCTACAGATGTCCATTTCTGCATTTGGGCATTTAAATCTCAGAAAGACAAAATCATAATTCGATGTTAATTCTACATGCTTGAGGACTTTTTGGAGAAAATTAAAAAAAATTATTTAACATATGGTGTTTTAAATAAAATCATTGGTCATGTTTGAGTAAATGAAACATAATTAAAATTATTCATGTAAAGAGTATTTTGGGGAATATCTGACCCAACCATGAAATTTGATATTTTCCCATGTATGTCACCAACATGGGTAGACAAGGTTATAAAGGCACAAACTTGTGATTGGGAGGTCTGTGGTTCAAATCCTACCTAGACTATCCACCCTGAATGAGATTTTTGGAGATTTTCCTCAGCCAGTCCTCTTAATTGGCAAATGCCGGGAAGGTATCCTAAATGGCCTGTTAACATTTCTTTACCCATTTATCATTTCGTTTCATGTATCACCAGTGTCACCATCTGTGGTGCGTTACAGGTTGATTTTTTGCTTATCTTTATGCGCAGTAGCTGGACAAGTTCATTTATTTCCTGGGAGGGGTGTTTGGTCAGTAACAAGAGAGCAGAAGGCATGTACACAAGGTGAGATAAGGTGACATCACCATGCAAGGGAATACTGCCAGCTGTTCTCCCCCACCCTAGACTACCTTCTCCTCTTCCTCTACGTTTCTGCCATGTCACTGTGAAAAAAGCGACCTGTATGTAGTAACAGTGAACATTAAGCTCTATTTTATTCTGCGCACATAGTAGAGGAGAATCTTGAAAACTTAACATTACCAAAAGCTCGCAGCATTTTATTAGTACAGCCACCATAGAATATAATAATGTTTCTGTAACTTCCCCCCTGCATGAAAGCCTTTCAACGAAAGCAGATGCTTAGAAGTTTAGGTAAAGAGAGAGTTGTGGTGTAAACTTCTTCGGGTCTCAAATAATCAATCTGAAATATATGTTTTGAGAACCATTTATTTGTAAAATTGAGGTACATGTTGCCAAGAGAGCTGATATGAACGTCCAAACATGCAATTTTTTTTTCTTCTTTTATTGAATGCAATCCCACTTTGTGAAATCACTAGCTCTACACAGAGATCTTAAATAACAAAAGTATTGCACATCTGTGATGTAAAAACAACAAACACCTGCAATTTTATGCTCCCATCCTTAAGTGTTATCTAGTAAATGTGTTGTACATATTATATATATATATATATATATATAAATATAGTACTATTGAGCACTGTATGAAAAACAGCATAAGTGTCACTAAATATTTTACAATTTACAGTTCACTCTGGTGTTTTCATTACCTTGCCATTGCCTTCCTTTCATTCCTCTCTGAAATCTGATGTGTTTTTTTTAGCGAGAATGCCACCACAAGCTTTATTTCTCTACTTTACAATATCACATAGAGAAGTACACGTCTACAGCTTAAGGAGTGATTCTAGAGAGCCTTTGTTTCGATGCTTGGCCATATTACAGGGAATTGCTTGCCCTGCAGTGTGCTGTTTCTAGCCAGTTCTGTTCCCTCTCTGTGTGCTGGCTAATCAGTTATGACATAAAGTCTGTGCTGTACAGAGGTATTGTGAGACCATATGTTTAGGTGTTAGTGCTGTTATAATGCCAAAAAGGCCATATACACAGAATCTTCATGTGTGGTTCCTATGTGGCAACAAACTCTTGTAGAGAAATGAGACAGATTTCCTGCTGTTGGTGAACCTCACAGAGAAGCAGTTTACAATCTTGTGAACACATTTAGGGAAATGGGATCTATTCTTGATAAAAAAAGCTGAAGTAAGTTGCCTTTTCCTGCAGAGGAAAAAACTTGGTAACATTGGAGAAAAACTGTCATCTCTAATGCTCCCCATATAGGGCCTATGACCTTCAGAGGTTACTTCATTCCACCAGGTGGAGGCACTCAGAGGGAGGAGTCCATTACTTCCAATAGTAGATTGAGGATGATGATGGGATGAAAGGACCTACAGCTTTTACATGGACTTCATGTGAGCAAGTCAGAAGTGAAGGTATGGATAGATTGCCACCCAAGCCAGGAACCAAACCCAGGACTCTCAGAACAAGGGCCAGAAACAAAATCACTGCTCTAGCCCAGCACCCTTAGAGAAAAATTAGAACAAAGTCCAAAGAAATCTCTGAGAAAGTTTATACACGAATCAGGAATTTTGCAAACCTCAGCTTGAAATGCCACTAAACATAAAATTAAAACCCTATGAGATAACTACTATATAGTTCAGGGAGTGCAATGATGTGAGTACAGTTAATTTCTGCAATTGAGTGTTGTATATTGCTAATGATCACTTTTGATTATTTACTTGGCCATGAAGAATTAATAAATGTTAATACAAATTTTGTTAAAAGGTGAGAGATCTATAATTTTCTAACTTCTTCTATTACAAATGTATGTGGATATCATAATTTGCATACAGAATCTATGTGCTTAAATTTAAAAGTCCTATGCATGCTTCTCAGTGTCAAGAAAATTCCCGCTTGGCCAGCCAACAGCAAATTCACAGATGTCGCATATGAGTCATTCCACATCAAATCAAACACACAAAACATCACTTCCTCTCAATTTCCTAAATTTTAGTTTACATGTTCCACACACAAAATAAATGGATACACGTTTTATATTTTGCAGAAAATCAAGTCATTTTAGGATTTACAGTATACTTAACATTTTTCTTATAGGCACACGTTACTTACAAGCAATTTATTCTCGGAATACAGAATGCTCATGGATAAGAACAATACATCTTTTTGTAGATAAAAACATTGTGGTTTTCCTTGTTCAAAATACTATTTATTTGGAATAAAAAAATCCATCACTTTTTTAAGTATGAATATTTTAAGCTGCACTATCATATTTAACCCCGTAATATTAAAATCTGGAAAAATTACAGAAAGAATCTGTGATATATTTTGTTTTAAACCTGAAAGAATCAGAGTGGGACCATCCTTAGAAGTATGCTTTTAAACAGTTTATTTGTGTTAGACCATAGACTGCTGAGTGCGAGTTTTATACTGCAGCAGCACGCCGCAGCGGCCAATGCGTTACACAGTATGAACGTGATAAGCTATCACTTCTGGTGTTCAGTGTAACTTAGCAACTGGAATCTGATATTCTATGAAGCCTCTCTCTGCTGTTTCATTTTAAATGTTGTCACGGTATCGTTCGTGTTATCTTATTTGCTGAGCGCCTGTTATTGTTTTACTATTTTTAATTTTGAGTTCTTTGTCCTCCAGCTAGCTATTATTACTCAGTTGAGCAAATCTCTTGAACAGGGTGTGTAAACGGAAAGGAGTTGTTACTAAAAGATAAAAGAATTTGTTTTTACACTTTTATTGCTGTCACACTGAATTAATTTCACATTTTACTCTTGATACACGCCCGACTGAAACTGTTATATTTTCGAATGTAACTATAATCACCTATTTGCCGCACATTATTAATTCTAGTATTTCACATTTTGTAACTAACTTTACGACACAGAGATTCTGTAGAATTTCATAACGTGTACTTCGTGAATGATTCTATTAAACTGTGCGACGTGTAACCCGTGAATGATTCTGTTGAACTGTGCGACGTGTAACCCGCGAATGATTCTGTCAAACTGCACGATGTGTAACTTGGGAATGATTCTGTCAAACTGTGCGACATGTAACTCGTGAAGGATTCTGTCAAACTGTGCGTTACCCGTCTTTGGCTCGGAATTTATACTCCCTCACCCCGATATGCCTAAAGATTATAATCGAGCTGCTATTGGTTAATAAAGCGCGCCAACATTAGCGTCTATTTTTATATCCAATCAAAATTACGAACACATATGCTCTAGGGAAGATATGCCCTCCATTTCTAAAGAAAAGCGCGCTACTCTGACGTCATTTGCTTGTCTCTTCTAATTAATAAACAACTCACCCCCTCGTTTCATTGTTATCCGCTCCTATTGTCAGTTTCAGTGAGGCCGTGTAAACTTATTTCCTAACATTGCTTATAATTAACAAACATCTCAAATCATTGTCATACAATAATATTAATTTACACTACAATCACTCTGCCATTCACAGTGTTGTGATATAAAATACTGCGTCAATGTTTTGCGTTAGAACTTCATTCTTAGCTTATGATTTCTGAAAGTGCATACTGAGTGAACTGAAGAAACGGAGCTATGACTATTGCTTCAATCCATTTAATGTTTCCAAGCGTAACACAAGCCAGAAATCATTAAGCGTAGTTACCTGCAATATGCTTACAAACTTAAAAATGTGAAACAGATCTAAAACTATGTGATGCTAACAGTGATTGTGTGCTAGAAAGTACCAATGCTGTGAATAATCCAGAAGTGGTTTTGAACATAGTGACCATTTTGAGACAAGGTACAGCAATGCGAAAGCGATCCCTACTACCTTAGAGCTAAATCCATTTATTCCATCAACCAATAATGCAATAATAACCAGATAGTATTCATGTGAGACTGAAGGGGAAAAACATGATGTGTTACACTCACATGACTTTCTGTACTATTGTACAAACTATTTTTACAAACGCTTGTTCTCCACATGCTTCATGTTAATCGAGATGTTAATCTTATTGCTAATTTTCTTGTAGATGCAAGGGGAATATGGTAGGTTTTAAGCGATAGTCAAATATTTTAAGAGCTGGTTGCTATGTGGAGTATTCCATTCTCTTTGCATTACCAGGACAAAAAAAAATGAATAACGAATTTGAGAAAAATTATAAGTATTGAAAAATTTAAGGGAATAACAAGCAATATCTCGAACATGGTTCACTCAACAAAAAAAATGTATATTACATAAATTGTGTATTTTAACGTGATCTACATCTTTTGTGTAGTAAAATGTTGTCTATCTCTTATGGTTTACTAGTTATGCAAAAGTCGTTCACAATGAAGAATACTTTTGGAGACATTCCCAGAAAATTCGAGATATACATTTCATTTGTCATGAAAATATCTTAAACATATGATATTTTAATCAAAATCGTTAGAGCCATTTTTGAGAAAATTAAAATTTTCCATGTAAATGGTAATCTGGGGTGGGGGGATTTTCTTGAAAACCTTCATGTTGCATCTCTGGAAGATACTGAACCTAAATACCAAGTTTGGTGTTTATCCGACTGTTCGTTTCTGAGTTATGCTGTTCACAGACACACACACACACACACACACGGACATGTTTCCAAAAATGCTTTTTTTGGATTCAGGGGATCTCAAAACATATATTTCCAGTGAAATCTCGGTATCGAATTTTTGGGTGGAATACAGTACTTCCCCTACTTACTATACGTAGTAGAGAAAGTAAAAAGTGTGCATTTAAATTGTGGTTAATCTGCCTCTCATAACATCAGATTGAAAGTTTGAATGTCCTCAATTATAAGCCAAATTTAACAGCTACATGTGAACAAACTAGTGCAAATAAACTGCTGTGAACAATTGACAAGGCATCCAATGACAGACTGCTGTTGCTGCTACTCTTCAGCCGTCTGCCTGGAATCCCACTATGCATCACTTTCTAAGTTATTTTATTTAAAATGAACTATACATGATCCCATCTTTGTTTTATGCAAATACATACAAAAAACTACAAGGAATTTATTTATAATTTTTATAGAAATTTAAACCTGCAGGTTAATAGGGATATATCATTTTTAAATGTTTGAATTTTAAAAATTGATGTAAATAATTGTATGAATTATAATAAATATTAAGTAAAAGATCAAATACTAAGCTTTGCATTGCACATTATAACATAATTTTATCACTTATTGCCTGTAAGATATTCTAATTTAAAGGTAGAGAGGTGTGCCGCTTTTCACAAGTTGCTCAATATTTTTTAAGATATGTGAATTTAAAAAAAAATCCACTTTGTTTTTCTAATCCATGGACAAAATTTGAAGTGAATCAGAGACGTGATGGTCAAATTTTGTGAAAACTTGTGCGACTTGATGTGGAATGACTCATATTGTTTAAATCATGTAAAAAAGTGATTCTTCTGTCCACATACAGTACAGAGGATTGCCACAAATGGTGTTTTGGGTTTTGAACACATGTAATTTGGGTTTAATAAAACTTAGAAGCATGAAATTAGTACCAGTAATTGAAACAGGATCTCAAAAAGTTTTGGTTATAGTATCACAGTTGGCAACAATGATGTATAATGACATAGAACATTGCACATTGTTGAATGTTACAAAATGGCTGGTATAGAGGATAGACAAGAATTCTGTGTTTTTGATTACCATGTTAATCTGTAATTGTTGTTCGACATTTTTGAACAAGATTTGGTGTAGATCCACCCAGTGGGCCTTCAGTCCATCATTGGTACTCGGATTTTACAACAAGAGGGTGATTTGTAAGAGGAAATCTCATGGATACCTGTCAGTAAGCGAGGAATTAGAATCCTTCACACGTAGTCCTCAAAAATCAACCACTGCAGAGTAGGGAGCTACAGATCTCTAAATCCACTGTATGGAAGGTGCTGCACAAATAAGATGTAACGCACTGGTCAGCAGATTAAAAACACTAGCTCCACTTACTTACAATTCTATTCGAACATGTTTCAAAGAGATGTGCTCTTCATCCTCAGCAAGCCGGCCGACTGATGTACACGTCAGGTAACTATTTTCACTTCCTTGTTGCTCGGTGTGCCTCTCTTACTATTGGTCAGTCGTAAGACATTGTCCATCGTAGCCCATCAGTTTTGGTCATGAAATGAAACCATAGTGAATTAACAGTATGGGAAAATATACACATCATTAAAAACATAAATGGAGCCATGAATTTTGAAACACCAGTGATGGATGACGTCTTACGACTGACCAATAGAAAGAGAGGCACACCAAGCAACAAGGAAGTGAAAGAAGTTACCCGACACGTACATCAGTCGGCCGGCTCGCTGAGGATGAAGAGCACGTCTCTTCGAAACATGTTTGAATAGAATTTTAAGTGAAACAACAAGTGTTTTTAATCTGCTGACCAGTGTTTTACATCTTATTCACATGCTTCACTGTTTTAAACCTTCATTTTAATCATTAGTTTTATGCTGCACAAATGTTTGCGATTTCACCCATACCAGTTGCAGACGCTGCAATTCCTAAAGAAAGAAGATGAAGTGCTGTGTTGTTCTTTCAGCGAGTGTGGAAATTGTAGATCTTGTTCGAAAATGTTGTGAATGACAATTACAGATTGATGAACATGGTGAGCACAGAATGCTCGCCTATGCTGGTCATGCCACAACACCGCACTCTGTGAGTTGTATGGTATGTCTCATGACTAGGGCCTGGATTTTTATGTTTTAACCTATATTTTTCCTCGCTGTTTAATTAACACATTTCAAGATATATATTCGTTTCATGCTTCCTGGAGTAGAATATGCAAATTTCATTACACCTAAAAACACCTAAATGAGGGGTTGAAACCTAAAATAACCTAAATAGTGGTTTTTCCTTTTTCGAAATGAAGAATATTATTTTCAAATTGAAACTCATTGTAAAATTATTTCCACCTTAGCCAGTAGATAATTCAAATTACTACAGTTACGCAGTACATGTGGCATGGATGCAGCTGATAAATGGTCAGGAGGAGCCTAACCTGCATAACGGATTGCCTCCAATTGTTCACAGAGAGTGCTTTTCTAATTTAATTGTATAGTGAAACAATACCTAAATCACATTTATTGAAAAAGTGGATTGCTGCAGATTCACACTTCACTTTTGTTAGTGACAGACGGTGCTGCCTACATGTTGAAGACCGGGGGGGTTCTACAGTCCTTCCACCCAGCCATGCTAGATGTTACGTGCTTGGCCCATGGCCTGCACTGCCTTGTGGAGGAGATTGGAAGCCACTTCAATGTCGTGAACAGCCTGATATTTTCGGTCAAGGTGGTTTTCTTAAAAGCCCCAACACGTATACAATAGTTCTCTAGAAAGTACCGGCAACCCCTCGACCACCTGAGCCGAACTTACCTGCTGGGGAACTTGAATGTCTGCTGCCATTTAATATGCCGAGCACTTAAAAGATGTTAAAAATGTTGTCAATGAATTTGATGAAACAGAAGCTTCCTGCATTGCCAAGACTAAGAAATCATTCAAGTGCCCTATTCTTGCCACTTCCCTTGCATATATTAAGACATATTTTTGTTTTATACCAGAAGCTATTTTCCGGTTGGAAAGTACAACTTTGCCACGCCAGTGGGAGTTGCATGTTCTTCGAAGTTGCAGAAGATTCAACGAAATCCTGGTTTTGAAGACTTGAAAATCATAAATTCAGTATTGCAGGAAGAAAAGTATACAGGAAAACTACCCCTAGAACCTGCTCCACTGGCATCTATGTTCTCCGCTCCAATGATGTCATGTTCCATTGAAAGAATCTTTTCTTCATACAAGAATCTGTTACGTGATAAGGACATACTTTATGCCAGAAAGTTTTTTGGAATATATGTATATCTACTGCAATGCCAAAAAATAAATCTTACAAATAAGTACCAGAAAAGCAAAATTATTGATGCCTGTATTGATTCACAAAGCAAAACATAAAAAAAGACTATTTTAATCAAGAAAAACCTAAAAAACCTATTTTACGCATATAAGAAATCTAAAATGAAGATTTGTTCCACCTAAAAATCCGGACCCTAGTGATGAGACGTGTGGGTTCTCGGTTCTTCAAATAATGCAGTTAAGCTTGTTACCTCGGCCACTCACATGAAATGTGGCTTTGTCCTTGAACGTCCATCTGTTGATCATCTGTTCGTGCTCTCACACATCATGACAACAAACTTGAGATGAGCTTCGTAATTACATTGCATCAAAGCTTGTTTTGCTGAATATAGTATGGAAACATCTTAAGGTACTGTCTAACAATCCTCTTATGTGTTTTGTATGGCATATTCTGCTCTGGTGATAAGCAGTGGAGTGTCTTCTGTGGGCTCTTGAGTCATGACTTGTCTCCGTGTTTCAATCACACCTTCTTCAGCCAGTGCAAGGTAGTTTGAGACGCTTCACCAAAAAAATGTACCAGTTAACAGTGTGATGGGGCCTACTGACAGTTGTAGTGAAGTCTGAAAGCTTGCTGGGCTCATGTTACTATTGAAAATTTCACATAACATATGACACACTGAGCACACTGTTGTGGCATGACCGCCATTTTGTCTCCTATGCACAATGGTGCTAACATGCCACAGAAGTGAATTTTGAAACACTCATAGTTAACTTCCATCCTTTCTGTTTATATTACAGCGGACTACCCAGAGATGTGTGCATAAACGTCTTATATATAATGTTTTACTTTTCTGACATCTCTAACAGATCACCCTGTATAACCAAAACTTGAGTTCCTCTTTCCACTGGCACAAGTTTCATGTCTCTAAGATTTATTAAACGCAAGTTACATGTGTTCGAAACCCAAAAGGTAATTTGTGTAACACTGTATTTTTATGTGCAGATGATATAAGGGACTTATTTTGTCAAACATACAGTAACAGCATTCAAATATTTATTTGTGGCAACAGGCACTTGCAATAGCAAGAAAAGAAACACAAATCTGATGTGTTACATTCATATAACTTTCTCTACCCCTGTCATTTATTACAAATTATTCTTATGAAAGTTAATTTTATCTTCATTTTAATTGAGATAAACATCTAAAGAAATAGCTACATTACACTTTTTGTTATAGATACAAAGAGAACAGCAATAGTGAAATGTTTAACGACTGGACGCTATATGCTGGCCTTAGAATTCCATGTTTCTTCCATGACATTGTTACAAACAATTGAAAATCAACAGGACTTGAAAAGAATGACGAAGTATTGAACAAATCGCACCATTAATAACTGATATCTCGGAAATGGCTGATACCACAAAAAAAGATTTGAAATAAATCTTGTGCAGTATGTTTTTGTCTATTGCTTAATGTGTACCAGTTATATAAGATTATACAAAATTACTTCAACTAGAAGAGGACTACACAGGCTATTCCCAGAAAATTCAAGATATACATTTTATTTGTCATTAATAATCTTTAATATACACTGTTTTAATCAAAATTGTTTGAGCCATATTTTAGAAAATCAAAAATTTTGAAAAACGTTCCATGTAAACGGTAGTGTGGAGTAGGGGAATTTTCTTGAAAGTATTCATGTCACAACTTTGAAAGGTACTGAACTTAAATATCAAGTTTGGTATTTATCCAACTTTACATTTTTGAGTTATACTGTTCACAGACACCTACATAGACGTTTTTATGAAAATGATTTTTGGGGAGGATTTAGGAGGGCCTCATAACATGCATTTCCGGTGAAATCTCGGTATTGAATTTTTGGGTAGAATGCAATACCTTCTCTACCTACTATGTACATGTAAAAAAAGTAAAAAGAGAGAATCTAGTGTTGCATTTGCATGACTTTCTCTGCTCACTCTTCTAACAGAAGTTTATTATTCTAGTTATTTCTTGTTAACCCAGATATACTTTCATTACACATTTATACATGTTTTGTAGGTATAAGAACAATACAGTGGGTTAAAACTAGTTAGATTTTTAAAAAGTGGGTCACTGTGTGATCCCTTTGAAATTCCATGCTCTCTAAAAAACAAAGAGCGATGTTTAATGCCACAAAAAAGCTTGATATAAATTGCATGCTTTAATGGGATGTAACATAACATCTCAATCTATAGACCCTATAGTGAGCTAGACCAGCTTAAAGAAAGCTAGTCTACTCTAGAATGTAGATTACGTCATAAATACATAATTACATTGTGTACTTGTATGTAAATAAATTGTAGTTTTTTGTAGAGTACGTTAGAGCTAAAATTTGGTAACATTTTATAGTCAGTTATTTTTTTGAATGAAAGAAATCCTCCTCTGTATAGAAGGTGTGAGTGATGAGATATCTTTTTAATGCTAAGTTGAATTTATTTTTATTAGTTTTCAGTTCCTTAATATATGATGGAAGTGAATTAAATGATACTATACCATTGTAGTAAGTCCCTTTTTGGAATGCTTGTAGGTTATTGCTTGGCCTGTGTAAGTCCTGCCCATTTCTGGTTTGTTTGCTGTGTATGTCTGAATTTTTTACGAACACTTCTGGGTGGTCAACCACGGTTAAAAGTACGGTTAAAATATACTCGCAGGCTAATGGTAATAATTCTAAATGTTTTGAATAGTGGTTTACAATGAGTTGATTGCTTTACACCTGCCATTATTCTTATTACCTTTTTTTTTGCATCTACTGAATTTCCTCCAAATGTTATTCCACAAGTCATAATTGAATGAAAATAAGCATAATATACTGCTTTTAGGATGCTTTTATTTGTAAAATGAATTAATGATCTAATTGCAAAACATGCAGAGCTTAGGTTCGGTAGGATGTAGTCAACATGGTCTTTCCAATTCACATTATGATCTATAATAAGACCAAGAAATTTTATGCTACAAGTTTCAGTAATTTCATTGCCTTCCTGTTCAATTCTTATGTCTGCAATACTTTTATTTTTTGTGCAAAAATTGATATATTTAGTTGTTTCAAAGTTTAAATGAATTTTGTTACTATCGAACCAATTATTTAGCACACTGAAAATGCTGTTAGATAACTCTGAGAGGCAACTAGTATGTTTTCTAAAAAGATTTTGTCTTTCTCTTACAGTTTAACAATTATGCAAAAGTCTTTCAGAATAAAGAGGACTTCACAGGCTATTTGCAGAAAATTCAACATATGCATTTTAATTGTCATGATATATGTTAAACATATAGTAGATTAATTAAAATTGTTAGTGCCATTTTTAGAGAATTAAAATTAACTAAAAATTTTTCATGTGAGCAGTAGTTAGGGGTGAGGGAATTGTTTCTTTTTTTTTCAAAATTTTTGTATTGCATCCTTGAAGATACTGAACTTAAATACCAAGTTTCTTATTTAACCAACTTTTCATTTTTGATTTACTTTGTTCACAGACATACACACATGGACCTTTTTCTAAAAATGCTTGTTTTTTAGGATTCAGGGTGCCTTAAAACATGTATTTCTGGTGAAATCTCAATATAAAATTTTTAGGTGGAATATATTACTTCCTCTACTTACTGAAAGTACTTAGTAAAAACTATTCAAGTAATCAAAATGTGCTTAAAGTGATGGCCAGTTTAAAAAAACAACAGAATATATTTTTGCTCCGTTTCTTTTTTGCAAAAATAATTAATTGATTTCATTCCGTTTGCAATTGAAGTTACTGCACAATCATAGTTTTTGTGGACTAGTAATTCTTTGAATACCACAATCTTGATCTTTTCCAAGCAGATTGACTGTCAGACATTCAAGCTGATATAAGCACTGCATAAAGAAGTTAACTATGAAAGTGTTAGAAGAATAGAAAACAATTTTAATTTACTATCAACTAGGATGAAGTGCTAGAAGCTAAATCTGCTACAAAAAGATAATCATTGGTGGCTATTGTTCAACAAAGTGGTTATGCCAAGAGTGGAATTCCAAAGTGCATCCAAAATCCTTCAAATATATTCTGTAGTCAATGGGATAACACCAGAGATGTACATTCCTATGATTTGTACTGCCTGCACCTGCCTGCCCCGGCAGGTAGGTTTTTTGCAGACCAACCTACAACATAAGCAGGCAGTTTTCCCAATGCTGGGCAGGTCTCTTATACTACGTGACAGCAGGAGTGAAGGTTTAGAGAAGTGGGATTGGAAAACTTGTCTCTCATACTATTGATTGCTGCTAGTGGTAAATAAGGTGAGCTTATTTCATGCATTGCCTTATGCTACAACATCCTACTGCTTATTATTGTTAGTTTTAAGTTGTTTTCCATAATTGTATACTCCAAACTGCTATTGAAATAATAAAACATCACCAGAATTGTTCAGAAAGTTTTCATTGCTATTAATTCAACCATTACATTGAACAAACTTTATCAACTTTTTACTTTCTCTACTACGTAGAGTAAATAGGGGAAGTACTGTATTCCACCCAGAAATTTGATACTGAGATTTCACCGGAAATACATGTTTTGAGGTCCCCTGAATCCAAATAAAGCATTTTTTGAAACATGTCCATGTGTCTGTCTGTGTACCTGTGAATAGCATTACTCAAAAACGAAAACTTGGATAGATGCCAAACTTGATTTTTGAGTTTAGTATCTTCCATGGATGCGACACAAAGATTTTCAAGAAAATCCCCCCACCCTAACTACCATTTACATAGAACATTTTTTGAAAATTTTGATTTTATAAAAAAAATGGCTAACAATTTTGATTAAAATACCATATATTAAAGATATTTACATCACAAATAAAATGTATATCTTGACTTTTCTGGGAATAGCTTAAGAAGTCCTTTTCATTCAGAAGGAGTTTGTATAATCCTGTATAACTTGTAAATTTTAAGCGATAGACAAAAATGTACCGCACAAAATATGTGGATCTCTTTAAAACACACAATTTACTTAAAATAAGTTTTTTTGTGCCATAAGCCATTTCTGAAATGTTTGTTATTAAAGCTTTCAATTGTTCAATGCTGGTCATTTTTTTAAAGTTCCATTAGTTTTCAGTTGTTTCTTGTGATTGCATGGAAAGAGTATGGAATTTTGGCTAACATATAGCATCTATTTCTTAAACATTTGAATACTGCTGTTCTCTTTGTATCTGTAACGAAATGTGTAATGTAGCTATTTCTGCAACGGTTCATTTGGATTAAAATGTAGTAGAAAGCCCCATCAAGAATCCTGACATTTAAATCCATTGCACCAGATGTACCTCTGCCCCCCCCCCCAACCTATCATAATGAGATGGGGGACATGGATCTCAGCAGCACTTTACTACGCTTCAAATTTCCAGAGTATAACTGAGGTGGTGAACCCTCTGGAGGTTGTGGATGATGAAGTCCAAAGACTGGACAGTGTACCAAGGAAACGGGATTCATTAGTTAGCGAAAGGTGTAAAAAAGTGTTATTGAAAACGGTGATCTATATAAACTTAGAAACATTTCAAAAATTCTACAAGGTGACAATTCTGTTGCAGTTGAAATGGATCCTACAATGATGCTATGTTTTAGATTTGCTCCAATAACCTCTGTCAATGTTGAGAGGTCATTTTCACATATGAAAAATGTGTTATCTGACAGGAGACTCAACATGACCCCAGAGAACTTAAAAATTCATTTGGTTGTCATGTGCAATGAATAAGGCATTGCAATACACAGACCTTTTTAAAAAATATTTCATTTTTATGTCAATTACAACATTAGCATTTTGTTTAAAACTTTGAAGTTCTTTAGAATATAACGATCGAGTTATTGAATAGTGTAATCTATTAAATAAAGGGGTTTTTTTCTAATTGCTTTTTATTGCCTGATTTAGTATTTATAATGCCTTTTTTTCCTGCCTATTTTAGCTATTTATAATGCCTTTTTGCCTGCCTATTTTAATGATTTATAATGCCTGAACTTTCGGTCTCTGGTTATAACATAGCAATCTACTTTTTAAAAATCTGACTATCGCTTTAGCCTACTGTATTCCTCTCATACCTACAATGAAATGTGTAATTTCGATTAACAAGAAGTAGAGAGAACAATAAAATTTTGTAAGAATAGTTTGTAGATGGGTGAGTAGAGAAAGGCAGCACATTAGATTTTTTTTTTTACTTTATTTTCACCATAGTAATATCAATAGATTAATATCTTTGTTACTAAACAATGTAAGAAAAAAATTTGCCTGGGTGAGAATTGCGTTGCATAGCATTACAGAAAGAAAGGTGCACTATAGATAAAAATAATTATAAAATATTCTCAATGTTTACTGAACATTAAAAGCTTTTGTTTGGCCAACACGGTCAAAGACAAGTATTAAATGACCTTCTGAAGGTAATTAAGTGATTTATCAAGTATTGAACTTATCCAGAATAAGTTTCAGAAAAAAAATCTTTACAAACATAGAAGTATGCATTTTTAGAGAAAGGTCCGCAAGTGTGTCTGTTAACAACATAACTCAAAAAGGAAAAGTTGGATAAATGCCAAACTTGGTATTTAGTCTCAGTAGTTTCCAAAGATGTGACATGATTTTCAAGAAAATGTCCCCAATCCAGACTAACCTTTACATGGTATATTTTTCGAAATTTTTTATTTTCTAAAAGATAGCTCTAACAATTTTGATTAAAATACAATATATTAAAAAGATAAATACATTACAAATAAAATGTATATCTTGAGTTTTCTGGGAATAGCCCATGAAGTCCACTTCATATGGAAGAAATTTTGTATAATGTTGTACAACTGGTAAGTGTTAAGCGATAGACAAAAACATAGTACACAAAATTTGAGATCTCTTTAAAACACATAATTTATTTCAAATACGTTTTTTTGTGGTATAAGCCATTTCTGAGATATCCGTTATTAAAGGCTCGAATTGTTCATTTCTAGGTCATTCTCTTAAACCCTGTCAACAACCCCCTCCAGGGACCTACTACGGTAGGTACGGGATTGGCGCTCCCGGGGTCCCGAGCCACACTCTCGATTGGGTTCCTCTAAGAGGTGAGAGGGCTTATGCCAAACGCCCAATCAGTTTTGGCCCACAAGCTGTTTGGCCAATTACAAGTTACCTCCCTGAACACAGTCTGGTGGATACCGCTACTCGGGACGGAGAAGGTGCGAGAGATCAAATTTGCTTACGTATTCTGTTTTACGTAAATTATTATATCTTGAAGATCTTATAGTTAGCCCCACGTTATGCGCCAATTTGAAGCTGTATTTGTGTATTTGTAGCCCCACGTTGGGCGCCAATTTGCGAGAGATAAAATTTGCTTACGTATTCTGTTTTACGTAAATTATTATATCTTGAAGATCTTATAGTTAGCCCCACGTTATGCGCCAATTTGAAGCTGTATTTGTGTATTTGTAGCCCCACGTTTGGGAGCCAATTTGCGAGAGCACAAATGTTGCAAATAAATGTTTGTTTACATAACTTTAACTACCCCACGTATGGGAGCCAATTTGTGATAGCAATTTGTATATATGTTTATAGCACCACGTTGTGGAAGCCAATTTACGAGAGCAAATATGTGTTTACTTCACGCGAAGCCATCTTGTGTGACGTCATTCGTTGGTCTGGTCCATAGTTCCCTCTGACGTAGCAATTTGTATCAGTTTTAAATGTCCACCGGCTAGCTATCATCTGATCTGGGTAGGCATGTTTTTCTTACAGGTTGTGAAGCGGAAAAGGAATCTTTTATCCAAAAATTACTAGTGAAGAAATGTGTTTTATAATGTTTTATTGTCGAACACGTGCACTAACACTTTCACAGATTTATCTAGATAATCGCCATACTGAAACTGTTTCTAATAACTTCTTATCACTTCTAACTCACGTACTTCAACTTTGTATATTTAACTTTAGAATATTTTATAAGATTTCTCGTACTTCTGCTGCGTGTAACTTATGACGAAATGAAGGACTGATTGGCGACATGTAGTGTACTGAGAATTCCGTTGAACTGGGGTTTGACGTGTAGTGTACTAAGAATCTTGTTGAACTGCGGAATCGACGTGGAGTGTACGGAGAATTTTGTATAACTGCGGGGCGACCGACTTCGATCCTGGCTATTTATAGGCCTGCCTCAAGATACACCTAAAGATTATAAATGAACTGCTATTGGCTAATAAAACGCGCCAACATTAGCGTCTATTTTACTATCCAATGAAAACCACTAATACATATTGATTTAGAAAATGTTCTAGAAGCTTTTTTTACCGAAAAGGCGCGAAACATTACGTAACTTCCTGGTTCCCGGTAACGATAAACAACTCATTCCCTTGCTGCAGTATTGTGTTATTGTTAACAGTTTCAGTAGAGCCGTATATTATTATTTACCAATAATAATTACAATTATTAAACCTCTGAAATCAATGTTACACAAAAATACATATTCATATTAAAATAATTATTTACATTTGAGTAATTTGTGATACAAATTACCGTATCATATGCCCCACTAGAAACATAATTATAAATATTTATAACTTGTTAGGAAATTTTATAATTTTGTTTTTAGTCTCCTAAATCTTGGAACACACGTTATCACTATCACTTGACACTTCACACGCATTTAACACACGACATATGTTTTATCTCGCCACTACTTACTGGCTCTGGTTTAATTAATTTAGATATTCATCTGACATCACAAATTTTTTATAGCAAATACTTTACCCTAAATTATTTAATCACTGTTTCAAAATTGTTTACTCTCTTACATTGTTGACAAAAATTTATACATTTAAGATTTTTGTAATTATTATACATATTTACCAAAATATTCACCCTCTACATATATTTACATCTCTTAAATCTAGACAATGTTTCACCTTTTCTGTTTGCTACATAAGTATTTGTTTCAATTATTTTTTATTATATTTACCAATTTTTTTGTTATTTTGTACTTTATTTTAACAATGTTCTTGGAATTGTATTTATGTATTTTTTTTTTATTTTAATATCATATTAAGTTTCAATCTTTGCACTCTTAATTTTCAAATATTGTTACAGTTACCACAAATTTAAATTTTTTTTTTAAAACATTTTTTTTTTATAATTTATTTCTCTTTTCAAATGACATATATATTTAGTTAACCCTCTTACGTTCCAATACATTTCTCTGCAAGTCATCTTTACCTATCCAGCATTTACTTTACATCACATTGCTATTTACCCTCCTGGATCAAATTGTGTGTGGCTAAACATTACTCGTAGCCGTATCCTAACCTTCAAATTGTCGTTCATGAATAACCTCTTGTATTCATATGAAATTTCGTTCCCTGATAATGTTTGAAAACAATCTACAGTTTCTTGAACTACATATCTTTTAACAACTGTCACTTTCAATTCTTCTACTATCTCTTTACTTTGAAAGTACTCTGACAAATCTGTACTAAACTGTACTGGACTGGAGTTTTCATTTTGAACATCTTGGTACAATTTATTTCCTTGCATTTCTGATTCTTTCTGTATTTCTGATATTTCCCCACTGAAATTAACTTGCGCCTTATTCACATCTACATTCATAACCTCATTTATCTCTCTTAGCTCACTTGAAATATTACTCACTTGACTTCCTAACTCTGTACATTCTACATTAACCTCACTTTCTTTGTTACCTATTTCCTTGCTCATGTCTAGCATTTTCTTTGAAATTTCTCCTGTCTCACTTGCTATTACTTCCTCATTTTCATCTCTCATTTCTGGCATACTACTATCTAGCTTCATAACTTTCTTTTCAATTTCTTTACTGCTTTGATCTACTTTTTGCTCTAATATCTCATTCTTCCTACCAATACTTTCTATTAATTCCCTACGATCTTTTTTTATAGCTTCTATCAATTCCCTATGATCTTTGTTTATAGCTTCTCTCAATTCCCTATGACTCTTCTGCATATCTTCCCTAATATTTCTCAAAATTTCCATCATTTCCATCATCATACCAGCATCAATAGTAATATTTCCTGCTATTCTATTCTTACTTTCTGCACTAACATTTCCTCCCTCCAATACTACATTGTTTGAGCTTTTTTTTGTAACCTGTATTGAATTACAGCTAACTGTTACACTATCCCCTTCCATCATTGTTTCTTCTATATTACTAGTAGCCATTGTTTTTGTTTTCTAAAAAAAAATTACAATCACCTGACCTTTGTGATGCTGTTGATGTAGCTTTGATGTCCAGCGTTCTGCCCCATTCTCCTAGGTTTGTATGTCGCTTCGATGAAACTGCGTAGTCTTGTTGTCCTGTAGTTTGAATTTCCCAGTTGCCTCGTAATCTCGGAATTACGATGTCCAATCATCCGTATAGTCTGTCGTTCCTGGAATCTGCGTCTTGTAGATCATTTTACTGCTGCTTTCGTTCCACGTCCTGATTATGCTGATCCTTTCCTGGTTACTTCGCCTTCCTTTCCTGGTCACTTCGCCCCACGTTGGTGGCGCCAATTTGCGAGAGATCAAATTTGCTTACGTATTCTGTTTTACGTAAATTATTATATCTTGAAGATCTTATAGTTAGCCCCACGTTATGCGCCAATTTGAAGCTGTATTTGTGTATTTGTAGCCCCACGTTGGGCGCCAATTTGCGAGAGATAAAATTTGCTTACGTATTCTGTTTTACGTAAATTATTATATCTTGAAGATCTTATAGTTAGCCCCACGTTATGCGCCAATTTGAAGCTGTATTTGTGTATTTGTAGCCCCACGTTTGGGAGCCAATTTGCGAGAGCACAAATGTTGCAAATAAATGTTTGTTTACATAACTTTAACTACCCAACGTATGGGAGCCAATTTGTGATAGCAATTTGTATATATGTTTATAGCACCACGTTGTGGAAGCCAATTTACGAGAGCAAATATGTGTTTACTTCACGCGAAGCCATCTTGTGTGACGTCATTCGTTGGTCTGGTCCATAGTTCCCTCTGACGTAGCAATTTGTATCAGTTTTAAATGTCCACCGGCTAGCTATCATCTGATCTGGGTAGGCATGTTTTTCTTACAGGTTGTGAAGCGGAAAAGGAATCTTTTATCCAAAAATTACTAGTGAAGAAATGTGTTTTATAATGTTTTATTGTCGAACACGTGCACTAACACTTTCACAGATTTATCTAGATAATCGCCATACTGAAACTGTTTCTAATAACTTCTTATCACTTCTAACTCACGTACTTCAACTTTGTATATTTAACTTTAGAATATTTTATAAGATTTCTCGTACTTCTGCTGCGTGTAACTTATGACGAAATGAAGGACTGATTGGCGACATGTAGTGTACTGAGAATTCCGTTGAACTGGGGTTTGACGTGTAGTGTACTAAGAATCTTGTTGAACTGCGGAATCGACGTGGAGTGTACGGAGAATTTTGTATAACTGCGGGGCGACCGACTTCGATCCTGGCTATTTATAGGCTTGCCTCAAGATACACCTAAAGATTATAAATGAACTGCTATTGGCTAATAAAACGCGCCAACATTAGCGTCTATTTTACTATCCAATGAAAACCTCTAATACATATTGATTTAGAAAATGTTCTAGAAGCTTTTTTTACCGAAAAGGCGCGAAACATTACGTAACTTCCTGGTTCCCGGTAACGATAAACAACTCATTCCCTTGCTGCAGTATTGTGTTATTGTTAACAGTTTCAGTAGAGCCGTATATTATTATTTACGAATAATAATTACAATTATTAAACCTCTGAAATCAATGTTACACAAAAATACATATTCATATTAAAATAATTATTTACATTTGAGTAATTTGTGATACAAATTACCGTATCAAAGGGGAGTCGCAAGGTGTGACTGGGTAATACGTAACTCCCAGCTCCTGAGTATCATGTAGGACTGTTTCATATCCGTTGATAAACATCAGTCCCGGGAGGGGCCATTACATGCTGTTACACTACTGATGGCGATTGGGTCGCTCTGTCTATAAATTGGGAGGTGAGACTCTAAGGTGAGCAAGGTCCAAGCCAGGACTCGCCTAAGCTGGAGCGTCGCCCAGGATGTGAGCATGCCACGGAGACATTTGTAATGGTGGAGGATATAGCCACCATGGATACAAAAAGACCCAACACAAACACTAAGGTTAATGGAACAGAAGTAGTCGAGTCTTGTGGTCCCCGCTACTTGAATATTAATAGAACAGAGGAAGGTAAGACATTTTATTCGGTGAAACTATTTGTTTGGATAGCATTGCTGGTCCAGTCAAATCATGCATTAGGTCTTGTAATAGAACACTCGTGCTTGAAGCACATTCAGATCCCAGGCAGCGAGAATACTGACAGCAAGTATGTTAGCCAGCTACCCTATACGTGTTGAGATGCACAGGACCTTGAACTCCTCGCGTGGCGTGGTAAACTCCCGTGTCTTGGAAGGTATGTCCAACGAGGAAATTCAAGATACTTGGAAGAACAAGGCGCGACATTCGTATATCGGGTTCAGCGGAAAGCAACAGGTGAACTAGTGCTTACTCGTACCCTGTTCCTTACCTTTGATCGGGTTGATCCCCCTTAAAGCATTAAGGCAAGGTATGAAGTCACGAAGTTAGGCCATGTATACCGAATCCGCTGAGATGCTATAAGTGTCAGCGCTTTGGACACACTAGAAAATCTCTTCGGATATCCTCTTCTGGGAAGGACTCGGGTTGGCGTTCGACATATTCGCTGATCTCCACTTACAATCGGTTCGAGATTCTCGAATCGAAGTTTTCAAATGGAAAGGGGTGCTCTTTCTTGGAGGAGATGAAGCAGGAGTATTCTGCCCGCACTGTCAGATCGACAGTGAAAAAGAGGCAGGACTTTTCGTCCGTTAAAGGTGCTACCCGACACCAACGAAAAAATGCAAATTTCTTCGACCACCGTCGTCCTCAATGTAGTGGACTCTTACGATTGAGAACTTATCTCGTTATGAATACTATGGCTATCCTACAATGGAACATACGTATTATTTGAACACATCGACCCTGGCTTGAAGTTTTACTCAACAAGAATAATCCTGTGGTCGTATGTTTGTATGAGACTAAGCTCCGTCCGCAAGATAGCTTTCAAATCAGGCGGTATACCTCAGTACGGTGTGATCTGCACCCGAAGAGGGTATTCCGGCGCACGGGGCACTATGATGCTCAACAAAGATGATATCTTCGTGAAATTTGTATCCATATAGTCTGACATCGAGTCAGTCGCTGTAAGGATTAAACTGCCATCCATCTGATTTACCATTTGTAACATTTATCTGGCTCCATCTAATGACCTCTCGCTCACTGATTTAGAAGATCTAGTTTCCCAGTTACCAACACCTTTTCTGTTGGTGGGAGACGTCAATACCCATCACCCTCTTTGGGGTTCGCCTCGGGCTTGTGCGAGGAGTAAACTAAGTGCCGATTTTTTGAACAATTGTAACTTAGCTCTTCCGAACACTGGAAAGCCTACATTTATTTCAGGCTCCTTTAATACTTTTTGACACCTTGATATAGCAGTTTGTTCATTACACTTAGTAGTTTCTTTACAATGGAATGTCATCTCTGATTTACTCTCTGGTAACCACTTTCCGTGTCTTATTAGTCTCTTAACACCATGTATAGGTTCCATACGCTTAACTAGATGGAGCTCAGATCATGCCAGCTGGAAACTTTACTTCCATTTGGCTGTGTTTAATTACAATGAGCACGGCTCTGCGAATGTTTTAGTTGAACATCTCACAGAGACGATTCTTTCTGTTGCTGATAAATCTTTTTCTAGATTGACTGCCTACCCTCTTGGTGGACGGATGAATGCCGTAATGCCATCCGTACTCGCAGGCGTGTTCTTAGGGTTTTCCAGCTAGCCCCACATTAGATAACCCGATCGAATACAAGAAAATGCGTGCGAAATCTAGACAAGTTATTAAGGATAGCAAAAAGGACTTCATGGAGCAAGTTTGTAGTTTCATTTAATCGACATTTACCTTGTTCGTATGGGATAAGTTGGGCGTGTTCCCGGAAAATCCACCCGCATGCCAATCGCTGGCCTTAAAAACGATGCAGGAGCTGTTGTTGATACATTTGACGTGGCTAACACATTTGGCAGCGCTTTCGCTTACGTGTCTAGCTCAGATTTTCGTCAGAGTTCCTTCCTGTTAAGACCCAGGTGTTATCTCAAAGTTTCTGGCTTCATTGTGGAAACCTTGAAGTCTACAATCGCCTTTTCACCATGGCGGAGCTAGAACACGATCTTTTATCTTCGCGACTATCAGCAGCAGGACCAGATGGTATCCACGTACAAATGTTGCAATAACTCTCTGATGAAGGTGAGGCTTTCCTGCTCGAGACATATAATCCTGTTTGGAAGGACCGTCATCTTCCGTCCAGCTACCGTTCTATTTCCCTCGCCACGTTAGTAAGGCGATGGAACGCATGATCAATGGACGGTTGGTATGGCGGATGAAAATTCACAATCTGCTGACCATCACCGAGTGCTGTTTTCGATGACGCCGTTCAACAATAGATCACCTTTTGTCATTATCGACGCAGATCATGAACGGATCTATGAACAATTGCCAAATCGTTGCGATGTTTTTTGAGCTTGAGAAGGCTTATGATACGATTTGGCGATCACGGTTACTACGTTCCCTACACACCTGGAACATACGCGGACGTTTACTGCTGTTCATTCAAGAGTTTATGAAGGACCTCGTTTTCCTAGTAAGGATCGACTCGGTTTAATTTATCCTTTTTGTTCAGGAGAACGCAGTGCTTCAGGGATCGGTACTAATCGTCACACTGTTTGCTATAGCAATTATATCTCGAAGTATGTTCCGCCAGGGGTATCGTCATTTTATCGATTGACGACTTTGCCGTCTATTGTACTACTCAACGTATGCCATTTTGGAAACGCCATATGCAGCAGACAGTCTCCTAGAATGGAGTTATAAAACCGGTTTTCGTTTCTCATCTGAGAAGCCAATCTGTGTGAACTTCTGGCGCCGTAGGAGACAATTGTCACCTTCGCTCCGCGGTTCAGATTTACTTCCTTTCGCAGATTTTACGAGCTTCTTGTGGTTGACTTTTGATAGGAAGCTTATGTGGTCATCGCATATAACTCAGTTGAAAGCGCGATGTTACCGTTCTCTGTATATATTGCCAGTATTAAATGGCAAATCTTGGGGAGCGGATTGGATAATTTTGCTGCGACTATATCGCGCACTGATCCGATCCACGTTAACTATGGATGTATCGTTTATTCTTCAGCACGACCATCTATGCTGGTAATATTAGACACAATATGTAATTGGAGCATTCGTGTGCCATTGGTGCTTTTCCAACTAGCCCAGTTATGAGTGTTTACGCCGAATCGGCAGAACCTCCTCTGGGATATCGTCTTAGGAAATTATGGCTGTGAGCTTAAGTTATTCCTATATATCCAACATTCGCTTCGTTTTTTAACATCGTGCTGGACGAACGTTATAGGAACAGCTCCATTAGTCCAAGGCCTGCAAGTATTAGTTTCTGGGAGTTTCTCAACAAGCATGACATTGAAATGCCAAGATGTTTCCTAAACGGAGGGGGGTGTACACACCTTGGTTACGTTGGAGATTTCACGGAATTACGGCGTACCGGAAGACTACGATGCCTACGTTTAGTATCCACACTTTTTTTTTCTTTTTTAGAATTCCTGTCAGGTTACAGTGACCAAGTTTTGATATCTACCGATGGATCTAAGTGTTCCAACGGCGTTGGATGTGCTTATGTTCATGGAACCAAATTCCATACATTTGGTTTTCATCATAGCACTTACATTTATAGTGCAGATCTGTATACCATATACCGAGCGATTTGGTATGTTCGTCGTCGAAAATTGGAAGACTGGCTCATTTTGAGTGATTCCCTTGGTGCAGTTCAGAGCCTTCGTGAGCTGTACTACTACTCCACGGAAATAAGCTGAGAGTAATGAAGGATATTCCGATAAACTGGATAACTTCCTCCCGTGTATCTCTACACAAAGAGGTGACTTTAGTTCGGTTGCGCATTGGCCACTGCAATTTTACAGACGGTTATTTTTTTAAAGGTGACCCTGCTCCTATTTGTTCGCTGTGTAGCGAAAATCTTCCGGTTCGTCATGTGTTGCTGGAGTGTGCTCCTCTAGCACATCTTCGGGAGTTTCTGCAACTACTGGCCAGTCTTGCACAGGTCTTGACTGACATTAATCAAGCGGCTGATAGAGTTTTTAAGTTTGTGTGAAAGGTAAATTTCCAAATCCGGATTTAGTCATATTGATACCAGGTGTTTCGTATTTCTGGGGTTTATTCATATTTATTTCTGACTTTTACTATGAGTTTTTGTACTGATCTTTATCTCTTGCCTTTGCATTGATCTATTTTATATGGACGCCAATGCCCTAGTAGTTGAGCGCCTTTAAACACAAGTGATCATAGTTTTCATTCACTTTAACCAATCAATAAGATTGGAGGAATATAACCCCCTACCATCTAAAACTATGAGTGAGGCACTTTCGCATGCCAGTAATTCAGCATTTGCAAATATACTGTGACGATATGGCCCAACGTTATCGGGAGGTCGGAGTAAACAATGATAACTGCCGCTCGCTAGCGTAAACACGGGGTGCGCTACCGGCAGATGACTAGAACGTTCTTGAAGCTTCCTCTCCTCCATAAATTGTGTCGAAATAGTTCTAGAACGTTCGAGAACCCTTGGAAAGATCCCAGACTGTATAGGCGAGCGTTCTCGCGAGAGCAGCCAGTTATTGAGTCAGCGAGTGCGTCTCTGGTGCGACATCAAGAGCAATTCTCCTAGCGAGTTGGTGACGTGTAGGGAGTGCTACTGCGGAGCGACGGATTCTGGGGATCCTGTGTTCGACTCCCGAGCCAAGTGAACTGTCAGGCGTGAAAAATGTTTAAATTGGGTTATAATAGCACATAGTGAATTTTGAACGTTAAAATGCGGAGTGGAATTGTCCCAAGGACAATAATTTCATTTAGGTACATAATTTTAACTCAAAGTAAACTTATACAAGCGTTTAAAATAAATGCCACTAATAGTGCGATGCAATAGTGAGTATCAATTAAAAAATTCTGTTTTGTATTGTTCAAGTTCTGATACTCTACAAAATGCATTAATGATGCCTGAGCTTTATTTCAAGTCATTCGGCTAGTATAGGAACCTGTTAAAAAAAACATTCCTGCAGCATTGCACTATTTAGCAATGAAGTTTTATTATTTGCAAATAATTTGTATTAAATTTTGTAGACTATTTATTATAATTTTAATTAAAGAGCAACAAGCAAAAATCTGAGTAAATCAAGTGAATAACATGTTTGGATTTTACGTATATGCATTTATTCATTCATACTCATCCGGAAACAAAGTTAAATTGCTAATATGCTTCAGCACGCCAGTCCAATTTCGAAAGTTCTAATTGCATTTCTGCGAACATAACCTAACGCAGCTCATCAAGATACACATTAAGAATAAACCGAACAAGTTATAACTGTGTAATGTGCATATTTAACTTCATTGATTACTTAACAATTACAACTTTACGGCCAAGATTCTGTTTCCGGACCACAAATACAGTGTGTTTACGTCTGTGCTGCGAACCATTTTAACGCAGCGCAGAACCGAAAACACTCTAGTGTGCGAATATCGAAATAAACGGTTTTTATTGCTAGACTACAGTTCAACGTGTTTATTCGAATGCCAAACCGAATGGAAGCCACAGGGGTGATGGTGGTATTGGCAAAGTGGAAACCGAGGGCACTAACTCCCCACATGGACACGGTGTGTCACTAGTTGTACTTTTGCGGGAAAGGCGAATTTTCTGATTGGCTGTTTCAAGTTTCGTCGTTCTTAACGAACTAAATGGCAGGCACGAAGAAAGGGACCATCTTGGATTTTTATAGCTGGAAGTTTTCGTCCGAAGTTTTTTCACCAGGAACAAAGCCGAGACGGTAATCATACATTTACGCTATTTCTGATTGAATGTATATTTGTTGTAATATCGGTATTTTCTATTAACTTCAGTGATATTCGTAGAATGAGGTAGAAAACTGATAGGTTACTGTGTGTTGCAATATTTTTATATAACGAATTAATTTTCAGATACATTGAGCCGTCCAGACAGAGGGGATACGCCTACGATTTACATTTCTTCCAGTGTTGTGGTTCGAGTCCCGAATGGTGACATAGAATCTGAAGGTATGTTATTAAGTTTCCAGCATGAGAGTGCTGGATGAAAGGTTAAGTTTTTAAGAGCTTCTTAGTGTTGCTGAATTTTATATTGTCCTGATTTATTTTTCAGATATTGTGAGCCATCCAGACAGTGGAATATACGATTAATTTTCTTGTTTGCACTTCATAATTGATGGGTGGAGATCACAGCCAAAAGTAGGTAAGGTAAAATCAACCTTTAATGCAAATTAATTAGCATGTTACTGTGCTAATATTCAAACACATAGATGCAGATCATGCGAGTGATACTCTTGTATAATTAAAAAATGTAGGATTATTGGTGGACTGACACACTAACTGTCAAGGATAGCATGCCAATGATACTATAATTCTTTTAAGACAGTGCCAAAATGAAATTTTCTAATACAGAAGGAAGAAACATATTTGATATCATTCACATATATTTCAGTAATTCACCATCTTTTGAGCATTTTTATCTAACTGCCACTATGTCCTTTTTTGAACTGGGCATGGTGTATGAAAATAGAAATTCTGGTAGCTTTTTTGACAATTAATGTCCTTGTAATCTGTTATTACAGATGCTCAAAAGCATTTGTTTCCAAGAATAACTGAAGTGTTTGTTTTGAGTGAAATTAGCAGCTTCAGTATGTGTTCTGAGGCTTTGAAATTCCAAAGTGGTTTCAATCTTTCGTGTCTGTTTTCTACCATTTAAACTTTGTAGCAATTTTGATGATACAAAATCCTTCCCTTAAAGATACATTGTGCAGTAGTAATTAAGTTGCCGGATATTATAAGAAATGTATAGGCATTTAAATGATCGTGTTGTTTTTGTGCAAAAATCAAAGGTTTTGAAGTAATGGGCATTTAATATGTTTTAAATGTATTGAAGCCTTTTAAGTTAACACATGATAAACATGAAGTTGATCACGATATATGATGAATCATTTGTAGAATACTTATGAAAATAGCTTACTGTGAGTAGAGAAAGTCTTAGATGGCAGAGCAGTGGTATGGCAAGTTAAAGATTGCTGGTTTGAATCCCAGGCATGGCATTGAATTTTTCAGTGAAGGTTCCATGAATCTTTTCAATGAATTGGATCTTCTGAATGATCCTTTGATCTGTTATTTATAGTGAACATTTTAACACACTGAGTATTTTAAATGCTTTTCATATACAGCACATTGCATCCAAGTTACTATGGGAGGTTAGGTTTTTTTTTATATAAGCTTAGGTTTCTGAATTTATGGAAGGTTAGCATTAGGTTTGTTTATTTATATATAAGCTTAGTTTTCTGAATTCACAGAAGGTTAGTAATTTTTTTTAATGAAAAGTGTTTAAAATTTCACTATAAATAACAGTTCGAAGGATCCTTCAAAAGATCTGATTCATTGAACCTTCAATGAAAAGATCAATGGATCCTTTGCATATACTGAATTTTATTTTGTTCAAGTAACACAAAGTGGTGGTGGTTTTACAAAAAAAAGTGTTATTTCCTTCCCATTTAGCACTTTATCAACCAAACTTTTTGCCACTTCTTAACGGTTTTCCAGTTTTGTGTTAAAACAGCTTATTCACACTACGCACTTCTTCCTTTGTCATGGCAACTCAAACACTAACTGATAAAATCGAAGATTTGACTTGAGCTGAGCATATGAGTGCTAGCGTATTGTGAATGACTGTTTGCTTATCTTATTTCCTGTGTTATGCAAAGAGTTTATTTGGTACTCAGATAGCACCGCTGCGAATTCATTGCTGCATTTCTCATATAGGCAAGAGAATAGCAGTCATCCATACAGTTGGTAATTAACAAAAAGATACTTTTTGATTGTTAATGCAATAGCAGGTAGAATTAAGAAAATCATATTTTGTCATCTCTTAACAGTTATTATATATCCATTACCTTTAACAATGAGTTCTTACGATAACCGCAATAAAATATGTAGTTCTATACCATTCCTACTCCAATATTTCATGATACAACACGTTTAAGGAACTATTTACATTGGCGTAAGCGTAGTGCTTAGTTTCAAGACAAGAGGAAGCATATGCTTTGTTTACATCAGAGAGAACTCTGGTTTACAGTGGATAGTGTGTAATATAATCTCAAGGTGTTTGTAACCACAAATTTTTCCTTAATGTAAGCAATTTCTCTTTTCAGAAACCTACTTTTAAGGGTAGTTTAAACATGTGTGTTCTATTTAATTCTAGGATATACACAATGGAAAGTTGGAGTTAAGTTGTGGCTATTTGTGTCCAGTGATGGTGCTTCAAGTCAGAGCACAGAGAGTGACAATGACATTAATAGTGTTAAATGGTGTGGTGAAACTTGCTAATGACATTTATTGCACTGCTAATAGCAATTTAGTGAATGACAAACAATAGCTACACTATTGCATATAATGTGTGCAGAAGTTTCTTTGTAGGAAATGGAATTAAGTTATTCATGTCAAATTGTATTGCGCTATCTAGAGTAGAATAAAATAACAAGTGTCAAATCTGTGTTATTCTTCCAATTTTCCTGTCAAATTCCACATCCTACTGTTGGAAGTTCAAACAAACCATGCAGGCAGTTTAAGTGCAAAAGATTTTACTATGAAGCATGCAGAAGAAATTATTGCAAGGTGCTGAATCTCATTCACTCTCAAACATTTAAATGTGACCATTATGTATTATGACATAGAAACCTTCAGCAACCACTATTAACCCCAATAATATTATATAAAAAGCAATGTATGTGCCGACTATTGGATAATTTAATAAGTTACACAGGAATAAACAGTTGTGTTTTTCATACTAGCCTAGCTGTGAGTGTTCAACTGATCATAATTGTGTTCTAATATTGTATTGCTACAGATGACAGTGACAAGTTATTTTATGTGAGCTTTAATAGACTCCTTTAAAAAGAAATATGAATAACTCCAAGTGCAATCACGATTATTGAAGCTCACGTAATTAACTTTGTACGTCGTCAGTAGCGATACAATATTGGAACATATGATCAGCTGAGCAGACAGCTAGGCAGGTATGAAAAATACAGCTGTAGTAGCTACGAGTGACGTCATCATCCGAGAGCACGATTTTTCATAGTTTACTTCCATCCCTGATCACTACTCACGCTGCGATCGCCCTCGTGTTTCCAACGTTTAACACGAGAGTTGCACTTCTAATAGTTTGCTGTTCTGTGATGGAAGCTAATTTCCAACACTCGGTTCTGAACACGTTCGGAACTAATATCAACACATTCTTATTCATATGCGCCAGTCGAGTACGTTATTCAGGACTAATTTGGAATTTTGTATGGTTGGAACGCTACTTGAACCGTTCTGTCACGGCCTTCTTCATTCCATAATACCAATTACATATTTAAATTTATTCTCCAAGATAAGGCCGTGTCTCCTTAATATAGAGAGTATAGAATTTTACATATATAGATATAGTCTGGCAGGTTTCTTCAAAGCGATTAGAATCGATTCTGAATTAACTGAGTATGGGCAGACAATTTGCGCGTGTACAGAAATTTCAGTTCCTACCACAGATGGCACAGAACACCAAAGTATTAGAAGTGCAACTCTCGTGTTAAGCGTTGGAAACACGAGGGCGATCGCAGCGTGAGTAGTGATCTGGGATGGAACTAAACTATGAAAAATCGTGCTCTCGGATGATGACGTCACTCGTAGCGACTACAGCTGTATTTTTCATACCTGCCTAGCTGTCTACTCAGCTAATCATATGTTCCAATACTGTATCGCTGCTGACGACGTACAAAGTTAATTACGTGAGCTTCAATAATCGTGATTGCACTTTGAGTTATTCATATTTCTTTTTAAAGGAGTCGATTAAAGCTCACATAAAATAACTTGTCGCTGTCATCTGCAGCAATACAATATTAGAACACAATTATGATCAGTTGAACACCTCACAGCTAGGCTAGTATGAAAAACACAACTGTTTATTTCTGTGTAGCTTATTTAAATTATCCAATAGTCGGCACATACATTGCTTTTTATATAATATTATTGGGGTTAATAGTGGTTGCTGAATGTTTCTATGTCATAATACATAATGGTCACATTTAAATTTTTGAGAGTGAATGAGATCAAGCCCCTTGCAAAAATTTCTTCTGCATGCTTCATAGCAAAATCTTTTGCACTTAAACTGCCTCCATGGTTTGTTTGAACTTCCAAACAACAGTAGGATGTGGAATTTGACAGGAAAATTGGAAGAATAACACTTGTTTGACACTTGTTATTTCATTCTACTCTAGATAGCGCAATACAATTTGACATGAATAACTTAATTCCATTTCCTACAAAGAAACTTCTGCACACATTATATGCAATAGTGTAGCTATTGTTTGTCATTCACTAAATTGCTATTAGCAGTGCAATAAATGTCATTAGCAAGTTTCACCACACCATTTAACACTATTAATGTCATTGTCACTCTCTGTGCTCTGACTTGAAGCACCATCACTGGACACAAATAGCCACAACTTAACTCCAACTTTCCATTGTGTATATCCTAGAATTAAATAGAACACACATGTTTAAACTACCCTTAAAAGTAGGTTTCTGAAAAGAGAAATTGCTTACATTAAGGAAAAATTTGTGGTTAGAGACACCTTGTGATTATATTACACACTATCCACTGTAAACCAGAGTTCTCTGATGTAAACAAAGCATATGCTTCCTCTTGTCATGAAACTAAGCACTACGCTTACGCCAATGTAAATAGTTCCTTAAACGTGTTGTATCATGAAATATTGGAGTAGGAATGGTATAGAACTACATATTTTATTGCGGTTATCGTAAGAACTCATTGTTAAAGGTAATGGATATATAATAACTGTTAAGAGATGACAAAATATGATTTTCTTAATTCTACCTGCTATTGCATTAACAATCAAAAAGTATCTTTTTGTTAATTACCAACTGTATGGATGACTGCTATTCTCTTGCCTATATGAGAAATGCAGCAATGAATTCGCAGCGGTGCTATCTGAGTACCAAATAAACTCTTTGCATAACACAGGAAATAAGATAAGCAAACAGTCATTCACAATACGCTAGCACTCATATGCTCAGCTCAAGTCAAATCTTCGATTTTATCAGTTAGTGTTTGAGTTGCCATGACAAAGGAAGAAGTGCGTAGTGTGAATAAGCTGTTTTAACACAAAACTGGAAAACCGTTAAGAAGTGGCAAAAAGTTTGGTTGATAAAGTGCTAAATGGGAAGGAAATAACACTTTTTTTGTAAAACCACCACCACTTTGTGTTACTTGAACAAAATAAAATTCAGTATATGCAAAGGATCCATTGATCTTTTCATTGAAGGTTCAATGAATCAGATCTTTTGAAGGATCCTTCGAACTGTTATTTATAGTGAAATTTTAAACACTTTTCATTAAAAAAAATTACTAACCTTCTGTGAATTCAGAAAACTAAGCTTATATATAAATAAACAAACCTAATGCTAACCTTCCATAAATTCAGAAACCTAAGCTTATATAAAAAAAACCTAACCTCCCATAGTAACTTGGATGCAATGTGCTGTATATGAAAAGCATTTAAAATACTCAGTGTGTTAAAATGTTCACTATAAATAACAGATCAAAGGATCATTCAGAAGATCCAATTCATTGAAAAGATTCATGGAACCTTCACTGAAAAATTCAATGCCATGCCTGGGATTCAAACCAGCAATCTTTAACTTGCCATACCACTGCTCTGCCATCTAAGACTTTCTCTACTCACAGTAAGTTATTTTCATAAGTATTCTACAAATGATTCATTATATATCGTGATCAACTTCATATTTATCATACGTGTTAACTTAAAAGGCTTCAATACATTTAAAACATATTAAATGCCCATTACTTCAAAACCTTTGATTTTTGCACAAAAACAACACGATCATTTAAATGCCTATACATTTCTTATAATATCCTGCAACTTAATTACTACTGCACAATGTATCTTTAAGGGAAGGATTTTGTATCATCAAAATTGCTACAAAGTTTAAATGGTAGAAAACAGACACGAAAGATTGAAACCACTTTGGAATTTCAAAGCCTCAGAACACATACTGAAGCTGCTAATTTCACTCAAAACAAACAGTTCAGTTATTCTTGGAAACAAATGCTTTTGAGCTTCTGTAATAACAGATTACAAGGACATTAATTGTCAAAAAAGCTACCAGAATTTCTATTTTCATACACCATGCCCAGTTCAAAAAAGGACATAGTGGCAGTTAGATAAAAATGCCCAAAAGAGGGTGAATTACTGAAATATATGTGAATGATATCAAATATGTTTCTTCCTTCTGTATTAGAAAATTTCATTTTGGCACTGTCTTAAAAGAATTATAGTATCATTGGCATGCTATCCTTGACAATTAGTGTGTCAGTCCACCAATAATCCTACATTTTTTAATTATACAGGAGTATCACTCGCATGATCTGCATCTATGTGTTTGAATATTAGCACAGTAACATGCTAATTAATTTGCATTAAAGGTTGATTTTACCTTACCTACTTTTTGCTGTGATCTCCACCCATCAATTATGAAGTGCAAACACGAAAATTAATCGTATATTCCACTGTTTGGATGACTCACAATATCTGAAAAGTAAATCAGGACAATATAAAATTCAGCAACACTAAGAAGCTCTTAAAAACTTAACCTTTCATCCAGCACTCTCATGCTGGAAACTTAATAACATACCTTCAGCTTCTATGTCACCATTCGGGACTCCAACCACAACACTGGAAGGAATGTAAATCGTAGGCGTATGCCCTCTGTCTGGACGGCTCAATGTATCTGAAAATTAATTCGTTATATAAACATGTTGCAACACATAATAACCTATCAAAGTTTTCTACCTCATTCTACGAATATCACTGAAGTTAATAGAAAATACCAATATTACAACAAATATACATTCAATCAGAAATAGCGTAAATGTATGATTACCGTCTCGGCTTTGTTCCTGGTGAAAAAACTTCGGACGAAAACTTCCAGCTATAAAAATCCAAGATGGTCCCTGCCATTTAGTTCGTTACGAACTTCGAAACTTGAAACAGCCAATCAGAAAATTCGCCTTTCCCGAAAAAGTACAACTAGTGACACACCGTGTTCATGTGGGGAGTTAGTGCCCTTGGTTTCCACTTCTCCAATACTACCATCACCCCTATGACGAACACCACGCTTCCAAAGCGAATGTCATTCTGATATTTTGGTGTTGTGGTGTTCGTACACCTTCGGGAGAGCTTTCTGCAAGCGCTTGTTGTCCTTATCGCCTCAGTTTGACCACCTTTAACATTGCTTCGTTACATTCCATTAGCCACAAAGATGTCATTCTGATTACACACGGCGACTAAGATTAAATCCAGAGTCCTGGTGTAAAATGGTGGCTGTAAGGTATTTGAAGTGTGTCACTCTGACTTCCAATCCCAATATTCTGCAGCAAATTGCCTAGAAAGACAGTTTGATACGAGTAATTTGTTTATTGGACGTCCTCGTTAGATTTTCAGTTGAATGTTTGCTATACCTGCATTTAATACAGCGATACGGAACTATAGTGACTCCACAGGTAATTGCAGTTGCAGGAAATTTTGAATTTCTTCATATAATGAGTGTTAATTCAAAAGAATATTGCTACTCCAGCTTATATATTGTTTTAAGCAGGTACTAAAACATTAATCGATGAGAATTATAATTTATAGGTATGAAAGACTATTATGTGTACCAGGAGTGGTTTCTTAATATGTCGTCCTCCTTGGACTAGTGGTACCGTGCTAGCCTCTAGTTCCCGAAGTCGCGCGTCAAACCCGGCGGACGACTATGGATTTTTCGGGCGTAAAAATCCTTAGCATGGCTACCTTCGGAAGGAGAGTAAAGCCGGTGGTCCCGTGTCGTAGATTTACGGCACATAAAAGATCCTCAAGCCTGATAAGAGACCTCTGGGCAAAATTACCCGTCTTTCACGTCCAGTATAGAATTGGGCGCTAAGTAGTTAAAGAGCGTCCATATATAAAACTGGATTTAATGTTTTTTTTTCTTAATGTGGCAAAAGGTTTGTGCTACAACCATATCTTGACTTTCCCTTTAATGTAAATAACTATGCTATTTATATGTACATTTCAGTTTCATTCAGACTTGATTTTGGCTTAAATTCCCTATTTGCAGCAGTATTTAAAATGTGTTAAAAAAGTAATTCTAAAGCGATAAGAGACACCTTAGAAGTAAATGTAGTGTCCTCGAGACCTGGTGTCTGCCTGCCCACCCCTTTTAGGTGTCTTACTTTTATAGCGGAATTACACTGTAATGACTACAAACATTGTCAAATTGTTGCTACTGCACAGGCATGGTGGGAACTGCCAATGTAAATGAGAGGTAAAATCCGTGGATTGGCAATATTTTATTTAAAAAACCTAACCTAAGACGAACCTGCAGTGAATTCAGAAAACTAAGCTTATATCATCATAAACATGGAAAAATACTAGCATAGTTTGGCATAAACCATTGGTTGTTAATTAACCTAAGCTTATATAAAAAAAAACTAATCTAACGCTCACTTTCCGTGAATTCAGAAACTTAAGGTTATATCATAAATATTGGAGCATTGTTAGCTTGTTTTCGTATAACCACTGGTTGGTAATTAATCTAAGGTCATAAACATGCAGCATTGTTGCTTTGGTATAACCACTGGTTGGTAATTAAACTTCATTCTCTAGCCCTATAGATGTCATTCTCTAGCTCTAATGAAATGCTGGCAACATATGAATAACTAATGCTGCCAAAGCCCGTAAGATACCCAGCCTCAAAGCGTAGCTGAGGGATGTCTTTTAGATGGAGAGGAGTGTTGCGAAGCGATGACAGGGCATAGCCGAGGGATCTGCGCGTCTAAAACTCGAATGATTCACGTTTGCAGAAATTCCTTACTTTGCAGATTTCACTTCTTATTTATGTTGGCACTTCCCATTCAGCATCTGTTTTAGTGGGAAGATGGCCACATTAGTTGTGTTTATATCGTAATTTTTCTATAAAAGTAAAACACCTAAAAAGGGGCAGGCAGGTGGGCACCAGGTATTGGCGAGATCACATCTACTTATTTCCTCACTCTTAAGGTAATTTATTCCATTTCTTCTTGCTTTTTCTAGCGTTTTCATGGGGACGTCAGAAGAGCAAAATAGCCACATTATTTTAGAATTTTTAAAATTCAGCTTCATCATGATTTTTGTAGATTTCAAGCATTATGTTAAATAAAATTTACCTGAGTATTTTATTGTGTATAAAACAAGGTTTTAATTTGTTAAGAGGATAACGTTTCACTGTAGCAGAGCAGTTTAGCATACAGCAAACACTGGCATACCTATTTTCCCTGAATTCCAGTGCAAAAGATTCCAATTGGAGCCCTAACTGTGACTGCCAAATGCGAATTCAGGAGTTTTATATCTAATTTATATAGGCATTAAATTATAAATTAGATTTAATCATATTAGGTACATACTTTATACTTGGTTTTACAAATTTGAAGAGCAATGGTAACAAATTATCAGATATGAATTGTTTGATTTAGTAGTCTTATATTTGTCTAAAATGTTAGGCACTGTATTATTGTTACAATATGATTAAGATCAGAACAGGTGTTATTTTGGACTTAGATCTTAATAACTCAAATAGCAAAATGCAGACCTTGTTACTGGTTCACTTAACTGATTAGTTCATCCTTTGGCCATTAGTTGGTGGTTTTTTGGCTATGCAGCTGATCCTCAAGAGTCGCAAAGGTTTGAGGGGAAAAGACAGTGAAATCAAACTGAGTAAGAGGCGAGTGCAGGCCATGAGGCTGTAGTAAGCTGCAGTGAGTCGACAGGTTCTTGTGGTTTTGAGATTTACCCAAGGTTAGGTTTGGTTAATGTGTATAGGAAATGGTTTTGAATAAAAGGATATGATATCAGAAATTGCGCTGTAAATGAGGTGAGGACAACATTTAGCTGCTTGTTTTTATTTTTAGCTGAATGATGATCCAAACAGTTGAATTCTCAATGAGTGTTAAAAAAAGAAGTGGAAACATTGCTATTTTTGCAGATTACACTAATACAGTTAGTTGACAGTTCCCTCTCTACATGTGCAGTATTAACAAAATGGAGTACTATTCGATATAAACTCCATTCTTAATATTGTAACACATTTAAAGAGGAGAATAGCTGTTTCACTCGCTTTTCAGAACAAAAATTCTAGTTTTGTAGATGTTGACACTTTGAACAGTTGAAGAATTATAATCTTCAGTTATTGATTCGTCATCCTTCCACATCATTGTCAACGTAATTGCCTTTGTGTTCATACAGCTGTCATTCTTAGTGTAAAGTTAATCTTGATAACACTAACTGTCTCTTGTTCTTCTACAGGCCTTAAAATGGATAGCAAAACAAAAGTTAAAGAAGAAGTCGGTCTTCTACAAGAAGAGATAACAAAGGAGAAATGCTTTTCATCCTACAATCCTGAAAGAATATTTGAGAACAATGCTACCACAGATCAATATGACTTTAAAATGGACCATAAAATAAATATCAAAGAAGAAATTGACATTTTGGAATCAGGTTTACCAAGTGAGAGTGTGTGTTTTTCCACAGGTTATGGAGATAAATTTAAGAATGACACTGTCATGTATAATGATTTTGAATTGGATAATAATGCAGAATCAAAGGTGTGCGCTTTTGTTTCTGATACAAGTTTTCAGAAAGAGGAGAAGTGTTTTTCTTCAGATCTTGTAAAGAAGATAAAGAAAGAGTTTAGCACATATGGTGAAGTGAGTGTTAAAAGAATGCCAATAGAAACAGAATGTCAATCAGAACCATCAGATTCAAACATTTCACTGCAGAATGAAAACAGGGTAAGTTGAGCAGAATAAGTTATAGTCAACACTTCAAGATGTTCATTATACAGAGTGATAGTTAATTCCTGTCTCCAAAGGTCAGTGTATGGTAGAATATGTAATTCAATACTTGGATTCATAGCAGGTAATAATAAGCACTACTACCACTACCATTACCACAACTGCTATATTTATGTGGCAGAAGATGCCTACTTTTATTGAAAATTGTTCTGTTTTAAAAAAACTGCAACCCTCAAATTTTAACCGTGGAATCCAGTGGTGAAAGATAAATACTTTTACCACCAAGACGTTAAAAAAAAATAAAAAAAAAATTCAGAAATGCACTTTGTTAAATAGAGGTGGATAGAGAGAAGAATGCAAGGGGATAGAGAGAGACAGTATGTGTAAGAAGATTTTGATGAAAACCCAGAATGAGCAATTATGCAGGAAGTGTTCACCAAGGCACTCATACTACTACACTTTTCTTTCTTTTTTAATTTATTTCCTCATGGATATACATTAAGAATGATTCAAATCAGCAATATGATGCAAGACAAACTTTAATCCAACAACATAGATATAGAACATGTAGTGCAAGACTATTATAACTGGCTTATAGAATATTGTGACTTTGTCCAGTTTTCAATTGCCACTCAGTTCTCACTGTCTCTGTTCTACATTCTTACCTAGTTCAACTTCACTAAGAGACTATGACATAGCCTCTTCACACCAGACTGTTCTCTTCACTTGGGAGTTGAACACAAGACCTCCACAACCCGCAGTTCTGCAGTAGCACTCACTGCATGTCACCAACTGATAAAGAATAGCACGGGAAACACCCATCAACTCACTTGCTCACTTACTGACCCAAGCAACTCGATTAATACTACAACTCGAACTGACTGCTCTCATAAGAACTTTGCTTATATAGCCACTGGAATCTTCCACAGAACATTCTAGAACTATTTTGACATGCTCTAGAGGAGGGGGAAGAAACTTAAAAAAGGTTCTGTTTATCTGCCTATCGCGAGCCAGGAATTTGCGCAAGCGAGTGCTACTTATCATTGTTTAGTCTGACCGTTGGTGCCAACCTCCCAATAACCTGCCATAGCCAATGTGTTACAATATAGATCATGCAAGTACTTTAATGCATATATATTTTAGTAGATACACATCTTAAGGAGATATAATTTTATAAACCTACATTTAGGAAGTGTCACCATCATGCATTCAAAGAACTCCTGCACAAAATAATGCCACTTGATACATAGATATTTTATTAAAAGTAGGCAAGAATTTCTGCTTGGTGTCAGATCAGTCTAAGAGAGTTGGTAAGATATTGAATATTTTGATATCCAGGTCCTTTATGATAGTAAGTTGTGTTTGTTGTTGGTCTTAATATCCTTTTTATCTGGTATTTTGTTGAAAGCACTCAAGAGACCTAAGTACATAGCTTTCGAGTTTAGTAGATGATAAACCGGTAGTAGACAAGGAGAAGAAACATATTTATGAGCCAACCATCAACTATTATGAAATCAATTTAATCTGGAGGAGAGAGAAGTAATGTGTTTAATGGTAGGGATCATTCCTCACTTTTTGGCTTTAAATTTCAAGTATATCATTCAGGACCATTTTGACAACTTGCACTTAAGGCTAGCGAAACTTATTAAGGCATACCTATACTCTTAAATTTTAAAACTAACTGTTCTTATGTGTATTTTCTGTATCTTATATTAATTTATTATGTATATTGTAGCGGACCAGGAAGAGCTTTGAGAATTGCACATATTTCGTATACCAGGAAGTGTGAAGTTTAGGTTAGCAGAATTCGTCCACGCTGCACTACGCCGAGTCAGCGCTTATGTATGTATTTATACTACAGGGTTTTGACTCGGTCGTGAGAGTGTGAGTGTGAGTTGCCTTGTGGTTGTTGCCAAGAGGTTATTGTTACTACGAGAGAGTCGTCAGATTAGGTATCAGTTTCGAGACCCGTCGCCACCAGTCAACAGGTAAGCATGCGACTCATCCAAGTTCTCTTGACTTGTCGGGGCTTCACCCCTAAGTTCTATTGATTTGTCGGGGCTTCACCCCTAAGTTCTATTGATTTGTCGGGGCTTCACCAGATAACCTCAGGTAAAAGGTTATCCCAAAATGAGGCGTGTTTCACACCTTGCAAAAAGAAAAGAGAGAAAAAAAAATTGATTACATCCCCTGGCTGGAAGAGGTAAGGATGTTTTCCCCAATTCTACTCGGTGAGTCCGCCACATTGTAGCCGGCGCCTACACCACATTGTAACACCCCACGGGGGTGGTTACCCCCGCAGTAGGTGATTACACAGGGGGGTTGGTAGCTCAGAGGTAGGGGATGCGTTGGTACCGGGGTGGTAGGCAGGCCAGGGTGGCGTTCTAGGATAGGGGGTATTTAAATAAAGCACAGGGGATGCATTGGCCCACTAAATTATACTTGTAGCTTTAAGTATGCGTACATTCAGTTCGGGGTGAAGCCCCGACAAGTCAATAGAACTTAGGGGTGAAGCCCCGACAAATCAATAGAACTTAGGGGTGAAGCCCCGACAAATCAATAGAACTTAGGGGTGAAGCCCCGACAAATCAATAGAACTTAGGGGTGAAGCCCCGACAAGTCAAGAGAACTTGGATGAGTCGCATGCTTATCTGTTGACTGGTGGCGACGGGTCTCAAAACTGATACCTAATCTGACGACCCTCTCGTAGCAACAATAACCTCTTGGCAACAACCACGAGGCAACTCACACTCACACTCTCATGACCGAGTCAAAACCCTGTAGTATAAATACATACATAAGCGCTGACTCGGCGTAGTGCAGCGTGGACGAATTCTGCTAACCTAAACTTCACACTTCCTGGTATACGAAATATGTGCAATTCTCAAAGCTCTTCCTGGTCCGCTACAATATGTCATATTTGTTTCATTGTTCTTACTCTGATACATTTGTTTTGTCTTCATTATGTTCTTATTCTTTTCTTTGTTTTGTTAAACTTTGCCAAGTTGAGCAAGTTAACTCTAGAACCTCCTAGGCAATCATTTTGAATGCTTTTATAACTTCATTGTAATATTACTGTGACAGTTTTCACTGTATGTTATAGTGAGTTCATGATTTTTCCCTAAGTAGTTTCTTAGATCATGTAGACACTGCAATATTTATGTTTCTAAATTTAGGTTCATACTTCTGGCATTTATACTTAGAACCACGTTACTTTTAGTGGAACTACACCATCATGACTTGTATACTGACCATTCAAATTAAAACTCAACTGAATTCTCAACAATCTGTAGGATGATTTCAAATTGCTATAACTTCTATGAGCAATAGTGTTTGTAGTTCATTTTGAGAAGTGATACTTGAGCAGTAAACATGTCAAAGAGAATGCAGTGGTATAGGCAATGGCGTCTCACAGTTGAAAGAAATGCTGGCTCATTTCAATGAAATTTCTGAGGATCAGTCAGATTTGGAGGATCTAATAGTAAGTGATAGAGTTGCATCAGAAGAAGATTATCAACCAATTGATGTTCCTGGAAGTGGCAGTTCAGAAAAGGATGACGATGTACTGACAGTTCCACATGGAAATGAAGATATAAAAACACAAGAACAGGCCATTTGAAAACAGATAAGTTTGCTGTAGTTTCAATACCTGCAATAAATTGATTGAAAACTGCCAGCTGTGTTTTTGCCCAGGTAGGAATGTCGGTGTAAGTGAATAACTTTTTCCAGGCAGAACAAGATACTCCTACACAGCAAACAAGCCTGATAAATTCGGTATTCATTTCTGGCTGGTACCAGACCTGAACGCTGAATATCTTTGTAACGGGTTCCCTTATCTTGGCAAAGATGATTTGAAAACACCAAATTAAAATCTTCCTGAGACTTTGGTCATGAAATTAGTAGCACCATACCAGAATGAGGGTTAAAATGTGACTACTAATAACTTCTTCACTGTAGTGAAAGACTAAGAGATGAGGACACTAGTGTTGTTGGAATTTTGAACCATTCAAGAAAGGAAACTCCCTAACATTGTAAAAAGCATGATAATTACTTTGCACACATTTGTTCTCCTGAAGAATGAAGATACTACATTGTGTAAATGAAACAAAAATGTTGTTCTGCACAGTTTTATGCACTCAAAGTTTGAAATATAATGATACTAAAAGAGTTTCTGAGACAATTAGCTTCTATAGGGTCTTTCAACAAGAGTGTCCTATCTTTGAACTTAAATAAAACACGCTCTATAAATGATAGAGGTTTATTTCATTTTTATTTTAAAACATAATTAATGTCATTACGTGTGGAAGAGAACATCAGTTAAGTGACCGCTGCAACTTCGTTGGGTTGTGCGTATACAGTTTCATGAATAACATGCGTGATGTTATAAGATCATTTACTGTTTCTGGCTTGTTGACATAAAGTCAAGATTTAACATAACCCACAAGAAGTAATCCAATGGCATTAAATCACATGACCTTGAGGGCCATTTAACATCACCACCACAGGAAATGATGAAACCTCTGAACTTCACCTTCAAAAGATCGATTGTTTCGAGAGCAGTATGGCATGTGGCACCATCTTGCTGAAAACACATGTTTTTGAGATCCATACGATCCAATTGAGGCCAAAAATAGTCCCTTATAAGAGCCTGGTATCTTTCCCCATTGACAGTTACAGATTCTCCATCTTCATTTTGGAAAAAATATGGACCAATGATTCCACCACACAGTAACCTTTTGGGGATGAAGTGGTCGTTCTTGAATCTGCATTGGATTGTGATTGCTCCAATAGCAGCAATTTTGTTTGTTAACACAGCCATCCATCCAAAAGTGGGCTTTGTCGCTGAAGATGATTTTTTGACAAAAATCTGTGTCAGCTTCTAATTGCTCCATAACCCAGTCAGCGAATACACAGGCAACCTATGGTCGTTAGGCTTTAGTTCTTGAGTTAACACCATTTTGTAAGTGTAAAACTTCAAGTCCGGATGCAGAATTCGCCAAGTTGTGGTCAGCAAAAGCCCCAATTCTTGCGTTTGACAAGCAATTGATTTGTTTCCATTCTCGTGTATACTCTCACGAACGGTGCCTATGTTTTCATTGGAACGCTTACGTTGATTATGTACAGGCATTCTTTGATCACTGACAGAATCATTTCTTTCAAATTTATCAATCAAACGCCGAATCGTTCTGTTGCAGTTTTACTGAGTTTAAAGCAAAATTTGATGTTTGTTCTTTGTTCTTCTTAATCTGACATTTTTGCTATGCAGAAAAATTGCAGCATATGCAAAACACGTGTTCACTTCAGAGCATCTACCTTGTCACTGCATGGTCACAGGAAGTCACGTGACCTCTCATTTTTATCTGGAAGGAATGCTGCATGTACAGTCTGAAATCTCAGTGTCAGCATTGTTGTGAAGCCATTCCGGAAACGTTTTGATCACACCTCATAGATTTACTTACAGGTTTTGTTTTAGATGCAAACTCTGTGTCAGGTGCATTCGTGCCAAAAGTCGAATGACATGTAAGGAGTTCAGAGTGTGGTATACTGCTCATGCCCCTGACTGTGATATCAACCATGAAGGATCATCATGGGCTATGGAAACAAAGGCAGCCTGTCACTGCAACATGGGCTGTGATACAGCACTATGCTTTCGAATGGGGATTCATCCACATACAAAAAATTGTGTGATGTGCAGCCATATGGTGAAGACGTACCCACAACAAAGGAGGCATGTGTTCAACTATGTGAACTAAAGGCTTGAAGCTGCTCTAAGAAATGCTGTGTCTGAATGGCATACCTGAGGCATAACATTGGGTGGTAAAGGCCATGGAATCTGAAAGGCACAGCATATCCAAGTTGCAGCACTACTACCAGAAAGCCGTCCTGGACAACCGTGGCAATTTGGCCTCTATGAATACTGCAATATATGCCACAGTTTACCACAGCATTTCCAAAGACCAGAAGCCTGAGCATAATAAATGCCCACCTGTCAAGGAGAGCACAGGCCGAAGATAAACAACCAGGTCCACATAAAAGGTGTTGGCATACCACTTACTGAGGCCATTTTGGCAAAATATTGCCTATTTATCAAAGATTGGCCTTGGATAAGTTGCTGGAGAGGTGTCAATTAGGCCTGGTACAAAATTCGAACGAGAGCTTGCATGGCATTATCTGAAGGCACTGCCTGAAGGATTGCTTTGGCTCCATACAGCGAGTGGAGATGGCTGTTAAGAAGCCATATGTAAATACAGTAGACCCTCGTTTAATCAAATTCCAAGGGACCGAAAAATAGCCAATTCGGTTTAACGAAGTTTGAAATGGTAAAATATGACTGTTGAGTTCACTTTCTCTCTTCTTATGCATACCAACAAATGAGGGTGTTCCATTTCTAAGAAAAAGTAAAAATAACTGCTGTATACGGTATATCTGACACTTGTTTAATTGAGAAAGTATACTGGCAAATGTTTGTCGTAATTTTTTTAAAACAGTACTATTTGTAACAATATTGTACTCATTGAATTAGTGAGTCGTATAATACAACAAACAATAACCTTAAGAAACACTTTAAATATACCGTTCCTTTTAACTAAGTTTTAATCAGAACACATGTTTTAGTTATAACTCTTATCCATTACACATTTTAGTTCTATAATTTGAAAAAATCGTTAATTGTTGTTTGGCAGAGCATTGGTCATAATATTATGGCACACACTGAAGATATCACACCAGGGCAGCCTGAAATTCCATGCAGACATCAGAAGTGGCAGCAAATCTCTGGAGAACAGAAATTACAACTGCAACTTCAGTGCGGTATTGTATCTTTATGTTCCACCTCAGAAGATGACAGTAAAGAATTATCATTCTCTTCTGCATCATCAGCAGCACAGATATTGTTTGTTACCTATGCCCATAATGGTTTTACAAGAGGGCACCAACCGAGTATCAGAATCCTAATTGTATCCACATTATAAGTTCAGATGTGGATCATCGGTTTCCTGTTCAGCTTCAGCAGCGTTATCAGTTGCCTTCTTAAAACAGTTAGTTATGGTGTCTGTTGTAACTTCATCCCAAGCAGCAGATATGTTGCAGTACATTCCAATATGGAATTGTTTCTTGTAGCTCTATTGCGCTGATGGCAGCCTTAACAATTCGGCGTCTGTAATTATGCTTCATTGAGGTGATTATTCCTTGATCAAATGGTTGCAGAGGGCTCGTGGTGTTAGCTAGTAAGAAGACAAATTCTATGTTCAGAAGTTCCAGGTCATCAAACTGGTGTGCCGAACAGTGATCCAAGGTTAGCAAATGTTCCTCTTCCTCGCAGCCATTTGTTGTTGAATCTTCAAGAGATTTGGTCATTCAAGCTTTATTGTTATTCTCATATGACTTGGCAGATTGAATAGGTTGACCTTTTTAAAACAACGTGGATTTTTGTATTTTCCAATTACTAATGGTTTGAGCTTCTCAGAACCATCTGAATTACAACATAAGACGACCGTCAGTCTCTCCTTGCTGAGTTATCCTCCACAGTGTTTTCCGCCCTTGACACATAGTGTTTTTCAGGCATCAAGTTATAGAAAACGCTTGCTTCACACATATTAAACACATTTCTTGGGTGATGATGAGAGAGCTTAGATTGAAACTCCCATGCCCACTCAATGGCATCTTCTTTCTATGTGCCTCCCTACTACAGACACTGACAGCACTGATTTTATGCCTCTTCTAAAAACGCCATAGCCATCCCTCAGAAGACACATGTTTCTTGTGGATTTCCCAAGCCATTTTTTGAAGCATGGGGCTGGACAGTGAAAAAGAAAATTGACAAAAATTATGTGAAATGCGTAACGGAAAATACCATAGTGCACTGCAGCATACATATTTGGTTTAAACAAAGAATAACATATGGAATATTTAATGAGGGGGCCAACTTTTAGTTCGTAGTATGAATTATCCGAAATTCGGTTTAAGCGGTAGATTTTTCCATGTAATTCGGCAGGGACCGAGCAGCTACTATGGATTAATGGAGTTTTCGGTTTATCCGATTTCAAATTAGTGAAGGTCTACTGTACAATGCTGGGGCAGCAGTAACACTGCTGGAGGTGCAAGATTGTCACCTGAATAGAAAACAGTGGAGCTTGGGGCAAGATCATGGGCTAGTGGTAAAAGCCAAAAAATAAAACGCAATGAAGTACCTTCACCACTGCCAGTCAATTAAATTGGCTAAGAGGAAACTGCAGGAAGTTGCTAAGAAGCAGGAAGGAGTCACATATAAAGTTGGACAATTCTAGAAAGACCTGTATGTCATTATTTCTGCTTAACTGCATGCAAACATTTAAATTCATTCTTCCTCACTTTAATTTTTGTTATACTTTTATACATTCAAAACAAATTACATGCACAAATTAGGTGATAGAAGGCTGAAATTTTTACTGTACATTCTATAAAGTATGGCAAAACAACTGATGCATGACATGTAGGATTAACTTAGTACTTTTTGAGATAAAAAATATCATGTGTGTAGTGATTGCAAAAATCTTGAAATGCTTGCTATGCACTTCATATTTATTTTTTTAATTCTCCTTACAGTTAAGATATTATAAATCCCATGCGTCAAATTTTTCTAAATGAAATTTAGATTGAAATGAATGCATTTGAAATTAAATTCAAGTAAGTGTGGAGTGAATTTCATTTTGAAATTTGCAAATATGTTGAAAGAAAGTTTTCAATAATTCAAAAACTAATTGACATACAAAAAGAAACTTTGCCAAGTAGTTGCACATAAGCCCCCAAATATGTGTACAAAAAAAAAAAAAAGTTTGTAGCTTTAAAATTGGGCCAAATAGAAATTTCACCCATTGCCTCCCTTAAATAAATAATGTAATGTGTGATATCCAGTTTAAGTGGTTATCTATGAGCGACCCACCACATTAGCAGTTTCAATACTGCTTTCATCATTTTCTGAGTTTATGTTTTAACCTTGGGAACCATATGTAAAGAACTTGGTTATATTAGTTAAATTTAAGATTGAGTTTGTTTAATTCAAACCATTTACGTTCTTGTTATGTTAATAAACTGTCCAAATCAACTAAGTTACAATTTAAACGTTAGCTTTTTAAATATTATTTCTGTTCATATTTGTAACAAATTTTTAAGGAGAACCTTCAATATGCTCAATATTTATTGTAACAAAGGAATATTTTATTCTGCATACTGGAGGAGTATAGATTAATACCCATGATTATCCAAATCATTTTTTAAAAAGTACAACAGGAGTTACCTTGTTACAGGATGGGAAGCCAGAGGACTTGGAATCAGCAGATACATATAGGTAAGGCCTCACAATACGGAGTATTACAGCTTGACTTTATAACTTTATTTCATCATTCTATATCCTTACAAACTTTCCAAGTGATTAGATTAAAGATGTCAGTGATATCTGAGTTCCTATTACCAAGAATGGGGATTACAGTATATCAGTTTTCTTCACCATGTTTACTCATTATCTAATAAAATTATAAAATGTGTGTGCAATGCTCACCAAGAGTGGAATGTCACATCTTACTATATGATATATACTCAAGTGTTCACAAGTTTAATATCTCAGTGCCATTGACAGTCAATATTGAGGGTATCAGATAATAATTTCAGTATCACTACTTTACTGCTACGATGCTTACAGCATGCAGAAACCAGAGTAGTAGATATAATATGATAACAATGGCTGTTATCTATTTAATTTCTTTAACATCAGTTTTACTTATGGTAGACGTGCTTTGAGAAATATTATATACCTTAGTTTCTAGCATAGAACCCATAGTCCATGCTTTGAGGGAAAGCCCCTGCCTTGACCTCTCTTTGTAAGTTGGGGGATGCTTGAGAGTATTACGAGGGTAGTCCAGAAAGTCCCAGACATTTTGGCCTATTGCGGTGATGAGTAGGGCTAGAGCCGCCATCTTGGTGTCAGAACGTTCCTACATTCAATATGCATCCAGCTGTGGCAGCATGAGGATTATGCCTTCCTTACTGTGCTCTCTGTGAGTTGTTAAAATGTGCGCTGCAATAGAAAATCCCTCCACTTGTGAAGTACGGCCTGTGATTAGGTATTTGTTGGCTAAAAAGAACAAACCAATTGAAATTTATCATCAACTTTGTGATGTTTATGGGCAGAGAATAATGAGTGAAAGCCGAGTCAGGCAATAGTGCATTGATTTTAAAAATGGCCATACCAATGTTCACAACGAAGATCGCAGTGGTAGGCTTAGCCTTATGATGACAAAATCCGTGAAAATCGTTTCACAATTGCAGAACTTTTGGAACATTTTCCCCAAATTTCACAGAGTTTGGTGCATCAGATTGATGCTTTGATACTGATGCTGAACTGCATGCCAGTGTAAACCAGTGGTTGAAGTCTCAGGTGCCAGATTTCTACAGAGAGGGTATTGAAAAACTTGTGCCATGGTATGATAAATGCCTCAATTTGAATGGTGATTATGTAGAAAAATAGCTGAAGAGTGTACCTTTCAAATGTAGATAATAAACGTTAATATTTGCATTTTGTTAGTTGTTTATATCAAAACATCGGGACTTTCTGGATTACCCTCGTAGTATAATACATCTGAAAATATTACAGATCCACCTAATTGTATTTCCTGTTAATAATGTGGCCACTCTCTCTACTCCTTACTAACAGAAGCCATGTATTTGCTTTAGATACACTACTGGCTGCAATGCTAGAAACCCTCATTTGCTCCAATCCATACCTGAGTTAATTTTTAGGTGATTTCCTCCTTCACATACACCTTATTCAGGCATGTCAAGGTTTGAACCATCATTCCAATATCTGTGAGGAGGAAAGACCATATAACAATTGGCTTAATTGGCCCTCATTTACATGAGAAAATCAGCAGCATGTATATAAGTTTCAAAATGCTCCTGCAGCAGCTAAAAAGAAAGAAAATGTGATGTTATTCCATAAGAATCTTTGTCATCACAAATGAGAACAAAGCTTCAACAGCAAAGACATGACTGGTTTTTTTTATAAAGAAAGCAGGATGTTGGTCTTCTTGCTACCTGGTTCTTTTAGCTTCATTAAACAATAATACTGTAGTGTGCCATCAAGATCTACACATAGTCCTGTTTATACAGTGAAACTTACATGTTGCAGCTAAATTACTAATAAGGAAAATATAGAATGTAGTATTTTAAATTTTTTTGGTTTCCCGTAAATGGACATCGATATTTGGGGTTGATCCTAAACTGAAAGTACTAGCATTTCAGATTCAACCAGTGTTCAACATCTGAAGGAGTGATCAGTGCATTGCCTTTGCATTGAACCTAGCTTAGTGATTATACGAGGGTGGTCTGAAACGTTTCGGACCTAATAAAGATATTACATTTTTTCAGATTTTTTTTTTACTTTTCAACATAGTCTCCTTGTAACTCTACCCACTTTTCCCAGCGATGCTCCCATCTCTGTAACCCGTCCAAATAGTACTCGGCATTTTTCTCTGCAAAATAATTGTTCACGAAGGTGATTGCCTCTTCATTTGACGAAAATCTCTGTCCTCCGAGCGCAATTTTCAGATGAGGGAACAAAAAGAAGTCACTTGGGGCTAGATCTGGTGAGTAAGGTGGATGGTCAAGCAGTTCAAACCGTAATTCGTGGATTTTTGCCATTGCAACTGCTGAGGTTTGAGACGGTGTGTTGTCTTGGTGAAACAGAACTTTCTTTTTCTGCAAATGTCGCCGTTTTTCTGCAAGTTCTATCTTCAGCTTGTCAAGTAATGATGCGTAGTATGCTCCTGTAATGGTTTTTCCTTTTTGAAGATAATCGATTCAAATAACTCCATGACTATCACAAAAAGCAGTTGCCGTCACTTTCCCAGCCGAAAAAACAGTTTTTGCTTTTTTTGGAGCCAGTTCCCCCTTTGCAGTCCACTGTTTGGACTGTATTTTTGTTTCGGGCATATCCAAGTTTCATCTACAGTAATTAATCGGCGCCAAAACTTGGATTTATTGCGCCTAAACTGCGCCAACAGAGCGTTGGAAATGTTCATTCAAACACGTTTTTGGTCAAACGTGAGCAAACGAGGCACCCAACATGCAGACAGCTTTCTCATGTCTAAATGTTGATTTAATACGTGACAAACACGTTCTTCTGACATGTTCATAGCCTCTGCTATCTCTCTCACTTTAATTTGGCAGTCGTCTAGCACCATTTGGTGAATTTGGCGATGTTTTCGTTGGTAGTTGCAATTTTTGGACGTCCCGAACTTTCATCGTCTCCCAAGCTCTTACGGCCATGTTTAAATTCAGCTGCCCAAAACTTCACTGTGGTAAATGATGGAGCAGAGTCCCCATACACAGAATCCAACTCATCTTTGATTTGCATAGGTGTATTGCCTTTCAAAAACAAATATTTAATGACAGCTCAATAGTCGATTTTGTCCATTTTCATAAAAACACTCACATCACCTCACTCAAACGACTGTTACATAACAACTGAGCATCCAAAATGGCTGAAACTTTGGTGAGTAATGTCAACAGATGAACAAAGAAATTCACTAGCTTTTATTTACGAGTGTTGCCATCTTCATGTTGAGGTCGGAAACTTTTCAGACCACCCTCGTATTCTTTTATCCAGTGCTAACAGTAGCACCAAATCCACTATAGTGTAAAAGAAAAAGTAAGATTGATAAAGGTTTCTTTTGATAAAATAAATGAGTCGAATGATATTAAAAACCTTCACTTACATCATGATGGTAAAATCTGCACGATCGTTTCGAGACTTCAAGGTCTCATCTTCTGCAGGAATTGGAAACAACTGAAGTCTCGAAACGATCATCCAGATTTTACCATCATGATGTAAGTGAAGGCTTTTAATGTCATTTGACTCATTTATTTTATCAATTGACTTCTTCACTGTTAAGATTGTCCTATTTCAACTTTGATAAGGTTTCTTTTGTTTCACATAATTTTTCAAGCACAAAATGTCAATAAAAGCATCAGTGTTTGAAGAAATAGTGCATCTTGTTTTAAATCGACTATTGAGGGAATGATTCCTTTGATATTCATTTCAATCGGAAATTGCTTTTTCTTAATATAAATTATTTGAACCCATCAATTTAACTATCAAAGCTCTTCCTGGGCAAATACACATGAGGATCCTAAACCTGTCCCATGGTGGATTTCAGAACTTGGTTATCATCTTAACGGACCATTAGCCGTGCAATGTTTGTACTGGTGGTAGCCGCTGTGGAGTGTGAGTTAGCATTGGGAAAAATGTGCATTTATAACTAAATAACAACAAATTATACAATTTACTCTTTGAATTTTAATTTACTAAGTACATAGGTTCTATAAAAAAATAAATCCTGTCCAGTTCTACTGAAGTTGTAGGTTGCTTAATATATGACATAGACCTCTGAGCAAAATTACCGATCTTTCACGCCCAATATAGAATGGGACGCTAAGGACCACAGCAGTTAAAAAGTGTCTATAAGTAAAACTAAATTTTTTATTTCCTATTCACAAACATTGTATAATAATGAAATAAACAGGATGAAATGCACACAGTGGTTACTGCAGTGTTTCGGATGATATAATTCAGTCACAGTCTTCAACTTTCATGGTCACTCCTCCCAAATTCTGAAAAACAAAATTCCTCATTTTTTCAGACTCTGTTTCATAAGGGTCTGCTCCGCAAAAAAGAAAGAAGAAAAAGGATGAAAAAGACATTCACTGATCTGAATGTAAGAAAATGACGTGACTAATAGAAATTGAAGTTTAATAATAAGAAAACCCTCGAGAATAAGGTATAATTACAACAGCTCACTTATACTATTTCTGCTAATGGCATCAATGCAGATGATTTCCAAGATTGTTGCTCACACGGGATGTCAGTCCGCAGTTGTTGACCATTCAATAACCACTGCACATGTCCAAGTGAAACAAAGGAATAACTGAATACTGCTGATTACAGTAAGATACTCGGGTCACATGAATCTAAAGTTCAAAGAAGTTAAAGGGAATGAAAAGAATACTTTTGTGCAGACTGTAGGTCCATGTGCAACTACTATGTGTACAAACTGTGCTGTCTTTCAGTCAGATGTCAAACACATGGTGAGCCACGTGATGCTGGTGGAAAGGCTGCCTAGTTGGTGACAGTGTTGCTTGGTTGTGGTACTCGAGCAAAAACTTTTATAAATGTTTCCTAAAGGTAAATAGGTAAAGGTTTTCCGTATTTGAAGTTTAAGAATTTCTGAACTTGAAAAACATGAAACTACAGCCTTCGACCAATATCCATGCTAGCCTGTAATTCCCGAGGTCACAGGTTCAAACCCAGCAGAGGGCAATGGAATTTTTTGGGTATAAAACTCCTTCATATGGCTTCCTTTGGAAGGGGAGTAGAGCCAGTGGTCCTGTGTTGTAGATTTATGGCACGTGAAACAACCTCAAGCCTGATAAAGAGGCCTCTAAGCAGAATTTCAGGTCTTTCACGCCCAGTGTATGTATATATACATAAAACCCTCCAGGGGCCTACTATGGTAGGCACGGGATTGGCACTCCTGGGGTCTCGAGCCACACTCTCGATTGGGTTCCTCTAAGAGGTGAGAGGGCTTATGCCAAACGCCCAATAAACTGTGGTCCACAAACGTGTTTGACCAATTTCTAATTACCTCCCTGAACACAGTCTGATGGATACCGCTGCGCAGGATGGAGGAGGGGAGTCACAAGGGGTGACTGGGTAATGCGTAACTCCCAGCCCCGAGTATCATGTACGACTGTGTTCGTATCTGCTGATAAAGGTCAGTCCCGGGGAGGGGCCATTACATGAGCTGTTACACACCTGAAGACATTTGGGTCCCTCTATCTGGGAGGTGAGAGCCTAAGGTGAGCAAGGTCCAGGCCAGGACTCGCATCTAAGCTGGTGGCGCCCAGGATGTGAGCATGCCATCGTAGACATTTGTAATGGTGGAGGAAATTATCGCTATAGATCCTAAAAAATCTCAAAAGTCAGTGTAAAGGAGGTAGTCGAGTGTTGTGGTCCTCGCTACATAATTAATAGAGCAGAGGAAGGTAAGAAGTTTACATTGGTGAACCCTTTTGTAGTGCAGAAGGGTCTCGATAATATAGCTGGTCCTGTGAAGTGAAGTTGTGCATCAGAAGTCGCAATGGCATGCTCCTGGTTGAAGCAAATTCAGCATCCCAGGCAGCGACTGCATTGAAAGCCACTTGTTAGGAAGCTATACAGTTAGAATGGAGCTGCACAAGACCATGAACTCCTCGCGCGGTGTAGTAAATACCCGTGCATTGAACCGTATGTCCAATGAAGAGATTCAAGAGAATCTAGAAGCTCAAGGTGTGACATCTGTATGTCGGGTTCAGCGGAGACAAGGTGGTGAATCTGTGCCTACTCGTACCCTGTTTCTTACCTTTGATCGGGTAGAACTACCTCAAAGGATTAAGGCAGGGTGTGAAGCCATTGAAGTTAGGCCATATATCCCCAACCTGCTCAGATGGTATAAGTGCCAGTGCTTTGCTCATAGAAGTGATTTCTGTTTCGGTGAAGCTACCTGCATGTACATCAACTCCAACATGCGTTAACTGCAGTGGTGAACATCCATCTAGTTCCCGAGAATGCGCCCGTTTTACAGAGGAAAGGGTAGGTTAGGGAGAAGATTTCCTTCTCGGAAGCCCGGAAACTGCTGCGTGTCCCCCAACCCTCTGTCCTGAGGTCCCGTACCTATAGCTCAGTTGCAGCTAAACCGGTACTGTGTCGGGAAATCGCAACTCAAACCAGAGATGTTAATGGGGCCACAATTTTAGAAAAGATTCTCGTAGCCAAATCACATCCAAAGCCCCTGAAATCCACATCTACATCTGCTACAATGCCTGGGAATATCCCTTCAGTAAATTCAGCATCAAGACCATCTACTTCAAGCAATAAGACTGGCAAGCCTGTAACCTATAATGCACCACAGATAAAGTTTAAGACCAGCTATAACTGAACTGACCTCGAAAATGTAAACTCTCTACCTGGAACATTCAAGGGAAGGAGAAGTTCACAATGATCTCCTCAGAGATCCTCTTCTGAGGAATCTTCTGGGAAGGACTCGGATCGGCGATCTACATCTTCGCCGATCTCCACTTCCAATCGGTTCGAGAAGATTCTCGAACTGAGGTTTTCTATTGGAAAGGGGTCCTCCCCCGTGGAGGAGATGGAGCAGGAGGATTCTACCCACACTGGAAGAACGACAGTGAAAAAGAGCAGGATAAATCCTCCGTTAAAGGTTAGCCCGACACCAAAGAAAAAGGGAAAATTGGTTCGAAAACCGCTTTCCACAAGGTAGTAAGCTTCTGCCGATTAAGAACTTATCCCGTTATAATTCTAATGGCTATCCTACAATGGAACATCCATGGAATTAGAACACATCGACCAGAACTTGAACTTCTGCTCAACAAGTATGAGTCTTTGGTCATGTGTTTACAAGAGACTAAACTCCATCCGCAAGACAGCCTTCAGCTTAGACGATATACCCTAGCGCGATGTGATCTCACACTGCAGGAGCGCATTCCTGCGCATGGGGGCGCTAACTATGATGCTCATCAGAGATGATATATTTGTGGAATCTGTATCCATACAATCTGACATCCAATCAGTGGCTGTAAGGATTAAACTGCAATCCATCCGATTTACCATCTGTAACATTTACCTGCCTCCATTCGATGACCTCTCGCTCAAGGATTTAGAAGATTTAGTCTTTCAGTTACCAATGCCTATTCTGTTGGTGGGAGACGTTAATGCCCATCACCCTCTTTGGGGCTCACCTCGGGCTTGTGCGAGAGGTAAATTAATTGATGATTTATTGGACAATAATAACCTAGCTCTTCTGAATACCAGAGAGCCTACATTTTTCTCAGACTCCTACAACACTTTTTCACACCTTGATATTGCAGTTTGTTCACCACAGCAGTTTCCTTGCAATGGAATGTCATCTCTGATTTACACTCTAGTGACCACTTACCTTGTCTTATTAGTCTCTTAATACAGAATATATGTTCCACACGCCTACCTAGATGGCGCTGAGGTTCAGCCAACTGGAATCTTTACTCCCAGTTGGCTGTGTTTAATTAGAATGAGCACGACTGTGGATGTTTTGGTCCAACATCTCACAGAGAAGACTATTTCTGCTGCTGAGCAAGCTATTCCTCGGTCGACTGCCAATCCTAGTCGATTTCCAGTCCTGTGGTGGACGGAAGAGTGCTGAAATGCCATTCGTGCTCGCAGGCGTGCTCTTAGGGTTTTCTAGTGTCGCCCCACACTGGATAACCTAATTGAATGCGTGCCAAGTCTAGATAAATTGTAAAGGATAGCAAAAAGACATCATGGAGCTTCATTTAATCGACATTCACCTTCCTCTGTCGTTTGGGGTAAGTTATGGCGTGTGGCCGAGAAATCGACCCACGTGCCAATTGCTGCAGAAGCTGTTGTTGATGCATTTGACACATTTGGCTGTGCTTTCGCTCAAGTGTCTAGCTCAGATGACTATTCGCCCAAGTTCCTTCCTGTTAAGACTCAGGTTTAATCTCAAGGTTTCCTTTTTTGTTCAGGAAATCTTGAAGATTACAATTGCCTCTTCACCATGGCAGAGTTATAACATCTTCACAACTATCAGCACCAAGACCTGATTGTATCCACGTACAAATGCTCCGACAGCTCTCTCCTGAAGGTAAGGCTTTCCTACTCAAGGTTTATGATTGTGTTTGGGTTGATCTGCAGAACCTCCTCTGCGTTATCGGCGTGAAATCCTCTTGGGAAATTATGGCTGTGCGCTTAAATGTATGCCTCAACATCCAACATTCACTTCGTTATCTCACACTGCGCTGGACGAATGTTATAGAAATAGCTCCATTAATCCAAGGCCTGTAGGTGTGCGTTTCCGGGAGCTTCTAAAAAAGTACGACATTGAAATGTTTAGCATGTTTGCTAAGGGGGAGAGGATGCTTCCCCCTTGGTTATGTGAGACATCTCACATAGATCTTGGGATGACGGTATACCGGAAGTCTACGATGCCTACTATTAGTATCCGCACCTGGTTTTTAGAATTTTTTCCGGTTACAGTGACCGAATTTTGATCTACACTGATGGATCTAAGAGCACCAACGGTGTTGGATGTGCTTATGTTCATGGAACCAAACCCTATACATTCGGTTTTCATGATAGCACATCCATTTATAGTGCAGAGCTGTATGCCATATACCGAGCCACTTTGTATGTCATTGAAAATTGGGAGCCTGTCTCATTTTGAGTGCTTTCCTTAGTGCACTTCAGAGCCTTAGTCAGCTGTACAACTACCACACTTTTACACACTTCTGGCGTTAACGTGGAGTGTGCTTGGATACCTGGTCATGTTGGCTTGCTGGGGAATGAACTTGCGGATTTGGCAGCTAAGGCGGCAACCACAGAACCCAGTGTTACAATACCTCGGGTAACGTCAGAAGACTTAGGCTTGTGCGGAGAGCGGTTCTCTCGCGCTGGCGCGAGGAATGGTTAGCTCTCTGTGGAATGGTTAGCTTAGGGTAGTTAAAGACATTCCGATAAACTGGGTAACTTCCTCTCATGTATCTCGTTGTGAGGAGGTGATTTTGGCTCGGTTGCATATTGGTCACTGCAATTTTACGCACAGTTATCTTTTTAAGGTTGACCCTGCTCCTATTTGTCCGCTTTGTAGCGAAGGTCTTTCAGTCCGTCAAGTGTTGCTAGCACATCTTAGGGACTCTCTGCAACTGCCAGACAGAGGTTTTAGCGGATGATAAGCAAGCAGTTCATAGGATTTTTAATTTTGTTTCGAAAGTAAATTTTTCTAAATGCGGATTTAGTCATCTTAATAGAAGGTGTTTTATACTGATCGGTTTAGTTTTATATATCTGTATTTATGTATGACTTGTGCTATATTTCTATATTGATATTTACCTCTGGGTTTTGCTTACATTTTATTTATTTATTTATTTTTATATTCATCTTTATCTCTGGCTTTTCCATGCTCTGTTTTAAAAGGGTGCTAATTCCCTTAAACAAAACCAACAAACCTACCATAAATAAATAAAACTTAATTTAAAATTCTTAATTTGGACCAATAAATTTAAAGTTTATAATCTGTATCAAATAATAGCATTTGATGAAACTCCTTATGAATAAACAACTACTTTATACAGCTTTCAGAAGAATATGCTAAGATAAGTTTCAAGAACATTGTAAATTAGTTAATTATGCCTACACTCATTTCTCAAATTAGTAATGAAACTTCTTGCCATGTTTCAGGTTAATTGTAGATACAACTTGTCCTGGAACTCCTGGAGTAGAAGCTATGAATCCATCTGAAATATTAAAAAATGTGTATTCTCACAGATATAAGAAGAACATTGAGAATGGTAAAACTTGCATTTCACTATTATGTTTAAAAAAGCAAGCTCTGATTAGGGATGCTGGAACAGAATGCAACCCTTCTGGAAAAATATTTCTTGGCCATTCAGTAGTGAAATTGCCTGTTATTGTTCATGAAGAAAAGAAGGTATACAACTGTGACATTTGCCAGAAGAGCTTCACTTTGCGACAAACACTGAACAGACATACGTTTATTCATGAGGGTAAAAAGCCACACAAATGTAATGCTTGCAATAGGAGCTTTACTCACTTAGGGAATCTGAAAGCACACAGCTTGATTCATGAGGGTAAAAAGCCACACAAATGTAATGTGTGCAATAAGAGCTTTACTCAGCTAGGGAATTTTAAAAAACACAGTTTGATTCATGAGGGTAAAAAGCTGCACAAATGTAATGTGTGCAGTAAGAGCTTTACTCAACTAGGGAATTTGAAACAGCACAATTTGATCCATGAGGGTAAAAAGCTGCATAAATGTGATGTTTGCAGTAAGAGCTTTAATCACCTAGGGAATTTGAAAAAACACAGTTTGATTCATGAGGGAATAAAGCCGCACAAATGTAATGTTTGCAATAGGAGCTTTACTCACTTATGCAATTTGAAAGCACACAGTTTGATTCATGAGGGTAAAAAGCCACACAAATGTAATGTGTGCAATAAGAGCTTTACTCAGCTAGGGAATTTTAAAAAACACAGTTTGATTCATGAGGGTAAAAAGCTGCACAAATGTAATGTGTGCAGTAAGAGCTTTACTCAACTAGGGAATTTGAAACAGCACAATTTGATCCATGAGGGTAAAAAGCTGCATAAATGTGATGTTTGCAGTAAGAGGTTTAATCACCTAGGGAATTTGAAAAAACACAGTTTGATTCATGAGGGAATAAAGCCGCACAAATGTAATGTTTGCAATAGGAGCTTTACTCACTTATGCAATTTGAAAGCACACAGTTTGATTCATGAGGGTAAAAAGCCACACAAATGTAATGTTTGCAATAAGAGCTTTACTCACTTATGCAATTTGAAAACACACAGTTTGATTCATGAGGGCAGAAAGCTGCACATATGTAATGTGTGCAATAAGAGCTTTACTCAGCTAGGGAATTTGAATAGACACAGTTTGATTCATGAGGGAAAGAAGCCACACAAATGTAATGCTTGCAATAAGAGTTTTACTCAGCTTGGGAATTTGAAACATCATAGTTTGATTCACGAGAGTAAAAAGCTGCACAAATGTAATGTTTGCAATAAGAGGTTTACTCTGCTAGGGAATTTGATAAAACACAATTTGATTCATGAGGGTAAAAAGCCGCACAGATGTAATGTTTGCAATAAGGGCTTTACTAAACTATGGAATTTGAAAGAACACAATTTGATTCATGAGGGTATAAAGCCACACAAATGTAATGTTTGCAATAAGAGCTTTACTCAGCTAGGGAATTTGAAAAAACACAGTTTGATCCATGGGGGTAAGAAACCACGTAATTATCTTTGAAATAGTTTACAAAACTTTTTGTAACATAGCAAATGAAAGAGTGATACTTTGTAAACTAGGTAACTTCCATTAGCATTCAAAATCATTTGATTATTGTAAAATTTAGACTGGAGTCAATGTGACTCAGAAAGCAGGAATATTGCATTTATATACACATGATTAAATTCATGAGGGTAATAATTCTCATGCATGTAATCTTTGAAATAAAATGTTTAGTTGCCTGTCTTTATTTTAAAGCATAATTTAATTCTTGAGGGTGAAATACCATGCAGATGTAATGTTTGAAATAAAAGCTTTACTCATATTTTTCAAGAGACAAGGCAATGATTAATTTGAGCGAAAGTCCGGACATAACATTTAATATTTACAAGAAGCAAAACACAGTTTGATTTATGAGGTTGAAAAGGTTTATGAATATAATGACTACAGGAAGAGGTTCAGTCTGCTATCAAATTTAAAAGCACACATTTTGAATTGGGTAAAAAGCCACACAAATGTAATGGCTGGAATGAAAGGTTTACTCTTTCACACATGATTGCACTGTAACCAAAACATTGAGTGGTGAAGGCTTTAGTATAGACAGAATTAGTTTTATAATGTCAGCAACCATCAGTTTAGCTTAATTAAGTACACCTATGCAATCAAGTTTTATTTTTTTATAGTAATGTCATTTTAGATAGAGAAATGCAGTTATTTAACCCTCAATAATAACAGGAGCCAATCTGATTGGCTTTCTGAAGCTGGCTACAGAAAGTCAGAGGTCTTTCACGTCCACTTAGTGTAAGTGTCACAGCATGGGAATGAACGAGGAGTAGTAAAACTCATTTACACTCTTCACTTAAGTAGAATTACTTGGACATATTTCGAGAGTCCCTTGCTCTCATCGTCAGCTGCTGACCTGGCTGGTGGTTGTTTGGTTGTCCTGTATCTGCCTGTGTTGACCATTTGTGGTGGTATCTGGTGAGGGTTTGATGTACTTGCTGAGTTTGTCCTCTGCTGGGATTTTGAAATTCATTACAATATTCTTATTCTTCCAAATGTAGATTTTCTTCCAAGTGGATAATTCCATAGGTTTTGAGACTTCCTTTAACAGTTTAACATCCAGGTCTGTTTCATGGTTTTTGTCCCAAAAATGATTCGCAACAGCAGAATTTTTCATTTTGTTTTTGGTGAATATTCCTGAAGTGTTCTTTTCTGTGCATTTCAATATTTCTTTTGGTCTTCCCAATGTATTTCGTGTTGCAATCTAGGCATTCTATGGCATATATTCTGGACTTTTGTTCCGAAGGACTTGATCTTTCAACTTTGAACTTAGGGGATTTTTAATACTATGTTAGTTATATGGTGCAAGTGTTACATCAAATTCTGTAAATATGTTTTAAAATTTGTGATAAAAGTGTGGATGGTATGTAAATTTGCGGAAAGTGTATTGCATTTTGATTGGTTTGAGAGTGGAGACTTCTGTAATCTTTTTCTTTCTTTTGAATTTATTTATTTTCTTTATTATAGTGGATTTTCTGAAACCATTGGCGACTGCTGTGTTTAGTATGTGGTCCAATTCTGTTCTGTACTCTGTGTAATTTATGGGGATGTTAACCAACCTATATGCTAGGCTGTTGAACAACGCATATTTATGACTGCCTGGATTGTAGCTATTATTTTTTATGTAATTGTATGTATGTGTGGCCTTCCTATGTATACCAAAGCTAATCTTGGAGTTTTCATTCCTCATAATCTTCAGATTTAAAAATGGGTGGATGCTATTTCTTGTAGACAATTTCTTTCATAGGGAATCTGCAATGGAACAGTAAAACTGTAAACAGCATCTTAATTAATTTTGAAAATTGAGAAGCTAGTAACAGTGATGTGTCATAATTTAAAATAAAGAGAGTTGAAGGTTGTTATACTACATCACTAAAATGTTCTTACTTAAACGTGTTTTGGGAGACGGTTTGCTCCCATTGTCAGCATGTCTTCAACTGATTTTGACGGTTATTATCTGGGGAATGTGTGTGGCTAGTGGTGTTCTCTGGTGCTGGGCTGATGAACCTCCAAAGGCTGCTGGGTGGCGGCAGTTGGAAATTCATTAGGTGATTCCTGTGTTTGACGATATGTATTTTTTCCCAGATGTCCAATTCATTGCTGCTGTTGATCGGTTTTAAGAGTTTTATGTTTGGAGTGATTTCATGGTTTGAAGACCAGAAATGATGTGCTACTGCTGATTTATCTGTCTGTTTTTGGTAAATGCATCTCATATGCTGTTTAAGTCTTATTTAAAGATTACTTTTGGTTCTTCCTATGTATACCAAGATACAGTCATTACAAACTGTTTGATGTATACCAACTGATTTATCGTTGTGGATAGGGTCTTTGTTCTGTTGCATAGTAGTTTCTGTATATTGTGGTTATTCTGTGGAGACGGTGATGTTGTATTTCTTGAAAATCCTTTGAAATTTATGATGTGTCCAAGGGTGGTAAGTGAACTTCCTATATGTTTGTGGTTTTTGTTGCATGAGTAAAGTAGTTGTTTGTTGGGTGTATTTCTGTCGTTCAAACTTTTTTATCTTATGTATTGTTTTTTACTTTCTCTACTACGTATAGTAAGTAGGGGAAGTATTGCATTCCACCCAAAAATTCGATACCGAGATTTCACCGGAAATACATGTTTTGAGACCTCCTGAATCCAAAAAAAGCATTTTTGGAAACATGTCCGTGTGTGTGTCTGTGTGTCTGTGAACAGCATAACTCAAAAACGAACAGTCGGATAAGCACCAAACTTGGTATTTAGGTTCAGTATCTTTCAGAGATGCGACACGAAGGTTTTCAAGAAAATCCCCCCACCCCAGACTACCCTTTACATGGAAGATTTTTCGAAAATTTTAATTTTCTCAAAAATGGCTCTAACGATTTTGATGAAAATATCATATGTTTAAGATAATGTTATGAGAAATGAAATGTATATCTCGAATTTTCTGGGAATGTCTCCAAAAGTATTCTTCATTGTGAACGACTTTTGCATAACTGGTAAACCATAAGAGATAGACAAAATGTTACTACACAAAAAATGTAGATCGCGTTAAAATACACAACTTATGTCATATGCATTTCTTTTGTTGAGTGAACCGTTTTCGAGATATTGCTTGTTATTTCCTTAAATTTTCCAATACTTATACTTTTTCTCAAATTCGTTATTCATTTTTACTTTCTCTACTACGTGTAGTAAGTAGGGGAAGTATTGCATTCCACCCAAAAATTCGATACCGAGATTTCGCCGGAAATACATGTTTTGAGACCTCCTGAATCCAAAAAAAGCATTTTTGGAAACATGTCCGTGTGTGTGTCTGTGTGTGTGTCTGTGTGTCTGTGAACAGCATAACTCAAAAACGAACAGTCGGATAAGCACCAAACTTGGTATTTAGGTTCAGTATCTTCCAGAGATGCGACACGAAGGTTTTCAAGAAAATCCCCCCACCCCAGACTACCCTTTACATGGAAGATTTTTCGAAAATTGTAATTTTCTCAAAAATGGCTCTAACGATTTTGATGAAAATATCATATGTTTAAGATAATGTCATGAGAAATGAAATGTATATCTTGAATTTTCTGGGAATGTCTCCAAAAGTATTCTTCATTGTGAACGACTTTTGCATAACTGGTAAACCATAAGAGATAGACAAAATTTTACTACACAAAGAATGTAGATCGCGTTAAAATACACAACTTATGTCATATACATTTCTTTTGTTGAGTGAACCGTTTTCGAGATATTGCTTGTTATTTCCTTAAATTTTCCAATACTTATACTTTTTCTCAAATGCGTTATTCATTTTTTTATGTCCTGGACATGCAAAGAGAATGGAATGCGGCACATAGCAACCAGCGTTAAAATATTTGACTATCGCTTAAAAGCTACCATATTTCCCTTGCATCTACAAGAAAATTACCAATAAGATTGACATCTCGATATCTCGATTAACATGAAGCATATGGAGAATAGGCGTTTGTAAAATTAGATTGTACAAGAGTAGAGAAAGTCATGTGAGTGTAACACATCAGATTTTTTCTGATATCCACTCATGGTGGCTATTTGGATAATGCGTTGGTATTCTTTCTGGTATTCCTCTTTCTCCAATGGTATATGTACTAACCTGTTTGTAATACTATTTAAAATTGCATATTTTTGGCTTGTAGGATAATCTATTGCTTTTAATATAATTTTCTGTGTGAGTTGGTTTTCTGTAAATGCCGAGCATTAGTTTGTTGTGTGCATTATTTCTGATGATCCTGATGTCTAAGTAAGGTAATTGGCCATTTTCTTCTCTTTCTATTGTGAATCTTATAGATCTTTTTTGTAAACTCAATAATTTCAAAGCATCTTCTGAAAGTTTTAGTAATATGGCATTCAAAATGGCTCATATATAGTTCTGCTAAAAATAGTGAAAGGGGGTTTTCCATAGTTGGCCTGTGGTTTGTTAAAAGAAATCTTGAAATAAGACTTAAAGAGCATATGAGATTCATTTATCAAAGACAGATGGATAAATCAGCAGTAGCACATCATTTCTGGTCTTCAAACCATGAAATCACTCATGTATCTTGAATTCCAGGTCATGGCACAGCTCCCCCACTGCGGCATCCATCTCCTCTTGCTTACTTTTACTTTAGCCTGTAGTCTGGATGCTCATACAAAACTTAAATTGAGTTTTATTTATGGATGCTCTTTCACTACTGAGGTCCTTAGCGTCCCATTCTATATTACTCGTGAAAGGCCAGTAATTTTGCTCAGAGGCATCTTTATCAGGCTTGAGGTTCTTTTACGTGCTATAAATTTGTGATACAGGACCACTGGCTTTACTTCTCTTCTGAAGGAAGCTGTGCTAAGGATTTTTACGCTCAGAAAGCCCATTGCCCTCCACCGGGTTTGAACTCGCAACCTCGGGAACTAAAGGCTAGCATGGTAACCACGGTACCAGAGGATGACAGATACTCATACATTGCGGCCTCTGTTATCCTCTTGTTCACCTTCATCTGCCAATCTATCTGTTTTTCTTGCTAATGTAAATGCTCTTCCACTGCATTAATTTTTATCTTCCAAGTCAAGATTTAATTTCTTCTATGTCCTCTGTAATCAGGTCTTTCAGATCCTTCACCATTGCATTTATCTTAGGCTTTACAGTGTCAGTGTCAAAACTGTATTAAAAGTTCATTCTCTCTATTTTAGTGTTCAGTTCTGCTTTCACACTGTTCATTTTACTTCTCATCTCCTGCATTCTGTATTTCATTCTTGATTTCTTCTTTAACACCCTTTATTACCATTCCTATCTTCTCCATTCTAGATTCCATTTTTGTCTCCAGCTTCTCCATTCCAGCCTCTAACGTTCTAGCAGTTGAGTGACCTTAAACACAAACACAATCCATTCCAGCCAATAATTTTTAAGCATTTCCTCCATCTTGACTTGTAGTCTCACTTCTGACACCAGTGTGACTTTGTCCAGTTTTCACTGCCTCTTCACTGTTTTGATATAGTTTGACTTTCACTCTGACTTCACTTAGTTTCACACTCTGATTTACCAATGTGAAACTTCTCTTCGTTCCACTTCACTCACTGCATAATCAAACACAAAACGTCCCTAAGCTCCCAGGGTAGCAGCACTCACTGTATGCCACACTGTGATAACAAATGCAGAAATGCGCTCACCAACCTACCAGCAAACCCTCTTATCTTATGTAGCAGTACAAGTTTTCACAGAACATTCTCTTAAGTTCTGGAGAGGGAGGGAAACTTCCAGAAGAATCTGGTTTTTATGCTGCGTCAGAGTGCTACCATATCATTTATCTGTTTATCTCTCCAACTGCCTGGTGCTGACGTTCGGTAAATTTGGGCTATAGTCACTTTGTCACAATATCTTTTAACCTGCTTACTTTGTTCCAGAATTTGATGGAATTATTTTATCCCCTTGGCCATACATCTCCCATACCAATCTCTCCTAAGGTTTCTTTCAGTTTCCCTAATTATTGTGCAAAGGTGCTCTTTAGTAATTCATGCAAGTTTTAATTATATTATCATTGCCACCTTGTTCTGCCTATGCTACTCCTCTTGGTGATGTTTTTGGTAAAGCCAGTAACTTCAGAAAACATCCTATGTATTACTTCAGTTCTACTCACAATCTCTATTAATTCTCAAATTCCCAGTCAGTATAACATCTTTAATTATACCACTCCTCTCCAACCAGTTTACAGGCATCTTGATAAACACACCCTCACTTCTCTTTTACCTAATTTTCCTTTAGCAATTACCTTCCTACAGATGGTTCCCATCCACCATTACTAATCAATCTTACTCCTATGTAATCAAATGCTTTCATATTTGTAATTCCTTTTTAATTCAGTACAATTTTTCATGTTTTCTTAACATACTCCTTTTTAGAATACCATTATTTTAGATTTGTTAGCTTTCTTTGTAGGCAATAATGCTATGCCTTACAGTACATACTGAAGGATTGTCAATAGTCCTAGATTATTAGCCAAGAAAGTAATTTTGTAATGTTTTTTTGCATTTAACTTATAGTCTCATCTTTATTAATTAACATACTGAGGAAAGTCAGGAATCCCATCATTTAGACATCAGTTCCTTTCAATAATGTGTAGAGGCCACCACATTAAACTCTTTGTATAAGTAGGTGTCTTCCGGAAAAGTGTGACACAGTGAACTTATCTTTTGCTACTAGACTCCACAATAGGCTTCCGACCGAGTATCTTCATCCTTGTCTCCCTGATGACTAAGTAAGCCGTAATGCCAGAGTAGATGTTTGTTTCTAGGGATTCAGAATAACAGCCATCTCATCGAGGATTTATATCAAATATTCATGTTAGTTAATAGCGTGGAATGATTAATAATACGTAATTGTTATATTAGTAGCTTTAAATGTATTAGGTTTAGCAAAAGCAATTTCTTATTAATTCATGTTCGCTATCACCCAGTTCCTGCGCACCTACCATCATAGAAGCTTAAGAGGATAGGTTAAAACAATCCTCTTACAAGTTTAATGTTTGAAGTTTCTACTGTTAATGCTATATTCAGATAAAGTAAGAAAGAGTATATTTAAAGAAAAGTGGAACATATAATACAAAGTGATTATCAAAACTCAGCATGTTGCAAAAACAAATAAATCCTTTATATTTGATTTTTAATTTTAAATGGTTATAAATGAAATAAATATCCCTCAGAAACATAACTTATTGATAACGCAAGGACAATCATAGTTGCTGTATCCAAACTGTACATCAAGGCATTCCCATATCAGTGTCAGTGATAGGAATGGCGTTTAAAATCAAAATATTAAGAATTTGAAGTTTTCATCCAAATAGCTTCATGAGCACTATCTTGCTCTTCTACAACATTAAACTTTGATGTCAAAGGATTACTAGGCAGGTCTCTTTCCTCGCTTCAAAATAAGAACATCTTTTCAGTTGGGTGATCAAATTTGAAAATTTGTTCTTCCTTACAAACAACATTTTCTCTTGATCGATGTATTTATTTGTGAAGATAATGGTTATTCACCTCACTCACACCCTGAAAGTGTTTTGAGAAAAATCTAGTGACTTGGAAGTTCTTGATTTCCCAGTCTTGACTGAAGACTTTCACATAACTTTTTACTTTCTCTACTACGTATAGTAAGTAGGGCAAGTATTTGATACCGAGATTTCACAGGAAATACATGTTTTGAGGTGCACTGAATGCATATAAAGCATTTTTGGAAACATGTCTGTGTGTGTGTGTGTCTGTCTGTGAACAGCATAACTCAAAAACAAACAGTCAGATAAACACCAAACTTGGTATTTAGGTTCAGTATCTTCCAGAGATGCAACACGAAGGTTTTCAAGAAAATCCTCCCTCCCCAGATTATCCTTTGCATCGAACATTTTTCGAAAATTTTAATTTTCTCAAAAATGGCTCTAAAGATTTTGATTAAAATATCATATATTTAAGATACTTTCATGACAAATAAAATGTATATCTTGAGTTTTCTGAGAATGTCTCCTAAAGTATTCTTCATTGTGAATCACTTTTGCATAACTAGTAAACCATAAGAGAGAGACAAAATATTACTACACAAAAATGTAGATCACGTTAAAATACACAATTTATGTCATACATTTTTTGTTTTTTGAGTGAACCATTTTCAAGATATTGCTTGTTATTCCCTTAAATTTTTCAACACATACCTTTTCTCAAATGGAAATTCATTATCCATTTCTTTTTGTCCTGGTAATGCCTGAATAACTTCATCTTACCTTCTTCAATATCCAGTCCCATCCTAGCTATCACCTTTCAACCTCTAGGCTGCAGTCGGGACAGTTTGTCATGGCTGTAGTCAAGGACCTTGCCTTCACCTGCTCCCGTCTATAGAGCTGCAGCACATCAAATTTCGACGCCTAACGCTGGTGCTATGCTGGACCGTGCCATTTTCACCTTTTTATTCCATTCTTTCTCCTTCTTCCTTCCGGTGGAGGAGTTTTTAGTGGGTATGGCCGACTATTGGCGAGTCCCACACTCCCAGCTCTGACTCACATTGGGGCAGAAACAAATAGTCTCATTATTAGCTACCCTGAAGATGAGAATGAAGTATGTTCCCAAAACGTTGGTTTCTAACCTACTTTGGCCTGGCTGGAAGCCTGAGAAAATCAAGAGTACTTTGTATTTCTTCTTCCTAAGGCTTTTGGGTTCACTGTATATCTGGTAGCCCATATTAACACCAGTAGTTGGCATTTCCTTGTTCTTGCTGAGCTTTTACTCGATTTGGACTTCCTACAACTCACAAACTCAGTTACATGTATGTCGTATGAACCTCCATACTAAAGTACAGCAGTTCCTTCAAAAGCTGCCACAAACCTATAATCAGGAATTAATATTTTGTGAATCTTTAATTTGTATTGTTGCTTCTGTCTCGCAACACTTGCCTATAATGTAATGCTGTTTCTGTCTCTCAGAAGTGAAACACACTTTAGATTTATTGAAGTTTCCTCTAACTGCCTGAGAGTAAATATCCAAAAACTCAGTTTTCAACACCATATAGCTATGACAAATATTAAACTTTGAGTAAGTTATTTCAGCATCCCATGCTTGGCAACAAGTTTGAAATGTAGGTACAAAAATAAGAATTTTCCAAATTTGAGAATTTATCGACTTGAAAAATATATTTCTCAGTTATTCTCATCCAAATGAAAGACTGTAACGAAAATTTTATCTGGTCTTCATGCACAGTAGATTCATTACTCATAGAAGTCGAGTCAAAATCGGTTTCTTCCATCAGATCTAAGTATAAGTAAATTATTTGCAATGTACAATGCTTCAGTAGCAGAAAATCTGAAGGAGAGGGGAAAAAAACTTACTGTAGAAAAAGAATACTTCAATATTTACAAAGAAAGCTTTGTAAAAGTTTTCAGTCAATACTGGGAAATCCAGAACTTCCAAGTTACTAGATTTATTCTCAAAACACTTTCAAGATGCCAGCGAGATGAATAAATGTTATCTTCACGTTTAAATACATGGATCAAGAGAAAAAGTTCTTTGTAAGGGAGAACCAACTTTAAAATTTGATGACCAACCAGAGATTTTCTTATTTTGAACTGAGGAAAGACATTTAATAACTTCCAGATGACCTGCATTACTAATGTTTGACACCAAAGATTAAGGATGTAAAAGAGGAAGATGGTTGTCATGAAGCTATTTGGATGAAAAACTCAAATTTTTAAAAGCACTTTGATTTTAAACACCATTCCTATTACAGACACTGATTATGTGAATGCCTTGAAGTAGCAGTTGACTACAATTGTCCTTGTGTTATCAATAATGTTATTTTTCTGAGGCATTTTTATTTCATTTATAACCACTTAAAATTAAAAATGAAATATAAAGGATTTATTTTTGCTAGTTTTACAACATGCTGATTTTTAATAATCACTTTGTATTATCTGTTCCCCTTTTCTTTAAATATACTCTCTTTTGCTTTATCTGTTTCTTTCATATAAAGCCTAGTTGAGATGGCTGTTATTCGGAATCCCCAGAAATAAAATGTACTTTGGTATTTCGCCTTACTTGTCATCAGGAGGACAAGCATGCAGATACTCAGTCGGAAACCAATCATGAAGTCTAGCAACAAAAGATAAGTTCACTGTGTCACACTTTTCTGGAAGACAAAGTGTTTAATGTGGTGGTGGCCTCTACACATGCGTTGAAAGGAACTGGTGTCTAAATGATGGGATTCCAGACTTTACTCAGGATGTTAATTAGTAACAATGTGTCTATAAGCTAAATGTAAAGAAAATTACAAATTGACTTTCTTGACTAAGAATCTGGGAGTATTGACAATCCTTCAGTATGTACTCTTAAGGCATAGCATTACTGCCTAAACGTGCAAGGGCTGTCCCAGAAGTACCCGACCTAACAAAGACAACACAACAAGTTTAGGAAAATACATCTTTGTTTCTCTACATAGTCTTCTTTCAGCTCGATATGCTTTTCCCAGCGATGCTCAATAGCTTCGATACCATGTTTATAGTGAGAACCGTCGAGTTCTGCAAAATAGCCATCAACTGCAAACTTCACCTCTTCATTGTTGCCAAATCTTTAACCACCAAGCCATTTCTTCAACTTTGGAAACAGAAAATAATCTGAGAGGGCTAAGTCTGGCGAATGAGGTGCATGAGGAAGCAATTCGAACTTTAACTCATTGATTTTAGCCATGGCGATAATGGATGTGTGAACTTGTGTATTGTCTTGATGAAACAGAACTTTGTTTTTCGCTGAATGCGGCCGTTTTTGTTTGATTTCATCATTCGAACTCTGCATAATACTTGCCATTGATTGCATTTCCTTTTTGAAGATAATCAATGAAAATTATTCCACGCGCATCCCAAAAAAACTGACGCCACGACCTTGCCTGTAGATGGAACTGCCTTCACCTTCTTTCCCCTTTCAATCCACTGTTTTGAGTGTTCCTCTGTCTCAGGTATGAAGGGATGGACCTATGTTTCATCCATGGTTATGAATCGACGCAAAAACTCGGCTTTATTGCAGCAAAGCATCGCCAAACACTGGAGTGAAACATCCTCACGACTCTGCTTTTGTTCCATTGTGAGTAAACGCGCCATCCATCTTGCACACAGCTTTCTCATGTCTAAATGTTCAGTTAGTATGCAATATACAGAACTTTTTGAAATGCCTACAATGTCTGCTAGCTCGCCCACTTTCGGTTGACGGTTATCCAATACCATTTTGTGGATTTTCTTTACAATTTCTGGCGTGGTCACCTCATTTGGTTCACCACTGCGCTGTTTGCCTTGGCAGCTCTTACAACCTCGCTTAAACTCTGCCACCCAATAATTTACTGTTGTAAACAAAGGAGCAGACTCCCCCAGAGTAGAATCTAGCTCAGCTTTAATATTAGTTGGACTAAGACCTTTCAAATGAAAGTATTGTGTCACATAACGATGGCCAGTTTTATCCATGTTTATAAATTCATTGAGAGATGGCTCCCAAACAATTACCAAACAACGTAGCATCGTCTAGCTTCAAACTTAAGCTTTATAAAGGTGATACTTTCTACCATAGTCATTTGTTTGAAACAACAACCGCTACATATATGTCAGGTCAGGTAATTCTGGGACTGCCCTCGTAAATGTTAAGAAATCTAAAATAATGGTATTTCAAGAAGGGAGTATATTAAGAAAACCTACAAAATTGTACTTGATAAAAGAGGAATTAAAATAGTGAAAGCATTTGATTACTTAGTAGCTAAGACTGAGTAGTAATGCTGGATAGGACCAACTGATAGGACGGTGATTGCTAAAGGAAAATTAGCTAAGAAAGGAGTGAGAGTGTGTTTACATGATACCAGGAAGGTCTGTGAACTGGTTGTAGAAGAGTGATTGAATGGAAATTTGAACATTATCAGAGATGGTGTGCAAACCCGACTTAATACATAGTATACTTTCTAAAGTTATTGGATTTATCAAAAACATCTCCAAGAGGAGTAGCATTGGCAAAACAACGTAGAATGGGTTTAGTTAAGTTTTGATACACTGATACAGAGATCTGAAATTACAGGGCGATATTAATATAATTAAAACTTGTATGAATTATGAAAGAGGACATTTGCACAATAATTGGGGGAAGAAACTGAAAGAAACCTAAGAAGTTTGGTATGGGGGATGAGGGGAGAAAATAATTCAGTGATATTCTGGAGAAAAGTAAGCAGGCTAAACGAACTGTGACACGACGATTATGTATGTATGTATTTATTTATTCTGCAATTGGGTACTTCCCGGTGGCAGAATTAAACCGTACAAAATTTACATCACCATGACTAGCTTACAATAATAATAATAATAAACAAGACTAACAATACAAAATGATAACGAAGCTTTTAAAATCCCTAATTACTGAACCATTTATAGTTTACTTAACTATTCACAATTACTTAACTATTCACCATTTACTTCACTATTCACAATTTACTTAACTATTCTCAATTTACTTAACTATCTACAAAGTACTTAACAGTTTACAAAGTACGTAACTATTTTCGAGGTACTTAACTATTTACAATTGGTCCTTATATTTAGTTACCAGTATTTTCAACCTGGTAGTGTCAACTTTAATAGTATAGTTTGTGAAATGAGTACACTAGTTAATTAACCAACATTTATTCTGCTAATATTATTTCTGAACTGCTTTAAGGTCAGAGGACAGCCCTGAAAGGCTGCTACAGGCAATTCATTCCATTCCTCAATGGTTCTATTAACAAAAGAAAATTTTCCCACGTCGGTTCTGCACTTTCTACCCCTAATTTTAAACAGATGATCGTTTCGACCGTAGTGTGCTGGATTCTCTAACCTTTCTCTAACATCCGCCCAAGCATTTGAACCAGTATAAGCTTTAAATAACGCAACTAATCTATGTTTTTACGCCTAACTTTTAGCGGTTCCCATTCATTCTCTTCACCTTTTGTAAACCCAAAATCTTTACCTCTCCTTATGAATTTTGTAGCCCTTCTCTGTACTTTTTCTAAGGAATCAATCTGATTGACTCTGTATGGGTCCCAACATGCTACTCCATATTCCATAACCGGCCGCACTAACGATTTGTAGGCTAGTTCCCTGGTCTTTGCGCTCCCCTTTTTCAGTATTCTCATTACGAAATGCAATGCTTTCCACGCTTTCCTAGATGTACTATTTATCTGTTCCCCCCATCCAGCATTACTTGACAAGCACATTCCCAAATATTTGCAGCTGTCCACCTGTGGAATTGGTTCCCCGCCCATTTGATAGTTATGTATAATCTTCCCCTTAGTTCTGCTAAAAACAATGGACTTACTTTTCCCAGCATTAATTGTCATTTTGTTTGCTTCGGCCCACCGCCTGATTTCATTTAGGTCGTCCTGAAGAGCAGTCTCATGCATGGAATTCCTAATCTTATTGTAAATAATACAATCGTCTGCGAACAGTCTTATCTGGCATTTAATGTTTATATGGATATCATTAACAAAGATAAGAAACAGTAACGGGCCCAGTACCGAGCCTTGGGGCACGCCCGAACTTACGGTCCCCCCTTCTGACAGTTCTCTACCTACTCTTACTCTTTGCGTCCTCCCTTTCAAAAATTGTTCTACCCACAATACAACGCGATTATGAAGTCCCGCATTTGCTGGTTTCCGGATGAGTAAACTATGTGGCACTACGTCAAAAGCTTTAGAAAAATCTATCACCACTGCATCAGTCCTTCCCCCTGCATCCACCTCATCTGCCAAATCTTGAATTAATGAAGTTGTTTGACTTTCACATGAATACCCGGATCTAAACCCATGTTGCGCTTTGTTGAACCACTGTTTGTTTTCTAATTCCTCCCGTATGTATTCTGCAATTAGATGCTCCATTACTTTACACACTACCGACGTTAGGCTGACAGGCCGATAATTATTTATTTCTGTTTTATTACCCCCTTTGTATATTGGAACTACAATAGCGGATTTCCAGTCTTCCGGTAGTGCACGGTTGTTAATTGACATGTTAAACAAGAGCATTAGGTAGGGAATCATGGCTTCTCCCCCTATTTTTAATATTTCAGTAGGTACGTTGTCCGGCCCTCTTGATTTTCGATTCTGTAGCATCTTGATCCTTTTACGTAATTTTAGCGCCATTATTTGAAATAGCGATTCTCCACCACTCCTATTTTCCCGTTCAGGACTATCATCCATTTGATGAAAGACCGATACAAAATGTGCATTTAATATGTTCGCCTTTTCCTTATCATTTATTACGGCAGTCCCGTTAACTTTGAAATCTGGTATGCCTTCTTTATTACCCCTGCGTCTACTCACATAATTGTAAAATGCTTTCCATCCGTCACTTTCCTTATTTAAAATTTGTTCTAAGAACCGCTCCTGCGCTTGCAACTTTTCGTTTTGTAAATTCTTGGTTAATTCTTTAAATTTAATAAAATGCCATTCTGATTTCCTCCTTTTATGATACGCGCGCCTTGTTTTCCTTTTAAGTGACCTAATACGTTTTGTATAAAATTCTGGATCAGCGTTATTTTTCATAACTTTAAAAGGTACATGTTTCATAATTGCTTCCGAAGTAAGTGTTTTGAAACTAGCCCAGGCTTCATTTACACTAGTGGCAGATTTTACGAAAGACCAATATTGCTCGCGTAGAAAATTCTGAATAGCAGCCCCGTCCGCTTTCTGGAAATTCCAGCTAATTGATGTTTGTTCTAATTCAAACCGGTTCAATCGTCCCCCCCAGCTTACTTCTAATTGCACACAATGGTGGTCACTGATACCTGGCAAGACCTCACATTCAGCAAACAAAGACTGAGGCCTGCATAAAAATACATCTAGTAAGGCTGATTGCCGAGTACTTGTGTTAACGACTTGCAACAACCCCTGTTCCCAAACCAGAAAATTAACAAGATTTTGGTCTTCGCCTCCTATTAACTGACCTTTCCAGTTTACATTTGGCAGATTTACATCCCCTGCTACAATAACGTTTCCCTTTACGGAAGAGATTTTTTTCTATTAATTTATGCAACGTTTTGTGATTAGTTTCGCTAGGTGGTCTGTAGCAAGCTATTATTGTTATATTATTACCTTCGTTTTTTGATCAATAATTTCAATTGCCATAATCTCTACATCCTCTTCTACCCATAGCGCTTTGCTTTGTAACTCTGACTTAGCGCAAATAAAAATTCCCCCTCCCCTTCCGTCCCTGTCCTTCCTAAACACCCTGTAATCTGAGCTGAAAACTTCCGCATCATTTATATCAACATTTAGCCATGACTCCGTACCTATAATTACATTTGGATTACATATCTCCATTAAATTCCAAAACTCTACAACTTTATTCATAATACTACGGCAATTTACCTGTAACAGCCTTAAAAAGCCAGCCCCTACCTGTGAATCTTCGTTTCTCCGAGGTTGTTGTCACTGTTGCTTCTGCCGCTTGCTGCCATCGCTCCACGTCGTCACCCTCCCAAACAAAGCTGCCAACTTCGAAGATCCACTTCGGTTTAAGTGCACACCGTCCCGTCCGTAGTCCCAGTCTTCAATCCACGAATTTGGGTCCGAAACTTCGCGCCCAGTCGCTCCGCTACCCATGCATACGAGTCGTTTACCTGCATTATCTTCCTCCAGTTGACATCGCGTCGTCTCAAAACTCCACTAACGACGATCTTATACCTCAGGTTTACCGGAAGCTCGGCCCCAGGCAGTTGGAGAGAGAAATAGACAAAGGACATGGTAACACTCTCACCCAGGGTAAAACTCTTAATGTTCTGGAGGTTTCCCTCCCTCTCCTCTATAACATGTATCAAGAATTTACGAGAATCTTCTGTGAAACCTGCTGTTGGCTGCATAAGCCAGAGGGTTTGCTGGTAGGTTGGTTAGTGAGCATGTTGGTGAGCGCATTTCTGCTGCGGCATCAAGTTCAGTTCTACAAGTGAGTTTGTGATCACAGCGTGGCATACAGTGAGTGCTGCTAACGTGGGAGATTAGGGACATCTCCTGTTTGATTCCGAAGTGAGTAAAGTGAACCGCAGAAAAGTGAAGTGAGAGAACATTGAAGTACTTCAATTTGGCGAATGAAAGCGGAATTAATGAAGTCACGGTGAAAGTCGAACTACATCAAAACAGCAAAGTGGCAGTGAAAACTGCATAAAGTCAGAAGTGGGATTACAAACCAAGATGGAAGAAATACTTAAATATTTATTGGGCGGATTGGAGAAGATGGAGACAAAAATGGAATATAGAATGAAGTAGATGGGAATAGAAATGAGTATTACGGAAGAAATGGAGAAAGAAATGAAATCTCGGATGGAAGAGATCAGAAGTGAAATAAAGAGTTAAAACAGAAATGAAGACTGAAATAGAGGGAATGAAATTTAACCCTGTTTTGAAATTGACACTGGAAAATTTGAGATAAATATAATGGCAAAAGACCTTAAAGGTTTCATTCCAGAGTAGTTAGAACAAACTAAATCTGATTTGGTAGATAAAATTAATGCACTGGAAGAGCACCTAAATTAGCAAGAAAAACGGAAAGCCGCGCTGATGAAGGCAAACAAGGGGATGACATAGGCCACAATGAATGAACGTCTGGACCTGCAGAAGTGACTCGGAGCCCAAGATACATGCTGAGGGTGAGAGGATCCCATGATTTCAAGGTTGCCTAATGTAAAAACAGTGAAGTCTCCAAAATTTAATGACAATTTGCCCTGGACAGAGTTTTTGCAACAGTACCTATTGTGACACACAGTGGATCACTAATGACCTAGCAGTTGAACGCCCTTAAATAAAACAAAACACACAATGGATGGACGCTGATGCAGCTTTCAGTTGACCTTTAGGGTAAGCAGCCGAATCATTTTGCGCCTTCCCCGCCGGAGGTTCGGTTGATAATTTAATTAAACTGTTGGAGGGACATTGTATTGTCGCCATTTCCAGGACAAGTTGAAGACAAGTGTGCAACCACCAAAAGAGACCTCACAAGAACTCGCCATGGAGGAGGAGCAGCTGGCACACTGAGCTTTGGTGGATTTCCCACCAGTTTATGTTTCCGGAAAAGCAGCCCATGCATTCATTAGTGGGGTGACAGTCCAGTAATTGAAACAGCAGCTTCTCCTGGTGCAACACAATAATGTAAACAACACCCTGACCGCTGCCCTATGCATTGAGATGGCAAAGATGAAGGCCCACCCCTGTGCCACCTAGAGCTGCAACTGCTGAAAGGTTCCAGAATCGACCACAATAGTCTTTCATAGGACTTGAGACGGGAGACCTAAGTGCTGAAGCTGTGGGAATCCTGGACACCTAAGGGAAGCTGTGAGAGATGAGGTTAACCCTAAGAGCCAAGTTGAAGAGGACCACACTGGTGCCATCATCACCTTCCCTTTGCTTCACCTCAGAGCACTGGACCCTAAGGCGCGTTTCTAACACTGGTGCCCACTCCCGAAGACCAAGCAAAGCAAACAGCAGTCAAAGCCTGAAACAGGCAAATGAGAGTTATACATCCTTACACCTGGACAAAGTACAACCTGCTGTGAATTCAGATGAGGCTTTGAGAAGGGAGCAACAGGAGGATTGATACATAGTGCCGATCCTGAAGGATAAATAATCTGACATACGACCAGTGTGGACAGATGTCGTCCAGAGGCTCAACCTATAAGAACTATTGTGCCCAGCTGGACCCCATAAGACTCAAGAACACTGCGTTGAAGAGAGTTTGGGAGTCCACAAATAGGAAGACTAAGGTGAAGCAAGTCGTTGAGAAAATCCAGGAATGATGGATTCTGAGAAGGCAGCTGTGGACTAAGGTCATAGGAAGGTTGACACCAGCAGTTGGAGAGATAAACAGAGATAAGTGATAAGGTAAACAGCAGGAGTGTTATCAACACATAATCAGAATCCTGAAGCTTCCCCCTCCCTGTGCCTTCAGAACATGTGTAAAAATGTTGTGTGGAAACTTTCACCAGCTAGAAGCCAGATGATTTGCCAGCCCATTGATTAGTGTGTGAGCGAGTTAGTTGCAGGGCACGTTTCTGCTGCAACATCACGTGCTGTTCTACGAGCGAGTTTGAGACAATAGTGAGTGCTGCTAACGAGGGAGTTTAGAGATCACCTGTGTTCCATTCCCCAGTGAGTGAACTGGACTGAAGAGGACGCTACTTTGCATGCATTTCACCACATGGTGAAAAATTGAAGTAGTTCACCTTAGTGAAGTGACAATGTGAACTGAGTATAACAATGAAAGTTGAACTAGATCAAAGCGCTGAAGTGATGATACCACTATTTCTTGATACTGATTTTTTAACACTGATACCCAGTTAATAAAAAAGTATAACGGTGACAGCTTGTTCACTGAATTATGTTCTTATTAGTAGTTTTCTTGTGTAAACACATGTACCCAGTTTTGTACTCTATGCTAATTCTGGAAATGGCAGCAATTTTTTCATCATGATAATGCCATGGGTTATAATATATCACCTAATGTTGGTGAATGCTAATGCTAATAATCATAACTTTCCCTTTTTACGTAAGTATATTTTATGCCGGAAACCTTCTTTAAAAGGATACTCTATTCTTATTACAGAAATTAGTCTTACGCTATACCTGACCTCATGACCTGAGTTTGACATGTGGAAACACAAACTAACAAGAAAGAACAAACATTTCCACGCGCTGTGTTATCTCACATCTTAAATTCTGATTGGTTTCTGATGAATTCACGGATTTTGGTCACCAGAGCGGTAAACGTAATGCTGAGAACGAGTCACCAAGTCAGGCTATTGCAGAAATGTGATTTAGTGCAGCAGCTAAATCAGCCGATGTACTAAGGTATTACTTGATGTTGCATGAGTACCTCTACTCCTTCCCCCATTGTTTTGTATGTTTCATGAGTACCTCTACTCCTTCCCCCATTGTTTTGTATGTTTCATGAGTACCTCTACTCCTTCCCCCATTGTTTTGTATGTTACATGAGTACCTCTACTCCTTCCTCCATTGTTTTGTATGTTACATGAGTACCTCTACTCCTTCCCCCATTGTTTTGTATGTTACATGAGTACCTCTACTCCTTCCTCCATTGTTTTGTATGTTACATGAGTACCTCTACTCCTTCCCCCATTGTTTTGTATGTTACATGAGTACCTTTACTCCTTCCCCCATTGTTTTGTATGTTGCATGAGTACCTCTACTCCTTCCCCTAATGTTTATTTTGTTACATGAGTACCTCTACTCCTTCCCCCATTGTTTTGTATGTTACATGAGTACCTCTACTCCTTCCCCCATTGTTTTACATGTTACATGAGTACCTCTACTCCTTCCCCCATTGTTTTGTATGTTACATGAGTACCTCTACTCCTTCCCTCATTGTTTTGTTTGTTACATGAGTACCTCTACTCCTTCCCCCATTGTTTTGTATGTTACATGATTACCTCTACTCCTTCCCCCATTGTTTTACATGTTACATGAGTACCTCTACTCCTTCCCCCATTGTTTTGTATGTTACATGAGTACCTCTACTCCTTCCCTCATTGTTTTGTTTGTTACATGAGTACCTCTACTCCTTCCCCCATTGTTTTGTATGTTACATGAGTACCTCTACTCCTTCCCCCATTGTTTTGTATGTTACATGAGTACCTCTACTCCTTCCCCCATTGTTTTGTATGTTACATGAGTACCTCTACTCCTTCCCCCATTGTTTTGTTTGTTGCATGAGTACCTCTACTCCTTCCCCCATTGTTTTGTTTGTTTCATGATTACCTCTACTCCTTCCCCCATTGTTTTGTATGTTACATGAGTACCTCTACTCCTTCCCCTATTGTTTTGTATGTTACATGAGTACCTCTACTCCTTCCCCCATTGTTTTGTTTGTTTCATGATTACCTCTACTCCTTCCCCCATTGTTTTGTATGTTACATGAGTACCTCTACTCCTTCCCCCATTGTTTTGTTTGTTTCATGATTACCTCTACTCTTTCCCCCATTGTTTTGTTTGTTACATGAGTACCTCTACTCCTTCCCCTATTGTTTTGTATGTTACATGAGTACCTCTACTCCTTCCCCCATTGTTTTGTTTGTTACATGAGTACCTCTACTCCTTCCCCCATTGTTTTGTATGTTACATGAGTACCTCTACTCCTTCCCCCATTGTTTTGTATGTTACATGAGTACCTCTACTCCTTCCCCTATTGTTTTGTATGTTACATGAGTACCTCTACTCCTTCCCCTATTGTTTTGTATGTTACATGAGTACCTCTACTCCTTCCCCTATTGTTTTGTATGTTACATGAGTACCTCTACTCCTTCCCTCATTGTTTTGTATGTTACATGAGTACCTCTACTCCTTCCCCTATTGTTTTGTATGTTACATGAGTACCTCTACTCCTTCCCCCATTGTTTTGTATGTTACATGAGTACCTATACTCCTTCCCCCATTGTTTTGTATGTTACATGAGTACCTCTACTCCTTCCCCCATTGTTTTGTATGTTACATGAGTACCTCTACTCCTCCCCCATTGTTTTGTATGTTACACGAGTACCTCTACTCCTTCCCCCATTGTTTTGTATGTTACATGAGTACCTCTACTCCTTCCCCCATTGTTTTGTATGTTACATGAGTACCTCTACTCCTTCCCCTATTGTTTTGTATGTTACATGAGTACCTCTACTCCTTCCCCGATTGTTTTGTATGTTACATGAGTACCTCTACTCGTTCCCCCATTGTTTTGTATGTTACATGAGTACCTCTACTCCTTCCCCCATTGTTTTGTTTTTACATGAGTACCTCTACTCCTTCCCCCATTGTTTTGTATGTTACATGAGTACCTCTACTCCTTCCCCTATTGTTTTGTATGTTACATGAGTACCTCTACTCCTTCCCCCATTGTATGTTACATGAGTACCTCTACTCTTTCCCCCATTGTTTTGTTTGTTTCATGATTACCTCTACTCCTTCCCCAATTGTTTTGTTTGTTACATGAGTACCTCTACTCTTTCCCCCATTGTTTTGTTTGTTTCATGATTACCTCTACTCCTTCCCCAATTGTTTTGTATGTTACATGAGTACCTCTACTCCTTCCCCCATTGTTTTGTATGTTACATGAGTACCTCTACTCCTTCCCCCATTGTTTTGTATGTTACATGAGTACCTCTACTCCTTCCCCCATTGTTTTGTTTGTTACATGAGTACCTCTACTCCTTCCCCCATTGTTTTGTATGTTACATGAGTACCTCTACTCCTTCCCCCATTGTTTTGTATGTTACATGAGTACCTCTACTCCTTCCCCCATTGTTTTGTATGTTACATGAGTACCTCTACTCCTTCCCCCATTGTTTTGTATGTTACATGAGTACCTCTACTCCTTCCCCCATTGTTTTGTATGTTACATGAGTACCTCTACTCCTTCCCCCATTGTTTTGTTTGTTTCATGATTACCTCTACACCTTCCCCCATTGTTTTGTATGTTACATGGGTACCTCTACTCCTTCCCCCATTGTTTTGTATGTTACATGAGTACCTCTACTCCTTTCCCCATTGTTTTGTATGTTACATGAGTACCTCTACTCCTTCCCCCATTGTTTTGTTTGTTACATGAGTACCTCTACTCCTTCCCCCATTGTTTTGTATGTTACATGAGTACCTCTACTCCTTCCCCCATTGTTTTGTATGTTACATGAGTACCACTACTCCTTCCCCCATTGTATTGTATGTTACATGAGTACCTCTACTCCTTCCCCCATTGTTTTGTTTGTTACATGAGTACCTCTACTCCTTCCCCCATTGTTTTGTATGTTACATGAGTACCTCTACTCCTTCCCCCTTTGTTTTGTATGTTACATGAGTACCTCTACTCCCTCCCCCATTGTTTTGTATGTTACATGAGTACCTCTACTCCTTCCCCCATTGTTTTGTATGTTACATGAGTACCTCTACTCCTTCCCCCATTGTTTTGTTTGTTTCATGATTACCTCTACTCCTTCCCCCATTGTTTTGTATGTTACATGAGTACCTCTACTCCTTCCCCCATTGTTTTGTATGTTACATGAGTACCTCTACTCCTTCCCCCATTGTTTTGTATGTTACATGAGTACCTCTACTCCTTCCCCCATTGTTTTGTTTGTTACATGAGTACCTCTACTCCTTCCCCCATTGTTTTGTATGTTACATGAGTACCTCTACTCCTTCCCCCATTGTTTTGTATGTTACATGAGTACCTCTACTCCTTCTCCCATTGTTTTGTATGTTAAATGATTACCTCTACTCCTTCCCCCATTGGTTTGTATGTTACATGAGTACCTCTACTCCTTCCCCCATTGTTTTGTATGTTGCATGAGTACCTCTACTCCTTCCCCCATTGTTTTGTTTGTTTCATGAGTACCTCTACTCCTTCCCCCATTGTTTTGCATGTTACATGAGTACCTCTACTCCTTCCCCCATTGTTTTGTATGTTACATGAGTACCTCTACTCCTTCCCCCATTGTTTTGTATGTTACATGAGTACCTCTACTCCTTCCCCCATTGTTTTGTATGTTACATGAGTACCTCTACTCCTTCTCCCATTGTTTTGTATGTTAAATGATTACCTCTACTCCTTCCCCCATTGGTTTGTATGTTACATGAGTACCTCTACTCCTTCCCCCATTTTTTGTATGTTGCATGAGTACCTCTACTCCTTCCCCCATTGTTTTGTTTGTTTCATGAGTACCTCTACTCCTTCCCCCATTGTTTTGTATGTTACATGAGTACCTCTACTCCTTCCCCCATTGTTTTGTTTGTTACATGAGTACCTCTACTCCTTCCCCCATTGTTTTGTATGTTACATGAGTACCTCTACTCCTTCCCCCATTGTTTTGTATGTTACATGAGTACCTCTACTCCTTCCCCCATTGTTTTGTATGTTACATGAGTACCTCTACTCCTTCCCCTATTGTTTTGTATGTTACATGAGTACCTCTACTCCTTCCCCTATTGTTTTGTATGTTACATGAGTACCTCTACTCGTTCCCCCATTGTTTTGTATGTTACATGAGTACCTCTACTCCTTCCCCCATTGTTTTGTTTTTACATGAGTACCTCTACTCCTTCCCCCATTGTTTTGTATGTTACATGAGTACCTCTACTCCTTCCCCTATTGTTTTGTATGTTACATGAGTACCTCTACTCCTTCCCCCATTGTATGTTACATGAGTACCTCTACTCTTTCCCCCATTGTTTTGTTTGTTTCATGATTACCTCTACTCCTTCCCCAATTGTTTTGTTTGTTACATGAGTACCTCTACTCTTTCCCCCATTGTTTTGTTTGTTTCATGATTACCTCTACTCCTTCCCCAATTGTTTTGTATGTTACATGAGTACCTCTACTCCTTCCCCCATTGTTTTGTATGTTACATGAGTACCTCTACTCCTTCCCCCATTGTTTTGTATGTTACATGAGTACCTCTACTCCTTCCCCCATTGTTTTGTTTGTTACATGAGTACCTCTACTCCTTCCCCCATTGTTTTGTATGCTACATGAGTACCTCTACTCCTTCCCCCATTGTTTTGTATGTTACATGAGTACCTCTACTCCTTCCCCCATTGTTTTGTATGTTACATGAGTACCTCTACTCCTTCCCCCATTGTTTTGTATGTTACATGAGTACCTCTACTCCTTCCCCCATTGTTTTGTATGTTACATGAGTACCTCTACTCCTTCCCCCATTGTTTTGTTTGTTTCATGATTACCTCTACTCCTTCCCCCATTGTTTTGTATGTTACATGGGTACCTCTACTCCTTCCCCCATTGTTTTGTATGTTACATGAGTACCTCTACTCCTTTCCCCATTGTTTTGTATGTTACATGAGTACCTCTACTCCTTCCCCCATTGTTTTGTTTGTTACATGAGTACCTCTACTCCTTCCCCCATTGTTTTGTATGTTACATGAGTACCTCTACTCCTTCCCCCATTGTTTTGTATGTTACATGAGTACCACTACTCCTTCCCCCATTGTATTGTATGTTACATGAGTACCTCTACTCCTTCCCCCATTGTTTTGTTTGTTACATGAGTACCTCTACTCCTTCCCCCATTGTTTTGTATGTTACATGAGTACCTCTACTCCTTCCCCCTTTGTTTTGTATGTTACATGAGTACCTCTACTCCCTCCCCCATTGTTTTGTATGTTACATGAGTACCTCTACTCCTTCCCCCATTGTTTTGTATGTTACATGAGTACCTCTACTCCTTCCCCCATTGTTTTGTTTGTTTCATGATTACCTCTACTCCTTCCCCCATTGTTTTGTATGTTACATGAGTACCTCTACTCCTTCCCCCATTGTTTTGTATGTTACATGAGTACCTCTACTCCTTCCCCCATTGTTTTGTATGTTACATGAGTACCTCTACTCCTTCCCCCATTGTTTTGTTTGTTACATGAGTACCTCTACTCCTTCCCCCATTGTTTTGTATGTTACATGAGTACCTCTACTCCTTCCCCCATTGTTTTGTATGTTACATGAGTACCTCTACTCCTTCTCCCATTGTTTTGTATGTTAAATGATTACCTCTACTCCTTCCCCCATTGGTTTGTATGTTACATGAGTACCTCTACTCCTTCCCCCATTGTTTTGTATGTTGCATGAGTACCTCTACTCCTTCCCCCATTGTTTTGTTTGTTTCATGAGTACCTCTACTCCTTCCCCCATTGTTTTGCATGTTACATGAGTACCTCTACTCCTTCCCCCATTGTTTTGTATGTTACATGAGTACCTCTACTCCTTCCCCCATTGTTTTGTATGTTACATGAGTACCTCTACTCCTTCCCCCATTGTTTTGTATGTTACATGAGTACCTCTACTCCTTCTCCCATTGTTTTGTATGTTAAATGATTACCTCTACTCCTTCCCCCATTGGTTTGTATGTTACATGAGTACCTCTACTCCTTCCCCCATTGTTTTGTATGTTGCATGAGTACCTCTACTCCTTCCCCCATTGTTTTGTTTGTTTCATGAGTACCTCTACTCCTTCACCCATTGTTTTGCATGTTACATGAGTACCTCTACTCCTTCCCCCATTGTTTTGTATGTTACATGAGTACCTCTACTCCTTCCCCCATTGTTTTGTTTGTTACATGAGTACCTCTACTCCTTCCCCCATTGTTTTGTATGTTACATGAGTACCTCTACTCCTTCCCCCATTGTTTAGTATGTTACATGAGTACCACTACTCCTTCCCCCATTGTTTTGTATGTTACATGAGTACCTCTACTCCTTCCCCCATTGTTTTGTTTGTTACATGAGTACCTCTACTCCTTCCCCCATTGTTTTGTATGTTACATGAGTACCTCTACTCCTTCCCCCATTGTTTTGTATGTTACATGAGTACCTCTACTCCCTCCCCCATTGTTTTGTATGTTACATGAGTACCTCTACTCCTTCCCCCATTGTTTTGTATGTTACATGAGTACCTCTACTCCTTCCCCCATTGTTTTGTATGTTGCATGAGTACCTCTACTCCTTCCCCCATTGTTTTGTTTGTTTCATGAGTACCTCTACTCCTTCCCCCATTGTTTTGCATGTTACATGAGTACCTCTACTCCTTCCCCCATTGTTTTGTATGTTACATGAGTACCTCTACTCCTTCCCCCATTGTTTTGTATGTTACATGAGTACCTCTACTCCTTCCCCCATTGTTTTGTATGTTACATGAGTACCTCTACTCCTTCTCCCATTGTTTTGTATGTTAAATGATTACCTCTACTCCTTCCCCCATTGGTTTGTATGTTACATGAGTACCTCTACTCCTTCCCCCATTGTTTTGTATGTTGCATGAGTACCTCTACTCCTTCCCCCATTGTTTTGTTTGTTTCATGAGTACCTCTACTCCTTCCCCCATTGTTTTGCATGTTACATGAGTACCTCTACTCCTTCCCCCATTGTTTTGTATGTTACATGAGTACCTCTACTCCTTCCCCCATTGTTTTGTTTGTTACATGAGTACCTCTACTCCTTCCCCCATTGTTTTGTATGTTACATGAGTACCTCTACTCCTTCCCCCATTTTTGTGTATGTTACATGAGTACCACTACTCCTTCCCCCATTGTTTTGTATGTTACATGAGTACCTCTACTCCTTCCCCCATTGTTTTGTTTGTTACATGAGTACCTCTACTCCTTCCCCCATTGTTTTGTATGTTACATGAGTACCTCTACTCCTTCCCCCATTGTTTTGTATGTTACATGAGTACCTCTACTCCCTCCCCCATTGTTTTGTATGTTACATGAGTACCTCTACTCCTTCCCCCATTGTTTTGTATTTTACATGAGTACCTCTACTCCTTCCCCCATTGTTTTGTTTGTTTCATGATTACCTCTACTCCTTCCCCCATTGTTTTGTATGTTACATGAGTACCTCTACTCCTTCCCCCATTGTTTTGTATGTTACATGAGTACCTCTACTCCTTCCCCCATTGTTTTGTATGTTACATGAGTACCTCTACTCCTTCCCCCATTGTTTTGTTTGTTACATGAGTACCTCTACTCCTTCCCCCATTGTTTTGTATGTTACATGAGTACCTCTACTCCTTCCCCCATTGTTTTGTATGTTACATGAGTACCTCTACTCCTTCTCCCATTGTTTTGTATGTTAAATGATTACCTCTACTCCTTCCCCCATTGGTTTGTATGTTACATGAGTACCTCTACTCCTTCCCCCATTGTTTTGTATGTTGCATGAGTACCTCTACTCCTTCCCCCATTGTTTTGTTTGTTTCATGAGTACCTCTACTCCTTCCCCCATTGTTTTGTATGTTACATGAGTACCTCTACTCCTTCCCCCATTGTTTTGTATGTTACATGAGTACCTCTACTCCTTCCCCCATTGTTTTGTTTGTTACATGAGTACCTCTACTCCTTCCCCCATTGTTTTGTATGTTACATGAGTACCTCTACTCCTTCCCCCATTGTTTTGTATGTTACATGAGTACCACTACTCCTTCCCCCATTGTTTTGTATGTTACATGAGTACCTCTACTCCTTCCCCCATTGTTTTGTTTGTTACATGAGTACCTCTACTCCTTCCCCCATTGTTTTGTATGTTACATGAGTACCTCTACTCCTTCCCCCATTGTTTTGTATGTTACATGAGTACCTCTACTCCCTCCCCCATTGTTTTGTATGTTACATGAGTACCTCTACTCCTTCCCCCATTGTTTTGTATGTTACATGAGTACCTCTACTCCTTCCCCCATTGTTTTGTTTGTTTCATGATTACCTCTACTCCTTCCCCCATTGTTTTGTATGTTACATGAGTACCTCTACTCCTTCTCCCATTGTTGTGTATGTTACATGAGTACCGCTACTCCTTCCCCCATTGTTTTGTATGTTACATGAGTACCTCTACTCCTTCCCCCATTGTTTTGTTTGTTACATGAGTACCTCTACTCCTTCCCCCATTGTTTTGTATGTTACATGAGTACCTCTACTCCTTCCCCCATTGCTTTGTATGTTACATGAGTACCTCTACTCCTTCTCCCATTGTTTTGTATGTTAAATGATTACCTCTACTCCTTCCCCCATTGGTTTGTATGTTACATGAGTACCTCTACTCCTTCCCCCATTGTTTTGTATGTTGCATGAGTACCTCTACTCCTTCCCCCATTGTTTTGTTTGTTTCATGAGTACCTCTACTCCTTCCCCCATTGTTTTGCATGTTACATGAGTACCTCTACTCCTTCCCCCACTGTTTTGCATGTTACATGAGTACCTCTACTCCTTTCCCCATTGTTTTGTATGTTACATGAGTACCTCTACTCCTTCCCCCATTGTTTTGTATGTTACATGAGTACCTCTACTCCTTCCCCCATTGTTTTGTATGTTACATGAGTACCTCTACTCCTTCCCCCATTGTTTTGTATGTTGCATGAGTACCTCTACTCCTTCCCCCATTGTTTTGTTTGTTTCATGATTACCTCTACTCCTTCCCCCATTGTTTTGTATGTTACATGAGTACCTCTACTCCTTCCCCCATTGTTTTGTATGTTACATGAGTACCTCTACTCCTTCCCCCATTGTTTTGTATGTTGCATGAGTACCTCTACTCCTTCCCCCATTGTTTTGTATGTTACATGAGTACCTCTACTCCTTCCCCCATTGTTTTGTATGTTACATGAGTACCTCTACTCCTTCTCCCATTGTTTTAAATGTTACATGATTACCTCTACTCCTTCCCCCATTGTTTTACATGTTACATGAGTACCTCTACTCCTTCCTCCATTGTTTTACATGTTACATGAGTACCTCTACTCCTTCCCCCATTGTTTTACATGTTACATGAGTACCTCCACTCCTTCCCCCATTGTTTTACATGTTACATGAGTACCTCTACTCCTTCCCCCATTGTTTTACATGTTACATGAGTACCTCTACTCCTTCCCCCATTGTTTTACATGTTACATGAGTACCTCTACTCCTTCCCCCATTGTTTTACATGTTACATGAGTACCTCTACTCCTTCCCCCATTGTTTTACATGTTACATGAGTACCTCTACTCCTTCCCCCATTGTTTTACATGTTACATGAGTACCTCTACTCCCTCCCCCATTGTTTTACATGTTACATGAGTACCTCTACTCCTTCCCCCATTGTTTTACATGTTACATGAGTACCTCTACTCCTTCCCCCATTGTTTTACATGTTACATGAGTACCTCTACTCCTTCCCCCATTGTTTTACATGTTACATGATTACCTCTACTCCTTCCCCCATTGTTTTGTATGTTACATGAGTACCTCTACTCCTTCCCCCATTGTTTTGTATGTTACATGAGTACCTCTACTCCTTCCCCCATTGTTTTGTATGTTACATGAGTACCTCTACTCCTTCCCCCATTGTTTTGTATGTTACATGAGTACCTCTACTCCTTCCCCCATTGTTTTGTTTGTTACATGAGTACCTCTACTCCTTCCCCCATTGTTTTGCTTGTTACATGAGTACCTCTACTCCTTCCCCCATTGTTTTGTATGTTACATGAGTACCTCTACTCCCTCCCCCATTGTTTTGTTTGTTACATGAGTACCTCTACTCCTTCCTCCATTGTTTTGTATGTTACATGAGTACCTCTACTCCTTCCCCCATTGTTTTGTATGTTGCATGAGTACCTCTACTCCTTCCCCCATTGTTTTGTTTGTTTCATGAGTACCTCTACTCCTTCCCCCATTGTTTTGCATGTTACATGAGTACCTCTACTCCTTCCCCCATTGTTTTGCATGTTACATGAGTACCTCTACTCCTTTCCCCATTGTTTTGTATGTTACATGAGTACCTCTACTCCTTCCCCCATTGTTTTGTATGTTACATGAGTACCTCTACTCCTTCCCCCATTGTTTTGTATGTTACATGAGTACCTCTACTCCTTCCCCCATTGTTTTGTATGTTACATGAGTACCTCTACTCCTTCCCCCATTGTTTTGTATGTTACATGAGTACCTCTACTCCTTCCCCCATTGTTTTGTATGTTGCATGAGTACCTCTACTCCTTCCCCCATTGTTGTGTTTGTTTCATGATTACCTCTACTCCTTCCCCCATTGTTTTGTATGTTACATGAGTACCTCTACTCCTTCCCCCATTGTTTTGTATGTTACATGAGTACCTCTACTCCTTCCCCCATTGTTTTGTATGTTGCATGAGTACCTCTACTCCTTCCCCCATTGTTTTGTATGTTACATGAGTACCTCTACTCCTTCCCCCATTGTTTTGTATGTTACATGAGTACCTCTACTCCTTCCCCCATTGTTTTGTATGTTACATGAGTACCTCTACTCCTTCCCCCATTGTTTTGTTTGTTACATGAGTACCTCTACTCCTTCCTCCATCGTTTTGTATGTTACATGAGTACCTCTACTCCTTCTCCCATTGTTTTAAATGTTACATGATTACCTCTACTCCTTCCCCCATTGTTTTACATGTTACATGAGTACCTCTACTCCTTCCTCCATTGTTTTACATGTTACATGAGTACCTCTACTCCTTCCCCCATTGTTTTACATGTTACATGAGTACCTCCACTCCTTCCCCCATTGTTCTACATGTTACATGAGTACCTCTACTCCTTCCCCCATTGTTTTACATGTTACATGAGTACCTCTACTCCTTCCCCCATTGTTTTACATGTTACATGAGTACCTCTACTCCTTCCCCCATTGTTTTACATGTTACATGAGTACCTCTACTCCTTCCCCCATTGTTTTACATGTTACATGAGTACCTCTACTCCTTCCCCCATTGTTTTACATGTTACATGAGTACCTCTACTCCCTCCCCCATTGTTTTACATGTTACATGAGTACCTCTACTCCTTCACCCATTGTTTTACATGTTACATGAGTACCTCTACTCCTTCCCCCATTGTTTTACATGTTACATGAGTACCTCTACTCCTTCCCCCATTGTTTTACATGTTACATGATTACCTCTACTCCTTCCCCCATTGTTTTGTATGTTACATGAGTACCTCTACTCCTTCCCCCATTGTTTTGTATGTTACATGAGTACCTCTACTCCTTCCCCCATTGTTTTGTATGTTACATGAGTACCTCTACTCCTTCCCCCATTGTTTTGTATGTTACATGAGTACCTCTACTCCTTCCCCCATTGTTTTGTTTGTTACATGAGTACCTCTACTCCTTCCCCCATTGTTTTGCTTGTTACATGAGTACCTCTACTCCTTCCCCCATTGTTTTGTATGTTACATGAGTACCTCTACTCCCTCCCCCATTGTTTTGTTTGTTACATGAGTACCTCTACTCCTTCCTCCATTGTTTTGTATGTTACATGAGTACCTCTACTCCTTCCCCCATTGCTTTGTATGTTGCATGAGTACCTCCACTCCTTCCCCCATTGTTTTGTATGTTACATGAGTACCTCTACTCCCTCCCCTATTGTTTTGTATGTTACATGAGTACCTCTACTCCTTCCCCCAATGTTTTGTATGTTACATGAGTACCTCTACTCCTTCCCCCAGTGTTTTGTATGTTACATGAGTACCTCTACTCCTTCCCCCAATGTTTTGTATGTTACATGAGTACCTCTACTCCCTCCCCTATTGTTTTGTATGTTACATGAGTACCTTTACTCCTTCCCCCAGTGTTTTGTATGTTACATGAGTACCTCTACTCCTACCCCCATTGTTTTGTATGTTACATGAGTACTTTTACTCCTTCCTCCATTGTTTTGTATGTTACATGAGTACCTCAACTCCTTCCCCCTTTGTTTTGTATGTTACATGAGTACCTCTACTCCTTCCCCCATTGTTTTGTTTGTTACATGAGTACCTCTACTCCTTCCCCCATTGTTTTGTATGTTACATGAGTACCTCTACTCCTTCTTCCATTGTTTTGTATGTTACATGAGTACCTCTACTCCTACCCCCATTGTTTTGTATATTACATGAGTACCTCTACTCCTACCCCCAATGTTTTGTATGTTACATGAGTACCTCTACTCCTTCCCCCATTGTTTTGTATATTACATGAGTACCTCTACTCCTTCCCCCAATGTTTTGTATGTTACATGAGTACCTCTACTCCTTCCCCCATTGTTTTGTATATTACATGAGTACCTCTACTCCTACCCCAATTGTTTTGTATGTTACATGAGTACCTCTACTCCCTCCCCTATTGTTTTGTATGTTACATGAGTACCTCTACTCCTTCCCCCAGTGTTTTGTATGTTACATGAGTACCTCTACTCCTACCCCCATTGTTTTGTATGTTACATGAGTACTTTTACTCCTTCCTCCATTGTTTTGTATGTTACATGAGTACCTCAACTCCTTCCCCCTTTGTTTTGTATGTTACATGAGTACCTCTACTCCTTCCCCCATTGTTTTGTTTGTTACATGAGTACCTCTACTCCTTCCCCCATTGTTTTGTATGTTACATGAGTACCTCTACTCCTTCTTCCATTGTTTTGTATGTTACATGAGTACCTCTACTCCTTCCCCCATTGTTTTGTATGTTACATGGGTACCTCTACTCCTTCCCCCATTGTTTTGTATGTTACATGAGTACCTCTACTCCTTCCCCAATTGTTTTGTATGTTACATGGGTACCTCTACTCCTTCCCCCATTGTTTTGTTTGTTTCATGATTACCTCTACTCCTTCCCCCATTGTTTTGTATGTTACATGAGTACCTCTACTCCTTCCCCCATTGTTTTGTATGTTACATGAGTACCTCTACTCCTTCCCCCATTGTTTTGTATGTTACATGAGTACCACTACTCCTTTTCCCATTGTTTGGTTTGTTACATGAGTACCTCTACTCCTTCCCCCATTGTTTTGTTTGTTATATGAGTACCTCTACTCCTTCCCCCTTTGTTTTGTTTGTTACATGAGTACCTCTACTCCTTCCCCCATTGTTTTGTTTGTTACATGAGTACCTCTACTCCTTCCTCCATTGTTTTGTATGTTACATGAGTACCTCTACTCCTTCCCCCATTGTTTTGTATGTTACATGGGTACCTCTACTCCTTCCCCCATTGTTTTGTATGTTACATGAGTACCTCTACTCCTTCCCCAATTGTTTTGTATGTTACATGGGTACCTCTACTCCTTCCCCCATTGTTTTGTTTGTTTCATGATTACCTCTACTCCTTCCCCCATTGTTTTGTATGTTACATGAGTACCTCTACTCCTTCCCCCATTGTTTTGTATGTTACATGGGTACCTCTACTCCTTCCCCCGTTGCTTTGTATGTTACATGAGTACCTCTACTCCTTCCCCCATTGTTTTGTTTGTTACATGAGTACCCCTACTCCTTCCTCCATTGTTTTGTATGTTACATGAGTACCTCTACTCCTTCCCCCATTGTTTTGTTTGTTACATGAGTACCTCTACTCCTTCCCCCATTGTTTTGTTTGTTTCATGATTACCTCTACTCTTTCCCCCATTGTTTTGTTTGTTACATGAGTACCTCTACTCCTTCCCCTATTGTTTTGTATGTTACATGAGTACCTCTACTCCTTCCCCCATTGTTTTGTTTGTTACATGAGTACCTCTACTCCTTCCCCCATTGTTTTGTATGTTACATGAGTACCTCTACTCCTTCCCCCATTGTTTTGTATGTTACATGAGTACCTCTACTCCTTCCCCTATTGTTTTGTATGTTACATGAGTACCTCTACTCCTTCCCCTATTGTTTTGTATGTTACATGAGTACCTCTACTCCTTCCCCTATTGTTTTGTATGTTACATGAGTACCTCTACTCCTTCCCTCATTGTTTTGTATGTTACATGAGTACCTCTACTCCTTCCCCTATTGTTTTGTATGTTACATGAGTACCTCTACTCCTTCCCCCATTGTTTTGTATGTTACATGAGTACCTATACTCCTTCCCCCATTGTTTTGTATGTTACATGAGTACCTCTACTCCTTCCCCCATTGTTTTGTATGTTACATGAGTACCTCTACTCCTCCCCCATTGTTTTGTATGTTACATGAGTACCTCTACTCCTTCCCCCATTGTTTTGTATGTTACATGAGTACCTCTACTCCTTCCCCCATTGTTTTGTATGTTACATGAGTACCTCTACTCCTTCCCCTATTGTTTTGTATGTTACATGAGTACCTCTACTCCTTCCCGGATTGTTTTGTATGTTACATGAGTACCTCTACTCGTTCCCCCATTGTTTTGTATGTTACATGAGTACCTCTACTCCTTCCCCCATTGTTTTGTTTTTACATGAGTACCTCTACTCCTTCCCCCATTGTTTTGTATGTTACATGAGTACCTCTACTCCTTCCCCTATTGTTTTGTATGTTACATGAGTACCTCTACTCCTTCCCCCATTGTATGTTACATGAGTACCTCTACTCTTTCCCCCATTGTTTTGTTTGTTTCATGATTACCTCTACTCCTTCCCCAATTGTTTTGTTTGTTACATGAGTACCTCTACTCTTTCCCCCATTGTTTTGTTTGTTTCATGATTACCTCTACTCCTTCCCCAATTGTTTTGTATGTTACATGAGTACCTCTACTCCTTCCCCCATTGTTTTGTATGTTACATGAGTACCTCTACTCCTTCCCCCATTGTTTTGTATGTTACATGAGTACCTCTACTCCTTCCCCCATTGTTTTGTTTGTTACATGAGTACCTCTACTCCTTCCCCCATTGTTTTGTATGTTACATGAGTACCTCTACTCCTTCCCCCATTGTTTTGTATGTTACATGAGTACCTCTACTCCTTCCCCCATTGTTTTGTATGTTACATGAGTACCTCTACTCCTTCCCCCATTGTTTTGTATGTTACATGAGTACCTCTACTCCTTCCCCCATTGTTTTGTATGTTACATGAGTACCTCTACTCCTTCCCCCATTGTTTTGTTTGTTTCATGATTACCTCTACACCTTCCCCCATTGTTTTGTATGTTACATGGGTACCTCTACTCCTTCCCCCATTGTTTTGTATGTTACATGAGTACCTCTACTCCTTTCCCCATTGTTTTGTATGTTACATGAGTACCTCTACTCCTTCCCCCATTGTTTTGTTTGTTACATGAGTACCTCTACTCCTTCCCCCATTGTTTTGTATGTTACATGAGTACCTCTACTCCTTCCCCCATTGTTTTGTATGTTACATGAGTACCACTACTCCTTCCCCCATTGTATTGTATGTTACATGAGTACCTCTACTCCTTCCCCCATTGTTTTGTTTGTTACATGAGTACCTCTACTCCTTCCCCCATTGTTTTGTATGTTACATGAGTACCTCTACTCCTTCCCCCTTTGTTTTGTATGTTACATGAGTACCTCTACTCCCTCCCCCATTGTTTTGTATGTTACATGAGTACCTCTACTCCTTCCCCCATTGTTTTGTATGTTACATGAGTACCTCTACTCCTTCCCCCATTGTTTTGTTTGTTTCATGATTACCTCTACTCCTTCCCCCATTGTTTTGTATGTTACATGAGTACCTCTACTCCTTCCCCCATTGTTTTGTATGTTACATGAGTACCTCTACTCCTTCCCCCATTGTTTTGTATGTTACATGAGTACCTCTACTCCTTCCCCCATTGTTTTGTTTGTTACATGAGTACCTCTACTCCTTCCCCCATTGTTTTGTATGTTACATGAGTACCTCTACTCCTTCCCCCATTGTTTTGTATGTTACATGAGTACCTCTACTCCTTCTCCCATTGTTTTGTATGTTAAATGATTACCTCTACTCCTTCCCCCATTGGTTTGTATGTTACATGAGTACCTCTACTCCTTCCCCCATTGTTTTGTATGTTGCATGAGTACCTCTACTCCTTCCCCCATTGTTTTGTTTGTTTCATGAGTACCTCTACTCCTTCCCCCATTGTTTTGCATGTTACATGAGTACCTCTACTCCTTCCCCCATTGTTTTGTATGTTACATGAGTACCTCTACTCCTTCCCCCATTGTTTTGTATGTTACATGAGTACCTCTACTCCTTCCCCCATTGTTTTGTATGTTACATGAGTACCTCTACTCCTTCTCCCATTGTTTTGTATGTTAAATGATTACCTCTACTCCTTCCCCCATTGGTTTGTATGTTACATGAGTACCTCTACTCCTTCCCCCATTTTTTGTATGTTGCATGAGTACCTCTACTCCTTCCCCCATTGTTTTGTTTGTTTCATGAGTACCTCTACTCCTTCCCCCATTGTTTTGTATGTTACATGAGTACCTCTACTCCTTCCCCCATTGTTTTGTTTGTTACATGAGTACCTCTACTCCTTCCCCCATTGTTTTGTATGTTACATGAGTACCTCTACTCCTTCCCCCATTGTTTTGTATGTTACATGAGTACCTCTACTCCTTCCCCCATTGTTTTGTATGTTACATGAGTACCTCTACTCCTTCCCCTATTGTTTTGTATGTTACATGAGTACCTCTACTCCTTCCCCTATTGTTTTGTATGTTACATGAGTACCTCTACTCGTTCCCCCATTGTTTTGTATGTTACATGAGTACCTCTACTCCTTCCCCCATTGTTTTGTTTTTACATGAGTACCTCTACTCCTTCCCCCATTGTTTTGTATGTTACATGAGTACCTCTACTCCTTCCCCTATTGTTTTGTATGTTACATGAGTACCTCTACTCCTTCCCCCATTGTATGTTACATGAGTACCTCTACTCTTTCCCCCATTGTTTTGTTTGTTTCATGATTACCTCTACTCCTTCCCCAATTGTTTTGTTTGTTACATGAGTACCTCTACTCTTTCCCCCATTGTTTTGTTTGTTTCATGATTACCTCTACTCCTTCCCCAATTGTTTTGTATGTTACATGAGTACCTCTACTCCTTCCCCCATTGTTTTGTATGTTACATGAGTACCTCTACTCCTTCCCCCATTGTTTTGTATGTTACATGAGTACCTCTACTCCTTCCCCCATTGTTTTGTTTGTTACATGAGTACCTCTACTCCTTCCCCCATTGTTTTGTATGCTACATGAGTACCTCTACTCCTTCCCCCATTGTTTTGTATGTTACATGAGTACCTCTACTCCTTCCCCCATTGTTTTGTATGTTACATGAGTACCTCTACTCCTTCCCCCATTGTTTTGTATGTTACATGAGTACCTCTACTCCTTCCCCCATTGTTTTGTATGTTACATGAGTACCTCTACTCCTTCCCCCATTGTTTTGTTTGTTTCATGATTACCTCTACTCCTTCCCCCATTGTTTTGTATGTTACATGGGTACCTCTACTCCTTCCCCCATTGTTTTGTATGTTACATGAGTACCTCTACTCCTTTCCCCATTGTTTTGTATGTTACATGAGTACCTCTACTCCTTCCCCCATTGTTTTGTTTGTTACATGAGTACCTCTACTCCTTCCCCCATTGTTTTGTATGTTACATGAGTACCTCTACTCCTTCCCCCATTGTTTTGTATGTTACATGAGTACCACTACTCCTTCCCCCATTGTATTGTATGTTACATGAGTACCTCTACTCCTTCCCCCATTGTTTTGTTTGTTACATGAGTACCTCTACTCCTTCCCCCATTGTTTTGTATGTTACATGAGTACCTCTACTCCTTCCCCCTTTGTTTTGTATGTTACATGAGTACCTCTACTCCCTCCCCCATTGTTTTGTATGTTACATGAGTACCTCTACTCCTTCCCCCATTGTTTTGTATGTTACATGAGTACCTCTACTCCTTCCCCCATTGTTTTGTTTGTTTCATGATTACCTCTACTCCTTCCCCCATTGTTTTGTATGTTACATGAGTACCTCTACTCCTTCCCCCATTGTTTTGTATGTTACATGAGTACCTCTACTCCTTCCCCCATTGTTTTGTATGTTACATGAGTACCTCTACTCCTTCCCCCATTGTTTTGTTTGTTACATGAGTACCTCTACTCCTTCCCCCATTGTTTTGTATGTTACATGAGTACCTCTACTCCTTCCCCCATTGTTTTGTATGTTACATGAGTACCTCTACTCCTTCTCCCATTGTTTTGTATGTTAAATGATTACCTCTACTCCTTCCCCCATTGGTTTGTATGTTACATGAGTACCTCTACTCCTTCCCCCATTGTTTTGTATGTTGCATGAGTACCTCTACTCCTTCCCCCATTGTTTTGTTTGTTTCATGAGTACCTCTACTCCTTCCCCCATTGTTTTGCATGTTACATGAGTACCTCTACTCCTTCCCCCATTGTTTTGTATGTTACATGAGTACCTCTACTCCTTCCCCCATTGTTTTGTATGTTACATGAGTACCTCTACTCCTTCCCCCATTGTTTTGTATGTTACATGAGTACCTCTACTCCTTCTCCCATTGTTTTGTATGTTAAATGATTACCTCTACTCCTTCCCCCATTGGTTTGTATGTTACATGAGTACCTCTACTCCTTCCCCCATTGTTTTGTATGTTGCATGAGTACCTCTACTCCTTCCCCCATTGTTTTGTTTGTTTCATGAGTACCTCTACTCCTTCACCCATTGTTTTGCATGTTACATGAGTACCTCTACTCCTTCCCCCATTGTTTTGTATGTTACATGAGTACCTCTACTCCTTCCCCCATTGTTTTGTTTGTTACATGAGTACCTCTACTCCTTCCCCCATTGTTTTGTATGTTACATGAGTACCTCTACTCCTTCCCCCATTGTTTAGTATGTTACATGAGTACCACTACTCCTTCCCCCATTGTTTTGTATGTTACATGAGTACCTCTACTCCTTCCCCCATTGTTTTGTTTGTTACATGAGTACCTCTACTCCTTCCCCCATTGTTTTGTATGTTACATGAGTACCTCTACTCCTTCCCCCATTGTTTTGTATGTTACATGAGTACCTCTACTCCCTCCCCCATTGTTTTGTATGTTACATGAGTACCTCTACTCCTTCCCCCATTGTTTTGTATGTTACATGAGTACCTCTACTCCTTCCCCCATTGTTTTGTATGTTACATGAGTACCTCTACTCCTTCCCCCATTGTTTTGTTTGTTACATGAGTACCTCTACTCCTTCCCCCATTGTTTTGTATGTTACATGAGTACCTCTACTCCTTCCCCCATTGTTTTGTATGTTACATGAGTACCTCTACTCCTTCTCCCATTGTTTTGTATGTTAAATGATTACCTCTACTCCTTCCCCCATTGGTTTGTATGTTACATGAGTACCTCTACTCCTTCCCCCATTGTTTTGTATGTTGCATGAGTACCTCTACTCCTTCCCCCATTGTTTTGTTTGTTTCATGAGTACCTCTACTCCTTCCCCCATTGTTTTGCATGTTACATGAGTACCTCTACTCCTTCCCCCATTGTTTTGTATGTTACATGAGTACCTCTACTCCTTCCCCCATTGTTTTGTATGTTACATGAGTACCTCTACTCCTTCCCCCATTGTTTTGTATGTTACATGAGTACCTCTACTCCTTCTCCCATTGTTTTGTATGTTAAATGATTACCTCTACTCCTTCCCCCATTGGTTTGTATGTTACATGAGTACCTCTACTCCTTCCCCCATTGTTTTGTATGTTGCATGAGTACCTCTACTCCTTCCCCCATTGTTTTGTTTGTTTCATGAGTACCTCTACTCCTTCCCCCATTGTTTTGCATGTTACATGAGTACCTCTACTCCTTCCCCCATTGTTTTGTATGTTACATGAGTACCTCTACTCCTTCCCCCATTGTTTTGTTTGTTACATGAGTACCTCTACTCCTTCCCCCATTGTTTTGTATGTTACATGAGTACCTCTACTCCTTCCCCCATTGTTGTGTATGTTACATGAGTACCACTACTCCTTCCCCCATTGTTTTGTATGTTACATGAGTACCTCTACTCCTTCCCCCATTGTTTTGTTTGTTACATGAGTACCTCTACTCCTTCCCCCATTGTTTTGTATGTTACATGAGTACCTCTACTCCTTCCCCCATTGTTTTGTATGTTACATGAGTACCTCTACTCCCTCCCCCATTGTTTTGTATGTTACATGAGTACCTCTACTCCTTCCCCCATTGTTTTGTATTTTACATGAGTACCTCTACTCCTTCCCCCATTGTTTTGTTTGTTTCATGATTACCTCTACTCCTTCCCCCATTGTTTTGTATGTTACATGAGTACCTCTACTCCTTCCCCCATTGTTTTGTATGTTACATGAGTACCTCTACTCCTTCCCCCATTGTTTTGTATGTTACATGAGTACCTCTACTCCTTCCCCCATTGTTTTGTTTGTTACATGAGTACCTCTACTCCTTCCCCCATTGTTTTGTATGTTACATGAGTACCTCTACTCCTTCCCCCATTGTTTTGTATGTTACATGAGTACCTCTACTCCTTCTCCCATTGTTTTGTATGTTAAATGATTACCTCTACTCCTTCCCCCATTGGTTTGTATGTTACATGAGTACCTCTACTCCTTCCCCCATTGTTTTGTATGTTGCATGAGTACCTCTACTCCTTCCCCCATTGTTTTGTTTGTTTCATGAGTACCTCTACTCCTTCCCCCATTGTTTTGTATGTTACATGAGTACCTCTACTCCTTCCCCCATTGTTTTGTATGTTACATGAGTACCTCTACTCCTTCCCCCATTGTTTTGTTTGTTACATGAGTACCTCTACTCCTTCCCCCATTGTTTTGTATGTTACATGAGTACCTCTACTCCTTCCCCCATTGTTTTGTATGTTACATGAGTACCACTACTCCTTCCCCCATTGTTTTGTATGTTACATGAGTACCTCTACTCCTTCCCCCATTGTTTTGTTTGTTACATGAGTACCTCTACTCCTTCCCCCATTGTTTTGTATGTTACATGAGTACCTCTACTCCTTCCCCCATTGTTTTGTATGTTACATGAGTACCTCTACTCCCTCCCCCATTGTTTTGTATGTTACATGAGTACCTCTACTCCTTCCCCCATTGTTTTGTATGTTACATGAGTACCTCTACTCCTTCCCCCATTGTTTTGTATGTTACATGAGTACCTCTACTCCTTCCCCCATTGTTTTGTTTGTTACATGAGTACCTCTACTCCTTCCCCCATTGTTTTGTATGTTACATGAGTACCTCTACTCCTTCCCCCATTGTTTTGTATGTTACATGAGTACCTCTACTCCTTCTCCCATTGTTTTGTATGTTAAATGATTACCTCTACTCCTTCCCCCATTGGTTTGTATGTTACATGAGTACCTCTACTCCTTCCCCCATTGTTTTGTATGTTGCATGAGTACCTCTACTCCTTCCCCCATTGTTTTGTTTGTTTCATGAGTACCTCTACTCCTTCCCCCATTGTTTTGCATGTTACATGAGTACCTCTACTCCTTCCCCCATTGTTTTGTATGTTACATGAGTACCTCTACTCCTTCCCCCATTGTTTTGTATGTTACATGAGTACCTCTACTCCTTCCCCCATTGTTTTGTATGTTACATGAGTACCTCTACTCCTTCTCCCATTGTTTTGTATGTTAAATGATTACCTCTACTCCTTCCCCCATTGGTTTGTATGTTACATGAGTACCTCTACTCCTTCCCCCATTGTTTTGTATGTTGCATGAGTACCTCTACTCCTTCCCCCATTGTTTTGTTTGTTTCATGAGTACCTCTACTCCTTCCCCCATTGTTTTGCATGTTACATGAGTACCTCTACTCCTTCCCCCATTGTTTTGTATGTTACATGAGTACCTCTACTCCTTCCCCCATTGTTTTGTTTGTTACATGAGTACCTCTACTCCTTCCCCCATTGTTTTGTATGTTACATGAGTACCTCTACTCCTTCCCCCATTGTTGTGTATGTTACATGAGTACCACTACTCCTTCCCCCATTGTTTTGTATGTTACATGAGTACCTCTACTCCTTCCCCCATTGTTTTGTTTGTTACATGAGTACCTCTACTCCTTCCCCCATTGTTTTGTATGTTACATGAGTACCTCTACTCCTTCCCCCATTGTTTTGTATGTTACATGAGTACCTCTACTCCCTCCCCCATTGTTTTGTATGTTACATGAGTACCTCTACTCCTTCCCCCATTGTTTTGTATTTTACATGAGTACCTCTACTCCTTCCCCCATTGTTTTGTTTGTTTCATGATTACCTCTACTCCTTCCCCCATTGTTTTGTATGTTACATGAGTACCTCTACTCCTTCCCCCATTGTTTTGTATGTTACATGAGTACCTCTACTCCTTCCCCCATTGTTTTGTATGTTACATGAGTACCTCTACTCCTTCCCCCATTGTTTTGTTTGTTACATGAGTACCTCTACTCCTTCCCCCATTGTTTTGTATGTTACATGAGTACCTCTACTCCTTCCCCCATTGTTTTGTATGTTACATGAGTACCTCTACTCCTTCTCCCATTGTTTTGTATGTTAAATGATTACCTCTACTCCTTCCCCCATTGGTTTGTATGTTACATGAGTACCTCTACTCCTTCCCCCATTGTTTTGTATGTTGCATGAGTACCTCTACTCCTTCCCCCATTGTTTTGTTTGTTTCATGAGTACCTCTACTCCTTCCCCCATTGTTTTGTATGTTACATGAGTACCTCTACTCCTTCCCCCATTGTTTTGTATGTTACATGAGTACCTCTACTCCTTCCCCCATTGTTTTGTTTGTTACATGAGTACCTCTACTCCTTCCCCCATTGTTTTGTATGTTACATGAGTACCTCTACTCCTTCCCCCATTGTTTTGTATGTTACATGAGTACCACTACTCCTTCCCCCATTGTTTTGTATGTTACATGAGTACCTCTACTCCTTCCCCCATTGTTTTGTTTGTTACATGAGTACCTCTACTCCTTCCCCCATTGTTTTGTATGTTACATGAGTACCTCTACTCCTTCCCCCATTGTTTTGTATGTTACATGAGTACCTCTACTCCCTCCCCCATTGTTTTGTATGTTACATGAGTACCTCTACTCCTTCCCCCATTGTTTTGTATGTTACATGAGTACCTCTACTCCTTCCCCCATTGTTTTGTTTGTTTCATGATTACCTCTACTCCTTCCCCCATTGTTTTGTATGTTACATGAGTACCTCTACTCCTTCTCCCATTGTTGTGTATGTTACATGAGTACCGCTACTCCTTCCCCCATTGTTTTGTATGTTACATGAGTACCTCTACTCCTTCCCCCATTGTTTTGTTTGTTACATGAGTACCTCTACTCCTTCCCCCATTGTTTTGTATGTTACATGAGTACCTCTACTCCTTCCCCCATTGCTTTGTATGTTACATGAGTACCTCTACTCCTTCTCCCATTGTTTTGTATGTTAAATGATTACCTCTACTCCTTCCCCCATTGGTTTGTATGTTACATGAGTACCTCTACTCCTTCCCCCATTGTTTTGTATGTTGCATGAGTACCTCTACTCCTTCCCCCATTGTTTTGTTTGTTTCATGAGTACCTCTACTCCTTCCCCCATTGTTTTGCATGTTACATGAGTACCTCTACTCCTTCCCCCACTGTTTTGCATGTTACATGAGTACCTCTACTCCTTTCCCCATTGTTTTGTATGTTACATGAGTACCTCTACTCCTTCCCCCATTGTTTTGTATGTTACATGAGTACCTCTACTCCTTCCCCCATTGTTTTGTATGTTACATGAGTACCTCTACTCCTTCCCCCATTGTTTTGTATGTTACATGAGTACCTCTACTCCTTCCCCCATTGTTTTGTATGTTACATGAGTACCTCTACTCCTTCCCCCATTGTTTTGTATGTTGCATGAGTACCTCTACTCCTTCCCCCATTGTTTTGTTTGTTTCATGATTACCTCTACTCCTTCCCCCATTGTTTTGTATGTTACATGAGTACCTCTACTCCTTCCCCCATTGTTTTGTATGTTACATGAGTACCTCTACTCCTTCCCCCATTGTTTTGTATGTTGCATGAGTACCTCTACTCCTTCCCCCATTGTTTTGTATGTTACATGAGTACCTCTACTCCTTCCCCCATTGTTTTGTATGTTACATGAGTACCTCTACTCCTTCTCCCATTGTTTTAAATGTTACATGATTACCTCTACTCCTTCCCCCATTGTTTTACATGTTACATGAGTACGTCTACTCCTTCCTCCATTGTTTTACATGTTACATGAGTACCTCTACTCCTTCCCCCATTGTTTTACATGTTACATGAGTACCTCCACTCCTTCCCCCATTGTTTTACATGTTACATGAGTACCTCTACTCCTTCCCCCATTGTTTTACATGTTACATGAGTACCTCTACTCCTTCCCCCATTGTTTTACATGTTACATGAGTACCTCTACTCCTTCCCCCATTGTTTTACATGTTACATGAGTACCTCTACTCCTTCCCCCATTGTTTTACATGTTACATGAGTACCTCTACTCCTTCCCCCATTGTTTTACATGTTACATGAGTACCTCTACTCCCTCCCCCATTGTTTTACATGTTACATGAGTACCTCTACTCCTTCCCCCATTGTTTTACATGTTACATGAGTACCTCTACTCCTTCCCCCATTGTTTTACATGTTACATGAGTACCTCTACTCCTTCCCCCATTGTTTTACATGTTACATGATTACCTCTACTCCTTCCCCCATTGTTTTGTATGTTACATGAGTACCTCTACTCCTTCCCCCATTGTTTTGTATGTTACATGAGTACCTCTACTCCTTCCCCCATTGTTTTGTATGTTACATGAGTACCTCTACTCCTTCCCCCATTGTTTTGTATGTTACATGAGTACCTCTACTCCTTCCCCCATTGTTTTGTTTGTTACATGAGTACCTCTACTCCTTCCCCCATTGTTTTGCTTGTTACATGAGTACCTCTACTCCTTCCCCCATTGTTTTGTATGTTACATGAGTACCTCTACTCCCTCCCCCATTGTTTTGTTTGTTACATGAGTACCTCTACTCCTTCCTCCATTGTTTTGTATGTTACATGAGTACCTCTACTCCTTCCCCCATTGTTTTGTATGTTGCATGAGTACCTCTACTCCTTCCCCCATTGTTTTGTTTGTTTCATGAGTACCTCTACTCCTTCCCCCATTGTTTTGCATGTTACATGAGTACCTCTACTCCTTCCCCCATTGTTTTGCATGTTACATGAGTACCTCTACTCCTTTCCCCATTGTTTTGTATGTTACATGAGTACCTCTACTCCTTCCCCCATTGTTTTGTATGTTACATGAGTACCTCTACTCCTTCCCCCATTGTTTTGTATGTTACATGAGTACCTCTACTCCTTCCCCCATTGTTTTGTATGTTACATGAGTACCTCTACTCCTTCCCCCATTGTTTTGTATGTTACATGAGTACCTCTACTCCTTCCCCCATTGTTTTGTATGTTGCATGAGTACCTCTACTCCTTCCCCCATTGTTGTGTTTGTTTCATGATTACCTCTACTCCTTCCCCCATTGTTTTGTATGTTACATGAGTACCTCTACTCCTTCCCCCATTGTTTTGTATGTTACATGAGTACCTCTACTCCTTCCCCCATTGTTTTGTATGTTGCATGAGTACCTCTACTCCTTCCCCCATTGTTTTGTATGTTACATGAGTACCTCTACTCCTTCCCCCATTGTTTTGTATGTTACATGAGTACCTCTACTCCTTCCCCCATTGTTTTGTATGTTACATGAGTACCTCTACTCCTTCCCCCATTGTTTTGTTTGTTACATGAGTACCTCTACTCCTTCCTCCATCGTTTTGTATGTTACATGAGTACCTCTACTCCTTCTCCCATTGTTTTAAATGTTACATGATTACCTCTACTCCTTCCCCCATTGTTTTACATGTTACATGAGTACCTCTACTCCTTCCTCCATTGTTTTACATGTTACATGAGTACCTCTACTCCTTCCCCCATTGTTTTACATGTTACATGAGTACCTCCACTCCTTCCCCCATTGTTCTACATGTTACATGAGTACCTCTACTCCTTCCCCCATTGTTTTACATGTTACATGAGTACCTCTACTCCTTCCCCCATTGTTTTACATGTTACATGAGTACCTCTACTCCTTCCCCCATTGTTTTACATGTTACATGAGTACCTCTACTCCTTCCCCCATTGTTTTACATGTTACATGAGTACCTCTACTCCTTCCCCCATTGTTTTACATGTTACATGAGTACCTCTACTCCCTCCCCCATTGTTTTACATGTTACATGAGTACCTCTACTCCTTCACCCATTGTTTTACATGTTACATGAGTACCTCTACTCCTTCCCCCATTGTTTTACATGTTACATGAGTACCTCTACTCCTTCCCCCATTGTTTTACATGTTACATGATTACCTCTACTCCTTCCCCCATTGTTTTGTATGTTACATGAGTACCTCTACTCCTTCCCCCATTGTTTTGTATGTTACATGAGTACCTCTACTCCTTCCCCCATTGTTTTGTATGTTACATGAGTACCTCTACTCCTTCCCCCATTGTTTTGTATGTTACATGAGTACCTCTACTCCTTCCCCCATTGTTTTGTTTGTTACATGAGTACCTCTACTCCTTCCCCCATTGTTTTGCTTGTTACATGAGTACCTCTACTCCTTCCCCCATTGTTTTGTATGTTACATGAGTACCTCTACTCCCTCCCCCATTGTTTTGTTTGTTACATGAGTACCTCTACTCCTTCCTCCATTGTTTTGTATGTTACATGAGTACCTCTACTCCTTCCCCCATTGCTTTGTATGTTGCATGAGTACCTCCACTCCTTCCCCCATTGTTTTGTATGTTACATGAGTACCTCTACTCCCTCCCCTATTGTTTTGTATGTTACATGAGTACCTCTACTCCTTCCCCCAATGTTTTGTATGTTACATGAGTACCTCTACTCCTTCCCCCAGTGTTTTGTATGTTACATGAGTACCTCTACTCCTTCCCCCAATGTTTTGTATGTTACATGAGTACCTCTACTCCCTCCCCTATTGTTTTGTATGTTACATGAGTACCTTTACTCCTTCCCCCAGTGTTTTGTATGTTACATGAGTACCTCTACTCCTACCCCCATTGTTTTGTATGTTACATGAGTACTTTTACTCCTTCCTCCATTGTTTTGTATGTTACATGAGTACCTCAACTCCTTCCCCCTTTGTTTTGTATGTTACATGAGTACCTCTACTCCTTCCCCCATTGTTTTGTTTGTTACATGAGTACCTCTACTCCTTCCCCCATTGTTTTGTATGTTACATGAGTACCTCTACTCCTTCTTCCATTGTTTTGTATGTTACATGAGTACCTCTACTCCTACCCCCATTGTTTTGTATATTACATGAGTACCTCTACTCCTACCCCCAATGTTTTGTATGTTACATGAGTACCTCTACTCCTTCCCCCATTGTTTTGTATATTACATGAGTACCTCTACTCCTTCCCCCAATGTTTTGTATGTTACATGAGTACCTCTACTCCTTCCCCCATTGTTTTGTATATTACATGAGTACCTCTACTCCTACCCCAATTGTTTTGTATGTTACATGAGTACCTCTACTCCCTCCCCTATTGTTTTGTATGTTACATGAGTACCTCTACTCCTTCCCCCAGTGTTTTGTATGTTACATGAGTACCTCTACTCCTACCCCCATTGTTTTGTATGTTACATGAGTACTTTTACTCCTTCCTCCATTGTTTTGTATGTTACATGAGTACCTCAACTCCTTCCCCCTTTGTTTTGTATGTTACATGAGTACCTCTACTCCTTCCCCCATTGTTTTGTTTGTTACATGAGTACCTCTACTCCTTCCCCCATTGTTTTGTATGTTACATGAGTACCTCTACTCCTTCTTCCATTGTTTTGTATGTTACATGAGTACCTCTACTCCTACCCCCATTGTTTTGTATACTACATGAGTACCTCTACTCCTACCCCCAATGTTTTGTATGTTACATGAGTACCTCTACTCCTTCCCCCATTGTTTTGTATATTACATGAGTACCTCTACTCCTTCCCCCAATGTTTTGTATGTTACATGAGTACCTCTACTCCTTCCCCCATTGTTTTGTATATTACATGAGTACCTCTACTCCTACCCCCATTGTTTTGTATGTTACATGAGTACTTTCACTCCTTCCTCCATTGTTTTGTATGTTACATGAGTACCTCAACTCCTTCCCCCATTGTTTTGTATGTTACATGAGTACCTCTACTCCTTCCCCCATTGTTTTGTTTGTTACATGAGTACCTCTACTCCTTCCCCCATTGTTTTGTATGTTACATGAGTACCTCTACTCCTTCCCCCATTATTTTGTATGTTACATGAGTACCTCTACTCCTTCCCCCATTGTTTTGTTTGTTACATGAGTACCTCTACTCCTTCCGCCATTGTTTTGTTTGTTACATGAGTACCTCAACTCCTTCCCCCATTGTTTTGTTTGTTACATGAGTACCTCTATTACTTCCCCCATTGTTTTGTATGTTACATGAGTACCTCTACTCCTTCCCCCATTGTTTTGTATGTTACATGAGTACCTCTACTCCTTCCCCCATTGTTTTGTATGTTACATGAGTACCTCTACTCCTTCCCCCATTGTTTTGTATGTTACATGAGTACCACTACTCCTTTTCCCATTGTTTGGTTTGTTACATGAGTACCTCTACTCCTTCCCCCATTGTTTCTTTTGTTATATGAGTACCTCTACTCCTTCCCCCTTTGTTTTGTTTGTTACATGAGTACCTCTACTCCTTCCCCCATTGTTTTGTTTGTTACATGAGTACCTCTACTCCTTCCTCCATTGTTTTGTATGTTACATGAGTACCTCTACTCCTTCCCCCATTGTTTTGTATGTTACATGGGTACCTCTACTCCTTCCCCCATTGTTTTGTATGTTACATGAGTACCTCTACTCCTTCCCCAATTGTTTTGTATGTTACATGGGTACCTCTACTCCTTCCCCCATTGTTTTGTTTGTTTCATGATTACCTCTACTCCTTCCCCCATTGTTTTGTATGTTACATGAGTACCTCTACTCCTTCCCCCATTGTTTTGTATGTTACATGGGTACCTCTACTCCTTCCCCCGTTGCTTTGTATGTTACATGAGTACCTCTACTCCTTCCCCCATTGTTTTGTTTGTTACATGAGTACCCCTACTCCTTCCTCCATTGTTTTGTATGTTACATGAGTACCTCTACTCCTTCCCCCATTGTTTTGTATGTTACATGGGTACCTCTACTCCTTCCCCCATTGTTTTGTATGTTACATGAGTACCTCTACTCCTTCCCCAATTGTTTTGTATGTTACATGGGTACCTCTACTCCTTCCCCCATTGTTTTGTTTGTTTCATGATTACCTCTACTCCTTCCCCCATTGTTTTGTATGTTACATGAGTACCTCTACTCCTTCCCCCATTGTTTTGTATGTTACATGGGTACCTCTACTCCTTCCCCCATTGTTTTGTATGTTACATGAGTACCTCCACTCCTTCCCCCATTGTTTTGTATGTTACATGAGTACCTCTACTCCTTCCCCCATTGTTTTGTATGTTACATGAGTACCTCTACTCCTTCCCCCATTGTTTTGTTTGTTACATGAGTACCTCTACTCCTTCCCCCATTGTTTTGTTTGTTACATGAGTACCTCTACTCCTTCCCCCATTGTTTTGCTTGTTACATGAGTACCTCTACTCCTTCCCCCATTGTTTTGTTTGTTACATGAGTACCCGTACTCCTTCCTCCATTGTTTTGTATGTTACATGAGTACCTCTACTCCTTCCCCCATTGTTTTGTATGTTGCATGAGTACCTCTACTCCTTCCCCCATTGTTTTGTATGTCACATGAGTACGTCTACTCCTTCCCCCATTGTTTTGTATGTTACATGAGTACCTCTACTCCTTCCCCCATTGTTTTGTATTTTACATGAGTACCTCTACTCCTTCCCCCATTGTTTTATATGTTACATGAGTACCTCTACTCCTTCCCCCATTGTTTTGTATGTTACATGAGTACCTCTACTCCTTCCCCCATTGTTTTATATGTTACATGAGTACCTCTACTCCTTCCCCCATTGTTTTGTATGTTACATGAGTACCTCTACTCCTTCCCCCATTGTTTTGTATGTTACATGAGTACCTCTACTCCTTCCCCCATTGTTTTGTATGTTACATGAGTACCTCTACTCCTTCCCCCATTGTTTTGTATGTTACATCAGTACCTCTACTCCTTCCCCCATTGTTTTGTTTTTACATGAGTACCTCTACTCCTTCCCCCATTGTTTTGTATGTTACATGAGTACCTCTACTCCTTCCCCCATTGTTTTGTTTGCTACATGAGTACCTCTACTCCTTCCCCCATTGTTTTGTATGTTACATGAGTACCTCTACTCCTTCCCCCATTGTTTTGTATGTTACATGAGTACCTCTACTCCTTCCCCCATTGTTTTGTATGTTACATGAGTACCTCTACTCCTTCCCCCATTGTTTTGTTTGTTACATGAGTACCTCTACTCCTTCCCCCATTGTTTTGTTTTTACATGAGTACCTCTACTCCTTCCCCCATTGTTTTGTATGTTACATGAGTACCTCTACTCCTTCCCCCATTGTTTTGTATGTTACATGAGTACCTCTACTCCTTCCCCCATTGTTTTGTATGTTACATGAGTACCTCTACTCCTTCCCCCATTGTTTTGTTTGTTTCATGATTACCTCTACTCCTTCCCCCATTGTTTTGTATGTTACATGAGTACCTTCACTCCTTCCCCCATTGTTTTGTATGTTACATGGGTACCTCTACTCCTTCCCCCATTGTTTTGTATGTTACATGAGTACCTCTACTCCTTCCCCCATTGTTTTGTATGTTACATGAGTACCTCTACTCCTTCCCCCATTGTTTTGTATGTTACATGAGTACCTCTACTCCTTCCCCCATTGTTTTGTTTTTACATGAGTACCTCTACTCCTTTCCCCATTGTTTTGTATGTTACATGAGTACCTCTACTCCTTCCCCCATTGTTTTGTATGTTGCATGAGTACCTCTACTCCTTCCCCCATTGTTTTGTATGTTACATGAGTACCTCTACTCCTTCCCCCATTGTTTTTTATGTTACATGAGTACCTCTACTCCTTCCCCCATTGTGTTGTATGTTACATGAGTACCTCTACTCCTTCCCCCATTGTTTTGTATGTTACATGAGTACCTGTACTCCTTCCCCCATTGTTTTGTTTTTACATGAGTACCTCTACTCCTTCCCTCATTGTTTTGTATGTTACATGAGTACCTCTACTCCTTCCCCCATTGTTTTGTATGTTACATGAGTACCTCTACTCCTTCCCCCATTGTTTTGTTTGTTACATGAGTACCTCTACTCCTTCCTCCATTGTTTTGTATGTTACATAAGTACCTCTACTCCTTCCCCCATTGTTTTGTATGTTACATGAGTACCTCTACTCCTTCCTCCATTGTTTTGTATGTTACATGAGTACCTCTACTCCTTCCTCCATTGTTTTGTATGTTACATGAGTACCTCTACTCCTTCCCCCATTGTTTTGTATGTTACATGAGTACCTCTACTCCTGCCCCCATTGTTTTGTATGTTACATGAGTACCTCTACTCCTTCCCCCATTGTTTTGTATGTTACATGAGTACCTCTACTCCTTCCCCCATTGTTTTGTATGTTACATGAGTACCTCTACTCCTTCCCCCATTGTTTTGTATGTTACATGAGTACCTCTACTCCTTCCCCCATTGTTTTGTATGTTACATGAGTACCTCTACTCCTTCCCCCATTGTTTTTTATGTTACATGAGTACCTCTACTCCTTCCCCCATTGTTTTGTATGTTACATGGGTACCTCTACTCCTTCCCCCATTGTTTTGTATGTTACATGAGTACCTCAACTCCTTCCCCCATTGTTTTTTATGTTACATGAGTACCTCTACTCCTTCCCCCATTGTTTTGTATGTTACATGAGTACCTCTACTCCTTCCCCCATTGTTTTGTATGTTACATGAGTACCTCTACTCCTTCCCCCATTGTTTTGTATGTTACATGAGTACCACTACTCCTTCCCCCATTGTTTTTTATGTTACATGGGTACCTCTACTCCTTCCCCCATTGTTTTGTATGTTACATGAGTACCTCTACTCCTTCCCCCATTGTTTTTTATGTTACATGAGTACCTCTACTCCTTCCCCCATTGTTTTGTATGTTACATGGGTACCTCTACTCCTTCCCCCATTGTTTTGTATGTTACATGGGTACCTCTACTCCTTCCCCCATTGTTTTGTTTGTTTCATGAGTACCTCAACTCCTTCCCCCATTGTTTTACATGTTACATGAGTACCTCTACTCCTTCCCCCATTGTTTTGTATGTTACATGAGTACCTCTACTCCTTCCCCCATTGTTTTGTTTGTTACATGAGTACCTCTACTGCTTTTTCCATTGTTTTGTATGTTACATGAGTACCTCTACTCCTTCCCCCATTGTTTTGTATGTTACATGAGTACCTCTACTCCTTCTACCATTGTTTTGTATGTTACATGAGTACCTCTACTCCTTCCCCCATTGTTTTGTATGTTGCATGAGTACCTCTACTCGTTCCCCCATTGTTTTGTATATTACATGAGTACCTCTACTCGTTCCCCCATTGTTTTGTATGTTACATGAGTACCTCTACTCGTTCCCCCATTGTTTTGTATATTACATGAGTACCTCTACTCGTTCCCCCATTGTTTTGTATGTTGCATGAGTACCTCTACTCGTTCCCCCATTGTTTTGTATGTTACATGAGTACCTCTACTCGTTCCCCCATTGTTTTGTATATTACATTAGTACCTCTACTCGTTCCCCCATTGTTTTGTATGTTACATGAGTACCTCTACTCGTTCCCCCATTGTTTTGTATATTACATGAGTACCTCTACTCCTTCCCCCATTGTTTTGTATATTACATGAGTACCTCTACTCCTTCCCCCATTGTTTTGTATGTTACATGAGTACCTCTACTCGTTCCCCATTGTTTTGTATATTACATGAGTACCTCTACTCCTTCCCCCATTGTTTTGTATGTTACATGAGTACCTCTACTCCTTCCCCCATTGTTTTGTATGTTACATGAGTACCTCTACTCCTTCCCCTATTGTTTTGTATATTACATGAGTACCTCTACTCCTTCCCCCATTGTTTTGTATGTTACATGAGTACCTCTACTCCTTTCCCCATTGTTTTGTATGTTACATGAGTACCTCTACTCCTTCCCCCATTGTTTTGTATGTTACATGAGTACCTCTACTCCTTTCCCCATTGTTTTGTTTGTTACATGAGTACCTCTACTCCTTCCCCTATTGTTTTGTATATTACATGAGTACCTCTACTCTTTCCCCCATTGTTTTGTATGTTACATGAGTACCTCTACTCCTTCCCCCATTGTTTTGTATGTTACATGAGTACCTCTACTCCTTCCCCCATTGTTTTGTATGTTACATGAGTACCTCTACTCCTTCCCCCATTGTTTTGTATGTTACATGAGTACCTCTACTCCTTCCCCCATTGTTTTGTATGTTACATGAGTACCTCTACTGCTTCCCCCATTGTTTTGTATGTTACATGAGTACCTCTACTCCTTCTCCCATTGTTTTGTATGTTACATGAGTACCTCTACTCCTTCCCCTATTGTTTTTTATATTACATGAGTACCTCTACTCCTTCCCCCATTGTTTTGTATGTTACATGAGTACCTCTACTCCTTCCTCCATTGTTTTGTATGTTACATGAGTACCTCTACTCCTTCCCCCATTGTTTTGTATGTTACATGAGTACCTCTACTCCTTCCCCTATTGTTTTGTATATTACATGAGTACCTCTACTCCTTCCCCCATTGTTTTGTATGTTACATGAGTACCTCTACTCCTTCCCCCATTGTTTTGTATGTTACATGAGTACCTCTACTCCTTCCCCCATTGTTTTGTATGTTACATGAGTACCTCTACTCCTTCCCCCATTGTTTTGCATGTTACATGAGTACCTCTACTCCTTCCCCCATTGTTTTGTATGTTACATGAGTACCTCTACTCCTTCCCCCATTGTTTTGTATGTTACATGAGTACCTCTACTCCTTCCCCCATTGTTTTGTATGTTACATGAGTACCTCTACTCCTTCCCCCATTGTTTTGTATGTTACATGAGTACCTCTACTCCTTCCCCCATTGTTTTGTATGTTACATGAGTACCTCTACTCCTTCCCCCATTGTTTTGTAGGTTACATGAGTACCTCTACTCCTTCCCCCATTTTTTTGTATGTTACATGGGTACCTCTACTCCTTCCCCCATTGTTTTGTATGTTACATGAGTACCTCTACTCCTTCCCCCATTGTTTTGTATGTTACATGAGTACCTTTACTCCTTCCCCCATTGTTTTGTATGTTACATGAGTACCTCTACTCCTTTCCCCATTGTTTTGTATGTTACATGAGTACCTCTACTCCTTCCCCCATTGTTTTGTATGTTACATGAGTACCTGTACTCCTTCCTCCATTGTTTTGCATGTTTGCATTTAGATACAGGAGTCTACGGAATGTTGCACGCAGCACAGTCAAGGTCTATCAAGAACTGTAGTCCAGCAACTCTTTGTGGACGGTTGCGATAAAGTAATGTGAAGAAGTCTCGACTCCTTTCATTCCTTATATAGCATAAAGTAAAACGCAACAACTACTTACAATAATGTAAAACTTAAAGAATTATAAGTATTGAAGGTTTATCTCAAAGTATTACACATACTTTGACACCACAGAGAGTTGAGGATCAGAGTCCCATCCCTAGTAAAGTAACAGTGAAGCGTGGACGCTGTCACAACATTGAGAGTCTAAAGATAACATCAGTTTTGAAAATAAGGGTTCTTTGGGACTACAAGAAGTATGTTGAGAGCTATGATAAGTAAGGTCAAGAGGGATATGCATGGATGTGAACAGGGACATTGTATCTTAAAAGTTTTAGGAACTGCAGCATGGAAGTAAGTGTTACGTGTGGAGAAACAGAAAGTATGTTTGATTGTTTGAAACAAAGCAAAGAAACAAGTAATTGGAGTGAGGGTATAAGGCAAACAAGCTGGAATAAAATGGAGAACAATACTGTAGTAATAAAAATATTGACAGCAATCGGAAGGTGGGAGAAAAGTAGGAGTAAGGGTGAATATCTAGAAGATGAAAGGACGAATGAATTAGAAAAGTGAGAAGAAAAATGTAGTTGAAATAGCGTTCTAACACGTGCAGGCAATCAATCAGGAGATTGTGTTTTATCAGTTGCAAGAAAATTATATAATTGTTACATTATACCTAGTGAAAGCTTGAAATAAATATTCTTTATTGCCTACATCTTAGAAAATAGGAACCTTTGTAACCTTATTTTTAATGCATATAATAACAATGAACTATCTAATGTGCCTGCTTGTGATTAGGAATCTTTGCCTCAATTACGTGTTCCTCAGAGTGCCTTCGAAAGTAAGCACCAGAAGAGTATCTTTAAATGCTAACATTATTTATAGGGCTTACTTGTTTAATTTGGTTGACCTAATTTTGGGCAGTATACTTCAAAGCATACTTCTTCCAATTGGATGGTTCTAAACAGCAACTCCTAAAACATAGTTTCAAAATTGTGAAAATTTTGTATAAAGTGATTATATCTAAATGTATTAAACACCGTTGTCGAGAATAACATTTGCGAGTACAGTCTTCATCATTCATGAATCAATCTTTTAGATTAACATTGTTTTGAATATCCTGGAAGAAAGTACTGAGATAGAGACAACATCCTGAAATGATCTACTTATATATTTTAATACAATTTTCTATCACAATTTTAATGTTATTTTTAGTTACACCGATTAATTAACAGCATCAGAGGTCCTCATGAGGAGAGGCTACCACTTCTTAAAAGGGTGCTAACATTAAAATGCAGTTACTAAAAAGTGAAGCAAATTATTATTATTATTATTATTATTATTATTATTATTATTATTATTATTATTATTATTATTATTATTATTATTATTATTATTATTATTATTATTATTAGCATTCACCAACAATAAGTGATATATTATAACCCATGGCATTATCATGATAAAATAATTGCCGCCAATTCCGGAATTAGCATACAGTACAAAACTGGGTACATGTTTCTTACATAATTAAATTTGTCATTGCCTTTAAACAAAATGTTTTCAGTATGAATTTCATTTCAGATATCTCTCAAGTTTTTCAACATAGATTACACCGTATGTGTGACTAACGATTTTAACCCTCTTAGTGCCATGCAGTAGAACACCCGCCAGCCATTAAACTGCCAGATATGAGCATAACGGCTTTGAAAATCCACCTTGTGGAGTGCTAGAGCCAATCATGTAGATCTGCAACAATCTTCATGATGAAACAATTTTGTCACATCCTATGTTAATGGAATTCACACGCTTTTTCTTTCGCTGCTTGCTTTATAACACTATACCTGTGTTTTACTATAATCAACAGCCTATCAGCTTACAAATGTGTGTACTACACTTCGTTTGTAATATGGAAAGTTTACTGCTGGGGTTCATGACAAGAAGATGATGCATTATTTTGTGAAATGTGAGGCTAATGCTGATGAGTTGATGCCAAACAGAGATAGTGCTGATATAATATTAATGCCCCCTGGTTCTGCACCACAGAAAAGGAAGTGTTTCAAAAACTAGAATGAGGATGATGCTGACATCATTGAAAACTACGGAGATGCTGTTTGCACGTTTACGGTTCAAAAAAGGAATGATTGTCTACAAGAAATAGCATCCACACTGTTCTAATTCACAAGGTTAGTGGAAGCAAACAAGACTGCAGTTTCACTGTAGATTCTCAAAGAAAGGAATGAGTAGTTACCTATAGGCATTAAACGGTTGCAGTAACGATAATCCTGCCACCAGGGGATTAAGCGCTAATGTCGCGTTAATCTGCAAAAATGCGCGCAAAAGATGGCGGATGGCGCTGGTGCCGCTAAAACAACGTGGCGCAATTGCAAAACGCGGAAAGTGTTACGCCACAAGATGGGGTTGGCGTTAGTGTCGCGAAAACAAGATGGCGAAATATTTTAAGGTGGGAAATGCTACACATAGGATGGCGGTTTGCATTATATTGCAAAAACAAAGCGCTAATCCGCAAAAAAAGCGAGAAAAAGTGCCAACACAAGTTGGAGGATGGCGCTAGCGTTGCGTTAATCTGCAAAAAAGGTTGAAAAAAAAGAGATAGCACAAGATGGCGGATGGCGCTAGTGTCGCGTTAATCCGCAAAAAGGTAGGGAAAAAGTTACGACACAAGTTGGCGGATAGCGCTAGTGTCGCGTTAATCCGAAAAAGCCGGAAAAAAACTGACGACACAAGCTGGCGTAAATGCGCAACGCGGGAAATGTTACGCCATAAGATGGCGGACGGCGCAAGTGTTGCGAAAACCAGATGGCGGATTTGCGCAAGGTGGGAAAGGTTACACCACAAGATGGCATTTTGCATTATTATGCAAAAACTAAGCGCCAGTGTCACGTTAATCCGCAAAAAAGGAGGGAAAAAGTGAGAACGCAAGATGGCGAATGGCGTTAGTGTCGCAAAAACAAATGGAGGAATTGCGCAAACGGGAAATGTTACACCGCAAGATGGAGGTTTTCATTATATAGCAAAACCTAAGCGCTAGTGTCACGTTAATCCACAAAAAAGCCGGGAAAAAGTGGCGCTACATGATGGCGGATGGCGCTACTGTCACGAAAAAAGATGGCGGAATTGCGCAAGGCGGGAAATGTTACGCCACAAGATGACAGTTTGCATTTTATTGCAAGAATGAATGACGCAATAATTTGGAAAAACAATATTTAAAAAAAATCTGATGTGTTACACTCACATGACTTTGTCCACTCTGGTACAAACTATTTTTACAAACGCTTATTCTCCATATGCTTCGTGTTAATCGAGATATCGAGATGTTAATCTTATTGCCATTTTGTTGTAGAAGCAAGGGGAATTGGTAGGTTTTAAGGGATAGTCAAATCTTTTAAGCGCTGGTTGCTATGTGCCGATTCCATTCTCTTTGCATGTTCAGGACACAAAAAAATTAATAACGAATTTGAGAAAAAGTAGAAGTATTGGAAAACTTAAGGGAATAACAAGGAATATCCCAAGAAGGGTTCACTTAACAAAACAAATGTATGACTTAAATTGTGTACTTTAACGCGATCTACATTTTTGTGTAGTAAACTGTTGTCTATCTCTTATGGTTTACCAGTTATGCAAAAGTCGTTCACAATGAAGAATACTTTTGGAGACATTCCCAGAAAATTCGAGATATACATTTCATTTGTCATGAAAATATCTTACACGTATGATATTTTAATCAAAAACGTCAGAGCCATTTTTGAGAAAATTAAAATTTTCGAAAAATGTTCCATGTAAAGGGTAATCTGGGGTGGGGGATTTTCTTAGAAACCTTCGTATCGCATCTCTGGAAGATGTTAAACCTAAATACCAAGTTTGGTATTTACCCGAAAGTTCGTTTCTGAGTTATGCTGTTCACAGACACATTGACATACAGACATACACACGGACATGATTCCAAAAATGCTTTTTTTGGATCCAGGTGGTCTCAAAACATGCATTTCCGGTGAAATCTCGGTATCGAATTTTTGGTTGGAATACAATACTTCCCCTACATACTATACGTAGTAGAGAAAGTAAAAAGTTATAAAAGAAAAAAATGCCTACATGAGTTTGCAAGGTGGCAGGAATAGCCAAACAATCCGGAATGTTTCATCCCTATAGATGTATAAAACCTTGTTGAAAAAATAAATGGATACAGAGTAGAGCATATAATTATGTAACAATGCATATTGGTAATTATAGACTAACCATACACATGCTTAAATGCTTATACATATTGTTTATTTAACCCGGCGGAAGCAAGAGGAGATGATGCCAAATATGGTAACAAAGAAAATGGCACATCATAGAGATTAAGGCCGTGGTGACGAAAACGGGAACTAAACAAGATGGCGGAATTAAGAGCTGGGATAAGGAGATTTGAGGTTAGAGTGACTAGGTGAGGTGTGAAAGGAGAAAATTGGAACTAAATGATGTTGGGAACGAGATTGGCAGCAATAAATAAGGGAAAAGAATATGAGAAGCGAAGAGAGCCTAGCATGAAGGTATTGAAAAAAAAAGTACGAAGAAACGCAATGCACGAGACAAAGAGGAGGCAGAAAGTGAAGTGTCGCGATGTGATTGGTATGCGTAAAAAAATCAAGATGCACGATTGGTGGAAATAAAACGCGAATGGATTGGCCGAACAGAAAGGAAGAAATCGTGTGAATCAGGTGCCGGCATTCGAATCCAGTACCAAAGCAGATATGATGATACAAGCGGAAAAATAATAAAAATGGGTTTTTTTGGAACTCATTTTACATTTATGATTGCAGAAAATGATGATGTGACACGAAAATGAGTCTAAATTGGAAAGCGCTGCAGTGATTGTTTTTTTTAGGTTTATACGCGATACGAAAAAACAAAAATCTTTATTGGAAATATACTAAAAGAAAAACTGTTTTTGAAAATGCTTAACCAGCGTTAAGATCAACCGACATCACCACGCACTGATATACCTAGGTTTCTTAAAGCGGTACAGACGCACTTTGCACAGACGTACTTTAACTATACCAGAAACCTGGTACACGACCATCGTAATGGTAACCAGCGTACGTATGAGCAGGGATCTAATTGCCGGTCAAAAGCGGTCAAAACAGTGGACGAACGGACTGACAGACATGTTCACAGCAGCTATTGTTGATGTGTAACTAAAGAAAATCTTGTTGAGCACCTAGGCGGAGATGGTTCCCATGACGAACGAAACGTATATCGAAAGAAGAAAGGAGGAGGAGAAGAAGAAGAAGAAGAAGCTGTTGACTTGTGGCGCGGGCAGATGCCGACTACACTCGAGGTCAAAAACTGCAGCAGCTCCGCACTGCTGAAGGTCCGATGTAAGACTGAGCTCTCATATATAGGGAAGTAAAAGCAACATGGCTATATGTGTGCAATAGCAGAATATTGTAAGTTGCTAATTTGTCGGACCAGAAGAGGACCCGATAGCGAAATGAGTCGAGTTGGAGCGATAAGAAAAGCCAGGGCTACTGACATACGATTGCGAGCTTACTTGACCGGAAGTTGCGGTGAAGATAAGACCAGAATAAAACAGCACCAGCCGCGATAACGCTACAGTACAGCACTAGGCGAGCGCTTTAGGGACATAGACAAAGGGAAGGTAATAGCAATTTATATAACGTAGCGAGAATACTGAAACAAGAAGCGAGAAATCAAACAGGTAAAAGTGATAGTGATTTATAGACGGTGTGAGTGTATCATTAGGCAACTGTGCTGGTTTTTTCTTTTGAGATGCAAATGAATGTTTGTACACGTAGGCTAGAAACGATATTAAATTAGCAGCACTGGTTATTTAGAGGATATGCCTATTAGGACACAGTGTAAAGAGCAGCCTAAATGGAAGGTGTACCAAGCACAAGTCGACAGGAGCCACAAACCGACATAGCTTTGACATTACAGGCCATAGGCAAAGAACGCTTACCAGGTTTTATTTGGGGTTTACCAAGACTGCCATTACGGTTAGACCAGTGCCCGAAGTTTCGGACCCACAACAGTGGTTACACACCATGTTTGACGACGTATTGGGCTATGTGAATACCAGACTGCTGGAAAATGAACCCGGGTACATAGGACTTACAATTCACGCAGCACAAGAGGGTTTTGCGCCAATGAGCATGAGCGTGCGCAGGTTCGATCAGGTGAGCACGAACGTGTTTTTGCAAAGCGATCAAAAGGCTATGCAAAGCAATGAGGAGTTTGTGTTAGGAGGACCTCTAAAGCTAACCTGCGGATGGACGAAGGAGGTCACCGGCAGATGTTATAAACCGTGCGAGGCGTGCTTTAGAAACAAAGGGATTGTAGAAATACGAAATAAGGATGCCATATGCCTGCCAAGGGTGATCATCGTGGGAAGGGCAACGGTGGACAAAGATGTTAACTATAGCACGATGATGCGATCCGAATACCTACAGAAGGAGAGGGCTTTGACGCCTCTTAGAAATGTAGGCGTAGGGTTGAACGACGTGAAACGATACGATGAAGGCTTACAGGGGTACAACATTACCGTGTTCGGGGATCATAGCGAGAAGACGATGGTGTATAAGTCCACGAACTATGGAGGCAAGCACATCGATCTTATTCTTCACGATGGGCACTACAACTCGATAGTGAATCTCCACATGGGGTTGAAGTGTAAGTACTATTGCCGTGAGTGTAACCACCCGTTTACGATTCCAAGGGAGCAGCACCGTTGTGACAACAAATGCACAAAATGTCACCTGCTGTGTAGGTAACCCTTTACGCGTTATGTGCGCTGTGACCAATGTCACCGAGACTTCAACGGACAAGTGTGTTACGAGAATAATTTAAAGAAGGGAGGGGTATATGCGGGCCGGGCGCCTTTTCCGTGAACACTAAATCCCCTGTTGGCGAGTTATAACATGGGTTCCATTTCACTACGTGTGAAGTGGTAGAACAGAACCTGCATGCCCGTGCCTTAGTTCTTTATGAACGATGAATGGCGGCATACACCCGAGTGCTTACGCATCGCTGAACGGGCATCCGTCGTGACGGACATTTTCCCATTTACGAATTTAGGAGGTATTCTTTTCCTGAGTATGTTGCGAGCGTTTAAGGGTCGTGGGCCCAAACTTATCACGTTGACCAGCGTCGGTGCTAGCAACAACCAGCCAATACGCAGCGATAGTTTTCATACGGAAAAGGCGCCCGGCGGGCACTGCCGAGGGTGGCGCGGGGGCCCACCCGCGGGCAGAAGCGGAGTTTTGCGATAGGTGGAAAGGTGTGTGTGGGCGAATTCACAGCCGCGCAAAACGATTCGTTTTCTTTCTCTTTGGGCAGTGCAATCAACATTTGAAGCAACGGTAGCGGCCTGATTTGGCTACCTCAAGCAGTACATTTGCACTGTGGTCTACGTCTTGGTCAACAATGGCGTAAATCATTTTATAACCACCCTGTATGTATCACAGCTTAGAGAAGCACTCTTTAATCATCTATCCTACAGATACAAGATGAGGCTGAGGAAAATCATAAAAACTGCTAGTTGGGCTTGATTTTCTAAGAGCTCTGGTGAACCCTAGGCCCCCGTTGTGCAAACAATAGAAAACATTGCTAGCTTAGGGCTCTACTCGCAATACCGCCACACCACGTACATCGTGTCGTCCGTAGTCGGAACATAGGTCTGGATCTCCATGGCAGGGTCGTTAAGCAGATGGATGAGGTATCACACCATTTAAGCGTAAATTTCAAACGCACATAAATCAATTCGGGCATGAATAAGCGTGGACTCGAGAGAGAGGGAGAGAGAAATTAAGCTCATCAAGGAGATTTATCGATCATCCGACTAGAGAAACGAACCCCGACAGTAGTAATAGTCCCGGATGAGCCAATAGTTTTAACGATAATCCTGCCGCTAGGGGCGCTAGTGTCGCTAGTGTCGCTGCGTGCGACGGCGGCGGCGGTAAGTTTGAAAAGCGCCCTGAGCGTTAGGATTATCGTTAAATCGGTTGGCTCATCCGGGACGAGTTGAAAGAATTGAGGAAGTGACGTGGAGTGTTTTGATTGGTTCGTTAATTTGAGGTGGGAGATGGAGGAAGGAAGATGGAGGAGTATGGAGGTCGCGTGATGGAGAGGAATTGGGTGGCGAGGTGTTGTCTGTGCGGAGGTCGGTACTGAAAGAGGGGTAAAGATGGGTAGCGAGGGATAAAAAGTGTAACAGAAAGTGACGTGTGAAGTTGTGATTGGTGGGAATAAGAAGTGATTTTATTGGTGGAAAGGAGCAAATGAGAGTTGTTGATTGGTAAGAATAAGAGGGATTATGATTGGTGGAAAGAAAAAGGTGTGGGAGTGGGGTATGTTGGAGGTGATGGGAAAGGTGAGTTTTGCTAGCAGCAAGATTTGCAAAAGCCTGTCTTGAACTGATCAGCAATTTTTGAACGTCGGATGGTAGTTTTCTTGAGTGGATAGAGAGATGGGGGCGATATGAGATGCGGTGGCGAAAATGGGAACTAGACAAGGTTGTTGAGACAAGAGGTTTAAGGACGAGGAAATTTGGAGGTTAGTGGTGAACACGGCGGTCGCAAGAGGTGGGGGTAAGGAGACGCAGTGGTGAGAATGGGAACTAAAAGAAGATGGGGGTAGCAAGAGTTTTAGAAGAGTAGATTTTGAGGTTAAAATAGTGGGAACTAAAAATGGCGGAGGGTCTGCGACAAGGAGATGCGGTGAGAACTAAACAAGATGGCGGTCGCAAGAGGAGGGTAAGGAGATTTGAGGTTACAGTACGAAAACACGAAAGGATATATTCCTACGCCAAGCAGGTGCGAAAAATAATTATGCGTGTGGTACTTACCTGTTACCGGTGTGGATGCGTCACCAAAAGCGCGGCACGCGAGGCGGAAAAATAAAAGCAAACTGTTTTTGAAAATGCTTAACCAGCTTTAAGATCAACCAACATCACTACGCACTGATATACCTAGGTTTTTAAAGCGGTACAGACACCCTTTGCAGAGGCGTAATTTAACTATACCAAAAACCTGGTACTGGACCATCGTGATGGTCGCTAGCGTACGTAGGAGCAGGGTTCTCATAGCCGGTCGAAAGCGGTCAAAAACGTGTACGACGTAGGTGTTGACAGTAGCTGCTGTCGAGTCAACGGTCGAGGTGTGAATAAACAAGATCTGTTCTCGCCGGCAATTTGGTTCGGAGATGTGAGCAGCGGCGAGGTGTTGTCTGTGCGGAGGTCGGGACTGAAAGAGGGAAAAGATGGGGAGCGAGGGATAAAAAGTGTAACAGAAAGTGACGTGTGAAGTTGTGATTGGTGGGAATAAGAAGTGATTTTATTGGTGGAAAGGAGCAAATGAAAGTTGTTGATTGGTAAGAATAAGAGAGGTTATGATTGGTGGAAAGAAAAAGGAGTGGGGTATGTTGGAGGTGATGGGAAAGGTAAGTTTTGCTAGCAACAAGATTTGCAAAAGCCTGTCGTGAACTGATCAGCAATTTTTTGAACGTTGGATGGTAGTTTTCTTGAGTGGATAGAGAGATGGGGCGATATGAGATGCGGTGGCGAAAATGGGAACTAAACAAGGTGGTTGAGACAAGAGGTTTAAGGACGAGGAAATTTGGAGGTTAGTGGTGAACATGGCGGTCGCAAGAGGTGGGGGTAAGGAGACGCGGTGGTGAGAATGGGAACTAAAAGAAGATGGCGGTAGCAAGAGGTTAGAAGAGTAGATTTTGAGGTTAAAATAGCGGGAACTAAAAATGGCGGAGGGTCTGCGACAAGGAGATGCGGTGAGAACTAAACAAGATGGCGGACGCAAGAGGTGGGTAAGGAGGTTTGAGGTTACAGTACCAAAACACGAAAGGATATATTCCTACGCCAAGCAGGTCCGAAAAATAATTATGCGTGTGTTACTTACCTGTTACCGGTGTGGATGCGTCACCAAAAGCGCGGCACGCGAGACGGAAAAATAAAAGCAAACTGTTTTTGAAAATGCTTAACCAGCTTTAAGATCAACCAACATCACTACGCACTGATATACCTAGGTTTTTAAAGCGGTACAGACACCCTTTGCAGAGGCGTAATTTAACTATACCAAAAACCTGGTACTGGACCATCGTGATGGTCGCTAGCGTACGTAGGAGCAGGGTTCTCATAGCCGGTCGAAAGCGGTCAAAAACGTGTACGACGTAGGTGTTGGCAGTAGCTGCTGCCGAGGCAACCGTCGAGGTGCGAATGAACGAGATCTGTTCTTGCAGGCAATCTGGTTGAGAGATGAGAGGCGCGGTGGTAAAAATGTGAACTAAATAAGATGGCGGAGGCACGAAGTTGAGGTTAAGGAGCGGCGAGGTGTTGACTGTGCGGCGGTTGGGGGTCTGAAAGAGGGGGAAAGATGGCGAACGAGGGATAAAAAGTATAACAGAAAGTGACGTGTGAAGTTGTCATTGGTGGGAATAAGAAGTGATGTTATTGGTGGAAAGGAACAAATGAAAGTTGCTGATTGGCGAGAATAAGAGAGATTATGATTGGTGGAAAGAAAAAAAGGTGTGGGAGTGGGGTATGTTGGAGGTGATGGAAAAGGCAAGTTTTGCTACCAACAACATTTGCAAAAGCCTATCCAGAACTCATCAGCAATTTTAAATAACTAGTGTTTCGGGGGTTTTCTCTGGTTGGTAGACGAATGCAAGCTGTTTCTACCATACTTATATTATTCGTCTTTTTCCTTTTTTTTTTTTTAAAATGACTAGTTTTTTTTTTTTTTTTTTTTGGGAGTTTTCTGCGGATGGTAAACAAATGCAAGCTCTTTCTGCTTTTTCATAGGTTTTCCCTGGTTGGTAGGCGTTTTCTGTACTGGTTGACGAAGGCGTTTCTAATTTTGGAGGTTTTCTCAGGTTTTTAGCGGTTGTCCCTGCCCGGTAGGCAAATGATGAAGTTTTACCTTGTCGGCGCACGGATACTAGGCACGTACTGGCGCGCACACACACACACACACACAGAGAGACAGACAGACACACAGACAGGCACACACACACGGACATGTTTCCAAAAATGCTTTTTTTTTTTTTTTTTTTGATTCAGGAGGTCTCAAAACGTGTATTTCCGGTGAAATCTCGGTATCGAATTTTTGGGCGGAATGCAATACTTCCCCTACTTACTATACGTAGTAGAGAAAGTAAAAAGTATTGAAAAATTTAAGGAAATAACAAGCAATATCTCAAAAGTGTACTATCTTGTTTTCAAGGGTTTTCCAGATCGGTAAGCGTTAGAATACTCTTAGAGCTTTTTTCAGGTTTTTTAGCGGTTGTCCCTGGCCGGTAGGCAATTGATAAAGTTTTTCTATAACGTCGTCGTTTTGGCTTGTGGCGCACGGTTCCTAGGCACGTACTCGCGCGCGCGCACACACACACACACACACACACACACTAAAATAGTAGCGTATAAAAAAACTGATGTGTTACACTCACATGACTTTCTCTACTCTTGTACAATCTAATTGGTAGCTTTTAAGCGATAGTCAAATATTTTAACGCTGGTTGCTATGTGGCGAATTCCATTCTGTTTGCATGTTCAGGACATAAAAAAAATGAATAAACGAATTTGAGAAAAAGTATAAGTATTGGAAAATTTAAGGAAATAACAAGCAATATCTCGAAAACGGTTCACTCAACAAAAGAAACGTATATGACATAAGTTGTGTATTTTAACGCGATCTACATTTTTTGTGTAGTAAAATTTTGTCTATCTCTTATGGTTTACCAGTTATGCAAAAAAGTCGTTCACAATGAAGAATATTTTTGGAGACATTCCCAGAAAATTCGAGATATACATTTTATTTGACATGACAATATCTTAAACATATGATGTTTTAATCAAAATCGTTAGAGCCGTTTTTGAGAAAATTAAAATTTTCGAAAAATGTTCCATGTAAAGGGTAGTCTGGGGTGGGGGGATTTTCTTGAAAACCTTCGTGTCGCATCTCTGGAAGATACTGAACCTAAATACCAAGTTTGGTGTTTATCCGACTGTTCGTTTTTGAGTTATGCTGTTCACAGACACACAGACACACAGACAGACACACACACGGACATGTTTCCAAAAATGCTTTTTTTTTTTTTTGGATTCAGAGATTCTCAAAACATGTATTTCCAGTGAAATCTCGGTAACGAATTTTTGGGTGGAATGCAATACTTCCCCTACTTACTATACGTAGTAGAGAAAGTAAAAATGAATAACGCATTTGAGAAAAAGTATAAGTATTGGAAAATTTAAGGAAATAACAAGCAATATCTCGAAAATGGTTCACTCAACTAAAAAAAAATGTATATGACATAAATTGTGTATTTTAACGCGATCTACATTTTTTGTGTAGTAAAATTTTGGCTATCTCTTATGGTTTACCAGTTATGCATACTGAACCTAAATACCAAGTTTGGTGTTTATCCGACTGTTCGTTTTTGAGTTATGCTGTTCACAGACACACAGACGCACAGACAGACAGACACACAGACACACAGACACACAGACAGACACACACACGGACATGTTTCCAAAAATGCTTTTTTTTTCTGGATTCAGTGATTCTCAAAACATGTATTTCCAGTGAAATCTCGGTATCGAATTTTTGGGTGGAATGCAATACTTCCCCTACTTACTATACGTAGTAGAGAAAGTAAAAATGAATAACGCATTTGAGAAAAAGTATAAGTATTGGAAAATTTAAAGGAAATAACAAGCAATATCTCGAAAAACGGTTCACTCAACAAAATAAATGTATATGGCATAAGTTGTGTATTTTAACGCGATCTACATTTTTTGTGTAGCAAACTTTTGTCTATCTCTTACGGTTTATCAGTTATGAAAAAGTCGTTCACAATGAAGAATTCTTTTGGAGACATTCCCAGAAAATTCGAGATATACATTTCATTTCTCTCGACATTATCTTAAATATATGATATTTTCATCAAAATCGTTAGAGCCATTTTTTAATACAAAGAGAACGGGATTTCACAAGTGAAACAGTACTGTGATAACGATACCACTGAAACAAAAAAAAAAAAAAATCTGATGTGTAACACTCACATGACTTTCTCAACTCTTGTACAAAGTATTTTTACAAACGCTTATTCCCCATCTAGTTCATGTTAATCGAGATAAACATTTGCAAAATCTATTTTATTGCTAATTTTGTTGTATAAAAAAAAATCTGATGTGTAACACTCACATGACGTTCTCTACTCTTGTACAAAGTATTTTTACAAACGCTTATGCTCCATCTAGTTCATGTTAATCGAGATAAACATTTGCAAACTCTATTTTATTGCTAATTTTCTTGTAGATGTAGGGGAAAATATATTTACAAGGGGAATATAGAAAAACAGTAGCCTTTAAGCACATACATATCTCTTAATAGCTGGTTGCTATGTGCAACACCATTCTTTTTGCCACAGATTAATACTGTTTGCATATCAAAGACAAAAAAAAATGAATAACGAAGTCCCATTTGAGAAAATAAATATTGGAAAATTAACAAACAATATCTCGAAAACGGTTCACTCAACAACAAAAATGTATATTACATAAGATGTGTATTTTAACGCGATCTACATTTTTTGTGTAGTAAAATTTTGTCTATCTCTTACGGTTTTTCAGTTATGAAAAAGACGTTCACAATGAAGAATACTTTTGGAGACATTCCCAGAAAATTCGAGATATACATTTCATTTCTCACGACATTATATTAAACATACGATATTTTTCATCAAAATCGTTAGAGCCATTTTTTTTAATACAAAGAGAACGGGATTTCACAAGTGAAACAGTACTGTGATAACGATACCAACAAAACTAATTATTATTCACCCACTGAAACACATAAAAAAAATCTGATGTGTAACACTCACATGACTTTTCTCATCTCTTGTACAAAGTATTTTTACAAACGCTTATTCCCCATCTAGTTCATGTTAATCGAGATAAACATTTGCAAACTCTGTTTTATTGCTAATTTTGTTGTAGATGTAGGGAAAATATATTTACAAGGGGAATATAGAAAAACAGTAGCCTTTAAGCACATACATATCTCTTAATAGCTGGTTGCTATGTGCAGTACCATTCTTTTTGCCACAGATTAATACTCTTTGCATATCAAAGACAAAAAAAAAATGAATAACGAATTCCCATTTGAGAAAATAACTATTGGAAAATTTAAGTAAATAACAAGCAATATCTCGAAAACGGTTCACTCAACAATAAAGATGTATATGACATAAGTTGTGTATTTTAACGCGATCTACATACTTTCGTACTCACCTATAAGATATAGAGGGTAGAGGTCGTACGAACGTAGCACTTTGAGAATTTATATTCAACAGTTGGTGTTACTCCTTAGAAAGGAAGTATCTGCTGATTTTTATTTAATTCTTTACATTTTACATAACACGTATGCACTGGCACAACACAAAAGCACTACACACGATACTCAGTTTTAATATTTGCACTAATAACATCAGGAATAACTGAAGTCTGCAAACAGTCATTTCCCATGTGCAGCCTTACGTACAGAGAACGTGTGTGGCTGATCTATGTGTAAAAAGAGCCTGAGAGCGGATGTACGTCAGCGGTAAAATCTTTTAAATGCATTTTTATTGGCGATGGTAGAAATCGTGCAGTGGTGGATCGTGAAAATTCATATAAATGGATGTATCACCTCATAATAAGCCTCTATATACCAAGAATATTGAGTTTTTAAAAAGTCAGCAACTGTACCTGTGTTTCTATACGTGAACGTCAGATGGCAGCTTCGATACGTGTCCACGGAGACCTTAGTGCTAGGCAACTGTACCTCTGTTTCCATACGTGAACGGCAGATTGCAGCTTCGATACGTGTCCACGGAGACCTTAGTGCTAGGCAACTGTACCTCTGTTTCTATACGTGAACGGCAGATTGCAGCTTCGATACGTGTCCACGGAGACCTTAGTGCTAGGCAACTGCACCTCTGTTTCTATACGTGAACGGCAGATTGCAGCTTCGATACGTGTCCACGGAGACCTTAGCGCTAGGCAACTGCACCTCTGTTTCTATACGTGAACGGCAGATTGCAGCTTCGATACGTGTCCACGGAGACCTTAGTGCTAGGCAACTGTACCTCTGTTTCTATACGTGAACGGCAGATTGCAGCTTCGATACGTGTCCACGGAGACCTTAGTGCTAGGCAACTGTACCTCTGTTTCTATACGTGAACGGCAGATTGCAGCTTCGATACGTGTCCACGGAGACCTTAGTGCTAGGCAACTGCACCTCTGTTTCTATACGTGAACGGCAGATTGCAGCTTCGATACGTATCCACGGAGACCTTAGTGCTAGGCAACTGCACCTCTGTTTCTATACGTGAACGGCAGATTGCAGCTTCAATACGTGTCCACGGAGACCTTAGTGCTAGGCAACTGTACCTCTGTTTCTATACGTGAACGGGAGATTGCAGCTTCGATACGTGTCCACGGAGACCTTAGTGCTAGGCAACTGCACCTCTGTTTCTATACGTGAACGTCAGATTGCAGCTTCGATACGTGTCCACGGAGACCTTAGTGCTAGGCAACTGCACCTCTGTTTCTATACGTGAACGGCAGATTGCAGCTTCGATACGTATCCACGGGGACCTTAGTGCTAGGGAACTGCACCTCTGTTTCTATACGTGAACGGCAGATTGCAGCTTCAATACGTGTCCACGGAGACCTTAGTGCTAGGCAGCTGTACCTCTGTTTCTATACGTGAACGGCAGATTGCAGCTTCGATACGTGTCCACGGAGATCTTAGTGCTAGGCAGCTATACCTGTTTCTATACGTCAACGGCAGATTGCAGCTTCGATACGTGTTCACGGAGACCTTAGTGCTAGGCAACTGTACCTGTGTTTCTATACGTGTCCACGGAGACCTTAGTGCTAGACAACTGTACCTCTGTTTCTATACGTGAACGGCAGATTGCAGCTTCAATACGTGTCCACGGAGACCTTAGTGCTAGTGCTAGGCAACTATACCTCTGTTTCTATACGTGAACGGCAGATTGCAGGTTCGATACGTGTCCACGGAGATCTTAGTGCTAGGCAACTATACCTGTTTCTATACGTGAACGGCAGATTGCAGCTTCGATACGTGTCCACGGAGACCTTAGTGCTAGGCAACTGTACCTGTGTTTCTATACGTGAACGTCAGATGGCAGCTTCGATACGTGTCCACGGAGACCTTAGTGTTAGGCAACTGTACCTCTGTTTCTATACGTGAACGGCAGATTGCAGCTTCGATACGTGTCCACGGAGACCTTTCGCTTCAGGTGACAAAATAACACTAGGCACTTGTGTGCCGTGGTGTAAGCCGCAATCACGGTATTGGTAGCGTGGATCTCCTTGGGGCTCTCCTCGGAGTTACCTCAACACCACGTACATGACCTGGTTCGTCACGGGTACGCAGGTCTGCACTACCACTTCCTCGGCGTTGAGCAGGCCCAGGAGGCGATCGTACCGGTACACCAGCTAGCACGTGGACATGTTATCGCGCTGTGGTGTTGCGTGTGCGAGGTATGGAAACTCAAGGACGCAAAACATGCACGACCGAGGGTTAAAAAGCAGAACAAGTAGTGACGTGGAGCGTTGTGATTGGTGTAAATAAGACGATCTCTGATAGGTGGACAAATTGAAATAACGTGATGTGATAGGCGAAAATAAAATCAAAGGTGATTGGATGAAAAATGACGAGAAGGAATTAGCGGTGAATTTGTGAACTAAGATGGCGAAGATTTTTTTTTTTTTTAAAAAAAAGGATAATATAAGTACGGCAACTGTAACGGTTTACGGCAAACGCGCGCCGCGCAATGCGTCACGCTGTTATTTCCTTTAAATTTTCCAATACTTATACTTTTTCTCAAATGCGTTATTCATTTTTACTTTCTCTACTACGTATAGTAAGTAGGGGAAGTATTGCATTCCACCCAAAAATTCGATACCGAGATTTCACTGGAAATACATGTTTTGAGAATCACTGAATCCAGAAAAAAAAAGCATTTTTGGAAACATGTCCGTGTGTGTGTCTGTCTGTGTGTCTGTGTGTCTGTGTGTCTGTCTGTCTGTGCGTCTGTGTGTCTGTGAACAGCATAACTCAAAAACGAACAGTCGGATAAACACCAAACTTGGTATTTAGGTTCAGTATGCATAACTGGTAAACCATAAGAGATAGCCAAAATTTTACTACACAAAAAATGTAGATCGCGTTAAAATACACAATTTATGTCATATACATTTTTTTTTAGTTGAGTGAACCATTTTCGAGATATTGCTTGTTATTTCCTTAAATTTTCCAATACTTATACTTTTTCTCAAATGCGTTATTCATTTTTACTTTCTCTACTACGTATAGTAAGTAGGGGAAGTATTGCATTCCACCCAAAAATTCGTTACCGAGATTTCACTGGAAATACATGTTTTGAGAATCTCTGAATCCAAAAAAAAAAAAAAGCATTTTTGGAAACATGTCCGTGTGTGTGTCTGTCTGTGTGTCTGTGTGTCTGTGAACAGCATAACTCAAAAACGAACAGTCGGATAAACACCAAACTTGGTATTTAGGTTCAGTATCTTCCAGAGATGCGACACGAAGGTTTTCAAGAAAATCCCCCCACCCCAGACTACCCTTTACATGGAACATTTTTCGAAAATTTTAATTTTCTCAAAAACGGCTCTAACGATTTTGATTAAAACATCATATGTTTAAGATATTGTCATGTCAAATAAAATGTATATCTCGAATTTTCTGGGAATGTCTCCAAAAATATTCTTCATTGTGAACGACTTTTTTGCATAACTGGTAAACCATAAGAGATAGACAAAATTTTACTACACAAAAAATGTAGATCGCGTTAAAATACACAACTTATGTCATATACGTTTCTTTTGTTGAGTGAACCGTTTTCGAGATATTGCTTGTTATTTCCTTAAATTTTCCAATACTTATACTTTTTCTCAAATTCGTTTATTCATTTTTTTTATGTCCTGAACATGCAAACAGAATGGAATTCGCCACATAGCAACCAGCGTTAAAATATTTGACTATCGCTTAAAAGCTACCAATTAGATTGTACAAGAGTAGAGAAAGTCATGTGAGTGTAACACATCAGTTTTTTTATACGCTACTATTTTAGTGTGTGTGTGTGTGTGTGTGTGTGTGCGCGCGCGCGAGTACGTGCCTAGGAACCGTGCGCCACAAGCCAAAACGACGACGTTATAGAAAAACTTTATCATTTGCCTACCGGCCAGGGACAACCGCTAAAAAACCTGAAAAAAGCTCTAAGAGTATTCTAACGCTTACCGATCTGGAAAACCCTTGAAAACAAGATAGTACACTTTTGAGATATTGCTTGTTATTTCCTTAAATTTTTCAATACTTTTTTACTTTCTCTACTACGTATAGTAAGTAGGGGAAGTATTGCATTCCGCCCAAAAATTCGATACCGAGATTTCACCGGAAATACACGTTTTGAGACCTCCTGAATCAAAAAAAAAAAAAAAAGCATTTTTGGAAACATGTCCGTGTGTGTGTGCCTGTCTGTGTGTCTGTCTGTCTCTCTGTGTGTGTGTGTGTGTGTGTGTGCGCGCCAGTACGTGCCTAGTATCCGTGCGCCGACAAGGTAAAACTTCATCATTTGCCTACCGGGCAGGGACAACCGCTAAAAACCTGAGAAAACCTCCAAAATTAGAAACGCCTTCGTCAACCAGTACAGAAAACGCCTACCAACCAGGGAAAACCTATGAAAAAGCAGAAAGAGCTTGCATTTGTTTACCATCCGCAGAAAACTCCCAAAAAAAAAAAAAAAAAAAAAACTAGTCATTTTAAAAAAAAAAAAAGGAAAAAGACGAATAATATAAGTATGGTAGAAACAGCTTGCATTCGTCTACCAACCAGAGAAAACCCCCGAAACACTAGTTATTTAAAATTGCTGATGAGTTCTGGATAGGCTTTTGCAAATGTTGTTGGTAGCAAAACTTGCCTTTTCCATCACCTCCAACATACCCCACTCCCACACCTTTTTTTCTTTCCACCAATCATAAGCTCTCTTATTCTCGCCAATCAGCAACTTTCATTTGTTCCTTTCCATCAATAACATCACTTCTTATTCCCACCAATGACAACTTCACACGTCACTTTCTGTTATACTTTTTATCCCTCGTTCGCCATCTTTCCCCCTCTTTCAGACCCCAACCGCCGCACAGTCAACACCTCGCCGCTCCTTAACCTCAACTTCGTGCCTCCGCCATCTTATTTAGTTCACATTTTTACCACCGCGCCTCTCATCTCTCAACCAGATTGCCTGCAAGAACAGATCTCGTTCATTCGCACCTCGACGGTTGCCTCGGCAGCAGCTACTGCCAACACCTACGTCGTACACGTTTTTGACCGCTTTCGACCGGCTATGAGAACCCTGCTCCTACGTACGCTAGCGACCATCACGATGGTCCAGTACCAGGTTTTTGGTATAGTTAAATTACGCCTCTGCAAAGGGTGTCTGTACCGCTTTAAAAACCTAGGTATATCAGTGCGTAGTGATGTTGGTTGATCTTAAAGCTGGTTAAGCATTTTCAAAAACAGTTTGCTTTTATTTTTCCGTCTCGCGTGCCGCGCTTTTGGTGACGCATCCACACCGGTAACAGGTAAGTAACACACGCATAATTATTTTTCGGACCTGCTTGGCGTAGGAATATATCCTTTCGTGTTTTGGTACTGTAACCTCAAACCTCCTTACCCACCTCTTGCGTCCGCCATCTTGTTTAGTTCTCACCGCATCTCCTTGTCGCAGACCCTCCGCCATTTTTAGTTCCCGCTATTTTAACCTCAAAATCTACTCTTCTAACCTCTTGCTACCGCCATCTTCTTTTAGTTCCCATTCTCACCACCGCGTCTCCTTACCCCCACCTCTTGCGACCGCCATGTTCACCACTAACCTCCAAATTTCCTCGTCCTTAAACCTCTTGTCTCAACCACCTTGTTTAGTTCCCATTTTCGCCACCGCATCTCATATCGCCCCATCTCTCTATCCACTCAAGAAAACTACCATCCAACGTTCAAAAAATTGCTGATCAGTTCACGACAGGCTTTTGCAAATCTTGTTGCTAGCAAAACTTACCTTTCCCATCACCTCCAACATACCCCACTCCTTTTTCTTTCCACCAATCATAACCTCTCTTATTCTTACCAATCAACAACTTTCATTTGCTCCTTTCCACCAATAAAATCACTTCTTATTCCCACCAATCACAACTTCACACGTCACTTTCTGTTACACTATTTATCCCTCGCTCCCCATATTTTCCCTCTTTCAGTCCCGACCTCCGCACAGACAACACCTCGCCGCTGCTCACATCTCCGAACCAAATTGCCGGCGAGAACAGATCTTGTTTATTCACACCTCGACCGTTGACTCGACAGCAGCTACTGTCAACACCTACGTCGTACTTGTTTTTGACCGCTTTCGACCGGCTATGAGAACCCTGCTCCTACGTACGCTAGCGACCATCACGATGGTCCAGTACCAGGTTTTTGGTATAGTTAAATTACGCCTCTGCAAAGGGTGTCTGTACCGCTTTAAAAACCTAGGTATATCAGTGCGTAGTGATGTTGGTTGATCTTAAAGCTGGTTAAGCATTTTCAAAAACAGTTTGCTTTTATTTTTCCGCCTCGCGTGCCGCGCTTTTGGTGACGCATCCACACCGGTAACAGGTAAGTACCACACGCATAATTATTTTTCGGACCTGCTTGGCGTAGGAATATATCCTTTCGTGTTTTCGTACTGTAACCTCAAATCTCCTTACCCTCCTCTTGCGACCGCCATCTTGTTTAGTTCTCACCGCATCTCCTTGTCGCAGACCCTCCGCCATTTTTAGTTCCCACTATTTTAACCTCAAAATCTACTCTTCTAAAACTCTTGCTACCCCCATCTTCTTTTAGTTCCCATTCTCACCACTGCGTCTCCTTACCCCCACCTCTTGCGACAGCCGTGTTCACCACTAACCTCCAAATTTCCTCGTCCTTAAACCTCTTGTCTCAACAACCTTGTCTAGTTCCCATTTTCGCCACCGCATCTCATATCGCCCCCATCTCTCTATCCACTCAAGAAAACTACCATCCGACGTTCAAAAATTGCTGATCAGTTCAAGACAGGCTTTTGCAAATCTTGCTGCTAGCAAAACTCACCTTTCCCATCACCTCCAACATACCCCACTCCCACACCTTTTTCTTTCCACCAATCATAATCCCTCTTATTCTTACCAATCAACAACTCTCATTTGCTCCTTTCCACCAATAAAATCACTTCTTATTCCCACCAATCACAACTTCACACGTCACTTTCTGTTACACTTTTTATCCCTCGCTACCCATCTTTTCCCCCATTTCAGTACCGACCTCCGCACACACAACACCTCGCCACCCAGCTCCTCTCCATCACGCGACCTCCATACTCCTCCATCTTCCTTCCTCCATCTCCCACCCCAAATTAACGAACCAATCAAAACACTCCACGTCACTTCCTCAATTCTTTCAACTCGTCCCGGATGAGCCAACCGATTTAACGATAATCCTAACGCTCAGGGCGCTTTTCAAACTTACCGCCGCCGCCGTCGCACGCAGCGACACTAGCGACACTAGCGCCCCTAGCGGCAGGATTATCGTTAAAACAATTGGCTCATCCGGGACTATTACTACTCCCGACCTTTTAATTTTCAGAGTGCCAACTACATAGGAACATTTTCCCACTATATTATTAATTGCATCTATAACGAAATGCATAATATAGCTATTTCTGCAACGGTTTTTATCAGAATTAACGTGAACCATATAGAAAACACTTTTTGTTTAACATTAACTTTAAAGAATTATAATCAATACTCTATAACAAAATCAGATACTCTCCAAAAATGTTTTTTCGTAAATGTTACTTCATTCTCGCAATCGAGAGATGTCCATGCAGCCTTTTTGTATTGCACGCTGCGATGTATAGAATTCGTTAAGAAGTATACGCATTTAACTGTTAGCAGGTAAACCTTTTATCGTCAGCAGTTCTAACTTTTTCAAACATTTCACTACCAATACATCTATAACGTAATATGTAATATACCTAGCTATTCTGCAAAGGTTTATTTGCATTAAAACGTAGTAGATACAAAAATAAGCCGTAGTAAGGGGAATTTATATATCCACTAATAAGGTTGGCGGTAAAGAAAGTCGTGTGAATGTAACACATCGGATTTTCAGTCTGTATTTTCCTGTGAACGGTGAGCAGTAAAACAGGCCTCAGAATTCATCATGGAATCACATGACAATAGATTACTTGTATTTTCTGACCCCATTAATACTCTGATGGCTGTCCTCTTCAATGGGAAGGACTTTTGTATAATATTGTATAGCAGGTAAACGTTAAGCGACATACGAAAACGCACAATACAGAAAATGTAAATCTATTTAAAACACACAGTTTATTTCAAATAAGCTTCTCGTGGCTTAAACCACTTCTTAATGGTTCGAATTTTTTAATACTTCGACATTCTTTTAAAATCGCTTTTCGGTTGTTTCTCGAGATTGCACGGAAACAGTAAATGGTTTTAAGGTTATCATATAGCACTCATTTCTTAAACATTTGACTATCGGTGTTCCCTTTCAAATTGTAAGAAAGATGTAATGTAGCTATTTCTATAAAGGTTTATTTGGATTAAAAATATAAGATTTAGTAAGCATAGTTTGTATACCCGCTAATAAATATTAGAGGGTAGCCAAGGCCAGTGAATGTATTACATCAGACATTCTCTTTAAAAATTAATTTAATGCACACGCAAATATAAGTGCAGAATCGTCAGAGATACAACTTGATTTCGTTAAAGAAATGTATCCATCACATCACCCGAGAAATAAACCCGTGACCTATAGTATTCAGAACGCTACCTATGCAGCGACTTTTCCGCTATATTATTCATTTCATACATAACGAAATGTGAAATGTAGCTATTTCTACAAAGATTTATTTGTTATAAACGTAATACATAGAAAAATAACCTTTAGTAAGAATAGTTTGTATGCCCACTAATAAACGATAGGGGTAGAGAAAGACTTGTGAAGGTGGCACATCAGAAATGATATCTTAACATAATTTAGGATACCTATTCATCTCATATATATAATTCAGCATTCTGCAAGGTAAGGAATAATTCAGATTTAAGAAGTTTTCCCCTCTTTGTCGGGAATCGAGCCGAGATCCCTCTCACAGCATTCCTTACTCTAAGGTTCTAAGATTTTTTCCCTAAATGTTTTCGTTAGAATTCTTCTGATTCCGACGAAATGAATAGATACCGCTTTTTATAGACAGCGAACTCATCCTTATTAGGAAGGAATTTCGTGTGTTTTTGTGTAATAGGTAAGCGATAGATGAAAACATACTACACATAAAAAACGTAGATCTCTTAAAACGCGTACTTTATTTCAGTCAACTTTTATAGCATAAACCATTTCTGATATATATTGAATGTAAGACGCTCTTTAGTCATGAAAGGACTCCAGGGAATTATTGTACACCCGTGCAGCCACTATATGTGTAATATTATACTCACTTGAATTCAGTCCTTTTTTTGACATGAATGCGAGGGTGATTTTCAATGAATAGGTCTTGAAACGGCAGAAGATATTCTGTGATAATAGCAGACCTTTCACGGACGACCTTCAGAAAGACTCACTCACCCCCCGCCTTAAGAAACGTAACCAAATAATGGAGTATTATCTTTTTAGAAATACTATATATATGTAACGCGAGTTATGTTGTATATATACTTCTCTCTCTCCCATGATTTGCATGGGCGATATTTAAATATAATTTGTTCTGCTCGAAGCAACGCATGCATTCAATCCTTTATATAGCCTACTTTCCAAAGTTTTTATTACCCAACCTACACTCCATCACGTTTTAAGAAATTTATTCATTATTGTTTTTCATTAAATTGCAGAGATTTGTGATAGTGTTACTTTTTGAATAAGTATTAAATTTCTACTAGAATGGTACACATGGATACCCATTGTTAAAATCCAAGATTTTAATTGCTAAGAGCATCAATGGAGTTAAAAATTAAATTGGGTTTTATTTATGGACGCTAATTAACTGTTGTAGTCCTTAGCGTCCCAACTCTATAATGACCGTGAGTAGTATAAGTCCCGGATGAGCCAATTGGATTAACGATAATCCTGCCGCTAGGGGCGCTAGTGTCGCGGCGTGCGACGGCGGCAAGTTTGAAAAGCGCCATGAGCGGAAGGATTATCGTTATTGCAATTGGTTCATCCGGGACGAGTTAAAAGAATTGAGGATTAGGGAAAGATGGAGGAAAAACAGGAAGTGACGTGGAGTGTTTTGATTGGTAAAAATAAGACGAAATGTGATTGTTTGGTTAATTGGGGTGGTAGATGAAGGAAGGAAGATGAAAGAGTATGGAGGACACGTGATGGAGAGGAGCGGGGTGGCGAGGTGTTGTGTGTGCGGAGGTTGGGACTGAAAGAGGGAAAAGATGGGGAGCGAGGGATAAAAAGTATAACAGAAAGTGACGTGTGAAGTTGTGATTGGTGGGAATAAGAAGTGATGTTATTGGTGGAAAGGAACAAATGAAAGTTGTTGATTGGTAAGAATAAGAAAGATTATGATTGGTGGAAAGAAAAAGGTGTGGGAGTGGGGTATGTTGGAGGTGATGGGAAAGGTAAGTTTTCCTACCAACAAGATTTGCAAAAGCCTCTCCAGAACTCATCAGCAATTTTTGAACGTTGGATGGTGGTTTTCTTGAGTGGATAGAGAGATGGGGCGATATGAGATGCGGTGGCGAAAATGGGAACTAAACAAGATGGTTGAGACAAGAGGTTTATGGACGAGGAAATTTCGAGGTTAGTGGTGAACATGGCGGTCGCAAGAGGTGGGGGCAAGGAGACGCGGTGGTGAGAATGGGAACAAAAAGAAGATGGCGGTAGCAAGAGCTTAGAAGAGCAGATTTTGAGGTTAAAATAGTGGGAACTAAAAATGGCGGAGGGTCGGCGACAAGGAGATGCGGTGAGAACTAAACAAGATGGCGGACGCAAGAGGAGGGTAAGGAGATTTGAGGTTACAGTACCAAAACACGAAAGGATATATTCCTACGACAAGCGGGCCAAAAAATAATTATGCGTGTGGTACTTACTTGTTACTGGTGTTGATGCGTCACCAAAAGCGCAGCAGCTTCACGCGACGCGAAAAATAAAAGCACACTGTTTTTGAAAATGCTTAACCAGCTTTAAGATCAACCAACATCACTACGCACTGATATACCTAGGTTTTTAAAGCGGTACAGACGCCCTTTGCACAGACGTAATTTAACTATACCAAAAACCTGGTACTGGACCATCGTAATGGTCGCTAGCGTACGTAGGAGCAGGGTTCTCATAGCCGGTCGAAAGCGGTCAAAAAGTGTACGACGTAGGTGTTGACAGTAGCTGCTGTCGAGTGAACCGTCGAGGTGCGAATGAACGAGATCTGTTCTTGCCGGCAATCTGGTTCGGAGATGAGAGGCGCGGTGGTAAAAATGGGAACTAAATAAGATGGCGGAGGCATGAAGTTGAGGTTAAGGAGCGGCGAGGTGTTGTCTGTGCGGAGGTTGGGACTGAAAGAGGGAAAAGATGGCGAACGAGGGATAAAAAGTATAACAGAAAGTGACGTGTGAAGTTGTGATTGGTGGGAATAAGAAGTGATGTTATTGGTGGAAAGGAACAAATGAAAGTTGTTGATTGGTAAGAATAAGAGAGATTATGATTGGTGGAAAGAAAAAGGTGTGGGAGTGGGGTATATTGGAGGTGATGGAAAAGGTAAGTTTTTGTACCAACAAGATTTGCAAAAGCCTATCCAGAACTCATCAGCAATTTTAAATAACTAGTGTTTCGGGGTTTTCTCTGGTTGGTAGACGAATGCAAGCTGTTTCTGCTTTTTCATAGGTTTTCCCAAAATTGAAAATGCATATATATTGTAACACAAAAGTGTGCAGTGCAAAAGAAAATAAAAATTAAATAGGCACACACACACACCCGTTACAGTTGGGATACTTATATTATTCGTATTTTTCTTTTTTATCTTTTTTTTCTTTTTGTTTATTTTTCGTTTTTTTTAAAAAATATAACTAGTTTTTCGGGGTTTTCTGTGGTTGGTAAACGAATGCAAGCTCTTTCTGCTTTTTCATAGGTTTTCCCTGGTTGGTAGGCGTTTGCTGTAGTGGTTGACGAAGCCCTTTCTAATTTTTGAGGTTTTTCAGGTTTTTCGTGGTTGTTCCTGCCTGGTAGGCAAATGATGAAGTTTTCGCTTGTCGGCGCACGGATACTAGTAACATACTCGCACACACACACACTATAATAGTAGCGTATAAAAAAATTTAACAAACAAAATGCACACAATTACAAAACTGAAAATGTATATATATTTTAACACAAAAGTGTGCAGTGCAAAAGAAAATAAAAATTAAATAGGCACACACACACAACCGTTACAGTTGCCATACTTATATGATCCTACCCTTTTTTTTAAAATAACTAGTTTTCGGGGTTTTTCTGTGGTTGGTAGAAGATTGCAAGCTCTTTCTGCTTCTTCTTAGGTTTTCCCTGGTTGGTAGGCGTTTGCTGTAGTGGTTGTCCCTGTCCGGTAGGCAAATGATGAAGTTTTACCTTGTCGGCGCACGGATACTAGGCACATACACGCACACACACACACATTTAATAGTAGCGTGTAGCAAACTGTTTTTGAAAAATGTTTAACCAGCTTTAAGATCAACCAACATCACTACGCACTGATATACCTAGGTTTTATAAAGCCGTACAGACGCCCTTTGCACAGACGTAATTTAACTATACCAAAAACCTGGTCGCTAGCGTACGTAGGAGCAGGGTTCTCATGCCGGTCGAAAGCGGACAAAAAAGTGTACTATCTTGTTTTCATGGGTTTTTCAGATCGGTAGGCGTTAGAATACTCTTAGAGCTTTTTTCAGGTTTTCCGTGGTTGTCCCTGTCCGGTAGGCAAATGATAAAGTTTTTCTATAATGTCGTCGTTTTGGCTTGTGGCGCACGCATACTAAGCACATACTCGCGCACACACACACACACACTATAATAGTAGCGTATAAAAAAAATTAACAAACTGTAGATTTTCAAGAAAATTCCCACACCGCAAACTACCCGTTTAGTGGAAGAAATTTCGTTATTTTTTATTGTCTTAAAAATGGCTCTAACCCTTTTGATTACGGTACGGTATGTTTAAGATATCTGCATGACAAATAAAATGTATAACTTGAATTTTCTGGGAATAGCTGTGAAGTAGTGTCATTCTGAATGTCTTTTGTACAACTGGGAAACCGTAGGAAACGAAGCCTTACTGTACAAGAACTGTACAAGAACGTTAAAGCACACAATTTATGTCTATTGTTATTATTATTATTATTATTATTATTATTATTATTACTTTGTGGCGTTGTCTATTTTACAAAGTTTCCATGTTGATTTTAATGTTTAAAAGCTTTAGACCTTTCTCACTAAAACTCGTCATTCTTTTATCTTTTCTTTTTTCATTTTCATACAAAGAGAACGGAATTTCACAAGTGAAGCAGTACTGTGATAACGATACCAACAAACTAATTATTATTCACCCACTGTAACACATAAAAACAATAAGTAATAATCACAGGCCCAGTTTGTGGGTATTTAAATGAAACATCATGCACAATACAAGCCAATTATGTAATCAGTTGAAATATGTAAATCTATAGATGTATTTCTGGTGAAATCCCGGTATCCAATTTTTGAGTGCAATGCAATTCCTCCTCTATCTGCTATGTACGTGGTAGAGAAAGTAAAAATAGTTACAGTGACTATACAAATGTAACAATAGAGAAACCCACTTGAAGAAAAAACGGAATAAAATAACAAGGCGTCAGACTCAACTTTCGCGCCATTCTCCGAATATCTGAGAATATTCTTAATATGAGACAAGCATTTTACCTTAAGCAAGTAGTTTTAATCTTACTTTTATGAAAATCAGAGTTTTCTCTATATCCTTTTATTAGTTGCTTTAAATCCTTGTCATTTCATTTACTGTCGTTTGGCGTAGTTACATTTATGCCTTCCAAGAAACACTAAACTAGCCGTATCTTTAAATCAGATTTCGACAAATTAATTAACCTTCATAGTGAGAATAGAGGGAATTACTTTCGGAGAAAAATACCATAGTTATCACGTGTATAATCATCAAATTTGTGACAACAACGCTAAGTTTCGAGCTAGCTATACTCACTTTTGTTGCAACTATATAAGTTTAAACCAATATTAACAAATTTCTCGTAATCCCAGAATTTATTAATCATAGCTGTAATATTTTTCACAACTGCATGTAATAATATTGATTTAGGGGCTTTTAGTAATTTGCTATTCGTTCTAAAACCTTTTATATTGTCAAGCTGGACAACTGTGGACCTTGCATCCTATAAACATTCACATCAACATTAGTATAAACTTCCCTACAGAGTTTTATATACAATTTTACAAGTTGTTTTAAGAAATTGTTAAATTTCGGTACCGAAAAAAATATAGATACGGTTTTCCAAAGATTTCGAAAGAACTAAGTTGCTGTATCAAAATTTCCTTGTTACAAATTGTGCATTTATTTCTTAAGGAAACCAGGAATACAGATTTTTTATAAATTTAGCGTGCACCGATCTATATTTTTAACTTTTACGCCTACGTTTCTCGTCAATAAACACCATTGCTGAAGAGGTTGCTATTTCTACTCTCTCTACCACGTAAAATAGTAGGTAGAGGAGGTATGCATTGCATCCAAATATTCAATATTGAGATTTCACTGGAAAACTAAATACTTGTTTTGAGGTCCCCTGAATAAAAAACATTTTTAGAAAATTCTGCGTGTGTGTGTCTGTGTGTATGTGTCAGAGCAGCATAACTCAAAAATGAAAAGTCGGATAAATACTAAACTTGGTATTTAGGTTGAGTACCTTCCAAAGATACGACACAGAGATTTTCAAGAAAGTCCCTCCACCCCCAACTACCCTTTACATGAACTATTTTCCGAAATGTTTTATTTTCTAAAACTGTCTCTGACGATTTAATTACAACACCATATATTAAAGACATTTATATGAAAAATAAAATGTATATCTTGAATTTTGTGGAAATAGCCTGTGAAGTCCTCTTGATTCGGAAGAAATTTTCTATGATCTTGTATAACTGCTAAGGATTGAGGAAAACATACAATACAAAAAATTTAGATCTCTTTAAAAACACACATTTTTACTTCAAATAACTTTTTTGTGACGTCAGCCATTTCCGAGATATCTGTTATAAATGGTTCGAATTGTTCAATGCTTAGCCATTGTTTTAAAGTCATGTCGCTTTTCAGTTCTTGCTCGCCATGTTGATGGAAAGAATTTAGAATTTTAAGGCCAGTGTATAGCGTCCCTTTGTATGTATAACGGATGTGTAATGCAGCTATTTCCCGAAATGTTTATCTGGATTAAAATTAAGTGGATATGAAAATAAACTTTCGTACTCACCTATAAGAGATAGAGGGTAGAGGTCATACGAATGTAACACTTCAGAATTTTTTATTCTGCAGTTGGTGTTACTCCTTAGAAAGGAAGTATCTGTTGATTCTATATAATTCTTACATTTTACATAACAGGTATGCACAGCACAACACAAAAACACTACACACGACACTGATAGTTTTAAATATTGCACTAGTGGGGGTGCAAGCTGAACCACTATTACGGCAAACGCGCGCCGGGCAATGCGTCACGCCGGGCAATAAAACAAATCATATTCAGCAAGATGCCCGGCGTGACGCATTGCGCGGCGCGCGTTTGCCGTAAACCGTTACAGTTGCCATACTTATATTATCCGTCTTTTTTTTTTTAAAAAAAATCTTCGCCATCTTAGTTCACAAATTCACCGCTAATTCCTTCTCGTCATTTTTCATCCAATCACCTTTGATTTTATTTTCACCTATAACATCACGTTATTTCAATTTGTCCACCTATCAGAGATCGTCTTATTTTCACCAATCACAACGTTCCACGTCACTACTTGTTCTACATTTTAACCCTCGGTCGTGCATGTTTTGCGTCCTTGAGTTTCCATACCTCGCACACGCAACACCACAGCGCGATAACATGACCACGTGCTAGCTGGTGTACCGGTACGATCGCCTCCTGGGCCTGCTCAACGCCGTGGAAGTGGTAGTGCAGACCTGCGTACCCGTGACGAACCAGGTCATGTACGTGGTGTTGAGGTAACTCTGAGGAGAGCCCCAAGGTGATCCACGCTACCAATGCCGTGATTGCGGCTTACACCACGGCACACAAGTGCCTAGTGTTATTTTGTCACCTGAAGCGAAAGGTCTCCGTGGACACGTATCGAAGCTGCAATCTGCCGTTCACGTATAGAAACAGAGGTACAGTTGCCTAGCACTAAGGTCTCCGTGGACACGTATCGAAGCTGCCATCTGACGTTCACGTATAGAAACACAGGTACAGTTTCCTAGCACTAAGGTCTCCGTGGACACGTATCGAAGCTGCAATCTGCCGTTCACGTATAGAAACAGGTATAGTTGCCTAGCACTAAGATCTCCGTGGACACGTATCGAACCTGCAATCTGCCGTTCACGTATAGAAACAGAGGAATAGTTGCCTAGCACTAAGGTCTCCGTGGACACGCATTGAAGCTGCAATCTGCCGTTCACGTATAGAAACAGAGGTACAGTTGCCTAGCACTAAGGTCTCCGTGGACACGTATCGAAGCTGTAATCTGCCGTTCACGTATAGAAACAGAGGTACAGTTGCCTAGCACTAAGGTCTCCGTGGACACGTATCGAAGCTGCAATCTGCCGTTCACGTATAGAAACAGAGGTGCAGTTGCCTAGCACTAAGGTCTCCGTGGACACGTATCGAAGCTGCAATCTACCGTTCACGTATAGAAACAGAGGTACAGTTGCCTAGCACTAAGGTCTCCGTGGACACGTATCTAAACTGCCATCTGACGTTCACGTATAGAAACACAGGTACAGTTGCCTAGCATTAAGGCCTCCGTGGACACGTATCGAAGCTGCAATCTGCCGTTCACGTATAGAAACAGGTATAGTTGCCTAGCACAAAGATCTCCGTGGACACGTATCGAAGCTGCAATCAAAATCGTTAGAGCCATTTTTGAGAAAATTAAAATTTTCGAAAAATCTTCCATGTAAAGGGTTCTCTGGGGTGGGGGGATTTTATTGGAAACCTTCGTGTTGCATCTCTGGAAGATACTGAACCTAAATACCAAGTTTGGTGCTTATCCGACTGATCGTTTCTGAGTTATGCTGTTCAAAGACACACATACACACGGACATGTTTCCAAAAATGCATTTTTTTTGGCACCGGGTTTTTATAAGCTCGCTTATCGCAACCGCAGTTTCAACACGCGCGTTGAGTTAAATGCCTCATTTCGCCACAAAATTGCCAAGTTGTAAAAACGCAGTCATCCTGTCACGATCCGCCACTGCACGATCCCTACCATCGACAATAAAGCTGCATTTAAAAGATTTTATCGCTGACGAACATCCGTTTCTCACGCTCAATTTTCACATACATCAGCACACGGTCTTTGCGCGTAGTGCTGTACATGAGAATGACTAAAGTGAGCACAGCTGTAACGCTTGCTACCTGATGTTATTAGTGGTTCAGCTTGCACCCCCACTAGTGCAATATTTAAAACTATGAGTGTCGTGTGTAGTGTTTTTGTGTTGTGCCGTGCATACGTGTTATGTAAAATGTAAGAATTAAATAGAATCAGCAGATACTTCCTTTCTAAGGAGTAACACCAACTGCTGAATAAAAATTCTCAAGTGTTACGTTCGTATGACCTCTACCCTCTATCTCTTATAGGTGAGTACGAAAGTTTATTTTCATATCCACTTAATTTTAATCCAGATAAACTTTTCGGGAAATGGTTGCATTACACATCCGTTATACATCCAAAGGGACGCTATACACTGGCCTTAAAATTCTAAATTCTTTCCATCAACATGGCGAGCAAGAACTGAAAAGCGACATGCGTTTAAAAAAGAATGGCTAAGCATTGTACAATTCGAACCATTTATAACAGATATCTCGGAAATGGCTGACGTCACAAAAAAGTTATTTCAAATAAATTGTGTGTGTTTTTAAAGAGATCTAAATTTTTTGTATTGTATGTTTTCCTCAAACCTTAGCAGTTATACAAGATCATAGAAAATTTCTTCCGAATCAAGAGGACTTCACAGGCTATTTCCACAAAATTCTAGATATACATTTTATTTTTCATATAAATGTCTTTAATATATGGTGTTGTAATTAAAATCGTCAGAGACAGTTTTAGAAAATAAAACATTTCGGAAAATAGTTCATGTAAAGGGTAGTTTGGGGTGGAGGGACTTTCTTGAAAATCTCTGTGTCGTATCTTTGGAAGATACTCAACCTCAATACCAAGTTTAGTATTTATCCGACTTTTCATTTTTGAGTTATGCTGCTCTGACACATACACACAGAATTTTCTAAAAATGTTTTTTTTCAGGGGACCTCAAAACAAGTATTTAGTTTTCCAGTGAAATCTCAATGTTGAATATTTGGATGCAATGCATCCCTCCTCTACCTACTATTTTACGTGGTAGAGAGAGTAGAAATACCAACCTCTTCAGCAATGGTGTTTATTGACGAGAAACGTAGGCGTAAAAGTTAAAAATATAGATCGGTGCACGCTAAAATTTATAAAAAATCTGTATTCCTGGTTTCCTTAAAAAATGAATGCACAATTTGTAACAAGGAAATTTTGATACAGCAACTTAGTTCTTTCGAAATCTTTGGAAAACCGTATCTTTATTTTTTTTTCTGTACCGAAATTTAACAATTTCTTAAAACAACTTGTAAAATTGTATATAAAACTCTGTAGGGAAGTTTATACTAATGTTGTTATGAATGTTTATAGGATGCACAGGTCCACAGTTGTCCAGCTTGACAATATAAAAGGTTTTAGAACGAATAGCAAATTACTAAAAGCCCCTAAATCAATATTATTACATGCAGTTGTGAAAACTATTACAGCTATGATTAATAAATTCTGGGACTACGAGAAATTTGTTAATATTAGTTTAAACGTATATAGTTGCAAGAAAAGTGAGTATAGCTAGCTCGAAACTTAGCGTTGTTGTCACAAATAAAGGATATAGAGAAAACTCTGATTTTCATAAAAGTAAGATTAAAACTACTTGCTTAAGGTAAAATGCTTGTCTCATATTAAGAATATTCTCAGATATTCGGAGAATGGCGCGAAAGTTGAGTCTGGCGCCTTGTTATTTTTATTCCGTTTTTTCTTCAAGTGGGTTTCTCTATTGTTACATTTGTATAGTCACTGTAACTATTTTTACTTTCTCTACCACGTACATAGCAGATACAGGAGAAATTGCATTGCACTCAAAAATTCCATACCGGGATTTCACCAGAAATACATCTATAGATTTGCACATTTCAACTTATTACATAATTGGCTTGTATTGTGCATGATGTTTCATTTAAATACCCACAAACTGGGCCTGTGATTATTACTTATTGTTTTTATGTGTTTCAGTGGGTGAATAATAATTAGTTTGTTGGTATCGTTATCACAGTACTGTTTCACTTGTGAAATTCCGTTCTCTTTGTATGAAAATGAAAAAAGAAGAGATAAAAGAATGACGAGTTTTAGTGAGAAAGGTCTAAAGCTTTTAAACATTAAAATCAACATGGAAACTTTGTAAATAGACAACGCCACAAAGTAATAATAATAATAATAATAACAATAATAATAATAATAATAATAATAATAATACACATAAATTGTGTGCTTTAACGTTCTTGTACAGTACTTGTACAGTAAGGCTTCGTTTCCTACGGTTTAAAAGTTGTACAAAAGACATTCACAATGAAACTACTTCACAGCTATTCCCAGAAAATTGAAGTTATACATTTTATTTGTTATGCAGATATCTTAAACATACCGTACCGTAATCAAAAGGGTTAGAGCCATTTTTAAGACAATAAAAATAACGAACTTTCTTCCACTAAACGGGTAGTTTGCGGTGTGGGAATTTTCTTGAAAATCTACGGTTTGTTAAATTTTTTTATACGCTACTATTTTAGTGTGTGTGTGTGTCTGTGTGTGTGTGCGAGTATGTGCCTAGTATCCGTGCGCCACAAGCCAAAACGACGACATTATAGAAAAACTTTATCATTTGCCTACCGGACAGGGACAACCGCGAAAAACCTGAAAAAAGCTCTAAGAGTATTCTAACGCCTACCGATCTGGAAAACCCATGAAAACAAGATAGTACACTTTTTTGCCGCTTTCGACCGGCAATGAGAACCCTGCTCCTACGTACGCTAGCGACCAGGTTTTTGGTATAGTTAAATTACGTCTGTGCAAAGGGCGTCTGTACGGCTTTATAAAACCTAGGTATATCAGTGCGTAGTGATGTTGGTTGATCTTAAAGCTGGTTAAGCATTTTTCAAAAACAGTTTGCTACACGCTACTATTAAATGTGTGTGTGTGTGTGCGAGTATGTGCCTAGTATCCGTGCGCCCGACAAGGCAAAACTTCATCATTTGCCTACCGGGCAGGGACAACCACTAAAAAACCGGAGAAAACCTCGAAAATTAGAAACGGCTTCGTCAACCACTACAGAAAACGCCTACCAACCAGGGAAAACCTATGAAAAAGCAGAAAGAGCTTGCATTCGTTTACCAACCGCAGAAAACCCCCAAAAAGCTAGTTATTTTTTAAAAAACGAAAAAACAAAAAGAAAAAAAGAAAAAAGGAAAAGACGAATAATATAAGTATGGCAACTGCAACGGGTGTGTGTGTGTGTGCGAGTATGTGCCTAGTATCCGTGCGCCCGACAAGGCAAAACTTCATCATTTGCCTACCGGGCAGGGACAACCACTAAAAAACCACTTAGAAACGGCTTCGTCAACCACTACAGAAAACGCCTACCAACCAGGGAAAACCTATGAAAAAGCAGAAAGAGCTTGCATTCGTTTACCAACCGCAGAAAACCCCCAATAACTAGTTATTTTTTTAAAAAAAGAAAAAAGGAAAAGACGAATAATATAAGTATGGCAACTGCAACGGGTGTGTGTGTGTGTGTGTGTGTGTGTGCCTATGTAATTTTTATTTTCTTTTGCACTGCACACATTTGTGTTACAATATATGCATTTTCAATTTTGGGAAAACCTATGAAAAAGCAGAAACAGCTTGCATTCGTCTACCAGCCAGAGAAAACCCCGAAACACTAGTTATTTAAAATTGCTGATGAGTTCTGGATAGGCTTTTGCAAATGTTGTTGGTAGCAAAACTTACCTTTACCATCACCTCCAACATACCCCACTCCCAAACCTTTTTTCTTTCCACCAATCATAATCTCTCTTATTCTTACCAATCAACAACTTTCATTTGTTTCTTTCCACCAATAACATCACTTCCTATTCCCACCAATCACAACTTCACACGTCACTTTCTGTTATACTTTTATCCCTCGTTCGCCATCTTTCCCCTCTTTCAGCCCCAACCTCCGCACAGACAACACCTCACCGCTCCTTAACCTCAACTTCATGCCTCCGCCATCTTATTTAGTTCCCATTTTTACCACCGCGCCTCTCATCTCCCAACCAGATTGCCGGCAAGAACAGATCTCGTTTATTCACACCTCGACGGTTGACTCGAGAGCAGCTACTGTGAACACCTACGTCGTACACTTTTTTGACCGCTTTCGACCGGCTATGAGAACCCTGGTCCTACGTACGCTAGCGACCATCACGATGGTCCAGTACCAGGTTTTTGGTATAGTTAAATTACGCCTCTGCAAAGGGCGTCTGTACCGCTTTAAAAAACCTAGGTATATCAGTGCGTAGTGATGTTGGTTGATCTTAAAGCTGGTTAAGCATTTTCAAAAACAGTTTGCTTTTATTTTTTCGCGTCGCGTGAAGCTGCCGCGCTTTTGGTGACGCATCCACACCGGTAACAGGTAAGTACCACACGCATAATTATTTTTCGGACCTGCTTGGCGTAGGAATATATCCTTTCGTGTTTTGGTACTGTAACCTCAAATCTCCTTACCCTCCTCTTGCGTCCGCCATCTTGTTTAGTTCTCACCGCATCTCCTTGTCGCAGACCCACCGCCATTTTTAGTTCCCACTATTTTAACCTCAAAATCTGCTCTTCTAAGCTCTTGCTACCGCCATCTTCTTTTAGTTCCCATTCTCACCACCGCGTCTCCTTGCCCCCACCTCTTGCGACCGCCATGTTCACCACTAACCTCGAAATTTCCTCGTCCTTAAACCTCTTGTCTCAACCATCTTGTTTAGTTCCCATTTTCGCCACTGCATCTCATATCGCCCCATCTCTCTATCCACTCAAGAAAACTACCATCCAACGTTCAAAAAATTGCTCATCAGTTCTCGACAGGCTTTTGCAAATCTTGTTGCTAGCAAAACTTACCTTTCCCATCACCTCCAACATACCCCACTCCCACACCTTTTTCTTTCCACCAATCATAATCTCTCTTATTCTTACCAATCAACAACTTTCATTTGTTCCTTTCCACCAATAACATCACTTCTTATTCCCACCAATCACAACTTCACACGTCACTTACTGTTATACTTTTTATCCCTCGCTCCCCATCTTTTCCCTCTTTCAGTCCCGACCTCCGCACAGACAAAACCTCGCCACCCCGCTCCTCTCCATCACGTGACCTCCATACTCTTTCATCTTCCTTCCTTCATCTTCCACCCGAATTAACGAACCAATCAAAACACTCCACGTCACTTCCTCTTTTTCCTTCACCTTACCCTAATCCTCAATTCTTTTAACTCGTCCCGGATGAACCAATTGCAATAACGATAATCCTCCCGCTCAGGGCGCTTTTCAAACTTCCCGCCGCCGCCGTCGCACGCAGCGACACTAGCGACACTAGCGCCCCTAGCGGCAGGATTATCGTTAATCCAGTTGGCTCATCCGGGACTTATACTACTGTTGGATAACATTAAGTCTATTGCTAGTAGCACATTTACAAGAAGAGGGAAACTTAGTATCGTCGCCTTACATAGGTAAGCTGACCATACATTTCGGTTTTCGAAGCAGTCTCCATGATTTGTGCTGTAAGGTGAAATGTGCTCATTCTGGTGAGTTGTTTCTTGTGTATATAATGTCTCCAAGCAATTTTCTTATCCATGTAACATCTATATACAGGGAGAACCAAAAACAACTACGAAGCGGCTGCGCGATGTTTTCCCTGTCCGCGTACTCGGCTATCGTTGCCGTTTGCCGCTGTCTTAGTAAGGAACAGTTGAAAGCATAGAACTTTTTTAAAACTACTTTTAAAGGCTTTACTTACCAACTTTATGAAAGGAGATGCTGAAACTGGCCACCCTAGGTTTCCATATATTTTTGGCACCTCTTTAGGGAACTATCCATCACTCGTCGTACTTCAAGTTGAGAAATGCTGCCAATTTTCTGGCAGATATTTTGTTTTAATTCTTCCAGGGTGTGTGGGTTTGTCTTGTACACTATTTAAGTTGCCCCAGAGATAAAAATCGCAGTGGGTTAGATCGGGGGACCGAGGGGGCCACAAATCCTTACTAATAATTGTGTCCTCGAACGCACTTTCAATTGTTCTCATCGAAATATTGGCCGTATGAGCTGTTCCAGAGTCTTGTTGAAAAAAAGCAAAGTCATGCTCCCTGCCTGTTAATTCTCTGTAAACGGGGTAAAATTCTATTCACGTATGCACGGGCTTCAACTATCGACTCGAAAAGAAAAATTCTATTTTTTACAAGAAAGTTGGTAAGTAACGTCTTTAAAAGTGGTTTTAAAAATGTATGGTTTCATCCGTGCCTTTCTATGATAGCGGCAGACGGCAACGAGCGCCGAGGGTGCGGACGGGAAAAACACTGCGCAGCCGGTTCGTAGTCTTTTGGCTCTCTCTCTGTACTAAGGATTAGGTACAAGGTAACTGTGTGGGGTACTGTTAAGTTTAGATCTACTTACGGAAAACCCTCCCCGAAGTTTTTTTCTGGGTACGGGCATGGTATAATAAAATAGGTTTTTGTAGTATAAATACTTTCTTTGGAATATAAGGTTTTTAAAAAACTCCACAACTGAAAATACACTCAAAACTTCTGGAGTATAACAAATGAAGAGTGATGCTTTGTAAACAAAGAAACATGTATTAGCATTCCAAATTATTTTATTGTTTTAAAGTTTAGGTCAGAAACAATCTGTCTCGGAAAGTTAATATATAATTATTTATACACATCTTACGCCATAGCTCTTAATGATTTTTGTTGAGGTGAATTGAGCACAAAGCACAGTCCTGACACTGAAAACTTGTTTGCTGATTCTTCCTCATTAATTGGAACAGTGGATGCTATTCCTTGTGGACAATTATTGCTATCTACAATGGAACAGGAAACTATATGCAGCATCTCCATTGTTGACAATGATGTCATCATCAACTTCTGGTCATGAACCCCAACAGTATCATAAGAGTATCCTTCCATTTTACAAACAAAGTGCACAACATACAATTGTAAACTGAGGGGCTGTTTAGTATAGTGAAACCAAGGTACACCTTTATAAAGCAAGCAGTCAAAGATCAAAAAAGTATGAATTCTATCAGTATAGGAGTCACAAAAATTGTTTTACCATGAAGATTGTTGCTGTTTGATTTGATTGGCCCTAATGCTTAGCAGGTTGGACTTTCAAAGCCTAATCTGCTCGTATCTGGCAGTTTAATGGCCAGCAGGTGTCCTAAACATGGCACTATTAACATTGTTAGTCACAAATACAGTTTTCTCTAAATTGAAAAAGTTGTGAGATGTCTGAAATGAAACTGTCGCTTGGAATGTTTTGCTTAAAATTTGACTATGCAACAAAGCTAGTGCACTTCATTGAAGTGGGAGCCTCTCCTCATGATCATGTCAATTTATCTTTGTAATTAAGAATAAAATTAAAGTTGTTATAAGAAATTGTATTATAATCAATATCTGTTATATAATCAGCATTGTTTCACCTATAGTTTTCCTTAACTCAGAAATTGTTTGCAGGAAGTTACAAGAGCGATTCCTAAATCAGGGTAATCTGTACTGGCAATTGTTATTCTCTTTGCAATGGTGTTTAATAAGCACTTTTGGATATAATTACTCTATATGAAATTTTTCACAATTTTGAAAATGTGTTTGAAAAGTTCCTTTAAAGTACTGTCCAAATGCAAAACAAACATGGTTTGAAATATATAGCGCAAAAGTAGGTTAACCAAAGTAAACAAGTAAACTAACCTTAAATAACTCTCATCATGGGAAGCACATAATAAAGACAAAGATAACCATAATCACAACAGGGGTATTAGAAAGTTCCTTGTTATTTTAGTTGGTTGTCTGCTTGCAAAATAAGGTTACGAAGGTTCTTATCTTCTAAGACATAGGCAATAAACAATATTTATTTCAAGCTTTCCCTAAGTATAGTGCAACAATTATAAATTTCTTTAAACTGAAAGGTGGGACAGGCTTGTCACTAAAGCTGATTATTTGCGATTTGAGACCACTTGTAGCGTGAGTTTTGTTTTTATACCCATATTTAACATAGCTTTGCTTTGAATCTGTGGGATAATACTGCAGCGTTATTAATCTCAACTACCGGACTGCAGAGTTGTCTTTCCAGAAAGTTAAATGTATGATGTTAAACAGCTATATGTGCATGAGTAATGAAGTTTAAATACTGGGATTACCAGAGGCTTTTCGGGGAAGTCCACCAATATAGCACCAAGAAACTGAATATAACATATTATTCCAAAAGTGAAGGTGCAGCTATATGTGCATGAGTAATGAAGTTTAAATACTGGGATTACCAGAGGCTTTTCGGGGAAGTCCACCAATATAGCACCAAGAAACTGAATATAACATATTATTCCAAGAGTGAAGGTGCAGCTATATGTGCATGAGTAATGATGTTTAAATACTGGGATTACCAGAGGCTTTTCGGGGAAGTCCACCAATATAGCACCAAGAAACTGAATATAACATATTATTCCAAAAGTGAAGGTGCAGCTATATGTGCATGAGTAATGAAGTTTAAATACTGGGATTACCAGAGGCTTTTCGGGGAAGTCCACCAATATAGCACCAAGAAACTGAATATAACATATTATTCCAAAAGTGAAGGTGCAGCTATATGTGCATGAGTAATGAAGTTTAAATACTGGGATTACCAGAGGCTTTTCGGGGAAGTCCACCAATATAGCACCAAGAAACTGAATATAACATATTATTCCAAAAGTGAAGGTGCAGCTATATGTGCATGAGTAATGAAGTTTAAATACTGGGATTACCAGAGGCTTTTCGGGGAAGTCCACCAATATAGCACCAAGAAACTGAATATAACATATTATTCCAAAAGTGAAGGTGCAGCTATATGTGCATGAGTAATGAAGTTTAAATACTGGGATTACCAGAGGCTTTTCGGGGAAGTCCACCAATATAGCACCAAGAAACTGAATATAACATATTATTCCAAAAGTGAAGGTGCAGCTATAATAGAATATTTCAATACAAGATGTTAGCTTGGTTGAACTCTGGTTGAAAAACACCACAAAGCTTACCTCACTAAAGCTTCTATTCCAATCAATTGTCCCATTCAACCATTAAGACCATTATATGTAGTTACAAGTATACAAGAACGTTGCTGGTTTGCATAACACTGCCACAAATGACACAATCTCTTTCAAGACCACAACATGCCTGAATGTCTGCATGTGTTAGAGACCTACTTTGATTATCTTTTTCTTGTAATTTTTCTAATCCATTTCTGCTTTTCTTTTCCTAGATATTCAGCAATACTCCTACTTCTTTCTCACACTTCAACCCTCAATATTTTGATTACTATAATATTCTTTTCCATTGTATTCCAGCTTGAATGCTATATAATGCTATATAACGTTGTTACTTCACTAATGTGAACTACTTCAGCTTTGCGCTGCAATCGAAATCTGGAAATCGAACGCAGGCGTTCCCTAATCTCTCACGTTAGGAGCGCTCACTGTAATCACAATCTCGCTTGTAGAACCGCACTTCATATTGTAGCATCTCCATCTCTCTCACTCACTAATCAACGGCTGGTGAATCCTCTGGCTTATATAGCCGGTGAAACCTTACATAGAACATTTTTACATACGTTCTGGAAGCGGCGATCGGAGGAAAGGAAGTTTCAGAAGATTCTGATTGTGCCGTTAACGTTTCTGGTGTTTATATTGGGTGAGAGTGCTACCGATTTGTTCAGCCTTGTTTATCTCTCCAATTGCCGTCGTTAATCTCCCTGGTCTACAGCTGCCCATGCTGGTCGTGCGCCATATTATTTATCCTCAGGATCGACACTAGGTATCGATCCGGATGCTCCCTTCACAAAGTCTCATCCCAATTCACTGCATGTTGTACCTTGACCAGGCATAAGGCTATAAAACTCGTATCCACCTCGACGTTTAGGCATTGGTTGTCGTTTGCTTGGCGTGGTCTTCGGGAGTGGGCGCCTGAGTAAGAATGGCTGATACCCGCCCAGTGCTCCGAGGCGACGACGGTGCCAATGTGGTCCTCTTCAAGTTGCCTGTTAGCGGTTAACCCGATCTCTCGCGGTTTGTCCTTAGGTGTTCAGTGTTTCCGCAACTAAAGCACTCATGTCTCCGGTTAGACTGTTGTGCTCGGAGCCGGTCCTTATCGGCCGACACAGGGGTAGCTCTTCCTGACGTCATCCTTTCTGCTTCAATGTCTACGACAGCTGCCGGGGCGTCGTTTACGTTACGATTTTGCTCCAGGAGAAGCTGCTGTTTCAACTCCCGATCTGTTAACCCACTAGTAACTGCGAAGGCTGCTTCTCCGGAAATGTAATCTGTTGAAAAATCTGCCAAAGTCCGGTGTGTCAGCTGCTGCTCCTCCACGAGCAGTTCTTGTAAGATTTCTTTTGCTTGCTGCGCTCTTGCCATCAACTGGTCCCAGTAAGCGGCGTCAAGGCGATGTTCTACATAATGTTCCTACACCAGTTTCATTAACTTATGCGCGAACCTCCGGCAGGGAAGGTTTAAAGTGTTTCTGCTTGTTACCCCCTGCAGGTCAATCAAAATCTCGTCAAAAAAATGTGGGCTTTATTTGTGGACGCTCTTCAACTGCTGTGGTCCTTATCGTCCCATTCTATATTGGGCGTGAAAGACGGGTAATTTTGCCCAGGGGCCTCTATCAGGCTTGAGATTCTTGTACGTGCCGTAAATCTACGTCGGGACCACCGGCTTTACTTCCCTTCCAAAGTAAGTCATGCAAAGAATGTATACGCCCGAAAAGATCCATCCCCTTCCTCCGGGTTTGAACCCGTGGCCCCGGTAACTAGAGGCTAGCATGGTAAGCACTACACCACGGAGGACGACAAAAGCTTGACGTCTTGTGTATGGGCGTCCTTCCATTAGGTGTCGCAATGGACTCGCACTGCACAGGGCGAACTACCTTGGAATTTCAGTGGCTTCACTGATTTTACACTGGGTGATATTGAAATTGCGACATCTTCTCACCTTCGGCGTGGATCTTGGGTTCCAGGTCTCTGCGCAGCTCCCCCATTGCGGCGTCCATCATCCTCTTGCTTATCTTAACTGCATCAAAATCTGCTCAAAAAAATGTGGGCTTCATTTGTGGACGCTCTTCAACTGCTGTGTTCCTTAGCGTCCCATTCTATATTGGGCGTGAAAGACGGGTAATTTTCCCCAGGGGCCTCTATCAGGCTTGAGATTCTTGTACGTGCCGTAAATCTACGTCACGGGCCACCGGCTTTACTTCCCTTCCAAAGTAAGTCATGCAAAGAATGTTTACGCCCGAAAATATCCATCCCCCTTCCTCCGGGTTTCAACCCGTGGCCCCGGTAACTAGAGGCTAGCATGGTAAGCACTACGTTACGCAGGACGACAAAAGCTTGACGTCATGTGTATGGGCGTCCATTCATTAGGTGTTGCAATGGACTCGCACTGCACAGGGCGAACTACCTTCGAATTTCAGTGGCTTCACTGATTTTACATTGGGCGATATTGAAATTGCGACATCTTCTCATCTTCGGCGTGGATCTAGCGTTCCAGGTCTCTGCGCAGCTTCACCACTGCGGGGTCCATCATCCTCTTGCTTACCTTAACTGCAGGTCCAGACGCTCATCCATTGCAGCCTGTGTCATCCTCTTTTTTGTCTTCATCTGCGCATCTGTCCGTTTTCTGTGCTAATTGGATGCTCTTCCACTGCAGTAATTTTATCTTCCAAGTCAGATTTAATTTCTTCTAACTCCTCTGCAATGAAGTCTTTCAGGTCCTTCACTGTTATATTTATCTCCTACTTTACAATGTCAATGTCAAAACTATGTTAAATTTTCATTCCTGTTTTCACACCCTTTATTTCGTTCGCATCTCCTTCATTCGGGATTTCATTTCCGACTCCATTTCATTCTTCTTGACAGTCTTCATTTCCATTCCCATCTTCTCCGTTCTAGATTACATTTCTGTCTACATCTTCTCCATTCGGGATTTCATTTCCGACTCCATTTCATTCTTCTTGAGAGTCTTCATTTCCATTCCCATCTTCTCTGCTCTAGATTACAGTTCTGTCTACATCTTCTCCATTCCGGCCAATAACTTTTTAAGAATTTCGCCCATCTTGGTTTATAATTCCACTTCTGACACCAGGTTACTTTTGATGTATTTCGGCTTCATTGTGACTTAGTTCTGTCATTCACCAATGTGAAGTACTTCAATTTTCTGTCACTTCATTGTTGTTTTGGTCGAGTTCACTCGCCACGTAATTGAACACAAGAAGTCCCTAATCTCTAAGTGTACACACAGTGTGATAAACTCGCATGTGGACCCACACTTTATGTCGCAGCTGAAACGCGCTCACCAATCTACCGGCACACTCTGCCTACATAGCCAGTAGATGTATCCACAGAACATTCTCATAAGTACTGGAAGAGGGGGAGGGAAGCTTCCAAAAGATTGTGGTTATATGTCGACAGTACTTCTGGTTTTTATGCTGGGTGAGAGTGCTGCCACATCATTTATCTCTCCAACTGCCTGGTTTTGGAATATCAATCCTGTTCTTCCAATGCTACCACTCTTGGTTGTATTTTTGGATAAATCTAATAACTTTAGTAAATATCCTAGGTATTACGTCTGTTTTTTTCACGATCTTTGACATTCCTCAATTTTCCACTCCATATAACACTTAATTCTACCACTCCTCTACAACCAGTTTACAGACATTCCTGGTATCTTGTATAAACACCCTTGCTACTATGGTAGAGGGTTTCTATCTACCATTACTGGCCAATCTTACCCCTAAGTAATCAAATAGTGTCAATATATCTTAATTACTCTGTAACCACGTACGAAGGGCATGTCCCTATTTTATAAAAAAAAACACTACACACAATTTATCATGTTGAAATAATTTTATATGCAGTGTACAATCTTCTGTTACTTTTCTACATCGTTGCCACGTTTTTCAAGCTTTTTTGTAATGTAACACAAGCTTTCCGCGTCTGTGTTGTTCCAGATCGGGTCTTGTGCTTGTAACCAGCTGTTTACTTCTGATTGGACTTCATCATGGATGTAATGCTGTATATCAAAGGAAAACTTGTCTCGTAGACTTCTCTTCCTTCATGAGATTGAAGAATACATCAAACTCACAAACATAATTGTCAATAAAAGTGAATTAACTTTCCAAAGGATAACATACAAGCAAAATTTTGTTGTAATGATGGAAAACCGGTTATTGATTCTTCTGGCCGACTGTTTTATGACCTTCTTTGACACTCAGATCACCACTGCTTTCCGCCCATATTTTCAAGGAAAGGATCCCATTGATAATATACTCAAAAACATTAATAAGCTTGAATTTGGTATATACAGGAAAGATACACATGCAGACAATCACATAAAAGCAAACAGTTTCAACCACAAGCATGACATCATAAACAGCCTACTGCACAGATTACTCAACATTCCACTAAATGAAACAGAACACAAGAAGGAATTAAACCAAATAGAAACAACGACAGAGAAGAACCGTTTCAACTAGCCATTAATACATAAGAAATCACAGGAGTTAAAAAATAAGAAACAAGAACCAGACACGGCCACTCTAACAGCAGAAAAAGAAAAGAAAAGTTTCAAAAACTTCACTTACCACCCAAAGTTCATGAAACAATTCCAAAAGTACTTCCAAGGATATAACTCAGTATTAGCCCCACAAAACAGGCACAGTTTAAAAATTTTAATAACATCCAATACATCTGATGTAACACCTTCTTCAAAGAAACCAGGAATTTATAAAATTTGCTGCAAAATTGAGAGAAAATATACAAAAGCAAAAATGAACACGAACACCCGCCTCAAGGAGCCCTTTAGGCTCAGCTTCAGCACTAGCACACCATTTTTGGAACTCTGGCCACAACTTTGAAAACAGCATCCATCTTTTGAAACATCTACAAAGAGCAATAGAACTTGAAACCTGGGAGATTTTCTTGAAAAAAATATGAGTCAAGGGTAATGAATTTTGAAACCCCCGCCGAAGGCAACCCACTGCATAGATTCATCAGAGGTCCACTAGGAGAGCCTCAAGATTCCAGCGGAATACACATCTAAATTCTTCCGGCAGTAGAATGTGACTGATGATGCAGATAATGTGTGTTAAACACGTTCTAGATGTAAGTTAAAAGTTAGGGAAGCATTAAGTGTTAGTTTTGACTCAATTTGACTTTGATAATCCACAAAATGGTTAGTAAGTGACAACCGTTTAAATAAATATTTTATATCAGGCCATTCTCTTCCAAAAATCTAACAGAAATTCTTTGAAATTTAAATATTTATAGTGCACAGTGTTTTCTTTCTCGTATTATTTTAATATTTCAATTGTTTAATGTGCTTAGAAGCAAATACATCTCTATGGAATATCGTACTTGGTCCACATTAAATTGAAATGAGTTTTATTTCGGGATGCTCTTTAACCACTGAGGTTCTTAGCGTCCCATTCTATATTGGGCGTGAAAGATTGGTAATTTTGCTCAGATGCCTCTTTATCAGACTTGAGGTTTTTTCGTGAGCCGTAAATCTACGACACGGGACCACCAGCTTTTCTTCCGTTCCGAAGAAAGCCATGCTAAAGATTTTTACGCCAGAAAGAATCCGTCGCCCTCGGCCAGGTTTGAACCCACTACCTCGGGAACTAGGGGCTATCACGGTAACCGCTTCACCACGGAGGAGACGTTCTGTTTAAAACCAAATAGTGCAACCTTTACTTAAGTATCTACCACGCAAAACTATAGATCTCTTGCAATGATCCATTTAGCCATAAAGCAATTAATGTTCAACCATTGTTTTCGAAAACATTCGAGCGCCTGTTATTGCCCAGATTTCTCACATTTTTTGGAGCACTATCACGTAAAATCCAACTTAGATTTAGTAAATTTCACTCCAGCCTACAATAGCTGCACAAGATTATAGACGAAGAACTGAGTGTTATGAAAACAAGAATATAGTTTAGGTCTATTTCTTGACACTGAAAAGCATTCGATAAACTTAACGTGATGGTGTTCTATTCAGCATTAGAAAACACTTTCCTGACACACAGGTACTATTGCCTTATTCAATCATACCTCTACAAACGATAATATTCTGTAGTCTCCCATCAGACCTATCAATACAAGATTACCTCAGGGAAGCATACTGGTACCTTTTCTGTATCTAATATACACCGATGCTTTATGCAAAACCGAACATCTATAAATACACCAATTTGCAGACGATATCTGTTATATACAGAGGCCCCACAGGCGAAGACGTTAAACACATACACGAATAATCTATTTGAAATAGAATATGGAGCAACAAATGAAAAACTGTCATGAATCCAAGAAAGTCACCTGCTGTCTCACCTATCTTAGGAAATAACACACTCGTCCTATATTCCTGAGCAACACAGCCATACCACAGACCACGCTACATACCTTGGTCTCATCCTCCACATATGTTTGACATGGAAGAAGCATATTGATCACACTCTATAACAATTACGAATTAGGCTTCGATAGCTAAAAGCCTCTACTGCATAAAAACTCATCCCTCTCCATTTCCAACAATAGACGTTTTTACACAATGGTTCTTTAACCAATATGGTAATATGCATGCTGATTATGCGGTTCCGCCTCTAGCACCCAAATCAAGCTTATTCAGACGTTCCAGAACCGGGTGTTGAGGATTACCACAAGTGCACCTGTACATAACAAATGAAGAATCTCCATCTGAATGTGAATATAGCAGAGGTAACCACAATTCTCCACTCATCCTTTAATACTTATATTCAACGATCTCAACGCATCCTAAGTCCTTACTCAATGGCTTAATAACAATAGGTAACATATAGAAATCCTTAAAAATGAATAATAAATTTACTGATCGATAAGTAATAGATGGACTACCTACATTTAGAAATGCTTCCAGCAGCAGCTTTCCTTTGTTTTACCCAGTTTATATTAATGTGTTTTTATTGTGTTCGTTACCGGTTATTACTGCAAGTACACGACACACACTCATGGCGGAGTCGAACCCGCCACACTCAGCTTGACGGAGCGCCGTAGCTGTACACTCCAGCGACCACGACTACGAGTGTCGGCAAACCTACTGACAGATTGAGGAACGACAATGGATGTAACCCTGGATCTAACCGTCAGAACACGCTCCATCACAATGTAAATATGACTATTTTAACAAAATTGTAGTATCTACAATGTACAAAAATTTTACTAAAGAATAGTAATAACAATAACAATAATAATTACAATACTTAAAGCATAGAGAAAATGTTAAATTACTTTGTTAATACAATTATTATTTCGGTTTGATATTTAGAAGGTGCATTTGTTGTAAATTGACTTTTAGCCACTTAAGGAATTTTGAAAAATAGTCCTCGGACTTTTTTCGTTTGAACTCTCATCGTTCTTCAAATGCACCTTTTTGTACAATAGTAGTCATGGATCAAAGTTTTGAAAAGGTTATGTGTTTGGTTATGTTTTGAGTCCTGCTGAATTAAAAGAAGAACATTTTACTTATTCTACCATGTACCTAGTAGATAGTGAAGGTATTGCATTCAACCGAAAAATATGGTATTAGGAGTTTATTGGAAATATATGTTTTGAGTCTTGCTGAATTAAAAGAAGAACATTTTACTTATTCTACCATGTACCTAGTAGATAGTGAAGGTATTGCATTCAACCGAGAAATATGGTATTAGGAGTTTATTGGAAATATATGTTTTGAGTCTTGCTGAATTAAAAGAACAACGTTTTACTTATTCTACCATGTACCTAGTAGATAGTGAAGGTATTGCATTCAACCGAAAAATATGGTATTAGGAGTTTACTGGAAATATATGTTTTGAGTCTTGCTGAATTAAAAGAACAACGTTTTACTTATTCTACCATGTACCTAGTAGACAGTGAAGGTATTACATTCCACTGAAAAATATGGTATTAGGAGTTTACTGGAAATACATGTTTTAAGGTAGCCTAAATCCAAAAAAAAGCATTTTTAGTTTCTCTACTGTGTCCCTCGTAGGTAGTGAAGGTATTACATTCCATCTAAGAATTTGATATTGAGATTTCACTGGAAATACATGATTTGAATCACTGTAAAAACAAAATAAAGCATTTTTAGAAAAAGATCCATGTTTGCGTCTGTGAAAGCATAACTTAAAAATGAAAAGTCACATAAGCATCAAATTTGGTGTTTGAGGTCATTACCCTCCAAGGATGCCAAACGAAATTTTTTAAGAAAATATCCCCATCCCAAACTTTACTTTACATGATAAAATTTCCAAAACACTTTGTTTTCTAAAAAATGCTAGTAGAGATTTTTATTAAAATATAAACTGGTAAGCGCTAAATGATGGATGAAAAGTACCATACAAAAAATATAAATTCTTTAAAACACAATTTATTTCAATTAATTTTTTGTGGCATCTGGCATTTCTGGGATATCCGTCAATAAAGATTTGTTCTTTTCAATTGTTGCCATTCTTTCTTTTTAAGTCCCGTTGATTTTCTATTGTTTCTTGCAATTGCATGCAGCAATATAGAATATTAAAGCCAGCGCATTGCGTCTAGTTCTTAAACATTTTACTATTGCTATTCCCTTTGTATCTATAATGAAATATGTAATGTAGCTACTTCTGCAAAGGTTTATTTGGACTAAAAAGTAGTACATAGAAAAATAACCTTTATTAAGAATAATTTGTATACTCAGTAATGAAAATAGTTATATGAATGTGTCAAATCAGTTTTTTTTCAAAGGAGTCACACAAAAAGTAAAGATTTGTAGATAGGTGTGCCAAATCATTTTTATTTGGTCATCTGCTAATGAACTTTAAAATATTTCAATAGATGACATAACATTTTTGTTCAGCTCATTTACATCAGTACAAAGCTTTCAAAATTTGTTGCATAGTACAAAACTGCATTAAACTAGTGTCGCAGTGTATGACCACTGGTGCAGAGAAAGAAGAAGGTGTGGATATTTTTCTTTGAGGAGATCAATCCTCAATGGTGATTTACGAAAGATTTTTTCTCATTTCACAATGGTTTAACCACGTTGAGCTATAGGAGTCTGATACATTCACATAATCTGTGAATAGCATAAACTACACAAGTGACATGAATCATTTTTGGAAAAGTCACATAAAGGACTTGACCTGCTTTTATCATGTATGGTGTACCATCTGTGTGAAGGAGTAATACTTATCATAGTTTATACCATTTGGCCATATCATAAGCATAGTTTCATTGAGTATCCTCAAGATTGTTATATTATTTGATGCTGATAGTTCTTACACACCGTTAAATATGACCACTCGCTATCTATTTTGTCATTTTTCAATACGACAACATTTCATATTTTTCTGAAACTTGAATCTTGGGTTTCATCAATGGTTACCCAAAGCTTTTCATTTTAACGTGCTGCCCTAATTTTTTTTTCAAAGTTTAATCAGAGTACTTAGAAAGGTAGTTCTTTTTTAATGTTGATTTCTCAGGAGACTCAGTGTCGATATATTTAGTCCAAAAGTTCTTAAGTTGAACATTATTGATTCTTTTGTGTGGGAATTCGGCTGCTACCAATGCTCTGCATAAATCTAAACAATACTGGGAACACTTTGATTGTCCTACATTTGAATAAGCCAGTTTGCATATCAATAATTGTCGTGAATTCACACGAGTTGCAGCAGCAATATGGTTATTTCCAAATTGAGTGACTTGTGAACACTGATCTGTACTAAGCTATGTTTATAAAACAAAACTTTATTGTCCGTAGTAAATATGTTTTTAAATTCGTCTACATATTGCTGAAGATGTGATTTAACACTTGTTCATAAGAATTGAAGAATGAACACATCATTCACCTATTTTACTGCAAGTGCTTAGTCTAGGAGTACAAACATATGAAATATACAGATAGCAAATGGGGAATAACCAGGATGTCAGCAAGTTTGATAACATCCTAATCTATTCACCTTAGGCACCATTATATGGTGAAGATTCTCTGATTCGTGTAATGCAATACGAGTAAATGTAAATATATTGTATATATTTGTAAAAGAATAAATTAAAGTTATGCATGATAAATAATAGCAAAACTAATAAATTAATAAAGACTTATACATGGAATATTATATGAAAATATGTATTTACATATTTTTTCATAAAAATGTATGTTTATGTGAAATAAAATTTGATATTTATGCTCATTATGAACATTTATTTAGCGTTTTCTCGTTTTTGTAGGCATTTATGTGTTTGTAGAAAAAAATATTTATTTACATAAGAATCCACTCCCTAATTATAATGTCCAGTTATTGATTCATCCTACCTCATCAATGTTAACTTAATTGCTCTTGTGTTCATACAGCAGTGGTTCTTTGCGTGTTTTTAGTGTAAAGTCAATCTTGATAACACTAATAGCATTTTGTTTTTTTTTGCAGGCTGTGAAATGGATACCAAAACAAAAGTTAAAGAAGAAATCGATCTTCTAGAAGAAGAGAGATCAATTGACAAAGACTTTTCAACTCCCAGTCCTGAAAGAATATTTGAGTGTGGTGCTACCACAAGTCAATATAACTTTAAAATGAACCACAAAATAAATATCAAAAAGGAAGTAGATACTTTGGAACCAGGTTTACCAAATGAGAATGTGTGTTTTTCCACAGATATTGGAAATGAATTTAAGAATGATACTATCACATATAGTGATTATGAATTGCATAATAATACAGAAACAAAAGAGTTTGATTTTGTTTCTGTTACATGTTTTGAGAAGGAGGAGAAGTGTTTTTCTTTAGATCTTGTAAAGAAGATAAAGAAAGAGCTTATCACATTTGGTGAATTGAATGTTCAAAGAATGTCAATAGAAACAGAATGCCACTCAGAACCGTCGGATTCAAACATTTTATTGCAGAGTGAAAACAAGGTAAGTTGACCAGAATAGGTTATAGTTAACACTTTAAAACATTCTTTATATAGAGTGAGCTTAATTCCAGTCTTCAAAGATCAGTTTATGGTAGAATTTATAATGATGTAATTCAACACCTGGGTCCAGAGCAGGTGATGGAGAATTGGTACTGTTATGTGTTAAAAGCAACGGTGAAATCAGTAGTTTTAAATATATAACTGGCTCTGGTGATTCTAGTGTTAAATAATGTAATGTGTCATTTCCAGTTTAACCGATTATCTATGAGCGACCTACCACATTAGCATTTTCAACATTTCCTCCATTATTTTCTGAGTTAATGTTTCAAAATTTGGAACCATGTGTAAAGAATCTTGGGGTAAATTGCTCTTACGTGGTCCCCAACAGCAATGGAAGTGATGTCTTATATGTCCTACAGATGTCACTCTGTTTCATTCTGTAGATGTAACACAATGCTGGCAACATATGAATAAGTAATGCTGCCAATGCCGGTAAGATATTGCTAACACACTCGGTATGTGTTATTACTTTCTGATTTCATGTAAATTTAGCCTTAGATTACATGTTTTTAAGTTTCTGAATTCACCAAAGGTTAGCCTTAGGTTCCTAATTCAGGGAAGGTTAGCCTTAGGTTAGGTTTTTCTTACATAAGCTTAAGTTACTGAATTCACAGAAGGTTAGCCTTAGGTTAGGTTTTTTTTTATATAAGCTTAAGTTTCTGAATTCACAGAAGATTACCTTAAGTTAGGTTTTTTTTATATAAGCTTAAGTTACTGAATTCACAGAAGGTTAGCCTTAGGTTAGGTTTTTTTTATATAAGCTTAAGTTTCTGAATTCACAGAAGGTTAGCCTTAGGTTAGGTTTTTTTTTATATAAGCTTAAGTTACTGAATTCACGGAAGGTTAGCCTTAGGTTAGGTTTTTTTTATATAAGCTTAAGTTACTGAATTCACAGAAGGTTAGCCTTAGGTTAGGTTTTTTTTATATAAGCTTAAGTTTCTGAATTCACAGAAGGTTAGCCTTAGGTTAGGTTTGTTTTATATAAGCTTAAGTTACTGAATTCACAGAAGGTTAGCCTTAGGTTAGGTTTGTTTTATATAAGCTTAAGTTTCTGAATTCACAGAAGGTTAGCCTTAGGTTAGGTTTGTTTTATATAAGCTTAAGTTTCTGAATTCACAGAAGGTTAGCCTTAGGTTAGGTTTTTTTTTTATATAAGCTTAAGTTTTATAATTCGCGGAATGTTAACCTTAGGTTATGTTTTTTCTTTATATAAGCTTAAGTTTCTGAATTCACAGAAGGTTAGCCTTAGGTTAGGTTTTTTTTTATATAAGCTTAAGTTTTATAATTCGCGGAATGTTAACCTTAGGTTATGTTTTTTCTTTATATAAGCTTAAGTTTCTGAATTCAGGGAAGGTTAGCCTTAGGTTAGGTTTTTTTTTATATAAGCTTATGTTTCTGTGTAATTTTGAAGGTTTAGAAGCTAGTAACAGTGATGTGTCACAATTTAAAATAAAGAGAGTTGAAGGTTGTTACACTACATCACTAAAATATTCTTACTTGAACGCGTTTTGGGAAACAGTTTGCTGCCATCGTCAGCATGTCCTCAACTCATGTCCTTGAGCGTCAACATGTCCTTGAGTTGAGGACATGCTGACGATGGGAGGAAACTTTCTCCCAAAACGTGTTCAAGTAAGAATATTTTAATGATGTGTAACAACCTTCATCTCTTTATTTTAAATTATGTTACTGTATTTCCGCCTGGAAAAACACTGTGACATGAATTGCAGTTACTTACTTCATTGATTATTTCATGCTGCACCAGTAATTCATTGCATTTGTGTGAGCGGCAATGTCAAATGAAGAAGAAGTAGTAATAACGCATCACTTATTTTGCTGATTTTCATTTTTTATTTAAGTCCATTAAGCGTATGTATTAGCGGGAAGATGGCTATGTTTGTTGTGTTTATATCACAATTCTCCTATAAAAGCAAAACACCTAAAAGCGGCAGGCAGGTGGGCAGCAGCTATTGGTGAGATCACATCTATTGAAGAAAGAGTAAGTTGACTTAAGATACTCTTTGCTCCACTTACTACATATTACTTGCAGGTCATGTTTCATGAGGCATTCCCCACATCTTCCGCTTCTATGCATCGACTGGCTTCGGGGTAGGATTCCGATTCCCTGGGGCCATCTGTTGACCAATTGATGAACTTAGTGATGAGATTTCTTCCCGGTGGTATTTCAAAGTTCATCAGTTGCTCTTGGAACTTTTTGATGTATATTTTCTCCCACAAGCTTAATTCTGGCAGTTTCTTGACGTACTTTAGTAATTTTGCTTCCTTTTCTACTGTGTGGTTCTCTTTCCAAAAATGGTTCGCTACAGCAGACCTTTCCAAATCTGATGTTGTAGTAGTGTTCCTTTAGTCTGGTTCCAATTTTCCTCTTGGTCTTCCTTATGCATATTTCGTCACAATCTTTGCAGTTTATCTGATATATACCTTGTTTCTTTTCATGTGGAATACTATTAGTAGTCCTAGATTTTAACATCTTTCCTAAGCTGAATTTATTGTATGGTGCCAGGGTTATCTTGTATTTCTTGAAAGCCTTTTGGAATTTGTGGAAGGCCTAAGCGTGGAAAGCAATCCTCTTGTATCTCCAAGAGTGTAGTAAGTGGAGCAAAGAGTATCTTAAGTCGGCTGACCCTTTCTTCAATATATTTGAATGCTTCTCTGTGTATAAGTTCCAATTTTTCAAGAAACTCTGAGATAACATCTACTTATTTCCTCAGTCGTGAGGTAATTTATTCCATTCCTTCTTACTTTTATCAGCGTTCTCAAAGGGGACCACCTAACGTCAAAATAGCCGAATCTTCTTTAAGTAGTTGTGTTAAATTTAATACCAACTTCGTTTTATGCAAAGTATTTATACTTGGTTATGTTAATTAACCACCCAACTCAACCAAATTGCAGTATAAATGCCAGCTTTTTAAATAATATTATTTCTTGGTTTAAGATACATATAAGCTACTATCAGTGATGGGAATTTGAAATTAAGTAGAAAATTTCAGTTAGATTTGTTATATGTTTCAACTCCGATTCAAATTTTCTATATATTATTATTTGCGTTTGTATTTGTACAACATTTTTAAGAGAACCTTCAATATGCCTAATATTTGTTGTAATTAAGAAATATTTTATTCTGTATACTGGAAAATAATTAAATTAATACTGCATGATTATCCAAATAATTCTTTCAAAATAAAACAGAAGTTACCTTGTTACAGCACAGGAAGCTGGACGACTTGGTATCAGCAGATTCATATAGGTAAGGTCTCACAATACGGAATGTTACAGCTTTACTTTGTAACTTTATTTCATCATTTTATATCCCATAATGCTTCCAAACTGTCCAAGTGATTAGATTAAAGCTCACTATAAAGATGTTGGTGATATCTGAGTTCCTATTACCAAGAATGAGGATTACAGTAGATCTCAGTTTTCTTCACCATACTTGATTATCTTACAAAATTATGAGACGTGCGTGTAATGCTCAGCATGTGAGATACACTAAGTATTCAAAAGTTAATATCTCAGTACCAGTGACAGTGAATATGTCTTACTTTGGTTAACAGACAATAATTTAAATATCACAACTATTTCTGCTGCGACTGCTTACAGAAACCTGAATATCATATATAATGTGATAACAATGGCTGTTATGTATTTAATTCCTTTACTGTCAGTTTTAGTTATGGCAGACATGCTTTGAGAAATATTATCTAGCTTGCCCATTACAGAACCCTCTCTTCAGACCTGCTGATATGGATGGTCCGTGCTTTGATGGGAAGCCCCTGCCTTGACTTCTCTGTGCAGGTAGGGGAGCATTGAGAGAATTGCAGTGCTACATCTGAAAATTTAAGGATGCAGCTAATTGCATTTGCTGTTACTCATCAGGCCACTCCCTCTATTCCCTTGCTAATGGAAGTCATGTATGTACTTTACACAATATACTGGCTGCAGTGTGAAGATCCTGATTTCCTCCAGCCTGTTCCTCGGTTAACTTTTAGGTGACTTCCTCCTTCACAAGACTCATATTACTCTTGTTTTACCAGAAAAACAATAACTCGTACAATTAAACCTAACTGGTTAAAGCATGCTAAACTATAAGCTAAAAACAGTTGTAAAATGTCTGTTGCCAATATTAATTTGCAAATCACATAAAGCAACAGGGTTAATTTGGCATCATTATGCAATTTCAACACTTTTATTTTTTATGCTTATCTACACATTATTCCAGCATGTGAAGAAGATTTGAACCATCGTTCTAATACCTGTGAGAAGGATAGCAATATAACAATTGGCCCTCATTAACATAGAAGAATTGATGGCATATCTAGAAGCTTGAGAATCCTCCTGAAAAGGAAGGAAAAGTAATGTTATTCCATAAGAATCTTTGTCATCACAACAGACAACGAAGCTAATAATAAAATTAATTCTTCTTCCACACAAACCATGTGTAGGAAAGGTTGGGAAGGCAGATTCAAACAACTGAAACACTAATTGCCATAGAGTCTAAACTAATGAAGCTCAGACTTTAAGTACTTACAGCATTGTAAGTCACCATTGGGGTATGTCATCTCAATACAATTTCAGATTCCTTGTGGTTTACTAGGAAAAATGTGAATCAGCAGGAGAATTTGATGTCCTTCCTACATGTTGCCATGGTAACTAGGTAGTTTGTGTAACCAGATAAAACCAGGAGATACAGGGTCGAAATACCGGCTATGACATTGAATTTTTCAGTCATCTGTTTCTAGCTTTACAAAGGTGCTTACTTACTTGAGCAGCAATGACATAACAATTTCCTAATAAAGAAAGCGTATTGTTGGTGCTCTTGCAGTTGCATCATTAAACAATAGTAGTACAGTGCATCATCAAGATCTATACATATACCTGCTTATACAGTGAAACTTGTGTGTTGCAGCTCCATTGTTTATAAGGAAAATATACCGTGTATTATGTTTGTTTTATTTCCCTTAAATGGACATGGACATTTTGGTTTTATTCTGCAATAGATGTTGATAATGAGTAGAAAGTACTAGCATTTCAGAAAAGAGAGCTCTTCAACCAGTGGTGTATAGCAACAATGAAGGAGTGGTCAATGCACTGCACTAGTATAGTGACTATATTCTTTTATCCAGCCCTAGCAATAGCACCAAATCCACTATAGTGAAAAAGTAAAATAAGATTGAGAAAAGTTTCTTTTGTTTCACAGCATTTTTCATGCATGAAATGTCAATAAAAACATCGGTGTTTCAAGAAATAGCATGTGTGATTCAATTGCAGGAATGTAATGTTTTACCAAAAAAATTGTGAAAAGAAAAAAATCCTAAAATTTAAAAGACTTAACACTTGGAAAAAATGACATCTAAAAAAACACCTGATTCATTGACCTGAACGTGAGAAAAAGATGTGGCTAATAGAAACTGAAACTTTAATAATAAGAAAACCCTTGAGAACAAGGTTTGGTTACAACAACTCACTTTTACTATTCCTGCTAATGGCGTCAATGTAGATAATTTCCAGCATTGTTGGTGACACGGGACTCTCAGTCTGCAATTGGTGACCAGACAATAACCACTGCACAAGTCCAAGTGAAACAAAGGAATACTGCTGATTATAGTAAGGTACTTGGTCACTTTAAAGCAGCTAAAAAGAATAAAAAAATACCTTTGTGTGTCTAGTGTGTGCACGTGTGACTACTTCAGAGTTAAGAATGTATACAAACTGAGCTGACAGATATCGCACATGATGCTGGTGGTAGAGGGCGACTGTGTTGCTTGGTAGTAATACTCCGAATTATTTCTACTGCTAATAACAGTGGTATATTCTGATTTAACACCTTTTATAAATATTCCCTGCATAGGGTAAAGGTTTTCCTGTGTTTGCAGTTTAAGAATTTCTGAACTTAAAAATCATCGGATAAATTTAAACTTTGGGAATCAAATAATAGCATTTCATGGAGCTCTGTAAATATATAACTAATTTATGCAGCATTCGAAGTATAACCCGGAAATTTTAAGGAGAGTATGTTTTTGCTTTTACGAACTGAACACCAGTTTCCTCTCAGAGTTATTGATTAATAATGTCTACACTCGTTTCTCAAATTATTACTAATACTTTTTTTCAATTTTTCAGGTTAATTGCAGATACAGCTTGTGAAGCTCTTGGAGTAGAAGCTATGCACCAATCTGAAATAACTAAAAGTGTTTATTCTCACAGATCTAACAAGAGCATACAGAATGACAAATCCAGTACTTTATTATTGCATACAAAAGAGCAAAATCTGATTAGTGATCCTGGAATACAATATGAACATTTTGAAAAAAGAGTTTCTGGCAAATCAGCATTGAAATTGCATGATTTGATTCCTGAAGAAAAGAAAGTACACAACTTTGACATTGGCCAGCAGAGCTTGCCTCGGAAACAAATTTTAAAGAGAGACATGTTTATTCATGAGGATAAGAAACCACACGAATGTAATGTTTGCAGCAAGAGCTTTACTAGGCTAGCGAATTTGAAAAGACACAGTTTGATTCATGAGGGTAAGAAACCACACAAATGTAATGTTTGCAATAAGAGCTTTACTCAGCTAGAGAGTTTGAAAGCACACATTTTGATTCATGAGGGTAAGGAACCACACAAATGTAATGTTTGTGATAAGAGCTTTACTCGGCTAGGGAGTTTGAAAGCACACATTTTCATTCATGAGGATAAGAAACCACACAAATGTAATGTTTGCAATAAGAGCTTTACTTGGCTAGGGAGTTTGAAAGCACACATTTTCATTCATGAGGATAAGAAACCACACAAATGTAATGTTTGCAATAAGAGCTTTACTCGGCTAGGGAGTTTAAAGCACACATTTTCATTCATGAGGATAAGAAACCACACAAATGTAATGTTTGCAATAAGAACTTTATTCGGCTAGGGAGTTTGAAAGCACACAGTTTGATTCATGAGGGTAAGAAACCACATAAATGTAATGTTTGCAATAAGAACTTTACTAGGCTAGGGAGTTTGAAAAGTCACTGTTTGATTCATGAGGGTAAGAAACCATATGAATGTAATGTTTGCAGCAAGAGCTTTACTTGGCTATCAGATTTGAAAAAACACAGTTTGATTCATGAGGGTAAGAAACCACACAAATGTAATGTTTGCAATAACAGCTTTACTCAGCTAGGGAGTTTGAAAAAGCACAGTTTCATTCATGAGGGGAAAAAAACTGAACAAATGTAATGTTTTCAATAAGAGCTTTACTCGGCTATCAGATTTGAAAAGACACAGTTTGATTCATGAGGGTAAGAAACCACACAAATGTAATGTTTGCAATAAGAACTTTACTGAGCTAGGGAGTTTGAAAAGACACAGTTTGATTCATGAGGGTAAGAAACCACACGAATGTAATGTTTGCAGCAAGAGCTTTACTTGGCCATCAGATTTGAAAACACACAGTCTCATTCATGGGGGTAAGAAACCACACGAATGTAATGTTTGCAGCAAGAGCTTTACTCGGCTATCAGATTTGAAAAGACACAGTTTGATTCATGAGGGTAAGAAACCACACAAATGTAATGTTTGCAATAACAGCTTTACTCAGCTAGGTAGTTTGAAAAAGCACAGTTTCATTCATGAGGGGAAAAAAACTGCACAAATGGAATGTTTTCAATAAGAGCTTTACTCACCTGTCAGAGTTGAAAGGACACAGTTTGATTCATGAGAGTAAGAAAGCACACAAATGTAATGTTTACAATAAGAGCTTTACTCACCTATCAGAGTTGAAAGGACACAGTTTGATTCATGAGAGTAAGAAAGCACACAAATGTAATGTTTACAATAAGAGCTTTACTCACCTATCAGAGTTGAAAGGACACAGTTTGATTCATGAGAGTAAGAAAGCACACAAATATAATGTTTACAATAAGAGCTTTACTCACCTATCAGAGTTGAAAGGACACAGTTTGATTCATGAGAGTAAGAAAGCACACAAATGTAATGTTTACAATAAGAGCTTTACTCACCTATCAGAGTTGAAAGGACACAGTTTGATTCATGAGAGTAAGAATGCACACAAATGTAATGTTTACAATAAGAGCTTTACTCACCTATCAGAGTTGAAAGGACACAGTTTGATTCATGAGAGTAAGAAAGCACACAAATGTAATGTTTACAATAAGAGCTTTACTCACCTATCAGAGTTGAAAGGACACAGTTTGATTCATGAGAGTAAGAATGCACACAAATGTAATGTTTTCAATAAGAGCTTTACTCACCTATCAGAGTTGAAAGGACACAGTTTGATTCATGAGAGTAAGAATGCACACAAATGTAATGTTTACAATAAGAGCTTTACTCACCTATCAGAGTTGAAAGGACACAGTTTGATTCATGAGGGTAAGAAACCAAAGGAATGTAATGTTTACAATAAGAGATTTATTCAGCTAGGGAATATGAAAGAAAAGTTTTATTCATGAGGGTATGACTACACAAATGTAACGTTTGCAACAAGAGCTTTACGGACCTAGGGAGTTTGGGTACACACAGTTTGACTCATGAGGAAAAAATCCACACAGAGGTAATCATTTACAATAACAGCTCTACTCAACTATTACATTTGAGAACTCTGTTTGATTCACGAGGTTAAAAAAAACACGCTTATATAATTTTGCAATTACAGCTTTACTCAGCTAAGTGGTTGGAAAGCTTACAGTTTGATTTATGAGGGTAAAAAACCACAAAAGTGTAAAGGTTGCAGTAAGAACTTTAGTCAGCTAACATATTTGATGTGGTTTTGTTCATGATGGTAAAAACCATTTAAATGACGTATATATTGTAATGAAAAGAAGCTAGAAACAGTGATGTGTATTGAATTTATTTAAAGGTGAGTCGGAATTGTTACACTAACATCACTTAAGTTTACTCACTTAACATGTTTCGGGAAACAGTTGTTCCCATCCTCAGAAGGTTAATTCAACCTTATTAACCTTCTGAGGATGGGAACAACTGTTTCCCGAAACATGTTAAGTGAGTAAACTTAAGTGATGTTAGTGTAACAATTCCGACTCACCTTTAAATAAAACCACTTAAATGTTTGAAATGTTTGCTTTTGGAATTATAAACACTCAATAAAATTCATGAGGGTAAAAAAATCTCAGAAATTGTTGCATTAAAAGCTTTAGTTAACTATGACATTTAAAAACACGGTTTAATTGTTGAGAGTAAAATATCATTTAAATGTAAGATTTTCAATAAGAGCAGATTATTCAAATGACAAGGCTCTGCTTAATTAGTATAAAAGTACACACAACTGTGATGTTTACGGAAGAAATTCATGCATACCCACATAATATGTATATATATTCATGAGTGCAAAGCAATATAAATATAATGCTTGCAACAAAAAGTTTACTCTGCTATCAGAGAAGATTGCAGTTTAAACAAAACAAGGAGTGGTGAAATTTTTTTATGTACAAGGTGTTTCATAATGTCTTAAACTATCAGTTTAGCTTAATTAACTGAAGGTATGCAGTGAAGTTGCACATTCTTTATAGCAATGTCATTTTGGATGGAGAAATGCAGTTACTTAGCCATCAATCTGACCGGCTCTCTGAAATTTGTGGAGAAAGTCAGAGGCCTTCTACATGCACCTGGTGAAAAGTGTCACTGCCTTTAAATGAGAGCTCTTATAAAGATTGCATAAAATAGTGTTTAATACATACAATGGTGGAAACTTTTCAAACATAAGACCCAGCTAATATAATATTCAATTATAACATAATATGCATATTAATGTCTCAATAAGAGGAATATGACCAGAAGGTATATATAATAAACATGGCTTCAGAAAATGCATTTGAATTTGTAGATTGAGAAGCTAGCAATAGTGATGCATCATAATATAAAATAAAGAGGTAATGTATAACAGAGCAAAGAATAAAAAGAGAATCAAAGACATGAGTATACTCATCTCAAAAGAACAAACTAGAACTTTCAAGAAATTCACATACCATTCATCACTTTTCTATAAATTTCAAAGCATCTTCAATAGGCACGTCATCTAACCTATAAAAATGGTTACTCCATAAATAAATATACAAAATTGCAAATTAAAACATGTAGATTGGAAAAAACAAAAACATTAGGGACATAAACCAAAAATAGGAAGAAAAGTCAGCAGTAGCTTGGTATTTTTGGAGGGAACAAACATTGCATCAACAGAGGTCCCAAATTACTTGGAAACATTACAGAAAAAAGTGAACTTCCAGTCCCAGAAAACATCCATATCGGGAAAAACAAGAACCATGTCTTAAACTCTGAAATCCCACCATGAGACATTTTGATGTAGAAGTTCATCCAACCACCATGAGAAGCAACACCAGCAGTCGATCTGGAAATGATGATGCGAGCGATTAGCTCTTGAAACATGTGTTCTTTTATTCGATAAATGGATGATGTAATTACAAATTTGACTCAAGTTTATCTAAATACAGTTTTATATATTGGTGTAATACAGGGTCGTATTTAGAGGGGGGGGTTTAAGGTTCAAACCCCCCTGAATCTTCTGACAGTTTTATTTATTTAAATTCATAGCAAACGAATATGGGAAAATGTCGGATAACATTAGGTCTATTGCTAGTAGCACATTTACAAGAAAGAGGGAAACTTAGTATTGTCGCCTTACATAGGTAATGTGACCATACATTCCGGTTTTCGAAGCAGTCTCCATGTTTTGTGCTGTAAGGTGAAATATGCTTATTCCGGTGAGTTTTTTCTTGTGTATATATAATGTCTCCAAGCAATTTTCTTATCCATGTAACATCTATATACCGGAAGAGCCAAAAAAAATTCGAACCGGCTGCGCGATGGTTTCCCTGTCCGCGTACTCGGCTATCGTTGCCGTTTGCCGCTATCATAGTAAGGAATGGATGAAACCATACAACTTTTTTAAAACTACTTTTAAAGGCTTTACTTACCAACTTTATGAAAGGAGATGCTGAAACTGGCTACCCTAGTTTTCCATATATTTTTGGCACCTCTTTAAGGAACTATCCATCACTCGTCGTAGTTCAAGTTGAGAGATGCTGGCAATTTTCTGGCAGATATTTTGTTTTAATTCTTCCAGGGTGTGTGGGTTTGTCTTGTACACTCTATTTAAGCCGCCCAAGAGATAGAAATTGCACTGGGTTAGATCGGGGGACTGAGGGGGTCACAAATCTCTACTAATAATTGTGTCCTCGAACGCACTTTCAATTGTTGTCATCGAAATATTGGCCGTATGAGCTGTTGCAGAGTCTTGTTGAAAAAACGCAAAATCATGCTCCCTGTCTGTTAATTCTCTGAAAACAGGGTAAAATTCTATTCACATATGCACAGATTTCAACTATCGACTCGAAAAAAAAAATTCCATTTTTTACAAGAAAGTTGGTAAGTAACGCCTTTAAAAGTGGTTTTAAAAATGTATGGTTTTATCTGTGCCTTTCTATGATAGTGGCAGACGGCAACGAGCGCTGAGGGTGCGGACGGAAAAACACTGCGTAGCCGGTTCGTAGTCTTTTGGCTCTCTCTGTACTAATGAGTAGGTACAAGGTAACTGTGTGGGGTACTGTTAAGTTTAGATGTACTTACGGAAAACCCTCCCCGAAATTTTTTTCTGGGTACGGGCATGGTATAATACAATACAATAAAATAGGTTTTTGTAGTATAAATACTTTCTTTGGAATATAAGGTTTTTAAAAACTCCACAACTGAAAATTCACTCAAAAGTTATGGAGTATAACAAATGAAGAGTGATGCTTTGTAAACAGAGAAAGATGTATTAGCGTTACAAATTATTTTATTGTTTTAAAATTTAGGTCAGATACAATCTGTCTTGGAAAGTTAATATATAATTATTTATACACACCTTACGCCATAGCTCTTGATGATTTTTGTTGAGGTGAATTGAGCACAATGCACTGTCCTGACACTGAACACTTGTTTGGTGGTTCTTCCTCATTAATTGGAACAGTGGATGCTATTCCTTGTGGACAATTATTGCTGTCTTAGGGAATCTACTATGGAACAGGAAACTATTTGCAGCATCTCCATTGTAGACAATCATCAACAAAACAATGCATCAACTTCAGGTCATGAAACCCAACAGTATAACAATATCACAAGAGTAGCCTTCCATTTTTTAAACAAAGTGCACAACATACAATTGTAAACTGAGGGGCTGTCTAGTATAGTGAAACCAAGGTACACCTTTATAAAGCAAGCAGTCAAAGAACAAAAAAGAATGAATTCTATCAGTATATGATGTCACAAAAGTTGTTTTACCATGAAGATTGTTGCAGTTTGACTTGATTGGCCCTGATGCTCAGCAGGTTGGACTTTCAAAGCCTAATTTGCTCGTATCTGGCAGTTTAATGGCTAGCAGGTGTTCTACACATGGCACTATTAAAATTGTTAGTCACAAATACAGTTTTCTCTAAATTGAAAAAGTTGTGAGATGTCTGAAATGAAACTATCGCTTGGAATGTTTTGCTTAAAATTTGACTATGCAACAAAGCTAGTGCACTTCATTGAAATGTTAGCACCCTTATACAAAGTGGGAGCCTCTCCTCATCATCATGTCAATTAATCTTTGTAATTAAGAATAAAATTAAAGTTGTTATATGAATTGTATTATAATCAATATCTGTTATATAATCAGCATTGTTTCACCTATAGTTTCCCTTAACTCAGAAATTGTTTGCAGGAAGTTACAAGAGCGATTCCTAAATAATAAAGTGTTTAATAAGCACTTTTGGATATAATTACTCTATATGAAATTTTTCACAATTTTGAAAATGTGTTTGAAAAGTTCCTGTAAAGCACCGTTCAAATGAAAAAACAAAACCATGGTTTGAAATATATAGCCCAAAAGTAGGTTAACCAAAGTTAACAAGTAAACTAACATTAAATAACTCTCACCATGGGAAGCACATAATAAAGACAAAGATAACCATAATCACAACAGGGGTATTAGAAAGTTCCTTGTTATTTTAGCTGGTTGTCTGCTTTTAAAATAATATTACCAAGATTCTTATCTTCTAAGACATAGGCAATAAACAATATTTATTTCAAGCTTGCCCTAGGTATAGTGGAACAATTATAAAGTTCTTTAAACTGAAAGGTGGGACATGCTTGTCACTAATGCTGATTATTTGAGATTTGAGACCACTTGTAGCGTGGGTTTTGTTTTTATACCCATATTTAACATAGCTTTCCCTAAGTGTAGTGCAACAATTATAAAGTTCTTTAAACTGAAAGGTGGGGCAGGCTTGTCACTAATGCTGATTATTTGAGATTTGAGACCACTTGTAGCGTGGGTTTTGTTTTTATACCCATATTTAACATAGCTTTCCCTAAGTATAGTGCAACAATTATAAATTTCTTTAAACTGAAAGGTGGGACAGGCTTGTCACTAAAGCTGATTATTAGAGATTTGAGACCACTTGTAGCGTGGGTTTTGTTTCTATACCCATATTTAACATAGCTTTCCCTAAGTATAGTGCAACAATTATAAAGTTCTTTAAACTGAAAGGTGGGACAGGCTTGTCACTAATGCTGATTATTTGAGATTTGAGACCACTTGTAGCGTGGGTTTTGTTTTTATACCCATATTTAACATAGCTTTCCCTAAGTATAGTGCAACAATTATAAAGTTCTTTAAACTGAAAGGTGGGACAGGCTTGTCACTAATGCTGATTATTTGAGATTTGAGACCACTTGTAGCGTGGGTTTTGTTTTTATACCCATATTTAGCATAGCTTTCCCTAAGTATAGTGCAACAATTATAAAGTTCTTTAAACTGGAAGGTGTGACAGGCTTTTCACTAAAGCTGATTATTTGAGATTTGAGACCACTTGTAGCGTGTGTTTTGTTTTTATACCCATATTTAACATAGCTTTCCCTAAGTATAGTGCAACAATTATAAAGTTCTTTAAACTGAAAGGTGGGACAGGCTTGTCACTAAAGCTGATTATTTGAGATTTGAGACCACTTGTAGCGTGGGTTTTGTTTTTATACCCATATTTAACATAGCTTTCCCTAAGTATAGTGCAACAATTATAAAGTTCTTTAAACTGGAAGGTGGGACAGGCTTGTCACTAAAGCTGATTATTTGAGATTTGAGACCACTTGTAGCGTGGGTTTTGTTTTTATACCCATATTTAACATAGCTTTCCCTAAGTATAGTGCAACAATTATAAAGTTCTTTAAACTGGAATGTGGGACAGGCTTGTCACTAAAGCTGATTATTTGAGACCACTTGTAGCGTGGGTTTTGTTTTTATACCCATATTTAACATAGCTTTCCCTAAGTATAGTGCAACAATTATAAAGTTCTTTAAACAGAAAGGTGGGACAGGCTTGTCACTAAAGCTGATTATTTGAGATTTGAGACCACTTGTAGCGTGGGTTTTGTTTTTATACCCATATTTAACATAGCTTTCCCTAAGTATAGTGCAACAATTATAAATTTCTTTAAACAGAAAGGTGGGACAGGCTTGTCACTAAAGCTGATTATTTGAGATTTGAGACCACTTGTAGCGTGGGTTTTGTTTTTATACCCATATTTAACATAGCTTTCCCTAAGTATAGTGCAACAATTATAAAGTTCTTTAAACAGAAAGGTGGGACAGACTTGTCACTAAAGCTGATTATTTGAGATTTGAGACCACTTGTAGCGTGTGTTTTGTTTTTATACCCATATTTAACATAGCTTTCCCTAAGTATAGTGCAACAATTATAAAGTTCTTTAAACTGAAAGGTGGGACAGGCTTGTCACTAAAGCTGATTATTTGAGATTTGAGACCACTTGTAGCGTGGGTTTTGTTTTTATACCCATATTTAACATAGCTTTCCCTAAGTATAGTGCAACAATTATAAAGTTCTTTAAACTGGAAGGTGGGACAGGCTTGTCACTAAAGCTGATTATTTGAGATTTGAGACCACTTGTAGCGTGGGTTTTGTTTTTATACCCATATTTAACATAGCTTTCCCTAAGTATAGTGCAACAATTATAAAGTTCTTTAAACTGGAATGTGGGACAGGCTTGTCACTAAAGCTGATTATTTGAGACCACTTGTAGCGTGGGTTTTGTTTTTATACCCATATTTAACATAGCTTTCCCTAAGTATAGTGCAACAATTATAAAGTTCTTTAAACAGAAAGGTGGGACAGGCTTGTCACTAAAGCTGATTATTTGAGATTTGAGACCACTTGTAGCGTGGGTTTTGTTTTTATACCCATATTTAACATAGCTTTCCCTAAGTATAGTGCAACAATTATAAATTTCTTTAAACAGAAAGGTGGGACAGGCTTGTCACTAAAGCTGATTATTTGAGATTTGAGACCACTTGTAGCGTGGGTTTTGTTTTTATACCCATATTTAACATAGCTTTCCCTAAGTATAGTGCAACAATTATAAAGTTCTTTAAACAGAAAGGTGGGACAGACTTGTCACTAAAGCTGATTATTTGAGATTTGAGACCACTTGTAGCGTGGGTTTTGTTTTTATACCCATATTTAACATAGCTTTCCCTAAGTATAGTGCAACAATTATAAATTTCTTTAAACAGAATGGTGGGACAGGCTTGTCACTAAAGCTGATTATTTGAGATTTGAGACCACTTGTAGCGTGGGTTTTGTTTTTATACCCTTATTTAACATAGCTTTCCCTAAGTATAGTGCAACAATTATAAAGTTCTTTAAACTGAAAGGTGGGACAGGCTTGTCACTAAAGCTGATTATTTGAGATTTGAGACCACTTGTAGCGTGGGTTTTGTTTTTATACCCTTATTTAACATAGCTTTCCCTAAGTATAGTGCAACAATTATAAAGTTCTTTAAACTGAAAGGTGGGACAGGCTTGTCACTAATGCTGATTATTTGAGATTTGAGACCACTTGTAGCGTGGGTTTTGTTTTTATACCCATATTTAACATAGCTTTGTTTGAATCTGTGGGAAAACACTGCAGCGTTATTAATCTCAACTACCGGACTGCAGAGTTGCCTTTCCAGAAAGTTAAATGTATGATGTTAAACAGCTATATGTGCATGAGTAATGAAGTTTAAATACTGGGATTACCAGAGGCTTTTCGGGGAAGTCCACCAATATAGCACCAAGAAACTGAATATAACATATTATTCCAAAAGTGAAGGTGCAGCTATAATAGAATATTTCAATACAATATGTTAGCTTGGTTGAACTCTGGTTGAAAAACACCACAAAGCTTACCTCACTAAAGCTTCTATTCCAATCAATTGTCCCATTCAACCATTAAGACCATTATATGTAGTTACAAGTATACAAGAACGTTGCTGGTTTGCATAACACTGCCACAAATGACACAATCTCTTTCAAGACCATAACATGCCTGATTGTCTGCATGTGTTAGAGACCTACTTTGATTACCTTTTTCTTGTGATTTTTCTAATCCATTTCTGGTTTCCTCTTCCTAGATATTCAGCAATACTCCTACTTCTTTCTCACCCTTCAACCCTCAATATTTTGATTACTATAATATTCTTTTCCATTTTATTCCAGCTTGAATGCTATATAATGTCTCTCCAATTACTTCTTTCTTTGCACTGTGTCAAACAATGAAACATACTCTCTATTTCTCCACACACAAATCATGCTTCCATCCTGCAGTTCCTATAACCTTCAACATACAACTCCCTTTTAACATGCATGTTCCGCCTTGCTTATCACAGCTCTTAACATGCTTCTCGCTCCCACAGTCCTCATTTATTAGCTTGTACAATCCCGAAGAATCTTCATTCTCAAAACTTGATTACAACTCTTGAATGTCAATACTGTGACTAGTCCAGGTTTCACTGTCGCTTAAGTACTCTGTTACTTCACTGCTTTGATCTACTTCAAATTTTTCTGTTATTCCCGTAGTTAACGTCGTCACTTCACTAGTGTGAACTACTTCAGCTTTGCGCTACAATCGAAATCTGGAAATCGAACGCAGGCGGTTCCTAATCTCTCACGTTAGGAGCGCTCACTGTCATCACAATCTCGCTTGTAGAACCGCACTTGATATTGCAGCATCTCCATCTCTCTCACTCACTAATCAACGGCTGGCGAATTCTCTGGCTTATATAGCCGGTGAAACCTTACATAGAACATTTTTACATACGTTCTGGAGGCGACGATCGGAGGAAAGGAAGTTTCAGGAGATTCTGATTGTGTCGTTAACGCTACTGGTGTTTATATTGAGTGAGAGTGCTACCGCTTTGCTAAGCTCTGTTTATCTCTCCAATTGCCGTCGTTAACCTCCCTGGTCTACAGCTGCCCATGTGGTCGTACGCCATATTATTTATCCTCAGGATCGACACTAGGTATCGATCCGGATGCTCCCTTCACAAAGTCTCATCCCAATCCACTGCATGTTGTACCTTGACCAGGCATAAGGCTATAAAACTCCCATCCACCTCGACGTTTAGGCATTGGTTGTCGTTTGCTTGGCATGATCTTCGGTAGTGTGCGCCTGAGTAAGAATGGCTGATACCCGCCAAGTGCTCTGAGGCGATGACGGTGCCAATGTGGTCCTCTTCAAGTTGCCTGTTAGCGGTTAACCCGATCTGTCGCGGTTTGTCCTTAGGTGTTCAGTGTTTCCGCAACTAAAGTACTCTTGTCTCCGGTTAGACTGTTGTGCTCGGAGCCGGTCCTTATCGGCTGACACAGGGGTAGCTCTTCCTGCCGTCATCCTTTCTTTTTCAATGTCTACGACAGCTGCCGGTGCGTCGTTTATGTTACGATTTTGCTCCGGGAGAAGCTGCTGTTTCAACTCCCGATCTGTTAACCCACTAGTAACTGCGAAGGCTGCGTCTACGGAAATGTAATCTGTTGAAAAATCTGCCAAAGCCCGGTGTGCCAGCTGCTGCTGCTCCACGAGCAGTTCTTGTAAGATTTCTTTTGCTTGCTGCGCTCTTGCCATCAACCGGTGCCAGTAAGCGGCGGCAAGGCGATGTTCTACATAATGTTCCTGCACCAGTTTCATTAACTTATGCCCGAACAGGGTAGGTTTAAAGTGTTTCTGCTTGTTACCACCTGTAGGTAAATCAAAATCTCGTCAAAAAATGTGGGCTTTATTGGTGGACGCTCTACAACTGCTGTGGTCCTTAGCGTCCCATTCTATATTGGGCGTAAAAGACGGGTAATTTTGCCCAGGGGCCTCTATCAGGCTTGAGATTCTTGTACGTGCCGTAAATCTACGTCGGGACCACCGGCTTTACTTCCCTTCCAAAGTAAGTCATGCAAAGAGTGTTTACGCCCGAAAAGATCCATCCCCCTTCCTCCGGGTTTGAACCCGTGGCCCCGGTAACTAGAGGCTAGCATGGTAAGCACTACTCCACGGAGGACGACAAAAGTTTGACGTCATGTGCATGGACGTCCAACCATTAGGTGTCACAATGGACTCGCACTGCACAGGGCGACCTACCTTCGAATTTCAGTGACTTCACTGATTTTACACTGGGTGATATTGAAATTGCGACATCTTCTCACCTTCGGCGTGGATCTTGGGTTCCAGGTCTCTGCGCAGCTTCACCACTGCGGGGTCCATCCATTAGGTGTCGCAATGGACTCGCACTGCACAGGGCGAACTACCTTCGCATTTCAGTGGCTTCACTGATTTTACACTGGGTGATATTGAAATTGTGACACCTTCTCACCTTCGGCGCGGATCTAGGGTTCCAGGTCTCTGCGCAGCTCCCCCACTGCGGCGTCCATCATCCTCTTGGTTGAATTAACTGCAGGTCCAGACGCTCATCCATTGCAGCCTGTGTCATCCTCTTTTTTGTCTTCATCTGCGCATCTATCCGTTTTTTGTGCTAATTGGATGCTCTTACACTGCAGTAATTTTATCTTCCAAGTCAGATTTAATTCCTTCTAACTCCTCTGCGATGAAGTCTTTCAGGTCTTTCAGTGTTATATTTATCTCCTACTTTACAATATCAATGTCAAAACTAAGTTAAATTTTCATTCCTGTTTTCACACCCTTTATTTCGTTCTCATCTCCTTCATTCGGGATTTCATTTCCGACTCCATTTCATTCTTCTTGACAGTCTTCATTTCCGTTTCCATCTTCTCTGTTCTAGATTACATTTCTGTCTACATCTTCTCCATTCCGGCCAATAACTTTTTAAGAATTTCGCCCATCTTGGTTTGTAATTCCACTAAAGACACCAGGTTACTTTTGATGTATTTCGGCTTCATTGTGACTTAGTTCTGTCATTCACCAATGTGAAGTACTTCAATTTGCTGTCACTTCATTGTTGTTTTGGTCGAGTTCACTCGCCACGTAATTGAACACAAGAAGTCCCTAATCTCTAAGTGTACGCACAATGTGATAAACTCGCATGTGGAACCACACTTTATGTCGCAGCTGAAATGCGCTCACCACGCTACCGACACAATCTCTGCCTACATAGCCAGTAGATGTATCCACAGAACATTCTCATAAGTACTGGAAGAGGGGGAGGGAAGCTTCCAAAAGATTGTGGTTATATGTCGACGGTACTTCTGGTTTTTATGCTGGGTGAGCGTGCTGCCACATCGATTATCTCTCCAACTGCCTGGTGCTGGAATATCAATCCTGTTCTGCCAATGCTACTACTCTTGGTTGTATTTTTGGGTAAATCTAATAAGTTTAGTAAACATCCTATGTATTACATCAGTTTTGTTCACGATCATTGACAATCCTCAATTTTCCACTCCATATAACACTTGATTGTACCACTCCTCTACAACCAGTTTACAGACATTCCTGGTATTTTGTATAAACACCCTTGCTACTATGATAGAGGGTTTCTATCTACCATTACTGGCCAATCTTTCCCCTAAGTAATCAAATGGTGTCAATATGTCTTAATTACTCTGTAACCACGTACGAAGTGCATGTCCGTATTTCATAAAAGAAAAAAACACTACACACAGTTTATCATGTTGAAATAATTTTATATGCAGTGTACAATATTCTGTTACTTTTCTACATCGTTGCCACCTTTTTTTCAAGCTTTCTTTGGTAATGTAACCCAAGCTTTCCGCGTCTGTGTTGTTTCAGATCGGGCCCCTTGCTTGTAACCAGCTGTTTACTTCTGATTTGACTTCATCATGGATGTAATGCTGTATATCAAAGGAAAACTTGACACGTAGACTTTTCTTCCTTCATGAGATTGAAGAATACATCAAACTCGCAAACGTAATTGTCAATCAAAGCGAATTAACTTTCCAAAGGATAACATACAAGCAAAATTTTGATGTAATGATGGAAAACCGGTTATTGATTCTTCTGGCCGACTGTTTTATGACCTTCTTTGACACTCAGATCACCACTGCTTTCCGCCCATATTTTCAAGGAAAGGATCCCATTGATGATATCCTCAGAAACATTAATAAGCTTGAATTTGGTATATACAGGAAAGATACACATACAGACAATCACATAAAAGGAAACAGTTTCAACCACATGCATGCCATCATAAACAGCCAACTGCACAGATTACTCAACATCCCACTAAATGAAACAGAACACAAGAAGGAATTAAAACAAATAGAAACCACGACAGAGAAGAACCTTTTTGACTAGCCATTAGTACATAAGAAATCACAGGAGTTAAAAAATGAGAAACAAAAACCATACACGGCCACTCTAACAGCAGGAAAAGAAAAGAAAAGTTTCAAAAACTTCACTTACCACCCAAAGTTCCTGAAAAAATTCCAAAAGTACTTCCAAGGATATAACTCAGTATTAGCCCCACAAAACAAGCACAGTTTAAAAAACTTAATAAAATCCAATACATCTGATGTAACACGTTCTTCAACGAAACCAGGAATTTATAAAATTTCCTATAAAGATTGCGAGAAAATATACAAAAGCAAAAAGGAACACGAAAACCCGTCTCAAGGAGCACTTTAGGCTCAGCTTCAGCACTAGCACACCATTTTTGGAACTCTGCCCACAACTTTGAAAACAGCATCCATCTTCTGAAACATCTACAAAGAGCAATAGAACTTGAAACATGGGAGATTTTCTTGAAAAAATATGAGTCAAGGGTAATGAATTTTGAAACCCCCGCCGAAGGCAACCCACTGCATAGATTCATCGGAGGTCAACTAGGAGAGCCTCAAGATTCCAGAGGAACACACATCTAAATTATTCCGGCAGTCGAATGTGACTGATAATGCAGACAATGTGTGTTAAACACGTTCTATATATAAGTTAAAAGTTAGGGAAGCATTAAGTGTTAATTTTGACTCAATGTTACTTTAATAAACCACAAAATGGTTAGTAAGTGACAACCGTTTAAATAAATATTTTATATCAGGCCATTCTCTTCCAAAAATCTAATAGAAATTCTTTGAAATTTAAATATTTATAGTGCACAGTGTTTTCTTTCTCGTATTATTTTAATATTTCAATTGCTTAATGTGCTTAGAAGCAAATACATCTCTATGGAATATCGTACTTTGTCCACATTAAATTGAAATGAGTTTTATTTCAAGATGATCTTTAACCACTGAGATTCTTAGCGTCCCATTCTATATTGGGCGTGAAAGACTGGTCATTTTGCTCAGAGGCCTCTTTATCAGGCTTGAGGTTTTTTCATGAACCGTAAATCTACGACACGGGACCACCGGCTTTTCTTCCGTTCCGAAGGAAGCCATGCTAAAGATTTTTACGCCAGAAAGAATCCATCGCCCTCGGCCAGGTTTGAACCCATTACCTCGGGAACTAGAGGCTATCACGGTAACCGCTTCACCACGGAGGAGACGTTCTGTTTATAACCACATAGTGCAACCGTTACCTAAGTATCTACCACGCAAAGCTATAGATCTCCTAATACAAGTTACAGTTCTGTTTTGCAAGTAACATGCTCCCCAACAGCATGGGCGCATGCTATTATAATGATACCTAAACCCAACAAAAATTGCAATGATCCATTTAGCCATAAAGCAATTAATGTTCAACCATTGTTTTCGAAAATATTCGAGCGCCTGTTATTGCCCAGATTTCTCACATTTTTATGGAGCACTATCACGTAAAACCCAACTTAGATTTAGCAAATTTCACTCCTGCCTACAATAGCTCTACAACGTTATAGACGAAGAACTGAGTTTTATGAAAACAAGAATATAGTTTAGGTCTATTTCTTGACACTGAAAAACATTCAATAAACTTTAGCGTGATGGTCTTCTATTCAGCATTAGAAAACACTTTCCTGACACACAGGTACTATTGCCTTATTCAATCATACCTCTACAAACGATAATATTCTGTAGTCTCCCATCAGACCTATCAATACAAGGTTACCTCAGGGAAGCATACTGGTACCTTTTCTGTATCTAATATACACCGATGCTTTATGCAAAACCGAACATCTATAAATACACCAATTTGCAGACGATATCTGTTATATACAGAGGCCCCACAGGCGAAGACGTTATAACACATACACGAACAATCTATTTGAAATAGAATATGGAGCAACAAATGAAAAACTGTCATGAACCCAAGAAAGTCACCTGCTGTCACTTTCACCTATCTTAGGAAATAACATGCTCGTCCTATATTCCTGAACAACTCAGCCATACCACAGACCACGCTACATACCTTGGTCTCATCCTCCACATATGTTTGACATGGAAGAAGCATATTGATCACACTCTATAACAATTACGAATTAGACTTCGATAGCTAAAAGCCTCCACTGCATAAAAACTCATCCCTCTCCATTTCCAACAATAGACGTTTTTACACAATGGTTCTATAACCAATAAGGTAATATGCATACTGATTATGCGGTTCCGCCTCTAGCACCCAAATCAAGCTTATTCAGACGTTCCAGAACCGGGTGTTGAGGATTATCACCAGTGCACCTGTAGATAACAAATGAAGAATCTCCATCCGAATGTGAATAAAGCAGAGGTAACCACAATTCTCCACTCATCCTTTAATACTTATATTCAACGATCTCAACGCATCCTAAGTCCTTACTCAATCGCTTAATAACAATAGGTAACATATAGAAATCCTTAAAAATGAATAATAAATTTACTGATAGATATGTAATAGATGGACTACCTACATTTAGAAATGCTTCCAGCAGCAGCATTAAAATTTATTGCATTGAATTCATCAGAAAAATCACAGTTCCGCCTCGAGAAAAAACTCACACCGACATACTGTTTTGTTTTATTTTTAAGCTCCTTTGTTTTACCCAGTTTATATTACTGTGTTTTTATTGTGTTCGTTACCGGTAATTACTGCAAGTACACGACACACTCGTGGCGGGGTCGAACCCGCCACACTCAGCTTGGCGGAGCGCCGTAGCTGTACACTCCAGCGACCACGACTACGAGTGTCGGCAAACCTACTGACAGATTGAGGAACGACAATGGATGTAACCGTCAGAACACGCTCCATCACAATTTAAATATGACTATGTTAACAAAATTGTAGTATCTACAATGTACAGAAATTTTACTAAAGAATAGTAATAACAATAACAATAATAATTACAATACTTAAAGCATAGAGTAAAAGTTAAATTACTTTGTTAATACAATTAGTATTTCGGTTTGATATTTAGAAGGTGCATTTGTTGTAAATTGACTTTTAGCCATTTAAGTACTTTTGAAAAATAGTGCTTGAGCTTTTTTCGTTTGAACTTTCATCGTTTTTCAAATGCACCTTTTTGTACAATAGTAGTAATGGATCAAAGTTTTGAAAAGGTTATGTGTTTGGAAAAACATTTATCTCAGACAGGAAATATTTATCTCACTTTCTTGTTCACACCTAGTAAAGCAATAATGATTTGATGATGATAATCAGATTAATAATATTTTTACACAAAATAACTCATTTTTGTTTCTTTCAAATTTGGGATATTTTACTTAAAATTGGGACTTTCAGCATCTTCAGGTTAGCAACAGCTTAAGTATCTAGGAAGTTTTGACTACTCACGGCGATTAAGATTGAAGTCAGAGAGGTGATGTAAAATGGTGGATGTTAGTTATCTGTATTGTTCCGAATTTCAATTCCAATATTCTGTAACAAATTACCTAGAAAGACAGATCCTTACGAGTAATTTATTTATTGGATTTTGTTGATAGATTTTTGAAGGAATATTTGGTATACCTTCATTTAAAATAGCGTTAGTGACTCTACAGGTAATTGCAGTTTGAATAGAACTTGAATGTTTCCTTGCAATGGATCTGTTAATTCAGAAGAATATTGCTACTTGGGCTTACATCTTTGTTTTAATTGGTACCTAAACGCTAATCGACGAGTGTTATAATGGATGAATGTCAAGAGTGGTTTCTTAATGTGGTTTGTGCTACAACCGTATCATGGCTTTTCCTTTAATGTAAATAACTAAGCTATTTATGTGTACATTTCGGTTTCGTTCAGACCTGATTTTGGCTGAAATTACCTACTTGCAGCGGTACTTAGTAATTCTAAACAGGTACAAAAATACTTTCGGAGTGGATGTTGGGAAATGCCGGACGATACCAACTGTAAAGCAGAAAAAATGGAGAAGCTTTAAGGTACATAATAGTTGGTACAGTTGAGAAATTTATAGAAAAGTTTCGCTGCTGTACTAGGAAGTCACGAAACAGTAAATGTAGTACAACTAAATAAGGGCAAACTTCTTTATTGGAATATGTGTTACTTGTATGGGCAAGTATGCTACTCTTGTATCCCATCAAAGTAGCTTAAATTAGCTAAAGAATACCTTGTGAGTGAGTTTAGAAGTAGATGTGATCTGTTCAATAGCTTGTGACCACCTGCCCGCCCCTCGACGGTGTTTTACTTATATAGGCGAATCGCGTATGAAACAAAACAAACGTAGCCATTTTTTCGTTGAAGAAGATGTATAGTGGGAAGTGCCAACCTAAATGAAAATCCACCAGAAATGCGATGTGCTGTTGTTAGTAAGGTTTTTTCTTCTTGTTTTTCTTCGTGTGTTATTCCCGCTGAGAAAGCTTAACGCATTCAAAGACTGGCTGCACCATGCACTAATTGAAAGCAGCAAAAGAATATGCACAGAAGTTTTAAGTTTGTAATAGTTTTTCCCAAAGTATATTTTATTAGGAGGTTATTTCCATTGTAATAACAGTGTAATAAAGAAGTTGCTTTACCGTAACAGTGGTAGATAGTTAACGCAAGCTTACATAAAAAAAACCCTAACCTAAGGTTAACCTTCCCTGAATTCAGAAACGTAAGCTTATATAAAAAGAAGTAATCCTAACCAAACTTCCCGTGAACCAGAAACGTAAGCTTAGGAACGCACACGAGCTTTGCTCACGTGCTTTAATGTAACCACTGGTAACTAATTAAAACAAGCTTATATAAAAAGAAACTAAACCTAACCCTACCTCCGTGAACCAGAAACGTAAGCTTAGCTACGCACGCTCGCGTGCTAGATGTAACCACTGGTAACAAATTTAAACAAGGTAATGTATATAAAGGTAAATCAGAAGCCTAAGCTTATATTAAAACAAAAGTAACCTATACTTCCGTGAATTCAGAAACGTAAGGTTTCCGTGAATTCATAAACCTAAGGTTATATAATATCCCTCGGCTATGCCCTGTGGTCATAGTCGCGGTGCTTTGGTGGCATAAATTATTCATATATTGGCAGTATTGTGCTAGTCAAGCGTATGCCATAGTGACATCTGTTTAGCTAGTGTTTTGCATAGAGTGACATCTGTTGGAAATATACATCATCGTCATCACTGTGCAGGACACAACTAGAGCATAATGTCGCATGTATATAGTGATTTCTCCCTTAATCCGATATGGAAGAACGGCCGGGTTTTTTTATATAAACTTTATAGGTTAAATTTATTTTTTGGGTTTCTGGTTCCTAGGAGCGATAGGTTAAGTTTAGTTTTCTCCTAAGGATATGAAATTTGGCTTGTGATTCCTGAGAGAGATAGGATAGATTAAGTCATTTTACGTGACTCGTTTTCACATGATTTGCAATAAGTTGCTGCTCCATGGAGTATAGTGTGTTTCATTAATGGTTCCGCTAATTCATCTTCTTTCTCCCAAAATCTGCAGTAAACCTGAACATTTGGTACTCGCAGTCATCACCATCCATTTTGTTGCTCTCAATCTCAGCGTAAGATCATTCACCCTTTGCTACATTTTGCTGTGTTTTCTAACCCCATTCCGATACATATCTGTATGTTCGCTCCATTAAGTTTTGCCTTATTCATTTGGCAGAACTACATCAAAATGTCACCAGATTCATCTGTATAAGGAACACAATTTTCCGTGTTGGGTGGGAACATGTTCCATTAACTGAGGCAACGTCTATTATGAATTGATTCAATAAATATTAGCATCTTAGATCCTTCTTTATGTATACAGAATTTTGTCCCTTGTTCTTAAATGTCTGAAACTTTGAGGCAGTTTATTTTAAAATGCGGTAATTCAGTGCAGTGACTCTTATTGACTTAAGGTGACTGCATGAAGATCGTTATTGATGTGCCAACATCACAACTGTGTATTTGCTGCATACTAGGCACTACCCATGTAATATTTAATATCACTAGACATTAAACGAGTATATAACACACAAATATTATGTTGAAATGTGCCTGTTATTTTAAATGCACATTTCAAATAGGAGAACAAGCTGGTAAACCAATGGATGTCACATGCAATGAATATATGTGTCAAATAAGTAATGTGTGTTCTCTGTTTGCACAAATGTGCCCAAAGATGTGTATAAGCACATAAATATGTGCAGATTGTTTGTTGATATACAAAAATGAAGAGCAACAATGCTGTGAAACAAAACACATAGATCGAGCCAAACATAAATAGTGTTTAAAGCAAAGCATATGTAAACTGCAGTATAAATATGCATGAAATTAATGGGAAAAGCTAGAGGTATATATTAAGTTTGGCAAGGAATATTGAAACAATTTCAATTTTTCCTGTTGTTTTCAATTTGATACCTAGGTTTCACCAAAAATACATATTTTGAGTCTTGCTGAATTAAAAGAAGAACATTTTACTTATTCTACCATGTACCTAGTAGATAGTGAAGGTATTGGATTCCACTGAAAAATTTGGTATTAGGAGTTCATTGGAAATATATGTTTTGAGTCCTGCAGAATTAAAAGAAGAACATTTTACTTATTCTACCATGTACCTAGTAGATAGTGAAGGTATTGCATTCCACCGAAAAATTTGGTATTAGGAGTTCATTGGAAATATATGTTTTGAGTCCTGCAGAATTAAAAGAAGAACATTTTACTTATTCTACCATGTACCTAGTAGATAGTGAAGGTATTGCATTCAACCGAAAAATTTGGTATTAGGAGTTCATTGGAAATATATGTTTTGAGTCTTGCTGAATTAAAAGAACAACGTTTTACTTATTCTATCATGTACCTAGTAGATAGTGAAGGTATTGCATTCCACTCAAAAATTTGGTATTAGGAGTTCATTGGAAATATATGTTTTGAGTCTTGCTGAATTAAAAGAACATTTTACTTATTCTACCATGTACCTAGTAGATAGTGAAGGTATTGCATTCCACTGAAAAATTTGGTATTAGGAGTTTACTGGAAATACATGTTTTAAGGCAGCCTAAATCCAAAAAAAGCATTTTCAGTTTTTCTACTCTGTCCCTCGTAGGTAGTGAAGGTATTACATTCCATTTATGAATTTGATATTCAGATTTCACTGGAAATACATGACTTGAAGCACCGTAAAACCAAAATAAAGCATTTTTAAAAAAAGGTCCATGTTTGCGTCTGTGAAAGCAGAACTTAAAAATGAAAAGTCGGATAAGCATCAAATTTGGTGTTTTTAGTTCATTACCCTCCAAGGATGCCAAACAAAATTTTTTAAGAATTTATCCCCATCCCAAACTTTACTTTACATGATAAAATTTCCAAAAAAGTTTGTTTTTCTAAAAAATGCTTGCAGTGATTTTTATTAAAATATAAACTGGTAAGCGCTAAATGATAGATGAAAAGTACCATACAAAAAATATAAATTCTTTAAAACAGAATTTATTTCAATTAATTTTTTGTGGCATTTCTGGGATATCCGTCAATAAAGATTTGTTCTTTTCAATTGTTGCCATTCTTTCTTTTTAAGTCCTGTCGATTTTCTATTGTTTTTCTAGCAATTGCATGCAGCAATATAGAATATTAAAGCCAGCGCATTGCATCTAGTTCTTAAACATTTTACTATTGCTATTCCCTTTGTATCTATAATGAAATATGTAATGTAGCTACTTCTGCAAAGGTTTATTTGGACTAAAAAGTAGTACATAGAAAAATAACCTTTATTAAGAATAGTTTGTATACTCAGTAATAAAAATAGTTATATGAATGTGTCAAATCAGTTTTTTTTTCTTCTAAGGAGTCCCACAAAAAGTAAAGATTTGTAGATAGGTGTGCCAAATCATTTTTATTTGGTCATCTGCTAATGAACTTTAAAATATTTCAATAGATGACATAACATTTTTGTTCAGCTCATTTACATCAGTACAAAGCTTTCAAAATTTGTTGCATAGTACAAAACTGCATTAAACTAGTGTCGCAGTGTATGACGACTGGTGCAGAGAAAGAAGAAGGTGTGGATATTTTTCTTTGAGGAGATCAATCCTCAATGGTGATTTACGAAAGATTTTTTCTCATTTCACAATGGTTTAACCACGTTGAGCTATAGGAGTCTGATACATTCACATAATCTGTGAATAGCATAAACTACACAAGTGACATGAATCATTTTTGAAAAAGTCACATAAAGGACTTGACCTGCTTTTATCATGTATGGTGTACCATCTGTGTGAAGGAGTAATACCTATCATATTTTATACCATTTGGCCATATCATAAGTATAGTTTCATTGAGTATCCTCAAGATTGTTATATTATTTGATGCTGATAGTTCTTACACACCGTTAAATATGACTGCTCGCTAACTATTTTGTCATTTTTCAATACGATAACATTTCATATTTTTCTGAAACTTGAATCTTGGGTTTCATCAATGGTTACCCAAAGCTTTTCATTTTAACGTGCTGCCCTAATTTTTTTTTCTTCAAAGTTTAATCATAGTACTTAGAAAGGTAGTTCTTTTTTAATGTTGATTTCTCAGGAGACTCAGTGTCGATATATTTAGTCCAAAAGTTCTTAAGTTGAACATTATTGATTCTTTTGTGTGGGAATTCGGCTGCTACCAATGCTGTGTGTAAATCTAAACAATACTGGGAACACTTTGATTGTCCTACATTTGAATAAGCCAGTTTGCATATCAATAATTGTCGTGAATTCACACGAGTTGCAGCAGCAATATGCTTATTTCCAAATTGAGTGACTTGTGAACGCTGATCTGTGCGAGCTATGTTTATAGAACAAAACTTTATTGTCCATGGTAAATATGTTTTTAAATTCATCTACATATTACTGAAGATGTGATTTAACACTTGTTCATAAGAATTGAAGAATGAACACATCATTCACCTACTTTACTGCAAGTGCTTACTCTAGCAGTACAAACATATGAAATATACAGATAGCAAATGGGGAATAACCAGGATGTCAGCAAGTTTGATAACATCCTAATCTATTCACCTTAGGCACCATTATATGGTGAAGATTCTCTGATTCGTGTAATGCAATACAAGTAAATGTAAATATATCGTATATATTTGTAAAAGAATAAATTAAAAGTTATGCATAATAAATAAGAGCAAAACTAATAAATTAATAAAGACTTATACATGGAATATTATATGAAAATATGTATTTAAATACTTTTTCATAAAAATTTATGTTTATGAGAAATAAAATTTTATATTTAAGCTCATTATGAACATTTATTTAGGTTTTCTCCTTTTTGTAGGCATTTATGTATTTGTAGAACAAATATTTATTTACATAAGAATCCACTCCCTAATTATAATGTCCAGTTGTTGATTCATCCTTCCTCATCAATGTTAACTTAATTGCTCTTGTGTTCATACAGCAGTGGTTCTTTGTGTGTTTTTAGTGTAAAGTCTATCTTCATAACACTAATAGCATTTTTTTTTTTTTTTTGCAGGCTGTGAAATGGATACCAAAACAAAAGTTAAAGAAGAAATCGATCTTCTAGAAGAAGAGAGATCAATTGACAAAGACTTTTCAATCCCCAGTCCTGAAAGAATATTTGAGTGCGGTGCTACCACAAGTCAATATGACTTTAAAATGGACCACAAAATAAATATCAAAAAGGAAGTAGATACTTTGGAACCAGGCTTATCAAATGAGAGTGTGCGTTTTTCCACAGATATTGGAAATGAATTTAAGAATGATACTGTCACATATAGTGATTATGAATTGCATAATAATACAAAAACAAAAGAGTTTGATTTTGTTTCTGATACATGTTTTGAGAAAGAGGAGAAGTGTTTTTCTTTAGATCTTGTAAAGAAGATAAAGAAAGAGCTTATCACATTTGGTGAATTGAATGTTCAAAGAATGTCAATAGAAACAGAATGCCACTCAGAACCGTCGGATTCAAACATTTTATTGCAGAGTGAAAACAAGGTAAGTTGACCAGAATAGGTTATAGTTAACACTTTAAAACATTCTTTATAAAAACATTCTTTTTTATATAAGCTTAAGTTACTGAATTCACAGAAGGTTAGCCTTAGGTTAGGTTTTTTTTGTATAAGCTTAGGTTTCTGAATTCACAGAAGGTTAGCCTTAGGTTAGGTTTTTTTTTATATAAGCTTAAGTTTTATAATTCGCGGAAGGTTAAACTTAGGTTAGGTTTTTTTTTTATATAAGCTTAAGTTTCTGAATTCACAGAAGGTTAGCCTTAGGTTAGGCTTTTTATATATATATATATATATATATAAGCTTAAGTTTCTGAATTCAGGGAAGGTTAGCCTTAGGTTAGGTCTTTTTTATATAAGCATAAGTTTCTGAATTCACAGAAGGTTAGCCTTAGGTTAGGTTTTTTTTTTTTTTATATATATAAGCTTAAGTTTCTGAATTCACATAAGGTTAACCTTAGGTTAGGTTTTTTCTTTATATAAGCTTAAGTTTCTGAATTCAGGGAAGGTTAGCCTTAGGTTAGATTTTTTTTTTATATAAGCTTATGTTACTGTGTAATTTTGAAGGTTTAGAAGCTAGTAACAGTGATGTGTCATAATTTAAAATAAAGAGAGTTGAAGGTTGTTACACTACATCACTAAAATATTCTTACTTGAACGCGTTTTGGGAAACAGTTTGCTGCCATCGTCAGCATGTCCTCAACTCATGTCCTTGAGCATCAACATGTCCTTGAGTTGAGGACATGCTGACGATGGGAGCAAACTTTCTCCTAAAACGTGTTCAAGTAAGAATATTTTAGTGATGTGTAACAACCTTCATCTCTTTATTTTAAATTATGTTACTGTATTTCCACCTGCAAAAACACTGTGACATGAATTGCAGTTACTTACTTCATTGATTATTTCATGCTGCACCAGTAATTCATTGCGTTTGTGTGAGCGGCAATGTCAAATGAAGAAGAAGTAGTAATAACGCATCACTTATTTCGCTGATTTTCATTTTTTATTTAAGTCCATTAAGCGTATGTATTAGCGGGAAGATGGCTATGTTTGTTGTGTTTATATCACAATTCTCCTATAAAAGCAAAACACCTAAAAGGGGCAGGCAGGTGGCCAGCAGCTATTGGTGAGATCACATCTATTGAAGAAAGAGTAAGTTGACTTAAGATACTCTTTGCTCCACTTACTACATATTACTTGCAGGACATGTTTCATGAGGCATTCCCCACATCTTCCGGTTCTATGCATTGACTGGCTTCGGGGTAGGATTCCAATTCCCTGGGGCCATCTGTTGACCAATTCATGAACTTAGTGATGAGATTTATTCCCGGTGGTATTTTAAAGTTCATCAGTTGCTCTTGGAACTTTTTGATGTATATTTTCTCCCACAAGCTTAATTCTGGCAGTTTCTTGACGTACTTTAGTAATTTTGTTTCCTTTTCTACTGTGTGGTTCTCTTTCCAAAAATGGTTCGCTACAGCAGACCTTTCCAAATCTGATGTTGTAGTAGTGTTCCTTTAGTCTGGTTCCAATGTTCCTCTTGGTCTTCCTTATGCATATTTTGTCACAATCTTTGTAGTTTATCTGATATATACCTTGTTTCTTTTCATGTGGAATACTATTAGTAGTGCTAAATTTTAACATCTTTCCTAAGCTGAATTTATTGTATGGTGCCAGGGTTATCTTGTATTTCTTGAAAGTCTTCTGGAATTTGTGGAAGGCGCAAGGGTGGAAAGCAATCCTCTTGTATCTCCAAGAGTGTAGTAAGTGGAGCAAAGAGTATCTTAAGTCGGCTGACACTTTCTTCAATATATTTGAATGCTTCTCTGTGTATAAGTTCCAATTTTTCAAGAAACTCTGAGATCACATCTACTTATTTCCTCACTCGTAAGGTAATTTATTCCATTCCTTCTTACTTTTATCAGCGTTCTCAAAGGGAACCACCTAAGGTCAAAATAGCCGCATCTTGTTTAATTCGTTGTGTTAAATTTAATACCAACTTCGTTTTATGCAAAATATTTATACTTGGTTATGTTAATTAACTGCCCAACTCAACCAAATTGCAGTATAAATACCAGCTTTTTAAGTAATATTATTTCTTGGTTTAAGATACATATAAGCTAGTATCAGTGATGGGAATTTGAAATTATGTAGAAAATTTCAGTTAGATTTGTTATATGTTTCAACTCTGATTCAAATTTTCTATATATTATTATTTGCATTTGTATTTGTACAACATTGTTAAGAGAACCTTCAATATGCCTAATATTTGTTGTAATTAAGAAATATTTTATTCTGTATACTGGAAAATAATTAAATTAATACTGCATGATTATCCAAATAATTTTTTCAAAATAAAACAGAAGTTACGTTGTTACAGCACAGGAAGCCGGACGACTTGGTATCAGCAGATTCATATAGGTAAGGTCTCACAATACGGAATGTTACAGCTTGACTTTGTAACTTTATTTCATCATTTTATATCCCATAATGCTTCCAAACTGTCCAAGTGATTAGACTAAAGCTCACTATAAAGATGTTGGTGATATCTGAGTTCCTATTACCAAGAATGAGGATTACAGTAGATCTCAGTTTTTTTCACCATACTTGCTGATTATCTTACAAAATTATGAGACGTGCGTGTAATGCTCAGCATGTGAGATACACTAAGCATTCAAAAGTTAATATCTCAGTACCAGTGACAGTGAATATGTCTTACTTTGGTTAACAGACAATAATTTAAATATCACAACTATTTCTGCTGCAACTGCTTACAGAAACCTGAATATTATATATAAACTGATAACAATGGCTGTTATGTATTTAATGCCTTTACTGTCAGTTTTAGTTATGGCAGACATGCTTTGAGAAATATTATCTAACTTGCCCATTACAGAACCCTCTCTTCAGACCTGCTGATATGGATGCTCCATGCTTTGATGGGAAGCCCCTGCCTTGACTTCTCTGTGCAGGTAGGGGAGCATTGAGAGAATTGCAGTGCTACATCTGAAAATTTAAGGATGCAGCTAATTGTATTTGCTATTACTAATCAGGCCACTCCCTCTATTCCCTTGCTAATGGAAGTCATGTATGTACTTTACACAATATACTGGCTGCAGTGTGAAGATCCTTATTTACTCCAGCCTGTTCCTTGGTTAACTTTTAGGTGATTTCCTCCTTCACAAGACTCATATTACTCTTGTTTTACCAGAAAAACAATAACTCGTCCAATTAAACCTAACTGGTTAAAGCATGCTAAACTATAAGCTAAAAACAGTTGTAAAATGTCTGTTGCCAATATTAATTTGCAAATCACATAAAGTAGCAGGTTTGATTTGGCATCATTATGCAATTTCAACACTTTTATTTTTTATGCTTATCTACACATTATTCCAACATGTGAAGAAGATTTCAACCATCTTTCTAATACCTGTGAGAAGGATAGCAATATAACAATTGGCCCTCATTAACATAGAAGAATTGATGGCATATCTAGAAGCTTGAGAATCCTCCTGAAAAGGAAGAAAAAGTAATGTTATTCCATAAGAATCCTTGTCATCACAACAGACAACGAAGCTAATAATAAAATTAATTCTTCTTCCACACAAACCATGTGTAGGAAAGGTTGGGAAGGCAGATTCAAACAACTGAAACACTAATTGCCATAGAGTCTAAACTAATGAACCTCAGACTTTAAGTACTTACAGCATTGTAAGTCACCACTGGGGTATGTCATCTCAATACAATTTCAGATTCCTTGTGGTTTACTAGGAAAAATGTGAATCAGCAGGAGAATTTGATGTCCTTCCTACATGTTGCCATGGTAACTAGGTAGTTAGTGTAACCGGATAGAAACCAGGAGATACATGGTAGAAATACCGGCTATGATTTTTCAGTCATCTGTTTCTATCTTTACAAAGGTACTTACTTACTTGAGCAGCAATGACATAACAATTTCCTAATAAAGAAAGCGCATTGTTGGTGCTCTTGCAGTTGCTTCATTAAACAATAGTAGTATAGTGCGTCATCAAGATCTACACATATACCTGCTTATACAGTGAAACTTGTGTGTAGCAGCTCCATTGTTTATAAGGAAAATATACCGTGTATTATGTTTGTTTTCTTTCCCTTAAATGGACATGGACATTTTGGTTTTATTCTGCAATATATGTTGATCCTAAGTAGAAAGTACTAGCATTTCAGAAAAGAGAGCTCTTCAACCAGTGGTGTATAGCAACAATGAAGGAGTTGTCAATGCACTGCACTAGTATAGTGATTATATTCTTTTATCTAGTGCTAGCAATAGCACCAAATCCACTATAGTGAAAAAGCAAAATAAAATTGAGAAAAGTTTCTTTTGTTTCACAGCATTTTTCATGCATGAAATGTCAATAAAAGCATCGGTGTTTCAAGAAATAGCGTGTGTGATTCAAATGCAGGAATGTAATGTTTTACCAAAAAGATTGTAAAAAGAAAAAAATCCTAAAATTTAAAAGACTTAACACTTGAAAAATAACATCTAAAAAGAAACACCTGATATTCTGCAAAAGAACAGATAAACAAAAACAAATTCATTGACCTGAACGTGAGAAAAAGATGTGGCTAATAGAAACTGAAACTTTAATAATAAGAAAACCCTTGAGAACAAGGTTTGGTTACAACAGCTCACTTTTACTATTCCTGCTAATGGCGTCAATGTAGATAATTTCCAGCATTGTTGGGGACACGGGACTCTCAGTCTGCAATTGTTGACCAGACAATAACCACTGCACAAGTCCAAGTGAAACAAAGGAATACTGCTGATTATAGTAAGGTACTTGGTCACTTTAAAGCAGCTAAAAAGAATAAAAAAATACCTTTGTGTGTCTAGTGTGTGCACGTGTGACTACTTCAGAGTTAAGAATGTATACAAACTGAGCTGACAGATATCGCACATGATGCTGGTGGTAGAGGGCGACTGTGTTGCTTGGTAGTAATACTCCGAATTATTTCTACTGCTAATAACAGTGGTATATTCTGATTTAACACCTTTTATAAATGTTCCCTGCATAGGGTAAAGGTTTTCCTGTGTTTGCAGTTTAAGAATTTCTGAACTTAAAAATCATCGGATAAATTTAAACTTTGGGAATCAAATAATAGCATTTCATGGAGCTCTGTAAATATATAACTAATTTATGCAGCATTCGAAGTATAACCCGGAAATTTTAAGGAGAGTATGTTTTTGCTTTTACGAACTGAACACCAGTTTCCTCTCAGAGTTATTGATTAATAATGTCTACACTCGTTTCTCAAATTATTACTAATACTTTTTTTCAATTTTTCAGGTTAATTGTAGATACAGCTTGTGAAGCTCTTGGAGTAGAAGCTATGCACCAATCTGAAATAACTAAAAGTGTTTATTCTCACAGATCTAACAAGAGCATACAGAATGACGATTCCAGTACTTTATTATTGCATACAAAAGAGCAAAATCTGATTAGTGATCCTGGAATACAATGTGAACATTTTGAAAAAAGAGTTTCTGGCAAATCAGCATTGAAATTGCATGATTTGATTCCTGAAGTAAAGAAAGTACACAACTTTGACATTGGCCAGCGGAGCTTGACTCGGCAACAAATATTGAAGAGAGACATGTTTATTCATGACGGTAAGAAACCAAAGGAATGTAATGTTTGCAACAAGAGCTTTACTGACCTACGGAGTTTGAGAACACACAGTTTTATTCATGGGGGTAAGAAACCACACAAATGTAATGTTTGCAATAAGACCTTTACTGAGCTAGGGACTTTAAAAAGGCACAGTTTGATTCATGAGGGTAAGAAACCACACAAATGTAATGTTTGTAATAAGAGCTTTACTTGTCTAGGGAGTTTAAAAAAGCACAGTTTGATTCATGAGGGTAAGAAACCACACAAATGTAATGTTTGCTGCAAGAGCTTTACTGAGCTATCAGATTTCAAAAGACACAGTTTGATTCATGGGGGTAAGAAACCACACAAATGTAATGTTTGCAATAAGAGCTTTACTGAGCTAGGGACTTTGAAAACACACAGTTTGATTCATGAGGGTAAGAAACCACACAAATGTAATGTTTTCAATAAGAGCTTTACTTGGCTATCAGATTTGAGAAAACACAGTTTGATTCATGAGGGTAAGAAACCACACAAATGTAATGTTTGCAATAAGAGCTTTACTTGTCTATCAAATTTGAAAAAACACAGTTTGATTCATGAGGGTAAGAAACCACACAAATGTAATGTTTGCAATAGGAGCTTTACTGAGCTAGGGAGTTTGAAAAGACACAGTTTGATTCATGAGGGTAAGAAACGACACAAATGTAATGTTTGCAATAAGAGCTTTACTGAGCTAGGGAGTTTGAAAAGACACAGTTTGATTCATGAGGGTAAGAAACCACACAAATGTAATGTTTGCAATAAGAGCTTTACTCAGCTAGCAAATTTGAAAAAACACAGTTTGATTCATGAGGGTAAGAAACCACACAAATGTAATGTTTGCAATAAGAGCTTTACTGAGCTAGGGAGTTTGAAAAGACACAGTTTGATTCATGAGGGTAAGAAACCACACAAATGTAATGTTTGCAATAAGAGCTTTACTCAGCTAGCAAATTTGAAAAAAACAGTTTGATTCATGAGGGTAAGAAACCACACAAATGTAATGTTTGCAATAAGAGCTTTACTGAGCTAGGGAGTTTAAAAAGACACAGTTTGATTCATGAGGGTAAGAAACCACACAAATGTAATGTTTGCAATAAGAGCTTTACTCAGCTAGGGAATTTAAAAACACACAGTTTGATTCATGAGGGTAAGAAACCACACAAATGTAATGTTTGCAATAAGAGCTTTACTGAGCTAGGGAGTTTAAAAAGACACAGTTTGATTCATGAGGGTAAGAAACCACACAAATGTAATGTTTGCAATGAGAGCTTTACTCAGCTAGGGACTTTGAAAAAGCACAGTTTCATTCATGAGGGTATGGCTCTACACAAATGTAACGTTTGCAACAAGAGCTTTACTGACCTAGGGAGTTTGGGTACACACAGTTTGACTCATGAGGGAAAAAAACCACACAAAGGTAATCATTTACAATAACAGCTCTACTCAACTATTACATTTGAAACTCTGCTTGATTCATGAGGTTAAAAAAACCACACTAATATAATTTTGCAATAACAGCTTTACTCAGCAAAGTGGTTAGAAAGCTTACAGTTTGATTTATGAGGGCAAAAAACCACAAAAGAGTAAAGGTTGTAGTAAGAAGTTAGTCAGCTAACATATTTGATGTGGTTTTGTTCATGATGGCAAAAACCACTTAAATGTTGGAAATGTTTGCTTTTGGAATTATAAACACACAATAAAATTCATGAGGGTAAAATAATCTCAGAAATTGTTGCAATAAAAGCTTTAGTTAACTATGACATTTGAAAACACAGTTTAATTGTTGAGAATAAAATATTATTTAAATGTAAGATTTTCAATAAGAGCAGATTATTCAAATGACAAGGCTCTGCTTAATTAGTATAAAAGTACACACAAATGTGATGTTTACAGAAGAAATACATGCATACCCACATAATGTGTATATATATATTTATGAGTGCAAAAGCAATATAAATGTAATGCTTGCAACGAAAAGTTTACTCTGCTATCAGAGAAGATTGCAGTTTAAACAAACCACGGAGTGGTGAAATTTTTTTATGTACAAGGTGTTTCATAATGTCTTAAACTATGAGTTTAGCTTAATTAACTGAAGGTTTGCAGTGAAGTTGCACATTCTTTATAGCAATGTCATTTTGGATGTAGAAATGCTGTTACTTAGCCATCAATCTGACCGGCTCTCTGAAATTTGTGGAGAAAGTCAGAGGCCTTCTACATGCACCTGGTGAAAAGTGTCACTGCCTTTAAATGAGAGCTCTTATAAAGATTGCATAAAATAGTGTTTAATACATACAATGGTGGAAACTTTTCAAACATAAGACCCAGGTAATATAATATTCAATTATTACAGTAATATGCATATTAATGTCTCAATAAGAGGAGTATGACCAGAAGGTAATTATAATAAACATGGCTTCAGAAAATGCATTTGAATTTGTAGATTGAGAAGCTAGCAATAGTGATGCATCATAATATAAAATAAAGAGGTAATGTATAACAGAGCAAAGAATAAAAAGAGAATCAAAGACATGACTACACTCATCTCAAAAGAACAAACTAGAACTTTCAAGAAATTCACATACCATTCATCACTTTTCTATAAATTTCAAAGCATCTTCAATAGGCATATTATCTAACCTATAAAAATGGTTACTCCATAAATAAATATACAAAATTGCAAATTAAAATATGTAGATTGGAAAAAACAAAAGAAACATTAGGAACATAAACCAAAAATGGGAAGAAAAGGCAGCAGTAGCTTGGTACTTTTGGAGGGAATAAACATTGCATCAACAGAGGTCCCAAATTACTTGGAAACATTACAGAAAAAAGTGAACTTCCAGTCTCAGAAAACACCCATATCTGGAGAAACAAGAACCATGTCTTAAACTCTGAAATCCCACCATGAGACATTTTGATGTAGAAGTTCATCCAACCACCATGAGAAGCAACTCAGGCGGCTTCCTGGAACTGATGATGGGAGTGATTAGCTCAGGAAAGAATCTTTGTTTTTCGATAAATGAGCAATGTAATTACAAGTTTGACTCGTTTATTTAAACATAGTTTTATATGAGGTATAATAGATTATATTAAAATATGTATTTGTAGTATAAATACCTTCTTTGGAATATAAGTTTAAAATATCCAAAACTGGAAATGTACTCAAAACTTCTGGAGTATAACAAATGAAAGAGTGATGCTTTGGAAACAAAGAAACGTGTATTAGCATTCCAAATTATTTTATTGTTTTAAAATTTAGGTCATAAACAATCTGTCTTGAAGTCAATGTATAATTATTTATACACATCTTATGCACATAGATTTTCATGATCTTTGTTGAGGTGAATGGAACACAATGTACTGTTCTGACACTCAACACTTGTTTGCTGACTCTTCCTGTTTAATTGGAACAGTGTGTATGCTATTTCTTGTAGACAATTATTCCTATCTTAGGAAATTCACAATGGAACAGAAAAACTGTAAACAGCATCTCCATTGTTGACACTGATGTCAGCATCAATAAAATAATGCATCAGCTTCTCGTCATGAACCCCAGTAGTAAAAGAATATCACAAGAGTTGCCTTCCATTTTGTAAACAAAGTGCACAACATACAATTGTAAACTGAGGTGCTGTTTACTATAGTCAAACCAAGGTGCACCATTATAAAGCAAGCAGTGAAAGAAAAAAGGTGTGAATTCTGTCAGTATAGAATGTCACAAAAATTGTTTTACCATGAAGATTGTTGCAGGTTGAGTTGATGGCCCTGACGCTCAGCAGGGTGGATGAGCGTAATCTGCTCGTATCTGGCAGTTTAATGGCTAGCAGGTGCTCTACACATGGCACTAGGAGGGTTAAAGTTGTTAGTCACAAATACAGTTTTCTGTAAGTTGAACAACTTATGTGATATCTGAAATGAAACTATCACTGGGAATGTTTTGCTTAAAACATATTGACAAATTTAATTATGTAAAAAACTAGTGCACTTCATTGTAATGCTAGCACCCTTTTATATAGTGGGAGTCTCTCCTCATGAAATCCTCTTATGTTAATTAATCTGTGCAACTAAGAATAAAATTAAAGTTGTGATAAGAGATTGTATTACAATCAATATCTTTTATATAAGCAGCATTGTTTTAACCTCAGTTTTCCTTTGAGAATATTTTTGCAGGAAGTTACAAGAATGTTACTCTGCAAGAGTGATTCAAAAATGAGGAAATCTGTACTGGCAATTGTTATTCTCTTTGCAATGGTGTTTAATAAATACTTTTGGATATAATCACTGTAAATGAGAACACATAGTGCGATTCATGAGGTCAAGAAACCACGCAAATGTAAAGTCTGGAATAAGAGCTGTACTCAGCTTCAACATTTAAAAATGCAGAGTTTGATTCCTGAGGGTAAGAAACAACACAAATGTAATGTTTGCAATAAGAGCTTTTCTCAGCTGTAAAATTTGAAAATGCACAGTTTGTTTCATGAGGGTAAGAAACCACACAAAGGTAATGTTTGCAATAAGAGCTTTACTCAGCTGTAAAATTTGAAAATGCACAGTTTGATTCATGAGGGTAAGAAACAACACAAATGTAATGTTTGCAATAAGAGCTTTTCTCAGCTGTAAAATTTGAAAATGCACAGTTTGATTCATGAGGGTAAGAAACAACACAAATGTAATGTTTGCAATAAGAGCTTTTCTCAGCTGTAAAATTTGAAAATGCATAGTTTGATTCATGAAGGTAAGAAACAACACAAATGTAATGTTTGCAATAAGAGCTTTTCTCAGCTGTAAAATTTGAAAATGCAGAGTTTGATTCCTGAGGGTAAGAAACAACACAAATGTAATGTTTGCAATAAGAGCTTTTCTCAGCTGTAAAATTTGAAAATGTACAGTTTGTTTCATGAGGGTAAGAAAGCACACAAAGGTAATGTTTGCAATAAGAGCTGTTCTCAGCTGTAAAATTTGAAAATGCACAGTTTGTTTCATGAGGGTAAGAAAGCACACAAAGGTAATGTTTGCAATAAGAGCTTTTCTCAGCTGTAAAATTTGAAAATGTACAGTTTGTTTCATGAGGGTAAGAAAGCACTCAAAGGTAATGTTTGCAATAAGAGCTGTTCTCAGCTGTAAAATTTGAAAATGCACAGTTTGTTTCATGAGGGTAAGAAAGCACACAAAGGTAATGTTTGCAATAAGAGCTTTTCTCAGCTGTAAAATTTGAAAATGCACAGTTTAATTCATGAAGGTAAGAAACCACACAAATGTAATGTTTATAATAAAAACTTTACTCAGCTAGGGAATTTGAAAGCACACAGTTTGATTCATGACAGTAAAAAAACACAAATGTAATGTTTACAGTAAGAGCTTTACTCGGCTATCACATTTGAAAATGCAAAGGTTGATTCATGAGTGCAAAAAGTCTCACAAATGTAATGCTTGCAATAAGAGCTTTATTCAACTAGGGAATGTGAAAGAAACATTTTATTCATGAGGGTTTGACACCACATAAATGTAATGTTTGCAATAAAAGCTTTACTCTGGAAGTTTCAAATCTCAGTTTTATTTATGAGGTTAAAAAACTATAATATAATTTTGCAATTAAAGCTTTACTCAGCTAAGAGGTTTGAACGCTCACAGTTTGATTCATGAGGGAAGAAATCTATACAAGTGTAATGTTTGCGATAGCTTCACTTGGCCATCAGATTTGCAATGACATAATTTGATTCATGGTAAAAAAAACCGAAGGACTGTAATATTTGCAATGAGATCTCTACTCAGCTAAGAAGTTTTAAAGTGCACAAGTTGGATTCATGAAAGTGAAAAGCGCATAAATGTACAGGTTTACTCATAAGTCAATGTCGCATTTCTGAAGTTAGTTATGAAATAAGTACTTGACATGTTAGTGTCAATGATATGCCAAATGAAAGGAAATCTCTCAAAGTTTGTTTGCTATACCTTACAAGTGTTCAAAGTGTTTGCCTCTGTTTATATGGGAGACATTCAAGTGATAGTCCAATTCCGCCCATTCTCGCACCAGCATGGCACGGTCCATCGTTGGTATCGCTGCTGTAATGAGATCTCAGATGTCCTTCAAGTCAGCTGGAAGAGGTGGAATGAAGGAAATCACATGATGTTAAGTCCGGTGATCGGGGCGAACCCGAAAAAATGCGGCGTCATTGCCAGCATTTTGTCCAATCCAACATTGTGATAAGTTCTGGTTCAGATACGCGTACACCAATTGATGGAAGTGGGTTGGGGTCCCGTCCTGTTCGAAAACGATGTCACCTCTGTCAGTTGTTGCATAATTCATTTTTCTATCATGTCCAGATAAGTGATGTCAGTTATTGTGCATTCTGCAAAGAAACGGGGCCTGTATACCTTGTCCTTCGACAAGGCGCAGAACATTTTGATTTTTGGGGAGCCGCGTACATGCTTGAGTGTGACATGTGGATGTTGGGTTCCCCAGATGTGCACGTGGCGGTTCACTTTTCCCAACAAGTGAAACATTGCTTTGTCGCTGAAGACTAGTGTGACATGTGGGTGTGGGTTCCCCAGATGTGCACGTGGCGGTTCACTTTTCCCAACAAGTGAAACGTTGCTTCGTCGCTGAAGACTAGTGTGACATATGGGTGTGGGTTCCCCAGATCTGCACGTGGCAGTTCACTTTTCCCAACAAGTGAAACGTTGCTTCGTTGCTGAAGACTAGTGTGACATGTGGGTGTGGGTTCCCCAGATCTGCACGTGGCAGTTCACTTCTCCCAACAAGTGAAACGTTGCTTCGTCGCTGAAGACTAGTGTGACATGTGGGTGTGGGTTCCCCAGATCTGCACGTGGCAGTTCACTTTTCCCAACAAGTGAAACGTTGCTTCGTCGCTGAAGACTAGTGTGACATGTGGGTGTGGGTTCCCCAGATCTGCACGTGGCAGTTCACTTTTCCCAACAAGTGAAACGTTGCTTCGTCGCTGAAGACTAGTGTGACATGTGGGTGTGGGTTCCCCAGATCTGCACGTGGCAGTTCACTTTTCCCAACCAGTGAAACGTTGCTTCGTTGCTGAAGACTAGTGTGACATGTGGGTGTGGGTTCCCCAGATGTGCACGTGGCAGTTCACTTTTCCCAACCAGTGAAACGTTGCTTCGTTGCTGAAGACTAGTGTGACATGTGGGTGTGGGTTCCCCAGATCTGCACGTGGCAGTTCACTTTTCCCAACCAGTGAAACGTTGCTTCGTTGCTGAAGACTAGTGTGACATGTGGGTGTGGGTTACCCAGATCTGCACGTGGCAGTTCACTTTTCCCAACAAGTGAAACGTTGCTTCGTCGCTGAAGACTAGTGTGACATGTGGATGTTGGGTTCCCCAGATGTGCATGTGGCAGTTCACTTTTCCCAACAAGTGAAACGTTGCTTCGTTGCTGAAGACTAGTGTGACACAAAAAGCATCATCGTCTGCCATTGCAGCCTGCATGTCGATGGTAAATTGTGTGTGAACCTCCTTGTCACCAGCTGTGAGCACCTGCAGGAGTACCAGTTGTACAGTTTCACCTTCAGTTGCTTGCAAAGAATCTGCCACTCAGTCAACTGAGACATTCCCAGCTCCAAACTTGCACGATTTGTCAATTTCTGAGAGTTGCACGCAAACAACTCATTAACACCTGCAACAGTGGCCCCTGATGGTCCTGGCCCGCCGGGTCATTTGGGTGGACACAACCAGCGCACTCAAATGTTTCAAACCAGCTCTTGATGGTCCTGCGATCTGACACATCTTTATTAAAGTGAGTGAGAAATCGCTGCTGAACAGTTACAGAAACCGCTGTTTTTGCAAATTGTATCATGCAAAGCACTCTCTCGTTACCTGTGAACGTCATTTTCTGCAGTCCTGCCACTTGGCGGTCAACCGCATCACCATAACATGTACACTTCACGTGACACATGCTTGGAGAGTTTCTGTTTCCATACATACACAATTTGGACTCGGACATCATGCACAAGATGTTTTCCAAATGTGACTCTGACTTATGAATAACCCTGTAATGCTTGCAGTAAGAGTTTGACTCAGCTAGGGAGTTTGAAAGTGCAGTTTGATCCATGAGGGCAAAAAGCCACAAAAGTGTAATGTTGGCAACAAAAGGTTTACTCTGCTATCACACAAGGTTGCAGTGTAAATACAAGACTGAGTGGTGAAGGTTTTTTATGTAGAAGGTATTTCATAATGTCATAAGCTAACAGTTTAGCTTACTTAACTGAAGATATGAAGTGAAGTTGTATATTTTTTATAGTAATGTAATTTTAGATGGAGAAATGCAGCAAAATTAACCGTCAATGTGATTGGCGCTCTGAATTTGCTGGAAAAAGTCAGAGGACTTCCACATCCACCTGGTGTAAAGAGTCACTGCGAGAGTTAGCTCTTATTAAAGATTTTATGAAAATAGCTGTTTAATACATACAATGGTGGAAACTTTTCAAGCATAGGACCCAGGTGATATAATGTAATTTATAGCAGTAATAATAATATTACTGTCCCTGTGAGTAAAGACGAAAATCATCAGAAGGTAAATATAATAAACATAGCCTCAGAAAATGCATTCGAAAAAGATGTAATGAATTTGAATTTAAAGAATGCGAGGGTGGTAGTAATAGTGATGTATCATAAAATAAAAAGGTAATATGTAAGAAAATAAAGAGAGCAAAGAATAAAAAGAGAATCAAAGACATGAGTACACTCATCTCAAATAAACAAACTGGAACTCTCAAGAAATTCACATACCATCAATCAGTGTTCTATAAATTTCAAAGGGACATCATCTAGCCTGTAAAAAGGGCTACTCCATAAATAAGTATACTAAATTGCAAATTAAAATATGTAGATTGGAAAAACCAAAGAAACGTTAAGAACATAAATCAAAACAAAAGGAAGAAAAGTTAACAGTAGCTTGGCACTTTTGTAAGGAACTACATAGCATCAACAGAGATCCCAAATTACTAGGAAACATCACTGGCAAAGTGAACTTCCAGTCGGAGCAAACACCCATATCTGGAAAACAAGAACCATTGAAATCCCACCACGAGACATTTTAATGTAGAAGTTCATCCAACCACCATGAGAAGCAACACCAGCAGTCGACCTGTAACTGTAGATGGGAGCGATTAACTCTGGAAACATGTTCTTGTTTCGATAAATGAGTGAGGTAATTACAAATTTGACTCAAGTTTATTTAAATGTAGTTTTATTTGAGGTGTAATGCATTACAATATGTTTTTGTAGTGTAAATACTTTCTTTCAAATATAGGTTTAAAAAATCAAGATACACTCAAAACTTCTGGAGTATAACAAATGAAAGAGTGATGCTTTGGAAACAACGAAACGTGTATTAGCATTCCAAATTATTCTATCGTTTTAAAATTTAGGTCATAAACAATCTGTCTTGAAAGTTAATATATAATTATTCATACACACCTTACGCACATAGTTTTTGATCTTTGTTGAGGTGAATGGAACACAATGCACTGTTCTGACTCTGAACACTTGTTTGCTGACTCTTCCTGATTAATTGGAGCAGTGTGGAAGCAGTTTCTTGTGGACAATTATTGCCGTCTTTTAGGAAATCTACAATGGAACAGGAAAACTGCAAACACCATCTCCATTGTTGACAAAAAATAATGCATCAGCTTCTCGTCATGAACCCCAACAGTAAAACAATATCACAAGAGTTGCCTTCCATTTTGCAAACAAAGTGCACGACATACAATTGTAAACTGAGGGGCTGTTTACCATAGTGAAACTAGGGTACACCATTATAAAGCAGGCAGTCAAAGAAAAATGTGTAAATTCTATCAGTATAGGATGTCACAAAAATCCTTTTACCATAATGATTGTTGCAGGTTGACTTGATTACCCCTGATGCTAAACAGGGTGGACTTTCAAAGCCTAATCTGCTCATATGTGGCGGTTGAATGTCTAGCAGGTGTTCTACACATGGCACTAAGAGAGTTAAAATTGTTATTCACAAATACAGTTTTCTGTAAATTGAAAAACTTGTGAGATGTCTGAAATGAAACTATAATTGTTCTGCTTAAAATGCACCGACAAATTTAATTATGCAACAAAACTAGTGCACTTCATTGTAGATTTAGATAGATTTTATTCATCCTGTAATTCATACATAGGTACCATGATATATAACATGTCAGCCAAATTATTTACAAAATTTTTAGTTGCATTTACAAAGGTTTACATGAAAAGGAACAATTATAAAACAGTCGAAATATATAAATGAGCTAGTATGTCCCATATGTCCGAATTTCCTTACCAGCTATGCTGCTCTTTTTGCCTGGCACCCTGGCCTTCTGGCTCCTCTAAACATTCCTTACTACCTTTTATCCATATTTGCCCATCTTCTCCTTCCTCCATTTGCCTTTCTACCTTTCTTATCTCTGTTCCTTTTCTACTCCATTTCTCTTTTACTTTCTTTAAGAACTCCCCCATATTCTTAATTTGCTTTTCTTCTTTTCTCGTTAGCATTTTAATTGCTACTATTTTCCTATCCATTTTTTCCCATTTTTCTTCTCATACTTCTTGTCTCCATTCTGCTAATTCTTTGCATTCTGACATATAATGCTCTGTGCTTTCGCTATCGTCACATAATTCACAAATTCCATTTTTCTTCCTCTTAACCCTCTCAAATACATTGCTCCTGTTCTCATCCATGCAAACGCTTCTTTTCCTGCTCTATTTCAATAATCTACATACCCTTCTCTTCCCCATTTCCTTTTTACTAATCTATAGAACCCTAGTGACTTTTTATTTTCTAAGCTTCCCCAAATCTCTTGTCTTTCTATATCCTCCACTCTGTTTCTTACTGCTATCCAAAAACCATCGCTATTTCTTTCTCCTATTCTCCAAATATCTCCCATTCCTATCCTCTCCATAATTTTTTCTACCTCTGACCACCAGCTATTTTTATTTTTCATACTCTTTTGTTGTTCCATGCATATCTTTAAAATTTCCTCTTTATCTTTTCTCAAGCACCTAAACCAAAATTTTAATATCCTTTCCAGTATCACTCCCTTTCTTCTTGTTCTTCCTAATTCCACTAATGCTACTTCCCCTGGTGCTGATCTTGTTAGCCCCAATAGCTCTTTACAAAACATTCCGTAGCTCTGGTCTATTTTCCTGCTTAATTCAGATCCTCCCCAAATTTCTACTGCATATAACATTCTTGTTTCCACCAATGTTTCATACATTCTTTCTAGCCACTTAGTTGGCATTTCTAATTTATATTTGCACATCCTTACTCCTGTCATTGCTACCTTTTCTTTAGCCACAACCTTCCTACTATGCGCCCCCCATTCACCATTACTGCTCAACCTCACCCCCAAATAATCCATCTCCTTGACAACTTCTAATTTTAAACCCCCCCATCTGCCATTTCTCTTCTCTTTTTAATTTATTTCCTCTTTTAAATACCATAACTTTTGATTTATTTATATTTACTTTTATTCCCCATTCTTCGCAGGATTCTTGTATTCCATTGACTGCTTTCTGTAACCCAATTACCGTTATAGCCCCGACCATAAGATCATCCGCATATAGTAAACCTGGTATCTCTGTATTTGCTATTATGGGGCAGTGCAGATTTTTTCCTTTCACTCTTTCTAATATGTCATCTATAAATATATTGAATAGTATAGGACTCAATTTGCACCCTTGTCTTAATCCTATTCTTTGCTCCGTCATTTCTGTAACTCCATTATTTTTACATCTTTATAAATCTTTCTGATTCCTTTTATAAAGTTTTTGCTTACCCCTTTCTTGCTTAATTTATATGCTAATGCTTCCCTATTTATTGTATCAAATGCTTTTTCAAAATCTGCAAAAAACATATATATCCTTCCTCTTTTCCTGCTCAAGTATTTATCTATTATAGTCTTTATTATAAATATATTGTCTATTGTTTGTTTACCTTACCTAAACCCAGCTTGATATTCTGACAGTATTCCTTCCTCATCAACCCAGCTTCTTAATCTATCGACCAGTATACCTGTGTATATTTTTCCTAATATTGATAATAAACTTATTCCCCTGTAATTCTCTGGTCTATTTGCTCCTCCCTTTCCTTTGTAAATTGGTACCACCATACTTATTTTCCAACATTCTGGTACATCATTCTTTTCTTTAATTTTATTTAATAATTTTGTCATTGTTAGCCCACTTTGCATTTCCCCATATATTTTCCAGAATTCCCCTGGTATTCCATCTATTCCTACTGCCTTACCTTTTTTTATATTCCTTATTTGCTGGCTAACTTCCAGCTCTGTGATTTTACTGTCTAATTTCTCATTAAATATTCCTCCTTGTCCTACCTCTTTCATGTCTAACTTTATTTTCTTCCCATCTCCAATTAGCCTTCTAAAGTACCCTATCCATTCGTTCGGTGTAATTTCATTTTTGTCCTCTCTCTTCTTATTCATCATCCTCACTATTTCCCATATTTTTTTACTATCCTTATTCTCTATTGCTGCCTTTAGATTCTTTTCTATACTTCTCTGCCATTCTTTCCTCTTGGCCTCAAGCAAACCTTTATATTCCCCCTTAAGTTTCACCAGATTTTGTCTATCCCTTACTTTCTCTGACCTCCAACTAATAAGCTCATTAAATACCTCCTTTTTTTCCCTACATTCTTCATCAAACCACCCCTTAATTTCTTGGTCTTTTCTATGCCTTCTTTCCATCCCTACTCCTGCTCTTGTTAGTAATAATTTTAGTAACTGTAACACTTTTCCTGAATTTCCCTCATCCATAGCCATTTTTATACCACACTCCACAATCTGGCTTGCCTTTGACTTTAATTCTTTCACAAATTTCTCTTTTAATACTTCTCTCCATTTATACACCTTTATTGTTTTTATTTTAACTGTTTCTTTATTCTTTACTCTCTGTTCCAGAACATTTATTTCCATCATTAGTGGGAAATGACTACTACCTACTACTTCGTTTATGATTTTAAATGTAGTGATTCTATCCTCCAATTCCTCACTGCATATCATGTAATCTACTACACTTTGACCATTTGCGTTTACGAATGTAAACTCCCCCTCCTCGTCTCCTTTCATTAATCCATTACATATTAGCATGTTATTTGTCTCGCAAAATTCTAGTAATTTTTTCCCCTCCTTATTTATAGCTACATCCCTGCTTTTCATTGACCTTATCACATCCCAATCTTCTTGTATCTGCTCTTTACTTAATAACCTTCCATTCTCTTCTCCTATTCTCGCATTCAAATCTCCCATCACAATAAATTCTATCTCTGGCCTCTTTTCTTGTATTTCTTCCATCTCTTCTTCTAATTTACTATAAAAGTTACTATCGTAAAAAATGATATTTCTGGTGGGTTATATGCCACCCCTATTCCTAATCTTACCCCATTTTTTTGCTTAATTAATGACCATAGCACATTGGTGCCTCTATTCTCCATTTTTTCTATATCAATAATTTTTTCGGAATCATTCTTTACAAACAGACCTACTCCTCCTGATGCCCTTCCCCTACCGCATCTTTTCCTTGCCTTTTTCTCTAGAAACTTGAAACCTGCAATTTCTACTACCTCATCCTTTCCTAACCATGTCTCTGCTACTCCTACAAAATCCATAGAATACATAACATTTTTCATTTCCCCACTACCTATCTTATTTCTTAGCCCTTCCGCATTCCAAAACATTAATTTTAACCCCTTTCCCTATTTGTTCTTTGACTGTTCTTGGAATTTGAAACTCTCCAACATTTTCCCGTATCTTGTAGTTCGCGGTTCCATTTCCTTTTCTTCTCTTACATCCTTAAGCTGATTATAATCCTTGGTTAAAAATTTTGAACCTTTCTTTTTTTGTTTTGTTTCAACTGCTTCACTTATGGACCCTACCGGTAACACTTCTCCACTTTGAGATCTTCCCCTCCTTGCACTCTCACTTTTCCCTGCCTCCCTTCCCTCACTCAGCACAATTCCTGCTGCCGCCCCTCCTTCTTCTAACTCCTCCCTCTCGGTTATTTCGTTAACCAATGTTGCCTCTTCGCTTTCTCCTACCACTGCCAACTCTTCTTCCTGCCTTCCCCTTGTCCCTTGTTGATGTAACTCCCTTGTCATCTTCTCTCTTCAAGGTTGCTTCTTCTATCCTCTTGCTCAGCTGTCGCACTTTCATTTTGTTGACCTCTTCTCACCCACGTTTGACTTTGCTGAAATTCTGCTGTTGGTTTCATTCTCTGTTCAGGTCTTTGTCCTGTGTTTTCCGGTCGGTCTATAATTTGCTGCAGTGCATATGTTCCTCTAGCTTCGTTTCTCTTGATGCTCATGTTCCAATTTTCACCTTCCACTATTAATTGTAGCCCTCTTAGATATGCTTTTTTCCCTACTGCTCTTGCTTCATTCATTCTTTTAATTAATTCCTTCCGTTGATCTTGTTCTTCTTTTGTATAATCCTGTTCTATGAATACTTTTGTCCTCCTTAGTCTTCTTGTTTGTCTTAAAATCTCCCACTTTATTCTCATTGTTGTCAGTTTCACAATAATAGGTCTCGGCTTCCTTCCTTTCTTTCCTATCCTAAACGTTTCTTCAATTTCCCAGGCGAACATCTGCATTCCCATCACATCTTCTATAATTTCATACACCATGTCTTCCAGATTTCTTCTGTCCTCTGGCGCCCCAATTATTACGCAGTTTTTTCTTCTCTTATCCATTTCGAGTCTTTTTTCCATCCCAACTATTCTTTCTTCACATTCTGATATTTGTTTCTCCATTTCCTCTCTTTGTATTTTCATTGCTTCTTTCAGCTCTCTTGTATTATTATCCATCCTTTTTCCTATTTGCATTCCCATCTCTCATTTCTTCCATTATTTCGTTCATCTCTGTTGGTCCCGGGTTTTGCTCTACTCCTCCTGCTCCGTTACACGTCCTTCCCCTCTCGCTACTGGCTTGAGACTCCAGAGTTTATATAATATCTTTCATATTTTGTTAATGATAAAGGGTTCCTTACCTTGTAATGAAAATTAATACTCCTGCACTGCTTTGATAGGACAAAACATGGGTTATAACGAAACAACTGCAAATGACAGCTGTACGGTCTCCCTGTAAGAACTCTAACCAAGGTCGACGAAATCATGATGACCTGTCTCGAAAATATTATATAACAATTACCCCTACCACTCAATTACTGTTCTGGTAGGTTTCCTTGTATCTCGTTATTCGCTTAGCTTTTGATTGTCATCGTGTTTACTTAACCTATCAGGCTTCACGACCCCTAATCTTATCTACTACAAGAACAAAACACTGCAAATTCTAGCCCATATCATATAGCAACGCAATCCACTTCATTGTAATGCTGGCAGCCTTTTAAAAATTGGAGCCTCTCATCGTGAAGTCCTCTGATCATATTAATTCATGTGCGTAACTAACAACAAAGTTAAAATTTTGATAAGAAATTGTATTAAAATTAATATCTGTTATATAAGCAGCATTGTTTTAACTTGAGCTTTCCTTAACTGAGAATTTTTTTGCAGGCAGTTAAAAGAATGTTACTCTTCAAGGGCGATTCATGAATGAGGAAAATCTGTACTGGCAATTGTTATTCTCTTTGCAGTGGTGTTTAATACACACATTAGATATAATCACTCTATATGAAACTTTTCACAATTTTGAAAATGTATTTGAGAAGTTCCTGTTTAGCACTGTCCAATTGGAAAAAACCTTGGTTTGAAATATACTGCCCAGAAGTAGCTTAACTAAAGTAAACAAGTAAGCTACCCTTAAATAACTCTCACTATGGGAAGCACATAATTAAGACAAAGATAATAATAATCACCAGCAGGCACATTAGAATGTTCCTTGTAATTTTAGTTTGTTGTCTGCTTTAAAAATAAGGATACAGAGGTTCTCTTCTAAGACATAGGCAATAAATGTTTATTTAAACCTTTCCCTAAGGACAGTGCAACAAGTATAAATTTCTTTATACTGAAATATGGGACATGCTTGTTACTGTTACTGATACTGATTATTTGAGATTTGTGACCACTTGTAGTGTGGGTTTTGTTTTGATTCCCAAATGTAAGATAGCTTTGCTTTGTATCTGCGGTATAATACTGCAATGTTATTAATCTCAGCTACCAGACTGCAGTGTTACCTTTCCAGAAAGTTTATTGTTTGATCTTGTATGTGCATGAGTAAGGAAGTTTAAGTACTGGGATTACCAGAAACTTTTGGGGGAAGTTCGCCAATATAGCACACAAGTAACTGAATGTAAAATATTATTCCAAAATTGAAGTTACAGGTATAATATAATATTTCAATATAAGATGTTACTAAAATATTAAGATACACAAATATATATGTATGGAAGTGCATAAGACCTCAAAATTTACTTTAACTGTTTAATTCTATTGTGAAATCACTACTTTAGAAAAATTTAAACCCTTTGGCTGCTTAAATGTTACAAATTATAATTACACAAAGCATTTAACAACTTTAAATTCAAATGAATTGAACTTGGGACTTCAATGTGAATTCCTCTTACGTTAATAGTCGTCCTCCGTGGTGTAGTGGTTACCATGCTTGCCTCTAATTCCCGAGGTCACAGGTTCAAACCCAGTGGAGGGCGATGGGTTTTTTCAGGCGTAAAAATTCTTAGCATGGCTTCTTTCAGAAGGGAAGTAAAGCTGGTGGTCCCTTGTCGTAGATTTACGGCACGTAAAAGAACCTCAAGCCTGATAAAGAGGCCTCTGAGCAAAATTACCGGTCTTTCACGCCCAAAGTAAAATGGAACGCTAAGGACCACAGCAGTTAAAGAGCATCAACACATAAGAACTCAATTTAGTTTACGTTAATAGCATTAATTCCTTGCAATTACCGGTTTCCTCAATGTAGCATATAACTCTGGTTGAAAAACACCCCAAGGCTTGCCTCACTGAAAGCCTCTATTCCAATCAATTGTCCCATTCAACTATTAAGGCCGCTGTATGTAGGTACAAGTATATCTAATCCAAGTATTATGTTGTATGCATTTTAAGTTTATACAATACTGTACAAGACAAATGCTATCTAATGAGAGAAATCATCGTCTGTACATTATAAAAGTCTATACATTATCAAAACTGAAACAGAACACTATTCTGTAGAGATCTTGGTGAGAAAGAACAAAGCATTGTTCCTTCAATGATCTCCAGTTATTCACTTGGTGAGTTCAGAAGTGGTTCGGTAGTGTTCGACTAACTTCAGACCAAGCATGGCAGTGTAGCAAAGGAGAGGTAAGCAGTCACGCTGGAGAAGAGAAACTGCTGGTGCTTTCTCTAACCACATTCATATGCATAAGCAAAGTGGCTGGTTTACATAACACTGCCACAAATGACACAATCAAGGCCACAACATGCCTGGTTGTCTGCATGTGTTAGAGACCTACTAAGTTTACCTTCTTTTGATTTTCTATTCTATTTGTGTTTAACACTTTCTAGATATTCACCCATACTCGTACTTCTTTCCCACACTCTGACTCTCAATATTTTTATTACTTTAATATTCTTTTCCAATTTATTCCAGCGTTAATTCCATATAACGACTTTAATAACCTGTTTCTTTGCACTGTATTAAACAATGAAACATACCCTCTGTTTCTCCACACATAACTCATGCTTCCATGCTGCAGTTCCTATAACCTTTAACATACAAATTCCTGTTCACATACATGCTCGGCTTGCTTATCACACCTCTCAACATGCTTCTCGCTCCCAGAGTCCTCGTTTATTAGCTTGTACAATCTTAAAGAACTTTCATTCTCTAAACTTGATTATATCTCTTGAGTCTCAACACTGTGGCTTAGTCCAGGTTTCACTGTCACTTCAGTGCTTTGATCTACTTCAACACTCTCTGTTACTCATGTAGTACACATTGTCATTTCACTAATGTGAAATACTTCAGTTTTGCGCTGCAATCGAAATCTGGAAATCGAACGCAGGAGTCTCTAATCTCTCACGTTAGCAGCACTCAGTGTCGCCACAATCTCGCTTGTATAACTGCACTTGATATTGCAGCATCTCACTCACTAATCAACGCCTGGAGAATCCTCTGGCTTATATAGCCGGTGGAAGTTTCCACGGAACATTTTTACCTACGTTCTGGAGGCGGCGGTGAGAGGAAGGGAGAATTCAGAAGATTCTGATTACGTGTCGTTAACACTTTTGGAGTTTATGCTGGGTGATAGCGCTACTGCGTCACTCAGCTCTGTTTATCTCTCCAATAGCCGGCGTTAACGTTCCTGGACTACAGCTGCAGTGTCACACCGCTCCCTTCTGGTGTTTATGTTGGGTGAGAGCGCTACTGCGTCACTCAGCTCTGTTTATCTCTACAATTGCCGGCGCTAAACTTCCTGGTCTACAGCTGCAGTGTCACACCGCTCCCTTCTGGTGTTTATGTTGGGTGAGAGCGCTACTGCGTCACTCAGCTCTGTTTATCTCTACAATTGCCGGCGTTAAACTTCCTGGTCTACAGCTGCAGAGTCTTACAGCTCCCTTCTGGTGTTTATGTTGGGTGAGAGCGCTACCGCGTCACTCAGCTCTATTTATCTCTCCAATTGCCGGCGTTAAACTTTCTGGTCTACAGCTGCAGTGTCACATCTACCTTCTGGTGTTTATGCTGTGTGAGAGCGCTACTGCTTCACTCAGCTCTGTTTATCTCTCCAATTGCCGGCGTTAAACTTCCTGGTCTACAGCTGCAGTGTCACACCGCTCCCTTCTGGTATTTATGCTGGGTGAGAGCGCTACCGCGTCACTCAGCTGTGTTTATCTCTCCAATTGCCGGCATTAACCTTCCTGGTCTACAGCTGCAATGTCACACAGCTCCCTTCTGGTGTTTATGCTGGGTGAGAGCGCTACCGCGTCACTCAGCTGTGTTTATCTCTCCAATTGCCGGCGTTAACCTTCCTGGTCTACAGCTGCAATGTCACACAGCTCCCTTCTGGTGTTTATGCTGGGTGAGAGCGCTACCGCGTCACTCAGCTCTGTTTATCTCTCCAATTGCCGGCGTTAACCTTCCTGGTCTACAGCTGCATTGTCACACAGCTCCCTTCTCAGAGCTGTTCGTCGTTCTACATTGTGTATCAAGGCGATCAAGATGAACCATCACCAGCGTCTCTCAGTGTTGACGCGTTATTCCACATCAATGATACAGGAGGTCACATTCCTGGTATCCGGCACTGTTCGCCAGATGGTCATAGCGTGGCTTCATCCGGTCACTTGTCATGGTGTCACCTAGCTGCCCGTTGCGGTCCGAACATAATATCGCCACACTCGTCTCTGACTACGTGACAAGGGTCCACGACTTGCCAAGCAGATGCTACACTGGTGGTACCACCTTTCTATGTCGCTTTGCAGACACAGCCAATAGAATTGATGACGTGACAAGGGTCCACGACTTGCCAAGCAGTTGCTACACTGCTGGCACCACCTTTCCACGCCGCTTTTATACACAGCCAATAGAATTGATGACGTGACAAGGGTCCAAGGCCTGCCAAGCAGTTGCTACACTGCTGGCACCACCTTTCCACGCCGCTTTGCATACACAGCCAATAGAATTGATAATGTGACAAGGGTCCAAGGCCTGCCAAGCAGTTGCTACACTGCTGGCACCACCTTTCCACGCCGCTTTTATACACAGCCAATAGAATTGATGACGTGACAAGGGTCCACGACTTGCCAAGCAGTTGCTACACTGCTGGCACCACCTTTCCACGCCGCTTTGCATACACAGCCAAGAGAATTGATGACGTGACAAGGGTCCAAGGCTTGCCAAGCAGATGCTACACTGCTGGCACCATCTTTCTTCGTCGCTTTGCATACACAGCCAATAGAATTGACGACGTGACAAGGGTCCACGACTTGCCAAGCAGATGCTACACTGCTGGCACCATCTTTCTTCGTCGCTTTGCATACACAGACAATAGAATTGACGACGTGACAAGGGTCCACGACTTGCCAAGCAGTTGCTACACTGCTGGCACCATCTTTCTTCGTCGCTTTGCATACACAACCAATACAATTGACGACGTAGTTTCTTCACGGTCCGAGTTCGTACTCAGGTGTCCTCCGATAGTACCATCAGTTTTTCTCGACGACTTGCTTCACTTTGATCTTCCTATTTGTGGACTCCCAGACTCTCTTCAACACACCATCCCTGACTCCTGGGAAGTCCTTCTGGACCCAATAGCTCTTATAGTTTGAGCCTCCTTGATAACATCTGCCCATGTTGGTCGTACGCCAGATTATTTACCCATCAGGACTGGCACTAGGTATCAATCCTGCTTTCCTTAACACTGAGGAATTTATCTCTGGCTGCTGCAATAGTTGCCCAAGTAGTGCTTTTCTAACCTTTGCTTTGAATGTGTTTGGGACATGTAATAAAAACTAGAACAAAGACCTGTCTGATCAATTTTGGGTAAATAACTCATTTTACAGAAGCCAAAAATTCTAGTTTTAAAATGTTTCATGTAGCAGTTGCTATGAAACTACATACATTGACGTGCTCCATCCCCCCCCCACATAGAGAAAAAGTCATGTGGCATTTTAGTAATTTCCCCAAAGTGAACCTGTAAGGGCACAATAAGAAAAAAACTATATATAATTTTTTTACAATAATTTGCATAGTGAAATTGGAACTCTTTGCTGTGCATTATTATTTCGAGCTTTCAATAAGATAATAGGAAATTAAATGAAGTTTTCGTTAGCACTATGTATTTGTGTACGTCAGCCGAATTCTTCTTCGTTTTTTGTTATAAAGAAATAAAGTGAGTTTTATTTATGGGCTACGGACTTTGCCTTCCCTAAGACATATCGCTTCATTTGCCGTGATAGGCTCTGCCATTCAAGTTCCCAGATCTATTTTGGTAACCGTTGTAATGATGACCTAGGTTTCCCCTCTCCGGGCTGTTCCTTCCGGTATTCCGCGAAAATTCCAGGCAATACCCCAAAAACTCCTGATATTCTGTGGGTGGCCGGTTATTGTTCTCGTTGCTGGTATGAATTTTTGGAACTATGTTGCGTGACGTCATTTCGCGGAAAACGCTCTTGGTAGCTCTGTCTTGCAGCAGAGTTGAAGGGTTTGGCGAAAGAACCAGATGGCTCCGTTGTACCTCATTTACAGATAAACAAAGAAAACTAAATAAATATCAGTTTTGTTTCCATTCGTCTTAAATATAAAATATATATATATATAGAACTGCGGTGAATAAGCCATCCTGCATTGAAATTAAAAATATATTGCACTAAACTTACATGTATGAAAATTTTGAAGACGTTGGGGCTACCTTGCTTTTTCACCAAATACACACTTTTTTTAGGTTTCGGTTGAAAATGCTGTGTATAAACAAACAAGCCTATTACATGCCTAAATATGTCGTGATTAAAGAAATGGGCAAGATATACGAAGAATCAACTAATCAAAACAAAGTATATCAGTCCTAAAGTCATTAAGTCTGAAAATATATAACATGAAGTTCAAGCAGAGAAGCACATCTTTTGCAGATGCTGTTGCTCTTTACTCATCATCCGGCTCGGACAAGCTACTGGCAAGTTATCAGATATCAAAGCAGTGTAAAACCACATGTCGAATGGGTAAGTTCATGACGTCACGAAACCTGGTTGTCTTGATTGGATCTGCACATGTTCCGTAGGGAATTAAACACGAGTATTAGTCCAATTAATGTATTGCTACACTAAACCATTTCTTTCTTGAGTATTTAAAAAGTCTTTACTGGGAGATAGCAGCAAGCTTCTCTTCGTAGCTGTTGACACTCCTTTTGAACAAGGAGTTGAAGTGCCCTGCAAAAACTAAAATCATGTTCTGAGTAACCTGAATTACAATTAATTTCTTGGAGCTTGCCCGAGCAATCTTATGCCAATCACTTGGCACATACGCTCTCTCATGTTTCCTTTTCAGTTCTTCGACCAGTCCAAAAGAGCGGTCAAAGGACAGAAAGCTATGCCCTGGTTCAGGGTAATAATGCTGTATGTTTCTGAACTTTCTGTTGCATTTGCGTCAAACAGTGCTGTATGAGCGTATGGATTTAGTTCTGAGTACTACATTTGTCAGTAAATATTAGATCAGTGATGTTATTGTCAAGTATATTGTTCACAAAAGATGGATGAAACTGGCAATCTCGTTCGGACCCTTCCCTCCAATATGTTCATCATACATACAGAAATAGTTATTTTTAGTACTAGCAACATAATTTTAAAACTGTACTCCCAAAGTTGACGACTATAAAATACATCGCAGGAACTTTGAAACTTCAAGATTTCGTTGGTATTCAAACATATTGTTTCACAGCAATCATTCTCTTTGCTACTTTTGACTTTTCTTTCAGGATACTGTAATATATCTCAGTTTTTCAGTGATGTAGCTGTTTTCCTGTTTTAAGTTTTCTGTTTTCGTGTTCAGACTCTGCAGTCCTTAAATTGTTGCCTAAGTGGTCACACTTTCGACAAGTAACTGTACGTGGTTTCCCAAATGTGATGTTAAAATTTGAGGCAAAATATCTGTTGAACGTTTCACCGCCATTCTGATGTCAAATTTAAATATTCCCATGGCTCATGCATTTGCAAATACAAGGAATACATCCTCTTCACTTTCAGATCTGCTGCAAATAATACTTATTTACGTTATCTGTACGGCAGTATTGAGACCGACTCCTGGGGAAACTGCTGATATGCTGCCCCACTTGAGCTATGCAGCGTGTGGCCGATTTGCAAGTCAGGCGCGCTTGTATTATTCTGCGTCAAGTGGTTCGCAAGACGTTCAGCTTCTGTCGATTCCATGTAATCTGCAGAATGCTGTTCTGCATACCACGCGATCCTTAGCTCCTCTCGCCTAAACAGTGTGCGAGAGAAAGAAGGAGAGAGTTGTTACCATGTTATAACCTGAGAAGTCCCTTATTACATAGCGTGACAATGGAAAATATCCCTTCTTATAGTTAATATTTTGCTCTCTTATCTTGTATAAGTAAGTGTGTCCGCTGAGGGATTCCTCCACCAGATTTTTGACGACGTCGAACTATATTGCGTACTGTTACTTGCCCACACAAATACTCGTATTGTTCTTCTTTTTCGTGCAGTTCGTTAACCCTCCGTTGGTCGCTAGGGGCCTGAGAGACCCCTGGCATTATATAAACGTTATAATTTTCGAACGAACGCACCTATGCTATTGCACTAACTAAGACATCTAACATTACACCTATCGCGATTATTTGCTGCAGCGATAACCTTATCTGTTTATTTGTTTGGCTGGAAGAATGACTAATCAGCAGTTACGTGTCGCACAGGTCAACCAGGACCCGCGCGCCTGCTCTCGTTACATATTGCTGACAGAATTGTTCCTCTTTAGCTGTGCAATATTGCTTTACTATTGCAAGGAGCTGTTGCTCATGAATACGAGAAAAAGGTACGATCTACAAAATCCGAATGATTTGGAAGAAGTACATTGCCTACTTTGCGATGATGATGCCTTGTCCGTGGATGACAACTTATTAGAATCACGTGATTCTGAAGATAAACTCGAAACGAGATTTTTAGATTTAGAAACTGTCCATGAAGATGAAGAGGAAGACGATGAAAGCAGCTTGTGTGATAACATGTATTTTATAGGTAATGTCATATGCTTATCATAGTAATGCTTCTTCTTATTGTTATTATTATTAGTGACAATACATTCTGTTGTTATTTACAGGAAGAGATGGAACAAAATGAAAAAAAAACATTGGAAAATAACACAGATAAGGGCTCACAATATATTGACCAAACTTCCTGGTGTGTTAGGAGCTGCCAAAATGCGAAAACGGAAATTTATTATTGTAACCTTTTTGTTACGGAAGTTATATTATAGTTGATTTGAGTGTTGAAAGCTCAAAAACTTACATTAGCAGTGTGCAGCACAAATTTGATCGTGAAGGAGACAGCAGACCTACAGATGTAATAGAAATGGAAGCATTCCTAGGCTTATTGTACCTGGCAGGAATTTTTCCCGGTGGACGCCAGAATATTCACGATTTTTGGAGAACCGATGATCTTGGAATTCCTCTATTCCGAATGACGGTGCCCGAAAAATATTTCGTTTTCTAATACGCTGTATTCGCTTTGATGACATAAGCTCAAGACCGGAGCGACGAAGATTAGATAAATTGGCTGCTGTTAGAGAAATGTTTACATTGTTTCTGAACAACTGTCAGAACCATTATTCTCTTGGGCAAAATGTCACTGTCGACGAACAGTTGCCGTCATTTTGTGGTCGCTGTGGTTTTAGACAATATATACCATCCAGCCAAACAAATATGGCATAAAGATATTGTGTTTGAGTGCTGCAAAACTGTTTTATACAACTAACATGGAGATTTATTGTGGACAGCAGCCGGACGGACCATATTTGCAAACTAACTCGGCAGAGGCTGTAGTGCTGAGACTAACTGAACCAATCTCTGGCACTGGACGAAACGTTACTGCAGATTATTGGTTTACCAGTGTATCGGTGGTGAATGAATTGCGCAAAAGACAAATTTCTTTCTTATGGTACACTGCGAAACAACAAAAAAAGAATTACCCACTAATTTCAATTCTCCAAAAGATCGCAGTCAGTACGAAAGCATATTTGGCTTCACCAAAAATGAAACCCTTGTTTTATATGATCCAAAAAAGGGTAAAACAGTAGTTTTGCTCACAAGTCTACACGTTTCATCCACACAGTTATCAGAAGGTGCTGAGAAAAAGCCTGAAATAATCCTGCATTACAACGACACTAAATCTGGAGTTGATGTAGTAGATACATTGTGTGCTACATGCAATGTAGCCAGAACGAGGTGGCCCATGGTAATTTTTTACCATATCTTGAACATTGTAGGTATTAATTCTAGGGTTATCTTCCTAGAAACTGAACTAAATATTCCACAAGGCAGGAGTATTTGTAAGCACTATCTTTAGCTTTACTGTTGCAACAGCATCAAATCTACACAGTAATTTAGAGGCCTTTTGACAAAATATAAACCTGAAGAATCCGGAGTAGATGAATTGTCACATATACCGCTATGCACATTGAAAAGGAAAAGATGTGAACCCTGCAACAAAGACAAAATGAACCGCAAAACTAAATATGTATGTGGGAAATGCAATACCCCCTGTGTTTGAGCAAACATGCTAAAATTATTAGCGATAGTTGCTTAGTCGGGGAAAACACGGGTGAGATAGTACATGATTCTGACTAACTGAACATTTGAAATTACAAGTTGTATGTACACCCGAAAATGGCAATTTATTTCTTTATACTTGCTGTAGTACAATTCATAATGTATATGTACTCATATTTTAGCTTGTGTTTTTATGTTGCAAGATAATACCTACTAATGAAAGCCATGTAAGCTTAATCTAAATAACGGTAAAACTAGGGGCAAAAGGAAAATAAACGAAAGAAAACAAAAATACAAGCAATAACAACAAAAATATAGCGCGGGTCTAGTAGGCCCCGCTAGACTAGCGGCGTTCTACCAAGACGCGCGCCTGACGGCGGGTTAAGCATTATTATTTAGTAACACTTTTGTACATTGTAGGTACTACAATTTTGTTGCCATAGTTATATTTACATTGTGATGTGTGTTCTGAGGGTTACATCAATTGACGTTCCTCAATCAGTCAGTACTTCTGTGTCTCTTTCTCTTTTGAGGCGGCGCTGTGATTGTTCTGAGGAATTCAACGCAATAAAAATCAAAACTGCTGCTGGAAGCACTGTTCAAAGCATTTCTAAATATTGTCCATTTATTATTAAGTATATAACTATGTAACCTACTGTTATTAAACTGTTGAGCCAGGACTTAGGATGCGTTGAGAACGTTGTATATAAGCGAAATATACGATGAGTGGAGAACTGTGGTTACCTCTGCTATATTCAGATGCAGATATTCATTTCTTGTGCACTGGTGATAATCCTGAACACCCGTTTTCTGGAATGCCTGAATAAGCATGATTTGGGTGCTAGAGGCGGAACCCCATAAGCAGCATGCATATTGGTTTCAGAAACATTGCGTAAGTCTATCGTTAGAAATGGAGAGGGATGAGTTTTTATGCAATAGCGGCTTGAGCTGTCAAAGTCAAATTCTTAATTGTTATAGAATGTGATCAAATGCTTCTTCCATGTCAAATATATGTGAAGGGTGAGGACAAGGTATGTCACGTGGTCTATGGTTTGGCTGTGTTGATCAAGAATATAGGATGAGTATGTTCTTTCCTAAGATGTGTGAAAGTGACCAGCAGGTGACTTTCTTGGATTCATGACACTTCTCCATTTGTTGCTCAATGATTCTATTTCAAACAGTTTATTCATACACGTGTTGGAACGTCTTCGTCTGTATATAACAGATATCGTCTGCAAATTGGGGTATATATAGATGGTCAGTTTTTAATGAATCATCGGTATATATTAGATATAGAAAAGGTTCCAGTATGCTTCCCTGAGGTAATTCTGTATTGATAGGTCTGATGGGAGACTCTCACCTTCATAGACTACAGAATAAGTTGTTTGTAGAGGTATGATTGAATAAGACAGATGTGTCAGCAAAGTGTTTTCCAATGCTGAATACAAGATCAACACGCTAAACCTTATCGAATACCTTACAGTGTCAAGAAAAAAAACTAAACGTTTTCTTGCTTTCATAAGTGTTTAATATTTCATCTATAATCCTGTAGGTATTGCTGTTGTAGACAGGAGTGAAACTTTTTCATCCAAATTGGGTTTTACGTGACAGTGCTACAAAATATGTGAGAAGTTTGCGCAATAACAAACGCTCGAATAATTTTTAGAAAACAATGGTAGAACGTTAATTGCTTTATGGCTCATTGTGACTTTTGTTGGGCTTAGATATCATTATAATAAGAGTATACTTTTGGGGAGTATGTTAGTTGTAACTGCAACTTGTGTTAGCAGTATTATGGATCATTGTGACTTTTGTTGGGCTTAGATATCATTATAATAGGAGCATACTTTTGGGGAGTATGTTAGTTGTAGGATTGAACTGTGTTAGCAGTACTATGGGTCATTGTGACTTAGATATCATTATAATAAGAGCATACTTTTGGGGAGTATCTTAGTTGTAGGATTGAACTGTGTTAGCAGTATTATGGCTCATTGTGACTATTGTTGGGCTTAGATATCATTATAATAAGAGCATACCTTTGGGGAGTATGTTAGTTGTAAGATTGAACTGTAACTTGTGTTAGCAGTATTATGGCTCATTCTGACTTTTGTTGGGCTTAGATATAATTATAATAATAGCATACTTTTGGGGAGTATGTTAGTTGTAGGATTGAACTGTAACTTGTGTTAGCAGTATTATGACCCATTGTGACTTAGATATCATTATAATAATAGCATACTTTTGGGGAGTATGTTAGTTGTAGGATTGAACTGTAACTTGTGTTAGCAGTACTATGACTCATTGTGACTTAGATATCATTATAATAATAGCATACTTTTGGTGAGTATGTTAGTTGTAGGATTGAACTGTAACTTGTGTTAGCAGTATTATGACTCATTGTGACTTAGATATCATTATAATAAGAGCATACTTTTGGGGAGTATGTTAGTTGTAGGATTGAACTGTAACTTGTGTTAGCAGTACTATGACTCATTGCGACTTAGATATCATAATAATAATAGCATACTTTTGGGGAGTATGTTAGTTGTAGGATTGAACTGTAACTTGTGTTAGCAGTATTATGACTCATCGTGACTTAGATATCTTTATAATAATAGCATACTTTTGGTGAGTATGTTAGTTGTAGGATTGAACTGTAACTTGTGTTAGCAGTATTATGACTCATTGTGACTTAGATATCATTATAATAAGAGCATACTTTTGGGGAGTATGTTAGTTGTAGCATTGAACTGTATCTTGTGTTAGCAGTATTATGACTCATTGTGACTTAGATATCATTATAATAAGAGCATACTTTTGGGGAGTGTGTTAGTTGTAGGATTGAACTGTAACTTGTGTTAGCAGTATTATGACTCATTGTGACTTTTGTTGGACTTAGATATCATTATAATAATAGCATACTTTTGGGGAATATGTTAGTTGTAGGATTGAACTGTGTTAGCAGTACTATGGCTTTGCGTGGAAGATTCTTAGGTAAAGTTTTCACTATGTGGCTGTAAACAGAACGTTGTTCTCCGAGGTTACCATGATAACCTGTAGTCCCGGAGGGCACGGGTTCAAGAGGACGATTGATACTTTTAGGGCCTAAATATCCTTAGCATGGCTTCCTATGGAAGGGCAGTAATGCCGGTGATCCACGTCATACATTTACGTTACGTAAAATAACTCCAAGCCTGTTAAAGAGGTCTCTGAGTCTTTCATGCCCAATATAGAATGAATGGGAGGCTAAGGACCATAACAGTTACAAAGCGTCAATAAATAAAACGCAACTTAATTTAGTAATCAGGAGCTTTATTGGAAGGTGATCTATTAAGGACATTTTGTATCACCTTTGGAGTGAAGAGTTTACATTTTGGTGACAGTTGCAGAGGTTGGACAAGCGTTTTCTGCACTTCCTCATTCATGTCAGCATCTTCAATATATTGTTGGGTTTAAACTGCTGGAAGAGAATTTCTAGCTACAACTTTTCTGGCTCTTCCTTTTGGCCTGTGAGCCACCGGTTATCAATTTTGTGCGTGGGATTTTTTGTATGATGTTGGTCAAGAACTGAAGGGCTTGGTGAAAGAACCAGATAGCTGTTCACTGTTGGGCGAAAATGAGTTACATAATGATCCTGGCAAGCAGGGGAAATCCTCTTTCATTTGGTGTAAGAAGCAGATGGTTCGATGGAACAACCACGCTGCTGGAATGTGAAAGGAGCTGGCTGTGTCATGTGTTTGCTGGGAGCTCTAGAGCTGCCTGGTTGCTTCATCAAATAGTTGGCGTATTTCTCCGTAGATGGCTAGTAGTACACCAAGCGGCAAAGCTAGCAGGAGACTCCCACAACAGTCAGTTGTCGCTAATAATGACGTAGGTGACTTTTCTGCTTCGGAAAGCGAATTTGTAACTTCTGAAGACTCTGAGTTCGAAAGTGAAAAAGGCAAAGAAAAGAAAGCGCAATGCAAGGAAGTGGGCAAGAAATGAAGAGAAGCCAAGGCGTGGCTTATGTTACTAAGGCAGGCAAATCCGTTCCAGCCCTACTACAGGGCCACCGTGTGAGTGTCGAAAGCAGGTTTGAGTTTACCTGATGCCATGAAGCAGAAACTTGAGTTTCATTTAACCCTCCGTCAGGCGCGCGCTTTGGTAGAACGCCGTTAGTCGCCTGGGGCCTAGTAGACCCGCGCTATATTTTTGTTGTTATTGTTTGTATTTTTGTTTTCTTTCGTTTATTTTCTTTTTTTCCCCTGTTTTTACCTTTATTTAGATTAAGCGTACAAGGCTTTCATTAATAGGTATTATCTTACAACATAACAATACAAGCTAAAATATGAGTACATATACGTTATAAATTGTATTACAGTAAGTATAAAGAAATAATTGCCATTTCCAGGTATACATACAACTTATAATTTCAAATGTTCAGTTACTCAGAATCATCTACTATTTCACCCGTGTTTTCCCCGACTAAGCAACTATCGCAAATAATTTTAGCATGTTTGCTCAAAAAAAGGGGTGTTGCATTTCCCACATGCATATTTAGTTTTGCAGTTCATTTCCTTTTCAATGTGCATAGCGGTATATGTGACAATTCATCTACTCCGGATTCTTCAGGTTTATATTTTGTCGAAAGTCCTTTAAAATCATTGGATAGATTTAATGCTGTTGCTCTCCTTTGTAGCTGTTGCAACAGTAAAGCTAAAGATAGTGATTTCAAATACTCCTGCCTTGTGGAATATTTAGTTCAGTTTTCAGGAAGATAACCCTAGAATTAATACCTGCAATGTTCAAGATATGGTAAAAAATTACCTTGGGCCACCTCGTTCTGGCTATATTGCATGTAGCGCACAATTTATCTACTACATCAACTCCAGATTTAGTGTCGTTGTAATGCAGGATTATTTCAGGTTTTTTCTCAGCACCTTCTGATAATTGTGTGGATGAAACATGTAGACTTGAGAGCAAAACTACTATTTTACCCTTTTTTGAACATATGAAACAAGTGTTTCATTTTTGTGAAGCCAAATATGCTTTCGTACTGTCTGCGATCTTTTGGAGAAGTGAAATTAGTGGGTAACTCTTTTTTGTTCTTTCGCACTGTACCGACGAAAGAAAGTTGTCTTTTGCGCAATTCATTCACCAGCGATACACTGGTAAACCAATTATCTGCAGTAACGTTTCGTCCAGTGCCAGAGATTGGTTCAGTTAGTCTCAGCACTATAGCCTCTGCCGAGTTAGTTTGCAAATATAGTCCGTCCGGCTGCTGTCCACAATAAATCTCCATGTTAGTTGTATAAAACAGTTTTGCATCACTCAAACAGAATATCTTTATGCCATACGTGTTTGGCTTGGATGGTATATATTGTCTAAAAGCACATCGATCACGAAATGCCGGCAACTGTTCGTCGACAGTGACATTTTGTCCAAGAGAATAATGGTTCTGACAGTTGTTCAGAAACAATGTAAACATTTCTCTAACAACAGCCAATTTATCCAATCTTCGTCGCTCCAATCTTGAGCTTATGTCATCAAAGCGAATACAGCGTATTAGAAAACTGAATCGTTTTTCGGACATAAACATTCGGAATAGAGGAATTCCAAGATCGGTTCTCCAAAACTCGTGAATATTCTGGCGTCCACCGGGAAAAATTCCTGCCAGGTAGAATAAGCCTAGGAAAGCTTTTATTTCTATTACATCTGTAGGTCTGCTGTCTCTTTCACAATCAGATTTGTGCTGCACACTGCTAATGTAAGTATTTGAGCTTTCAACAATCAAATCAACTATATCTTCGGTAACAAAAAGGTTCTAACAATGAATTTCCGTTTTCGCATTTTTGGTAGCTCCTACCACACCAGGAAGTTTGGTCAATATATTGTGAGCTCTTGTCTGTGCTTTTTTCCAAGGTATTTCTTTTTTTGCATTTTTTTCCATCTTTTCCGGTAAATAACTGAATGTATGTCAATAATAATAATAATAATAATAATAATAATAATAATAATAATAATAATAATAATAATAATAATAATAATAATAATAATAAGAAGAAGAAGAAGAAGAAGAAGAAGAAGAAGAATTATTACTATGATAAGCATATGATGTTAGCCATAAAATAAATGTTATCACACAAGCTGCTTTCATCGTCTTCCTCTTCATTTTCATGCTCAGTTTCTAAATCTAAAGATCTCATTTCGAGTTTATCTTCTGAATCAGAATGATCTGATTCATATAAGTTGTCATCCACGGGCAAGGCATCATCATCGCAAAGTAGGCGATGTACTTCTTCCAAATCATTCGGATTTTGTAGATCGTACCTTTTACTCGTATTCATGACGAAGCAGTATCAGCTCCTTGCAATAGTAAAGCAATATTGCACAAAAGCTAATGAGAAACAAATCTGTCAACAATATGTAACAAGAGCAAGCGCGCGGGGCCTGGCTGACCTTTGCGACACGTAACCGCTGATTATTCATTCCTCCTGCCAAACAAATAAACAGATAAGGTTATCGCTGCGGGAAATAATTGCGCAAGGTGTAATGTTAGATGTCCTAGTCAGGCAATTGCATAGGTGCGTTCGTTCGAAAATTATAACATTTATATAATGCCAGGGGTCTCTCAGGCCCCTAGCGACTGACGGAGGGTTAAGGATATGAAATTTGACTTGCGATTCTTGAGAACGATAGGTTAGATATAGTTGTTTTACATGCCCTGTTTCCACATGTTTTGCAATGAATTGCTCCATGGAGTACAGTGTGTTTTATTAATGGTTGCGCTAATTCATCTTCTTTCTCCCAAAATGTGTAGTAAACCTGAACATTTGTAACTCAAAGTCACCACATGTTTTTAATGAATTACTCCATGGAGTACAGTGTGTTTTATTAATGGTTGCGCTAATTCATCTTCTTTCTCCCAAAATGTGTAGTAAACCTGAACATTTTATACTCACAGTCACCACATGTTTTTAATGAATTACTCCATGGAGTACAGTGTGTTTTATTAATGGTTGCGCTAATTCATCTTCTTTCTCCCAAAATGTGTAGTAAACCTGAACATTTTATACTCACAGTCACCACATGTTTTGCAATGAATTGCTCCATGGAGTACAGTGTGTTTTATTAATGGTTGCGCTAATTTATCTTCTTTCTCCCAAAATGTGTAGTAAACCTGAACATTTTATACTCAAAGTCACCACATGTTTTTAATGAATTACTCCATGGAGTACAGTGTGTTTTATCAATGGTTGCGCTAATTCATCTTCTTTCTCCCAAAATGTGTAGTAAACCTGAACATTTGTAACTCAAAGTCACCACATGTTTTTAATGAATTACTCCATGGAGTACAGTGTGTTTTATTAATGGTTGCGCTAATTCATCTTCTTTCTCCCAAAATGTGTAGTAAACCTGAACATTTGGTACTCACAGTCACCACATGTTTTGCAATGAATTCCTCCATGGAGTACAGTGTGTTTTATTAATGGTTGCGCTAATTCATCTTCTTTCTCCCAAAATGTGTAGTAAACCTGAACATTTGGTACTCACATTCACCACATGTTTTTAATGAATTACTCCATGGAGTACAGTGTGTTTTATTAATGGTTGCGCTAATTCATCTTCTTTCTCCCAAAATGTGTAGTAAACCTGAACATTTGGTACTCACAGTCACCACATGTTTTGCAATGAATTGCTCCATGGAGTACAGTGTGTTTTATTAATGGTTGCGCTAATTCATCTTCTTTCTCCCAAAATGTGTAGTAAACCTGAACATTTGGTACTCACAGTCACCACATGTTTTGCAATGAATTGCTCCATGGAGTACAGTGTGTTTTATTAATGGTTGCGCTAATTCATCTTCTTTCTCCCAAAATGTGTAGTAAACCTGAACATTTGGTACTCACAGTCACCACTGACAATTTTGTTTCTCTCTATATCAGGGTAAGGTTACTCAACCTTATGCTACACTCTGCTGTGCTTTCGAACCCCATTCCGATACATATCTGTATGTTCGCTCCATTAATTTTTGCTTTATTCATTTGGCAGAACGACATCAAAATATTTCCAAATTTGCCTGTATAAGGAACACAATTTTCCGTGATGGGTGGGAGCATGTTGCAACATCTATTATTAATTGATTCCATAAGTTTTGGCATCTTAGATCCTTCTTTACATATACAGAATTATGTCCCTTGTTCTTAAATGTTTGAAACTATGAGGCAGTTTATTTTAAAATGCGGTAATTCAGAGCAGCAACTCTTATTGGCTAAGGTGACTGCACGCAGCTATGTATTTGTTGCATGCCAGCCACTTCCAATGTATTATTTAATATCACTAGACATTAAACAAGTATAGAACACACAGATATTATGTTGAAATGTGAATGTTATTTTAAATGCACTTTTCAAATAGGAGTACAAGCTGGAAAACCAATGGATGTCACATGTAATGAATATAGGCATTATATAAGCGATGTGTGTTCTCGATACGCAGAAATGCGCATAAAGATGGGTATAACAACATAAATATTTGCAGATTGCTTGTTAATACACAAAAATGAAGAGCAACAACGCTGTGAAACAAAACATCTAGATAAAGCCAAACATAAATAGTGTTTAAAGCAAGGCATACGTAAACTACACGATACATGGGATGAAATTAATGGGGAAAGCTACAATGATATATTAAGTTTGGCAAGGAATATTGCAACATTTTTAATTTTTTCTTTTTTCAATTTGATACTGAGGTTTCACAAAAATACATGTTTTGAGGCTTGGCGAATTAAAACAACAACATTTTGCATACTCTACCATGTACCTAGTAGATAGAGAAGGTAATACGTTCCATCCAAAAAGTTGATATTGAGATTTTACCAGAAATACACGATTTGAAGCACCGTGAAAACAAAATAAAGCATTTTTAAATAAAAGAACCATGTGTGTGTCTGTGAAGGCATAACTTAAAAATGAAAAGTCAGATAAGCATCAAACTTCGTGTTTGAGTTCATTACGCTCCAAGAATGCGAAACAAACTTTTTCAAGAAAATATATCCATCCCAAACTTTCCTTTATATGAAAGAATTTCCAAAAATTTGTTTTTTTAAAAAAAATGTGCAGTGATAGTTATTTAAAATATAGTTATTAAAAACATTTACGAACATGAAAAATAAAGTGCATATTTTGAATTTTGGGGAATAACCTTTGAAGTCCCCTCATATAGAAGGAACTTTGTATAATCTTGTATAACTGGTAAACGGTAAATGATAGATGAAAGGTACCACACAAAAAATATGAATTGTTTAAAACTATTTATTTCAATTAATTTTTGTGGCATCTGGCATTTGTAGGATATCCGTTATTAAAGGTTTGATTTGTTCAATGCTTATCATTCTTTCTTTTTAAGTCCCGATAATTTTCAGTGTTTCTTGCAATTGCATGCAAACAATATGGAAGTTTAAGGCCAGTGTCCAATTCTTAAACATTTGACTATCGCTGTTCCCTTTATATCTATAACAAAATGTGTAATGTAGCTATTTCTGCAAAGGTTTGTTTGGATTTAAATGAAGTAGATAGAAAAATAACGTTTAACAAGAATCATTTGTACACTCACTAATAAAGACAGTCATTTGAATGTATCATATCAGTTTTTCTTTGTATGGAATCACACAAAGGGTAAATATTTGTAGATAGGAATGCTAAATCATTTTTATTTGGTCATCTGTCAATGAACTTTGAATATATTTCAATAGGTGATGCAACATGTTTGTACAACTCATTTACATCAGTGTAAAACTTTCAAAATTTGTTGCATTGTACAAAACTGCATTAAACCAGTGTCCCAGAATATGACCACTGGTGCAGAGAAAGTAAGGGTATATTTCTTTGAGGAGATCAATCCTCAATGGTGATTAAGAAAGATTTTTCCCATTTGATACAAGTCTAACCACATTGGGATATAGGAGTCTGATACATTCACATAATCTGAGAATAGCATAAACTAAACAGGTGACATGAATCATTTTTGGAAAACTCACAGAAAGCACTTGACCTGCTTTTATCATGTATAGTGCACCATCTGTGAGAAGGAGTAATACTTATCGTATTTTATACCATTTGGCCATATCATAAGCATAGTTTCATTGAGTAGCTTCACAATCGTTATATTATTTGATGCGGATGGTTTTTTACACACCACTAAATAGACGGCTCATTAACTATTTTGTCACTTTTAAATACAATGAAAACATTTCCTATTTTTCTGAAACTTGAATATTGGGTTTCATCATTGGTTACCGAAAGCTTTTCATTTTTACGCTGCCCTAATTTTTTTTTTTTTTTGGAATTTTCATCATAGTACTTAGGAAGGTAGATCTTTCTTAATGTTGATTCCTCAGGAGGCTCAGTTTGGATATATTTAGTCCAAAAGTTCCTAAGTTGAACATTATTGACTCTTTTGAGTGGAATTCGTCTGCTAACAATGCTCTGCATATATCTAAACAATACTGGGAACACTTTGATTGTCTTACACTTGAATAAGCCAGTTTGCATATCAATAATTGTCGTGACTTCACACAGTTGCAGCAGCAATATGGTTATTTCCAAATTGAGTGACTTGTGAACGCTGATTTGCGTTGCCTATTAACTCTGATCCATAAGAATAAACTTGCTGTTTTTCCTAATGGTTTACAAAACAAAACTTTATTGTCTGTGGTAAATATGTTTTTAAATTCGTCTACATATTACTGAAGTTGTGATTTAACACTTGTTCATAAGAACTGAAGAATGAACGCATCATTCACCTTCTTTATTGCAAGTGCTTAGTCTAGCAGTATAAACATACGAAATAGCAAATAGGGAATAACCAGGTTATCAGCAAGTTTGATTGCATCCTAATCTATTCCATTTACTTAGGCACCCTTATATGTTGAACGTTCTCTGATTAATGCAATGCAATACAACTAAATCTAAATATTTTGTATATATTAGTAAGAGAATAAATTAAAAACTATACAGGATAAATAAAAGCAAAAATAAAAAAATTAATTAAGATGTATCTAGATTTTTTTTGTAAAAAAATGTATGTTAATGTGAAATAAGATTTCATATTTATGATTATTATGTGGATTTATTCAGAGTTTTCTCTTTTTGTACGCATTCATGTGTTCGCAGAAAGAAATATTTATTTACATAATAATTTGCTCTGTAATTTTAATCTCCAGTTACTGTTTCATCCGTCCTCATCAATGTTAACTCAATTCCTCTTGTGTTCATACAGCAGTGGTTCTTTGTGTGAAGTCAATATTGATAACACTAATAGCCTTTTGTTTTCTATAGGCTGTGAAATGGATAGCAAAACAGTAGTTAAAGAGGAAATCGATCTTCTAGAAGAAGAAGAAGAAGAGATATCAATTGACAAAAACCTTTCATCCCCCAGTCCTGAAAGAATATGCGAGAGCAATGCTACTAATAGCGGTTACTTCGTATTATCTATTTGCTGAGGGCCTGTTATTGTTTTACTATTTTAAATTTTGAGTACTTTGTCCTCCAGCTAGCTATTATTATTATTATTATTATTATTATTATTATTATTATTATTCAGTCGAGCAAATCTCTTGAACAGGGTGTGTAAACGGAAAGGAGTTGTTACTAAAAGATAACACTGATAAACGAATTTGTTTTTACACTTTTATTGACGTCACACTTCATTAATTTCACAGATTTACTTTTTATACACGCCTGACTGAAACTGTTAGATTTTCAAATGTAACTTATTTGCCGCACATTATTAATTTGCGTATTTTACATATTTTAACTAACTTTACGACGCGAGAGATTTTGTAGAACTGCGCGACGTTTAACGCGTGAATGATTCTGATGAACTGGGCAACGTGTAACTTCTGAATGATTCTGTAGAACTGCGCGACGTTTGCCTTGTGAATTATTCTGTCAAACTGCGCGTTACCCGTATCGCACAGAATTTATACTCCCTCACCCCGATATGCCTAAACATTATAATAGAGCTGCTATTGGTTAATAAAGCGCGCCAAAATTAGCGTCTATTTTTATATCCAATCAAAATTATGAACACATATGCTCTAGGAAAGATATTCCCTCCATTTCTAAACAAAAGCACACTACTCTGACGTCATTTGTTTGTCTCTTCTAATTGATAAACAACTCATCCCCTCGTTTCATTGTTACTCGCTCCTGTTGTCAGCTTCCGTGAGGCCGTGTAAACTTATTTCCTAACAATGTATATAATTAACAAACATCTCAAATCATTGTCATACAATAATGTTAATTTACACTACAATCACTCTGGCATTTACAGTGTTGTGATATAAAATACTGCCTCAAAGTCAATATGACTTGAAAATGCATCACAAAATAAATATCAAAAAGGAAGTTGATATTTCGGAACCAGGCTTACTAAATCAGAGTGTATCTTATTCCACAGATTTTGAAAATGGATTTAAGAATGGTATTGTCACATATAGTGATTTTGAATTGTGTAATAATACAGAAACAAAAGAGTTGGCTTTTGTTTCCTGTTTTCAGAAAGAGGAGAAGTATTTTTCTTTAGATCTTGTAAAGGAGATAAGGGAAGCATTTAACACCTATGGTGAAGTTAGTGTTCAAAGAATGTCAATAGAAACAGAATGCCAATCAAAACCATTGGATTCAAACATTTTATTGCAGAATGAAAACAAGGTAAGTTGACAAGAATAAGTTATAGATAACACTTTAAAATGTTCATTATACAGAGTGAAGTTAATTCCTGTCTTCAAAGATCAGTTTATGGTACAATTTATAATGATGTAATTCAGCACCTGGGTCCAGAGCAGGTGATGGAGAATTGGTACTGTTATGTGTTAAAAGCAGCAGTTAAATATATAACTAGCTCTGGTGATTCTAGTGTTAAATAATGTAATGTGCAATTTCCAGTTTAACTAATTATCAATGAGCAACCCACCCACATTAGCATTTTCAACACTTCTTTCATTATTTTCTGAGTTAATGTTTGAACGTTTGGAACTATGTGTAAAGAATCTTGTTTAATTAGTTCTGTTAAATTTAATACCAACCACTTATACTTGGTTATGTTAATTAACTGCCCAACTCAACCAAGTTGCAATATAAATGCCGGCTTTTTAAATAATATTAGTTCTTAGTATAAAATACATATAAGCTAGTAATAATGTTGTGAATTTGAAATTATGTAGAAAATTTGAGTTACAATTAGTTGTTAAAAGTTATAAGACATGTAAGTGATGTTGATTGTTTCAACTGTGATACAAATTTTCTATATATTATTATTATTTTTATTATTATTATTATTATTATTATTATTTGTGTTTATATTCGTGTAACATTTTTTAAGAGAACCTTCAAAATGCCTAATATTTGTTGTAACAAAGAAATATTTTATTGTGTATACTGGGAAATAATTACATTAATACTGCATGATTATCCAAATAATTTTGTCCAAAATAAAACAGGAGTTTAGTTTAAAATAGAGAGTTGAGGGTTGTTACACTACATCACTATGATATTCTTACTTGTCCTTGTACTTACAAGTAAGAATATCATAGTGATGTAGTGTAACAACCCTCAACTCTCTATTTTAAATTATGACACATCACTGTTACAAGCTTCTAAATCTTCAAAAATTGAGGAGTTACTTTGTTACAGTACAGGAAGACAGAGGACTTGGAATCAGCAGATTCATATGGGTAAGGTCTCACAATATGGAATATTACAGCTTGAATTTGTAACTTTATTTTTTCATTATTTTATATCCCATAATGCTCGCAAACTTCCCAAGTGATTACATTAAAGCTCACTATAAAGATGTCATTGATATCTGAGTTCTTATTACCAATAATGGGGATTACAGTTGATCTCAGTTTTGTTCGCCATATTTACTGATTATCTTACAAAACTATGAGATGTGTGTGTAATGCTCAGCATGTGAGATACACTAAGTATTCAAAAGTTAATATCTCAGTACCAGTGACAGTGAATATGTTTTATTGGGGTTAGCAGACAATATTTTTAATATCATAATTATTTCTGCTGCGATTGCTTACAGAAACCTGAATATTATATATAATGTAATAACAATGGTTGTTATATATTTAATTCCTTTACTGTCAGTTTTAGTTCTGGCAGACATGCTTTGAGAAATATTATCTAGCTTGTCCAGCATAGATCCCTCTCTTTAGACCTGCTGATATGGATGGCCCATACTTTAATGGGAAGCTCCTGCCTTGACCTCTCTTTGCAGGGAGGGCGCGCACTGAGTGTATTACATTGCTACATCTGAAATTATTAGGGATGCTGCTAATGGTATTTACTGTTACTAATCAGGCCACTCCATCTATTCCCTTGCTAATGGAAGTCATGTGTGTACTTTACACAATATACTGGCTGCAGTGTGAAGATCCTGATTTACTCCAGCCTGTTCCTCAGTTAAATTTTAGGTGATTTCCTCCGTCACAAGGCCCATTTTACTCTTGGTTTACCAGAAAAGCAATAACTCGTACAATTAAACCTAACTGGTTAAAGGATGCTAAACTAGAAGCTAAAAATTGTAAAATCTCTGTTGCCAATATTAATTTGCAAATCACTTAAAGCAGCAGACTTAATTTGGCATCATTATGCAATTTCAACACTTTTATTTTTTATGTTTATCAAAACGTTATTCCAGCATGTCAAGAAGATTTGAACCATCAAACCAATATCTGTGAGAAGGATAACAATATAACAATTGGCCCTCATTAACATAAGAATTAGCAGCATATCTAGAAGTTTGAGAATCCTCCTGTATCATTAAAAAGGAAGGAAAAGTAATGTTATTCCATAAGAATCCTTGTCATCACAAAAGAGAATAAAGCTAATAATAGAATTAATTCTTCTTCCACACAAACCATGTGTAGGGAAGGTTGGGAAGGCAGAATCAGACAACTAAAAAATTAATTTCCATAGAGGCTAAACTAATGAAGCTCGGGACTTAAAGTGCTTACAGCATTGTAAGTCACCAATACAATTTCAGATTCCTTGTGGTTTACCCAGGAAAAATGAGATTCAGTTGGAGAATTTGATGTCCTTCCTACATGTTCCCATGGTCACTAGGTAGTTAGTGTAACCGGACAGAAAGCAGGAGAGCTAGGGTTGAAATTCTGGCTATGACAATGAATTTTTCAGTCATCTGTTTCCACATTTACAAAGGTAATAATACTTGAACAGCAATGTCATTACTTTTTTTGTAATAAAGAAAGCAGGATGTTGCTTCATTAAACAATAATAGTATAGTGTGTCATCAAGATCTACACATATACCTGTTTATACAGTGAAACTTACGTGTTGCAGCTCCATTGTTTATAAGGAAAATCTACAGGTACTATGTTTAATTGTTTTATTTCCCTTATATGGACATTTTGGTTTTATTCTGCAATAGATGTTGATCCTAAGCAGAAAGTACTAGCATTTCAGAAAAGAGAGCTTTTCAAGCAGTGATGTATAGCAACAATAAAGGAGTGGTCAATGCATTGTACCTAGTACAGTGATTATATTCTTTTATCCAGTGCTAGCAATAGCAACAAATCCACTATAGTGAAAAAGCAAAATAAGATTGAGAAAAGTTTCTTTTGTTTCACATCATTTGCAAGCATGAAATGTCAATAAAAACATCAGTGTTTCCAGAAATAGTATGTCTGATTCAATTGCAGGAATGTTATGTTTTACAAAAAAAATTGTAAAAAGATAAACCCAAAATTTAAAAGCTTAAACACTTGGAAGAAAATGACAATGCTCTAAAAAGAAAAACCTGATATTCTGCAAAAGATAGATAAATAAAAACAAATTCACTGACCTGAACATAACAAAAAATGTGACTGATAGAAACAAACTTTAATAATAAGAAAACCCTTGAGAACAAAGTATGAATACAACAGCTCACTTTTACTATTCCTGCTAATGGCGACAATGCAGATAATTTCCAGTGTTGTTGCTGACAGAGGACTCTGTCTGCAATTGTTACCCAGTCAATAACCACTACACAAGTCCAAATGAATCAAAGGAATACTGCTGATTATAGTAAGGTACTTGGTCCAGTTTAAAGCAGTTAAAGGGAATGAAGAACTGCTTTTGTGCGGACTGTGTGTCCACGTGTGCCTACTGCAGGGTAAAGAATGCATACAAACTGAGCTGTCAGATGTCATACATATGGTAGGCCACTTGATGCTGGTAGAAAGGCTGCCTAGATGGGGACTGTGTGTCCACGTGTGCCTACTGCAGGGTAAAGAATGTATACAAACTGAGCTGTCAGATGTCACACATATGGTGGCCACTTGATGCTGGTAGAAAGGCTGCCTAGATGGGGACTGTGTCCACGTGTGCCTACTGCAGGGTTAAGTATGCATACAAACTGAGCTGTCAGATGTCATACATATGGTAGGCCACTTGATGCTGGTAGAAAGGCTGCCTAGACGGGGACTGTGTGTCCACATATGCCTACTGCAGGGTTAAGAATGCATACAAACTGAGCTGTCAGATGTCACACATATGGTGGCCACTTGATGCTGGTAGAAAGGCTGCCTAGGTGGCGACTGTGTGTCCACGTATGCCTACTGCAGGGTAAAGAATGCATACAAACTAAGGTGTCAGATGTCACACATATGGTAGGCCACTTGATGCTGGTAGAAAGGCTGCCTAGATGGGGACTGTGTTGCTTGATTGTGGTACTCCTGTGAATTATTTCTACTGATAATGACAGTGGTATATTCTGATTTAATACCTTTTATAAATGTTCCCTAAATGTGTTGGGGTAAAGGTTCTCTCTGTGTTTGTGGTTTAAGTATTTCTGAAATTAAAATGTAGCACACATGAAACTACAACCTTCGACTGATAAATTTAAATTTGAGAGCCAAATAGTAGCATTTTATGGAACTCTGTATGAATATGTAACTAATTTATACAGCATTCGGAAGTATAACGCCAAATGAATTTCAAGGAGAGTATATTTTTGCTTTTAGGAACTGAACACCAGTATCATCTCAAAGTTATTGACTAATAATGTCTACAAACATTTCCCAAATTGTAAATGATGCTTCTTTCAATTTTTCAGGTAAATTGCTGATACAACCTGTGATGAAACTATTGGAGTAGAAGCTATAGACCCATCTGAAATAGTTAAAAGTGTTTATTCCCACAGATTTAAGAACATAGAAAATGATGGATCAGATACTTTAATATTACATTCAAAGATTCAAACTGTGGTTAGTGATTCTAGAATAATTGAGAGCATTTTGGAAAAAGATTTGCTGGCAAATCAAAAATGAAATTGTGTGATTCGATTCATGAAGAAAAGAAAGTACACAACTATGACATTTGCAAGCAGAGCTTCACTATGCAACAAACATTGAACAGAGGCAGGTTTATTTATGGGGGCAAAGAGCCGCGCAAATGTAATGCTTGTAATAAGGGCATTACTCAGCAAGGGAGTTTGAGAACACACAGTTTGATTCATGAGGGCAAGAAACCACACAAATGTAATGTCTGCAATAAGAGCTTTACTCAGTTGCAACATTTGAAAAGACATTTTTTCATTCCTGAGGGTAAGAAGCCACACAAATGTAATGTCTGCAATAAGAGCTTTACTCAGTTGCAACATTTGAAAAGACATTTTTTCATTCATGAGGGTAAGAAACCACACAAATGTAATGTCTGCAATAAGAGCTATACTCAGTTGCAACATATGAAAAGACATTTTTTCATTCATGAGGGTAGGAAACCACACAAATCTTATGTTTGCAATAAGAGCTTTACTCAGCTAGGGAGTTTGAGAACACACAGTTTGATTCATGAGGGTAAGAAACTACACAAATATAATGTTTGCAATAAGAGCTTTTCACAGCTAGGGAGTTTGAAAGAACACAGTTTGATTCATGAGGGTAAGAAACTACACAAATATAATGTTTGCATTAAGAGCTTTACACAGCTAGGGAGTTTGAAAGAACACAGTTTGATTCATGAGGGTAAGAAACCACATGAATGTAATGTCTGCAATAAGAGCTTAACTCAGCTAGGCAATTTAAGAACACACAGTTTGATTCATGAGAGCAAGAAACTACACAAATATAATGTTTGCAATAAGAGCTTTACACAGCTAGGGAGTTTGAAAGAACACAGTTTGATTCATGAGGGCAAGAAACCATATGAATGTAATGTCTGCAATAAGAGCTTTACTCAGCTAAGCAATTTGAGAACACACAATTTGATTCATGAGGGCAAGAAACCACACAAATGTAATGTCTGCAATAAGAGCTTTACTCAGCTGCAACATTTGAAAAGACATTTTTTCATTCATGATGCTAAGAAACCACACAAATGTTATGTTTGCAATAAGAGCTTTACTCAGCTAGGGAGTTTGAGAACACACAGTTTGATTCATGAGGGTAAGAAACTACACAAATATAATGTTTGCAATAAGAGCTTTACACAGCTAGGGAGTTTGAAAAGACACAGTTTGATTCATGGGGGTAAGAAACCACACGAATGTAGTGTTTGCAATAAGAGCTTTACACAGCTAGGGAGTTTGAAAGAACACAGTTTGAGTCATGAGGGTAACAAACCACAGGAATGTAATGTCTGCAATAAAAGCTTTACACAGCTAGTAAGTTTGAAAGTTCACAATTTGATTCATGTGGGTAAGAAACGTCACAAATGTAATATTTGCAAGAAGAGCTTTACACAGCTAGTAAGTTTGAAAGTTCACAATTGGATTCATGGGGGTAAGAAGCGTCACAAATGTAATATTTGCAAGAAGAGCTTTACACAGCTAGTAGGTTTGAAAGTTCACAATTTGATTCATGAGGGTAAGAAACCAGACAAATGTAATGTTTGCAATAAGAGCTTTACACAGCTAGGGAGTTTGAAAACACACAGTTTGATTAATGAGGGTAAGAAACCACAGGAATGTAATGTCTGCAATAAGAGCTTTACTCAGCCGCATAATTTGAAAGTACACAATTTGATTCATGAGGGTAAGAAACTACACAAATGTAATGTTTGCAATAAGAGCTTTACACAGCTAGTAAGTTTGAAAGCTCACAATTTGATTCATGGGGCTAAGAAACCACACAAGTGTAATGTTTATAATAAGAACTTTACACAGCTAGGGAGTTTGAGAAACACAGTTTGATTCATGAGGGTAAGAAACTACATGAATGTAATGTTTGCAGTAAGAGCTTTACACAGCTAGGGAGTTTTAAATCACACAGTTTGATTCGTTAGGGTAAGAAACCACATGAATGTAATGTTTGCAGTAAGAGTTTTACACCGCTAGGAAGTTTGAAAACACACAGTTTGATTCATGAGGGTAAGAAACCACAGGAATATAATATTTGCAATAAGAGCTTTACTCAGCTGCATAATTTGAAAGTACACAGTTTGATTCATGAGGGTAAGAAACCACAGGAATGTAATGTTTGCAATAAGATCTTTACTCAGCTGCATAATTTGAAAGTACACAGTTTGATTCATGAGGGCAAGAAACCACACAAATGTAATGTTTGCAATAAGAGCTTTACACAGCTAGGAAGTTTGAAAACACACAGTTTGATTCATGAGGGTAAGAAACCACAGGAATATAATATTTGCAATAAGAGCTTTACTCAGCTGCATAATTTAAAGTACACAGTTTGATTCATGAGGGTAAGAAACCACACAAATGTAATGCTTGCAATAAGGGCTTTACACAGCTAGGGAGTTTGAAGATTGAGAAGCTAGTAACAGTGATGTGTCTTAATATAAAATAAAGAAGTAACACATAAGAAAGTAAAGAGAGCAGAAAATAAAAGCAGGATCAAAGACATGAGTACACGCATCTAAAACAACAAAATGGAACTTTCAAGAAATTAGTATCATCCTTCAGTTTTCTATAAATTTCAAAGCATCTTCAAAAGGCACATAATCTATACTCTAAAAACGGTTACTCCATAAATAAATATACAAAATTTCAAACTAAAATATGTAGATTGGAAAAAACAAGGTAACATTACAAACATAAACAAAAAATGGGAAGAAAAGACAGCAGTAGGTTCCTACTTTTGGGGGGGGGAAAACATAGCATCCATAGAGATCCCAAATTGCTTGGAAACATCACAGGTAAAAGTGAACTTCCAGTCTCAGAAAACATCCATATCTGGAAAAACAAGAACCATTTCTTAAACTTTGAAATCCCACCAGGAGACATTTTAATATAGACGTTCATCCACCCACCATGAGAAGCAACACCAGCAGTTGACCTGGAACTGATGATGCTGGTGATTAGGTCTGGAAAGATGTCTTCGTTTGTTCAATAAATGAGCGATATATTACAAATTTGACTTGTTTATCTAAATATAGTTTTATATGAGGTATAATACATTACATTAAAATATGTTTTTATAGTATAAATACTTTCTTTGGAATATAAGTTTAAGAAATCCACAACTGGAAATATACTCTAAACCTCTGGAATATAACCAATGAAAGAGTGATGCTTTGGGAATAAAGAAACATCTATTAGCATTCCAAATTATTTTATTGTTTTAAAATTTAGGTCAGAAATAATCTCCAAAGGTTAATATGTGATTACTTATACATACCTTATGCACATAGTTCTTGATGGTGATCTTTATTGAGGTAAATGGAATACAACAGACTGTCCTGACATCGAACACTTGTTTGCTGGCTCTTCTTCATTAATTGGCACAGTGTGGATTCAATTTCTTGTGGACAATTATTCCTAACTTAGAAAATCTACAATGGAAACGGAAAACTGTAAACACCATCTGCATTGTTGACAATGATATCAGCAACAACAAAATAATGCATCAGCTTCTCGTCGTGAACCCCAACAGTAAAACAATATCACAAGAGTTGCCTTTCATTTTACAAGCAAAGTGCACAACATACAGTTGTAAACTGAGGGGCTGTTTACTGTAGTGAAACTAAGGTACACCATTATAAAGCAAGCAGTGAAAGAAAAAAGGTATGAATTCTATCAATAAAGGAGGTCACAAACATTATTTTACCATGAAGATTGTTGCAGGTTCACTTGATTGGCCCTTATGCTCAGCAGGGTGGATGAGTCTAATATGCTCGTATCTGACAGTTTAATGGCTAGCAGGCGGTCTACACATGGTGCTAAAGGGGTTAAAGTTGTTAGTCACAAATACAGTTTTCTCTAAATTGAGAAATCTGTGAGATGTCTGAAATGAAGGTATTGCTGGGAATGTTTTGCTTAAAATGCATTGACAAATTTAATTATGCAACAAAACTAGTGCACTTCATTGTAATGTTTACACCCTTTTAAAAAGTGGGAGCCTCTCCTCATGAAGTCCTCTGATCATGTCAATTAATCTGTAACTAAGAATAAAATTAAAGTTGTGATAACAAATTGTGTTAAAATCAATATATGTTATATAAGCAGCATTGCTTTAACTTGAGTTTTCCTTAACTGAGAAATTTTTTGCAGTAAGTTAAAAGAATGTTACTCTACAAGGGTGACTCGTAAATGAGGAAAATCTGTACTGGCAATTGTTATTCTCGTTGCAATGTTTTTTATTAAACAATTTGGATATAATCACTATATATGAAATTTTTCACAATTTAGAAAATGTGTTTGAGAAGTTCCTGTTTAGCACTGTCCAATTGGAAAAAACCTTGCTTTGAAATATACTGTCCAATAGCAGGTTAACCAAAGTACACAAGTAAGCTACCCTTAAATATCTCTCACTACAGGAAGCACATAATTAAGTTAAAGATTATCAAATTACAAGCAGACATGTTAGCAATTTCCTTGTTATTTTAGCTTGTTGTCTGCTTTAAAAATAAGATTACAAAGGTTCTTTTCTTCTAGGATATAGGGAATAAACAGTATTTATTTCAAGCTTTCCCTAAGTATAGTGCAACAGTTATAAATTTCTTTAAACTGAAATGTGGGACATGCTTGTCACTAACTCTGATTATTTGAGATTTTGTGACCACTTGTAGCATTGGTTTTGTTTTGATTCCCATGTGTAACATAGCTTTGTTTGCAATCTGTGGGATAGCACTGCTGTGTTATTAATCTCAGCTACATACTGCAGGGGGTTGGTTATCTTTCCAGAAAGTTAAGTGTATTATCTTAAAGAGCTATATGTGCATGAGTAAGGAAGCTTAAGTACTGGGATTACCAGAGTCTTTTGGGGGAAGTCCGCCAATATAGCACACAAGTAACTGAATATAAAATATTACAAAATTGAAGTTATAGGTATAATAGAATATTTCAATATAAGATGTTAGTAAAATGTTAAAATATGCAAATATGTATGTATAGATGTTTATAAGATCTCAGCATTTATCTTAACTGTATAATTCAATTCTGAAATTGGTGCTTTATAAAAGTTTCAACTTTTGGCCAGTTAAATATTACAAATCAATCATAATTACACAAAGTATGTAACACTTTTACATTCAAAAGAATTGAACTGGGGGCTTTAATTTGAATTCCTCTTATATTAAGAGCATCAATTCCTTGCAATTACTGCTTTCCTCAATGTAGCACTTAACTGTGGTTGAAGAACACCAGAAATCTTGCGTCACTGAAAGCTTATATTCCAATCAATTGCCCCATTCAACCATTAAGACCATCATGTATATTGTTGCATTGATTTTAAATTTAAACAATACTGTAGAAGATAAATAATATCCTAATGAGAGAAATCTCCATCTGTACACTACGAAAGTCGGATACATTTCCAAAGCTGAAACAGAACATAATTCTGTACAGGTCTTGGCAAGAAGGATCAAGGCATTGTTCTTTCAGTGAAATCCAGGTTTGTGCTTGGTGAAGTCAAAAACGGTTCTGTAGTGTTCAGCTCACAGCAGACCGAGCAAGGCAGTGTCGCAGTGGAGGGGAGAAACTGCTAATGCTTCCCCTGGCCACATTCATATATAAGTGGCTGGTTTACATAATACTGCCACATATGACACAAGCTCCTTCAAGGCCACAACATGCCTGATTGTCTGCATGTGTTAGAAACCTACTTTCATTACCTTCTACTGATTTTTCTAATCCATTTGTGCTTTCCTCTTCCTAGATATTCACCCAGACTCTGACTCTCAATATTTTTATTACTATAATATTATTTTCCATTTTATTCAGCTATAATGCCATATACCCTCTATCCAATTACTAGTTTCCTTGCACTGTGTCAAACAATGAAACACACCCTCTGTTTCTCCACACATAACTCATGCTGCAGTTCCTAAAACCTTTAACATACAAGTCCCTGTTGACATACATGCTCTGCCTTGCTTATCACAGGTCTTAACATGCTTCTCGCTCCCACAGTCCTCATTTATTATCTTGTACAATCTCAAAGATTGTCGCTGTCACTTCATTGCTTTGATCTACTTCAACTTTCACTGTTATTCACTTTGTCACTTCACTAATGTGATCTACTTCAGTTTTGCGTTGCAATCGAACGCAGGCGGTCTAATCTCTCACGTTAGCAGCACTCACTGTCGTCACAACCTCGCTTGTTGAACCGTACTTGATATTGCAGCATCTCTATCACTCACTAGTCAACGGCTGGCGAATCCTCTGGCTTATATAGACGGTGAAAGTTTCCACGGAACATTTTTACTTACGTTCTGGAGGCGGCGGCGGGAGGAAGAGAAGCTTCAGTAGATTCTGGTTATGTGTCGTTAACGCTTCTTGTGTTTATGCCGGGTGGAGCGCTACCGTGTCACTTAGCTGTATTTATCTCTCCAATTGCTGGCGTTAAACTTTCTGGTCTACAGCTGTAGTGTCACACAGCTCCCTTCTCAGAGCTGTTCGTCGTTTCGCCATGTGCAACAAGGCGATCACGATGAACCTCTCGGTGTTGACGCGGATGCGACAGCAATGATACAGGAGCTCGATTCCTGGAATCCGGCAGATGGTCATAGCTTGGCTTCATCGTCAGTTGTCATGGTGTAGCCTAGCTGCGATCCAAACATTATAGCGCCGCGCTAGTCTCTGACTACGTGACAAGGGTCCAAGACTTGCCAAGGAGATGCTACACTGTTGTCACCACCTTTCCACGTCGCTTTGCAGACACAACCAATGCATGGTCTTCATGGTCTGAGTTACTACTCAGATAGTACCATCTTGCCTTTTCTCGATGACTTGCTTCACCTTGATCTTCCCATCTGTGTACTCCCAGCCTCAGCATACCATTCCTGACGCCTAAGGAGTCCTGCTGGGCCCAATATTTCTTATAGTTTTAGCCCCTAGGACGACAGATGCCCATGCTGGTCGTACACCAGATTATTTATCCTTCAGCATCGGCACTATGTATCGATCCTGCTGTACCCTTCACAACCTCTTATCCCAATTTACTGCATGTGTAACTAAACCAGGCATAAGGCTATAAAGCTCTCATTCAGCCCGACGTTTCGGCATTTGTTGCCGTTTGTTTGGCATGATCTTCGGGAGTGGGCGCCTGGCACCTTCCCACCCAGTGCTCTCAGGTGAAGCGAAACTAATGGTGCCAATGTGGTCCTCTTCAAGTTGGCTCTTGGCGGTTAACCCGATCTCTCGCAGATTGCTCTTAGGTGTCCAGTTTTTCCACAAATCCAGCACTTAAGTCCCGGTGCCGGTTCTTTTAGGCCAGCACAGGGTTAGCTCTTCCTGCCGTCATCTTTGTTGCTTCATTGCCTACGACAGTTGCCGAGGCGTCGTTTACGTTAGATTTTGCTAGAGGATAAGCTGCTGTTTCATCTCCCGATTCATTAATCCATTAATAATTGCGTAGGCTGCTTCTTCGGAAATGTTATCCGGTGAAAAATCTGCCAAAGCCCGGTGTGCCAGCTGCTGCTGCTCCACGACTAGTTTTTGTAAGATTTGTTTTGCTTGCTGCGCTCTTGCCTTCAACTGGTCCCAGTAAGCGGCGGCAAGGCGCTATTGCCCATAATGTTCCTCCAGCAGTTTCATTAAATTATGGCCGAACCTCCGGCGGAGAAGGTTCAAAGCGTTCTACTACTTACCTCTACAGGTCAATCAAAAGCTTTTCATCAGGTGTATGGGTGTCGAACCATTGTGTTCAATTAAATTAAGTTTTATTTAAGGACGCTATTTAACTGCGTGGTTCCTAATGTCCCATTCTATATTGGGCGTAAAAGACCCGTAATTTTGCCCAGAGGCTTTTTTATTAGGCTTGAGATTCTTTTACGTGCCGTAAATCTACGACACGGGACCACCGGCTTTACTTTTCTTCTGAAGGAAGCCATGCTAAGTGTATTTACGCCCGAAAAAACCATGGCCCTGCGCCAGTTTGAATCGGCGACCTCGAGTAATAGAAGCTAGGATGGTAACCACTATACCACGGAGGACGACATCCATTGTGTGTCGCAATGGACTCATACTGCCGCATAAGCCCTGCCCAGGACAAAGTGCCATCACATGGGCGATTTTGAAATTGCGATATCCTCTCACCTTTGGTATGGATCTTGGGTTCTAGGTCTTGGTGCAATTCCCCCACTGCGGCGTCCATCGTCCTCTTGCTTACTTTAGCCTGTATCATCCTCTTTATTGTCTTCATCTGCACATACATCCGTGTTCCATGCTAATTGGATTCTCTTCCACTGCAGTAATTTTATGTTCCAAGTCAGATTTAATTTTTAACTCCTCTATAATGATGGCTTTCAAGTCTTTCACTGTTATATTTTCCCCCAGGGGCTCACCTTATGTGAGTACGGGTGTGGCGTACCCGGGTTGCCCGAGCCTTTCATCGCCATCATCATCCCTCCACCCTCGTCCGGTCGAGGTGGGTTCGTGACCGGGGTACTTAAGGTAGGCTTTCGTGCGTTCTTTGCATTCCGTTCCATGCTGCCCCTCGCCATCGTTTCTCTCTTGTCTAGTCTCTTTTCGAACATTTCGCAGCACAACCATTCACACATCTCTTTTTCTTCCTTGCCGGCCTGCCTTGTGTGCGAAACGCCCACACACTTTGGTTTATTTTCCGATTTTATTCATTTTAATCCTCCGTGGACACAGCCTGACAGATACCCGTGCACTGGGTGCGCAGCTGGATGAGTGGGTAATGGCGTCATCCCCACCACCCGGGGTCGTCATGTAGAGTTTGTATTCGTATCCACTGTTCAACTGCAGTCCAGCGGGGGACCATTGCTGACTTCCCACGGCTATTGGGTCTCTCTGTCTATGTTCTGGGAGGTGTGACCCTGGGGTGGGACTGGTATAGATATGCCACTCACACAAGCCGGCGTAACGCCCGGGAAGTCAGAGCCCGAGGTCTGAGACGGTTACAATGGTAGTGGATTTCTCTCGCTATGGAGACCTCTTTCACCATTACCAACAAGCTCCGAAAACTATTTGTAACAGAAGTAGCACCATCGCCATGTGGTTGTTACTTGGTCATTACACGAACAGAAGAAGGATAAAGTTTTGAGAAGGTGAACGCTTTTATGATTCAGAAGGGCATTGATGCTGCTGCTGGTGCGGTTCAGTCCTGCACTCGTCTTCGGAATGGTTCATTGTTGGTACAAAACACGTCCGATGCACAAAGTAAGTCCTTCTTGCGCGCTACGCTTCTCCGCGGTTATCCCATCCGTGTTGAGAAGCAGCGCACCTTGAATTCCTGTCGAGGCGTCGTCACCACGCTAAGTCTCGATGGTATATCGGACGATGACCTGGCCGAATATCTTTCAGACCAAAAGATGAAAACTGTTCATCGAGTTCAGGCTAAACGCGACGGAGTGTTGGTACCCACTCGTAACCTGTTTATAACTTACGATGGCGTCGATCAGCTATGAGTATTTCAGCAGGGTACGAACGTATTGCGGTGAGGCCCTATATTCCTAGACCTCTGAGTCGATTTAAATGCCAACGTTTTGGGCATACGCAAGACTCTTGTAAGAGTGCCGGTACCATCTGTGCCTCATGTAGCCAGCCGTCACGCGATGGTGCCTGTTCATCGCCCCCGTTTGCGTTAATTGCAAAGGGTCTTATTCTGCGTCATTTGCTGTCTGTCCGCGGTACTTGGACGAGAAGGCGATCCGGGTGAAGGAAAAACTTTCCTTCGCTGAAGCCCGGAGCGTTACCATGCGCGCCAGCCTTCACTCCTGCGATCGGGTACATTTAGTTCTGTTGTTGCCTCGCCAGTATCCCGGATGGATGCCGAAACACAGACCTGGACCATGACTGCATTGACCGCCACTGCCATCCGGCCGTCCATTTCTGGCACAGTTATCAAGCCATCTAAAGCTGGTCCTAAGATACCAAAGTCACAAGCCACTGAGAAGAAATCAAAGCAGAAACTTCGTAGGGTTGATTTTCTTAAAGACCCTCCGCGTGCGCGCGGTAAGAAAAGTTCACCTTCTCCTCCTCGAAGGTCGCAGTCCCAGGGTGCTCCTGGCACAAGCCGCACACAGCGGCACCCTTCACCATTACCACCCAGACCCGATTGTCGGCGCTTGAATCGATTTCTGGCATTGAGGCTTGAGCCTTTTTGAGGCTATGGAGTCTGACCAACTCCATTCCAAGAGCCCGACTCCCAAGGTTAAGCAGAAGGATATTTTGAGCCGCCCTTCTAAGTAGACTGCTTATCCCTTTTATTCATGGCTATCCTGACCTGGGATTTACGTGGTGTACGATCGCATAGGGCGGAACTGCAGGGTTTATTGAGTTCCCATTCACGTATGGCCGTGTGTTTGCAGGAGACCAAGCTTCGCCCTCACAATCCTTTTGATCTCCGAGGGTATACTCCGGTTCGCTACGATCTTGCACCGGATGAGGGTTCTCCTGCTCATGCAAGTATCATGCTATTAGTGCGTAACGACGTTCATTTTCAGACTTGCCCACTTAGTCCGACTTGCAAGTTGATGCCGTTAGGATTGATTTACCCGGCTTTTTCTCTTTTTCCACTTATTCACCTCCATTGTCTCCCCTCGCTAACGCGGACATTCCAGATTTCCTGTGCGCTCTCCCAACGCCATTTCTTCTGTTGGGAGATTTTAATGCCCATCACCTCCCTGTGGGGTTCGCCTAGGGCTTGTGCAAGCGGAACGCTCCTTTCTGACATATTTGCTCAGTTCAACCTCTCCATCCTCAATACAGGTGAGCCTACGTTTCTTACTGATTCTTCTGGTACATTCTCTCACTTGGACCTTGCCGTTTGCTCCATCCAGCTTGCTTGTCCTCTGCAGTGGAACGTCGTTGCTGACACCAACTCCAGCGATCATTACCCTTGCATCGTTTCTCCTCTGTCTCACCACGTCCAGCATTCCAGAGCAACAACCTGAAAATTCCATAAACCCGACAGGAGTCTATTCCAGCCTCGTGTGTTTTGAGGACCAGGCCTGCACTGACGTTAACCAACGGGTGCAGCACCTTACCTCTACGATTCTATCTGCCGCAGAACGCACAATTCCCCGTTCGTCCTCCCACCCTCGGCGTATTCCTGTTCCGTGGTGGACCGAGAACTATCGGGATGCCGTTCGTGCTCGTAGAACTGCGCTTAGGGTGTTTCGGCGACACCCTACATTTTCTAATTTGGTTACTTTTAAACAATCGCGCGCCAGGGCTCGTCGCGTTATTCAGGATAGCAAGAAGGCGTCTGGACTCGTTTTGTTGAGTCATTTAATCGCTCCACGCCTTCCTCTGTTGTTTCGGATAAACTTCGTCGCTTCTCCTGTAAAGTGTCGCATTTTACTGTGTCTGCCCTTCAGGTTCCCAATGCCTCCATAGCGGATCCGGCTGCCATTGCTAATACTTTGGGTGCTGCCTTTGAGGCGGCTCCAGTTCTGCCCATTATTCCGCCGAGTTTCGCACTCTCAAAGACCGCTGGATTCCTAGACCTATAGTTTTCGGTCTGCTAATGCATGTTATAATGAACTTTTCACATTGAGGGAGCTGGAGCACACTCTCCATTGCTCTATGCACTCCGCTTCTGGGTCGGACGGCATTCGTGTCCTCATGTTAAAGAACTTTTGAGCGGACAGTAAACTCTTTCTCTTACAGGTGTATAACTTATTTGGCAAGACGGCATTTTCCCTTCCGTTTGGCGCGAAGCTACCATTGTCTCTATACTTAAGCCTGGGAAGGATCGCCAACTACTTTCCAGCTACCGCCCTATCTCCCTCACCAGATGCATTTACAAGGTGATGGAGCGCATGATTAACGGGCGGTTGACATGGTGGCTTGATCTCAGAAACCTCTAGCGAACGCTCAGTGCGGATTTCGTCACCATCGCTCTACCGACGACCATCTGGTGTCTCTGTCGACGCATATTATGAATGGATTTCTGTGAAAGTGTCAAATAGTGGTTGTGTATTTTGACATCGAGAAAGCTTATGACACGTTTGGAGGGGCGGCATTTTACGTGCACTCCACGCATGGAATTTACGCGGTCGTCTTCCTATATTTCTTCGGGAGTTTATGACGGATCGCGTCTTTCGTGTACGTGTGGGCTCGGTTTTATTTAGTCATTTTATTCAAGAGAACGGTGTACCGCAAGGCTCTGTACGCAGTGTCATTGCGATTGCTATCAACCCCATTTTTGTTTTTATCCCACCTGGCATTTCCTCGTCCCTTTTCTTTGACGATTTTGCCATTTATTGCAGGTCACGGCGGACCTGTCTGCTCGAACGCCGTTTCCAGAGCTGTATCGACCGTCTCTACGCCTGGAGTAACGCCAACGTCTTTACTTTCTCCGCGAGAAATCCGTCTGTGTGAATTTCGTGCGCCGGAAGGCTTTCCCTTCTCCCTGTCTCCATGTTGGGCCGGATAGTCTTCCATTTGCAGACGAGGCGAAACTTTTGGTGTTGATCTCTGATCGAAAGCTGAGCTGGACTTCGCACATTTCGCTTTTAAGAGCAAAGTGTGACCGTTCTCTTAATCGTTTACGTGTTTTAAGTGGCACATGCTGGGAAGCTGATCGCACCGTCCTTCTGCGTCTTTATCGCTCTTTAGTGCGATCCAAGCTTGATTACGGGTGCACTGTCTATTCGTCGGCACGTCCATCTGTGTTACGTCGATTGAATGCCATCACCATTGTGGCATAAGAGCCGTTACAGGGGCCTTTCCAACCAGCCCTGTACCCAGTCTATATGCTGAAGCTGTAGAGCCTCCGCTGTCCTTCAGGCGTGAGATGTTTTTGTGCAGCTATATATGTCGACTCTCAAGCTTGCCTGATCACCCGTCGTTCGAGTTATTTTTCGAGGCTTCGCTTGATCGGCAATATTTAGTTAGCTCCTCTGCATTGCACCCTCCAGGGTTCGATTTCGCCAGCTTGGATGATATGATGGGGCTTAAGGGCGCTAAACAGTTAAGGTCATCAGCGCCCTTACAAAGTATAAAATTTAAAATCCAAAACTAACATACGGGACACCAACCTGCTTGGTATAAAACACTAAAAACAAGACAATAAATTCTAAATTACACCACATTAAACCATGGTAAATAAAACAAGAAAGGAGTAAAACGACGTGTCAAGAACTGTAGAACACAAGGGACATGAGCGTCATATGTCCGCTGGGGAGAAGAGCCCCCTTTAAAACAGACAATATAAAATCACAAAGCTAAGCCCCATCATATTTATCCGAGACTGTACTGTGTCAATGTCAAAACTGTGTTAAACTTTCGTTTCCCCTCTTTCATTCTTGATTTCTGTTTTGACTCCCTTCATTTGTTTCTCACCTCCTCCATTTTGGATTTCATTTTCGTCACCATTTCATTTTACCTAACACTTTTCATTTCCGTTCCCATCCTATCCATTTTAGATTCCATTTCTGTCTGCATCTTCTCCGTTCCGGCCAATAATGTTTTAAACATTTCCATCTTGGTTTATAATTCCGCTTCTGACACCAAATTACTTTGTCCAATTTTCAGTGTCACTTCGGTGTTTTGATGTATTTCGACTTCATTATGACCTAGTTCACACTGTCATTCACCAATGTGAAGTACTTCAATTTTCTGTCACTTCACTTTTCTTTGGCCCACTTCCCTCACTGCGTAATTGAACACTGGAAGTCCTTAATCTCCCACGGTAGCAGCGCTAACTGTACGCCACGGTGTGATCACAAACTCACTTGTGAAATGCACTTGATGTCGCAGCAGAAACGCGCTCTCCAACCTACCGGCAAACCCTCTGGCTTGTATAGAAAGTGGATGTATCCACAGAACATTCTCATATGTTCTGAAAGAGGGGGAGGGAACATTCCGGAAGATTCTGATTGTCTGTTGACAGTACTACTGGTATTTATGCTGGGTGAGAATGCTGCCTCAACATTTATCTGTTTATCTCTCCAACTGCCAGTACACATGGAATACCAATCCTGATCTGCCTATGCTAACCACTCTTGGCTTTGGTTTTGATAAATCTAGTAACTTTGGTAAACATCCTATGTGTTACACCAGATTTGCTCACGATCTCTGATAATACTAAAATTTCCACTCCTTATAACATACTTGATTCTACCACTGCTCTACTACCAGTTTACAGACATTCCTGGTATCTTGTATAAACGCACCCTCACTACTTAGGTGGTTCTCATCTACCATTACTACTCAGTTTTACTCCTAAGTAATCAAATGCTGTCACTATTTCTAATTACTCTGTAACCAAGTACGATGGGCACTTCCCTACTTTATAAACCACATTACATACATTTTATCATGTTGAAATAGTTTAATTTACATTGTACAATCTTTCTGTTATTTATCTACATAGTTGCCATCTTTTTCCAATCATTTTTGGTAACGTAACACAGGTTTTCCACCCCAGTTTTGTTCCAGGTCGGGTTCTGTGCTCGTAACCATTTGTTTACTTCTGATTTGGCTTCGCTATAGGTGAAATTTTATGTATGTTATCAAAAGAAAACTTCCAGGACTCTTGTCTCACACAGTTCTCTTCCTTCATGAGTTTGATTAATACATCAAACTCACAAACTTGATTAGCAATCAAATTGAATTAACTCTCCAACGGAAAATATACAAGCAACATTTTGGTCTAATGATGGAAAGCGGTTACTAATTCTTCTGACCGACCATTTTTGTGACTCATTTTGTGACTCAGAATACCACCGCTTTCTCCTCGAATTTTCAAGGCATTGTTCACATTAATGATATCCTCGAAATAGTTAATGAAAATTAAAATTCGATGTAGAATTCGATCTGGAACTTTTAAATCTACAAGCCCCAGAAATTAAATTCACACTGGAGAAAAATGGAACAGTTTCTTTTCTAGACCTAAGAATTATCAGAAACAACAATAAGCTTGAATGTGGTACATACAGGAAAGGTACATATACAGACAATCACATAAAAGCAAACAATTTCAACGACAAGCATGCCATCATAAACAGCCTACTGCACAGATTACTCAACATCCCACTAAATGAAACAGAACACAAGAAGAATTAAAACAAACAGAAACAAAGCAACGACAGAGAACACCTGTTACAACAAGTCATTAGTGCATAACAAATTACACAAGTTAAAAATGAAGAAGCAAGTACCAGACACAGACACTAACAGCAGGAAAAGGAAAGAAATGGTTAAAAATATTCACTTCCACCCAAAGCTCACGAGAAAATTCCAAAAGATCTTTTAAGGTTATACAAAACAGGCCCAGTTTAAAAAATTTCATCAAATCCTATACATCTGATGTAACACGTTCAAAGAAACAAAGAATCTATAAAATCAGCTATCGATATTGCGAGAAAATATACATAGGAGATACAATAAGGAACATAGAAACCCGTTTCAAGGAACAACTTAGGCGCACATTCAGCAGCATCATACCATATTTGGAACCCTGGTCACAACTTTGAAAACAGTGTTCATCTTCTGAAACATCTGCAAAGACCAATGCAACTTTAAACCTGGGAGATATTCCTCAAAAAATAATGAGTCAACGGCAATGCGTTTTGAAATTCCCTTCGAAGTCAATCTACTCCATTGATTAATCGCAGGTCTTTTAGGAGTCCCTCAAGATTCCAGAGGGAATACATTTAAATTATTCCGGCAGTCGAATGTGGCTGATGATATAGACAATGTTTGTGAAACATATTCTATATGTAAGTTAAGTGTTAATTTCAACTCAGTGTTACTCTAATAAATTACAAATACATTTGTGAAATGGAGGGAGAATATAAAGTTATTAAAAGTATTCAAGATGCAATTACACAGAGCATCATAAAGTATTCTGTAGTGATCTTTCGGAAACATGTGTATGGTTTAGAAAGCATGTAACGTATTAGCATATAGAAAGCAGTTTATTTTTACAAATGATTCACTTTATTGTTATAATTTTTGCTGTTGCCGCACAGTTTTTGCAAACAATGTTAATTTTTTCATAGCTTAATTTTATATGCAACTTTTATCATTTTTTGTAATATTCACGTATAACTTTTAGGTTAACATCGGTAATTTGTAAGTTTATGCCTTTAGGCAAGCTCATTTATGAGCCAGACAAATGAATAAATAAATAATGATTGGTAAGTTGTAACCGTTTAGATAAATATTTTATATTCAGCCATTCTCCTATAAAACTCCAAAGTAAATTCTTTTAAATTTAAATGTTCATACGGTACACCTTGTTCTTCCTCATATGGTTTTAATATGTCCACATTTCTTAGTTTCTTTAGAAACAAAGTCATCGTACTACGTCCACATTAAATTGAAATGAGTTTTATTTATGGCTGTTCTTTAACTACTATGTTTCTTAGTGGTCCATTCTATTTCGGGCATAAAAGATAGAAGCTTTTGCTCAGAGGTCTCTCTGTCAGGCTTGGGGTTCTTTTGTGTGTCATAAATCTACCACATGGGACCACCGGTTATATTTCCGTTTTCTTCCGATGGAAGCCACGTTACGGAGTTTTACGCCCCAGAAATGCATCACTTTCGGTCGGGTTTGAATTCCGCAACCTCGGGCACTATAGGCTAGCATAGTGTCTCTAGACCACGGAGGACGACGTACTTCGTCCATCATGGCACTCCACAAATGTAGGTAGTTGTTGAATTTGTTCAAATAAATACAATACTATCGCTGTAATTGAAATATATTTTAATTACATAACTATATTTTAAAAACAATTCCTTTCCTCTTATAATGTTTTCGCAACACTGAGGAATTCCTCTCTGGCTGCTGCAGTAGTTGACCAAGATGTGCTTTTCTAACCTTTGCTTTGAAGGTATTTGGGATATGTTATAGGACTATAACAAAGGCTTGTCTGTTTAATTTTGGGTAAATAACTGATTTTACGTGAAGCCAAAAATGCCTTTTTTAATGCTTCCTGTATCAGTTTCTATAAAACTACATACATTAACATACTTTTTACCTCCCACATAGAGAAAAAGCCATGTGGCATTTTAGCAATTTCCCCACAGTGAGGCTGTAAGGGCACAATAAAAAAAGTATATAATTTTTACAATAATTTGAATAGTGAAAGTGAAAGTTTCCGCCATGTATTGTTATTTAAAACTTAAGCTAGGATAATGGTTAGGAAATTACATGAAGTTGACGTTATTGCCAAGTATATTGTTTAGAAAATGATGGATGAAACTGGCAATCTTATTCGTACCCTTTCTTCCAATACTTTGATTATTCATACAGAAACAGCTTTTTCTTTTTAGAAGTAGCAACATCAATACAAAACTGTGCTCCTACAGTTGACTACTATAAAAGATCACTTTTGGTGTTTTTGGAACTTCAAGATTTCGTTGGTACAAAAAGCATATTGTTTCCAACGATCATTCTCTTTTGCTAGTTTTTACGTTCCTTTCAAGATACTGTAAGCTACTTCAGCTTTCCGGAGATGTAGCTGTTTTTCTGTTTTAAGTTTTCTTTCTTCGTCTTCAGACACTGAGTCCTTAAATTGTTGTCTAAGTGGTCACACCTTAGACTAGTAATAGTACGTGGTTTCCCAAACGTCATGTTTAAATGTGAGGCAAAATATCTGTAGCAAAGTCATACAATATTGTAGGTTTCAGCATCATTCTTGATTACAAATTAAAATATTCCCCTGCTCGTGCATTTGCAAATACAAGTAACACATCCTCCTCACATTCAGATCTGCCGTTAATAGTACTTCTTTATGTTATCTAATCGAGAGTAATGAGTCCGCCTCCCGGGATAACTTCTGATATGCTGCTCCACTTGGGCTGTGCAGCGTGTCGCTGATTTCCTCGCAAGTCAGGTGGGTTTGTAATATTATACGCCAAGTGATTCGCAAGACATTCAACTCTGCTTTTGTCGTTCCCATGTAGTCGGTAGAATGCTGTTGTGCATAACACGCGTTCCTTAGCTCCTCTTCTCGCCTAAAGAGGGAGAGATTGTCTGTGTGTGAAACAGAGAGAGATGTTACTAGATTATAACCTAAAAAGTGACAATGGAAAATATTCCTTCTTACAGTTAATATTTTACTCTCTTACCTTGACATGTAAGTGTGACCCTTGAGGGATTCCTCCACCAGAGTTTTGACGTCGTCGAACTATATTGCGTACTGTTATTAGCCCACACAAATACTCGTCTTGTTCTTCTTTATCGCCTAGTTCGTCAAATGAAACTACAAGTTTCTGTTTCATGCCATCAGGTAAACGGTTTTCGACACTCACACGGTGGCCCTGTATTAGGGTTGAAACTAATATGCCTGCCTTGGTTTCTCTTCATTTCTAGTCCACTTCCTTGGATTGCTTGCCTTCTTCACTTTCGAACTCTTCAGAAGGTACAAATTCACTTTGTGAAGCGGAAAAGTCACTCTGGTCATATTAGCGACAACTGACTGGTGTGGGAGTCTTCAGCTAGCACTGTGTCTTTGTGTACTACTAGCCATCAATATGCAAACTATTTGGTGAAGCAACCAGAGCTTCCACCAGACACAGGCACCTTCCTTCACACTCCAGCAGCATGATTGTTCTATCGAACCACCTGCTTCTTACGACAATTGAGGAGGATTCTTTCCTGCTGCCAGGATCATTCTGTAACTCATTTTCGCCCACAAGTGCAGAGCTATGTAATTATTTCACCAAGCCCTTCAGTTGTTAACCAACATCACAGAAAAAGTCCCACGCTCAAAATTGATAAGCAGTGGCTCACAGGCCCACAAAAAAGGTTAGAAGAATTTTCTGAAATTCTCTTAGAACAGTTTAAACCAACAATACTGAAGATGCTGACATGAATATGGAAGTGCAGAAAACCCTTGTCCAACCTCTGCAACTGTCACCAATGTGTAAACTCTTCATTCCAGCGATGACACAAAATGCCATTAATAGATCACCTTCCAATAAAACTCCTGATAACTAAATTAAATTGACTTTTATCTATGGACGCTCTAATGCTGTGGTCCATAGCGTCCGATTCCTTCTATATTGGGCGTGAAATACCGGTAATTTTGCTCAGAGGCCACTTTATCAGCCTTGAGTATCTTTTCCGCGCCGTAAATCTACGACATGGATCACCGGCTTTATTCTCTTCCAAAGGAAGCCATGCTAAGAATATTTCGCCCCGAAAAAATCCATCGTCCTCCGCCGGGTTTAAACCCGCCACCTCGGAAACTAGAGGCTATCATAGTAACCACTTCACCACGGATGACTACGTTCTGTTTACAACCACATAATGCAACCTTTTTGTAAGAATCTACCACGCAAAGCTATAGTACTGCTAACACAGGTTACAGTTCAATTCTGCAAGTAACATACTCCCCAACAACATGGAAGCATGCTAAAATTTCACAAATTATAATAATACATAAGCCCAAAAAAAGCGCAAAAATCTATTTAGCCATACAATTAACAATAAACATTCTACCATTGTTTTCGAAAATATTAGAGCGTCTGTTATTGGCCATACTTCTCACAGTTTTTAGAGCACTATTACGTAAAACCGAATGTGGATTTACCAAATTTTACTCCTGCCTACAACAACTGTACAGAATTATAGACGAAATACTGATTCTTATGAAAACAAGAAAATCAGTTTAGGTCTATTTCTTGTCACTGAAAGGCATTCGATAAAGTTTAGCGTGTGGTCCTCTATTCAACCCTAAGATAACATTTTCCTGACACACAGGTACTGTTGTCTTATTCAATCATACCTCTACAAATGAACATATTCTGTAGTCCCCCATCAAACCTATCAATACAGTATTACTTCAGGGAAGCATACTGGGACCTTTTCTATATCTAATATACACTAATGATTTATCCAAAACCAACCATCTATACATAGCTCAATTTTCAGGCGATATACAGAGGCCGCACAGGCGCAGACGTTACAACACATATACGAATAATGCGTTTGAAATAGAATCATGGAACAACAAATGGAAGACTGTCATGAATCCAAGAAAGTCACCTGCTGTCACTTTCTCCTATCTTAGGAAAGAACATACTCATCCTATATTCTTGAACATCACAGCCATACCACAGACCTTGGCCTCATCCTCAACATATGTTTGACATGGAAGAAGTCTATTGATCACATTCTATAACAATTAAGAATTAGACTTCCACAGCTAAAACCTCTACTGCATAAAAGACCATCCCTCTCCATTTCTATCGATAGAGCTATTTACACAATGGTTCTCAAACCAATATGGCAATATGCATGCTGCTTGTGGGGTTCCGCCTCTAGCACCCAAATCAAGCTTATTCAGACATTCCAGAACCGGGTGTTCAGGATTATCACCAGTGCACCTGTACATAAGAAATGAAAATCTCCATCTTGATCTGAACATAGCAGAGGTAACCGCAGTTCTTCACTCATCCTATAACGTTTATTGTCAACGTTATCAACGCATCCGAAGTCTTTGGTCAATCGTTTATTAGCAGTAGGTTACATAGTTATATTCTTAGCAATAAATAAATTTACTGATCGACATGTAAAGATGGACAATATTTAGGAATGCTTTGAACAGTGTTTCCAGCAGCAGTTTTCAGTTTTATTGCATTGAATTCTTCAGAAGAATCACAGCGCCGCCTCGAAAGAGAAGACCTACTGACTGATTGAGGAATGTCAATGGATGTAACCCTCAGAATACGCCTACTCACAATGTAAATATGACTATGTTAACAAAATTGTAGTACCCACAATGTATAAAAATTAAACTAAATAATAATAATAATAATAATAATAATAATAATAATAATAATAATAATAATAATAATAATAATAACAATAATATAATAATAATAATAATAATAATAAAAAAAATAATAATAATAATTACAATGCGTAAAGCATAGTGTAGATGTTAAATTATCTTGTTAATACAATTACCTAGTATTTCGGTTTGATGTTTAGAAGGTGCATTTGTTGTACATTGAATTTTATCCAATTGAAAAATATTGCTCGAGCTGTTTTCGTTTTTAGTCTCATCGCTCTTTAAATGCGTGACCTGTTTGTACAATAGTATTAATGGATTAAAGTTTTGAATAAGTTATGTCAAAGTGTTTGGAAAAATATTTAGCGCAGACAACAAGTGGCATTCTTGTACACACCTAGAAAAGAAATAACGATTTAATGAGGGTGATAATAATCAAGCAATATTAATTTCACACAAAATAATACATTTTTGTTTCTTTCAAATTTGAGGTATTTTGCTTAAAATGGGGACTTTCAATATCTTCGTGTTGATGACTTTAACTATGGACAACTACTTCAGTATCTGGGGTTTTTTACTACACACGGCAATTAAGATTGAAGACAGAGTACTGATATAAAATGGTGGGTAATTGTGTCGTGTGTTACGTTCCGAAATTCAATTCCAATATTCTGTAACAAATTAGCTAGAAAGACAGTTTTTCGTACAAATAATTCATTTATTGAATGTCGTTGATAGATTTTTCAAATGAATATTTTGTATACCTTCATTTAATACAGCGACAGTGACCCTCCAGGTAATTGCAGTTTGAGGAAACTTTGAATGTCTCCATGTAATGAGTCTGTTAATTCAGAAGAATATTGCTACTCGGGCTTACATCCTTTGTTTAGTCGGTACCTAAACGTTAACCGACGAGCATTATAGTGGATGAACATGAAAGGCTGTGATGAATATCGGATGGTTTCTTATTGTGGTAGAAGGTTTGTGCTACAACCATATATCTGTAGTGATTTTTCTCTTAATCCGATATGGAAGAATAACTGTTTTTTTTTTGACAATCTGCTTTTAGTTATCTTCCTTGGTTATGAAAATGATGTGGTATATGTCCAACAGACGAATATTTAATAACGCCAAAGCCGGTAAGATACTCTGCCTCAAGGCGTAGCCGAGAGATTGAGAGCCCTTAGCCTCAAAGCTTAACCGAGGGATCTGCGTGTCTAAAACTGGAATGATTCACGTTCGCAGAAACATCAGCACATCGCATATTTAGCGAATTTCGCTTTTTATTTAGGTTGACTGTTCCCACTTTGCATGTGATTTAGCGAAAAAATGGCTACGTTGCGTTCATAACGCAATTTGCCTATAAAAGTAAAGCACCTAAAAGGGGCGGTTAGGCGTGCACCAGCTGCTGAAGAGATCACATCCACTTCTAAACTCACTCTTAAGGTATTTTATTTACTTTCCTATTGCTTTTATAACCATTTTCAACAAAGAGAACTAACAGCAGATTAATCGTTTTTTTTAAAATATAAACTGCGGTTTCTAATTTGAATGTTAGGTTAGATTTATTTGTTTTTGTTTATTATGCAGAACTAGGGCCGCTTGAAAAAATGAACGAATTACAGTGTTAATGGTAGACTCTTTTATGCTGATTACGTTTTTACCAATTTTGTATGTCGGAAAGCTTCCATAATGGAGTTAGGTGCTAATTTGCTGATATTTAATAAGAATACTATCTAGAAGGAGCAGGACTTGGATAAAGAAGCTTTATGCATCATTTAAGATGTAAGCATTGTTAATATTAATTTTAAGTACCTAAAACCTGGGTTTCATTGTCAGAGGAAGAGGTTGAATGTTATGCTCTGCAACAACAGCATATGTCGCTTGAGGCTGGCTACCGTACCGCAGTTTGCACCACGTTAACAGCTGCTCAGTGAAGTGAGTAGCGTGTTCTTTGGTTAAGATCTCTTGGGAGAGATTAAAGGAAATATTACATTAGCTTAATCATGGCTCCTTTTTATTTTTTCTTATTGTGCTGGTACAAGCATGTTCCTTTCGCTATTATTCCATATATATAAAGGATCCATGAATCTTTATAGTGAATTGCATCTTCTTAATGATCTTTTGATGTTATTTATAGTGAGGATTTTAACACACTTTAACTATTTTGAACCCTTTTTAGGCATTTAAAGCACTTTTCATACCGACGCATTGCATCCGAGGCACTGTCGGTTTTTGTGTGTAAATATACATACAGTATGTGATCAAAAGTATCCTGACACACCCACAAACATACGTTTTTCATCTTAGGTGCATTGTGCTGCCACTTACTGCCTGGTACTTATCTGCAATCTCAGTAGTCATTAGACATCATGAAACAGCAGAACGGGATGCTCCATAGAACTCACGGACTTCGAACGTGGTCAGGTGATTGGGTGTCACTTGTGTCAGAAGTCTGTACGCCAGATTTCCACACTCTTAAACATCCCTAGGTACACCGTTTCTGATGTGATAGTGAAGTGGAAACGTGAAGGGACATGTACAGCACAAAAATGTACAGGCCAACCTTGTCTGTTGACTGACAGGGACCGCCAACATTTGAAGAGGGTTGTAAAGAGTAATAGGCAGACATCTATCCAGACCATCACACAGGAATTCCAAACTGCATCAGGATCCACTCCAAGTACTGTGACAGGCGTGAGATAAGAAACCTTGGATTCCATGGTCGAGCGGCTGCTCATAAGCCACACATGACACAGAAAAATGCCAAACGACACCTCGCTTGGTGTAAGGAGCGTCAACATTACACAATTGAACAGTGGCAATGTGGAGTGTCGTATCATGGTATGCAATGTGGCGATCCAATGGCAGGGTGTGGGTATGGCTAATGCCTGGCGAACGTCATCTGCCAGCATGTGTAGGGCAAACAGTGAAATTTGGATGTGGTGGTTTTATGGTGTGGTCGTGTTTTTCCTGGAGGGGTCTGGTACCCCCTGTTGTTTTGCATAGGACAATCACAGTGCAGACCTACATTGATAATTTAAGCACCTTCTTGCTTCCCACAGCTGAAGAGCAATTCGGGGATGGCAATTGCATCTTTCAACATGATCGAGCACCTGTTCATACAGCACAGGCTGTGGCAGAGTGATTACATGATGATAGCATCCCTGCAATGGACTGGCCTGCAGAGTCCTGACTTGAATCCTATAGAACACCTTTTGGATGTTTTGGTATGCCGACTTCGTGCCAGGCCTTACCGACCTACATCGATACCTCTCCTCAGTTCTGCACTCCTTGAAGAAGTGGCTGCCAATCGCCAAGAAACCTTCCACCACCTGATTGAAAGTATGCTTGTGAGAGTGAATGTGGTCATCAAGGCTAAGGGTGGGCCAACACCATATTGACTTCCAGCATTACCGATGGAGGGTGCCACGAACTTGTACGTCATTTTCAGCCAGGTGTCTGGATGCTTTTGTTCGCATAGTGTATAAATTCAAGAAGGTTAGCATTAGGTTTTTTTTTATATAAGCTTAGGTTCGGTACAGAGATTTCACCGGAAATACATGTTTTGAGACTCCCTGAATCCAAAAAAAGCATTTTTGGAAACATGTCTGTGTGTGTGTGTGTGTGTGTGTGTGTGTGTGTGTGTGTGTGTCTGTAAACAGCGTAACCCAGAAACGAACAGTCGAATAAACACCAAACTTGATATTTAGGTTCAGTATCTTCTAGAGATGCGATACTTCAGCTTTTCATAAGTTTCGGTGGCTGTATGGTTTAAACAAAAACGAATTTGATTGTGCTATACTGCTCCTCTCGCGTCACCTCCATTGTCTGTTATGCGAAATGCACATATGGTCTACAAAATAGAGCATTACTACCAACCTACCAATACGAGAGTGCTGCTGCCTACCAACATTGTACATAAAAACCCACTCTTTTCAAATATTTGTAACAGATACGAAACTATCATGGAGGCTACAGGAAAAAATCAGTCTGTCTTTGTTGATCAGCCCTCATATATATAAGCTTAGGTTTCTAAATTCACAGAAGGTTAGCATTGTGTTGGTTTGTTTTTTATATATATAAGCTTAGGTTTCTGAATTCATGGAAGGTTAGCATAAGCTTAGTATTTTTTTTATATATATATAAGGTTAGGTTTCTGAATTCATGGAAGGTTAGCATAGGCTTGGTTTCTGAATTCATGGAAGGTTAGCATAAGCTTGGTTTATGAATTCATGGAAGGTTAGCATAAGCTTAGGTTTCTGAATTCACGGAAGTTTAGCATTAGCTTAGTTTTTTATATATATATATTTTGAATTCATGGAAGGTTAGTTTTTTTATATAAATAAGCTTAGGTTTCATAATTCATGGAAGGTTAGCATTATGTTACCTTTTTTTTTTTTTATATATATATAAGGTTGGGTTTCTGAATTTATGGACGGTTAGCATTAGCATAGCTTTTTTTTTTTAATAGTTTAGTTTTCTGAATTCAGAGAAGGTTATTCATTAGGTTATCTTTTATTTTCATATAAGCTTAGGTTTCTGAATTCATGGAAGCTTAGCATTAGCTTAGTTTATATTTTAATATATAAGCTTAGGTTTCTGAATTCACGGAAGGTTAGCCTTATTTTTTTTTTTCCTTATATGCTAGATTAGGTTTCTGAAATCATAAAAGGTTAGAATTAGGTTAGTTTTATTTACATAAATTATGTTTAAGCTGAGGTTTCTGAAATCATGGAGGGTTAGCACTGTTTTTTATATATATAATAAGCTTAGGTTTCTGAATTCACAGAAGGTGAGCATTAGATTATTTTTTTTTTTTTATATTTAAGCTTAGGTTTCTGAATTCATGGAAGATGAGCATTAGGTTAGCTTTTTCTTTTATATATGAGCTTAGGTTTCTGAATTCATGTAGGTTAGCCTTATATTAGGTTTTTTTACTTTCTCTACTATGTATAGTAAGTAGGGGAAGTAATGTATTCTACCCAAAAATTGGATACCGAGATTTGACTGGAAATACATGTTTTGAGACTCCCTGAATCCAAGAAAAGCATTTTTGGAAACATGTCCGTGTGTGTGTGTGTGTGTGTGTGTGTGTGTGTGTGTCTGTGTCTGTGAACAGCATAACTCAGAATCGAACAGTCGGATAAACAGCAAACTTGGTATTTAGGTTCAGTATCTTCCAAAGATGCGACACAAAGGTTTTCAAGAAAATCCCCCTGCCCCAGATTACCCTTTACATAGAACATTTTTCGAAAATTGTAATTTTCTAAAAAATGGCTCTTAATGATTTTAATTAAAATATCATATGTTTAAGATATTTTCATGATAAATGAAATGTATATCTCGAATTTTCTGGGAATGTCTGTAAAAGTATTCTTCATTGTGAACGACTTTTGCATAACTGGCAAACCATAAGAGATAGACAAAATTTTACTGCACAAAAAATGTAGATCACTTTAAAATACACAATTTATGTCATATGCATCTTTTTGTTGAGTGAATCATTTTTGAGATATTGCTTGTTATTCCCTTAAATTTTCCAATAGTTATACTTTTTCTCAAATTCATTATTCATTTTTTTTTGTCCTGTTAATTCAAAGAGAATGGAATACTGTACATAGCAACCAGCTCTTAATATATTTGACTGTCGCTTAAAGCATACCAATTCCTCTTGCATCTACAAGAAAATTAGCAATAAGATTCATCTCGATATCTCGAATAACATGAAGCATATTTAAAATAAGCATTTGTAAAAATAGTATGTACAACAATAGAGAAAGTCATGTGAGTGTAACACATCAATTTTTTTTTATATAAGGTTAGGTTTCTGAATTCATGTAAGGTTAGCGTTAGGTAGGTTTTTTTGTACTGAAAGTGTTGAAAATGTTTAAAGTGTGCTAAAATGTCCAGTATAAATAACAGATTGAAGGATCATTCAAAAGATCCGAATCTTTGAAAAGTTTTCACAATTTTGTTAATTCTTGGAAGTTGTTGGGCAAAATATTCGCTGTGTTTTCTAGCTTTATTGTGAGGTTGCCCTTAAGGTTAGTGTGTGTATATGAACTGATGGTAACAATTGTGTTTGTAAGAAGTTTGAAAAATCAGTGTTTTTACGGGTTTCACTAGTATTGTTGGGTTGGCACTTTCTTCTGCGCATCCATGGTTGTAACAAACATTGACATTTACTAGTTTATTTCTTATATAAGAATGTGTCGTAAAAGTGGAGGGTGGGTGGTTTGCAGTCTATCTAATTATCATGCCTACTTTTAAACCGTGTAACATAAGCTTACCTTTTACAAATGGTATGTCCAGCCGCTTTGAAGAACATATGGTTGCGGTGGTCTGTATAGGTTTGCTTGAACATAAATTCAGCAAGATACCCGCTGTAGTACGCCTTTTTACAGCCATACTGGGGAACTTTAAACTGTACCTCCCTCCAGACGTGTTCAAAGTTTTGTGTGTGTGCCCCGGTATCAGGATCCACAAAATTAACACTGTATAGTACAGAAAACCTTCGTCTGTAAGGCAGGTGTAAGCATTCCAACAATTGCTTACTATTGTGCTGCCTGGTAGAATGTAATTGTTAAATGCAGCTGAAAGATAGGCATTGTCACGTTTTACAACAGGCACCATAAAGATGTTTACTGGATTTCCGTGTTCTACCTGTCTGAAAATCCACTGCCCCTCAATTACATGGTCACAATTGTATTTCCTTTTGCCCACCTTTGCTTTGTCGATTTCCACAGTAATACTGACTCCCCCAATTTGCTTTATGTTTCTGAAACACCAATCTAGGCAAACTTCCCTAGAGAATGAAGACCAGTCCGCCACGGTGTATGTATTCACGCTCCAAATAGGTTTGTCATGGTGGATCTCAGAATAGCCAATATACTACGAACAAACACACTGTTTCTAGTGTTAAATGTACGTGGGAGAGGAAGGTGTAGCCTTAAACAGAGGTCTTGAAGCTGCACTCTTTCCTCTTCATTTTGCCGGCACTAACTTTCTTCCTGCATCTGAAACTTTTTGTGTTCCAGTTTGAACTTAAAGGAGTACCACAATTTTTACAACTACTGGTATTTGGTAATACTCCATGATTAATCAGAAAGGACTGCAGGTTTTCTCTATTCAGTACAGTTTGTATAAACGTAGTTGCTGTAACTATACACCATTTACAGGAATTGAAGCCCAGTCCTTCTGAAGTGCTCAGTTCCATTTTACAAATGCAACTGTCATGTGTCACCTTCAGGGAGTTTCACATTTGGTCAATCACATGTTGCTCTTTCACCTCGTAACATATGAAGTTGTCCTGAACATGGAGAGTTTGTGAACAGAGGGTAAAATAAATTGATTATTTCAGTAACTCGTTATCCAAGTTAAAAGGAAGTAAAATTATGTTTTTATGGTCTGAAATCTTGTAAATAAAGGAAAGGAAGTGAAAATTTATACTGGAATTAAAATACTATTCTATTATTTCATAGTTCTTGTTATGTATACTTTTGAATGGCCAACTTGACATGAAGCATTCACAGCGCTGTGGATAACGTGTTGGATTGTAAAGTTGGAGTCTCTCGGATCGAGCCCTCTTGAGTTAACCTGAATTGTAAAATAATGTATGTACATGTGTAATTGTGTATAAAATGGTAAAAAAGAAGAGAAAAATCAGGAGGAAAGAAGATGTGAAGGGGGAGAAAAGGAGAAAGTAGGAGTTACTTTTTCTTGTGACAGTTTCCCACCCAAAACCCCTCATTCCCAGGGTTGTGCTGTTAATGTGCAAAACAGACATAAGTCATGGTAGAAAATGCTGGCGGTCCTATTTCTGCATGCAGCCCTATATAAAAACTTTGGTTTCTGGTTCCTAGGAGTGATAGGTTAAGTTTAGTTTTTTCTTAAAGATATGAAATTTGTCTTGTGATTCCTGGGAGCTATAGGTTAAGTTAACTGGTTTTACATTTTTTGCAAGGAATTGCTCCATGAAGTACAGTGTGTTTATTGATGGTTCCGCTAATTCATGTTTTTTCTCCTAAAATTTGCAGTAAACCTGAACATTTGGTACTCTCAGCCATCACCGCCCATTTTGTTGCTCTCAATCTCAGCGTAAGGTCACTCACCCTTAAGCTACGCTTTGCTGCATTTTGTAATCCCATTCCAATAAATTTCTGTATGTTCACTCCATTAATTTTTGCTTTATTCATTTGGCAGAACCACATCAAAATATTTCCAAATTTGCCTATATCAGGAACAGAATGTTTCGTAGTGGTGGGAGTATGTTCTATTAACTGAGGCAACATTTATTATGAATTGATTCCATAGGTCTTAGCATCTTAGATCTTTCTTTACGTGTACAGAATTTTGTCGCTTGTTCTTAAATGTCTGAAACTATGAGGCGGTATATTTTTAAATGCGGTAATTCAGTACAGTGACTCTTATTGGCTAAGGTGACTGCACGCAGCACCTTATTGATGTACCAACTTCACAACTGAGTATTTGCTGCATGCTACCCACTACCAATGTAATATTTAATATCACTAGATATTAAACAAGTATAGAACACAAAGATTATGTTGAAGTGTGCATGTTATTTTTAAATACACAGTTTGATTAGGAGAACAAGCTGGAAAAGCAATGGATGTCACATGCAATGAATATATGCATTAAATAAGTAGTGTGTGTTCTCTCTAAGCAGAAATGTGCAAATATTATTATGGGTATAGCACATAAATATGTGCATCATGCTCCATGGTGAAGTGGTTACTATGCTAGCCTCTAGTTCCCGAGGTGAGGGTTCATCCCCGGCAGAGGACAATGAATTTTTTCGGGCGTAATAATCCTTAGCATGGCTTCCTTCAGAAGGGAAGTAAAGTGGGTGTCCCGTGTTGTAGATTTACGGCAGTAAAAGCAGCTCAAGTCTGATAAATAGGCCTCTGAGCAAAATTACCGGTCTTTCATGCCCAATATAGAATGCGAAGCTAAGGACCATAGTAGTTAAATAGCGTCCATAAATAAACAAAAAAATAAATAAATATGTGCAGTTTGTTTGGGAATACACAAAAATAAAGAGCATAAACGCTGTAAATCAAAACATATAGATCAAGCCAAACATAAATAGTGCTTAAAGCAAAGCGTATGTAATCTACATGATAAATGTGTATGAAATTAAAGGGAAAAGGTAGAAGTATATATTGAGTTTGGCAAGAAATATTGGAACATTTTCAATTTTTTTTTTTCCAATGTGATAGCGAGGTTTTACCAAACATACACAGGCTTGCTGAATTAAAATGACATTTTACTTTTTCTGCTATGTGCATAGTAGGTAGAGAAGATTTTGCATTCCAAACAGAAATATACGAGGGCTGATCAACAAAGACTGAGACTGATTTTTTTCACAGATGTTTATTGCTCCAATTCAATGTTTACATGATCTTTTTCAAAGTAGTCCCCTCCTACTTCAATGCACTTTTTATAGCGTCTCTGCCAGTCCTAGAACATGTGCTGCAGACCATTTTTTGTCAGGTCCTTGAGAATTGCCTCACTTTTCTTGAACACTGCTTCAGAGTTCTCAAATCGAATATCCCTAAGCTTTGCCTTTAGTGATGGGAATAAAAAAAAGTCACAGGGTGCAAGATAGGGGCTATAAGGTGAATATTGTACACAGGTAATGCTAAATCGAGCCAGAAACTGCATGACTTGATTTGCGACGTGAGGCCGTGCATTGTCATGAAGTCGCCACCCAGTCCGAGAAAGCTCTGGTCATTTCTTTGCAATATGCTTCCTCAGTGTAGCCAATACTGACGTGTAGTATGCTGCTGTAACAGTAGTGTGAGGGGGAACTGCATGCTGGTAAATCATTCCATTACAATCAAAAAATGTGATCATCACTTTCCCTGCAGATGGAACAACTTTTGCCTTTTTTGGTGTTGGAGAACCTGGCGATTTCCATACTGTGCTGGCATGCTTTCCTTCAGGATCATAATGAGGCAGCCATGACTCATCATCGGTGATAATCGATTTAAAAAATGCATCTCCTCCATTAGCAAAGAGACGCAGCACCTCACGGCTTGTCTCCATTTGCACAGCCTTTTGTTCGGGAGTCAACAGACGTGGCACCCAACGAGCACAAACTCGGGTCATATGGAGATGGTCGTGCATAATTGTAAACACACTGCCATATGAAATTCTCAACACTTCACTGAGGTTACGTAATGTTATACGCTGATCCTCTCGGACAATCACAGCAGCTGTGTTGATGTTGACTTCAGTCACAGCAGAAGCCGAAACACCAGGCCCACCTTGCTTAACACTGACAAGTCGGCCTTCTTTGAAGTCCTTGAACCACCTAAACACTGTTGCACGAGGTAGTGCATCTTCACTGTATGCTTGCTTCAGCTTTTCATAAGTTTCGGTGGCTGTATCGTTTAAACGAAAACACAATTTGATTGCGCTGTACTGCTTCTCTCACGTCACCTCCATTGTCTGGTATGCGAAATGCACGTAGGGTCTACAAAATAGAGCATTCCTACCAATACGAGAGTGCTGCCGCCTACCAACATTATAGATAAAACCCCGCTCTTTTCAAATATTTATGTTATAGATACAAAACTATCATGGAAGCTACAGGAAAAAATGAGTCTCAGTCTTTGTTGTTCAGCCCTCGTAGTATTAGGATTTTACTGGATATACATGTTTTGAGGCACCCTGAATCCAAAAAAAACATTTTTACTTTCTATACTGTGTACCTCATAGATAGAGAAGGTATTGTATTCCATCCAAAAATTTGATAATTAGATTTCATTGGAAATACATAATTTTGAAGCACCGTGAAAGTAAAATAAAGCATTTTAAGAAAAAAATCCATATGTGCGTCTATGTAAGCATAACTTAAAAATGAAAAGTCAAATAAGCATCTAGCTTGGTGTATGAGTTCATTACCTTCCAAGGATGCGAAACAAAATTTTTCAAAACATTTCCCCATTCCAATCTTTACATACATAAAACAATTTCCAAAAACTTTGTTTTTTACTAAAAATGTCTACAGTGATTTTGATTAAAATATATTTATTAAAAACATTTACATGAAAAATAAAGTATATATTTTGAATTTGCGGGGAATAGCCTTTGAAGTCCCCTTCATATAGAAGGAATTTTGCATAATCTTGTATAACTGGTAAATGCAAAACGATAGATCATAAGTACCATACAAAAAATATAAATTCTTTAAAACACAATCAAATAATTTGTTGTGGCATCTAGCATTTCTGGGATATTCATTATTAAAGTTTTGATTTGTTCAATCCTTGTCATTCTTTCTTTTTAAGTCCCATTGATTTTCAGTTGTTTCTTGCAATTGCATGGAAACAATAAAGGCCAGCGTATAGAGTCCAGTTCTTAAACATTTGACTATTGTTATTCCCTTTGTATCTATAATTAAATGTGTAATTTAGCTACTTCTGCTAAGGTTTATTTGGATTAAAATGCAGTAAATAGAAAAATAAGGCTTTAGTAAGAATAATTTGTATACCCAATAATAAACATAGTCATATGAATCTATCACATCAGTTTTTCTTTGTATGGAGTCACACATAAAGTAAAGATTTGTATATAGGAATGCCAAAATATTTTTAATTGGCCATGTTTCATTAAACCCTGAACTATTTCAGTAGATGATGCAACATTTTTGTCCAGCTCATTTATAACAGTGAAAAACTTTCAAAATTGGTTGTGTAGTGCAAAACTGCGTGTCCCAGTCTGTGACCACTGATGCAGGGGAAGAAGAAGTTATGGATGTTTATCTTTGAGGAGATCAATCCTCAGTGGTGACTTTTTCCCATTTGACACAAGCCTAACCACGTTGGGATATAGGAGTTTGATACATTCACATAATCTGTGAATAACAAACTACACAAGTGACATGAATCATTTTTGGAAAACTCACCGAAAGCACTTGACCTGCTTTTATCATGTATGATGCACCATGTGTGAGAAAGAGTAATACTTATCATATTTTATACCATTTGACCATATATGCATAGTTTCATTGAGTATCCTCACAATCGTAATATTATTAGATGCGGATAGTTCTTTAGACACTGCTAAAATGACTGCTCACTAACTATTTTGTCATTTTTCAATATGACAACATTTCTTATTTTTCTGAAACTTGAATCTTGGGTTTCATCAATGGTTACCCAAAGTTTTTCATTTTCACATCCTGCCCTAATTTTTTTCAAAGTTTTGTTATAGTAATTAGGAAGGTAGTTCATCCTTAATGCTGATTTCTTAGGAGACTCAGTGTCAATATATTTAGTCCAAAAGTTGTTAAATTGAACATTATTGATTCTTTTGAGTGGGAATTCGGCTGCTACCAATGCTCTGCATAAATGTAAACAATACTGGGAACACTTTGATTGTTTTACACTTGAATAAGTTAGTTTGCATATCAATAATTGTCATGAATTTACACGAGTTGCAGCAGCAATATGTTTTTTTCCAGATAGAGTGACTTGTGAATGCTGATCTGCATTGCTTTATGGTTGGCAAAATAAAGCGTTATTGTCTGTGGTAAATATGTTTTTAAATTTGTCTGCGCATTGCTGAATATGCAATTTAACACTTGTTCATTAGAACTGAAGAATGAACGTATCATTCACACACTTTATTGCAAGTGCTCAGTCAAGCAGTATAAACATATTATAAAATACACAGATAGCAAATGGGGAATAACCAGGATGTTAGCAAGTTTGATAAGGGCCTAATCTATTCTATTTACTTTAAACACCATTTTACGGTGAACATTCTCTGATTCCTGTAATGCAATCCAAGTAAATCTAAATATATTGTATATATTTGTAAGAGAGTAAATTCAAAATTATGCAGATAAATAATAGCAAAAATCAAAGATTAATTCAGATTTATATTTGGAAGATTATCTTAAAATATGTATTTAGTTTATTTAAAGGTGAGTCGGAATTGTAACACTAACATCACTTAAGTTTACTCACTTAACATGTTTCGGGAAACCGTTGTTCCCATCCTCAGAAGGTTAACTCGACTGGCCCGTGTTGTTGGTGTTTCCGTTTTTTGGACTGGATCCTGTGGTGGCATCTTGTGGTGGAGAAATGTACTTCCAGAGAGGATTTGGTGGCGGCAAATCAAAATTCATTAGATGTGTGTTGTGTTTTAGAATGGTGATCTTCTCCCATGCATCTAATTCGGCTGCAAATTTGGCTGGTTTGACTAATGTAATATTGGGTTTGATGTTGTGATTAGTGATCCAAAAATGGTGTGAAACTGCAGATTTGTCCATTTGTTTGTATTTAATACATCTCATGTGCTCCTTTAGCCTAGTTTCTAGGTTTCTTTTTGTCTTACCTATGTATACTTTATTGCAATCTGAACAATTGATTTTATAGATTCCAGCATTTTTGTCTTGTGGAATGGGGTCTTTTAACTTGTTACAAAGTAATTTCTCTATGTTAAATTTGTTCTGTGGAGCTAGGCTGATGTTATGTTTCATGAAAATCTTCTTAAATTTGTGAAAAGTTCCTGGATGGTATGTGAATTTCTTGAACTTTAGCTCTTTATCTTGCTGGCTGAGATTTGTTGTGTTTCTGATGTGCATCTGTCGTTTGAATTTTGCAATTTTTTTGTCAATAGTTGTTTTGTTGTACCCATTATGTATTGCTGTGTCTACTATATGCTGGTATTCTAACTGGTATTCTTTTTTATTTAAGGGGGTATATACCAGTCTATGTGTTAGGCTGTTTAGTACTGCATGTTTGTGTGTGGTTGGATTGAAACTCTTATTTTTTATGTAATTAGTAGAGTGTGTTGGCTTCCTGTATATGCCAAAGGTTAGGTTCTTTTGTTCTCTGATGATTTTTAGGTCTAAAAATAGTAGCATGCCTTCTTTTTCTATTTCTATGAATTTTATTGATTGGTTCTGTAGGTTTAGTAAGGCTAAGGAGTCTTGTATGAACCTGTTAGGGACAACAGCGAAGATGTCGTCACAGATATGTCGTCACAGAACCAATCAATGAAATTCACCATAGAAATAGAAAAAGAAGGCATGCTACCATTTTTAGACCTAAAAATCATCAGAGAACAAAAGAACCTAACCTTTGGCATATACAGGAAGCCAACACACTCTACTAATTACATAAAAAATAAGAGTTTCAATCCAACCACACACAAACATGCAGTACTAAACAGCCTAACACATAGACTGGTATATACCCCCTTAAATAAAAAAGAATACCAGTTAGAATACCAGCATATAGTAGACACAGCAATACATAATGGGTACAACAAAACAACTATTGACAAAAAAATTGCAAAATTCAAACGACAGATACACATCAGAAACACAAAAAATCTCAGCCAGCAAGATAAAGAGCTAAAGTTCAAGAAATTCACATACCATCCAGGAACTTTTCACAAATTTAAGAAGATTTTCATGAAACATAACATCAGCCTAGCTCCACAGAACAAATTTAACATAGAGAAATTACTTTGTAACAAGTTAAAAGACCCCATTCCACAAGACAAAAAAGCTGGAATCTATAAAATCAATTGTTCAGATTGCAATAAAGTATACATAGGTAAGACAAAAAGAAACCTAGAAACTAGGCTAAAGGAGCACATGAGATGTATTAAATACAAACAAATGGACAAATCTGCAGTTTCACACCATTTTTGGATCACTAATCACAGCATCAAACCCAATATTACATTAGTCAAACCAGCCAAATTTGCAGCCGAATTAGATGCATGGGAGAAGATCACCATTCTAAAACACAACACACATCTAATGAATTTTGATTTGCCGCCACCAAATCCTCTCTGGAAGTACATTTCTCCACCACAAGATGCCACCACAGGATCCAGTCCAAAAAAACGGAAACACCAACAACACGGGCCAGTCGAGTTAACCTTCTGAGGATGGGAACAACGGTTTCCCGAAACATGTTAAGTGAGTAAACTTAAGTGATGTTAGTGTTACAATTCCGACTCACCTTTAAATAAATTCAATACACATCACTGTTTCTAGCTTCTTTTCATTACAATATCTATGTATTTAGTTACTTTTTTCATAAAAATGTATCTTTATGTGAAATAATATTTCATATTTATGCTTATTATGAACATTTATTCTGTATGTTCCCCTTTTTGTAGGCATTTATGTGTTCACAGAAAAAATATTTATTTACTTAAGAATCTGCTATCTAACTATAAACTCCACTTAACGATTTTTTTTACCGGGCAGGCGCAGTGCCCCCTCTACCCAAGAAACCATCGACATACTTTGGTTTCAACTGTATCTAAAGTGCCAGCTGCTCCGATGCCAAAACCACCACCTCCACCTCCAACCCCGGCTGCAACAGACTCTGTGAGATGCGGTCCAGGATCTGCACTCAGAGGTCCTAAACATAGGATCCAGCATAACTCAAGACGAAATGCTATCGTCGCTCATCACTGCTGTCAACACAGACAACTCGGAACATCATCTCCACAGACTTGCTACCATAGAATCAGCAATCGAGGATCTTCTCGCCATCACCACTGCCTTCTTAACCACCTTCCACATATTCACCACCAGCTGCCTGCTGCGATATGACAATACTGACTCAACAATCAGGGCCTGGGCAAAGCCATCACCAGCCTGCTACAGCCAGGTCCAAAAGATTGCCTGGTGGAGTTTAAAACACACATTAAGAGGTCTTGTTGACCTGGTAAAAGTCCTGCACACAACGACAGCCAAGTAGACTGCAGTCCTCTCCGGCCTGAAGAGTGGGCAGGAACGACTTTGCGGCACATGATGACACAGGAACACACTCCCCTTGTTTCGTATGGCAGCACTAGATACCAACGCCAAAGCTGGGCGCACCTCTTGGGGGGGGGGTGCTGAACAATTCTACAATTTGATGCAACAAAAGCACATAAAAATCCCTATCCAACCACGTTCTATTACACGGGGTGCAGTCAGGTCCCTGGCATGGTCGTGGCTGTCACCTGGATGTTTTCTACACCCACTGCCAGTGCAGTAAGCTGGCAGTTATCATCTGCACTATCGGGGGTGCTCAGCAGAACCCCACTACCTTTTCTTACTTCTCCTTTCAATTCCTCTCCATAAATTCTCCTACCTAATCACGTCACTATTACCAAAAAAAACCCTCCTTCCTCATCATTGCTAACTCAATTGCTCTTATGTTCATACAGCAGTGGTTCTTTGTGTGTTTTTAGCATAAAGTCAATCTTGATAACACTAATATCCTTTGTTTCTTGCAGGCTGTGAAATGGATAGCAAAACAAAAGCTAAAGAAGAAATCAATCTTCTAGAAGAAGAAGAAGAGATATCAATTCACAAAGACGTTTCATCCTCCAGTCTTGAAAGAATATTTGAGTGCAATGCTACTACAAGCCAACATGACTTTAAAATGGACCACAAAATTAATATCAAAAAGGAAGTTGATATTTTGGAACCAGGCTCACCAAATGAGACTGTGTGTTATTCCACAGATTTTGGAAAGGAATTTAAGAATGATATTGTCACATATAGTGCTTTAGAATTGCATAATAATACAGAAACAAAAGAGTTGGCTTTTGTTTCTGATACATGCTTTCAGAAAGAGGAGAAGTGTTTTTCGTTAGATCTTGTAAAGAAGATAAAGAAAGAGTTTATCACATTTGGTGAAATGAGTGTTCAAAGAATGTCAATAGCAACAGAATGCCTATGAGAACCGTCGGATTCAAACATTTTATTGCAAAGTGAGAATAGGGTAAGTTGACCAGAATACGTTATAGTTAACACTTCAAAATGTTCATTATACAGAGTGAAGATAATTCCTGTCTTCAAAGATAAGTGTATGACAGAATTTATAATGATATAATTCAAGACTTGGGTTCCATAGCAGGTAATGGAGAATTGTATTGGTATATGTTAAAAGCAGCAGTTAAATCAGCAGTTTTAAAAATTTAACTAGCTCTGGTGATTCTAGTGTTAACTAATGTAATGTGCAATTTACAGTTTAAGTGACCCACCCACATTAGGATTTTCAACACTTCTTTCATTATTTTCCGAGTTAATGTTTGATCATTTGGAACCATGTGTATAGAATCTTTTTAATTAGTTCTGGTAATTATAAGTAATAATGTAGAAGCTGTTAATAGTGAAGTATTTTAAATGAAACTGAACAAGTAGGAAAACTCATGCTGCTGCTGATAAGAGCAAAGGACTCTCGAAAAATGTCCAGGTAATTTTACATAAGTGAAGAATGTAAATGAGTTGTCCTACTCCACGTTCATTTTCATTAGTTCTGTTAAATTTAATACCTACTGTGTTTAATGCAAACCATTTACGCTTGGTTATGCTAATTAACTGCCCAACTCAACCAAATTACAATATAAATGTCAGCTTTTTAAATAATGCTATTTCTTAGTATAAAATACAGTAAACCTAATAACAATGATGTGAACTTGAAATTATATAGAAAATTTAAGTTACTATTATAAGTTAGAGTTGTAAAACATATAAGTGATGTTAAATGTTTAACTCTGATTCAGGTTTTCTATATATTATTATTTGTATTTGTATAACATTTTTAAAGAGAACCTTCAATATGCGTAATATTTCTTGTAACAAAGAAATATTTTCTGCTGTATACTGGAAAATAATTAGTTAATACTGCATGATTATCCAAATAATTTTTTAAAAAATAAAACAGAAGTTACCTTGTTACAGTACAGGAAGCCAGAGGACTTGGAATCAGCAGATTCATACAGGTAAGGTCTCTCAGTATAGAATATTACATCTTGACTTTGTAACTTTATATCCCATAATGCTTGCAAACTTTACAAGTGATTAGATTAATGCTCACTATAAAGATGATGTGATATCTGAGTTCCTGTTACCAAGAATGGGGAACAAAGTAGATCTCAGTTTTCTTCGCCATACTTACTGATTATCTTACAAAATTATGAAATGTGTATGTAATGCTCAGCATCCGAGATACACTAAGTATTCAAAGGTTTAATATCTCAGTACCAGTGACAGTGAATGTAATCACAACAGTTCAATATCACAACTATTTCTCCTGCTGCGCCTGCTTACAACATGCAGATACCTGAATAGTAGATATAATGTAAACAATGGCTGTTACGTATTTAATTCCTTTACTGTCAGTTTTAGTTATCTTAGAAATGCTTTGAGAAATATCATCTAGCTTGTCCAGCATAGAACCCTCTGTTCAGACCTCCTAATGTGGATGGTCCATGCTTTGATGCTAAGTCTCTGCCTTAAGCTCTCTTTGCAGGTAGGAGAGCATTGAAACTATTACAGTGCTACAACCGAAAATATTAGGGATGCAGCTAATTGTATTTGCTGTTACTAATAGGCCACTCTCTATTTCCTTGCTAATAAAAGTCATGTATTTGCTTTAGCAAAATACTGGCTGCAGTATGAAAATCCTCATTCACTCCGGTCTTTACCTCAGTTAACTTTTATGTAATTTCCTCCTTTACAAGCTTCCTATTATTCTTGGTTTACCTGACAAGTAAACTTGACTAATTTTTAAGATTTAGAAGCTAGCAACAGTGATGTGTCATAATTTAAAATAAAGAGAGTTGAGGGTTGTTACACTACATCACTATAATATTCTTATTTGAACGCGTTTCGGGAAACGGCTTGTTCCCATCATCAGCATGTTCTCAACTCAATTTAAAATAAAGAGAGTTGAGGGTTGTTACACTACATCACTATAATATTCTTACTTGAACATGTTTCGTGAGACGGCTTGTTCCCATCATCAGCATGTTCTCAACTCAAAGAGAACATGCTGACGAAGGGAACAAGCCATCTCCCGAAACACGTTCAAGTAAGAATATTATAGTGATGTAGTGTAACAACCCTCAACTCTCTTTATTTTAAAGTAATAACTTGTCCAATTAAACCTAACTGGTTAAAGAATGCAAAACTAGAAGCTGAAACCTTTTGTAAAATGTCTGTTGGCGATATATATTGAACTAGAATTAACAATAATTGCACTCCATTGACAGATACCTCACAGTTGTAAGATGCCGGTTGCCAATATTAATTTGTAAATCACAAATCAGGAGTATAAACCAAAATGAATTTCAAGGACAGTATATTTTTGCTTTAGCACCTGAATACCTATATCCTTTCAGAGCTATTGATTAATAACACCTACACTCATTTTCGAAATTATTAATGACACTTCTTTCAATTTTTCAGGTTAATTGTAGATGCAACTTGTCATGAAACTCCTGGAGTAGAAGCTATAGACCCATCTCAAATAGCTAAAAGTGTTTATTCTCATAGATCTAAGAAGAACATGGAGAATGATAAAACGAGTACTTTAGTATTACGTTCAAGAAAGCAAAATCTGGTTAGTGATTCTGGAATACAATTTGAGTGTTTTGCAAAAAGATTTCATGCCAAATCAGCATTGAAATTATGTGATTTGATTCCTGAAGAAAAGAAAGTACAGAACTGTGACATTTGCCAGCAGAGCTTTACTCTGCAACAAACATTGAAGAGAGACAGGCTTATTCATGAAGGTGAAGAGACGCACAAATGTAATGCTTACAATAAGAGCTTTACTCAGCTTGGTAATATGAGAACACACAGTTTAGTTCACGAGAGTAAAAAACCACACAAATGTAATGTATGCAATAAGAGCTTTACCCACCTATGGTATTTGAAGTCACACAGTTTGATTCATGAGGGTAAGAAGCCACACAAATGTAATGTTTGCAATAAGAGCTTTACTCTCCTAGGCAGTTTGAGAACACACAGTTTAATTCATGAGGGTAAGAAACCACACAAATGTAATGTTTGCAATAAGAACTTTACTCATCTATGGAATTTGAGAACACACAGTTTGATTCACGAGGGTAAGAAACCACACAAATGTAATGTTTGCAATAAGAGCTTCACTCGCCTATCGCATTTGAAAATACACAGGGTGATTCATGAGAGTGAAATGCCTCACAAATGCAATGCTTGCAATAAGAGCTTTACTCAGCTAGGGAATTTGAGAACACACAGTTTGATTCATGAGGGTAAGAAACCACACAAATGTAATGTTTGCAATAAGAGCTTTACTCACCTAGGGAATTTGAAAAAACATATTTTGATTCATGAGGGTAAGAAGCCATACAATTGTAATGTTTGCAATAAGAGCTTTACCCTTCTAGGGAATTTGAGAACTCACATTTTGATTCATGAGGGTAAGAAATCACATGAATGTAATGTTTGCAATAAGAGCTTTACTCGGCTAGGGAATTTGAGAACACACAGTTTGATTCATGATGGTAAGAAACCACACAAATGTAATGTTTGCAATAAGAGCTTTATTCAGCTAGGGAATTTGAGAACACACAGTTTGATTCATGAGGGTAAGAAACCACACAAATGTAATGTTTGCAATAAGAGCTTTACTCACCTAGGGAATTTGAAAACACACATGTTGATTCATGAGGGTAAGAAACCACATAAATGTAATGTTTGCAATAAGAGCTTTACTCTGCCAGGGAGTTTGAAAAGACATAGTTTGATTCATGAGGGTAAAAATATTGCACAAATGTAATGTTTGCAGCAAGAGCTTTACTCAGTTATTGCATTTGAAAACTGACACTTTTAATTATGACGGTAAGAAACCACATGAGTATAATGTTTGTAATAAAAGCGTTACTCACCTGGGGAGTTTGAGAACAGATAGTTTGATTCATGAGGGTAAAATATGAGGCAGTATTTTAATGCCTGAATAATATTAATTGTATGTTTTATAATTAAATTCAATAACAGCTTACTTCGAAAAAACTATATGTATATAATTATTATTTAAGTTGTATGTAAGGTCATTGCGTATACTTATTTTTATTGTAAAGGTATGTTATTAATGTTATGTAATTGTTTATATATTTAATAGTGCAAAAAAACTGCGAGAATAATATGTTTTAGGCTGTTAATAATGAGGTAATAATGTAATTTTGTGACAATGTGTCTGGAATTTTGAAAAGTACTGGTCATGAAAAGATCAGTAGTGACGTTTCGCTTACAGTTTTGAATTAGCCAATCAAAATTAAAGAAAAGTTTTAGTTCGAATGCTTAAATTCTATTGGACAAGAATTAGCCAATAAGAGACTGGCATTACTGAAGCTTACCGTTGGAATTGGTCAATCGCGGACATGATGTGATAGAGTGCAGATGGAAAAGTCCCGAGCAAGATTTTATAGAAAATACATTAAGAATGTATAAAGTTTTCACAGTTTCTTATATAAAGTGTTGTTTTTTATAAATGTGCAAACATAAAGAAATAAAAAGAAGTGAAATTTAAAAGTAAATTCTGCGACGTCTTTAATTTTAGTCATATCACAACCTGAACAAGACCTTATGTGTCTATAGTTCGACTGAAGCAGCCGAGGCAGATTTAAATAATATGTACGTAAGCTTAATTAATTGAAACCTACGCACAAAGCAAGAAATTAAAATATAAAGTCTTGAAGTTTCTGCATAAAACTTACATTGCGCAACATTGTGTAAACATTACGTAACACAAGCATCATCTCCAACACTTCAAAGTTTTGGCGTCCCAAGCAACAAGCATCATCCAACTTCAAAGTGTATCTTCATTACGTGGGCAGTTTAAATTAAAACTCAAACTTCATCATCTCCATAAGTTTGAGGAACATAACTTCTTCAAAGTGGCGCAAAAGGTGAGGGAAATACTGTTACAAACTTCAGATTGAGAAAACTGCTTTCTTCAGATACCGCATGAATGTAATGTTTGCAATAAGAGCTTTACTCACCTAGGGTGTTTGAGAGCGCACAGTTTGATTCATGAGGGTAAGAAACCACACATATATAATGTTTGCAGTAAGAGCTTTACTCTTCTAGGCAGTTTAAGAACATACAGTTTCATTCAGAGGATAAACCACAAGAATGTAATGTTTGCAGTAAGAACTTTACTCACCTAGGGGGTCTGAAATCACACAGTTTGAGTCATGATGGTAAGAAACCACACGAATGTAATGTTTGCAATAAGAACTTTACACTCCAAGGGAGTTTGAGAAGACACATTTTGATTCATGAAGATAAAAAACCAGGCAAATGTAATGTTTGCAATAAGGGCTTTACTTGGCTATCACATTTGAAAACACACAGGCTGATCAATGAGGGGAGATACTGTGCAAATGTAATGCTTGCAATAAATGCTTTACTAGGCTAGATAGTTTGAAAGGACAAAATTTGATTCATGAGGATAAACAAACCACACAATTATAATATGTTCAGCAAGATCTTTACTCGTCTATCACATTTGAAAAGACACACTTTTATTCATGAGGGCAAAAAGCTGCACAAATGTAATGCTTGCAATTACGGTTTTACTCAGCCTGGGAATTTAAAAAGAAAAACAGTTTTATTCAGGAGGTATGAAACCACATGAATGTAATGTTTGCAGTAAGATCTTGACTCATCTATCAGAGTTGAAAAGACACAGTTTGATTCATCAGGGTAAAAAGCCACACAAATGTAATGTTTGCAATAAGAGCTTTACTCATCTAGGAAGTTTGGAAGCTCACAGTTTGATTCATGAGGGAAAAAAGCCATACAAATGTAATGTTTGCTATGAGAGCTTTACTTTGCCATCAGATTTGAAAAGACGTAATTTGATTCATGAGGGTAAAAAACTACATTTACGATGAAAATTCTACCTGGCTAGGATGGTTTAAAGCAGAGCAGTTTGATTCATGAGGGTGAAAAACGCACAATTGTAATCTTTATAGTAAGAGTTTACTCATCCAGGGAGTTTGAAAAAACACAGATTGATTCTTGAGGGTTAAAAGTCAAACAAATGTAATGTATGGTATGGGAACTTTGCTCAGGTAAGATGTATGAGACCACACAGTTTGATTGATCAGGGCCAAAAAAGGCTCAAGGATGTAGGACCTTTATTCAGCTATCATATTTGAAAAGCGTGGTTTGAATCATGAGGGTAAAAAGTCACTGAAATAAGAGGATTACTCTGCTATTGCATTTATAAACACAATTAAATTCACAAGGGTAAAAAATCGCTTGAATGTTTGCAAATAAAAGCCTTAGATAGCTATGACATTTGAAAACACAATTTAATTGTTGAGCGCAAAATATCAATTAAATATAAGGTTTCTGATAAGATCAGACTTTTCAAATGATAAAGACACTGATTAATAAGTGTAAAAATACACATGCATATATATGTTCATGAATGCAAAAGCCACATAAATGTAATGTTTGCAATAAAAGGTTTACTCTGCTATCACAGAAGATCGCAGTATAAACATAAAGCTGAGTGGTGAATATTTTTTATGTCTATCAGTTTAGCTTAATTGAAGGTATGCAATGGAGTTGTACATTTTTTATAGTAAAGTCATTTTAGATGGAGAAATGCAGTTATTTAACTGTCAATCTGATCAGCTTTCTGAAATTTGCTGAAGAAAACCAGAGGCCTTCCACATGCAGCTGGTGTAAAGAGCCATTGCAAATATAAGCGAGAATTAACTGTAATGAAAAATTGCTGTTAAATACATACAATGGTGAAAAACTTTCAAGCATAAGACCCAGGTAATATAATATTGTAATAATACATAGATATTAAGAGGAATATAACCATAAGGTAAATATAAGAAAAGTTGCCTGAGAAAATGCATTTGAAAAAGACATAATAAATTTGAATTTGAAGATTGAGAAGCTAGTAACTGTGATATGTCATAGTTTAAAATAAAGCAATAATGCATAAGAAGGTAAAGAGAGCCATGAATAAAAAGAGATTCAAAGACGTGAGTATACTCATCATAAGTGTAGAAAATGGAATTTTCAAGAAATTCATCAGTTTTCTATAAGTTTCAAAGGATCTTCAAAAGGCACATCATCTAGCCTATAAAAATATTACTCCATAATTAAATATACGAAATTGTAAATTAAAATGTGTACATTGGAAAAAAGTAAAGGAAACATAAATAAAAAATCTGATGTGTTACACTCACATGACTTTCTCTAGTCTTGTACAAACTATTTTTACAAATGCTTATTCTCCATATGCTTCATGTTGAGATATCGAGATGTCAATCTTAATGCTAATTTTCTTGTAGATGCAAGGGGAATATGGTAGGTTATAAGCGATAGTCAAATCTTTTAAGCGCTGATTGGTATGTGGCGCATTCCATTCTCTTTGCATGTCCAGGACACAAAAAAAAATCTGATGTGTTACACTCAATGACTCTCTACTCTTGTACAAACTATTTTTACAAATGCTTATTCTCCATCTACTTCATGTTAATCGAGATAAACGTTTGCAGAATCTATCTTATTGATAATTTTCTTGTAGATGTAAGGGGAATATATATTTACAAGGGTAATATAGAAATACAGTAGCCTTTAAGCACATACATATCTCTTAATAGCTTAATAGCTAGGTGCAGCACCATTCCCTTTGCCACAGATTAATTCTCTTTGCATATCCAAGACAAAAAAATGAATAATGAATTTCCATTTGAGAAATAAGTATTGAAGAATTTAAGGGAATAACAAGCAATATCTCGAAAATGGTCCACTCAACAAAAAAAACGTAAATGACATAAATTATGTATTTTAACGCGATCTATTTTTTGTGTAGTAAAATTTTGTCTATCTCTTATGGTTTACCAGTTATGCAAAAGTCGTCCACAAGAAAAATGCTTTTGGAAACACTCCCAGAAAATTCAAGATATACATTTTATTTGTCATGAAAATATCTTAAGGATATGATATTTTAATCAAAATCGTTAGAGCCATTTTTCAGAAAATTAAAATTTTCCAAAAATCTTCCATGGAAAGGGTAATCTGGGGTGGGGGATTTTCTTGAAAACCTTTGTGTCGCATCTCTGGAAGATACTGAACCAAAATACCAAGTTTGGTGTTTATCCGACTGTTCCTTTCTGAGTTATGCTGCTTACAGACAGACAGACACACACACACACACGGACATGTTTCCAAAATCTTTTTTTGGATTCAGGGGGTCTCAAAACATGTATTTCCGGTGAAATCTCGGTATCGAATTTTTGGGTGGAATATAATACTTTCCCTACTTACTATACATAGTAGAGAAAGTAAAAACGGGAGAAAAAGTCAGAGTTGAAGCTTTCCTTGCTCTAGACGTTCTCGGGTTACAAGCCAGGTGAAGTGATGTGGAGACATCGACGTTTCAGGAGCGTACATCTCTCCAGGACGCTCTGGATACCGGACCTGACACTGGCATTTAAAATGGCGGCCATATGTGGCGGGAATTTGGGAAATGCCGTAATCAGTTCTTGTCTACAAATTATGACTTCTCCACAGTAAAATACAATTAATGTGGTGCAGTGACATGTCTTTTGTGTAGATATATGCTTTTGTGCACAAAAACGCTGTCTGTTAAGTAAACTAAATGCATTTTAACATTAAATGAAATATGTAACCTCAAACAACATTCATGCAGTCTACAGTTTTGTATGCTATAACTTAACAGCATTTCTAAACTACAGCTACTTATTTAAATTACAAAGGACATAGTTTTTATAAACTGCAAACACTGTAATACTTGCATGAAACAGAACTGTTGATATTGAGGTTGACATTGATTGAGTTCACTCAAAATTACGTGTAACTATTTATACTGTTAATCACACTGTACATACACAATATTATATGCACAAAATATACACTGGATGGCACGAAATGGCGTTGTTTACAGCAATTAGCTATTAAATTTAGAAGTTTTAGAGTTACTTTTGCTTTCACTGAACGCTTTTCATTTATAAGTTTGCAATAATTATTCAAAACTATACCACTTAGCGATTTATAGCATCCTTTACTAGGTTTTGCAGAGAGTCCACACCAACAGACTGAAATATAACAAATAAGTAGTCTTAAACCAGCACTGCAAGTGAAATATATGAAATACATAACCTTAAACAGCATTGCAAAACAACATTCATGCAATCTACAGTATTGCATGCAACAATGTAACAGCATAAATACGATGGCTGAATTAAAACAAACTGTTAGAAATGCACCATTCTGCAGTTTAAACACTTTCTTGGAACCGTTATAAAAGAACCACCGTAACGGAATGTATCCTTTCTTATAACTAGGTCGGAAACAACGATGTATGCATACAGGTGAATCCTTCGAAGGCGTAAAGTGTTTACAAATTATGAATATTAACCGTTTTGTTTTAAATCTTTATCTTTTGGAAATATGAATGGCAATACTCCGGTATATGAGAATAACTGGAACTCATTATACACATAGATACACTCTCAAATACTTATAATTGTTTTATTGTATCTCACAAATATACATAATTTAATATATTTTATAACTCAAATTAACACCATATATAGCATATTTTAAAATATTTATCACAATTATTTGCACCTCTATTCATTATAATCAAAGTTCGATTTACATCCGGAAACATAATGGCTTTGTAATGTTTTAGGTTAAGTATATTTACTACCAATACGTCCAAACTCTAACAATTTCTTTATTTCACCACAGTAACCGTGACACAAACTATATTCTCAAGTAGGTAATTAAAAAATGTATAATTATACATTTAATGTAGCCATAACCTACATGTAATATAATAGTAACATAAGTAACACTTGGAAAGCACACGGCACTGAAAACGCATGACTGGGATTATTCCCGTATCCCAAATTGCTCAAATAAAGGTTTTCAAACACTATTGCTTCGCTAATGTGATTACAAACTGCCGCAGTTACTAAAATACTATAAATCACAGGCATCGGAAACACAACACAGCAGTTGCTGAGTGTAAACACGTCAGGGATCACCACCAACTACCGCCACCATTTTTCTCAATCTCGAACCCAGTGTCAGGTCTGTTCATTCTAGACGGTCCTGATCTCTCCCATCTTCAGGATGCTGATTAATGTCAGCATTAGCTTGGAACTTTTGTAAGGAACCACATAGCATCAACAGAGATCCCAAATTACTTGGAAACATCACAGGCAATAGTGAACTTCCAGTCGGAGAAAACACGCGTATCTGGAAAAACAAGAACCATATCTTACAGTTTAAATCCCAGCAGGAGACATTTATTGTAGAAGTTCATCCAACCACCATGAGAAGCAGTCGATCTGGAAATGATAATGCGAGCGATTAGCTCTTGAAACATGTGTTCCTTTTTTCGATAAATGGGTGATGTAATTACAAATTTGACTCAAGTTTATCTAAATACAGTTTTATATATGGTATAATACAGGGCTGTATTTAGAGAGGGGGTTTAGGGTTCAAACCCCCAACCTGAAGCTTCTGACAGTTTTATTTATTTAAATTCATAGCAAACCAATATGGGAAGATGTCGTTGGATTACATTAGGTCTATTGCTAGTAGCACATTTACAAGAAAGAGGGAAACTTTGTATCGTCGCCTTACATAGGTAAGGTAACCATACATTCTGGTTTTCGAAGCAGTCTCCATGTTTTGTGCTGTAAGGTGAAATATGCTTATTCTGGTGAGTTTTTTCTTCTGTATATAATGTCTCCAAACAATTCTCTTATCCATGTAACATCTATATACAGGGAGAGCCAAAAAAACCACGAAGCGGCTGCGCGATGTTTTCTCTGTCCGCTTACTCGGCTATCGTTGCCGTTTGCCGCTGTCATAGTAAGCAACGGATGAAACCATACAACTTTTTTAAAACTACTTTTAAAGGCTTTACTTACCAACTTTATGAAAGGAGATGTTGAAACTGGCCACCATCGTTGTCCATATATTTTTGGCACCTCTTTAGGAAACTATCCACCACTTGCTGCAGTATACGTTGAGAAATGCTGGCAGATATTTTGTTTTAATTCTTCCAGGGTGTGTGGGTTTGTCTTGTACACTCTATTTAAGTTACCCAAGAGATAGAAATCGCAGTGGGTTAGATCGGGGACTGAGATGGTCACAAATCTCTACTAATAATTGTGTCCACGAACGCACTTTCAATTGTTCTCATCGAAATATTGGCCGTATGAGCTGTTGCAGAGTCTTGTTGAAAAAAGGCAAAATCATGCTCCCTATCTATTAATTCTCTGAAAACACGGAGCAAAATTCTATTCACGTATGCACGGGCTTCAACTATCGACTCGAAAAGAAAAATTCCATTTTTTATAAGAAAGTTGGTAAGTAACGCCTTTAAAAGTGGTTTTAAAAATGTATGGTTTCATCCGTGCCTTTCTATGATAGTAGCAGACAGCAACGAGCGCCGACGGTGCAGATGGGAAAAACACCGTGCAGACGGTTCGTAGTCTTTTGGCTCTCTCTGTACTAAGGAGTCGATACAAGGTAACTTTGTGGGGTACTGTTAAGTTTAGATCTACTTACGGAAAACCCCCTCCGAAATCTTCTTCTGCGTACGGGCATGGTATAATACAATACAATAAAATAGGTTTTTGTAGTATAAATACTTTCTTTGGAATATAAGGTTTTTAAGAAACTCCACAACTGAAAATACACTCAAAAGTTATGGAGTATAACAAATGAAGAGTGAACATGTATTAGCGTTCCAAATTATTTTATTGTTTTAAAATTTAGGTCAGAAACAATCTGTCTCGGAAAGTTAATATATAATTATTTATACACACCTTACACCATAGCTCTTGATGATTTTTGTTGAGGTGAATTGAGCACAGTGCACTGTCCTGACACTGAACACTTGTTTGCTGGTTCTTCCTCATTAATTGGAACAGTGGATGCTATTCCTTGTGGACAATTATTGCTATCTACAATGAAACAGGAAACTATATGCAGCATCTCCATTGTTGCAATCATCAACAAAATAATGCATCAACTTCTGGTCATGAACCCCAACAATATCACAAGAGTAGCCTTCCATTTTACAAACAAAGTGTACAACATACAATTGTAAACTGAGGGGCTTGAAACCAAGGTACACCTTTATAAAGCAAGCAGTCAAGGAACAAAAAAGTATGAATTCTATCAGTTTAGGATGTCACAAAAATTGTTTTACCATGAAGATTGTTGCAGTTTTACTTGATTGGCCCTAATGCTCAGCAGGTTGGACTTTCAAAGCCTAATCTGCTCGTATCTGGCAGTTTAATGGCTAGCAGGTGTTCTACACATGGCACTATTAAAATTGTTAGTCACAAATACAGTTTTCTCTGCAAAGAAAAAGTTGTGAGATGTCTGAAATGAAACTATCGCTTGGAATGTTTTGCTTCAAATTTGGCTATGCAACAAAGCTAGTGCATTTCATTGAAATGTTAGCACCCTTATACAAAGTGGGTGCCTCTCCTCATGAAGTACTCTGATCATGCCAATTAATCTTTTTAATTAAGAATAAAATTAAAGTCGTTATAAGAAATTGTATTATAATCAATATCTGTTATATAATCAGCATTGTTTCACCTATAGTTTTCCTTAACTCGGAAATTGTTTGCAGGAAGTTACAAGAATGTTACTCTACAAGAGAGATTCCTAAATCAGGATAATCTATACTGGCAATTGTTATTCTCTTTGCAATGGTATTCAATAAGCACTTTTGGATATAATTACACTATATGAAATTTTTCACCATTTTGAAAACGTGTTTGAAAAGTTCCTGTAAAGCACCAACCAACTGAAAATACAAAACCATGGTTTGAAATATATAGCCCAAAAGTGGGTTAATCAAAGTAAACAAGTAAACTAACCTTAAATAACTCTCACCATGGGAAGCACATAATAAAGACAAAGAAAACCATAATCACAACAGGGGTATTACAAAGTTCCTTGTTATTTTAGTTGGTTGTCTGCTTTCAAAATAAGGTTACCAAGGTTCTTATTTTCTAAGACATAGGCAATAAACAATATTTATTTCAAGCTTTCCTTAAGTATAGTGCAACAATTATAAATTTCTTTAAACTGGAAGGTGGGACATGCTTGTCACTAAAGCTGATTATTTGAGATTTGAGACCACTTGTAGCGTAGGTTTTGTTTTTATACCCATATTTAACATAGCTTTCCCTAAGTATAGTGCAACAATTATAAAGTTCTTTAAACTGAAAGGTGGGACAGGCTTGTCACTAATTCTGATTATTTGAGATTTGAGACCACTTGTAGCGTGGGTTTTGTTTTTATACCCATATTTAACATAGCTTTCCCTAAGTATAGTGCAACAATTATAAATTTCTTTAAACTGGAAGGTGGGACATGCTTGTCACTAAAGCTGATTATTTGAGATTTGAGACCACTTGTAGCGTGGGTTTTGTTTTTATACCGATATTTAACATAGCTTTCCCTAAGTATAGTGCAACAATTATAAAGTTCTTTAAACTGAAAAGTGGGACATGCTTGTCACTAAAGCTGATTATTTGAGATTTGAGACCACTTGTAGCGTGGGTTTTGTTTTTATACCCATATGTAACATAGCTTTTCCTAAGTATAGTGCAAAAATTATAAAGTTCTTTAAACTGAAAGGTGGGATAGGCTTGTCACTAATGCTGATTATTTGAGATTTGAGACCACTTGTAGCGTGGGTTTTGTTTTTATACCCATATTTAACATAGCTTTCCCTAAGTATAGTGCAACAATTATAAAGTTCTTTAAACTGAAAGGTGGGACAGGCTTGTCATTAATGCTGATTATTTGAGATTTGAGACCACTTGTAGCGCGAGTTTTGTTTTTATACCCATATTTAACATAGCTTTCCCTAAGTATAGTGCAACAATTATAAAGTTCTTTAAACTGAAAGGTGGGACAGGCTTGTCATTAATGCTGATTATTTGAGATTTGAGACCACTTGTAGCGTGGGTTTTGTTTTTATACCCATAATTAACATAGCTTTCCCTAAGTATAGTGCAACAATTATAAACTTCTTTAAACTGAAAGGTGGGACAGGCTTGTCATTAATGCTGATTATTTGAGATTTGAGACCACTTGTAGCGTGGGTTTTGTTTTTATACCCATATTTAACATAGCTTTCCCTAAGTATAGTGCAACAGTTATAAAGTTCTTTAAACTGAAAGGTGCGACAGGCTTGTCACTAAAGCTGATTATTTGAGATTTGAGACCACTTGTAGCGTGGGTTTTGTTTTTATACCGATATTTAACATAGCTTTCCCTAAGTATAGTGCAACAATTATAAACTTCTTTAAACTGAAAGGTGGGACAGGCTTGTCACTAAAGCTGATTATTTGAGATTTGAGACCACTTGTAGCGTGGGTTTTGTTTTTATAACCATATTTAACATAGCTTTCCCTAAGCATAGTGCAACAATTATAAAGTTCTTTAAACTGAAAGGTGGGACAGGCTTGTCACTAAAGCTGATTATTTGAGATTTGAGACCACTTGTAGCGTGGGTTTTGTTTTTATACCCATATTTAACATAGCTTTCCCTAAGTATAGTGCAACAATTATAAAGTTCTTTAAACTGGAAGGTGGGACAGGCTTGTCACTAAAGCTGATTATTTTAGATTTGAGACCACTTGTAGCATGGGTTTTGTTTTTATACCCATATTTAACATAGCTTTCCCTAAGTATAGTGCAACAATTATAAAGTTCTTTAAACTGAAAGGTGGTACAGGCTTGTCACTAAAGCTGATTATTTGAGATTTGAGACCACTTGTAGCGTGGGTTTTGTTTTTATACCCATATTTAACATAGCTTTCCCTAAGTATAGTGCAACAATTATAAAGTTCTTTAAACTGAAAGGTGGTACAGGCTTGTCACTAAAGCTGATTATTTGAGATTTGAGACCACTTGTAGCGTGGGTTTTGTTTTTATACCCATATTTAACATAGCTTTCCCTAAGTATAGCGCAACAATTATAAATTTCTTTAAACTGAAGGGTGGGACATGCTTGTCACTAAAGCTGATTATTTGAGATTTGAGACCACTTGTAGCGTGGGTTTTGTTTTATACCCATATTTAACATAGCTTTCCCTAAGTATAGTGCAACAATTATAAAGTTCTTTAAACTGGAAGGTGGGAGAGGCTTGTCACTAAAGCTGATTATTTGAGATTTGAGACCACTTGTAGCGTGGGTTTTGTTTTTATACCCATATTTAACATAGCTTTCCCTAAGTATAGTGCAACAATTATAAAGTTCTTTAAACTGAAAGGTGGGACAGGCTTGTCACTAAAGCTGATTATTTGAGATTTGAGACCACTTGTAGCGTGGGTTTTGTTTTTATACCCATATTTAACATAGCTTTCCCTAAGTATAGTGCAACAATTATAAAGTTCTTTAAACTGAAAGGTGGGACAGGCTTGTCACTAAAGCTGATTATTTGAGATTTGAGACCACTTGTAGCGTGGGTTTTGTTTTTATACCCATATTTAACATAGCTTTCCCTAAGTATAGTGCAACAATTATAAAGTTCTTTAAACTGAAAGGTGGGACAGGCTTGTCACTAATTCTGATTATTTGAGATTTGAGACCACTTGTAGCGTGGGTTTTGTTTTTATACCCATATTTAACATAGCTTTCCCTAAGTATAGTGCAACAATTATAAAGTTCTTTAAACAGAAAGGTGGGACAGGCTTGTCACTAATGCTGATTATTTGAGACTTGAGACCACTTGTAGCGTGTTTTGTTTTTATACCCATATTTAACATAGCTTTGCTTTGAATCTGTGGGATAACACTGCAGCGTTATTAATCTCAACTACTGGACCGCAGAGTTGCCTTTCCAGAAAGTTAAATGTGTGATGTTAAACAGCTATATGTGCATGAGTAATGATGTTTAAATACTGGGATTACCAGAGGCTTTTCGGGGAAGTCCACCAATATAGCACCAAGAAACTGAATATAACATATTATTCCAAAAGTGAAGGTGCAGCTATATGTGCATGAGTAATGAAGTTTAAATACTGGGATTACCACAGGCTTTTTGGGGAAGTCCACCAATATAGCACAAAGAAACTGAGTATAACATATTATTCCAAAAGTGAAGGTGCAGCTATAGTAGAATATTTCAATACAAGATGTTATCTTGGTTGAACTCTGGTTGAAAAACATCACAAAGCTGGCCTCACTAAAGCTTCTATTTGAATCAATTGTCCCATTCAACCATTAAGACCATTATATGTAGTAACAAGTATACAACAAACGTTGCTGGTTTGCATATCACTGCCACAAATGACACAATCTCTTTCAAGACCACAACATGCCTGATTGTCTGCATGTGTTAGAGACCTACTTTGATTATCTTTTTCTTGTGATTTTTCTAATCCATTTCTTCTCTCCTCTTCCTAGATATTCAGCAGTACTCCCTACTTCTTTCTCACACTTCAATCCTCAATATTTTGATTACTATAATATTCTTTTCCATTTTATTCCAGCTTGAATGCTATCTAACGTCTCTCCAATTACTTCTTTCTTTGCACTGTGTCAAACAATGAAACATACTCTCTGTTTCTCCACACACAAATCATGCTTCCATCCTGCAGTTCCTATAACCTTCAACATACAACTCCCTTTTAACATGCATGTTCCGCCTTGCTTATCACAGCTCTTAACATGCTTCTCGCTCCCACAGTCCTCATTTATTAGCTTGTACAATCCCGAAAAATCTTTATTTTCAAAATTTGATTACAACTCTTGAATGTCAATACTGTGACTAGTCCAGGTTTCACTGTCGCTTAAGTACTCTGTTACTTCACTGCTTTGATCTACTTCAAATTTTTCTGTTATTCCCGTTGTTAACGTCGTCACTTCACCAATGTGAACTACTTCAGCTTTGCGCTGCAATCGAAATCTGGAAATCGAACGCAGGCGGTCCCTAATCTCTCACGTTAGGAGCGCTCACTGTCATCACAATCTCACTTGTACAACCGCACCTGATATTGCAACATCTCCATCTCTCTCACTCACTAATCAACGGCTGGCGAATCCTCTGGCTTATATAGCCGGTGAAACCTTACATAGAACATTTTTACATACGTTCTGGGGGCGGCGATCGGAAAAAAGGAAGTTTCAGAAGATTCTGATTGTGTCGTTAACGCTTCTGGTGTTTATATTAGGTGAGAGTGCTACCGCTTTGCTCAGCTCTGTTTATCTCTCCAATTGCCATCGTTAAACTCCCTGGTCTACAGCTGCCCATGCTGGTCGTACGCCATATTATTTATCCTCAGGATCGACACTAGGTATCGATCCGGATGCTCCCTTCACAACGTCTCGTCCCAATCCACTGCATGTTGTACCTTGACCAGGCATAAGGCTATAGAACTCGTATCCACCACGACGTTTAGGCATTGGTTGTCATTTCCTTGGCGTGGTCTTCGGGAGTGGGTGCCTGAGTAAGAATGGCTGATACCCGCCCAGTGCTATGAGGCGATGACGGTGTCAATGTGCTCCTCTTCAAGTTGCCTGTTAGCGGTTAACCCATTCTCTCGCGGTTTGTCCTTAGGTGTTCAGTGTTACCGCAACTAAAGCACTCTTGTCTCCGGTTAGACTGTTCTGCTCGGAGCTGGTCCTTATCGGCCGACACAGGGGTAGCGTTTCCTGCCGTCATCCTTTCTGCTTCAATGTCTACGGCAGCTGGCGGGGCGTCGTTTACGTTACGATTTTGCTCCAGGAGAAGCTGTTGTTTCAACTCCCGATGTGTTAACCCACTAGCAACTGCAAAGGCTGCTTCTCCGGAAATGTAATCTGTTGAAAAATCTGCCAAAGCCCGGTGTGCCAGCTGCTGCTCCTCCACGAGCAGTTCTTGTAAGAGTTCTTTTACTTGCTGCGCTCTTGCCATCAACCGGTGCCAGTAAGTGGCGTCAAGGCGGTGTTCTTCATAATGTTGCTACACCAGTTTCATTAACTTATGCCCGAACCTCCGGCAGGGAAGGTTTAAAGTGTCTCTGTTTGTTACCCCCTGCAGGTCAATCAAAATCTCGTCAAAAAATGTGGGCTTTATTTGTGGACGCTCTTCAACTGCTGTGGTCCTTAGCGTCCCATTCTATATTGGGCGTGAAAGACGGGTAATTTTGCCCAGGGGCCTCTATCGGGCTTGAGATTCTTGTACATGCCGTAAATCTACGTCGGGACCACCGGCTTTACTTCCCTTCCAAAGTAAGTCATGCAAAGAATGTTCACGTCCGAAAAGATCCATCCCCTTCCTCCGGGTTTCAACCCGTGGCCCCGGTAACTAGAGGCTAGCATGGCAAGCACTACACCACGGAGGACGACAAAAGCTTGACGTCATGTGTATGGGCGTCCTTCCATTAGGTGTCGTAATTGACTAGCACTGCACAGGGCGAACTACCTTCGAATTTCAGTGGCTTCGCTGATTTTACACTGGGTGATATTGAAATTGCGACATCTTCTCACCTTCGGCGTGGATCTTGGGTTCCAGGTCTCTGCGCAGCTTCCCCACTGCGGCGTCCATCCATTAGGTGTCGCAATGGACTCGCACTGCACAGGGCGAACTACCTTCGCATTTCAGTGGCTTCACTGATTTTACACTGGGTGATATTGAAATTGCGACATCTTCTCACCTTCGGCGTGGATCTAGGGTTCCAGGTCTCTGCGAAGCTTCACCACTGCGGGGTCCATCATCCTCTTGCTTACCATAACTGCAGGTCCAGACGCTCATCCATTGCAGCCTGTGTCATCCTCTTTTTTGTCTTCATCTACGCATCTATCCGTTTTCTGTGCTAATTGGATGCTCTTCCACTGCAGTAACTTTATCTTCCAAGTCAGATTTAATTTCTTCTAACTCCTCTGCAATGAAGTCTTTCAGGTCCTTCACTGTTATATTTATCTCCAACTTTACATTATCAATGTCAAAACTAAGTTAAATTTTCATTCCTGTGTTCACACCCTTTATTTCGTTCTCATCTCCTCCATTCGGGATTTCATTTCCGACTCCATTTCATTCTTCTTGACAGTCTTCATTTCCATTCCCATCTTCTCTGCTCTAGATTACATTTCTGTCTACATCTTCTCCATTCCAACCAATAACTTTTTAAGAATTTCGCCCATCTTGGTTTATAATTCCACTTCTGACACCAAGTTACTTTTGATGTATTTCGGCTTCATTGTGACTTAGTTGTGTCATTCACCAATGTGAAGTACTTCAATTTTCTGTCACTTCATTGTTGTTTTGGTCGAGTTCACTCGCCATGTAATTGAACACAAGAAGTCGCTAATCTCTTAAGTGTACGCACGGTGTGATAAACTCGCATGTGGAACCACACTTTATGTCACAGCTGAAACGCGCTCACCAAGCTACCGGCACACTCTGCCTACATAGCCAGTAGATGTATCCACAGAACATTCTCATAAGTAGTGTAGAGGGGGAGGGAAGCTTCCAAAAGATTGTGGTTATATGTCGACACTACTTCTGGTTTTTATGCTGGGTGAGAGTGCTGCCACATCGTTTATCTCTCCAACTGCCTGGTGCTGGAATATCAATCCTGTTCTGCCAATGCTACCACTCTTGGTTGTATTTTTGGGTAATTCTAATAACTTTAGTAAACATCCTATTTACTACACTAGTTTTGTTCACGATCTTTGACAATCCTCAATTTTCCACTCCATAGAACACTTGAAGCTATCACTCCTCTACAACCAGTTTACAGACGTTGTTGGTATCTCGTATACAAACATCCTTACTACTATGGTAGAGGGTTTCTATCTACCATTACTGGCCAATCTTACCCGTAAGTAATCAAATGGTGTCAATATGTCTTAATTACTCTGTAACCACGTACGAAGGGCATGTCCCTACTTTATAAAAGAAAAAACATTACACAAAATTTATCATGTTAAAATAATTTTATATGCAGCGTACAATCTTCTGTTACTTTTCTACAGCGTTGCCACGTTTTCAAACGTTTTTTGGTAATGTAACACAAGTTTTCCACGCATGTGTTGTTCCAGATCGGGTCTTGTGCTCGTAACCAGCTGTTTCCTTCTGATTTGACTTCATCATGGATGTAATGCAGTATATCAAAGGAAAACTTGTGTCATAGACTTCTCTTCCTTCATGAGATTGAAGAATACATCAAACTCGCAAACGCAATTGTCAATCAAAGTGAATTAACCTTCCAAAGAATAACATACAAGCAAAATTTTGTTGTAATGATGGAAAACCGGTTATTGTTTCTTCTGGGCGACTGTTTTATGACCTTCTTTGACTCTCAGATCACCACTACTTTCCGCCCATATTTTCAAGGAAAGGATCCCATTGATGATATCCTCAGAAACATTAATAAGCTTGAATTTGGTATATACAGGAAAGATACACATACAGACAATCACATAAAAGGAAACAGTTTCAACCACAAGCATGCCATCATAAACAGCCTACTGCACAGATTACTCAACATCCCACTAAATGAAATAGAACACAAGAAGGAATTAAATCAAATAGAAACAACGACAGAGAAGAACCATTTCAACTAGCCATTAGTACATAAGAAATCACAGGAGTTAAAAAATAAGAAACAAGAACCAGACACGGCCACTCTAACAGCAGGAAAAGAAAAGAAAAGTTTCAAAAACTTCACTTACCACCCAAAGTTCATGAGAAAATTCCAAAAGTACTTCCAAGGATATAACTCAGTATTAGCCCCACAAAACAGGCACAGTTTAAAAAACTTAATAAAATCCAATACATCTGATGTAACACGTTCTTCAAAGAAACCAGGAATTTATAAAATTTGCTGTAAAGATTGCGAGAAAATATACAAAAGCAAAAAGGAACACGAAAACCCGCCTCAAGGAGCACTTTAGGCTCAGCTTCAGCACTAGCACACCATTTTTGGAACTCTGCCCACAACTTTGAAAACAGCATCCATCTTCTGAAACATCTACAAAGAGCAATAGAACTTGAAACCTGGGAGATTTTCTTGACAAAATATGAGTCAAGGGTAATGAATTTTGAAACCCCCGCCGAAGGCAACCCACTGCATAGATTCATCGGAGGTCCACTAGGAGAGCCTCAAGATTCCACAGGAAACACATCTAAATTATTCCGGCAGTAGAATGTGACTGATGATGCAGACAATGTGTGTTAAACACGTTCTATATGTAAGTTAAAGTTAGGGAAACATTAAGTGTTAGTGTTGACTCAATGTTACTTTAATAAACCACAAATATATTGTGACATGAAGGGAAAATATAAAGCTATTAGAAGTATTCAAGATGCAATTACAGAGAACATCATTAAGTATTCTGCAGGGATCCTTTGTAATCACGTGTATGGTTTAAATAGCATGTAATGTATTATCATTTAGAAAACAGTTTATGTTTACAAATGATTCTCTTTTTATTATCTTTGCCGTTGTCGTACAGTTTTTGTAAACATTATTAAGTTTTATTCTCATAGCTTAATTTTATATGTAACTTATAGTTTTGGTAATTTTTTTCTAATACTTACGTATAACTTTTAGGTTCAAATAGGTAATTTGTATGTGTATGCCTCTAGGCAGGCCCATTTATTAGCTAGACAAATGAATAAATAAATAATGGTTAATAAGTGACAACCGTTTAAATAAATATTTTATATCAGGCCATTCTCTTCCAGAAATCTAACAGAAATTCTTTGAAATTTAAATATTTATGGTGTACAGTGTTTTCTTTCTCGTATTATTTTAATATTTCAATTGCTTAATGTGCTTAGAAGAAAATACATCTCTATGGAATATCGTACTTTGTCCACATTAAATTGAAATGAGTTTTATTTCGGGATGCTCTTTAACCACTGAGGTTCTTAGCGTCCCATTCTATATTGGGCGTGAAAGACTGGTAATTTTGCTCAGAGACCTCTTTATCAGGCTTGAGGTTTTTTTCACGTGCCGTAAATCTACGACACGGGACCACCGGCTTTTCTTCCGTTCCGAAGGAAGCCATGCTAAAGATTTTTACGCCAGAAAGAATCCATCGCCCTCCACCAGGTTTGAACCCACGACGTCAGGAACTAGAGGCTCACGGTAACCGTTTCACCACGGAGGAGACGTTCTGTTTATAACCACATAGTGCAACCTTTACCTAAGTATCTACCACGTAAAGCTATAGATCTCCTAATACATGTTACAGTTCAGTTTTGCAAGTAACATACTCCCCAACAGCATGGGCGCATGCTATTATAATAATATCTAAGCCCAACAAAAATTGCAATGATCCATTTAGCCATAAAGCAATTAATGTTCAACCATTGTTTTCGAAAATATTCGAGCGCCTGTTATTGCCCAGATTTCTCACATTCTTTTGAGCACTATCACGTAAAACCCAACTTAGATTTAGCAAATTTCACTCCTGCCTACAATAGCTGTACAAGATTATAGACGAAGTACTGAGTTTTATGAATACAAGAATATAGTTTAGGTCTATTTCTTGACACTGAAAAGCATTCGTAAACTTTAGCGTGATGGTCTTCTATTCAGCATTAGAAAACATTTTCCTGACACACAGGTACTATTGCCTTATTCAATCATACCTCTATAAACGATAATATTCTGTAGTCTCCCATCAGACCTATCAATACAAGATTACCTCAGGGAAGCATACTGGAACCTTTTCTATATCTAATATACACCGATGACTTATGCAAAACTGACCATCTACACATACACCAATTTGCAGACGATATCTGTTATATACAGAGGCCCCACAGGCGAAGACGTTATAACACATTCACGAATAATCTATTTGAAATAGAATATGGAGCAACAAATGAAAAACTGTCATGAACCCAAGAAAGTCACCTGCTGTCACTTTCACCTATCTTAGGAAATAACATGCTCGTCCTATATTCCTGAACAACACAGCCATACCTTGGTCTCATCCTCCACATATGTTTGACATGGAAGAAGCATATTGATCACACTCTATAACAATTACGTTTTAGGCTTCGATAGCTAAAAGCCTCTACTGCATAAAAACTCATCCCTCTCCATTTCCAACAATAGACGTTTTTACACAATGGTTCTATAACCAATGTGGTAATATGCATACTGATTATGCGGTTCCTCCACTAGCACCCAAAGCAAGCTTATTCAGACATTCCAGAACCGGGTGTTGAGGATTATCACCAGTGCACCTGTAAATAACAAATGAAGAATCTCCATCTGAATGTGAATATAGCAGAGGTAACCACAATTCTCCACTCATCCTTTAATACTTATATTCAACGATCTCAACGCATCCTAAGTCCTTACTCAATGGCTTAATAACAATAGGTAACATATAGAAATCCTTAAAAATGAATAATACATTTACTGATCGATATGTAATAGATGGACTACCTACATTTAGAAATGCTTCCATCAGCAGCTTTAATATTTATTGCATTGAATTCATCAGAAAAATCACAGTTCCGCCTCGAGAAAAAGCTCACACCGACTTACTGTTTTGTTTTTGTTTTATTTTTAAGCTCCTTTGTTTTACCCAGTTTATAATACTGTGTTTTTATTGTGTTCGTTACCGGTTATTACTGCAAGTACACGACACACACTCATGGCGGAGTCGAACCCGCCACACTCAGCTTGGCAGAGCTTCTTAGCTGTAGACTCCAGCGACCACGACTACGAGTGTCGGCAAACCTACTGACAGATTCTGGAACGACAATGGATGTAACCCTGGATTCAACCGTCAGAACACGCTCCATCACAATGTAAATATGACTATGTTAACAAAATTGTAGTATCTACAATGTACAAAAATTTTACTAAAGAATAGTAATTACAATAACAATAATAATTACAATACTTAAAGCATAGAGTAAAAGTTAAATTACTTTGTTAATGCAATTAGCATTTCGGTTTGATATTTAGAAGGTGCATTTGTTGTAAATTGACTTTTAGCCATTTAAGTACTTTTGAAAAATAGTGCTTGAGCTTTTTTCGTTTGAACTTTCATCGTTCTTCAAATGCACCTTTTTGTACAATAGTAGTAATGGATCAAAGTTTTGAAAAGGTTATGTGTTTGGTAAAATATTTATCTCAGACAGGAAATATTTATCTCACTTTCTTGTTCACACCTAGAAAAGAAATAATGATTTGATGATGATAATCTCATTAATAATATTTTTACACAAAATAACTCATTTTTGTTTCTTTCAAATTTGGGATATTTTACTTAAAATTGGGACTTTCAGCATCTTCGGGTTAGCAACAGGTTAAGTATCTGGGAGATTTTGACTACTCACGGCGATTAAGATTGAAGTCAGAGAGGTGATGTAAAATGGTGAATGTTAGTTATGTGTATTGTTCCGAATTTGAATTCCAATATTCTGTAACAAATTATCTAGAAAGACAGATCGTTACGAGTAATTTGTTTATTGGATTTTGTTGATAGATTTTTGAAGTGAATATTTGGTATACCTTCATTTAAAACAGCGATAGTGACTACAGGTAATTGTAGTTTGAATAGAATTTGAATGTTTCCTTACAATGAATCTGTTAATTCAGAAGAATATTGCTACTTGGGCTTACATCTTTGTTTTAATCGGTGCCTAAACGCTAATCGACGAGTGTTATAATGGATGAATGTAAACAGTGGTTTGTGCTACAACCGTATCATGGCTGTTCCTTTAATGTAAATTACTAAGCTATTTATGTGTACATTTCGGTTTCGTTCAGACCTGATTTTGGCTGAAATTACCTACTTGCAGCGGTACTTAGTAATTTCTAAACAGGTAAAAAATTACTTTCGGAGTGGATGTTGGGAAATGCCGGACGATACCATCGGTAAAGCAGAAAAAACGGAGAAGCTTTAAGGTACATAATAGTTGGTACAGTTGATAAATTTATAGACAAGTTGCGCTGCTATACTAGGAAGTCACGAAACAGTAAATGTAGTACAACTAAATAAGGGCAAACTTCCTTATTGGAATATATGTTAATGTATGGGCAATTATGCTACTTTTGTATCCCGTTGAAGTAGCTTAAATTAGCTAAAGAATACCTTGTGAGTGAGTTTAGAAGTAGATGTGATCTGTTCAATAGCTTGTGACCACCTGCCCGCCCCTCGACGGTGTTTTACTTATACAGGCGAATCGCGTATGAAACAAAACAAACGTAGCCATTTTTTCGTTGAAGAAGATGTATAGTGGGAAGTGCCAACCTAAATGAAAATCCACCAGAAATGCGATGTGCTGTTGTTAGTAGTGTTTTTTCTTCTTGTTTTTCTTCGTGTGTTATTCCCGCTGAGAAAGCTTAACGCATTCAAAGACTGGCTGCACCATGCACTAATTGAAAGCAGCAAAAGAATATGCACCGAAGTTTTAAGTTTGTAATAGTTTTTCCCAAAGTATATTTTATTAGGAGGTTATTTCCATTGTAATAACAGTGTAATAAAGAAGTTGCTTTACCGTAACAGTGGTAGATAGTTAACGCAAGCTTACATAAAAAAAACCCTAACCTAAGGCTAACCTTCCCTGAATTCAGAAACGTAAGCTTATATAAAAAGAAGTAATCCTAACCAAACTTCCCGTGAACCAGAAACGTAAGCTTAGGAACGCACACGAACTTTGCTCACGTGCTTTAATGTAACCACTGGTAACTAATTAAAACAAGCTTATATAAAAAGAAACTAAACCTAACCCTACCTCCGTGAACCAGAAACGTAAGCTTAGCTACGCACGCTTGCGTGCTAGATGTAACCACTGGTAACAAATTTAAACAAGGTAATGTATATAAAGATAAATCAGAAGCCTAAGCTTATATTAAAACAAAAGTAACCTAAACTTCCGTGAATTCAGAAACGTAAGGTTTCCGTGAATTCATAAACCTAAGGTTATATAATATCCCTCGGCTATGCCCTGTGGTCATAGTCGCGGTGCTTTGGTGGCATAAATTATTCATATATTGGTAGTATTGTGCTAGTCAAGCGAATGCCATAGTGACATCTGTTTAGCTAGTGTTTTGCATAGAGTGACATCTGTTGGAAATATACATCATCGTCATCACTGTGCAGGACACAACTAGAGCATAATGTCGCATGTATATAGTGATTTCTCCCTTAATCTGATATGGAAGAACGGCCGGGTTTTTTATATAAACTTTATAGGTTAAATTTATTTTTTGGTTTCTGGTTCCTAGGAGCGATAGGTTAAGTTTAGTTTTCTCCTAAGGATATGAAATTTGGCTTGTGATTCCTGAGAGAGATAGGATAGATTAAGTCATTTTACGTGACTCGTTTTCACATGATTTGCAATAAGTTGCTGCTCCATGGAGTATAGTGTGTTTCATTAATGGTTCCGCTAATTCATCTTCTTTCTCCCAAAATCTGCAGTAAACCTGAACATTTGGTACTCTCAGTCATCACCATCCATTTTGTTGCTCTCAATCTCAGCGTAAGATCATTCACCCTTTGCTACATTTTGCTGTGTTTTCTAACCCCATTCCGATACATATCTGTATGTTCGCTCCATTAAGTTTTGCCTTATTCATTTGGCAGAACTACATCAAAATGTCACCAGATTCATCTGTATAAGGAACACAATTTTCCGTGTTGGGTGGGAACATGTTCCATTAACTGAGGCAACGTCTATTATGAATTGATTCAATAAATATTAGCATCTTAGATCCTTCTTTATGTATACAGAATTTTGTCCCTTGTTCTTAAATGTCTGAAACTTTGAGGCAGTTTATTTTAAAATGCGGTAATTCAGTGCAGTGACTCTTATTGACTTAAGGTGACTGCATGCAGCTCGTTATTGATGTGCCAACATCACAACTGTGTATTTGCTGCATACTAGGCACTACCCATGTAATATTTAATATCACTAGACATTAAACGAGTATAGAACATACAAATATTATGTTGAAATGTGCCTGTTATTTTAAATGGACATTTCAAATAGGAGAACAAGCTGGTAAACCAATGGATGTCACATGCAATGAATATATGCGTCAAATAAGTAATGTGTGTTCTCTGTTTGCACAAATGTGCCCAAAGATGTGTATAAGCACATAAATATGTGCAGATTGTTTGTGGATATACAAAAATGAAGAGCAACAATGCTGTGAAACAAAACACATGGATTGAGCCAAACATAAATAGTGTTTAAAGCAAAGCATATGTAAACTGCAGTATAAATATGCATGAAATTAATGGGAAAAGCTAGAAGTATATATTAAGTTTGGCAAGGAATATTGAAACAATTTCAATTTTTCGTGTTGTTTTCAATTTGATACCTAGGTTTCACCAAAAATACATATTTTGAATCTTGCTGAATTAAAAGAAGAACATTTTACTTATTCTACCATGTACCTAGTAGATAGTGAAGGTATTGCATTCCACTGAAAAATTTGCTATTAGGGGTTTATTGGAAATATATGTTTTGTGTCCTGCTTAATTAAAAGAAGAACATTTTACTTATTCTACCATGTACCTAGTAGATAGTGAAGGTATTGCATTCCACTGAAAAATTTGCTATTAGGAGTTTATTGGAAATATATGTTTTGTGTCCTGCTTAATTAAAAGAAGAACATTTTACTTATTCTACCATGTACCTAGTAGATAGTGAAGGTATTGCATTCAACCGAAAAATTTGGTATTAGGAGTTCATTGGAAATATATGTTTTGAGTTCTTCTGAATTAAAAGAACAACGTTTTACTTATTCTACCATGTACCTAGTAGATAGTGAAGGTATTGCATTCAACTGAAAAATATGGTATTAGGAGTTTACTGGAAATATATGTTTTGAGTTCTTCTGAATTAAAAGAAGAACATTTTACTTATTCTACCATGTACCTAGTAGATAGTGAAGGTATTGCATTCCACTGAAAAATATGGTATTAGGAGTTTATTGGAAATATATGTTTCGAGTCTTGCTGAATTAAAAGAAGAACATTTTACTTATTCTACCATGTACCTAGTAGATAGTGAAGGTATTGCATTCCACCTTAAAATTTGGTATTAGGAGTTTATTGGAAATATATGTTTCGAGTCTTGCTGAATTAAAAGAAGAACATTTTACTTATTCTACCATGTACCTAGTAGATAGTGAAGGTATTGCATTCCACTCAAAAATATGGTATTAGGAGTTTATTGGAAATATGTTTCGAGTCTTGCTGAATTAAAAGAAGAACATTTTACTTATTCTACCATGTACCTAGTAGATAGTGAAGGTATTGCATTCCACTGAAAAATTTGGTTTTAGGAGTTTACTGGAAATACATGTTTTAAGGCAGCCTAAATCCAAAAAAAGCATTTTCAGTTTTTCTACTGTGTCCCTCGTAGGTAGTGAAGGTATTACATTCCATTTAAGAATTTGATATTCAGATTTCACTGGAAATACATGACTTGAAGCACCGTAAAAACAAAATAAAGCATTTTTAGAAAAAGATCCATGTTTGCGTCTGTGAAAGCATAACTTAAAAATGAAAAGTCGGATAAGCATCAAATTTGGTGTTTGAGTTCATTACCCTCCAAGGATGCCAAACAAAATTTTTTAAGAATTTATCCCCATCCCAAACTTTACTTTACATGATAAAACTTCCAAAAAAGTTTGTTTTCTAAAAAATGCTTGCAGTGATTTTTATTAAAATATAAACTGGTAAGCGCTAAATGATAGATGAAAAGTACCATACAAAAAATATAAATTCTTTAAATCACAATTTATTTCAATTAATTTTTTGTGGCATCTGGCATTTCTGGGATATTCGTCAATAAAGATTTGTTCTTTTCAATTGTTGCCAGTCTTTCTTTTTAAGTCCTGTCGATTTTCTATTGTTTCTTGCAATTGCATGCAGCAATATAGAATATTAAAGCTAGCGCATTGCGTCTAGTTCTTAAACATTTTACTATTGCTATTCCCTTTGTATCTATAATGAAATATGTAATGTAGCTACTTCTGCAAAGGTTTATTTGGACTAAAAAGTAGTACATAGAAAAATAACCTTTATTAAGAATAATTTGTATACTCAGTAATAAAAATAGTTATATGAAAGTGTCAAATCAGCTTTTTTTTTCTAAGGAGTCACACAAAAAGTAAAGATTTGTAGATAGGTGTGCCAAATGATTTTTATTTGGTCATCTGCTAATGAACTTTAAAATATTTCAATAGATGACATAACATTTTTGTTGAGCTCATTTACATCGGTACAAAACCTTCAAAATTTGTTGCATTGTACAAAACTGCATTAAACTAGTGTCGCAGTTTATGACCTCTGGTGCAGAGAAAGAAGAAGGTGTGGGTATTTTTCTTTGAGGAGATCAATCCTCAATGGTGATTTACGAAAGATTTTTTCTCATTTCACAATGGTTTAACCACGTTGAGCTATAGGAGTCTGATACAATCACATAATCTGTGAATAGCATAAACTACACAAGTGACATGAATCATTTTTGGAAAAGTCACATAAAGGACTTGGCCTGCTTTTATCATGTATGGTGTACCATCTGTGTGAAGGAGTAATACTTATCATATTGTATAGCACTTGGCCATATCATAAGCATAGTTTCATTGAGTATCCTCAAGATTGTTATATTATTTGATGCTGATAGTTCTTACACACCGTTAAATATGACTGCTCGCTAACTATTTTGTCATTTTTCAATACGACAACATTTCATATTTTTCTGAAACTTGAATCTTGGGTTTCATCAATGGTTACCCAAAGCTTTTCATTTTAATGTGCTGCCCTAATTTTTTTTTCTTCAAAGTTTAATCATAGTACTTAGAAAGGTAGTTCTTTTTTAATGTTGATTTCTCAGGAGACTCAGTGTCGATATATTTAGTCCAAAAGTTCTTAAGTTGAACATTATTGCTTCTTTTGTGTGAGAATTCGGCTGCTACCAATGCTGTGTGTAAATCTAAACAATACTGGGAACACTTTGATTGTCCTACATTTGAATAAGCCAGTTTGCATATCAATAATTGTCATGAATTCACACGAGTTGCAGCAGCAATATGCTTATTTCCAAATTGAGTGACTTGTGAACGCTGATCTGTGCGAGCTATGTTTATAGAACAAAACTTTATTGTCCATGGTAAATATGTTTTTAAATTCATCTACATATTACTGAAGATGTGATTTAACACTCGTTCATAAGAACTGAAGAATGAACACATCATTCACCTACTTTACTGCAAGTGCTTAGTCTAGCAGTACAAACATATGAAATATACAGATAGCAAATGGGGAATAACCAGGATGTCAGCAAGTTTGATAACATCCTAATCTATTCACCTTAGGCACCATTATATGGTGAAGATTCTCTGATTCGTGTAATGCAATACAAGTAAATGTAAATATATCGTATATATTTGTAAAAGAATAAATTAAAAGTTATGCATAATAAATAATAGCAAAACTAATAAATTAATAAAAACTTATACATGGAATATTATATGAAAATATGTATTTAAATACTTTTTCATAAAAATTTATGTTTATGTGAAATAAAATTTTATATTTAAGCTCATTATGAACATTTATTTAGGTTTTCTCCTTTTTGTAGGCATTTATGTATTTGTAGAACAAATATTTATTTACATAAGAATCCACTCCCTAATTATAATGTCCAGTTGTTGATTCATCCTTCCTCATCAATGTTAACTTAATTGCTCTTGTGTTCATACAGCAGTGGTTCTTTGTGTGTTTTTAGTGTAAAGTCTATCTTCATAACACTAATAGCATTTTTGTTTTTTTTTTGCAGGCTGTGAAATGGATACCAAAACAAAAGTTAAAGAAGAAATCGATCTTCTAGAAGAAGAGAGATCAATTGACAAAGACTTTTCAATCCCCAGTCCTGAAAGAATATTTGAGTGCGGTGCTACCACAAGTCAATATGACTTTAAAATGGACCACAAAATAAATATCAAAAAGGAAGTAGATACTTTGGAACCAGGCTTATCAAATGAGAGTGTGCGTTTTTCCACAGATATTGGAAATGAATTTAAGAATGATACTGTCACATATAGTGATTATGAATTGCATAATAATACAAAAACAAAAGAGTTTGATTTTGTTTCTGATACATGTTTTGAGAAAGAGGAGAAGTGTTTTTCTTTAGATCTTGTAAAGAAGATAAAGAAAGAGCTTATCACATTTGGTGAATTGAATGTTCAAAGAATATCAATAGAAACAGAATGCCACTCAGAACCGTCGGATTCAAACATTTTATTGCAGAGTGAAAACAAGGTAAGTTGACCAGAATAGGTTATAGTTAACACTTTAAAACATTCTTTATAAAAACATTCTTTTTTATATAAGCTTAAGTTACTGAATTCACAGAAGGTTAGCCTTAGGTTAGGTTTTTTTTTATATAAGCTTAGGTTTCTGAATTCACAGAAGGTTAGCCTTAGGTTAGGTTTTTTTTTATATAAGCTTAAGTTTTATAATTCGCGGAAGGTTAAACTTAGGTTAGGTTTTTTTTTTATATAAGCTTAAGTTTCTGAATTCACAGAAGGTTAGCCTTAGGTTAGGCTTTTTATATATATATATATATATATATATATATATATATATATATATATATAAGCTTAAGTTTCTGAATTCAGGGAAGGTTAGCCTTAGGTTAGGTCTTTTTTATATAAGCATAAGTTTCTGAATTCACAGAAGGTTAGCCTTAGGTTAGGTTTTTTTTTTTTATATATATATAAGCTTAAGTTTCTGAATTCACATAAGGTTAACCTTAGGTTAGGTTTTTTCTTTATATAAGCTTAAGTTTCTGAATTCAGGGAAGGTTAGCCTTAGGTTAGATTTTTTTTTATATAAGCTTATGTTACTGTGTAATTTTGAAGGTTTAGAAGCTAGTAACAGTGATGGGTCATAATTTAAAATAAAGAGAGTTGAAGGTTGTTACACTACATCACTAAAATATTCTTACTTGAACGCATTTTGGGAAACAGTTTGCTGCCATCGTCAGCATGTCCTCAACTCATGTCCTTGAGTTGAGGACATGCTGACGATGGGAGGAAACTTTCTCCCAAAACGCGTTCAAGTAAGAATACTTTAGTGATGTGTAACAACCTTCATCTCTTTATTTTAAATTATGTTACTGTATTTCCACCTGGAAAAACACTGTGACATGAATTGCAGTTACTTACTTCATTGATTATTTCATGCTGCACCAGTAATTCATTGCGTTTGTGTGAGCGGCAATGTCAAATGAAGAAGAAGTAGTAATAACGCATCACTTATTTCGCTGATTTTCATTTTTTATTTAAGTCCATTAAGCGTATGTATTAGCGGGAAGATGGCTATGTTTGTTGTGTTTATATCACAATTCTCCTATAAAAGCAAAACACCTAAAAGTGGCGGGCAGGTGGGCAGCAGCTATTGGTGAGATCACATCTATTGAAGAAAGAGTGAGTTGACTTAAGATACTCTTTGCTCCACTTACTACATATTACTTGCAGGACATGTTTCATGAGGCATTCCCCACATCTTCCGCTTCTATGCATTGACTGGCTTCGGGGTAGGATTCCAATTCCCTGGGGCCATCTGTTGACCAATTGATGAACTTAGTGATGAGATTTATTCCCGGTGGTATTTCAAAGTTCATCAGTTGCTCTTGGAACTTTTTGATGTATATTTTCTCCCACAAGCTTAATTCTGGCAGTTTCTTGACGTACTTTAGTAATTTTGTTTCCTTTTCTACTGTGTGGTTCTCTTTCCAAAAATGGTTCGCTACAGCAGACCTTTCCAAATCTGATGTTGTAGTAGTGTTCCTTTAGTCTGGTTCCAATGTTCCTCTTGGTCCTCCTTATGCATATTTTGCCACAATCTTTGCAGTTTATCTGATATATACCTTGTTTCTTTTCATGTGGAATACTATTAGTAGTGCTAAATTTTAACATCTTTCCTAAGCTGAATTTATTGTATGGTGCCAGGGTTATCTTGTATTTCTTGAAAGTCTTTTGGAATTTGTGGAAGGCCTAAGCGTGGAAAGCAATCCTCTTGTATCTCCAAGAGTGTAGTAAGTGGACCGAAGGGTATCTTAAGTCGGCTGACCCTTTCTTCAATATATTTGAATGCTTCTTTGTGTATAAGTTCCAATTTTTCAAGAAACTCTGTGATCACATCTACTTATTTCCTCAGTCGTGAGGTAATTTATTCCATTCCTTCTTACTTTTATCAGCGTTCTCAAAGGGAACCACCTAAGGTCAAAATAGCCGCATCTTGTTTAATTAGTTGTGTTAAATTTAATACCAACTTCGTTTTATGCAAAATATTTATACTTGGTTATGTTAATTAACTGCCCAACTCAACCAAATTGCAGTATAAATACCAGCTTTTTAAGTAATATTATTTCTTGGTTTAAGATACATATAAGCTAGTATCAGTGATGGGAATTTGAAATTATGTAGAAACTTTCAGTTAGATTTGTTATATGTTTCAACTCTGATTCAAATTTTCTATATATTATTATTTGCATTTGTATTTGTACAACATTGTTAAGAGAACCTTCAATATGCCTAATATTTGTTGTAATTAAGAAATATTTTATTCTGTATACTGGAAAATAATTAAATTAATACTGCATGATTATCCAAATAATTTTTTCAAAATAAAACAGAAGTTACCTTGTTACAGCACAGGAAGCCGGACGACTTGGTATCAGCAGATTCATATAGGTAAGGTCTCACAATACGGAATGTTACAGCTTGACTTTGTAACTTTATTTCATCATTTTATATCCCATAATGCTTCCAAACTGTCCAAGTGATTAGATTAAAGCTCACTATAAAGATGTTGGTGATATCTGAGTTCCTATTACCAAGAATGAGGATTACAGTTGATCTCAGTTTTTTTCACCATACTTGCTGATTATCTTACAAAATTATGAGACGTGCGTGTAATGCTCAGCATGTAAGATAAGTATTCAAAAGTTAATATCTCAGTACCAGTGACAGTGAATATGTCTTACTTTGGTTAACAGACAATAATTTAAATATCACAACTATTTCTGCTGCAACTGCTTACAGAAACCTGAATATTATATATAAACTGATAACAATGGCTGTTATGTATTTAATGCCTTTACTGTCAGTTTTAGTTATGGCAGACATGCTTTGAGAAATATTATCTAGCTTGCCCATTACAGAACCCTCTCTTCAGACCTGCTGATATGGATGCTCCATGCTTTGATGGGAAGCCCCTGCCTTGACTTCTCTGTGCAGGTAGGGGAGCATTGAGAGAATTGCAGTGCTACATCTGAAAATTTAAGGATGCAGCTAATTGTATTTGCTGTTACTAATCAGGCCACTCCCTCTATTCCCTTGCTAATGGAAGTCATGTATGTACTTTACACAATATACTGGCTGCAGTGTGAAGATCCTTATTTACTCCAGCCTGTTCCTTGGTTAACTTTTAGGTGATTTCCTCCTTCACAAGACTCATATTACTCTTGTTTTACCAGAAAAACAATAACTCGTCCAATTAAACCTAACTGGTTAAAGCATGCTAAACTATAAGCTAAAAACAGTTGTAAAATGTCTGTTGCCAATATTAATTTGCAAATCACATAAAGTAGCAGGCTTAATTTGGCATCATTATGCAATTTCAACACTTTTATTTTTTATGCTTATCTACACATTATTCCAACATGTGAAGAAGATTTGAACCATCTTTCTAATACCTGTGAGAAGGATAGCAATATAACAATTGGCCCTCATTAACATAGAAGAATTGATGGCATATCTAGAAGCTTGAGAATCCTCCTGAAAAGGAAGAAAAAGTAATGTTATTCCATAAGAATCCTTGTCATCACAACAGACAACGAAGCTAATAATAAAATTAATTCTTCTTCCACACAAACCATGTGTAGGAAAGGTTGGGAAGGCAGATTCAAACAACTGAAACACTAATTGCCATAGAGTCTAAACTAATGAACCTCAGACTTTAAGTACTTACAGCATTGTAAGTCACCACTGGGGTATGTCATCTCAATACAATTTCAGATTCCTTGTGGTTTACTAGGAAAAATGTGAATCAGCAGGAGAATTTGATGTCCTTCCTATATGTTGCCATGGTAACTAGGTAGTTAGTGTAACCGGATAGAAACCAGGAGATACATGGTAGAAATACCGGCTATGATTTTTCAGTCATCTGTTTCTATCTTTACAAAGGTACTTACTTACTTGAGCAGCAATGACATAACAATTTCCTAATAAAGAAAGCGCATTGTTGGTGCTCTTGCAGTTGCTTCAATAAACAATAGTAGTATAGTGCGACATCAAGATCTACACATATACCTGCTTATACAGTGAAACTTGTGTGTAGCAGCTCCATTGTTTATAGTTAAAATATACCGTGTATTATGTTTAATTGTTTTATTTCCCTTAAATGGACATGGACATTTTGGTTTTATTCTGCAATAGATGTTGATCCTAAGTAGAAAGTACTAGCATTTCAGAAAAGGGAGCTCTTCAACCAGTGGTGTATAGCAACAATGAAGGAGTGGTCAATGCACTGCACTAGTATAGTGACTATATTCTTTTATCCAGCCCTAGCAATAGCACCAAATCCACTATAGTGAAAAAGTAAAATAAACTTGAGAAAAGTTTCATTTGTTTCACAGCATTTTTCATGCATGAAATGTCAATAAAACATCGGTGTTTCAAGAAATAGCGTGTGTGATGTAATGTTTTACCAAAAAAATTGTAAAAAGAAAAAAATCCTAAAATTTAAAAGACTTAACACTTGGAAGAAATGACATCTAAAAAGAAACACCTGATATTCTGCAAAAGAACAGATAAACAAAAACAAATTCATTGACCTGAACGTGAGAAACAGATGTGGCTAATAGAAACTGAAACTTTAATAATAAGAAAACCCATGAGAAAAAGGTTTGGTTACAACAACTCACTTTTACTATTCGTGCTAATGTCGTCAATGTAGATAATTTCCAGCATTGTTGCTGACACGGGACTCTCAGTCTGCAATTGTTGACCAGACAATAACCACTGCACAAGTCCAAGTGAAACAAAGAAATACTGCTGATTATAGTAAGGTACTTTGGTCACTTTAAAGCAGTTAAAAAGAATAAAAAAAATACTTTTGTGCGGACTGTGTGTCCACGTGTGACTACTTCAGAGTTAAGAGTGTACACAAACTGAGCTGACAGATATCACACATGATGCTGGTAGAGGGCGACTGTGTTGCTTGGTAGTAATACTCCGAATTATTTCTACTGCTAATAACAGTGGTATATTCTGATTTAATACCTTTTATAATTGTTCCCTGCATTGGGTAAAGGTTTTCGTGTGTTTGCAGTTTAAGAATTTCTGAACTTAAAAATCATCGGATAAATTTAAACTTTGAGAATCAAATAATAGCATTTCATGGAACTCTGTAAATATGTAACTAATTTATGCAGCATTCGAAGTATAACCCGAAATGAATTTCAATGAGAGTATGTTTTTGCTTTTACGAACTGAACACCAGTATCCTCTCAGAGTTATTGATTAATAATGTCTACACTCGTTTCCCAAATTATTACTAATAGTTTTTTCAATTTTTCAGGTTAATGGCACATAGAGCTTGTGAAACTGTTGGAGTAGAAGCTATGCACCAATCTGAAATAGCTAAAAGTGTTTATTCTCACAGATCTAAGAAGAGCATAAAGAATGACAAATCCGGTACTTTAGTATTGCATACAAAAGAGCAAAATCTGATTAGTGATCCTGGAATACAATGTGAACATTTTGAAAAACGAGTTTCTGGCAAATCAGCATTGAAATTGCATGATTTGATTCCTGAAGAAGAGAAAGTACACAACTTTGACATGGGCCAGCAAAGCTTGACTCGGCAACAAATATTGAAGAGAGATATGTTTCTTCATGACGGTAAGAAACCAAAGGAATGTAATGTTTGCAACAAGAGCTTTACTGACCTACGGAGTTTGAGAACAGACAGTTTGATTCATGGGGGTAAGAAACCACACAAATGTAATGTTTGCAATAAGAGCTTTACTGACCTACAGAGTTTGAGAACACACAGTTTGATTCATGGGGGTAAGAAACCACACAAATGTAATGTTTGCAATAAGAGCTTTACTGAGCTAGGGAGTTTAAAAAGGCATAGTTTGATTCATGAGGGTAAGAAACCACACAAATGTAATGTTTGCAATAAGAGCTTTACTTGGCTAGGGAGTTTAAAAAGGCACAGTTTGATTCATGAGGGTAAGAAACCACACAAATGTAATGTTTGCCATAAGAGCTTTGCTTGTCTAGAGAGTTTGAAAGCACACAGTTTCATTCATGGGGGTAATAAACCACACAAATGTAATGTTTGCAGCAAGACCTTTACTCGGCTATCAGATTTCAAAAGACACAGTTTGATTCATAAGGGTAAGAAAGCACACAAATGTAATATTTGCAATAAGAGCTTTACTAGGCTAGAGAGTTTGAAAGCACACAGTTTCATTCATGGGGATAAGAAACCACACGAATGTAATGTTTGCAGCAAGAGCTTTACTTGGCTATCAGGTTTGAACAGCCACAGTTTGATTCATGAGGGTAAGAAACCACACAAATGTAATGTTTGCAATAAGAGCTTTACTCAGCTAGGGACTTTGAAAAAGCACAGTTTGATTCACGAGGGTAAGAAACCACACAAATGTAATGTTTGCAATAAGAGCTTTACTCAGCTAGGGACTTTGAAAAAGCATAGTTTGATTCATGAGGGTAAGAAACCACACAAATGTAATGTTTGCAATAAGAGCTTTTCTGTAAGGCAGAGCTTGAAAACACACAGTTTGATTCATGAGGGTAAGAAACCACACAAATGTAATCTTTGCAATAAGAGCTTTACTCGGCTAGAGAGTTGGAAAGCACACAGTTTCATTCATGGGGGTGAGAAACCACACGAATGTAATGTTTGCAGCAAGAGCTTTACTTGGCTAGGGGATTTGAAAAGACACAGTTTGATTCATGAGGGTAAGAAACCACACAAATGTAATGTTTGCAATAAGAGCTTTACTCAGCTAGGGACTTTGAAAAAGCACAGTTTGATTCATGAGGGTAAGAAACCACACAAATGTAATGTTTGCAATAAGAGTTTCACTGAGCTAGGGAGTTTGAAAAGACACAGTTTGATTCATGAGGGTAAGAAACCACACAAATGTAATGTTTGCAATAAGAGCTTTACTCAGCTAGCACATTTGAAAAAACACAGTTTGATTCATGAGGGTAAGAAACCACACAAATGTAATGTTTGCAATAAGAGCTTTACTCAGCTAGCACATTTGAAAAGACACAGTTTGATTCATGAGGGTAAGAAACCACACAAATGTAATGTTTGCAAGCACACTCGGCTAGAGAGTTTGAAAGCACACAGTTTCATTCATGGGGGTGAGAAACCACATGAATGTAATGCTTGCAGCAAGAGCTTTACTCGGCTATCAGATTTGAAAAAACACAGTTTCATTCATGAGTGTAAGAAACCACACGAATTTAATGTTTGCAATAAGAGCTTTACTCAGCTAGGGACTTTGAAAAAGCACAGTTTCATTCATGAGGGAAAAAAAACTGCACAAATGTAATGTTTTCAATAAGAGCTTTACTCACCTATCAGAGTTGAAAGGACACATTTTGATTCATGAGAGTAAGAAAGCACACAAATATAATGTTTGCAATAAGAGCTTTACTCAGCTAGGGACTTTGAAAAAGCACAGTTTCATTCTTGAGGAGAAAAAAAAACTGCACAAATGTAATGTTTTCAATAAGAGCTTTACTCACCTATCAGAGTTGAAAGGACACAGTTTGATTCATGAGAGAAAGAAAGCACACAAATGTAAAGTTTTCAATAAGAGCTTTACTCACCTATCAGAGTTGAAAGGACACAGTTTGATTCATGAGAGTAAGAAAGCACACAAATATAATGTTTGCAATAAGAGCTTTACTCAGCTAGGGACTTTGAAAAAGCACAGTTTCATTCATGAGGGGAAAAAAAACTGCACAAATGTAATGTTTTCAATAAGAGCTTTACTTACCTATCAGAGTTGAAAGGACACAGTTTGATTCATGAGAGTAACAAAGCACACAAATGTAATGTTTTCAATAAGAGCTTTACTCACTTATCAGAGTTGAAAGGACACAGTTTGATTCATGAGAGTAAGAAAGCACACAAATGTAATGTTTACAATAAGAGATTTATGCAGCTAGGGAATATGAAAGAACAGTTTTGTTCATGAGGGTACGACTACAGAAATGTAACGTTTGCAACAAGAGCTTTACTGACCTAGGGAGTTTGGGTACACACAGTTTGACTCATGAGGGAAAAAAACCACACAAAGGTAATCATTTACAATAACAGCTCTACTCAACTATTACATTTGATAACTCTGTTTGATTCATGAGGTTAAAAAAACCACACTAATATAATTTTGCAATTACAGCTTTACTCAGCTAAGTGGTTGGAAAGCTTACAGTTTGATTTATGAGGGCAAAAAACCACAAAAGTGTAAAGGTTGCAGTAAGAACTTTAGTCAGCTAACATATTTGATGTGGTTGTGTTCATAATGGCAAAAACCACTTAAATGTTTGAAATGTTTGCTTTTGGAATTATAAACACACAATAAAATTCATGAGGGTAAAAAAATCTCAGAAATTGTTGCAATAAAAGCTTTAGTTAACTATGACATTTTAATTGTTGAGAGTAAAATATCATTTAAATGTAAGATTTTCAATAAGAGCAGATTATTCAAATGACAAGGCCCTGCTTAATTAGTATAACAGTACACACAAGTGTGATGTTTACAGAAGAAATACATGCATACCCACATAATATGTATGTGTATATATATTTATATATTCATGAGTGCAAAAGCAATATAAATGTAATGCTTGCAATAAAAAGTTTACTCTGCATTCAGAGAAGATTGCAGTTTAAACAAAACACAGAGTGGTGAAATTTTTTTATGTACAAGGTTTTTCATAATGTCTTAAACTATGAGTTTAGCTTAATTAACTGAAGGTATGCAGTGAAGTTGCACATTCTTTATAGCAATGTCATTTTGGATGGAGAAATGTAGTTACTTAGCCATCAATCTGACCGGCTCTCTGAAATTTGTGGAGAAAGTCAGAGGCCTTCTACATGCACCTGGTGAAAAGTGTCACTGCCTTTAAATGAGAGCTCTTATAAAGATTGCATAAAATAGTGTTTAATACATACAGTGGTGGAAACTTATCAAACATAAGACCCAGTTAATATAATATTCAATTATAACAGTAATATGCATATTAATGTCTCAATAAGAGGAATATGACCAGAAGGTAAATATAATAAACATGGCTTCAGAAAATGCATTTGAATTTGTAGATTGAGAAGCTAGCAATAGTGATGCATCATAATATAAAATAAAGAGGTAATGTATAACAGAGCAAAGAATAAAAAGAGAATCAAAGACATGACTACACTCATCTCAAAAGAACAAACTAGAACTTTCAAGAATTTCACATACCATCCATCACTTTTCTATAAATTTCAAAGCATCTTCAATAGGCACATCATCTAACCTATAAAAATGGTTACTCCATAAATAAATATACAAAATTGCAAATTAAAATATGTAGATTGGAAAAAACAAAAGAAACATTAGGAACATAAACCAAAAATGGGAAGAAAAGGCAGCAGTAGCTTGGTACTTTTGGAGGGAACAAACATTGCATCAACAGAGGTCCCAAATTACTTGGAAACATTACAGAAAAAAGTGAACTTCCAGTCTCAGAAAACACCCATATCTGGAAAAACAAGAACCATGTCTTAAACTCTGAAATCCCACCATGAGACATTTTGATGTAGAAGTTCATCCAACCACCATGAGAAGCAACTCAGCCGGCTACCTGGAAGTGATGATGGGAGTGTTTAGCTCAGGAAAGATGTCATTGTTTTTCGATAAATGAGCAATGTAATTACAAGTTTGACTTGTTTATTTAAACATAGTTTTATATGAGGTATAATAGATTATATTAAAATATGTTTTTGTAGTATAAATACCTTCTTTGGAATATAAGTTTAAAATATCCAAAACTGAAAATGCACTCAAAACTTCTGGAGTATAACAAATGAAAGAGTGATGCTTTGGAAACAAAGAAACAAGTACTAGCATTCCAAATTATTTTATTGTTTTAAAATTTAGGTCATAAACAATCTGTCTTGAAGTTAATGTATAATTATTTATACACACCTTATGCACATAGCTTTTCATGATCTTTGTTGAGGTAAATGGAACACAATGTACTGTTCTGACACTCAACACTTGTTTGCTGTCTCTTCCTGATTAATTGGAACAGTGTGTATGCTATTTCTTGTAGACAAGTATTCCTATCTTAGGAAATTCACAATGGAACAGAAAAACTGTAAACAGCATATCCATTGTTGACACTGATGTCAGCATCAATAAATTAATGCATCAGCTTCTCGTCATGAACCCCAGTAGTAAAAGAATATCACAAGAGTTGCCTTCCATTTTATAAACAAAGTGCACAACATACAATTGTAAACTGAGGTGCTGTTTACTATAGTCAAACCAAGGTGCACCATTATAAAGCAAGCAGTGAAAGAAAAAAGGTGTGAATTCTGTCAGTATAGAATGTCACAAAAATTGTTTTACCATGAAGATTGTTGCAGGTTGAGTTGATGGCCCTGACGCTCAGCAGGGTGGATGAGCGTAATCTGCTCGTATCTGGCAGTTTAATGGCTAGCAGGTGCTCTACACATGGCACTAGGAGGGTTAAAGTTGTTAGTCACAAATACAGTTTTCTGTAAGTTGAACAACTTATGTGATATCTGAAATGAAACTATCACTGGGAATGTTTTGCTTAAAACGTATTGACAAATTTAATTATGTAAACAACTAGTGCACTTCATTGTAATGCTAGCATCCTTTTATATAGTGGGAGTCTCTCCTCATGAAATCCTCTTATCATGTTAATTAATCTGTGTAACTAAGAATAAAATTAAAGTTGTGATAAGAGATTGTATTACAATCAATATCTTTTATATAAGGAGCATTGTTTTAACTTCAGTTTTCCTTTGAGAATTTTTTTGCAGGAAGTTACAAGAATGTTACTGTGCAAGAGTGATTCATAAATGAGGAAATCTGTACTGGCAATTGTTATTCTCTTTGCAATGGTGTTTAATAAATACTTTTGGATATAATCACTGTAAATGAGAACACATAGTTCGATTCATGAGGGCAAAAAACCACGCAAATGTAAAGTCTGGAATAAGAGCTGTACTCAGCTTCAACATTTAAAAATGCAGAGTTTGATTCCTGAGGGTAAGAAACAACACAAATGTAATGTTTGCAATAAGAGCTTTTCTCAGCTGTAAAATTTGAAAATGCATAGTTTGATTCATGAAGGTAAGAAACAACACAAATGTAATGTTTGCAATAAGAGCTTTTCTCAGCTGTAAAATTTGAAAATGCATAGTTTGATTCATGAAGGTAAGAAACAACACAAATGTAATGTTTGCAATAAGAGCTTTTCTCAGCTGTAAAATTTGAAAATGCACACTTTGATTCATGAAGGTAAGAAACAACATAAATGTAATGTTTGCAATAAGAGCTTTTCTCAGCTGTAAAATTTGAAAATACACAGTTAGATTCATGAGGGTGAGAAACAACACAAATGTAATGTTTGCAATAAGAGCTTTTCTCAGCTGTAAAATTTGAAAATGCACAGTTTGTTTTATGAGGGTAAGAAACAACACAAATGTAATGTTTGCAATAAGAGCTTTTCTCAGCTGTAAAATTTGAAAATACACAGTTAGATTCATGAGGGTGAGAAACAACACAAATGTAATGTTTGCAATAAGAGCTTTTCTCAGCTGTAAAATTTAAAAATGCACAGTTTAATTCATGAGGGTAAGAAACAACACAAATGTAATGTTTGCAATAAGAGCTTTTCTCAGCTATAAAATTTGAAAATGCACAGTTTGTTTCATGAGGGTAAGAAACCACACAAACGTTATGTTTGCAATAAGAGCTTTACTCAGCTAGGGAATTTGAAAACACACAGTTTGATTTATGAGGGTAAAAAAAACACAAATGTAATGTTTACAATAAGAGCTTTACTCAGCTATCACATTTGAAAATGCAAAGGTTGATTCATGAGTGCAAAAAGTCGCACAAATGTAATGCTTGCAATAAGAGCTTTATTCAGCTAGGGAATTTGAAAGAAACGTTTTATTCATGAGTGTATGACACCACATAAATGTAATGTTTGCAATAACAGCTTTACTCAGGAAGTTTCAAAACTCAGTTTTATTTATGAGGTTAAAAAACTATAATAATATAATTTGCAATTAAAGCTTTACTCAGCTAAGAGGTTTGAACGCTCACAGTTCCATTCATTAGGGAAGAAAGCCACACAAGTGTAATGTTTGCGATAGCTTCACTTGGCCATCAGATTTGCAATGACATGATTTGATTCATGGGGGTAAAAAAAAAAACTGAAGGACTGTAATATTTGCAATGAGATCTGTACTCGGCTAAGAAGTTTTAAAGTGCACAAGTTTGATTCATGAGAGTGAAAAGTGCACAAATGTACAGGGTTACTCATAAGTCAATGTCGCACTTCTGAAGTTTGTTATGAAATAAGTACTTGACTTGTCAGTGTCAATGATATGCCAAATGAAAGGAAATGTCTCAAAGTTTGTTTGCTATACCTTACAAGTGTTCAATGTGTTTGCCTCTGTATATACGGGAGACATTCAGGTGATAGTCCAATACCGCCCACTCTCGCACCAGCATGGCACTGTCCAGCGTTGGTATTGCTGCTGTAATGCGATCTTGGTCGTCCTTCAAGTCAGCTGGAAGAGGTGGAATGAAGGAAATCACATGATGTTAAGTCCGGGGATCAGGGCTAGGTCGAAACAATGCGTAGTCATTGCCAGCATTTTATCCAATCCAACGTCGCGATAAGTTGTGGCTCAGGTACGCGCACACCAATTGATGGAGGGGGTTGGGGTCCCGTCGTGTTCGAAAACGACGTCACCTCTGTCAGTTGTGGTATAATTCATTTTTCTATCATGTCCAGATAAGTGATGTCAGTTATTGTGCATTCGGCGAAGAAACGGGGCCTGTATACCTTGTCCTTCCACAAGGCACAGAACACGTTGATTTTTGGGGAGCTGCGTACATGCTTGAGTGTGACATGTGGGTGTGGGTTCCCCAGATGTGCACGTGGCGGTTCACTTTTCCCAACAAGTGAATTGTTGCTTCATCGCTGAAGACTAGTGTGACACAAAAAGCATCATCGTCTGCCATTGCAGCCTACATGTCGATGGTAAATTGTGTGTGAACCTCCTTGTCACCAGCTGTGAGCACCTGCAGGAGTACCAGTTGTACAGTTTCACTTCAGTTGCTTGCAAAGAATCTGCCACTCAGTCAACTGAGACATTCTCAGCTCCAAATTTGCACAATTTGTCAATTTCTGAGAGTTGCACGCAAACAACTCATTAACACCTGCAACAGTGGCCCCTGATGGTCCTGGCCTGCCGGTTCATTTGGGTGGACACAACCAGCGCAATCAAATGTTTCAAATCACCTCTTGATGGTCCTGCGATCTGACACATCTTTATGAAAGTGAGTGAGAAATCACTGCTGAACAGGTAAAGAAACCGCTGTTTTTGCAAATTGTATCATGCAAAGCACTCTCTCGTTACCTGTGAACGCCATTTTCTGCAGTCAACCGCATCACCACAACATGTGCACTTCACGTGACACATACTTGGAGAGTTTCTGTTTCCATACGTACATGATTTGGACTCGCACATCATGCACAAGATGTTCTCCAAATGTGACACTGACTTATGAATAACCCTGTAATGCTTGCAGTAAGAGCTTGACTCAGCTAGGGAGTTTGAAAGTGCAGTTTGATCCATGAGGGCAAACAGCCACAAAAGTGTAATGTTGCCAACAAAAGGTATACGCTGCTATCAAACAAGATTGCAGTGTAAATACAAGACTGAGTGGTGAAGCTTTTTTTATGTAGAAGATGTTTCATAATGTCATCAACTATCAGTTTAGCTTATTTAACTGAAGATATGAAGTGAAGTTGTTCATTTTTTATAGTAATGTAATTTTAGATGGGGAAATGCAGTAAATGCAGTCAATCTGATCGGCGCTCTGAATTTTGCTGGAAAAAGTCAGAGGACTTCCACATCCACCTGGTGTAAAGAGCCACTGCATTTTAAGCAAGAATTGGCTGTAATGAAAAATTGTATAAAAATTGCTGTTTAGTACATACAATGGTGAAAACCTTTCATGTTTAAGACCCAGGTAATATAATATTGTAATAATACATAGATATTAATCTCCATGTGAATTAAGAGGAATATAACCATAAGGTAAATATAATAAAAGTTGCCTGAAAAAAGGAATTTGAAAAAGACAATAAATTTTAATTTGAAGATTGAGAAGCTAGTAACTGTGATATGTCATAATTTAAAATAAAGCGATAATGCATAAGAAAGTAAAGAGATCAATGAATAAAAAGAGAATCAAAGACGTGAGTACACTCATCATAAGTGTAGAAAATTGAATTTTCAAGAAATTCATCAGTTTTCTATAAGTTTCAAAGGATCTTCAAAAGGCACATCATCTAGCTATAAAAATGGTTACTCCATAATTAAATATACCAAATTGCAAATTAAAATGTGTACATTGGAAAAAAGTAAAGGAAACATAAATAAAAAATCTGATGTGTTAAACTCCCATGACTTTCTCTATTCTTGTAGAAACTATTTTTACAAATGCTTATTCTCCATATGCTTCATGTTAATTGAGATATCGAGTTGTCAATCTTATTGCTAATTTTCTTGTAGATGCAAGGGGAATATGGTAGGTTATAAGCGTTGGTTGCTATGTGGCGCATTCCATTCTCTTTGCATGTCCAGGACATAGAAAAAAAATCTGATGTGTTACGGACGAATGTTGCCGAGTGAGTACGATGATGAGCAAGGAAATTACCAAGCGGCAAGCATTGTGATCCTGTAACATGATATACGAAAACAGCATCAAAAATCTGATGTGTTACAATCACATGACTTTCTCTACTCTTGTACAAACTATTTTTACAAACGCTTATTCTCCATCTACTTCATGTTAATCGAGATAAACAATTGCAGACTCTATCTTATTGCTAATTTTCTTGTAGATGTAAGGGGAATATATATTTACAAGGCAATATAGAAATACAGTAGACTTTAAGCACATACATATCTCTTAGTAGCTGGTTGCTAGGAGCAGCACCATTCCCTTTGCCACCGATTAATACTCTTTGCATATCCAAGACAAAAAAATGCATAACGAATTCCCATTTGAGAAAATAAGTATTGAAGAATGTAAGGGAATAACAAGCAATATCTCAAAAATGGTTCACTCAACCAAAAAAAATGTAAATGACATAAATTATGTATTTTAACGCGATCTACTCTTTTTGTGTAGTAAAATTTTGTCTATCTGTTATGGTTTACCAGTTATGCAAACGTCGTTCACGATGCAGAATACTTTTGGAGACATTCCCCAGAAAATTCAAGATAAACATTTTATTTGTCATGAAAATATCTTAAAACATATGATATTTTAATGAACATTGTTAGAGCCATTTTTGACAAAATTAAAATTTTCGAAAAATCCTCAATAAAAAGGGTACTCTGGGGTGGGGGGATTTTCATGAAAACTTTCCTGTCGCATCTCTGGAAGATACTGAACCTAAATACCAAGTTTGGTGTTTATCCAACTGTTCCTTTCTGAGTTATGCTGTTCACAGACACACACATGCACACACACACAGACATGTTTCCAAAAATGCATTTTTTGGATTCAGGGGGTCTCAAAACATATATTTCCGGTGAAATCTCGGTATCGAATTTTTGGGTGGAATACAATACTTCCCCTACTTACTGTACGTAGTAGAGAAAGTGAAAACGGGAGAAAAAGTCAGCATTAAATAAGAGTTGAAGCTTTCCTTGTGACAAATATGCTCTAGACGTTCTCGGGCTTCAAGCCAGGTGAAGTGATGTGGAGACATCGACGTTTCGGGAGCGTATATCTCTCCCATCTTCAGGATGCTGATTAATGTCAGCATTAGCTTGGAGCTTTTGTAAGGAACCACATAGCATCAACAGAGATCCCAAATTACTTCGAAACATCACAGGCAATAGTGAACTTCCAGTCTGAGAAAACACGCGTATCTGGAAAAACAAGAACCATATCTTAAAGTTTAAATCCCAGCAGGAGACATTTTAATGTAGAAGTTCATCCAACCACCATGAGAAGCAACACCAGCAGTCGATGCGAGCGATTACCTCTTGAAACATGTGTTCTTTTTTTCGATAAATGGGTGATGTAATTACAAATTTGACTCAAGTTTATCTAAATACAGTTTTTTATATGGTACAATACAGGGACGTATTTAAAGGGGGGGGTTTAGAGTTCAAACCCCCAACCTGAAGCTTCTGACAGTTTTATTTATTTAAATTCATAGCAAACGGATATGGGAAAATGTCGTTGGATAACATTAGGTCTATTGCTAGTAGCACTTTTACAAAAAAGAGGGAAACTTAGTATCATCGCCTTACATAGGTTTGCTGACCATACATTCCGGTTTTCGAACTAGTCTCCATGTTTTGTGCTGTAAGGAGAAATATGCTCATTCTGGTGAGTTTTTTCTTGTGTATATAATGTCTCCAAGCAATTTTCTTATCCATGTAACATCTATATACCGGGAGAGCCAAAAAAAAATTCGAAGCGGCTGCGCAATGTTTTCCTTGTCCGCGTACTCGGTTATCGTTGCCGTTTGCCACTATCATAGTAAGGAACGGTTGAAAGCATACAACTTTTTTAAAACTAATTTTAAAGGCTTTACTTACCAACTTTATGAAAGGAGATGCTAAAACTGGCCACCATAGTTTTCCATATATTTTTGGCACCTCTTTAAGGAACTATCCACCACTTGCTGTAGTTCACGTTGAGAAATGCTGGCAATTTTCTGGCAGATATTTTGTTTTAATTCTTCCAGGGTGTGTGGGTTTGTCTTGTACACTCTATTTAAGTTACCCAAGAGATAGAAATCGCAGTGGGTTAGATCGGGGACTGAGGGGGTCACAAATCTCTACTAATAATTGTGTCCACGAACGCACTTTCAATTGTTCTCATGGAAATATTGGCCGTATGAGATGTTGCAGAGTCTTGTTGAAAAAACGCAAAATCATGCTCCCTGTCTGTTAATTCTCTGAAAACACGGGGCAAAATTCTATTCACGTATTCACGGGCTTCAACTATCGTCTCGAAAAGAAAAATTCCATTTTTTATAAGAAAGTTGGTAAGTAACGCCTTTAAAAGTGGTTTTAAAAATGTATGGTTTCATCCGTGCCTTTCTATGATAGCAGACGGCAATGAGCGCCGACGGTGCGGACGGGAAAAACACCGCGCAGTCGGTTCGTAGTCTTTTGGCTCTCTCTGTACTAAGGAGTAGGTACAAGGTAACTTTGTGGGGTACTGTTAAGTTTAGATCTACTTACGGAAAACCCCCTCCGAATTTTTTTTCTGCGTACGGGCATGTTATAATACAATACAATAAAATAGGTTTTTGTAGTATAAATACTTTCCTTGGAATATAAGGTTTTTAAGAAACTCCACAACTGAAAATACACTCAAAAGTTATGGAGTATAACAAATGAAGAGTGAACATATATTAGCGTTCCAAATTATTTTATTGTTTTAAAATTTAGGTTAGAAACAATCTGTCTCGGAAAGTTAATATATAATTATTTATACACACCTTACACCATAGCTCTTGATGATTTTTGTTGAGGTGAATTGAGCACAATGCACTGTCCTGACACTGAACACTTGTTTGCTGGTTCTTCCTCATTAATTGGAACAGTGGATGCTATTTCTTGTGGACAATTATTGCTATCTACAATGGAACAGGAAACTATATGCAGCATCTCCATTGTTGACAATGATGTCATCATCAACAAAATAATGCATCAACTTCTTGTCATCAACCCCAACAATATCACAAGAGTAGCCTTCCATTTTACAAACAAAGTGTACAACATACAATTGTAAACTGAGGGGCTTGAAACCCAGGTACACCTTTATAAAGCAAGCAGTCAAAGAACAAAAAAGTATGAATTCTATCAGTATAGGATGTCACAAAAATTGTTTTACCATGAAGATTGTTGCAGTTTGACTTGATTGGCCCTGATGCTCAGCAGGTTGGACTTTCAAAGCCTAATCTGCTCGTATCTGGCAGTTTAAAGGCTAGCAGGTGTTCTACACATGGCACTATTAAAATTGTTAGTCACAAATACAGTTTTCTCTAAATTGAAAAAGTTGTGAGATGTCTGAAATGAAACTATGGCTTGGAATGTTTTGCTTAAAATTTGACTATGCAACAAAGCTAGTGCACTTCATTGAAATGTTAGCACCCTTATACAAAGTGGGAGCCTCTCCTCATGATCATGTCAATTAATCTTTGTAATTAAGAATAAAATTAAAGTTGTTATAAGAAATTGTATTATAATCAATATCTGTTATATAATCAGCATTGTTTCACCTATAGTTTTCATTAACTCAGAAATTGTGTGCAGGAAGTTACAAGAGCGATTCCTAAATCAGGGTAATCTGTAATGGCAATTGTTATTCTCTTTCCAATGGTGTTTAATAAACACTTTTGGTTATAATTACTCTATATGAAATTTTTCACAATTTTTAAAACGTATTTGAAAAGTTCCTGTAAAGCACCGTCCAAATGGGGAAAAAACCAATGGTTTGAAATATATAGCCCAAAAGTGGGTCAACCAAAGTAAACAAGTAAACTAACCTTAAATAACTCTCACCATGGGTAGCACATAATAAAGACTAAAGATAACCATAATCACAACAGGGGTATTACAAAGTTCCTTGTTACTTTAGCTGGTTGTCTGCTTTCAAAATAAGGTTACCAAGGTTCTTATTTTCTAAGACATAGGCAATAAACAATATTTATTTCAAGCTTTCCCTAAGTATAGTGCAACAATTATAAAGTTCTTTAAACTGGAAGGTGGGACAGGCTTGTCACTAATGCTGATTATTTGAGATTTGAGACCACTTGTAGCGTGGGTTTTGTTTTTATACCCATATTTAACATAGCTTTCCCTAAGTATAGTGCAACAATTATAAAGTTCTTTAAACTGGCAGGTGGGACATGCTTGTCACTAAAGCTGATTATTTGAGATTTGAGACCACTTGTAGCGTGGGTTTTGTTTTTATACCCATATTTAACATAGCTTTCCCTAAGTATAGTGCAACAATTATAAATTTCTTTAAACTGGAAGGTGGGACAAGCTTGTCACTAATTCTGATTAATTGAGATTTGAGACCACTTGTAGCGTGGGTTTTGTTTTTATACCCATATTTAACATAGCTTTCCCTAAGTATAGTGCAACAATTATAAAGTTCTTTAAACTGAAAGGTGGGACAGGCTTGTCACTAAAGCTGATTATTTGAGATTTGAGACCACTTGTAGCGTGGGTTTTGTTTTTATACCCATATTTAACATAGCTTTCCCTAAGTATAGTGCAACAATTACAAAGTTCTTTAAACTGAAAGGTGGGACATGCTTGTCACTAAAGCTGATTATTTGAGATTTGAGACCACTTGTAGCGTGGGTTTTGTTTTTATACCCATATTTAACATAGCTTTCCCTAAGTATAGTGCAACAATTATAAATTTCTTTAAACTGAAAGGTGGGACAGGCTTGTCACTAAAGCTGATTATTTGAGATCTGAGACCACTTGTAGCGTGGGTTTTGTTTTTATACCCATATTTAACATAGCTTTCCCTACGTATACTGCAACAATTATAAAGTTCTTTAAACTGGAAGGTGGGACAGGCTTGTCACTAATACTGATTATTTGAGATTTGAGACCACTTGTAGCGTGGGTTTTGTTTTTATACCCATATTTAACATAGCTTTCCCTAAGTATAGTGCAACAATTATAAAGTTCTTTAAACTGGAAGGTGGGACATGCTTGTCACTAAAGCTGATTATTTGAGATTTGAGACCACTTGTAGCGTGGGTTTTGTTTTTATACCCATATTTAACATAGCTTTCCCTAAGTATAGTGCAACAATTATAAAGTTCTTTAAACTGGAAGGTGGGACAGGCTTGTCACTAAAGCTGATTATTTGAGATTTGAGACCACTTGTAGAGTGGGTTTTGTTTTTATACCCATATTTAACATAGCTTTCCCTAAGTATAGTGCAACAAATATATAGTTCTTTAAACTGAAAGGTGGGACAGGCTTGTCACTAAAGCTGATTATTTGAGACCACTTGTAGCGTGGGTTTTGTTTTTATACCCATATTTAACATAGCTTTCCCAAAGTATAGTGCAACAATTATAAAGTTCTTTAAACTGGAAGGTGAGACAGGCTTGTCACTAAAGCTGATTATTTGAGATTTGAGACCACTTGTAGCGTGGGTTTTGTTTTTATACCCATATTTAACATAGCTTTCCCTAAGTATAGTGCAACAAATATATAGTTCTTTAAACTGAAAGGTGGGACAGGCTTGTCACTAAAGCTGATTATTTGAGACCACTTGTAGCGTGGGTTTTGTTTTTATACCCATATTTAACATAGCTTTCCCAAAGTATAGTGCAACAATTATAAAGTTCTTTAAACTGGAAGGTGAGACAGGCTTGTCACTAAAGCTGATTATTTGAGATTTGAGACCACTTGTAGCGTGGGTTTTGTTTTTATACCCATATTTAACATAGCTTTCCCTAAGTATAGTGCAACAAATATATAGTTCTTTAAACTGAAAGGTGGGACAGGCTTGTCACTAAAGCTGATTATTTGAGACCACTTGTAGCGTGGGTTTTGTTTTTATACCCATATTTAACATAGCTTTCCCTAAGTATAGTGCAACAATTATAAATTTCTTTAAACTGGAAGGTGGGACAGGCTTGTCACTAAAGCTGATTATTTGAGATTTGAGACCACTTGTAGCGTGGGTTTTGTTTTTATACCCATATTTAACATAGCTTTCCTTAAGTATAGTGCAACAATTATAAAGTTCTTTAAACTGGAAGGTGGGACAGGCTTGTCACTAATGCTGATTATTTGAGATTTGAGACCACTTGTAGCGTGGGTTTTGTTTTTATACCCATATTTAACATAGCTTTCCCTAAGTATAGTGCAACAATTATAAAGTTCTTTAAACTGAAAGGTGAGACAGGTTTGTCACTAAAGCTGATTATTTGAGATTTGAGACCACTTGTAGCGTGGGTTTTGTTTTTATATCCATATTTAACATAGCTATCCCTAAGTATAGTGCAACAATTATAAAGCTCTTTAAACTGGAAGGTGGGACAGGCTTGTCACTAAAGCTGATTATTTGAGATTTGAGACCACTTGTAGCGTGGGTTTTGTTTTTATACCCATATTTAACATAGCTTTCCCTAAGTATAGTGCAACAATTATAAAGCTCTTTAAACTGGTAGGTGGGACAGGCTTGTCACTAAAGCTGATTATTTGAGATTTGAGACCACTTGTAGCGTGGGTTTTGTTTTTATACCCATATTTAACATAGCTTTCCCTAAGTATAGTGCAACAATTATAAAGCTCTTTAAACTGGAAGGTGAGACAGGCTTGTCACTAAAGCTGATTATTTGAGATTTGAGACCACTTTTAGCGTGGGTTTTGTTTTTATACCCATATTTAACATAGCTTTCCCTAAGTATAGTGCAACAATTATAAAGCTCTTTAAACTGGAAGGTGGGACAGGCTTGTCACTAAAGCTGATTATTTGAGATTTGAGACCACTTGTAGCGTGTGTTTTGTTTTTATACCCATATTTAACATAGCTTTCCCTAAGTATAGTGCAACAATTATAAAGTTCTTTAAACTGGAAGGTGGGACAGGCTTGTCACTAAAGCTGATTATTTGAGATTTGAGACCACTTGTAGCATTGGTTTTTTTTATACCCATATTTAATATAGCTTTCCCTAAGTATAGTGCAACAATTATAAAGTTCTTTAAATTGAAAGGTGGGACAGGCTTGTCACTAATGCTGATTATTTGAGATTTGATACCACTTGTAGCGTGGGTTTTGTTTTTATACCCATATTTAACATAGCTTTGTTTGAATCTGTGGGATAACACTGCAGCGTTATTAATCTCAAGTACCGGACCACAGAGTTGCCTTTCCAGAAAGTTAAATGTATTATATTAAACAGCTATATGTGCATGAGTAATGAAGTTTAAATACTGGGATTACCAGAGGCTTTTCGGGGAAGTCCACCAATATAGCACCAAGAAACTGAATATAACATATTATTCCAAAAGTGAAGGTGCAGCTATATGTGCATGAGTAATGAAGTTTAAATACTGGGATTACCAGAGGCTTTTCGGGGAAGTCCACCAATATAGCACCAAGAAACTGAATATAACATATTATTCCAAAAGTGAAGGTGCAGCTATATGTGCATGAGTAATGAAGTTTAAATACTGGGATTACCAGAGGCTTTTCGGGGAAGTCCACCAATATAGCACCAAGAAACTGAATATAACATATTATTCCAAAAGTGAAGGTGCAGCTATATGTACATGAGTAATTATGTTTAAATACTGGGATTACCAGAGGCTTTTCGGGGAAGTCCAACAATATAGCACCAAGAAACTGAATATAACATATTATTCCAAAAGTGAAGGTGCAGCTATATGTGCATGAGTAATGAAGTTTAAATACTGGGATTACCAGAGGCTTTTCGGGGAAGTCCACCAATATAGCACCAAGAAACTGAATATAACATATTATTCCAAAAGTGAAGGTGCAGCTATATGTGCATGAGTAATAAAGTTTAAATACTGGGCTTACCAGAGGCTTTTCAGGGAAGTCCACCAATATAGCACCAAGAAACTGAATATAACATATTATTCCAAAAGAGAAGTTCCAGCTATATGTGCATGAGTAATGAAGTTTAAATACTGGGATTACCAGAGGCTTTTCCGGGAAGTCCACCAATATAGCACCAAGAAACTGAATATAACATATTATTCCAAAAGTGAAGGTGCAGCTATATGTGCATGAGTAATGAAGTTTAAATACTGGGATTACCAGAGGCTTTTTGGGGGAAGTCCACCAATATAGCACCAAGAAACTGAATATAACATACTATTCCAAAAGTGAAGGTGCAGCTATAATAGAATATTTCAATACAAGATTTTAGCTTGGTTGAACTCTGATTGAAAAACACCACAAAGCTTGCCTCACTAAAGCTTTATTCCAATCAATTGTCCCATTCAACCATTAAGACCATTATATGTAGTAACAAGTATACAACGAACGTTGCTGGTTTCCATAACACTGCCACAAATGACACAATCTCTTTCAAGACCACAACATGCCTGATTGTCTGCATGTGTTAGAGGCCTACTTTGATTATCTTTTTCTTGTGATTTTTCTAATCCATTTCTGCTTTCCTCTTCCTAGATATTGAGCAATACTCCTACTTCTTTCTCACACTTCAACCCTCAATATTTTGATTACTATAATATTCTTTTCCATTTTATTCCAGCTTGAATGCTATATAATGTCTCTCCAATTACTTCTTTCTTTGCACTGAGTCAAACAATGAAACATACTCTCTGTTTCTCCACACACAAATCATGCTTCCATCCTGGAGTTCCTATAACCTTCAACATACAACTCCCTTTTAACATGCATGTTCCGCCTTGCTTATCACAGCTCTTAACATGCTTCTCGCTCCCACAGTCCTCATTTATTAGCTTGTACAATCCCGAAGAATCTTCATTCTCAAAACTTGATTACAACTCTTGGATGTCAATACTGTGACTAGTCCAGGTTTCACTGTCGCTTAAGTACTCTGTTACTTCACTGCTTTGATCTACTTCAAATTTTTTCTGTTATTCCCGTTGTTAACGTCGTCACTTCACCAATGTGAACTACTTCAGCTTTGCGCTGCAATCGAAATCTGGAAATCGAACGCAGGCGGTCCCTAATCTCTCACGTTAGGAGCGCTCACTGTCATCACAATCTCGCTTGTAGAACCGCACTTGATATTGCAGCATCTACATCTCTCTCACTCACTAATCAACGGCTGGAGAATCCACTGGCTTATATAGCCGGTGAAACCTTACATAGAACATTTTTACATACGTTCTGGAGGCGGCGATCGGAGGAAAGGAAGTTTCAGAAGATTCAGATTGTGTTGTTAACGCTTCTGGTGTTTATATTGAATGAGTGTGCTACCGCTTTGCTCAGCTCTGTTTATCTCTCCAATTGCCGTCGTTAACCTCCCTGGTCTACAGCTGCCCATGCTGGTCGTACGCCATATTATTTATCCTCAGGATCGGCACTAGGTATCGATCCGGATGCTCCCTTCACAAAGTCTCATCCCAATCCACTGCATGTTGTACCTTGACCAGGTATAAGGCTATAAAACTCGTATCCACCACGACGTTTAGGCATTGGTTGTCGTTTGCTTGGCGTGATTTTCGTGTGTGTGCGCCTGAGTAAGAGTGGCGGATACCCGCCCAGTGCTCAGAGGCGATGACGGTGCCAATGTGGTGCTCTTCAAGTTGCCTGTTAGCGGTTAACCCGATCTCTCGCTATTTGTCCTTAGGTGTTCAGTGTTTTCGCAACTAAAGCACTCATGTCGCCGGTTAGACTGTTGTGCTCGGAGCCGGTCCTTATCGGCCGACACGGGGGTAGCGTTTCCTGCCGTCATCCTTTCTGCTTCAATGTATACGACAGCTGCCGGGGCGTCGTTTACGTTACGATTTTGCTCCAGGAGAAGCTGCTGTTTCAACTCCCGATCTGTTACCCCACTAGTAACTGCGAAGGCTGCATCTCCGCAAATGTAATCTGTTGAAAAATCTGCCAATGCCCGGTGTGCCAGCTGCTGCTTCTACACGAGCAGTTCTTGTAAGACTTCTTTTGCTTGCTGCGCTCTGGCCATCAACCGGTGCCAGTAAGTGGCGTCAAGGCGGTGTTCTACATAATGTTGCTACACCAGTTTCATTAACTTACGCCCGAACCTCCGGCAGGGAAGGTTTAAAGTGTCTCTGCTTGTTACCCCCTGCAGGTCAATCAAAATCTCGTCAAAAAATGTGGGCTTTATTTGTGGACGCTCTTCAACTGCTGTGGTCTTTAGCGTCCCATTCTATATTGGGCGTGAAAGACGGGTAATTTTGCCCAGGGGCCTCTATCAGGCTTGAGATTCTTGTACGTGCCGTAAATCTACGTCGGAACCACCGGCTTTACTTCCCTTCCAAAGTAAGTCATGCAAAGAATGTTTACGCCCGAAAAGATTCAACCCCTTCCTCCGGGTTTGAACCCGTGCCCCCGGTAACTAGAGGCTAGCATGGTAAGCACTACACCACGGAGGACGACAAAAGCTTGACGTCATGAGTATGGGCGTCCTTCCATTAGGTGTCGCAATGGAATCGCACTGCACAGGGCGAACTACCTTCGAATTTCAGTGGCTTCACTGATTTTACACTGGGTGATATTGAAATTGCGACATCTTCTCACCTTCGGCGTGGATCTTGGGTTCCAGGTCTCTGCGCAGCTTCCCCACTGCGGGGTCCATCATCCTCTTGCTTACCTTAACTGCAGGTCCAGACGCTCATCCATTGCAGCCTGTGTCATCCTCTTTTTTGACTTCATCTGCGCATCTATCCGTTTTCTGTGCTAATTGGATGCTCTTCCATTGCAGCAATTTTATCTTCCAAGTCAGATTTAATTTCTTCTAACTCCTCTGCAATGAAGTCTTTCAGGTCCTTCACTGTTATATTTATCTCCTACTTTACAATGTCAATGTCAAAACTAAGTTAAATTTTCATTCCTGTTTTCACACCCTTTATTTCGTTCTCATCTCCTTCATTCGGGATTTCATTTCCGACTCCATTTCATTCTTCTTGACAGTCTTCATTTCCATTCCCATCTTCTCTGTTCTAGATTACATTTCTGTCTACATCTTCTCCATTCCGGCCAATAACTTTTTAAGAATTTCGCCCATCTTGGTTTGTAATTCCACTTCTGACACCAGGTTACTTTTGATGTATTTCCGCTTCATTGTGACTTAGTTGTGTCATTCACCAATGTGAAGTACTTCAATTTTCTGTCACTTCATTGTTCTTTTGGTCGAGTTCACTCGCCACGTAATTGAACACAAGAAGCCCCTAATCTCTAAGTGTACGCACGGTGTGATAACCTCGCATGTGGAACCGCACTTTATATCGCAGCTGAAATGCGCTCACCACGCTACCGACACAATCTCTGCCTACATAGCCAGTAGATGTATCCACAGAACATTCTCATAAGTACTGGAAGAGGGGGAGGGAAGCTTCCAAAAGATTGTGGTTATATGTCGACAGTACTTCTGGTTTTTGTGCTGCCACATCATTTATCTCTCCAACTGCCTGGTGCTGGAATATCAATTCTGTTCTGCCAATGCTACCACTCTTGGTTGTATTTTTGGGTAATTCTAATAACTTTAGTAAACATCCTACGTATTACATCAGTTTTGTTTACGATCTTTGACAATCCTCAATTTTCCACTCCATATAACACGTGATTCTACCACTCCTCTACAACCTGTTTACAGACATTCCTGGTATCTTGTATAAACACCCTTGCTACTATGTTAGAGGGTTTCTATCTACCATTACTGGCCAATCTTACCCCTAAGTAAACAAATGCTGTCAATATGTCTTAATTACTCTGTAATCACGTACGAAGGGCATGACCTATTTTATAAAAAGAATCACTACACACAATTTATCATGTTGAAATAATTTTATATACAGTGTACATCCTTCTGTTACTTTTCTACATCGTTGCCACGTGGTAATGTAACACAAGCTTTCCGTATCTGTGTTGTTTCAGATCAGGTCTTGTGCTTATAACCAGCTGTTTACTTCTGATTTGAACTTCATCATGGATGTAATGCTGTATATACAAGAAAACTTGTCTCGTAGACTTCTCTTCCTTCATGAGATTGAAGAATACATCAAACTCACAAACGTAATTGTCAATCAAAGTGAATTAACTTTCCAAAGGATAACATACAAGCAAAATTTATGATGGAAAACCGGTTATTGATTCTTCTGGCCGACTGTTTTATGACCTTCTTTGACACTCAGATCACCACTGCTTTCCGCCCATATTTTCAAGGAAAGGATCCCATTAATGATATCCTCAGAAGCATTAATAAGCTTGAGTTTGGTATATACAGGAAAGATACACATACAGACAATCACATAAAAGCAAACAGTTTCAACCACAAGCATGCCATCATAAACAGCCTACTGCACAGATTACTCAACATCCCACTAAATGAAAAAGAACACAAGAAGGAATTAAAACAAATATAAATGACAGCGAAGAACCGTTTCAACTAGCCAATAGTACATAAGAAATCACAGGAGTTAAAAAATAGGAAACAAGAACCAGACACGGCCACTCTAACAGCAGGAAAAGAAAAGAAAAGTTTCAAAAACTTCACTTACCACCCAAAGTTCATGAAAAAATTCCAAAAGTACTTCCAAGAATATAACTCAGTATTATCCCCACAAAACAGGCACAGTTTAAAAAACTTAATAAAATCCAATACATCTGATGTAACACCTTCTTCAAAGAAACCAGGAATTCATAAACTTTGCTGTAAAGATTGCGAGAAAATATACAAAAGCAAAAAGGAACACGAAAACCCGCCTCAAGGAGCACTTTAGGCTCAGCTTCAGCACTAGCACACCATTTTTGGAACTCTGGCCACAACTTTGAAAACAGCATCCATCTTTTGAAACATCTACAAAGAGCAATAGAACTTGAAACCTGGGAGATTTTCTTGAAAAAATATGAGTCAAGGGTAATGAATTTTGAAACCCCCGCCGAAGGCAACCCACTGCATAGATTCATCGGAGGTCCACTAGGAGAACCTCAAGATTCCAAAGGAATACACATCTAAATTATTCCGGCAGTAGAATGTGACTGATGATGCAGACAATGTGTGTGAAACACGTTCTGTATGTACGTTAAAATTTAGGGAAGCATTTAGTGTTAGTTTTGACTCAATGTTACTTTAATAAACCACAAAATGGTTAGTAAGTGACAACCGTTTAAATAAATATTTCATATCAGGTCATTCTCTTCCAAAAATCTAACAGAAATTCTTCGAAATTTAAATATTTATAATGCACAGTGTTTTCTTTCTCGTATTATTTTAATATTTCAATTGCTTAATGTGCTTAGAAGCAAATACATCTCTATGAATATCGTACTTGGTCCACATTAAATTGAAATGAGTTTTATTTCGGGATGCTCTTTAACCACTGAGGTTCTTAGCGTTCCATTCTATATTGGGCGTGGAAGATTGATAATTTTGCTCATATGCCTCTTTATCAGGCTTGAGGTTTTTTCATGAGCCGTAAATCTACGACAAGGGACCACCGGCTTTTCTTCCGTTCCGAAGGAAGCCATGCTAAAGATTTTTACGCCAGAAAAAATCCATCGCCCTCCACCAGGTTTGAACCCACGACCTCGGGAACTAGAGGCTATCACGGTAACCGCTTCACCACGGAGTAGACATTCTGTTTAAAACCAAATAGTGCAACCTTTACTTAAGTATCTACCACACAAAACTATAGATCTCCTAATACAAGTTACAGTTCAGTTTCGCAAGTAACATACTCCCCAACAGCATGGGCGCATGCTATTATAATGATTACTAAACCCAACAAAAATTGCAATGATCCATTTAGTCATAAAGCAATTAATGTTCAACCATTGTTTTCGAAAATATTCGAGCGCCTGTTATTGCCCAGATTTCTCACATTTTTTGGAGCACTATCACGTAAAATCCAACCTAGATTTAGTAAATTTCACTCCTGCCTACAATAGCTGCACAAGATTATAGACGAAGAACTGAGTTTTATGAAAACAAGAATATAGTTTAGGTCTATTTCTTGACACTGAAAAGCAATCGATAAACTTTAGCGTGATGGTCTTCTATTCAGCATTAGAAAACACTTTCCTGACACACAGGTACTATTGCCTTATTCAATCATACCTCTACAAACGATAATATTCTGTAGTCTCCCATCAGACCTATCAATACAAGATTACCTCAGGGAAGTATACTGGGACCTTTTCTATATCTAATATACACCGATGATTTATGCAAAACCGACCATCTACACATACACCAATTTGCAGACGATATCTGTTATATACAGAGGCCCCACAGGCGAAGACGTTACAACACATACACGAATAATCTATTTGAAATAGAATATGGAGCAATAAATGAAAAACTGTCATGAATCCAAGAAAGTCACCTGCTGTCACTTTCACCTATCTTAGGAAATAACATGCTCGTCCTATATTCCTGAACAACACAGCCATACCACAGACCACGCTACATACCTTGGGCTCATCCTCCACATATGTTTGACATGGAAGAAGCATATTAATCACACTCTATAACAATTACGATTAAGGCTTCGATAGCTAAAAGCCTCTACTGCATAAAAACTCATCCCTTTCCATTTCCAACAATAGACTTTTTACACAATGGTTCTTTAACCAATATGGTAATATGCATGCTGATTATGCGGTTCCGCCTCTAGCACCCAAATCAAGCTTATTCAGACGTTCCAGAACCGGGTGTTGAGGATTACCACAAGTGCACCTGTACATAACAAATGAAGAATCTCCATCTGAATGTGAATATAGCAGAGGTAACCACAATTCTCCACTCATCCTTTAATACTTATATTCAACGATCTCAACGCATCCTAAGTCCTTACTCAATCGCTTAATAACAATAGGTAACATATAGAAATCCTTAAAAATGAATAATAAATTTACTGATCGATATGTAATGGATGGACTACCTACATTTAGAAATGCTTCCAGCAGCAGCTTTCCTTTGTTTTACCCAGTTTATATTAATGTGTTTTTATTGTGTTCGTTACCGGTTATTACTGCAAGTACACGACAAACACTCATGGCGGGGTCGAACCCGCCACACTCAGCTTGACGGAGCGCCGTAGCTGTACACTCCAGCGACCACGACGGCAAACCTACTGACAGATTGAGGAACGACAATGGATGTAACCGTAAGAACACGCTCCATCACAATGTAAATATGACTATGTTAAAAAAATTGTAGTATCTACAATGTACAAACATTTTACTAAAGAATAGTAATAACAATAACAATAATAATTACAATACTTAAAGCATAGAGTAAATGTTAAATTACTTTGTTAATACAATTAGTATTTCGGTTTGATATTTAGAAGGTGCATTTGTTGTAAATTGACTTTTAGCCATTTAAGGACTTTTGAAAAATAGTCCTCGGGCTTTTTTCGTTTGAACTCTCATCGTTCTTCAAATGCACCTTTTTGAACAATGGTAGTCATGGATCAAAGTTTTGAAAAGGATATGTGTTTGGAAAAATATTTATCTCAGACAGAAAATATTTATCTCACTTTCTTGTTTACACCTAGAAAAGAAATAATGATTTGATGGTTATAATCACATTAATAATATTTTTACGCAAAATAACTCATTTTTGTTTCTTCCAAATTTGGGATATTTTACTTAAAATTGGGACTTTCAGCATCTTCGGGTTAGCAACAGCTTAAGTATCTGGGAGGTTTTGACTTCTCACGGCGATTAAGATTGAAGTCAGAGAGGTGATGTAAAATGGTGGATGTTAGTTATGTGTATCGTTCCGAATTTCAGTTCCAATATTCTGTAACAAATTACCTCGAAAGACAGATCCTTACGAGTAATTTGTTTATTGGATTTTGTTGATAGATTTTTGAAGTGAATATTTGGTATACCTTCATTTAAACAGCGATAGTGACTCTACAGGTAATTGCAGTTTGACTAGAATTTGAATGTTTCCTTGCAATGGATCTGTTAATTCAGAAGAATATTGCTACTTGGGCTTACATCTTTGTTTTAATCGGTACCTAAACGCTAATCGACGAGTGTTATAATGGATGAATGTCAAGAGTGGTTTCTTAATGTGCTTTGTGCTACAACCGTATCATGGCTTTTCCTTTAATGTAAATAACTAAGCTATTTATGTGTACATTTCGGTTTCGTTCAGACCTGATTTTGGCTGAAATTACCTACTTCCAGCGGTACTTAGTAATTCTAAACAGGTACAAAAATACTTTCGGAGTGGATGTTGGGAAATGCCGGACGATACCAACTGTAAAGCAGAAAAAACGGAGAAGCTTTAAGGTACACAATAGTTGGTACAGTTGAGAAATTTATAGAAAAGTTTCGCTACTGTACTAGGAAGTCACGAAACAGTAAATGTAGTGCAACTAAATAAGGGCAAACTTCCTTATTGGAATATGTGTTACATGTATGGGCAATTATGCTACTCTTCTATCCCGTCGAAGTAGCTTAAATTAGCCAAAGAAAAGCAAATAAGTTACCTTGTGAGTGAGTTTAGAAGTAGATGTGATCTGTTCAATAGCTTGTGACCACCTGCCCGCCCCTCGACGGTGTTTTATTTATATAGGCGAATCGCGTATGAAACAAAACAAACGTTGCCATTTTTTCGTTGAAGAAGATGTATAGTGGGAACTGCCAAGCTAAATGAAAATCCACCAGAAATGCGATGTGTGGTTGTTAGTAGTGTTTTTTCTTCTTCTTGTTTTTCTTCGTGTTTTATTTCCGCTGAGAAAGCTTAACGCATTCAAAGACTGACTGCACCATTTACTAATTGAAAGCAGCAAAAGAATATGCACCAAAGTTTTAAGTTTGTAATAGTTTTTCTCAAGGTATATTTTATTAGGAGGTTATTTCCATTGTAATAACAGTGTAATAAAGGAGTTGCCTTACCATAACAGTGGTAGATAGTTAACGCAAGCTTACATAAAAAAAAACCCTAACCTAAGACTAACCTTCCCTGAATTCAGAAACGTAAGCTTATATAAAAAGAAGGAATCCTAACCTAACTTCCTGTGAACCAGAAATGTAAGCTTAGGAACGCAAGCTCGTGTGCTTTAATGTAACCACTAGTAACTAATTAAAACAAGCTTATATAAAAAGAAACTAAACCTAACCTAACCTCCGTGAACCAGAAACATAAGCTTAATCATTGGTAACAAATTTAAACAAGGTTATGTATATAAAGGTAAATCAGAAGCCTAAGCTTATATTAAAACAAAAGTAACCTAAACTTCCGTGAATTCAGAAACGTAAGGTTTCCGTGAATTCATAAACCTAAGGTTATATAATATCCCTCGCCTATGCCCTGTGGTCGTAGTTGCGGTGCTTTGGTGGCATAAATTATTCATATATTGGCAGTATTGTGCTAGTCAAGCGAATGACATAGTGACATCTGTTGAGCTAGTGTTTTGCATAGAGTGACATCTGTTGGAAATATACATCATCGTCATCACTGTGCAGGACACAACTAGAGCTTAATGTCGCATGTATATAGTGATTTCTCCCTTAATCCGATATGGAAGAACGGCCTGGTTTTTTTATATAAACGTTATAGGTTAAATTTATTTTTTGGGTTTCTGGTTCCTAGGAGCGATAGGTTAAGTTTAGTTTTCTCTTAAGGATATGAAATTGGCTTGTGATTCCTGAGAGAGATAGGATAGATGAAGTTATTTTACGTGACTCATTTTCACATGATTTGCAATTAGTTGCTCCATGGAGTATAGTGTGTTTCATTAATGGTTCCGCTAATTCAGCTTCTTTCTCCCAAAATCTGCAGTAAACCTGAACATTTGGTACTCGCAGCCATCACCGTCCATTTTGTTGCTCTCAATCTCAGCGTAAGATGATTCAGCCTTTGCTACATTTTGCTGTGTTTTCTAACCCCATTCTGATACATATCTGTATGTTCGCTCCATTAAGTTTTGCTTTATTCATTTGGCAGAACTACGTCAGAATGTCACCAGATTCGCCTATATAAGGAACACAATTTTCCGTGTTGGGTGGGTACATGTTCCATTAACTGAGGCAACGTCTATTATGAATTGATTCAATAAATATTAGAATCTTAGATCCTTCTTTATCTATACAGAATTTTGTCCCTTGTTCTTAAATGTCTGAAACTTTGAGGCAGTTTGTTTTAAAATACGGTAATTCAGTGCGGTGACACTTATTGACTTCAGGTGCCTGCATGCAGCTCGTTATCGATGTGCCAACATTACAACTGTGTATTTGCTGCATACTATCCACTACCCATGTAATATTTAATATCACTAGATATTAAACGAGGATAGAATACACAAATATTATGTTGAAATGTGCCTGTTATTTTAAATGGACATTTCAAATAGGAGAACAAGCTGGAAAACCAATGGATGTCACATGCAATGAATATATGCGTCAAATAAGTAATGTGTGTTCTCTGTTTGCACAAATGTGCTTAAAGATGGGTATAAGGACATAAATATGTGCAGATTGTTTGTGAATATACAAAAATGAAGAGGAACAATGCTGTGAAACAAAACACATACATCGAGCCAAACATAAATAGTGTTTAAAGCAAAGCATATGTAAATTGCAGTATAAATATGCATGAAATTAATGGGAAAAGCTAGAAGTATATATTAAGTTTGGCAAGGAATATTGAAACAATTTCAATTTTTCCTGTTGTTTTCAATTTGATACCAAGGTTTCACAAAAATACATATTTTGAGTCTTGCTGAATTAAAAGAAGAACATTTTACGTATTCTACCATGTACCTAGTAGATAGTGAAGGTATTGCATTCCACCGAAAAATTTGGTATTAGGAGTTTATTGGAAATATATGTTTTGTGTCCTGCTTAATTAAAAGAAGAACATTTTACTTATTCTACCATGTACCTAGTAGATAGTAAAGGTATTGCATTCCACCAAAAAATTTGGTATTAGGAGTTTATTGGAAATATATGTTTTGTGTCCTGCTTAATTAAAAGAAGAACATTTTACTTATTCTACTATGTACCTAGTAGATAGTGAAGGTATTGCATTCCACTCAAAAACTTGGTATTAGGAGTTTATTGGAAATATATGTTTCGAGTCTTGCTGAATTAAAAGAAGAACATTTTACTTATTCTACCATGTACCTAGTAGATAGTGAAGGTATGGCATTCCACCAAAAAATTTGGTATTAGGAGTTTACTGGAAATATATGTTTTGAGTCTTGCTGAATTAAAAGAACGTTTTACTTATTCTACCATGTACCTAGTAGATAGTGAAGGTATTGCATTCCACTCAAAAACTTGGTATTAGGAGTTTATTGGAAATACATGTTTTGAGTTCTTCTGAATTAAAAGAAGAACATTTTACGTATTCTACCATGTACCTAGTAGATAGTGAAGGTATTGCATTCAACCGAAAGATTTGGTATTAGGAGTTCATTGGAAATATATGTTTTGAGTCTTGCTGAATTAAAAGAACAACGTTTTACTTATTCTACCATGTACCTAGTAGATAGTGAAGGTATTGCATTCCACTGAAAAATATGGTATTAGGAGTTTACTGGAAATACATGTTTTAAGGCAGCCTAAATCCAAAAAAAACCATTTTTAGTTTCTCTACTGTGTCCCTCGTAGGTAGTGAAGGTATTGCATTCCACTGAAAAATTTGGTATTAGGAGTTTACTGGAAATATATGTTTTGAGTCTTGCTGAATTAAAAGAACGTTTTAGTTATTCTACCATGTACCTAGTAGATAGTGAAGGTATTGCATTCCACTGAAAAATTTGCTATTAGGAGTTTATTGGAAATACATGTTTTGAGTCTTGCTGAATTAAAAGAAGAACATTTTACTTATTCTACCATGTACCTAGTAGATAGTGAAGGTATTGCATTCCACTGAAAAATATGGTATTAGGAGTTTACTGGAAATACATGTTTTAAGTGAGCCTAAATCCAAAAAAAGCATTTTCAGTTTTTCTACTGTGTACCTCGTAGGTAGTGAAGGTATTACATTCCATCTAAGAATTTGATATTGAGATTTCACTGGAAATACATGACTTGAAGCACCGTAAAAACAAAATAAAGCATTTTAAGAAAAAGATCCATGTTTGCGTCTGTGAAAGCATAACTTAAAAATGAAAAGTCGCATAAGCATCAAATTTGGTGTTTGAGTTCATTACCCTCCAAGGATGCCAAACGAAATTTTTTAAAAAATTATCCCCATCCCAAGCTTTACTTTACATGATAAAATTTCCAAAAAAGTTTGTTTTTCTAAAAAATGCTAGCAGTGATTTTTATTAAAATATAAACGTGTAAGTGCTAAATGATAGATGAAAATTACCATACAAAAAATATAAATTCTTTAAAACAGAATTTATTTCAATTAATTTTTTGTGGCATCTGGCATTTCTGGGATATCCGTCAATAAAGATTTGTTCTTTTCAATTGTTGCCATTCTTTCTTTTTAAGTCCCGTCGATTTTCTATTGTTTCTTGCAATTGCATGCAGCAATATAGAATATTAAAGCCAGCGCATTGCGTCTAGTTCTTAAACATTTTACTATTGCTATTCCCTTTGTATCTATAATGAAATATGTAATGTAGCTACTTCTGCAAAGGTTTATTTGTACTAAAAAGTAGTACATAGAAAAATAACCTATATTAAGAATAATTTGTATACTCAGTAATAAAAATAGTTATATGAATGTGTCAAATCAGTTTTTTTTTTTCTAAGGAGTCACACAAAAGGTAAAGATTTGTAGATAAGTGTGACAAATCATTTTTATTTGGTCATCTGCTAATGAACTTTAAAATATTTCAATAGATGATATAACATTTTTGTTCAGCTCATTTACATCAGTACAAAACTTTCAAAATTTGTTGCATTGTACAAAACTGCATTAAACTAGTGTCGCAGTGTATGACCACTGGTGCAGAGAAAGAAGAAGGTGTGGATATTTTTCTTTGAGGAGGTCAATCCTCAACGGTGATTTACGAAAGATTTTTTTCTCATGTTTATTCATAGTACTTAGAAAGGTAGTTCTCTTTTAATGTTGATTTCTCAGGAGACTCAGTGTCGATATATTTAGTCCAAAAGTTCTTAAGTTGAACATTATTGATTCTTTTGTGTGGGAACTCGGCTGCTACCAATGCTGTGCATAAATCTAAACAATACTGGGAACACTTTGATTGTCCTACATTTAAATAAGCCAGTTTGCATATCAATAATTGTCGTGAATTCACACGAGTTGCAGCAGCAATATGGTTATTTCCAAATTGAGTGACTTGTGAACGCTGATCTGTGCTAAGCTATGTTTATAAAACAAAACTTTATTGTCCGTAGTAAGTATGTTTTTAAATTCGTCTACATATTGCTGAAGATGTGATTTAACACTTGTTCATAAGAACTGAAGAATGAACACATCTTTCACCTACTTTACTGCAAGTGCTTAGTCTAGCAGGACAAAAATATGAAATATACAGATAGTAAATGGGGAATAACCAGAATGTCAGCATGTTTGATAACATCCTAATCTATTCACCTTAGGCACCATTATATGGTGAAGATTCTCTGATTCGTGTAATGCAATACAAGTAAATGTAAATATATTGTATATATTTGTAAAAGAATAAATTAAAAGTTATGCATGATAAATAATAGCAAAACTAATTAATTAATAGGGACTTATACATGGAATATTATATGAAAATATGTATTTACATATTTTCTCATAAAAATGTATGTTTATATGAAATAAAATTTCATATTTATGCTCATTATGAACATTTATTTAGGGTTTTCTCCTTTTTGTAGGCATTTATGTGTTTGTAGAAAAAATATTTATTTACATAAGAATCGACTCCCTAATTATAATGTCCAGTTATTGATTCATCCTTCCTCATCAATGTTAACTTAATTGCTCTTGTGTTCATACAGCAGTGGTTCTTTGTGTGTTTTTAGTGTAAAGTCAATCTTGATAACACTAATAGCATTTTTTTTTTTTTTTTTGCAGGCTATGAAATGGATACCAAAACAAAAGTTAAAGAAGAAATCGATCTTCTAGAAGAAGAGAGATCAATTGACAAAGACTTTTCAACCCCCAGTCCTGAAAGAATATTTGAGTGCGGTGCTACCACAAGTCAATATGACTTTAAAATGGACCACAAAATAAATATCAAAAAGGAAGTAGATACTTTGGAACCAGGTTTACCAAATGAGAGTGTGTGTTTTTCCACAGATATTGGAAATGAATTTAAGAATGATACTGTCACATATAGTGATTATGAATTGCATAATAATACAGAAACAAAAGAGTTCGATTTTGTTTCTGTTACATGTTTTGAGAAAGAGGAGAAGTGTTTTTCTTTAGATCTTGTAAAGAAGATAAAGAAAGAGCTTATCACATTTGGTGAATTGAATGTTCAAAGAATGTCAATAGAAACAGAATGCCACTCAGAACCGTCGGATTCAAACATTTTATTGCAGAGAGAAAACAAGGTAAGTTGACCAGAATAGGTTGTAGTTAACACTTTAAAACATGCTTTATACAGAATGAGCTTAATTCCAGTCTTCAAAGATCAATTTATGGTAGAGTTTATAATGATGTAATTCAACACCTGGGTCCAGAGCAGGTGATGGAGAATTGGTACTGTTATGTGTTAAAAGCAACGTTCAAATCAGTAGTTTTAAATATATAACTAGCTCTGGTGATTCTAGTGTTAAATAATGTAATGTGTCATTTCCAGTTTAACTGATTATCTATGAGCAACCTACCACATTAGCATTTTCAACATTTCTTCAATTATTTTCTGAGTTAATGTTTTAAAAATTTGGAACCATGTATAAAGAATCTTGGGGTAAATTGCTCTTACGTGGTCCCCAACAGCGATGGAAGTGATGTCTTATATGTCCTACAGATGTCACTTTGTTTCATTCTTTAGCTGTAACACAATGCTGGCAACATATGAATAAGTAATGCTGCCAATGCCGGTAAGATATCGCTAACACTCTCGGTATGCATTATTACTTTCTGATTTCATGTAAGTTTAGCCTTAGATTACATGTTTTTAAGTTTCTGAATTCACGGAAGGTTAGCTTTAGGTTAGGTATTTTTTATATAAGCTTAAGTTCATAATTCACGGAAGGTTAGCCTTAGGTTAGGTTTATTTTATATAAGCTTAAGTTCATAATTCTCGGAAGGTTAGCCTTAGTTTTTTTTATATAAGCTTAAGTTCATGATTCATATAAAGCTAGCCTTAGGTTAGGTTTTTTTTTTATATAAGCTTAAGTTTCTGAATTCACAGAAGGTTAGCCTTAGGTTAGGTTTTTTTTATATAAGCTTAAGTTTCTGAATTCACAGAAGGTTAGCCTTAGGTTAGGTTTTTTTTATATAAGCTTAAGTTACTGAATTCACAGAAGGTTAACCTTAGGTTAGGTTTTTTTTATATAAGCTTAAGTTTCTGAATTCACAGAATGTTAGCCTTAGGTTTGGTTTTTTTTTATATATAAGCTTAAGTTTCTGAATTCACAGAATGTTAACCTTAGGTTAGGTTTTTTTTATATAAGCTTAAGTTTCTGAATTCACAGAATGTTAGCCTTAGATTAGGTTTTTTTTATATAAGCTTAAGTTTCTGAATTCACAGAATGTTAGCCTTAGGTTAGGTTTTCTTTATATAAGCTTAAGCTTCTGAATTCAGGGAAGGTTAACCTTAGGTTAGGTTTTATTTTATATAAGCTTATGTTACTGTGTAATTTTGAAGGTTTAAAAGCTAGTAACAGTGATGTGTCATAATTTAAAATAAAGAGAGTTGAAGGTTGTTACACTACATCACTAAAATATTCTTACTTGAACGCGTTTTGAGAGACAGTTTGCTGCCATCGTCAGCATGTCCTCAACTCATGACCTTGAGCATCAACATGTCCTTGAGTTGAGGACATGCTGACGATGGGAGCAAACTGTCTCCCAAAACGTGTTCAAGTAAGAATATTTTAGTGATGTGTAACAACCTTCATCTCTTTATTTTAAATTATGTTACTGTATTTCCGCCTGGAAAAACACTGTGACATGAATTGCAGTTACTTACTTCATTGATTATTTCATGCTGCACCAGTAATTCATTGCCTTTGTGTGAGCGGCAATGTCAAATGAAGAAGAAGTAGTAATAACGCATCACTTATTTTGCTGATTTTCATTTTTTATTTAAGTCCATTAAGCGTATGTATTAGCGGGAAGATGGCTATGTTTGTTGTGTTTATATCACAATTCTCCTATAAAAGCAAAACACCTAAAAGGGGCGGGCAGGTGGGCAGCAGCTATTGGTGAGATCACATTTATTGAAGAAAGAGTGAGTTGACTTAAGATACTCTTTGCTCCACTTACTACATATTACTTGCAGGACATGTTTCATGAGGCATTCTCCACATCTTCCGCTTCTATGCATCGACTGGCTTCGGGGTAGGATTCCGATTCCCTGATGCCATCTGTTGACCAATTGATGAACTTAGTGATGAGATTTCTTCCCCGTGGTATTTCAAAGTTTGTCAGTTGCTCTTGGAACTTTTTGATGTATATTTTCTCCCACCAGCTTAATTCTGGCAGTTTCTTCACGTACTTTAGTAATTTTGCTTCCTTTTCTACTGTGTGGTTCTCTTTTCAAAAATGTTTGCTACAGCAGACCTTTCCAAATCTGATGTTGTGGTAGTGTTCCTTTAGTCTTGTTCCAATGTTCCTCTTGGTCTTCCTTATGCATATTTTGTCACAATCTTTGCAGTTTATCTGGTATATACCTTGTTTCTTTTCATGTGGAATACTATTAGTAGTGCTAGATTTTAACATCTTTCCTAAGCTGAATTTATTGTATGGTGCCAGAGTTATCTTGTATTTCTTGAAAGTCTTCTGGAATTTGTGGAAGGACCAAGGGTGGAAAGCAATCCTCTTGTATCTCCAAGAGTGTAGTAAGTGGAGCAAAGAGTATCTTAAGTCGGCTGACACTTTCTTCAATATATTTGAATGCTTCTCTGTGTATAAGTTCCAATTTTTCAAGAAACTCTGAGATCACATCTACTTATTTCCTTACTCGTAAGGTAATTTATTCCATTCCTTCTTACTTTTATCAGTGTTCTTAAAGGGTACCACCTAACGTCAAAATAGCCGAATCTTGTTTAATTAGTTGTGTTAAATTTAATACCAACTTCGTTTTATGCAAAGTATTTATAAAGAGTTATGTTAATTAACTGCCCAACTCAACCAAATTGCAGTATAAATGCCAGCTTTTTAAATAATATTACTTCTTTGTTTAAGATACATATAAGCTAGTATCAGTGATGGGAATTTGAAATTATGTAGAGAATTTCAGTTAGATTTGTGATATGTTTCAACTCTGATTCAAATTTTCTATATATTATTATTTGCATTTGTATTGTTACAACATTTTTAAGAGAACCTTCAATATGCCTAATATTTGTTGTAATTAAGAAATATTTTATTCAATATACTGGAAAATAATTAAAATAATACTGCATGATTATCCAAATAATTTTTTCAAAATAAAACAGAAGTTAAAATTGTTACAGCACAGGAAGCCGGACGACTTGGTATCAGCAGATTCATATAGGTAAGGTCTCACAATACGGAATGTTACAGCTTGACTTTCTAACTTTATTTCATCATTTTATATCCCATAATGCTTCCAAACTGTCCAAGTGATTAGATTAAAGCTCACTATAAAGATGTTGGTGATATCTGAGTTCCTATTACCAAGAATGAGGATTACAGTAGATCTCAGTTTTTTTCACCATACTTGCTGATTATCTTACAAAATTATGAGACGTGCGTGTAATCCTCAGCATGTGAGATACACTAAGTATTCAAAAGTTAATATCTCAGTACCAGTGACAGTGAATATGTCTTACTTTGGTTAACAGACAATAATTTCAATATCACAACTATTTCTGCTGCAACTGCTTACAGAAACCTGAATATCATATATAATGTGATAACAATGGCTGTTATGTATTTAATGCCTTTACTGTCAGTTTTAGTTATGGCAGACATGCTTTGAGAAATATTATCTAGCTTGCCCATTACAGAATCCTCTCTTCAGACCTGCTGATATGGATGCTCCATGCTTTGATGGGAAGCCCCTGCCTTGACTTCTCTGTGCAGGTAGGGGAGCATTGAGAGAATTGCAGTGCTACATCTGAAAATTTAGGGATGCAGCTAATTGTATTTGCTGTTACTAATCAGGCCACTCCCTCTATTCCCTTGCTAATGGAAGTCATGTATGTACTTTACACAATATACTGGCTGCAGTGTGAAGATCCTGATTTACTCCAGCCTGTTCCTTGGTTAACTTTTAGGTGATTTCCTCCTTCACAAGACTCATTTTACTCTTGTTTTACCAGAAAAACAATAACTCCTCCAATTAAACCTAACTGGTTAAAGCATTATAAACTATAAGCTAAAAACAGTTGTAAAATGTCTGTTGCCAATATTAATTTACAAATCACATAAAGCAACAGGCTTAATTTGGCATCATTATGCAATTTCAACACTTTTATTTTTTATGTTTATCTACACATTATTCCAACATGTCAAGGAGATTTGAACCATCTTTCTAATACCTGTGAGAAGGATAGCAATATAACAATTGGCCCTCATTAACATAGAAGAATTGATGGCATATCTAGAAGCTTGAGAATCCTCCTGAAAAGGAAGAAAAAGTAATGTTATTCCATAAGAATCCATGTCATCACAACAAACAACGAAGCTAATAATAAAATTAATTCTTCTTCCACACAAACCATGTGTACGAAAGGTTGGGAAGGCAGATTCAGATAACTGAAAAATTAATTGCCATAGAGGCTAAATTAATGAACCTCAGACTTTAAGTATTTACAGCATTGTAAGTCACCACTAGGGTATGTTATCTCAATACAATTTCAGAATTCTTGTGGTTTACTAGGAAAAATGTGAATCAGCAGGAGAATTTGATGTCCTTCCTATATGTTGCCATGGTAACTAGGTGGTTAGCGTAACCGGATAGAAACCAGGAGATACAGGGTAGAAATACCGGCTATGACATTTCATTCTTCTTGACAGTCTTCATTTCCATTCCCATCTTCTCTGTTCTAGATTACATTTCTGTCTACATCTTCTCCATTCCGGCCAATAACTTTTTAAGAATTTCGCCCATCTTGGTTTGTAATTCCACTTCTGACACCAGGTTACTTTTGATGTATTTCCGCTTCATTGTGACTTAGTTGTGTCATTCACCAATGTGAAGTACTTCAATTTTCTGTCACTTCATTGTTCTTTTGGTCGAGTTCACTCGCCACGTAATTGAACACAAGAAGCCCCTAATCTCTAAGTGTACGCACGGTGTGATAACCTCGCATGTGGAACCGCACTTTATATCGCAGCTGAAATGCGCTCACCACGCTACCGACACAATCTCTGCCTACATAGCCAGTAGATGTATCCACAGAACATTCTCATAAGTACTGGAAGAGGGGGAGGGAAGCTTCCAAAAGATTGTGGTTAAATGTCGACAGTACTTCTGGTTTTTGTGCTGCCACATCATTTATCTCTCCAACTACCTGGTGCTGGAATATCAATTCTGTTCTGCCAATGCTACCACTCTTGGTTGTATTTTTGGGTAATTCTAATAACTTTAGTAAACATCCTACGTATTACATCAGTTTTGTTTACGATCTTTGACAATCCTCAATTTTCCACTCCATATAACACGTGATTCTACCACTCCTCTACAACCTGTTTACAGACATTCCTGGTATCTTGTATAAACACCCTTGCTACTATGTTAGAGGGTTTCTATCTACCATTACTGGCCAATCTTACCCCTAAGTAAACAAATGCTGTCAATATGTCTTAATTACTCTGTAATCACGTACGAAGGGCATGACCTATTTTATAAAAAGAATCACTACACACAATTTATCATGTTGAAATAATTTTATATACAGTGTACATCCTTCTGTTACTTTTCTACATCGTTGCCACGTGGTAATGTAACACAAGCTTTCCGTATCTGTGTTGTTTCAGATCAGGTCTTGTGCTTATAACCAGCTGTTTACTTCTGATTTGACTTCATCATGGATGTAATGCTGTATATCAAAAGAAAACTTGTCTCGTAGACTTCTCTTCCTTCATGAGATTGAAGAATACATCAAACTCACAAACGTAATTGTCAATCAAAGTGAATTAACTTTCCAAAGGATAACATACAAGCAAAATTTATGATGGAAAACCGGTTATTGATTCTTCTGGCCGACTGTTTTATGACCTTCTTTGACACTCAGATCACCACTGCTTTCCGCCCATATTTTCAAGGAAAGGATCCCATTAATGATATCCTCAGAAGCATTAATAAGCTTGAGTTTGGTATATACAGGAAAGATACACATACAGACAATCACATAAAAGCAAACAGTTTCAACCACAAGCATGCCATCATAAACAGCCTACTGCACAGATTACTCAACATCCCACTAAATGAAAAAGAACACAAGAAGGAATTAAAACAAATATAAATGACAGCGAAGAACCGTTTCAACTAGCCAATAGTACATAAGAAATCACAGGAGTTAAAAAATAGGAAACAAGAACCAGACACGGCCACTCTAACAGCAGGAAAAGAAAAGAAAAGTTTCAAAAACTTCACTTACCACCCAAAGTTCATGAAAAAATTCCAAAAGTACTTCCAAGAATATAACTCAGTATTATCCCCACAAAACAGGCACAGTTTAAAAAACTTAATAAAATCCAATACATCTGATGTAACACCTTCTTCAAAGAAACCAGGAATTCATAAACTTTGCTGTAAAGATTGCGAGAAAATATACAAAAGCAAAAAGGAACACGAAAACCCGCCTCAAGGAGCACTTTAGGCTCAGCTTCAGCACTAGCACACCATTTTTGGAACTCTGGCCACAACTTTGAAAACAGCATCCATCTTTTGAAACATCTACAAAGAGCAATAGAACTTGAAACCTGGGAGATTTTCTTGAAAAAATATGAGTCAAGGGTAATGAATTTTGAAACCCCCGCCGAAGGCAACCCACTGCATAGATTCATCGGAGGTCCACTAGGAGAACCTCAAGATTCCAAAGGAATACACATCTAAATTATTCCGGCAGTAGAATGTGACTGATGATGCAGACAATGTGTGTGAAACACGTTCTGTATGTACGTTAAAATTTAGGGAAGCATTTAGTGTTAGTTTTGACTCAATGTTACTTTAATAAACCACAAAATGGTTAGTAAGTGACAACCGTTTAAATAAATATTTCATATCAGGTCATTCTCTTCCAAAAATCTAACAGAAATTCTTCGAAATTTAAATATTTATAATGCACAGTGTTTTCTTTCTCGTATTATTTTAATATTTCAATTGTTTAATGTGCTTAGAAGCAAATACATCTCTATGGAATACCGTACTTGGTCCACATTAAATTGAAATGAGTTTTATTTCGGGATGCTCTTTAACCACTGAGGTTCTTAGCGTCCCATTCTATATTGGGCGTGAAAGATTAGTAATTTTGCTCAGATGCCTCTTTATCAGACTTGAGGTTTTTTTGTGAGCCGTAAATCTACGACACGGGACCACCAGCTTTTCTTCCGTTCCGAAGGAAGCCATGCTAAAGATTTTTACGCCAGAAAGAATTCATCGCCCTCCTCCAAGTTTGAACCCACTACCTCGGGAACTAGAGGCTATCACGGTAACCGCTTCACCACGGAGGAGACGTTCTGTTTAAAACCAAATAGTGCAACCTTTACTTAAGTATCTACCACGCAAAACTATAGATCTCATGCAATGATCCATTTAGCCATAAAGCAATTAATGTTCAACCATTGTTTTCGAAAATATTCGAGCGCCTGTTATTGCCCAGATTTCTCACATTTTTTGGAGTACTATCACGTAAAATCCAACTTAGATTTAGTAAATTTCACTCCAGCCTACAATAGCTGCACAAGATTATAGACAAAGAACTGAGTGTTATGAAAACAAGAATATAGTTTAGGTCTATTTCTTGACACTGAAAAGCAATCGATAAACTTTAGCGTGATGGTCTTCTATTCAGCATTAGAAAACACTTTCCTGACACACAGGTACTATTGCCTTATTCTATCATACCTCTACAAACGATAATATTCTGTAGTCACCCATCAGACCTATCAATACAAGATTACCTCAGGGAAGCATACTGGGACCTTTTCTATATCTAATATACACCGATGATTTATGCAAAACCGACCATCTACACATACACCAATTTGCAGACGATATCTGTTATATACAGAGGCCCCACAGGCGAAGACTTTACAACACATACATGAATAATCTATTTGAAATAGAATATGGAGCAATAAATGAAAAACTGTCATGAATCCAAGAAAGTCACCTGCTGTCACTTTCACCTGTCTTAGGAAATAACACGCTCGTCCTATATTCCTGAGCAACACAGCCATACCACAGACCACGCTACATACCTTGGTCTCATCCTCCACATATGTTTGACATGGAAGAAGCATATTGATCACACACTATAACAATTACGAATTAGGCTTCGATAGCTAAAAGCCTCTACTGCATAAAAACTCATCCCTCTCCATTTCCAACAATAGACGCTTTTACACAATGGTTCTTTAACCAATATGGTAATATGCATGCTGATTATGCGGTTCCGCCTCTAGCACCCAAATCAAGCTTATTCAGACGTTCCAGAACCGGGTGTTGAGGATTACCACAAGTGCACCTGTACATAACAAATGAAGAATCTCCATCTGAATGTGAATATAGCAGAGGTAACCACAATTCTCCACTCATCCTTTAATACTTATATTCAACGATCTCAACGCATCCTAAGTCCTTACTCAATCGCTTAATAACAATAGGTAACATATAGAAATCCTTAAAAATAAATAATAAATTTACTGATCGATAAGTAATAGATGGACTACCTACATTTAGAAATGCTTCCAGCAGCAGCTTTCCTTTGTTTTACCCAGTTTATATTAATGTGTTTTTATTGTGTTCGTTACCGGTTATTACTGCAAGTACACGACACACACTCATGGCGGAGTCGAACCCGCCACACTCAGCTTGACGGAGCGCCGTAGCTGTACACTCCAGCGACCACGACTACGAGTGTCGGCAAACCTACTGACAGATTGAGGAACGACAATGGATGTAGCCCTGGATCTAACCGTCAGAACACGCTCCATCACAATGTAAATATGACTATTTTAACAAAATTGTAGTATCTACAATGTACAAAAATTTTACTAAAGAATAGTAATAACAATAACAATAATTACAATACTTAAAGCATAGAGAAAATGTTAAATTACTTTGTTAATACAATTAGTATTTCGGTTTGATATTTAGAAGGTGCATTTGTTGTAAATTGACTTTTAGCCACTTAAGGAATTTTGAAAAATAGTCCTCGGGCTTTTTTCGTTTGAACTCTCGTCGTTCTTCAAATGCACCTTTTTGTACAATAGTAGTCATGGATCAAAGTTTTGAAAAGGTTATGTGTTTGAAAAAATACTTATCTCAGACAGGAAATATTTATCTCACTTTCTTGTTCACACCTAAAAAAGCAATAATGATTTGATGATGATAATCACATTAATAATATTTTTACACAAAATAACTCATTTTTGTTTCTTTCAAATTTGTGATATTTTACTTAAAATTGGGACTTTCAGCATCTTCGGGTTAGCAACAGCTTAAGTATCTGGGAGATTTTGACTGCTCACAGCGATTAAGATTGAAGTCAGAGAGGTGATGTAAAATGGTGGATGTTAGTTATGTGTATCGTTCCGAATTTCAATTCCAATATTCTGTAACAAATTACCTCGAAAGACAGATCCTTAGAGTAATTTGTTTATTGGATTTTGTTGATAGATTTTTGAAGTGAATATTTGGTATACCTTCATTTAAACAGCGATAGTGACTCTACAGGTAATTGCAGTTTGACTAGAGTTTGAATGTTTCCTTGCAATGAATCTGTTAATTCAGAAGAATATTGCTACTTGGGCTTACATCTTTGTTTTAGTCGGTACCTAAACGCTAATCGACGAGTGTTATAATGGATGAATGTCAAGAGTGGTTTCTTAATGTGGTTTGTGCTACAACCGTATCATGGCTTTTCCTTTAATTAATAACTAAGCGATTTATGTGTACATTTCGGTTTCGTTCAGACCTGATTTTGGCTGAAATTACCTACTTGCAGCGGTACTTAGTAATTATAAACAGGTACAAAAATACTTTCGGAGTGGATGTTGGGAAATGCCGGACGATACCAACTGTAAAGCAGAAAAAACGGAGAAGCTTTAAGGTACATAATAGTTGGTACAGATGAGAAATTTATAGAAAAGTTGCGCTACTGTACTAGGAAGTCACGAAACAGTAAATGTAGTGCAACTAAATAAGGGCAAACTTCCTTATTGGAATATGTGTTACATGTATGGGCAATTATGCTACTCTTCTATCCCGTCGAAGTAGCTTAAATTAGCCAAAGAAAAGCAAATAAGTTACCTAGTGAGTGAGTTTATAAGTAGATGTGATATGTTCAATAGCTTGTGACCACTTGCCCGCCCCTCGACGGTGTTTTAATTATATAGGCAAATCGCGTATGAAACAAAACAAACGTTGTCATTTTTTCGTTGAAGAAGATGTATAGTGGGAACTGCCAACCTAAATGAAAATCCACCAGAAATGCGATGTGCTGTTGTTATTAGTGTTTTTTCTTCTTGATTTTCCTCGTGTGTTATTCCCGCTGAGAAAGCTTAACGCATTCAAAGACTGGCTGCTCCATTTACTAATTGAAAGCAGCAAAAGAATATGCACCAAAGTTTTAAGTTTGTAATAGTTTTTCTCAAAGTATATTTTATTAGGAGGTTATTTCCATTGTAATAACAGTGTAATAAAGAAGTTGCTTTACCATAACAGTGGTAGATAGTTAATGCAAGCTTACATAAAAAAAAACCCTAACCTAAGACTAACCTTCCCTGAATTCAGAAACGTAAGCTTATATAAAAAGAAGTAATCTTAACTAACTTCCCGTGAACCAGAGCTTTGCTCGCGTGCTTTAATGTAACCACTGGTAACTAATTAAAACAAGCTTATATAAAAAGAAACTAAACCTAACTTAACCTCCGTGAACCAGAAACATAAGCTTAGCAACGCACGCTCGCATGCTGGATGTAACCACTGGTAACAAATTTAAACAAGGTTATGTATATAAAGGTAAATCAGAAGGCTAAGCTTATATTAAAACAAAAGTAAACCTAAACTTCCGTGAATTCAGAAACGTAAGGTTTCCGTGAATTCATAAACCTAAGGTTATATAATATCCCTCGCCTATGCCCTGTGGTCGTAGTTGCGGTGCTTTGGTGGCATAAATTATTCATATATTGGCAGTATTGTGCTAGTCAAGCGAATGACATAGTGACATCTGTTGAGCTAGTGTTTTGCATAGAGTGACATCTGTTGGAAATATACATCATCGTCATCACTGTGCAGGACACAACTAGAGCATAATGTCGCATGTATATAGTGATTTCTCCCTTAATCCGATATGGAAGAACGGCCTTGGTTTCTTTATATAAACTTTATAGGTTAAATTTATTTTTTTGGTTTCTGGTTCCTAGGAGCGATAGTTTAAGTTTAGTTTTCTCTTAAGGATATGAAATTTGGCTTGTGATTCCTGAGAGAGATAGGATAGATTAAGTCATTTTACGTGACTCGTTTTCACATGATTTGCAATAAGTTGCTCCATGGAGTATAGTGTGTTTCATTAATGGTTCCGCTAATTCATCTTCTTTCTCCCAAAATCTGCAGTAAACCTGAACATTTGGTACTCGCAGCCATCACCATCCATTTTGTTGCTCTCAATCTCAGTGTAAGATCATTCACCCTTTGCTACATTTTGCTGTGTTTTGTAACCCCATTCCGATACATATCTGTATGTTCGCTCCATTAAGTTTTGCCTTATTCATTTGGCAGAACTACATCAAAATGTCACCAGATTCATCTGTATAAGGAACACAATTTTCCGTGTTGGGTGGGAACATGTTCCATTAACTGAGGCAACGTCTATTATGAATTGATTCAATAAATATTAGCATCTTAGATCCTTCTTTATGTATACAGAATTTTGTCCCTTGTTCTTAAATGTCTGAAACTTTGAGGCAGTTTATTTTAAAATGCGGTAATTCAGTGCGGTGACTCTTATTGACTTAAGGTGACTGCATGCAGCTCGTTATTGATGTGCCAACATCACAACTGTGTATTTGCTGCACACTAGCCAATACCCATGTAATATTTAATATCACTAGACATTAAACGAGTATAGAACACACAAATATTATGTTGAAATGTGCCTGTTATTTTAAATGCACATTTCAAATAGGAGAACAAGCTGGTAAACCAATGGATGTCACATGCAATGAATATATGTGTCAAATAAGTAATGTGTGTTCTCTGTTCGCACAAATGTGCTTAAAGATGGGTATAAGCACATAAATATGTGCAGATTGTTTGTGAATATACAAAAATGAAGAGGAACAATGCTGTGAAACAAAACACATAGATCGAGCCAAACATAAATAGTGTTTAAAACAAAGCATATGTAAATTGCAGTATAAATATGCATGAAATTAATGGGAAAAGCTAGAAGTATATATTAAGTTTGGCAAGGAATATTGAAACAATTTCAATTTTTCCTGTTGTTTTCAATTTGATACCAAGGTTTCACAAAAATACATATTTTGAGTCTTGCTGAATTAAAAGAAGAACATTTTACGTATTCTACCATGTACCTAGTAGATAGTGAATGTATTTGTATTCCACCGAAAAATTTGGTATTAGGAGTTTATTGGAAATATATGTTTTGTGTCCTGCTTAATTAAAAGAAGAACATTTTACTTATTCTACCATGTACCTAGTAGATAGTGAAGGTATTGCATTCCACCGAAAAATTTGGTATTAGGAGTTTATTGGAAATATATGTTTTGTGTCCTGCTTAATTAAAAGAACATTTTACTTATTCTACCATGTACCTAGTAGATAGTAAAGGTATTGCATTCCACTGAAAAATTTGGTATTAGGAGTTTATTGGAAATATATGTTTCGAGTCTTGCTGAATTAAAAGAACAACGTTTTACTTATTCTACCATGTACCTAGTAGATAGTGAAGGTATTGCATTCCACTCAAAAACTTGGTATTAGGAGTTTATTGGAAATATATGTTTTGAGTTCTTCTGAATTAAAAGAACATTATTTTACTTATTCTACCATATACCTAGTAGATAGTGAAGGTATTGCATTCCACTCAAAAACTTGGTATTAGGAGTTTATTGGAAATATATGTTTTGAGTTCTTCTGAATTAAAAGAAGAACATTTTACTTATTCTACCATGTACCTAGTAGATAGTGAAGGTATTGCATTCCACTGACAAATTTGGTATTAGGAGTTTACTGGAAATACATGTTTTAAGGCAGCCTAAATCCAAAAAAAGCAATTTTACTTTCTCTACTGTGTACCTCGTAGGTAGTGAAGGTATTACATTCCATTTAAGAATTTGATATTGAGATTTCACATGATTTGAAGCATCGTAAAAACAAAATAAAGCATTTTTAGAAAAAGATCCATGTTTGCGTCTGTGAAAGCATAACTTAAAAATGAAAAGTTGCATAAGCATCAAATTTGGTGTTTGAGTTCATTACCCTCCAAGGATGCCAAACGAAAGTTTTTAAGAAAATATCCCCATCCCAAACTTTACTTTACATGATAAAACTTCCAAATAAGTTTGTTTTTCTAAAAAATGCTTGCAGTGATTTTTATTAAAATATAAACTGGTAAGCGCTAAATGATAGATGAAAAGTACCATACAAAAAATATAAATTCTTTAAAACACAATTTATTTCAATTAATTTTTTGTGGTACCTGGCATTTCTGGGGTATCCATCAATAAAGATTTGTTCTTTTCAATTGTTGCCATTCTTTCTTTTTAAGTCCCGTCGATTTTCTATTGTTTCTTGCAATTGCTTGCAGCAATATAGAATATTAAAGCCAGCGCATTGCGTCTAGTTCTTAAACATTTTACTATTGCTATTCCCTTTGTATCTATAATGAAATATGTAATGTAGCTACTTCTGCAAAGGTTTATTTGGACTGAAAAGTAGTACATAGAAAAATAACCTTTATTAAGAATAATTTGTATACTCAGTAATAAAAATAGTTATATGAATGTGCCAAATCAGTTTTTTTTCAAAGGAGTCACACAAAAAGTAAAGATTTGTAGATAGGTGTGCCAAATCATTTTTATTTGGTCATCTGCTAATGAACTTTAAAATATTTCAATAGATGACATAACATTTTTGTTCAGCTCATTTACATCAGTACAAAACTTTCAAAATTTGTTGCATAGTACAAAACTGCATTAAACTAGTGTCGCAGTGTATGACCACTGGTGCAGAGAAAGAAGAAGGTGTGGGTATTTTTCTTTGAGGAGATCAATCCTCAATGGTGATTTACGAAAGATTTTTTCTCATTTCACAATGGTTTAACCACGTTGAGCTATAGGAGTCTGATACATTCACATAATCTGTGAATAGCATAAACTACACAAGTGACATGAATCATTTTTGGAAAAGTCACATAAAGGACTTGACCTGCTTTTATCATGTATGGTGTACCATCTGTGTGAAGGAGTAATACTTATCATAGTTTATACCATTTGGCCATATCATAAGCATAGTTTCATTGAGTATCCTCAAGATTGTTATATTATTTGATGCTGATAGTTCTTTACACACCGTTAAATATGACTGCTCGCTAACTATTTTGTCATTTTTCAATACGACAACATTTCATATTTTTCTGAAACTTGATCTTGGGTTTCATCAATGGTAACCCAAAGCTTTTCATTTTAACGTGCTGCCCTAATTTTTTTTTTCAAAGTTCTATCATAGTACTTAAGAAAAGTAGTTCTTTTTTGAGGTTGATTTCTCAGGAGACTCAGTGTCGATATATTTAGTCCAAAAGTTCTTAAGTTAAGCATTATTAATTCTTTTGTGTGGGAATTCGGCTGCTACCAATGCTCTGTATAAATATAAACAATACTGGGAACACTTTGATTGTCCTACATTTGAATAAGCCAGTTTGCATATCAATAATTGTTGTGAGTTCACACGAGTTGCAGCAGCAATATGGTTATTTCCAAATTGAGTGACTTGTGAACACTGATCTGTACTAAGCTATGTTTATAAAACAAAACTTTATTGTCCGTAGTAAATATATTTTTAAATTCATCTACATATTACTGAAGATGTGATTTAACACTTGTTCATAAGAATTGAAGAATGAACACATCATTCACCTACTTTACTGCAAGTGCTTAGTCTAGGAGTACAAACATATGAAATATACAGATAGCAAATGGGGAATAACCAGGATGTCAGCAAGTTTGATAACATCCTAATCTATTCACCTTAGGCACCATTATATGGTGAAGATTCTCTGATTTGTGTAATGCAATACAAGTAAATGTAAATATATTGTATATATTTGTAAAAGAATAAATTAAAAGTTATGCATGATAAATAATAGCAAAACTAATAAATTAATAAAGACTTATACATGGAATATTATATGAAAATATGTATTTAAATACTTTTTCATAAAAATGTATGTTTATGTGAAATAAAATTTTATATTTATGCTCATTATGAACATTTATTTAGGGCTTTCTCCTTTTTGTAGGCATTTATGTATTTGTAGAACAAATATTTATTTACATAAGAATCCACTCCCTAATTATAATGTCCAGTTATTGATTCATCCTTCCTCATCAATGTTAACTTAATTGCTCTTGTGTTCATACAGCAGTGGTTCTTTGTGTGTTTTTAGTGTAAAGTCAATCTTCATAACACTAATAGCATTTTGTTTTTTTTGCAGGCTGTGAAATGGATACCAAAACAAAAGTTAAAGAAGAAATCGATCTTCTAGAAGAAGAGAGATCAATTGACAAAGACTTTTCAATCCCCAGTCCTGAAAGAATATTTGATTGCGGTGCTACCACAAGTCAATATGACTTTAAAATGGACCACAAAATAAATATCAAAAAGGAAGTAGATACTTTGGAACCAGGCTTATCAAATGAGAGTATGTGTTTTTCCACAGATATTGGAAATGAATTTAAGAATGATACTGTCGCATATAGTGATTATGAATTGCATAATAATACAGAAACAAAAGAGTTCAATTTTGTTTCTGTTACATGTTTTGAGAAAGAGGAGAAGTGTTTTTCTTTAGATCTTGTAAAGAAGATAAAGAAAGAGCTTATCACATTTGGTGAATTGAATGTTCAAAGAATGTCAATAGAAACAGAATGCCACTCAGAACCGTCGGATTCAAACATTTTATTGCAGAGTGAAAACAAGGTAAGTTGACCAGAATAGGTTATAGTTAACACTTTAAAACATTCTTTATAAAAACATTCTTTTTTATATAAGATTAAGTTACTGAATTCACAGAAGGTTAGCCTTAGGTTAGGTTTTTTTTATATAAGCTTAAGTTTCTGAATTCACAGAAGGTTAGCCTTAGGTTAGGTTTAGTTTTATATAAGCTTAAGTTTCTGAATTCACAGAAGGTTAGCCTTAGGTTAGGCTTTTGTTTTATATAAGCTTAAGTTTCTGAATTCACAGAAGGTTAGCCTTAGGTTAGGCTTTTTTTTTATATAAGCTTAAGTTTCTGAATTCAGGGAAGGTTAGCCTTAGGTTAGGTTTTTTTTTATATAAGCTTAAGTTTTATAATTCGCGGAAGGTTAACCTTAGGTTATGTTTTTTCTTTATATAAGCTTAAGTTTCTGAATTCAGGGAAGGTTAGCCTTAGGTTAGGTTTGTTTTTATAAAAGCTTATGTTACTGTGTAATTTTGAAGGTTTAGAAACTAGTAACAATGATGTGTCATAATTTAAAGTAAAGAGAGTTGAAGGTTGTTACACTACATCACTAAAATATTCTTACTTGAACGCGTTTTGGGAAACAGTTTGCTGCCATCGTCAGCATGTCCTCAACTCATGTCCTTGAGTTGAGGACATGCTGACGATGGGAGCAAACTTTCTCCCAAAACGTGTTCAAGTAAGAATATTTTAGTGATGTGTAACAACCTTCATCTCTTTATTTTAAATTATGTTACTGTATTTCCGCCTGGAAAAACACTGTGACATGAATTGCAGTTACTTACTTCGTTGATTATTTCATGCTGCACCAGTAATTCATTGCATTTGTGTGAGCGGCAATGTCAAATGAAGAAGAAGTAGTAATAACGCATCACTTATTTTGCTGATTTTCATTTTTTATTTAAGTCCATTAAGCGTATGTTTTAGCGGGAAGATGGCTATGTTTATTGTGTTTATATCACAATTCTCCTATAAAAGCAAAACACCTAAAAGGGGCAGGCAGGTGGGCAGCAGCTATTGGTGAGATCACATCTATTGAAGAAAGAGTGAGTTGACTTAAGATACTCTTTGCTCCACTTACTACAAATTACTTGCAGGACATGTTTCATGAGGCATTCTCCACATCTTCCGCTTTTATGCATCGACTGGCTTTGGGGAAGGATTCCGATTTCCTGGTGCCATCTGTTGACCAATTGATGAACTTAGTGATGAGATTTCTTCCCGGTGGTATATCAAAGTTCATCAGTTGCTCTTGGAACTTTTTGATGTATATTTTCTCCCACAAGCTTAATTCTGGCAGTTTCTTGACGTACCTTAGTAATTTTGCTTCCTTTTCTACTGTGAGGTTCCCCTTCCAAAAATGGTTTGCTACAGCAGACCTTTCCAAATCTGATGTTGTGGTAGTGTTCCTTTAGTCTGGTTCCAATTTTCCTCTTGGTCCTCCTTATGCATATTTCGTCACAATCTTTGCAGTTTATCTGATATATACCTTGTTTCTTTTCATGTGGAATACTATTAGTAGTCCTAGATTTTAACATCTTTCCTAAGCTGAATTTGTATGGTGCCAGGGTTATCTTGTATTTCTTGAAAGTCTTCTGGAATCTGTGGAAGGCCCAAGGGTGGAAAGATCCTCTTGTATCTCCAAGTGGTAGTGTAGTAAGTGGAGCAAGGAGTATCTTAAGTCGGCTGACTCTTTCTTCAATATATTTGAATGCTTCTCTGTGTATAAGTTCCAATTTTTCAAGAAACTCTGAGATCATATCTACTTATTTCCTCACTCGTCAGGTAATTTATTCCATTCTTCTTACTTTTATCAGCGTTCTCAAAGGGAACCACCTAACATCAAAATAGCCGAATCTTGTTTAATTAGTTGTGTTAAATTTAATACCAACTTCGTTTTATGCAAAGTATTTATACTTGGTTATGTTAATTAACTGCCCAACTCAACCAAATTGCAGTATAAATGCCAGCTTTTTAAATAATATTATTTCTTGGTTTAAGATACATATAAGCTAGTATCACTGATGGGAATTTTAAATTATGTAGAAAATTTCAGTTAGATTTGTTATATGTTTCAACTCGGATTAAAATTTTCTATATATTATTATTTGCGTTTGTATTTGTACAACATTTTTAAGAGAACCTTCAATATGCCTAATATTTGTTGTAATTAAGAAATATTTTATTCTGTATACTGGAAAATAATTAAATTAATACTGCATGATTATCCAAATAATTCTTTCAAAATAAAACAGAAGTTACCTTGTTACAGCACAGGAAGCTGGACGACTTGGTATCAGCAGATTCATATAGGTAAGGTCTCACAATACGGAATGTTACAGCTTGACTTTGTAACTTTATTTCATCATTTTATATCCCATAATGCTTCCAAACTGTCCAAGTGATTAGATTAAAGCTCACTATAAAGATGTTGGTGATATCTGAGTTCTTATTATCAAGAATGAGGATTACAGTAGATCTCAGTTTTTTTCACCATACTTGCTGATTATCTTACAAAATTATGAGACGTGCGTGTAATGCTCAGCATGTGAGATACACCAAGTATTCAAAAGTTAATATCTCAGTACCAGTGACAGTGAATATGTCTTACTTTGGTTAACAGACAATAATTTAAATATCACAACTATTTCTGCTGTGACTGCTTACAGAAACCTGAATATTATATATAATGTGATAACAATGGCTGTTATGTATTTAATTCCTTTACTGTCAGTTTTAGTTATGGCAGACATGCTTTGAGAAATATTATCTAGCTTGCCCATTACAGAACCCTCTCTTCAGACCTGCTGATATGGATGGTCCATGCTTTGATGGGAAGCCCCTGCTTTGACTTCTCTGTGCAGGTAGGGGAACATTGAGAGAATTGCAGTGCTACATCTGAAAATTTAGGGATGCAGCTAATTGTATTTGCTGTTACTAATCAGGCCACTCCCTCTATTCCCTTGCTAATGGAAGTCATGTATGTACTTTACACAATATACTGGCTGCAGTGTGAAGATCCTGATTTACTCCAGCCTGTTCCTTGGTTAACTTTTAGGTGATTTCCTCCTTCACAAGACTCATATTACTCTTGTTTTACCAGAAATACAATAACTCGTCCAATTAAACCTAACTGGTTAAAGCATTATAAACTATAAGCTAAAAACAGTTGTAAAATGTCTGTTGCCAATATTAATTTGCAAATCACATAAGGCAACAGGCTTGATTTGGCATCATTATGCAATTTCAACACTTTTATTTTTTATGTTTATCTACACATTATTCCAGCATGTCAAGGAGATTTGAACATCTTTCTAATACCTGTGAGAAGGATAGCAATATAACAATTGGCCCTCGTTAACATAGAAGAATAGATGGCATATCTGGAAGCTTGAGAATCCTCCTGAAAAGGAAGAAAAAGTAATGTTATTCCATAAGAATCCTTGTCATCACAACAGACAACGAAGCTAATAATAAAATTAATTCTTCTTCCACACAAACCATGTGTAGGAAAGGTTGGGAAGGTAGATTCAGACAACTGAAAAATTAATTGCCATAGAGGCTAAACTAATGAAGCTCAGACTTTAAGTACTTACAGCATTGTAAGTCACCATTGGGGTATGTTATCTCAGTACAATTTCAGATTCCTTGTGGTTTACTAGGAAAAATGTGAATCAGCAGGAGAATTTGATGTCCTTCCTACATGTTGCCATGGTAACTAGGTAGTTAGTGTAACCGGATAGAAACCAGGAGATACAGGGTAGAAATACCGGCTATGACATTGAATTTTTCAGTCATCTGTTTCTAGCTTTACAAAGGTGCTTACTTACTTGAGCAGCAATGACATAACAATTTCCTAATAAAGAAAGCGTATTGTTGGTGCTCTTGCAGTTGCATCATTAAACAATAGCAGTATAGTGCATCATCAAGATCTATACATATACCTGCTTATACAGTGAAACTTGTGTGTTGCAGCTCCATTGTTTATAAGGAAAATATACCGTGTATTATATTTGTTTTATTTCCCTTAAATGGACATGGACATTTTGGTTTTATTCTGCAATAGATGTTGATCCTAAGTAGAAAGTACTAGCATTTCAGAAAAGAGAGCTCTTCAAGCAGTGGTGTATAGCAACAATGAAGGAGTGGTCAATGCACTGCACTAGTATAGTGATTATATTCTTTTATCCAGCCCTAGCAATAGCACCAAATCCACTATAGTGAAAAAGTAAAATAAAATTGAGAAAAGTTTCTTTTGTTTCACAGCATTTTTCATGCATGAAATGTCAATAGAACATCGGTGTTTCAAGAAATAGCGTGTGTGATTCAATTGCAGGAATGTAATGTTTTACCAAAAAAATTGTAAAAAGAAAAAAGTCCTAAAATTTAAAAGACTTAACACTTGGAAGAAATGACATCTAAAAAGAAACACCTGATATTCTGCAAAAGCAAATTCATTGACCTGAACGTGAGAAAAAGATGTGGCTAATAGAAACTGAAACTTTAATAATAAGAAAACCCTTGAGAACAAGGTTTGGTTACAACAGCTCACTTTTACTATTCCTGCTAATGGCGTCAATGTAGATAATTTCCAGCATTGTTGGTGACACAGTACTCTGTCTGCAATTGTTGACCAGACAGTAACCACTGCACAAGTCCAAGTGAAACAAAGGAATACTGCTGATTATAGTAAGGTACTTTGGTCACTTTAAAGCAGCTAAAAAGAATAAAAATATACTTTTGTGTGGACTGTGTGTCCACGTGTGACTACTTCAGAGTTAAGAATGTATACAAACTGAGCTGACAGATATCGCACATGATGCTGGTGGTAGAGGGCGACTGTGTTGCTTGGTAGTGATACTCCGAATTATTTCTACTGCTAATAACAGTGGTATATTTTGATTTAATACCTTTTATAAATGTTCCCTGCATAAGGTAAAAGTGTTCCTGTGTTTGCAGTTTAAGAATTTCTGAACTTAAAAATCATCGGATAAATTTAAACTTTGAGAATCAAATAATAGCATTTCATGGAACTCTGTAAATATGTAACTAATTTATGCAGCATTCAAAGTATAACTCGGAATGAATTTCAAGGAGAGTATGTTTTTGCTTTTACGAACTGAACACCAGTATCTTCTCAGAGTTATTGATTAATAATGTCTACACTCGTTTCCCAAATTACTACTAATACTTTTTTCAATTTTTCAGGTTAATTGCAGATACAGCTTGTGAAACTGTTGGAGTAGAAGCTATGCACCAATCTGAAATAGCTAAAAGTGTTTATTCTCACAGATCTAAGAAGAGCATACAGAATGACAAATCCGGTACTTTAGTATTGCATACAAAAGAGCAAAATCTGATTAGTGATCCTGGAATACAATATGAACATTTTGAAAAAGGAGTTTCTGGCAAATCAGCATTGAAATTGCATGATTTGATTCCTGAAGAAAAGAAAGTACACAACTTTGACATTGGCCAGCGGGGCTTGACTCGGCAACAAATATTGAAGAGAGACATGTTTATTCATGATGGTAAGAAACCAAAGGAATGTAATGTTTGCAGCAAGAGCTTTACTGACCTACGGTGTTTGAGAACACACAGTTTGATTCATGAGGGTAAGAAACCACAAGAATGTAATGTTTGCAATAAGAGCTTTACTGAGCTAGGGAGTTTAAAAAGGCACAGTTTGATTCATGAGGGTAAGAAACCACACAAATGTAATGTTTGCAATAAGAGCTTTACTTGGCTAGGGAGTTTAAAAAAGCACAGTTTGATTCATGAGGGTAAGAAACCACACAAATGTAATGTTTGCCATAAGAGCTTTGCTTGTCTAGAGAGTTTGAAAGCACACAGTTTCATTCATGGGGGTAATAAACCACACGAATGTAATGTTTGCAGCAAGAGCTTTACTCGGCTATCAGATTTGAAAAAACACACTTTGATTCATGAGGGTAAGAAACCACACAAATGTAATGTTTGCAGCAAGAGCTTTACTAGGCTATCAGATTTGAAAAAACACACTTTGATTCATGAGGGTAAGAAACCACACAAATGTAAAGTTTGCAGCAAGAGCTTTACTCGGCTATCAGATTTGAAAAAACACAGTTTGATTCATGAGGGTAAGAAACCACACAAATGTAATGTTTGCAGCAAGAGCTTTACTAGGCTATCAGATTTGAAAAAACACACTTTGATTCATGAGGGTAAGAAACCACACAAATGTAATGTTTGCAGCAAGAGCTTTACTCGGCTATCAGATTTGAAAAAACACAGTTTGATTCATGAGGGTAAGAAACCACACAAATGTAATGTTTGCAGCAAGAGCTTTACTCGGCTATCAGATTTGAAAAAACACAGTTTGATTCATGAGGGTAAGAAACCACACAAATGTAATGTTTGCAGCAAGAGCTTTACTAGGCTATCAGATTTGAAAAAACACAGTTTGATTCATGAGGGTAAGAAACCACACAAATGTAATGTTTGCAGCAAGAGCTTTACTAGGCTATCAGATTTGAAAAAACACAGTTTGATTCATGAGGGTAAGAAACCACACAAATGTAATGTTTGCAGCAAGAGCTTTACTCGGCTATCAGATTTGAAAAAACACAGTTTGATTCATGAGGGTAAGAAACCACACAAATGTAATGTTTGCAGCAAGAGCTTTACTCGGCTATCAGATTTGAAAAAACACAGTTTGATTCATGAGGGTAAGAAACCACACAAATGTAATGTTTGCAATAAGAGCTTTACTAGGCTAGGGAGTTTGAAAGCACATAGTTTCATTCATGGGGATAAGAAACCACACGAATGTAATGTTTGCAATAAGAGCTTTACTAGGCTAGAGAGTTTGAAAGCACATAGTTTCATTCATGAGGATAAGAAACCACACGAATGTAATGTTTGCAATAAGAGCTTTACTAGGCTAGAGAGTTTGAAAGCACACAGTTTCATTCATGGGGGTAAGAAACCACAAGAATGTAATGTTTGCAATAAGAGCTTTACTAGGCTAGAGAGTTTGAAAGCACACAGTTTCATTCATGGGGGTAAGAAACCACAAGAATGTAATGTTTGCAATAAGAGCTTTACTAGGCTAGAGAGTTTGAAAGCACACAGTTTCATTCATGGGGGTAAGAAACCACAAGAATGTAATGTTTGCAATAAGAGCTTTACTAGGCTAGAGAGTTTGAAAGCACACAGTTTCATTCATGGGGGTAAGAAACCACACGAATGTAATGTTTGCAGCAAGAGCTTTACTTGGCCATCAGATTTGAAAACACACAGTTTCATTCATGGGGGTAAGAAACCACACAAATGTAATGTTTGCAGCAAGAGCTTTACCTGGCCATCAGATTTGAAAGCACACAGTCTCATTCATGGGGGTAAGAAACCACACAAATGTAATGTTTGCAGCAAGAGCTTTACTCGGCTATCAGATTTGAAAAGACACAGTTTGATTCATGAGGGTAAGAAACCACACGAAATTAATGTTTGTAATAAGAGCTTTACTCAGCTAGGGACTTTGAAAAAGTACAGTTTCATTCATGAGGGGAAAAAAAACTGCACAAATGTAATGTTTTAAATAAGAGCTTTACTCACCTATCAGGGTTGAAAGGACACAGTTTGATTCATGAGAGTAAGAAAGCACACAAATGTAATGTTTACAATAAGAGATTTATTCAGCTAGGGAATATGAAAGAAAAGTTTTATTCATGAGGGTACGACTACACAAATGTAACGTTTGCAACAAGAGCTTTACTGACCTAGGGAGTTTGGGTACACACAGTTTGACTCATGAGGGAAAAAAAACCACACAAAGGTAATCATTTACAATAACAGCTCTACTCAACTATTACATTTGAGAACTCTGTTTGATTCATGAGGTTAAAAAAACCACACTAATATAATTTTGCAATTACAGCTTTACTCAGGTAAGTGGTTGGAAAGCTTACAGTTTGATTTATGAGGGCAAAAAACCACAAAAGTGTAAAGGTTGCAGTAAGAACTTTAGTCAGCTAACATATTTGATGTGGTTTTGTTCATAATGGCAAAAACCACTTAAATGTTTGAAATGTTTGCTTTTGGAATTATAAACACACAATAAAATTCATGAGGATAAAAAAATCTCAGAAATTGTTGCAATAAAAGCTTTAGTTAACTATGACATTTTAATTGTTGAGAGTAAAATATCATTTAAATGTAAGATTTTCAATAAGAGCAGATTATTCAAATGACAAGGCTCTGCTTAATTAGTATAAAAGTACACACAAGTGTGATGTTTACAGAAGAAATACATGCATACCCACATAATATGTATATATATATTCATGAGTGCAAAAGCAATATAAATGTAATGCTTGCAACAAAAAGTTTACTCTGCTATCAGAGAAGATTGCAGTTTAAACAAAACACGGAGTGGTGAAATTTTTTTATGTACAAGGTTTTTCATAATGTCTTAAACTATCAGTTTAGCTAGTTAACTGAAGGTATGCAGTGAAGTTGCACATTCTTTATAGCAATGTCATTTTTGATGGAGAAATGTAGTTACTTAGCCATCAATCTGACCGGCTCTCTGAAATTTGTGGAGAAAGTCAGAGACCTTCTACATGCACCTGGTGAAAAGTGTCACTGCCTTTAAATGAGAGCTCTTATAAAGATTGCATAAAATAGTGTTTAATACATACAATGGTGGAAACTTTTTAAACATAAGACCCAGCTAATATAATATTCAATTATAACAGTAATATGCATATTAATGTCTCAATAAGAGGAATATGACCAGAAGGTAAATATAATAAACATGGCTTCAGAAAATGCATTTGAATTTGTAGATTGAGAAGCTAGCAATAGTGATGTGTCATAATATAAAATAAAGAGGTAATGTATAACAGAGCAAAAAATAAAAAGAGAATCAAAGACATGACTACACTCATCTCAAAAGAACAAACTAGAACTTTCAAGAAATTCATATACCATCCATCACTTTTCTATAAATTTCAAAGCATCTTCAATAGGCACATCATGTAACCTATAAAAATGGTTACTCCATAAATAAATATAAAAAATTGCAAACTAAAATATGTAGATTGGTAAAAACAAAAGAAACATTAGGAACATAAACCAAAAATGAGAAGAAAAGGCAGCAGTAGCTTGGTACTTTTGGAGGGAACAATCATTGCATCAACAGAGGTCCCAAATTACTTGGAAACATTACAGAAAAAAGTGAACTTCCAGTCTCAGAAAACACCCATATCTGGAGAAACAGGAACCATGTCTTAAACTCTGAAATCCCACCATGAGACATTTTGATGTAGAAGTTCATCCAACCACCATGACAAGCAACTCAGCCGGCTACCTGGAACTGATGATGGGAGTGAAGAAAGAATCTTTGTTTTTCGATAAATGAGCAACGTAATTACAAGTTTGACTCGTTTATTTAAACATAGTTTTATATGAGGTATAATAGATTATATTAAAATATGTTTTTGTAGTATAAATACTTCTTTGGAATATAAGTTTAAAATATCCAAAACTGGAAATGCACTCAAAACTTCTGGAGTATAACAAATGAAAGAGTGATGCTTTGGAAACAAAGAAACATGTATTAGCATTCCAAATTATTTTATTGTTTTAAAATTTAGGTCATAAACAATCTGTCTTGAAGTTAATATATAATTATTTATACACACCTTATGCACATAGATTTTCATGATCTTTGTTGAGGTAAATGGAACACAATGTACTGTTCTGACACTCAACACTTGTTTGCTGACTCTTACTGATTAATTGGAACAGTGTGTATGCCATTTCTTGTAGACAATTATTCCTATCTTAGGAAATTCGCAATGGAACAGAAAAACTGTAAACAGCATCTCCATTGTTGACACTGATGTCAGCATCAATAAAATAATGCATCAGCTTGTCGTCATGAACCACAATAGTAAAAGAATATCACAAGAGTTGCCTTCCAGTTTATAAACAAAGTGCAGAACATACAATTGTAAACTGAGGTGCACCATTATAAAGCAAGCAGTGAAAGAAAAAAGGTGTGAATTCTGTCAGTATAGAATGTCACAAAAATTGTTTTACCATGAAGATTGTTGCAGGTTGACTTGATGGCCCTGATGCTCAGCAGGGTGGATGAGCGTAATCTGCTCGTAGCTGGCAGTTTAATGGTTAGCAGGTGCTCTACACATGGCACTAGGAGGGTTAAAGTTGTTAGTCACAAGTACAGTTTTCTGTAAGTTGAACAACTTATGTGATATCTGAAATGAAACTATCACTGGGAATGTTTTGCTTAAAACGTATTGACAAATTTAATTATGTAAAAAAACTAGTGCACTTTGTTGTAATGCTAGCATCCTTTTATATAGTGGGAGTCTCTCCTCATGAAATCCTCTTATCATGTTAATTAATCTGTGTAACTAAGAATAAAATTAAAGTTGTGATAAGAGATTGTATTACAATCAATATCTTTTATATAAGCAGCATTGTTTTAACTTCAGTTTTCCTTTGAGAATTTTTTTGCAGGAAGTTACAAGAATGTTACTGTGCAAGAGCGATTCATAAATGAGGAAATCTGTACTGGCAATTGTTATTCTCTTTGCAATGGTGTTTAATAAATACTTTTGGATATAATCACTGTAAATGAGAACACATAGTTCGATTCATGAGGGCAAAAAACCACGCAAATGTAAAGTCTGGAATAAGAGCTGTACTCAGCTTCAACATTTAAAAATGCACAGTTTGTTTCATGAGGGTAAGAAACAACACAAATGTAATGTTTGCAATAAGAGCTTTTCTCAGCTGTAAAATTTGAAAATGCACAGTTTGTTTCATGAGGGTAAGAAACAACCCAAATGTAATGTTTGCAATAAGAGCTTTTCTCAGTTGTAAAATTTGAAAATGCACAGTTTGATTCATGAGGGTAAGAAACAACACAAATGTAATGTTTGCAATAAGAGCTTTTCTCAGCTGTAAAATTTGAAAATGCACAGTTTGTTTCATGAGGGTAAGAAACAACACAAATGTAATGTTTGCAATAAGAGCTTTTCTCAGCTGTAAAATTTGAAAATGCACAGTTTGTTTCATGAGGGTAAGAAACAACACAAATATAATGTTTGCAATAAGAGCTTTTCTCAGCTGTAAAATTTGAAAATGCACAGTTTGTTTCATGAGGGTAAGAAACAACACAAATGTAATGTTTGCAATAAGAGCTTTTCTCAGTTGTAAAATTTGAAAATGCACAGTTTGATTCATGAGGGTAAGAAACAACACAAATGTAATGTTTGCAATAAGAGCTTTTCTCAGCTGTAAAATTTGAAAATGCACAGTTTGTTTCATGAGGGTAAGAAACAACACAAATGTAATGTTTGCAATAAGAGCTTTTCTCAGCTGTAAAATTTGAAAATGCACAGTTTGTTTCATGAGGGTAAGAAACAACACAAATGTAATGTTTGCAATAAGAGCTTTTCTCAGCTGTAAAATTTGAAAATGCACAGTTTGATTCATGAGGGTAAGAAACCACACAAATGTAATGTTTGCAATAAGAGCTTTTCTCAGCTGTAAAATTTGAAAATGCACAGTTTGTTTCATGAGGGTAAGAAACAACACAAATGTAATGTTTGCAATAAGAGCTTTTCTCAGCTGTAAAATTTGAAAATGCACAGTTTGTTTCATGAGGGTAAGAAACAACACAAATGTAATGTTTGCAATAAGAGCTTTTCTCAGCTGTAAAATTTGAAAATGCACAGTTTGATTCATGAGGGTAAGAAACAACACAAATGTAATGTTTGCAATAAGAGCTTTTCTCAGCTGTAAAATTTGAAAATGCACAGTTTGTTTCATGAGGGTAAGAAACAACACAAATGTAATGCTTGCAATAAGAGCTTTTCTCAGCTGTAAAATTTGAAAATGCACAGTTTGTTTCATGAGGGTAAGAAACAACACAAATGTAATGTTTGCAATAAGAGGTTTTCTCAGTTGTAAAATTTGAAAATGCACAGTTTGTTTCATGAGGGTAAGAAACAACACAAATGTAATGTTTGCAATAAGAGCTTTTCTCAGCTGTAAAATTTGAAAATGCACAGTTTGATTCATGAGGGTAAGAAACAACACAAATGTAATGTTTGCAATAAGAGCTTTTCTCAGCTGTAAAATTTGAAAATGCACAGTTTGTTTCATGAGGGTAAGAAACAACACAAATGTAATGCTTGCAATAAGAGCTTTTCTCAGCTGTAAAATTTGAAAATGCACAGTTTGTTTCATGAGGGTAAGAAACAACACAAATGTAATGTTTGCAATAAGAGGTTTTCTCAGTTGTAAAATTTGAAAATGCACAGTTTGTTTCATGAGGGTAACAAACAACACAAATGTAATGTTTGCAATAAGAGCTTTTCTCAGCTGTAAAATTTGAAAATGCACAGTTTGTTTCATGAGGGTAAGAAAGCACACAAAGTTAATGTTTGCAATAAGAGCTTCACTCAGCTAGGGAATTTGAAAACACACAGTTTGATTCATGAGGGTAAGAAACAACACAAATGTAATGTTTGCAATAAGAGCTTTTCTCAGGTGTAAAATTTGAAAATGCCCAGTTTGATTCATGAGGGTAAGAAACAACACAAATGTAATGTTTGCAATAAGAGCTTTTCTCAGTTGTAAAATTTGAAAATGCACAGTTTGTTTCATGAGGGTAAGAAAGCACACAAAGGTAATGTTTGCAATAAGAGCTTTACTCAGCTAGGGAATTTGAAAACACACAGTTTGATTCATGACGGTAAAAAAAAACAAATATAATGTTTACAGTACGAGCTTTACTCAGCTGTCACATTTAAAAATGCAAAGGTTGATTCATGAGTGCAAAAAGTCGCACAAATGTAATGCTTGCAATAAGAGCTTTATTCAACTAGGGAATTTGAAAGAAACATTTTATTCATGAGGGTAGGACACCACACAAATGTAATGTTTGCAATAAAAGCTTTACTCAGGAAGTTTCAAATCTCAGTTTTATTTATGAGCTTAAAAAACTATAATATAATTTTGCAATTACAGCTTTACTCAGCTAAGAGGTTTGAATGCTCACAGTTTCATTCATGAGGGAAGAAATTCACACTAGTGTAATGTTTGTGATAGCTTCACTTGGCCGTCAGATTTGCAATGACATAATTTGATTCATGGGTGTAAAAACAATCGAAGGACTGCAATGTTTGCAATGAGATCTGTACTCGACTAAGAAGTTTTAAGGTGCACAAGTTTGATTCATGAAAGTGAAAAGCGCATAAATGTACAGGGTTACTCATAAGTCAATGTCGCATTTCTGAAGTTTGTTGTGAAATAAGTACTTGACATGTCAGTGTCAATGATATGCCAAATGAAAGGAAATCTCTCAAAGTTTCTTTGCTATACCTTACAAGTGTTCAATGTGTTTGCCTCTGTTTATATGGGAGACATTCAAGTGATAGTCCAATTCCGCCCACTCTCACCCCAGCATGGCACGTTTGATCGTTGCTATTGCTGCTGTAATGCCATCTCAGATGTTCTTCAAGTCAGCTGGAAGTGGTGGAATGAAGGAATTCACATGATGATAAGTCTGGGGATCGGGGCAAACTCGAAACAATGCGTAGTCATTGCCAGCGTTTTTTCCAATCCAACGTTGCGATAAGTTCTGGTTCAGGTACGTGCACACCAATTGATGGAAGTGGGTTGGGGTCCCATCCTGTTTGAAAACGTTGTCACATCTGTCAGTATTTGCATAATTCATTTTTCTGTCATGTCCAGATAAGTGATGTCAGTTATTGTGCATTCGGCGAAGAAACGGGGCCTGTATACCTTGTCCTTCGACAAGGCACAGAACACGTTGATTTTTGGGAAGCCGCACACATGCTTGACTGTGACATGTGGGTGTGGGTTCCCCAGATCTGCACGTGGCAGTTCACTTTTCCCAACAAGTGAAACGTTGGTTCGTCGCTGAACACTAGTGTGACATGTGGGTGTGGGTTCCCCAGATGTGCACGTGGCAGTTCACTTTTCCCAACAAGTGAAACGTTGCTTCGTTGCTGAAGACTAGTGTGACATGTGGGTGTGGGTTCCCCAGATCTGCACGTGGCAGTTCACTTTTCCCAACAAGTGAAAGGTTGCTTCGTTGCTGAAGACTAGTGTGACATGTGGGTGTGGGTTCCCCAGATCTGCACGTGGCAGTTCACTTTTCCCAACAAGTGAAACGTTGCTTCGTTGCTGAAGACTAGTGTGACATGTGGGTGTGGGTTCCCCAGATCTGCACGTGGCAGTTCACTTTTCCCAACAAGTGAAACGTTGCTTCGTTGCTGAAGACTAGTGTGACATGTGGGTGTGGGTTCCCCAGATGTGCACGTGGCAGTTCACTTTTCCCAACAAGTGAAACATTGCTTCGTCACTGAAGACTAGTGTGACATGTGGGTGTGGGTTCCCCAGATCTGCACGTGGCAGTTCACTTTTCCCAACAAGTGAAACGTTGCTTCGTTGCTGAAGACTAGTGTGACATGTGGGTGTGGGTTCCCCAGATCTGCACGTGGCAGTTCACTTTTCCCAACAAGTGAAACGTTGCTTCGTTGCTGAAGACTAGTGTGACATGTGGGTGTGGGTTCCCCAGATCTGCACGTGGCAGTTCACTTTTCCCAACAAGTGAAACGTTGCTTCGTCACTGAAGACTAGTGTGACATGTGGTTGTGGGTTCCCCAGATCTGCACGTGGCAGTTCACTTTTCCTAACAAGTGAAACATTGCTTCGTTGCTGAAGACTAGTGTGACATGTATTTCCCGATATCCACTCCGAAAGTAATTTTTAACCTGTTTAGAATTACTAAGTACCGCTGCAAGTAGGTAATTTCAGCCAAAATCAGGTCTGAATGAAACAGAAATGTACACATAAATAGCTTAGTTATTTACATTAAAGGAAAAGCCATGATACGGTTGTAGCACAAACCACATTAAGAAACCACTCTTGACATTCATCCATTATAACACTCGTCGATTAGCGTTTAGGTACCGACTAAAACAAAGATGTAAGCCCAAGTAGCAATATTCTTCTGAATTAACAGATTCATTGCAAGGAAACATTCAAATTCTATTCAAACTGCAATTACCTGTAGAGTCACTATCACTGTTTTAAATGAAGGTATACCAAATATTCACTTCAAAAATCTTTCAACAAAATCCAATAAATAAATTACTGGTAAGGATCTGTCTTTCTAGGTAATTTGTTACAGAATATTGGAATTGAAATTCGGAACAATACACATAACTAACATCCACCATTTTACATCACCTCTCTGACTTCAATCTTAATCGCCGTGAGTAGTCAAAACCTCCCAGATACTTAAGCTGTTGCTAACCCGAAGATGCTGAAAGTCCCAATTTTAAGTAAAATATCCCAAATTTGAAAGAAACAAAAATGAGTTATTTTGTGTAAAAATATTATTAATGTGATTGTCATCATGAAATCATTATTTCTTTTCTAGGTGTAAATAACAATGTGAGATAAATATTTCCTGTCTGAGATAAATATTTTTCCAAACACATAACCTTTTCAAAACTTTGATCCATGACTACTATTGCACAAAAAGGTGCATTTGAAGAACGATGAGAGTTCAAACCAAAAAAGCTCAAGGACTATTTTTCAAAAGTCCTTAAATGGTTAAAGTAAATTTACAACAAATGCACCTTCTAAATATCAAACCGAAATACTAATTGTATTAACAAAGTAATTTAACATTTACTCTATGCTTTAAGTATTGCAATTATTATTGTTATTGTTATTATTTTTTTTAGTAAAAGTTTTGTACATTGTAGATACTACAATTTTGTTAACGTAGTCATATTTACATTGTGATGGAGCGTGTTCTGACGGTTACATCCATTGTCGTTCCTCAATCTGTCAGTAGGTTTGCCGACACTCGTAGTCGTGGTCGCTTGAGTGTACAGCTACGACGCTCCGCCAAGCTGAGTGTGGCGGGTTCGACCCCGCCATGTGTGTGTCGTGTACTTGCAGTAATAACCGGTAACGAACACAATAAAAACACAGTAATATAAACTGGGTAAAACAAAGGAGCTTAAAAATAAAACAAAAACAAAACAGTAAGTCGGTGTTAGGATTTTCTCGAGGCGGAACTGTGATTTCTCTGAAGATTTCAATGCAATAAATATAAAAGCTGCTGATGGAAGCATTTCTAAATGTAGGTAGTCCATCTATTACATATCGATCAGTAAATTTATTATTCATTTTTAAGGATTTCTATGTGTTAACTATTGTTATTAAGCGATTGAGTAATGACTTAGGATGCGTTGAGATCGTTGAATAAAAGTATTAAAGGATGAGTGGAGAATTGTGGTTACCTCTGCTATATTCACATTCAGATGGAGATTCTTCATTTGTTATGTACAGGTGCACTGGTGATAATCCTCAACACCCAGTTCTGGAACGTCTGAATAAGCTTGATTTGGGTGCTAGAGGCGGAACCGCATAATCAGTATGCATATTACCATATTGGTTAAAAAACCATTGTGTAAAAACGTCTATTGTTGGAAATGGAGAGGGATGAGTTTTTATGCAGTAGAGGCCTTTAGCTATCGAAGTCTAATTTGTAATTGTTATAGAGTGTGATCAATATGCTTCTTCCATGTCAAACATATGTGGAGGATGAGACCAAGGTATGGCTGTGTTGTTCAGGAATATAGGACGAGCATGTTATTTCCTAAGATAGGTGAAAGTGACAGCAGGTGACTTTCTTGGGTTCATGACAGTTTTTCATTTGTTGCTCCATATTCTATTTCAAATAGATTATTCGTGAATGTGTTATAACGTCTTCGCCTGTGGGGCCTCTGTATATAACAGATATCGTCTGCAAATTGGTGTATGTGTAGATGGTCGGTTTTGCATAAATCATCGGTGTATATTAGATATAGAAAAGGTCCCAGTATACTTCCCTGAGGTAATCTTGTATTGATAGGTCTGCTGGGTGACTACAGAATATTATCGTTTGTAGAGGTATGATTGAATAAGGCAATAGTACCTGTGTGTCAGGAAAGTGTTTTCTAATGCTGAATAGAAGACCATCACGCTTAAGTTTATCGAATGCTTTTCAGTGTCAAGAAATAGACCTAAACTATATTCTTGTTTTCATAAAACTCAGTTCTTCGTCTATAATCTTGTACAGCTATTGTAGGCAGGAGTGAAATTTGCTAAATCTAAGTTGGGTTTTATATGTTAGTGCTCCAAAAAATGTGAGATATCTGGACAATAACAGGCGCTCGAATATTTTCGAAAACAATGGTTGAACATTAATTGCTTTATGGCTAAATGGATCATGGCAATTTTTGTTGGGCTTGGGTATCATTATAATAGCATGCGCCCATGCTGTTGGGGAGTATGTTACTTGCAAAACTGAACTGTAACTTGTATTAGGAGATCTATAGCTTTGCGTGGTAGATACTTAAGTAAAGGTTGCACTATGTGGTTATAAGCAGAACGTCTCCTCCGTGGTGAAGCGGTTACCGTGATACCCTCTAGTTCCCGAGGTAGTGGGTTCAAACCTGGCGGAGGGCGATGGGTTCTTTCTGGCGTAAAAATCTTTAGCATGGCTTCCTTCGGAACGGAAGAAAAGCCGGTGGTCCCGTGTCGTAGATTTACGGTTCATGAAAAAACCTCAAGCCTGATAAAGAGGCCTCTGAGCAAAATAACCAGTCTTTCACGCACAATATAGAATGGGACGCTAAGAACCTCAGTGGTTAAAGAGCATCCCGAAATAAAACTCATTTCAATTTAATGTGGACAAAGTACGATATTCTATAGAGATGTGTTTGCTTCTAAGCACATTAAGCAATTGAAATATTAAAATAATACGAGAAAGAAAACACTGTGCACTATAAATATTTATATTTAAAAGAATTTTTGTTAGATTTTTGGAAGAGAATGGCCTGATATGAAATATTTATTTGAACGGTTGTCACTTACTAACCATTTTCTGGTTTATTAAAGTAACATTGAGTCAAAACTAACACTTAATGCTTCCCTAACTTTTAACTTACATATAGAACGTGCATAACACACATTGTCTGCATCATCAGTCACATTCGACTGCCGGAATAATTTAGATGTGTGTTCCTCTGGAATCTTGAGGCTCTCCTAGTGGACCTCCGATGAATCTATGCAGTGGGTTGCCTTCGGCGGGGGTTTCAAAATTCATTATCGATGACTCATATTTTTTTAAGAAAATCTCCCAGGTTTCAAGTTCTATTGCTCTTTGTAGATGTTTCAGAAGATGGATGCTGTTTTCAAAGTTGTGGCCAGAGTTCCAAAAATGATGTACTAGTGCTGATACTGAGCCTAAAGTGCTCCTTGAGGCGGGTTTTCGTGTTCCTTTTTGCTTTTGTATATTTTCTCGCAATCTTTACAGCAAATTTTATAAATTCCTGGTTTCTTTGAAGAAGGTGTCACATCAGATGTATTGGATTTTATTAAGTTTTTTTAAACTGTGCCTGTTTTGTGGGGCTAATACTGAGTTATATCCTTGGAAGTACTTTTGGAATTTTTTCATGAAGTTTGGGTGGTAAGTGAAGTTTTTGAAACTTTTCTTTTCTTTTCCTGCTGTTATAGTGGCCATGTCTGGTTCTTGTTTCTTATTTTTTAACTCCTGTGATTTCTTATGTACTTATGGCTAGTTGAAATGGTTCTTCTCTGTCGTTGTTTCTATTTGTTTTAATTCCTTCTTGTGTTCTATTTCATTTAGTGGGATGTTGAGTAATCTGTGCAGTAGCCTGTTTATGATGGCATGCTTGTGGATAAAACTGTTTGCTTTTATATTATTGTCTGTATGTGTATCTTTCCTGTATATACCAAATTCAAGCTTATTAATGTTTCTGAGGATATCATCAATGGGATCCTTTCCTTGAAAATATGGGCGAAAAGCAGTGGTGATCTGAGTGTCAAAGAAGGTCATAAAACAGTCGGCCAGAAGAATCAATAACCTGTTTTCCATCATTACAACAAAATTTTGCTTGTATGTTATACTTTGGAAGGTTAATTCACTTTGATTGACAATTACGTTTGCAAGTTTGATGTATTCTTCAATCTCATGAAGGAAGAGAAGTCTACGACACAAGTTTTCCTTTGATATACAGCATTACATCCATGATGAAGTCAAATCAGAAGTTAACAGTTGGTTACAAGCACAAGACCCGATCTGGAACAACACATGCGCGGAAAGCTTGTGTTACATTACCAAAAAAAGCTTGAAAAAACGTGGCAACGATTTAGAAAAGTAACAGAAGAATTGTACACTGCATATAAAATTATTTGAACATGATAAATTGTGTGTAGTGTTTTTTCTTTAATAATAGAGTGCCATGCCCTTCGTACGTGGTTACAGAGTAATTAAGACATATTGACAGCATTTGTTTACTTAGGGGTAAGATTGGCCAGTAATGGTAGATAGAAACCCTCTACCATAGTAGCAAGGGTGTTTATACTAGATACCAGGAATGTCTGTAAACTGGTTGTAGAGGAGTGGTACAATCAAGTGTTATATGGAGTGGAAAATTGAGGATTGTCAATGATCGTGAACAAAACTGATGTAATACATAGGATGTTTACTAAAGTTATTAGAATTACCCAAAAATACAACCAAGAGTGGTAGCATTGTCAGAACAGGATTGATATTCCAGCACCAGGCAGTTGGAGAGATAAATGATGTGGCAGCACTCTCACCCAGCATAAAAACCAGAAGTACTGTCGATATATAACCACAATCTTTTGGAAGCTTCCCTCCCCCTCTTCCAGTACTTATGAGAATGTTCTGTGGATACATCTACTGGCTATGTAGGCAGAGATTGTGTCGGTAGCGTGGTGAGCGCATTTCAGCTGTGACATAAAGTGCGGTTCCACATGCGAGTTTATCACACTGTGCGTACACTTAGAGATTAGGGACTTCTTGTGTTGAATTACGTGGCGAGTGAACTCGACCAAAACAACAATGAAGTGACAGAAAATTGATGTACTTCACATTGGTGAATGACAGAACTAAGTCACAATGAAGCCGAAATACATCAAAAGTAACTTGGTGTCTTTAGTGGAATTACAAACCAAGATGGGCGAAATTCTTAAAAAGTTATTGGCCGGAATGGAGAAGATGTAGACAGAAATGTAATCTAGAGCAGAGAAGATGGGAATGGAAATGAAGACTGTCAAGAAAAATGAAATGGAGTCGGAAATGAAATCCCGAATGGAGGAGATGAGAACGAAATAAAGGGTGTGAAACAGGAATGAAAATTTAACTTAGTTTTGACATTGACATTGTAAAGTCGGAGATAAACATAACAGTGAAAGATCTGAAAGACTTCATTGCAGAGGAGTTAGAAGAAATTAAATCTGACTTGGAAGATAAAATTACTGCAGTGGAAGAGCATCCAATTAGCACAGAAAACGGATAGATGCGCAGATGAAGACAAAAAAGAGGATGACACAGGCTGCAATGGATGAGCGTCTGGACCTGCAGTTAAGGTAAGCAAGAGGATGATGGACGCCGCAGTGGTGAAGCTGCGCAGAGACCTGGAACCCAAGATCCACGCCGAAGGTGAGAAGATGTGGCAATTTCAATATCACCCAGTGTAAAATCGGTGAAGCCACTCAAATTCGAAGGTAGTTCGCCCTGTGCAGTGCAAGTCCATTGCAACACCTTATGGATGGACGCCGCAGTGGGGAAGCTGCGCAGAGACCTGGAACCCAAGATCCACGCCGAAGGTGAGAAGATGTCGCAATTTCAATATCACCCAGTGTAAAATCAATGAAGCCACTGAAATTCTAAGGTAGTTCGCCCTGTGCAGTGCGAGTCCATTGCGACACCTAATGGAAGGACGCCCATACACATGACGTCGAGCTTTTGTCGTCCTCCGTGGTGTAGTGCTTACCATGCTAGCCTCTAGTTAACGGGGTCACGGGTTCAAATCCGGAGGAAGGGTATGGATCTTTTCGGACGTAAACGTTCTTTGCATGACTTACTTTGGAAAGGAAGTAAACCTGTGGTCCCGACGTAGATTTACGGCACGTATAAGAATCTGAAGCCTGATAGAGGCCCCTGAGCAAAATTACACGTCTTTCACGCCCAATATAGAATAGAACGCTAAGCACCACTGCAGTTGAAGAGCGTCCACAAATAAAGCCCACATTTTTTGACGAGATTTTGATTGACCTGCAGGGGGTAACAAGCAGAAACCTTTAACCTTCCCTGCCAGAGGTTCGGGCATAAGTTAATGAAACTGGTGTAGGAACATTATGTAGAACATCGCCTTGACGCCGCTTACTGGGACCAGTTGATGGCAAGAGCGCAGCAAGCAAAAGAAATCTTACAAGAACTGCTCGTGGAGGAGCAGCAGCTGGCACACCGGGCTTTGGCAGATCTTTCAACAGATTACATTTCCGGAGAAGCAGCCTTCGCAGTTACTAGTGGGTTAACAGATCGGGAGCTGAAACAGCAGCTTCTCCTGGAGCAAAATCGTAACGTAAACGACGACCCGGCAGCTGTCGTAGACATTGAAGCAGAAAGGATGACGTCAGGAAGAGCTACACCTGTGCCGGCCGTTAAGGACCGGCTCCGAGCACAACAGTCTAACCGGAGACAAGAGTGCTTTAGTTGCGGAAACACTGAACACCTAAGGACAAACCGCGAGAGATCGGGTTAACCGCTAACAGGCAACTTGAAGAGGACCACATTGGCACCGTCATCGCCTCGGAGCACTGGGGGGGGGTATCCGCCATTCTTACTCAGGCGCTCACTCCCGAAGTCAACGCCAAGCAAACGACAACCAATGCCTAAACGTCGAGGTGGATGGGAGTTTTATAGCCTTATGCCTGGTCAAGGTACAACATGCAGTGCTTTGGGATGAGACTTTTGTGAAGGGAGCAACCGGATCGATACCTAGTGTCGATCCTGAGGATAAATAATATGGCGTACGACCAGCATGGGAAGCTGTAGACCAGGCAGGTTAACGACGGCAATTGGAGAGATAAACAGAGCTGAGCAAAGCGGTAGAACTCTCACCCAATATAAACACCAGTAGCGTTAACGACACAATCAGAATCTTATGAAACTGCAATATCAAGTGCGGTTCTACAAGCGAGATTGTGATGACAGTGAGCGCTCCTAACGTGAGAGATTAGGGACCAGATTTTGCTCAGAGGCCTTTTTATCAGGCTTGAGGTTTTTTTATGAGCCGTAAAACTACGACACGGGACCACCGGCTTTTCTTCCGTTCCGAAGGAAGCCATGCTAAAGATTTTTACGCCAGAAAGAATTCATCGCCCTCCTCCAAGTTTGAACCCACTACCTCGGGAACTAGAGGCTATCACGGTAACCGCTTCACCACGGAGGAGACGTTCTGTTTATAACCACATAGTGCAACCTTTACTTAAGTATCTACCACGCAAAGCTATAGATCTCCTAATACAAGTTACAGTTCAGTTTTGCAAGTAACATACTCCCCAACAGCATGGGCGCATGCTATTATAATGATACCTAAACCCAACAAAAATTGCAATGATCCATTTAGCCATAAAGCAATTAATGTTCAACCATTGTTTTCGAAAATATTCGAGCGCCTGTTATTGCCCAGATTTCTCACATTTTTTGGAGCACTATCACGTAAAACCCAACTTAGATTTAGCAAATTTCACTCCTGCCTACAATAGCTGTACGTGATTATAGACGAAGAACTGAGTTTTATGAAAACAAGAATATAGTTTAGGTCTATTTCTTGACACTGAAAAGCAATCGATAAACTTTAGCGTGATGGTCTTCTATTCAGCATTAGAAAACACTTTCCTGACACACAGGTACTATTGCCTTATTCAATCATACCTCTACAAACGATAATATTCTGTAGTCTCCCATCAGACCTATCAATACAAGACTACCTCAGGGAAGTATACTGGAACCTTTTCTATATCTAATGTGCACCGATGCTTTATGCAAAACCGACCATCTACACATATACCAATTTGCAGACGATATCTGTTATATACAGAGGCCCCACAGGCGAAGACGTTACAACACATTCACGAATAATCTATTTGAAATAGAATATGGAGCAACAAATGAAAAACTGTCATGAATCCAGGAAAGTCACCTGCTGTCACTTTCACCTATCTTAGGAAATAACATGCTCGTCCTATATTCCTGAGCAACACAGCCATACCACAGACCACGCTACATACCTTGGTCTCATCCTCCACGTATGTTTGACATGGAAGAAGCATATTGATCACACTCTATAACAATTACGAATTAGGCTTCGATAGCTAAAAGCCTCTACTGCATAAAAACTCAAACCTCTCCGTTTCCAAAAAAGACGGTTTTACAGAATGGTTCTTTAACCAATATGGTAATATGCATGCTGATTATGCGGTTCCGCCTCTATCACCCAAATCAACCTTATTCAGACATTCCAGAACCGGGTGTTGAGGATTATCACCAGTGCACTTGCAGATAACAAATGAAGAATCTCCATCTGAATGTGAATATAGCAGAGGTAACCACAATTCTCCACTCATCCTTTAATACTTATATTCAACGATCTCAACGCATCCTTAGTCCTTACTCAATCGCTTAATAACAATAGGTAACATATAGAAATCCTTAAAAATGAATAATAAATTTACTGATCGATATGTAATAGATGGACTACCTACATTTAGAAATGCTTCCAGCAGCAGGTTTAATATTTATTGCATTGAATTCATCAGAAAAATTACAGTTCCACCTCGAGAAAAAGCTCACACCGACTTACTGTTTTGTTTTTGTTTTATTTTTAAGCTCCTTTGTTTTTCACAGTTTATATTACCGTGTTCTTATTGTGTTCGTTACCGGTTATTACTGCAAGTACACGACACACACTAATGGCGGGGTCGAACCCGCCACACTCAGCTTGGCGGAGCGCCGTACCTGTACACTCCAGCGACCACGACTACGAGTTTCGGATAACCTACTGACAGATTGAGGAAGGACAATGGATGTAACCGTCAGAACACGCTCCGTCAATGTAAATATGACTATGTTAACAAAATTGTAGTATCTACAATGTACAAAAATTTCACTAAACAATAGTAATAACAATAATAATTACAATACTTAAAGCATTGAGTAAGTGTTAAATTACTTTGTTAATACAATTGGAATTTCGGTTTCATATTTAGAAGGTGCATTTGTTGTAAATTGACTTTTAGCCAATTAAGGACTTTTGAAAAATAGTCCTTGAGCTTTTTTCGTTTGAACTCTCGTCGTTCTTCAAATGCACCTTTTTGTACAATAGTAGTAATAGATCAAAGTTTTGAAAAGGTTATGTGTTTGGAAAAATATTTATCTCAGACAGGAAATATTTATCTCACTTTCTTGTTCACACCTAGAAAAGAAATAATGATTTGATGATGATAATCTCATTAATAATATTTTTACACAAAATAACTCATTTTTGTTTCTTTCAAATTTGGGATATTTTACTTAAAATTGGGACTTTCAGCATCTTCGGGTTAGCAACAGGTTAAGTATCTGGGAGATTTTGACTACTCACGGCGATTAAGATTGAAGTCAGAGAGGTGATGTAAAATGGTGAATGTTAGTTATGTGTATTGTTCCGAATTTGAATTCCAATATTCTGTAACAAATTATCTAGAAAGACAGATCGTTACGAGTAATTTGTTTATTGGATTTTGTTGATAGATTTTTGAAGTGAATATTTGGTATACCTTCATTTAAAACAGCGATAGTGACTACAGGTAATTGTAGTTTGAATAGAATTTGAATGTTTCCTTACAATGAATCTGTTAATTCAGAAGAATATTGCTACTTGGGCTTACATCTTTGTTTTAATCGGTGCCTAAACGCTAATCGACGAGTGTTATAATGGATGAATGTAAACAGTGGTTTGTGCTACAACCGTATCATGGCTGTTCCTTTAATGTAAATTACTAAGCTATTTATGTGTACATTTCGGTTTCGTTCAGACCTGATTTTGGCTGAAATTACCTACTTGCAGCGGTACTTAGTAATTTCTAAACAGGTAAAAAATTACTTTCGGAGTGGATGTTGGGAAATGCCGGACGATACCATCGGTAAAGCAGAAAAAACGGAGAAGCTTTAAGGTACATAATAGTTGGTACAGTTGATAAATTTATAGACAAGTTGCGCTGCTATACTAGGAAGTCACGAAACAGTAAATGTAGTACAACTAAATAAGGGCAAACTTCCTTATTGGAATATATGTTAATGTATGGGCAATTATGCTACTCTTGTATCCCGTCGAAGTAGCTTAAATTAGCTAAAGAAAAGCGAATAAGTTACCTTTTGAGTGAGTTTAGAAGCAGATGTGATCTGTTCAATAGCTTGTGACCACCTGCCCGCCCCTCGACGGTGTTTTACTTATATAGGTGAATGGCGTATGAAACAAAACAAACGTAGCCACTTTTTCGTTGAAGAAGATGTATAGTGGGAACTGCCAACCAAATGAAAATCCATCAGAAATGTGATGTGCTGTTGTTAGTAGTGTTTTTTCTTCTTCTTGTTTGTCTTCGTGTGTTATTCCCGCAGAGAAAGCTTAACACATTAAAAGACTGGCTGCACCATGCACTAATTGAAAGCAGCAAAAGAATATGCACCAAAGTTTTAAGTTTGTAATAGTTTTTCTCAAAGTATATTTTATTAGGGGTTATTTCCATTGTAATAACAGTGTAATAAAGAAGTTGCTTTACCATAACAGTGGTAGATAGTTAACGCAAGCTTATATAAAAAAAACCCTAACCTAAGCCTAACCTTCCCTGAATTCAGAAACGTAAGCTTATATAAAAATAAGGAATCCTAACCTAACTTCCCGTGAATCAGAAACGTGAGCTTAGGAATGCACACGAGCTTTGCTCGCGTGCTTTAATGTAGCCACTGGTAACTAATTAAAACAAGCTTATATAAAAAGAAACTAAACCTAATCTAACCTCCGTGAACCAGAAACATAAGCTTAGCAACGCATACTCGCGTGCTTGATGTAACCACTGGTAACAAATTTAAACAAGATTATGTATATAAAATTAAATCAGAAGCCTAAGCTTATATTAAAATAAAAGTAACTTAAACTTCCGTGAATTCAGAAACGTAAGGTTTCCATGAATTCATAAACCTAAGGTTATATAATATCCCTCGGCTATTCCCTGTGGTCGTAGTTGCGGTGCTTTGGTGGCATAAATTATTCATATATTGGCAGTATTGTGTTAGTCAAGCTTATGACATAGTGACATCTGTTGAGCTAGTGTTTTGCATAGAGTGACATCTGTTGGAAATATACATCATCGTCATCACTGTGCGGGACACAACTAGAGCATAATGTCGCATGTATATAGTGATTTCTCCCATAATCCGACATGGAAGAACGGCCGGAATTTTTTATGTAAGCTTTATAGGTTAAATTTATTTTTTGGGTTTCTGGTTCCTAGGAGCGATAGGTCAAGTTTAGTTTTCTCTTAAGGATATGAAATTTGGCTTGTGATTCCTGAGAGAAATAGGATAGATTGTCATTTTACGTGACTCGTTTTCACATGATTTGCAATAAGTTGCTCCATGGAGTATAGTGTGTTTCATTAATGGTTCCGCTAATTCATCTTCTTTCTCCCAAAATCTGCAGTAAACCTGAACATTTGGTACTTGCAGCCATCACCGTCCATTTTGTTGCTCTCAATCTCAGCGTAAGATTATTCAGCCTTTGCTACATTTTGCTGTGTTTTCTAACCCCATTCCGATACATATCTGTATCTTCGCTCCATTAAGTTTTGCTTTATTCATTTGGCAGAACTACATCAAAATATCACCAGATTCGCCTATATAAGGAACACAATTTTCCGTGTTGGGTGGGAACATGTTCCATTAACTGAGGCAATGTTTATTATGAATTGATTCAATAAATATTAGCATCTTAGATCCTTCTTTATGTATACAGAATTTTGTCCCTTGTTCTTAAATGTCTAAAATTTTGAGGCAGTTTATTTTAAATGCGGTAATTCAGTGCGGTGACTCTTATTGACTTAAAGTGACTGCATGCAGCTCATTATTGATGTGCCAACATCACAACTGTGTATTTGCTGCATGCTAGCCACTACCCATGTAATATTTAATATCAGTAGACATTAAACGAGTATAGAACACACAAATATTATGTTGAAATGTGCCTGTTATTTTAAATGGACATTTCAAATAGGAGAACAAGCTGGAAAACCAATGGATGTCACATGCAATGAATATATGCGTCAAATAAGTAATGTGTGTTCTCTGTTTGCACAAATGTGCTTAAAGATGGGTATAAGCGCATAAATATGTGCAGATTGTTTGTGAATATACAAAAATGAAGAGCAACAATGCTGTGAAACAAAACACACAGATCAAGCCAAACATAAATAGTGTTTAAAGAAAGCATACGTAAACTGCAGCATAAATATGCATGAAATTAATGGGAAAAGCTAGAAATATATATTAAGTTTGGCAAGGAATATTGGAACAATTTCAATTTTTCCTGTTGTTTTCAATTTGATACCAATGTTTTGCCAAAAATACATATTTTGAGTCTTGCTGAATTAAAAGAAGAACATTTTACTTATTCTACCATGTACCTAGTAGATAGTGAAGGTATTGCATTCCACCAAAAAATTTGGTATTAGGAGTTTATTGGAAATATATGTTTTGAGTCCTGCTGAATTAAAAGAACAACATTTTACTTATTCTACCATGTACCTAGTAGATAGTGAAGGTATTGCATTCCACTGACAAATTTGGTATTAGGAGTTTACTGGAAATACATGTTTTAAGGCAGCCTAAATCCAAAAAAAGCAATTTTACTTTCTCTACTGTGTACCTCGTAGGTAGTGAAGGTATTACATTCCATTTAAGAATTTGATATTGAGATTTCACATGATTTGAAGCATCGTAAAAACAAAATAAAGCATTTTTAGAAAAAGATCCATGTTTGCATCTATGAAAGCATAACTTAAAAATGAAAAGTCGCATAAGCATCAAATTTGGTGTTTGAGTTCATTACCCTCCAAGGATGCCAAACAAAATTTTTTAAGAATTTATCCCCATCCCAAACTTTACTTTACATGATAAAACTTCCAAAAAAGTTTGTTTTCTAAAAAAATGCTAGCAGTGATTTTTATTAAAATATAAACTGGTAAGCGCTAAATGATAGATGAAAAGTACCATACAAAAAATATAAATTCTTTAAAACACAATCTATTTCAATTAATTTTTTGTGGCATCTGGCATTTCTGGGATATCCATCAATAAAGATTTGATCTTTTCAATTGTTGCCATTCTTTCTTTTTAAGTCCCGTCGATTTTCTATTGTTTCTTGCAATTGCATGCAAACAATATAGAATATTAAAGCCAGCGCATTGCGTCTAGTTCTTAAACATTTTACTATTGCTATTCCCTTTGTATCTATAATGAAATATGTAATGTAGCTACTTCTGCAAAGGTTTATTTGTACTAAAAAGTAGTACATAGAAAAATAACCTTTATTAAGAATAATTTGTATACTCAGTAATAAAAATAATTATATGAATGTGTCAAATCAGTTTTTTTTCAAAGGAGTCACACAAAAAGTAAAGATTTGTAGATAGGTGTGCCAAATCATTTTTATTTGGTCATCTGCTAATGAACTTTAAAATATTTCAATAGATGACATAACATTTTTGTTCAGCTCATTTACATCAGTACAAAACTTTCAAAATTTGTTGCATAGTACAAAACTCCGTTAAACTAGTGTCGCAGTGTATGACGACTGGTGCAGAGAAAGAAGAAGGTGTGGATATTTTTCTTTGAGGAGATCAATCCTCAATGGTGATTTACGAAAGATTTTTTCTCATTTCACAATGTTTAACCACGTTGAGCTATAGGAGTCTGATACATTCACATAATCTGTGAATAGCATAAACTACACAAGTGACATGAATCATTTTTGGAAAAGTCACATAAAGGACGACCTGCTTTTATCATGTATGGTGTACCATCTGTGTGAAGGAGTAATACTTATCATATTTTATACCATTTGGCCATATCATAAGCATAGTTTCATTGAGTATCCTCAAGATTGTTATATTATTTGATGCTGATAGTTCTTACACACCGTTAAATATGACTGCTCGCTAACTATTTTGTCATTTTTCAATACGACAACATTTCATATTTTTCTGAAACTTGTATCTTGGGTTTCATCAATGGTTACCCAAAGCTTTTCATTTTAACGTGCTGCCCTAACTTTTATTTCAAAGTTCAATCATAGTACTTAGAAAGGTAGTTCTTTTTTAATGTTGATTTCTCAGGAGACTCAGTGTCGATATATTTAGTCCGAAAGTTCTTAAGTTGAACATTATTGATTCTTTTGTGTGGAAATTCAGCTGCTACCAATGCTCTGTATAAATATAAACAATACTGGGAACACTTTGATTGTCCTACATTTGAATAAGCCAGTTTGCATATCAATAATTGTCATGAATTCACACGAGTTGCAGCAGCAATATGGTTATTTCCAAATTGAGTGACCTGTGAACGCTGATCTGTGCTAAGCTATGTCTATAAAACAAAATGTTATTGTCCGTGGTAAATATGTTCTTAAATTCGTCTACATATTGCTGAAGATATGATTTAACACTTGTTCATAAGAACTGAAGAATGAACACATCATTCACCTACTTTACTGCAAGTGCTTAGTCTAGCAGTACAAACATATGAAATATACAGATAGCAAATGGGGAATAACCAGGATGTCAGCAAGTTTGATAACATCCTAATCTATTCACCTTAGGCACTATTATATGGTGAAGATTCTCTGATTCGTGTAATGCAATACAAGTAAATGTAAATATATTGTATATATTTGTAAAAGAATAAATTAAAAGTTATGCATGACAAATAATAGCAAAACTAATAAATTAGTAAAGACGTATACATGGAATATTATATGAAAATCTGTATTTACATACTTTTTCATAAAAATGTATGTTTATGTGAAATAAAATTTCATATTTATGCTCATTATGAACATTTATTTAGGGTTTTCCCCTTATTGTAGGCATTTATGTATTTGTAGAAAAAATATTTATTTACATAAGAATCCACTCCCTAATTATAATGTCCAATTATTGATTCATCCTTCCTCATCAATGTTAACTTAATTGCTCTTGTGTTCATACAGCAGTGGTTCTTTGTGTGTTTTTAGTGTAAAGTCAATCTTGATAACACTAATAGCATTTTGTTTTATTTGCAGGCTGTGAAATGGATACCAAAACAAAAGTTAAAGAAGAAATCGATCTTCTAGAAGAAGAGAGATCAATTGACAAAGACTTTTCAATCCCCAGTCCTGAAAGAATATTTGAGTGTGGTGCTACCACAAGTCAATATGACTTTAAAATGGACCACAAAATAAATATCAAAAAGGAAGTAGATACATCGGAACCAGGCTTACCAAGTGAGAGTGTGTGTTTTTCCACAGATATTGGAAATGAATTTAAGAATGATACTGTCACATATAGTGATTATGAATTGCATAATAATACAGAAACAAAAGAGTTCGATTTTGTTTCTGTTACATGTTTTGAGAAAGAGGAGAAGTGTTTTCCTTTAGATCTTGTAAAGAAGATAAAGAAAGAGCTTATTACATTTGGTGAATTGAATGTCCAAAGAATGTCAATAGAAACAGAATGCCACTCAGAACCGTTGGATTCAAACATTTTATTGCAGAGTGAAAACAAGGTAAGTTGCCAGAAAAGGTTATAGTTAACACTTTAAAACATTCTTTATACAGAATGAGCTTAATTCCAGTCTTCAAAGATCAATTTATGGTAGAATTTATAATGGTGTAATTCAACACCTGGGTCCAGAGCAGGTGATGGAGAATTGGTACTGTTATGTGTTAAAAGCAACGGTGAAATCAGTAGTTTTAAATATATAACTAGCTCTGGTGATTCTAGTGTTAAATAATGTAATGTGTCATTTCCAGTTTAACTGATTATCTATGAGGGACCTACCACATTAGCATTTTCAACATATCTTCAATTATTTTCTGAGTTATTGTTTCAAAATTTGGAACCATGTATAAAGAATCTTGGGGTAAATTGCTCTTACGTGGTCCCCAACAGTGATGGAAGTGATGTCTTATATGTCCTACAGATGTCACTCTGTTTCATTCTCTAGCTGTAACACAATTCTGGCAACATATGAATAAGTAATGCTGCCAATGCCGGTAAGATATCGCTAACACTCTCGGTATGCGTTATTACTTTCTGATTTCATGTAAGTTTAGCCTTAGATTACATGGTTTAATTTTCTAAATTCACGGAAGGTTAGCCTTACGTTAGGTTTTTTTTATATAAGCTTAAGTTACTGAATTCACAGAAGGTTAGCCTTAGGTTAGGTTTTGTTTATATAAGCTTAAGTTACTGAATTCACATAAGGTTAGCCTTAGGTTAGGTTTTTTTTATATAAGCTTAAGTTTCTGAATTCACTAAAGGTTAGCCTTAGATTAGGTTTTTTTTATATAAGCTTAAGTTTCTGAATTCACTAAAGGTTAGCCTTAGGTTAGGTTTTTTTTTATATAAGCTTAAGTTACTGAATTCACAGAAGGTTAGCCTTAGGTTAGGTTTTTTTTATATAAGCTTAAGTTTCTGAATTCACTAAAGGTTAGTCTTAGGTTAGGTTTTTTTTATATAAGCTTATGTTACTGTGTAATTTTGAAGGTTTAAAAGGTAGTAACAGTGATGTGTCATAATTTAAAATAAAGAGAGTTGAAGGTTGTTACACTACATCACTAAAATATTCTTACTTAAACGCATTTTGGGAAACAGTTTGCTGCCATCGTCAGCATGTCCTCAACTCATGTCCTTGAGCATCAACATGTCCTTGTTGAGGACATGTTGACGATGGGAGCAAACTGTCTCCCAAAACGCGTTCAAGTAAGAATATTTTAGTGATGTGTAACAACCTTCATCTCTTTATTTTAAATTATGTTACTGTATTTCCGCCTGGAAAAACACTGTGACATGAATTGCAGTTACTTACTTCATTGATTATTTCATGCTGCACCAGTAATTCATTGCCTTTGTGTGAGCGGCAATGTCAAATGAAGAAGAAGTAGTAATAATGCATCACTTATTTCGCTGATTTTCATTCTTTATTTAAGTCCATTAAGCGTATGTTTTAGCGGGAAGATGGCTATGTTTATTGTGTTTATATCACAATTCTCCTATAAAAGCAAAACACCTAAAAGTGGCGGGCAGGTGGGCAGCAGCTTTTGGTGAGATCACATCTATTGAAGAAAGAGTGAGTTGACTTAAGATACTCTTTGCTCCACTTACTACATATTACTTGCAGGACATGTTTCATGAGGCATTCCCCACATCTTCCGCTTCTATGCATCGACTGGCTTCGGGGTAGGATTCCGATTCCCTGGGGCCATCTGTTGACCAATTGATGAACTTAGTGATGAGATTTCTTCCCGGTGGTATTTCAAAGTTAATCAGTTGCTCTTGGAACTTTTTGATGTATATTTTCTCCCACCAGCTTAATTCTGGCAGTTTCTTGACATACTTCAGTAATTTTGCTTCCTTTTCTACTGTGTGGTTCTCTTTTCAAAAATGTTTGCTACAGCAGACCTTTCCAAATCTGATGTTGTAGTAGTGTTCCTTTAGTCTGGTTCCAATTTTCCTCTTGGTCTTCCTTATGCATATTTTGTCACAATCTTTGTAGTTTATCTGATATATACCTTGTTTCTTTTCATGTGGAATACTATTAGTAGTCCTAGATTTTAACATCTTTCCTAAGCTGAATTTATTGTATGGTGCCAGGGTTATCTTGTATTTGTTGAAAAGTCTTCTGGAATTTGTGGAAGGCCCAAGGGTGGAAAGCAATCCTCTTGTATCTCCAAGAGTGTAGTAAGTGGAGCAAAGAGTATCTTAAGTCGGCTGACTCTTTCTTCAATATATTTGAATGTTTCTCTGTGTATAAGTTCCAATTTTTCAAGAAACTCTGAGATCACATCTACTTATTTCCTCAGTCGTGAGGTAATTTATTCCATTCCTTCTTACTTTTATCAGCGTTCTCAAAGGGGATTACCTAACGTCAAAATAGCCGAATCTTGTTTAATTAGTTGTGTTAAATTTAATACCAACTGCGTTTTATGCAAAGTATTTATACTTAGTTATGTTAATTAACTGCCTAACTCAACCAAATTGCAGTATAAATGCCAGCTTTTTAAATAATATTACTTCTTGGTTTAAGATATATATAAGCTAGTATCAGTGATGGGAATTTGAAATTATGTAGAGAATTTCAGTTAGATTTGTGATATGTTTCAACTCTGATTCAAATTTTCTATATATTATTATTTGCGTTTGTATTTGTACAACATTTTTAAGATAACCTTCAATATGCCTAATTGTTGTAATTAAGAAATATTTTATTCAGTATACTGGAAAATAATTAAATTAATACTGCATGATTATCCAAATAATTTTTTCAAAATAAAACAGAAGTTACCTTGTTACAGCACAGGAAGCCGGATGACTTGGTATCAGCAGATTCATATAGGTAAGGTCTCAAAATACGGAATGTTACAGCTTGACTTTGTATCTTTATTTCATCATTTTATATCCCATTATCCTTCCAAACTGTCCAAGTGATTAGATTAAAGCTCACTATAAAGATGTTGGTGATATCTGAGTTCCTATTACCAAGAATGAGGATTACAGTAGATCTCAGTTCTCGTCACCATACTTGCTGATTATCTTACAAAATTATGAGACGTGCGTGTAATGCTCAGCATGTGAGATACACTAAGTATTCAAAAGTTAATATCTCAGTACCAGTGACAGTGAATATGTCTTACTTTGGTTAACAGACAATAATTTAAATATCACAACTATTTCTGCTGCAACTGCTTACAGAAACCTGAATATTATATATAATGTGATAACAATGGTTGTTATGTATTTAATTCCTTTACTGTTAGTTTTAGTTATGGCAGACATGCTTTGAGAAATATTATCTAGCTTGCCCATTACAGAACCCTCTCTTCAGACCTGCTGATATGGATGGTCCATGCTTTGATGGGAAGCCCCTGCCTTGACTTCTCTGTGCAGGTAGTGGAGCATTGAGAGAATTGCAGTGCTACATCTGAAAATTTAAGGATGCAGCTAATTGTATTTGCTATTACTAATCAGGCCACTCCCTCTATTCCCTTGCTAATGGAAGTCATGTATGTACTTTACACAATATACTGGCTGCAGTGTGAAGATCCTGATTTACTCCAGCCTGTTCCTTGGTTAACTTTTAGGTGATTTCCTCCTTCACAAGACTCATATTACTCTTGTTGTACCAGAAAAACAATAACTCGTACAATTAAACCAAACTGGTCAAAGGATTATAAACTATAAGCTAAAAACAGTTGTAAAATGTCTGTTGCCAATATTAATTTGCAAATCACATAAAGCAACAGGCTTAATTTGGCATCATTATGCAATTTCAACACTTTTGTTTTTTATGCTTATGTACACATTATTCCAACATGTCAAGAAGATTTGAACCATCTTTCTAATACCTGTGAGTAGGATAACAATATAACAATTGGCCCTCATTAACATAGAAGAATTGACAGCATATCTAGAAGCTTGAGAATCCTACTGCATCGTTAAAAAGGAAGAAAAAGTAATGTTATTCCATAAGAATCCTTGTCATCACAACAGACAACGAAGCTAATAATAAAATTAATTCTTCTTCGACACAAACCATGTGTAGGAAAGGTTGGGAAGGCAGATTCAGATAACTGAAAAATTAATTGCTATAGAGGCTAAACTAATGAAGCTCAGACTTTAAGTACTTTCAGCATTGTAAGTCACCACTGGGGTATGTCATCTCAATACAATTTCAGATTCCTTGTGGTTTACTAGGAAAAATGTGAATCAGCAGGAGAATTTGATGTCCTTCCTACATGTTGCCATGGTAACTAGGTAGGTAGTGTAACCGGATAGAAACCAGGAGATACATGGTAGAAATACCGGGAAATGACATTGAATTTTTCAGTCATCTGTTTCCACCTTTACAAAGGTGCTTACTTACTTGAGCAGCAATGACATAACAATTTCCTAATAAAGAAAGCGCATTGTTGGTGCTCTTGCAGTTTCTTCATTAAACAATAGTAGTATAGTGCGTCATCAAGATCTACACATATACCTGCTTATACAGTAAACCTTGTGTGTTGCAGCTCCATTGTTTATAAGGAAAATATACCGTGTATTATGTTTAATTGTTTTATTTCCCTTAAATGGACATGACATTTTGGTTTTATTCTGCAATAGATGTTGATCCTGAGTGGAAAGTTCTAGCATTTCAGAAAATAGAGCTCTTCAACCAGTGGTGTATAGCAACAATGAAGGAGTGGTCAATGCACTGCACTAGTATAGTGATTATATTCTTTTATCCAGCCCTAGCAATAGCACCAAATCCACTATAGTGAAAAAGCAAAATAAGATTCAGAAAAGTTTCTTTTGTTTCACAGCATTTTTCATGCTAGAAATGTCAATAAAAACATCGATATTTCAAGAAATAGCGTGTGTGATTCAATTGCAGGAATGTAATGTTTTACCAAAAAGATTGTAAAAAGAAAAAAATCCTAAAATTTAAAAGACTTAACACTTGGAAAAAATGACATATAAAAAAACACCTGATATTCTGCAAAAGAACAGATAAACAAAAACAAATTCATTGACCTGAACGTGAGAAAAAGATGTGGCTAATAGAAACTGAAACTTTAATAATAAGAAAACTCTTGAGAACAAGGTTTGGTTACAACTCACTTTTACTATTCCTGCTAATGGCGTCAATGTAGATAATTTCCAGCATTGTTGCTGACACGGGACTCTCAGTCTGCAATTGTTGACCAGACAATAACCACTGCACAAGTCCAAGTAAAACAAAGGAATACTGCTGATTATAGTAAGGTACTTTGGTCACTTTAAAGCAGCTAAAAAGAATAAAAAAATACTTTTGTATAGACTGTGTGTCCACGTGTGACTACTTCAGAGTTAAGAATGTATACAAACTGAGCTGACAGATATCGCACATGATGCTGCTGGTAGAGGGCGACTGTGCTGCTTGGTAGTGATACTCCGAATTATTTCTACTGCTAATTACAGTAGTATATTCTGATTTAATACCTGTTATAAATGTTCCCTGCATAGGGTAAAGGTTTTCCTGTGTTTGCAGTTTAAGAATTTCTGAACTTAAAAATCATTGGATAAATTTAAACTTTGAGAATCAAATAATACCATTTCATGGAACTCTGTAAATATGTAACTAATTTATGCAGCATTCGAAGTATAACCCGGAATGAATTTTAAGGAGAGTATGTTTTTGCTTTTAAGAACTGAACAACAGTATCCTCTCAGAGTTATTGATTAATAATGTCTACACTCGTTTCCATAATTATTACTAATACTTTTTTCAATTTTTCAGGTTAATTGCAGATACAGCTTGTGAAACTCTTGAAGTAGAAGCTATGCACCAATCTGAAATAGCTAAAAGTGTTTATTCTCACAGATCTAAGAAGGGCATACAGAATGACAAATCCGGTACTTTAGTATTGCATACAAAAGAGCAAAATCTGATTAGTGATCCTGGAATACAATGTGAACATTTTGAAAAACGAGTTTCTGGCAAATCAGCATTGAAATTGCATGATTTGATTCCTGAAGAAAAGAAAGTACACAACTTTGACATTGGCCAGCAGAGCTTGACTCGGCAACAAATATTGAAGGGAGACATGTTTATTCATGACGGTAAGAAACCAAAGGAATGTAATGTTTGCAGCAAGAGCTTTACTCGGCTATCAGATTTGAAAGCACACAGTTTGATTCATGAGGGTAAGAAACCACATGAATGTAATGTTTGCAATAAGAACTTTACTCAGATAAGGAGTTTAAAAAGACACAGTATGATTCATGAGGGTAAGAAACCACACAAATGTAATGTTTGCAATAAGAGCTTTACTGAGCTATCAAATTTGAAAAGACACAGTTTGATTCATGAGGGTAAGAAACCACACGAATGTAATGTATGCTGCAAGAGCTTTACTGAGCTATCAAATTTGAAAAGACACAGTTTGATTCATGAGGGTAAGAAACCACACAAATGTAATGTTTGCAATAAGAGCTTTACTCACCTATGGAGTTTGAAAGCACACAATTTGATTCATGAGGGTAAGAAACCACACAAATGTAATGTTTGCAATAAGAGCTTTACTCAGCTAGCACATTTGAAAAAACACAGTTTGATTCATGAGGGTAAGAAACCACACAAATGTAATGTTTGCAATAAGAGCTTTACTTCGCTATCAAATTTCAAAAACCACAGTTTGATTCATGAGGGTAAGAAACCACACAAATGTAATGTTTGCAATAAGAGCTTTACTCAGCTAGGGACTTTGAAAAAGCACAGTTTCATTCATGAGGGTAAGAAACCACACAAATGTAATGTTTGCAATAAGAGCTTTACTCAGCTAGCACATTTGAAAAGACACAGTTTGATTCATGAGGGTAAGAAACCACACAAATGTAATGTTTGCAATAAGAGCTTTACTTGGCTATCAAATTTGAAAAGACACAGTTTGATTCATGAGGGTTAGAAACCACACAAATGTAATGTTTGCAATAAGAGCTTTACTCAGGTAGGGACTTTGAAAAAGCTCAGTTTCATTCATGAGGGTATGGCTCTACACAAATGTAACGTTTACAAGAGCTTTACTGACCTAGGGAGTTTGGGTACACACATTTTGACTCATGAGGGAAAAAAACCATACAAAGGTAATCATTTACAATAACAGCTCTACTCAACTATTACATTTGAGTACTCTGTTTGATTCATGAGGTTAAAAAAAACCACACTAATATAATTTTGCAATTACAGCTTTACTCAGCTAAGTGGTTGGAGAGCTTACAGTTTGATTTATGAGGGCAAAAAACCACAAAAGTGTAAAGGTTGCAGTAAGAACTTTAGTCAGCTAACATATTTGATGTGGTTTTGTTCATGATGGTAAAAACCACTTAAATGTTTGAAATGTTTGCTTTTGGAATTATCAACACTCAATAAAATTCATGAGGGTAAAATAATCTCAGAAATTGTTGCAATAAAAGCTTTAGTTAACTATGGCATTTGAAAACACAGTTTAATTGTTGAGAGTAAAATATCATTTAAATGTAAGATTTTCAATAAGAGCAGATTATTCAAATGACAAGCCTCTGCTTAATTAGTATAAAACTACACACAAGTGTGATGTTTACGGAAGAAATACATGCATACCCACATAATATGTATATATATATATATTCATGAGTGCAAAAGTAATATAAATGTAATGCTTGCAACAAAAAGTATACTCTGCTATCAGAGAAGATTGCAGTTTAAACAAAACACGGAGTGGTGAAATTTTTTTATGTACAAGGTGTTTCATAATGTCTTAAACTATGAGTTTAGCTTAATTGACTGAAGGTTTGCAGTGAAGTTGCACATTCTTTATAGCAATGTCATTTTTGATGGAGAAATGCAGTTACTTAGCCATCAATCTGACCGACTCTCTGAAATTTGTGGAGAAAGTCAGAGGCCTTCTACATGCACCTGGTGAAAAGTGTCACTGCCTTAAATGAGAGCTCTTATAAAGATTGCATAAAATAGTGTTTAATACATACAATGGTGGAAACTTTTCAAACATAAGACCCAGCTAATATAATATTCAATTATAACAGTAATATGCATATTAATGTCTCGATAAGAGGAATATGACCAGAAGGTAAATATAATAAACATGGCTTTAGAAAATGCATTTGAATTTGTAGATTGAGAAGCTAGCAATAGTGATGCGTCATAATATAAAATAAAGAGGTAATGTATAACAGAGCAAAGAATAAAAAGAGAATCAAAGACATGAGTATACTCATCTCAAAAGAACAAACTAGAAGTTTCAAGAAATTCACATACCATCCATCACTTTTCTATAAATTTCAAAGCATCTTCAATAGGCACATCATGTAACCTATAAAAATGGTTACTCCATAAATAAATATACAAAATTGCAAACTAAAATATGTAGATTGGAAAAAACCAAAACATTAGGGACATAAACCAAAAATAGGAAGAAAAGTCAGCAGTAGCTTAGTACTTTTGGAGGGAACAAACATTGCATCAACAGAGGTCCCAAATTACTTGGAAACATTACAGAAAAAAGTGAACTTCCATTCTCAGAAAACACCCATATCTGGAAAAAAAGAACCATGTCTTAAACTCTGAAATCCCACCATGAGACATTGTGATGTAGAAGTTCATCCAACCACCATGAGAAGCAACACCAGCAGTCGATCTGGAAATGATGATGCGAGCGATTAGCTCTTGAAACATGTGTTCCTTTATTCGATAAATGGGTGATGTAATTACAAATTTGACTCAAGTTTATCTAAATACAGTTTTATATATTGGTATAATACAGGGCCGTATTTATAGGGGGGGTTTTAGGGTTCAAACCTCCCCTGAAGCTTCTGACAGTTTTATTTATTTAAATTCATAGCAAACGAATATGGGAAAATGTCATTGGATAACATTAGGTCTATTGCTAGTAGCACATTTACAAAAAAGAGGGAAACTTAGTATTGTCGCCTTACATAGGTAATGTGACCATACATTCTGGTTTTCGAAGCAGTCTCCATGTTTTGTGCTGTAAGGTGAAATATGCTTATTCCGGTGAGTTTTTTCTTGTGTATATATAATGTCTCCAAGCAATTTTCTTATCCTTGTAACATCTATATACCGGGAGAGCCAAAAAAAATTCAAAGCGGCTGCACGATGTTTTCCCTATCCGCGTACTCGGGTATTGTTGCCGTTTGCCGCTATCATAGTAAGGAATGGATGAAACCATACAACTTTTTTAAAACTACTTTTAAAGGCTTTACTTACCAACTTTATGAAAAGAGATGCTGAAACTGGCTACCCTAATTTTCCATATATTTTTGGCACCTCTTTAGGGAACTATCCATCACTCGTCGTAGTTCAAGTTGAGAAATGCTGGCAATTTTCTGGCAGATATTTTGTTTTAATTCTTCCAGGGTGTGTGGGTTTGACTTGTACACTCTATTTAAGCTGCCCAAGAGACAGAAATCGCAGTGTGTTAGATCGGGGGACTGAGGGGGTCACAAATCCCTACTAATAATTGTGTCCTCGAACGCACTTTCAATTGTTCTCATTGAAATATTGGCCGTATGAGCTGTTGCAGAGTCTTGTTGAAAAAACGCAAAATCATGCTCCCTGTCTGTTAATTCTCTGAAAACGGGATAAAATTCTATTCACGTATGCATGGACTTCAACTATCGACTCGAAAAGAAAAATTCCATTTTTTACAAGAAAGTTGGTAAGTAACGCCTTTAAAAGTGGTTTTAAAAATGTATCGTTTTATCTGTGCCTTTCTATGATAGTGGAGAATGGCAACGAGCGCCGAGGGTGAAGACGGGAAAAACACCGCGCAGCCGGTTCGTGGTCTTTTGGCTCTCTCTGTACTAATGAGTAGGTACAAGGTAACTGTGTGGGGTACTGTTAAGTTTAGATGTACTTACGGAAAACCCTCCCCGAAATTTTTTTCTGGGTACGGGCATGGTATAATACAATACAATAAACTAGGTTTTTGTAGTATAAATACTTTCTTTGGAATATAAGGTTTTTAAAAACTCCACAACTGAAAATACACTCAAAAGTTATGGAGTATAACGAATGAAGAGTGATGCTTTGTAAACAGAGAAACATGTATTAGTGTTTCAAATTATTTTATTGTTTTAAAATTTAGGTTAGAAACAATCTGTCTCGGAAAGTTAATATATATTTATTTATACACACCTTACGCCATAGCTCTTGATGATTTTTGTTGAGGTGAATTGAGCACAATGTACTGTCCTGACACTGAACACTTGTTTGCTGGTTCTTCCTCATTAATTGGAACATTAATTGTCTAGTATAGTGAAACCAAGGTACACCTTTATAAAGCAAACAGTCAAAGAACAAAAAAGTATGAATTCTATCAGTATAGGATGTCACAAAAATTGTTTTACCATGAAGATTGTTGCAGTTTGACTTGATTGGCACTAATGCTCAGCAGGTTGGACTTTCAAAGCCTAATTTGCTCGTATCTGGCAGTTTAATGGCTAGCAGGTGTTCTACACATGGCACTATTAAAATTGTTAGTCACAAATACAGTTTTCTCTAAATTGAAAAAGTTGTGAGATGTCTGAAATGAAACTATGGCTTGGAATGTTTTTCTTAAAATTTGACTATGCAACAAACCTAGTGCACTTCATTGAAATGTTAGCACCCTTATACAAAGTGGGAGTCTCTCCTCATGAAGTCCTCTGATCATGTCAATTAATCTTTGTAATTAAGAATAAAATTAAAGTTGTTATAAGAAATTGTATTATAATCAATATCTGTTATATAATCAGCATTGTTTCACCTATACTTTTCCTTAACTCAGAAATTGTTTGCAGGAAGTTACAAGAGCGATTCCTAAATCAGGGTAATCTGTACTGGCAATTGTTATTCTCTTTGCAATGGTGTTTAATAAGCACTTTTGGATATAATTACTCTATATGAAATTTTTAACAATTTTGAAAATGTGTTTGAAAAGTTCCTGTAAAGCACCGTCCAAATGAAAATACAAAACCATGGTTTGAAATATATAGCCCAAAAGTGGGTTAACCAAAGTAAACAAGTAAACTAACCTTAAATAACTCTCACCATGGGAAGCACATAATAAAGACAAAGATAACCATAATCACAACAGGGGTATTAGAAAGTTTCTTGTTATTTTAGTTGGTTGTCTGCTTTCAAAATATGGTTACCAAGGTTCTTATCTTCTAAGACATAGGCAATAAACAATATTTATTTCAAGCTTTCCCTAAGTATAGTGCAACAATTATAAAGTTCTTTAAACTGGAAGGTGGGACATGCTTGTCACTAAAGCTGATTATTTGAGATTTGAGACCACTTGAAGCGTGGGTTTTGTTTTTATACCCATATTTAACATAGCTTTCCCTAAGTATAGTGCAACAATTATAAATTTCTTTAAACTGGAAGGTGGGACATGCTTGTCACTAATTCTGATTATTTGAGATTTGAGACCACTTGTAGCGTGGGTTTTGTTTTTATACCCATATTTAACATAGCTTTCCCTATATAGTGCAACAATTATAAATTTCTTTAAACTGAAAGGTGGGACATGCTTGTCACTAATTCTGATTATTTGAGATTTGAGACCACTTGTAGCGTGGGTTTTGTTTTTATACCCATATTTAACATAGCTTTCCCTAAGTATAGTGCAACAATTATAAAGTTCTTTAAACTGAAAGGTGGGACATGCTTGTCACTAAAGCTGATTATTTGAGATTTGAGACCACTTGTAGCGTGGGTTTTGTTTTTATACCCATATTTAACATAGCTTTCCCTAAGTATAGTGCAACAATTATAAAGTTCTTTAAACTGAAAGGTGGGACATGCTTGTCACTAATGCTGATTATTAGAGATTTGAGACCACTTGTAGCATGGGTTTTGTTTTTATACCCATATTTAACATAGCTTTCCCTAAGTATAGTGCAAAAATTATAAAGTTCTTTAAACTGGAAGGTGGGACAGGCTTGTCACTAATGCTGATTATTTGAGATTTGAGACCACTTGTAGCGTGGGTTTTGTTTTTATACCCATATTTAACATAGCTTTCCCTAAGTATAGTGCAACAATTATAAAGTTCTTTAAACTGAAAGGTGGGACAGGCTTGTCACTAAAGCTGATTATTTGATATTTGAGACCACTTGTAGTGTGGGTTTTGTTTTTATACCCATATTTAACATAGCTTTCCCTAAGTATAGTGCAACAATTATAAAGTTCTTTAAACTGAAAGGTGGGACAGGGTTGTCACTAAAGCTGATTATTTGAGATTTGAGACCACTTGTAGCGTGGGTTTTGTTTTTATACCCATATTTAACATAGCTTTCCCTAAGTATAGTGCAACAATTATAAAGTTCTTTAAACTGAAAGGTGGGACAGGGTTGTCACTAAAGCTGATTATTTGAGATTTGAGACCACTTGTAGCGTGGGTTTTGTTTTTATACCCATATTTAACATAGCTTTCCCTAAGTATAGTGCAACAATTATAAAGTTCTTTAAACTGAAAGGTGGGACATGCTTGTCACTAATGCTGATTATTTGAGATTTGAGACCACTTGTAGCGTGAGTTTTGTTTTTATACCCATATTTAACATAGCTTTCCCTAAGTATAGTGCAACAATTATAAAGTTCTTAAAACTGAAAGGTGGGACAGGCTTGTCACTAATGCTGATTATTTGAGATTTGAGACCACTTGTAGCGTGGGTTTTGTTTTTATACCCATATTTAACATAGCTTTCCCTAAGTATAGTGCAACAATTATAAAGTTCTTTAAACTGAAAGGTGGGACAGGCTTGTCACTAAATCTGATTATTTGAGATTTGAGACCACTTGTAGCGTGGGTTTTGTTTTTATACCCATATGTAACATAGCTTTCCCTAAGTATAGTGCAACAATTATAAATTTCTTTAAACTGAAAGGTGGGACATGCTTGTCACTATTGCTGATTATTTGAGATTTGAGACCACTTGTTGCGTGGGTTTTGTTTTTATACCCATATTTAACATAACTTTCCCTAAGTATAGTGCAAAAATTATAAAGTTCTTTAAACTGGAAGGTGGGACAGGCTTGTCACTAATGCTGATTATTTGAGATTTGAGACCACTTGTAGCGTGGGTTTTGTTTTTATACCCATATTTAACATAGCTTTCCCTAAGTATAGTGCAACAATTATAAAGTTCTTTAAACTGAAAGGTGGGACAGGCTTGTCACTAAAGCTGATTATTTGATATTTGAGACCACTTGTAGCGTGGGTTTTGTTTTTATACCCATATTTAACATAGCTTTCCCTAAGTATAGTGCAACAATTATAAAGTTCTTTAAACTGAAAGGTGGGACAGGGTTGTCACTAAAGCTGATTATTTGAGATTTGAGACCACTTGTAGCGTGGGTTTTTTTTTTTTATACCCATATTTAACATAGCTTTCCCTAAGTATAGTGCAACAATTATAAATTTCTTTAAACTGAAAGGTGGGACATGCTTGTCAGTAATGCTGATTATTTGAGATTTGAGACCACTTGTAGCGTGTGTTTTGTTTTTATACCCATATTTAACATAGCTTTCCCTAAGTATAGTGCATCAATTATAAAGTTCTTTAAACTGAAAGGTGGGACATGCTTGTCACTAATGCTGATTATTTGAGATTTGAGACCACTTGTAGCGTGAGTTTTGTTTTTATACCCATATTTAACATAGCTTTCCCTAAGTATAGTGCAACAATTATAAAGTTCTTTAAACTGAAAGGTGGGACAGGCTTGTCACTAATGCTGATTATTTGAGATTTGAGACCACTTGTAGCGTGGGTTTTGTTTTTATACCCATATTTAACATAGCTTTCCCTAAGTATAGTGCAACAATTATAAACTTCTTTAAACTGAAAGGTGGGACAGGCTTGTCACTAAATCTGATTATTTGAGATTTGAGACCACTTGTAACGTGGGTTTTGTTTTTATACCCATATGTAACATAGCTTTCCCTAAGTATAGTGCAACAATTATAAATTTCTTTAAACTGAAAGGTGGGACATGCTTGTCACTAATGCTGATTATTTGAGAACACTTGTTGCGTGGGTTTTGTTTTTATACCCATATTTAACATAGCTTTCCCTAATTATAGTGCAACAATTATAAAGTTCTTTAAACTGAAAGGTGGGACAGGCTTGTCACAAATGCTGATTATTTGAGATTTGAGACCACTTGTAGTGTGGGTTTTGTTTTTATACCCATATTTAACATAGCTTTCCCTAAGTATAGTGCAACAATTATAAATTTCTTTAAACTGAAAGGTGGGACATGCTTGTCACTAATTCTGATTATTTGAGATTTGAGACCACTTGTAGCGTGGGTTTTGTTTTTATACCCATATTTAACATAGCTTTCCCTAAGTATAGTGCAACAATTATAAATTTCTTTAAACTGAAAGGTGGGACATGCTTGTCACTAATTCTGATTATTTGAGATTTGAGACCACTTGTAGCGTGGGTTTTGTTTTTATACCCATATTTAACATAGCTTTCCCTAAGTATAGTGCAACAATTATAAATTTCTTTAAACTGAAAGGTGGGACATGCTTGTCACTAATTCTGATTATTTGAGATTTGAGACCACTTGTAGCGTGGGTTTTGTTTTTATACCCATATTTAACATAGCTTTCCCTAAGTATAGTGCAAAAATTATAAAGTTCTTTAAACTGAAAGGTGGGACATGCTTGTCACTAATGCTGATTATTTGAGATTTGAGACCACTTGTAGCGTGGGTTTTGTTTTTATACCCATATTTAACATAGCTTTCCCTAAGTATAGTGCAACAATTATAAAGTTCTTTAAACTGAAAGGTGGAACAGGCTTGTCACTAATGCTGATTATTTGAGATTTGAGACCACTTGTAGCATGGGTTTTGTTTTTATACCCATATTTAACATAGCTTTCCCTAAGTATAGTGCAACAATTATAAAGTTCTTTAAACTGAAAGGTGGGACAGGCTTGTCACTAAATCTGATTATTTGAGATTTGTGACCACTTGTAGCGTGGGTTTTGTTTTTATACCCATATGTAACATAGCTTTCCCTAAGTATAGTGCAACAATTATAAATTTCTTTAAACTGAAAGGTGGGACATGCTTGTCACTAATGCTGATTATTTGAGATTTGAGACCACTTGTTGCGTGGGTTTTGTTTTTATACCCATATTTAACATAGCTTTCCCTAATTATAGTGCAACAATTATAAAGTTCTTTAAACTGAAAGGTGGGACAGGCTTGTCACTAATGCTGATTATTTGATATTTGAGACCACTTGTAGTGTGGGTTTTGTTTTTATACCCATATTTAACATAGCTTTCCCTAAGTATAGTGCAACAATTATAAATTTCTTTAAACTGAAAGGTGGGACAAGCTTGTCACTAATTCTGATTAATTGAGATTTGAGACCACTTGTAGCGTGGGTTTTGTTTTTATACCCATATTTAACATAGCTTTCCCTAAGTATAGTGCAACAATTATAAAGTTCTTTAAACTGAAAGGTGGGACAGGCTTGTCACTAATTCTGATTATTTGAGATTTGAGACCACTTGTAGCGTGGGTGTTGTTTTTATACCCATATTTAACATAGCTTTCCCTAAGTATAGTGCAACAATTATAAAGTTCTTTAAACTGAAAGGTGGGACCGGCTTGTCACTAATTCTGATTAATTGAGATTTGAGACCACTTGTAGCGTGGGTTTTGTTTTTATACCCATATTTAACATAGCTTTCCCTAAGTATAGTGCAACAATTATAAAGTTCTTTAAACTGAAAGGTGGGACATGCTTGTCACTAATTCTGATTATTTGAGATTTGAGACCACTTGTAGCGTGGGTTTTGTTTTTATACCCATATTTAACATAGCTTTCCCTAAGTATAGTGCAACAATTATAAATTTCTTTAAACTGAAAGGTGGGACAGGCTTGTCACTAATGCTGATTATTTGAGATTTGAGACCACTTGTAGCGTGGGTTTTGTTTTTATATCCATATTTAACATAGCTTTGTTTGAATCTGTGGGATAACACTGCAGCGTTATTAATCTCAACTACCGGACTGCAGAGTTGCCTTTCCAGAATGTAAAATGTATGATGTTAAACAGCTATATGTGCATGAGTAATGAAGTTTAAATACTGGGATTACCAGAGGCTTTTCGGGGAAGTCCACCAATATAGCACCAAGAAACTGAATATAACATATTATTCCAAAAGTGAAGGTGCAGCTATATGTGCATGAGTAAGGAAGTTTAAATACTGGGATTACCAGAGGCTTTCGGGGAAGTCCACCAATATAGCACCAAGAAACTGAATATAACATATTATTCCAAAATTAAAGGTGCAGCTATATGTGCATGAGTAATGATGTTTAAATACTTGGATTTCCAGCGGTTTTTCGGGGAAGTCCACCAATATAGCACCAAGAAACTGAATATAACATATTATTCCAAAAGTGAAGGTGCAGCTATATGTGCATGAGTAATGATGTTTAAATACTGGGATTTCCAGAGGCTTTCGGGGAAGTCCACCAATATAGCACCAAGAAACTGAATATAACATATTATTCCAAAAGTGAAGGTGCAGCTATATGTGCATGAGTAATGATGTTTAAATACTGGGATTACCAGAGGCTTTCGGGGAAGTCCACCAATATAGCACCAAGAAACTGAATATAACATATTATTACAAAAGTGAAGGTGCAGCTATATGTGCATGAGTAATGATGTTTAAATACTGGGATTTCCAGCGGTTTTTCGGGGAAGTCCACCAATATAGCACCAAGAAACTGAATATAACATATTATTCCAAAAGTGAAGGTGCAGCTATATGTGCATGAGTAATGATGTTTAAATACTGGTATTTCCAGCGGTTTTTCGGGGAAGTCCACCAATATAGCACCAAGAAACTGAATATAACATATTATTCCAAAAGTGAAGGTGCAGCTATATGTGCATGAGTAATGATGTTTAAATACTGGGATTACCAGCGGTTTTTTGGGGAAGTCCACCAATATAGCAGCAAGAAACTGAATATAACATATTATTCCAAAAGTGAAGGTGCAGCTATATGTGCATGAGTAATGATGTTTAAATACTGGGATTACCAGAGGCTTTTCGGGGAAGTCCACCAATATAGCACCAAGAAACTGAATATAACATATTATTCCAAAAGTGAAGGTGCAGCTATATGTGCATGAGTAATGATGTTTAAATACTGGGATTACCAGAGGCTTTTCGGGAAGTCCACCAATATAGCACCAAGAAACTGAATATAACATATTATTCCAAAAGTGAAGGTGCAGCTATATGTGCATGAGTAATGATGTTTAAATACTGGGATTACCAGAGGCTTTTCGGGGAAGTCCACCAATATAGCACCAAGAAACTGAATATAACATGTTATTCCAAAAGTGAAGGTGCAGCTATATGTGCATGAGTAATGAAGTTTAAATACTGGGATTACCAGAGGCTTTTCGGGGAAGTCCACCAATATAGCACCAAGAAACTGAATATAACATATTATTCCAAAAGTGAAGGTGCAGCTATATGTGCATGAGTAATGATGTTTAAATACTGGGATTACCAGAGGCTTTTCGGGGAAGTCCACCAATATAGCACCAAGAAACTGAATATAACATATTATTCCAAAAGTGAAGGTGCAGCTATATGTGCATGAGTAATGATGTTTAAATACTGGGATTACCAGAGGCTTTTCGGGAAGTCCACCAATATAGCACCAAGAAACTGAATATAACATATTATTCCAAAAGTGAAGGTGCAGCTATATGTGCATGAGTAATGATGTTTAAATACTGGGATTACCAGAGGCTTTTCGGGGAAGTCCACCAATATAGCACCAAGAAACTGAATATAACATGTTATTCCAAAAGTGAAGGTGCAGCTATATGTGCATGAGTAATGAAGTTTAAATACTGGGATTACCAGAGGCTTTTCGGGGAAGTCCACCAATATAGCACCAAGAAACTGAATATAACATATTATTCCAAAAGTGAAGGTGCAGCTATATGTGCATGAGTAATGATGTTTAAATACTGGGATTACCAGAGGCTTTTCGGGGAAATCCACCAATATAGCACCAATAAACTGAATATAACATATTATTCCAAAAGTGAAGGTGCAGCTATAATAGAATATTTCAATACAAGATGTTAGCTTGGTTGAACTCTGGTTGAAAAACACCACAAAGCTTGCCTCACTAAAGCTTCTATTTCAATCAATTGTCCCATTCAACCATTAAGACCATTGTATGTAGTTACAAGTATACAACGAACGTTGCTGGTTTGCATAACACTGCCACAAATGACACAATCTCTTTCAAGACCACAACATGCCTGATTGTCTGCATGTGTTAGAGACCAACTTTGATTACCTTTTTCTTGTGATTTTTCTAATCCATTTCTGCTTTCCTCTTCCTAGATATTCAGCAATACTCCTACTTCTTTCTCACACTTCAACCCTCAATATTTTGATTACTATAATATTCTTTTCCATTTTATTCCAGCTTGAATGCTATATAATATCTCTCCAATTACGTCTTTCTTTGCACTGTGTCAAACAATGAAACATACTCTCTGTTTCTCCACACACAAATCATGCTTCCATCCTGCAGTTCCTATTAACTTCAACATACAACTCCATTTTAACATGCATGTTCCGCCTTGCTTATCACAGCTCTTAACATGCTTCTCGCTCCCACAGTCCTCATTTATTAGCTTGTACAATCCCGAAAAATCTTCATTCTCAAAACTTGATTACAAACCTTGAATGTCAATACTGTGACTAGTCCAGGTTTCACTGTCGCTTAAGTACTCTGTTACTTCACTGCTTTGATCTACTTCAAATTTTTCTGTTATTCCCGTAGTTAACGTCGTCACTTCACTAGTGTGAACTACTTCAGCTCTGCGCTGCAGTCGAAATCTGGAAATGGTACGCAGGCGGTCCCTAATCTCTCACGTTAGGAGCGCTCACTGTCATCACAATCTCGCTTGTAGAACGGCACTTCATATTGTAGCATCTCCATCTCTCTCACTCACTAATCAACGGTTGGCGAATCCTCTGGCTTATATAGCCGGTGAAACCTTACATAGAACATTTTTACATACGTTCTGGAGGCGGCGATCGGAGGAAAGGAAATTTCAGGAGATTCTGATTGTGTCGTTAACGCTTCTGGTGTTTATATTGGGTGACAGTGCTACCGCTTTGCTCAGCTCTGTTTATCTCTCCAATTGCCGTCGTTAACCTCCCTGGTCTACAACTGCCCATGCTGGTCGTACGCCATATTATTTATCCTCAGGATCGACACTAGGTATCTATCCGGATGCTCCCTTCACAAAGTCTCATCCCAATCCACTGCATGTTGTACCTTACCAGGTATAAGGCTATAAAACTCCCATCCATCTCGACGTTTAGGCATTGGTTGTCGTTTGCTTGGCATGATCTTCGGGAGTGGCGCCTGAGTAAGAATGGCGGATACCCGCCCAGTGCTCCGAGGCGATGACGGTGCCAATGTGGTCCTCTTCAAGTTGCCTGTTAGCGGTTAACCCGATCTCTCGCGGTTTGTGTTTAGGTGTTCAGTGTTTCCGCAACTAAAGCACTCTTGTCTCCGGTTAGACTGTTGTGCTCGGAGCCGGTCCTTATCGGCTGACACAGGGGTAGCTCTTCCTGACGTCATCCTTTATGCTTCAATGTCTACGACAGCTGCCAGGGCGTCGTTTATGTTACGATTTTGCTCCAGGAGAAGCTGCTGTTTCAACTCCCGATCTGTTAACCCACTAGTAACTGTGAAGGCTGCTTTTCCGGAAATGTTGTCTGTTGAAACATCTGCCAAAGCCCGGTGTGCCAGCTGCTGCTCCTCCACGAGCAGTTCTTGTAAGACTTCTTTTGCTTGCTGCGCTCTTGCCATCAACCGGTGCCAGTAAGTGGCGTCAAGGCGATGTTCTACATAATGTTCCTACACCAGTTTCATTAACTTATGCCCGAACCACCGACAGGGAAGGTTTAAAGTGTTTCTGCTTGTTACCCCCTGCAGGTCAATCAAAATCTCGTCAAAAAATGTGGGCTTTATTTGTGGACGCTCTTCAGCTGCTGTGGTCCTTAGCTTCCCATTCTATATTGGGCGTGAAAGACGGGTAATTCTGCCCAGGGGCCTCCATCAGGCTTGAGATTCTTGTACGTGCCGTAAATCTACGTCGGGACCACCGGCTTTACTTCCCTTCCAAAGTAAGTCATGCAAAGAATGTTTACGTCCGAAAAGATCCATCCCCTTCCTCCGGGTTTGAACCCGTGACCCCGGTAACTAGAGGCTAGCATGGTAAGCACTACACCACGGAGGACGACAAAAGCTTGACGTCATGAGTATGGGCGTCCATTCATTAGGTGTCGCAATGGACTCGCACTGCACAGGGCGAACTACCTTCGAATTTCAGTGGCTTCACTGATTTTACACTGGGTGATATTGAAATTGCGACATCTTCTCACCTTCGGCGTGAATCTTGGGTTCCAGGTCTCTGTGCAGCTTCCCCACTGCGGCGTCCATCATCCTCTTGCTTACCTTTACTGCAGGTCCAGACGCTCATCCATTGCAGCCTGTGTCATCCTCTTTTTTGTCTTCATCTGCGCATCTATCCGTTTTTTGTGCTAATTGGATGCTCTTCCACTGCAGTAATTTTATCTTCCAAGTCAGATTTAATTTCTTCTAACTCCTCTGCAATGAAGTCTTTCAGGTCCTTCACTGTTATATTTATCTCCTACTTTACAATGTCAATGTCAAAGCTAAGTTAAATTTTCATTCCTGTTTTCACACCCTTTATTTCGTTCTCATCTCCTCCATTCGGGATTTCATTTCCGACTCCATTTCATTCTTCTTGACAGTCTTCATTTCCATTCCCATCTTCTCCATTCTAGATTACATTTCTGTCTATATCTTCTCCATTCCGGCCAATAACTTTTTAAGAATTTCGCCCATCTTGGTTTGTAATTCCACTTCTGACATCAGGTTACTTTTGATGTATTTTGGCTTCATTGTGACTTAGTTCTGTCATTCACCAATGTGAAGTACTTCAATTTTTTGTCACTTCATTGTTGTTTTGGTCGAGTTCACTCGCCACGTAATTGAACACAAGAAGTCCCTAATCTCTAAGTACCACCCAAAGTTCATGAAAAAATTCCAAAAGTACTTCCAAGGATATAACTCAGTATTAGCCCCACAAAACAGGCACAGTTTGAAAAACTTAATAAAATCCAATACATCTGATGTAACACCTTCTTCAAAGAAACCAGGAGTTTATAAAATTTGCTGAAAATATTGCGAGAAAATATACAAAAGCAAAAAGGAACACGAAAACACGCCTCAAGGAGCACTTTAGGCTCAGCTTCAGCAATAGCACACCATTTTGGAACTTTGGCCACAACTTTGAAAACAGCATCCATCTTCTGAAACATCTACAAAGAGCAATAGAACTTGAAACCTGGGAGATTTTCTTGAAAAAATATGAGTCATGGGTAATGAATTTTGAAACCCCCGCCGAAAGCAACCCACTGCATAGATTCATCGGAGGTCCACTAGGAGAACCTCAAGATTCCAGAGGAACACACATCTAAATTATTCCGGCAGTCGAGTGTGACTGATGATGCAGAAAATGTGTGTTAAACACGTTCTATATGTAAGTTAAAAGTTAGGGAAGCATTAAGTGTTAGTTTTGACACAATGTTACTTTAATAAACCACAAAATGGTTAGTAAGTGACAACCGTTTAAATAAATCTTTTATATGAGGTCATTCTCTTCCAAAAATCTAACAGAAATTCTTTGAAATTTAAATATTTATAGTGCACAGTGTTTTCTTTCTCGTATTATTTTAATATTTCAATTGCTTAATGTGCTTAGAAGCAAATACATCTCTATGGAATATCGTACTTTGTCCACATTAAATTGAAATGTGTTTTATTTCGGGATGCTCTTTAACCATTGAGGTTCTTAGCGTCCCATTCTATATTGGTCGTGAAACAATGGTAATTTTGCTCAGAGGCCTCTTTATCAGGCTTGAGGTTTTTTCACGCGCCGTAAATCTAAGACACGGGACCACTGGATTTTCTTCCTTTGCGAAGGAAGCCATGCTAAAGATTTTTACGCCAGAAAGAATCCATCGCCCTCCTCCAGGTTTGAACCCACTACCTCGGGAACTAGAGGCTAATACGGTAACCGCTTCACCACGAAGGAGACGTTCTGTTTATAACCACATAGCGCAACCTTTACTTAAGTATCTACCACGCAAAACTATAGATCTCCTAATACAGTTACAGTTCAGTTTTGCAAGTAACACTCCCCAACAGCATGGGCGCATGCTATTATAATGATACCTAAGCCCAACAAAAATTGCAATGATCCATTTAGCCATAAAGCAATTAATGTTCAAGCATTGTTTTCGAAAATATTCTAGCGTCTGTTATTGCCCAGATTTCTCACATGTTTTTGGAGCACTATCACGTAAAACCCAACTTAGATTTAGCAAATTTCACTCCAGCCTACAATAGCTGTACAAGATTATAGACTAAGAACTGAGTTTTATGAAAACAAGAATATAGTTTAGGTCTATTTCTTGACACTGAAAAGCAATCGATAAACTTTAGCGTGATGGTCTTCTATACAGCATTAGAAAACACTTTCCTGACACACAGGTACTATTTCCTTATTCAATCATACCACTACAAACGATAATAATCTGTAGTCTCCCATCAGACCTATCAATACAAGGTTACCTCAGGGAAGCATACTGGGAGCTTTTCTATATCTAATATACACCGATGATTTATGCAAAACCGACCATCTACACATACACCAATTTGCGGACGATATCTGTTATATACAGAGGCCCCACAGGCGAAGACGTTATAACACATTCACGAATAATCTATTTGAAATAGAATATGGAGCAACAAAGAAAAAACTGTCATGAACCCAGGAAAGTCACCTGCTGTCACTTTCACCTATCTTAGGAAATAACATGCTCGTCCTATATTCCTGAACAACACAGCCATACCACAGACCACGCTACATACCTTGGTCTCATCCTCCACATATGTTTGACATGGAAGAAGCATATTGATCACACACTATAACAATTACGAATTAGACTTCGATAGCTAAAAGCCTCTACACAAAAACTCATCCATATCCATTTCCAACAATAGACGTTTTTACACAATTTTTCTTTAACCAATATGGTAATATGCATACTGATTATGCGGTTCCGCCTCTAGCACCCAAATCAAGCTTATTCAGACGTTCCAGAACGGGGTGTTGAGGATTATCACCAGTGCACCTGTAAATAACAAATGAAGAATCTCCATCTGAATGTGAATATAGCAGAGGTAACCACAATTCTCCACTCATCCTTTAATACTTATATTCAACGATCTCAACGCATCCTAAGTCCTTACTCAATCGCTTAATAACAATAGGTAATATACAGAAATCCTTAAAAATGAATAATAAATTTACTGATCGATATGTAATAGATGGACTACCTACATTTAGAAATGCTTCCAGCAGCAGCAGCAGCTTTAATATTTATTGCATTGAATTCCTCAGAAAAATCACAGTTCCGCCTCGAGAAAAAGCTCACACCGACTTACTTTTTTGCTTTTGTTTTATTTTTAAGCTCCTTTGTTTTACCCAGTTTATATTACTGTGTTTTTATTGTGTTCGTTACCGGTTATTATTGCAAGTACACGACACACACTCATGGCGGGGTCGAACCCGCCACACTCAGCTTGACGGAGCGCCGTAGCTGTACACTCCAGTGACCACGACTACGAGTGTCGGCAAACCTACTGACAGTTGAAGAACGACAATGGATGTAACCAGGACCCTCTTGTTTCTAGGGGGTCCTGGATGTTACCGTCAGAACACGCTCCATCACAATGTAAATATGACTATGTTGACAAAATTGTAGTATCTACAATGTACAAAAATTTTACTAAAGAATAGTAATAACAATAGCAATAATAATTACAATACTTAAAGCATTGAGTAAGTGTTAAATTACTTTGTTAATACAATTGGAATTTCGGTTTCATATTTAGAAGGTGCATTTGTTGTAAATTGACTTTTAGCCATTTAAGAGCTTTTGAAAAATAGTCCTTGAGCTTTTTTCGTTTGAACTCTCATCGTTCTTCAAATGCACCTTTTTGTAAAATAGTAGTAATAGATCAAAGTTTTGAAAAGGTTATGTGTTTGGAAAAATATTTATCTCAGTCAGGAAATATTTATCTCACTTTCTTGTTCACACCTAGAAAAGAAATAATGATTTGATGATGATAATCTCATTAATAATATTTTTACACAAAATAACTCATTTTTGTTTCTTTCAAATTTGGGATATTTTACTTAAAATTGGGACTTTCAGCATCTTCAGGTTAGCAACAGCTTAAGTATCTGGGAGGTTTTGACTACTCACGGCGATTAAGATTGAAGTCAGAGAGGTGATGTAAAATGGTGGATGTTAGTTATCTGTATTGTTCCGAATTTCAATTCCAATATTCTGTAACAAATTACCTAGAAAGACAGATCCTTACGAGTAATTTGTTAATTGGATTTTGTTTATAGGTTTTTGAAGTGAATATTTGGTATACCTTCATTTAAAACAGTGATAGTGACTCTATAGGAAATTGCAGTTTGAATAGAATTTGAATGTTTCCCTGCAATGAATCTGTTAATTCAGAAGAATATTGCTACTTGGGCTTACATCTTTGTTTTAGTCGGTACCTAAACGCTACTCGACGAGTGTTATAATGGATGAATGTCAAGTTTCTTAATGTGGTTTGTGCTACAACCTTATCATGGCTTTTCCTTTAATGTAAATAACTAAGCTATTTATGTGTACATTTCGGTTTCGTTCAGACCTGATTTTGGCTGAAATTACCTACTTGCAGCGGTACTTAGTAATTCTAAACAGGTACAAAAATACTTTCGGAGTGGATTTTGGGAAATGCCGGACGATACCAACTGTAAAGCAGAAAAAACTGAGAAGCTTTAAGGTACATAATAGTTGGTACAGTTGAGAAATTTATAGAAAAGTTGCGCTGCTGTACTAGGAAGTCATGAAACAGTAAATGTACTACAACTAAATAAGGGCAAACTGCCTTATTGGAATATGTGTTACATGTATGGGCAATTATGCTACTCTTGTATCCCATCGAAGTAGCTTAAATTAGCCAAAGAAAAGCGAATAAGTTACCTTGTGAGTGAGTTTATAAGTAGATGTGATCTGTTCAATAGCTTGTGACCACCTGCCCGCCCCTCGACGGTGTTTTACTTATATAGGCGAATCGCGTATGAAACAAAACAAACGTAGCCATTTTTTCGTTGAAGAAGATGTATAGTGGGAACTGCTAACCTAAATGAAAATCCACCAGAAATCCGATTTGCTGTTGTTAGTAGTGTTTTTTCTTCTTGTTTTTCTTCATGTGTTATTCCCTCTGAGAAAACTTAACGCATTCAAAGACTGGCTGCACCATGTACTAATTGAAAGCAGCAAAAGAATATGCACCAAAGTTTTAAGTTTGTAATAGTTTTTCTCAAAGTATATTTTATTAGGAGATTATTTCCATTATAATAACAGTGTAATAAAGAAGTTGCTTTACCATAACAGTGATAGATAGTTAATGCAAGCTTACATAAAAATAACCCTAACCTAAGGCTAACCTTCCCTGAATTCAGAAACGTAAGCTTATATAAAAAGAAGTAATCCTAACCTAACTTCCCGTGAACCAGAAACGTAAGCTTAGGAACGCACACGAGCTTTGCTCTTGTGCTTTAATGTAACCACTGGTAACTAATTAAAACAAGCTTATATAAAAAGAAACTAAACTTAACCTAACCTCCGTGAACCAGAAACATAAGCTTAGCACTGCATGCTCGCGTGCTTGATGTAACCACTGGTAACAAATTTAAACAAGGTTATGTATATAAAGGTAAATCAGAAGCCTAAGCTTATATTAAAACAAAAGTAACCTAAACTTCTCTGAATTCAGAAACGTAAGGTTTCCATGAATTCATAAACCTAAGGTTATATAATATCCCTCGGCTATGCCCTGTGGTCATAGTTGCCGCGCTTTGGTGGCATCAATTATTCATATATTGGCAGTATTGTGTTAAGCGTATGCCATAGTGACATCTGTTGGAAATATACATCATCGTCATCACTGTGCAGGACACAACTAGAGCATAATGTCACATGTATATAGTGATTTCTCCCATAATCCGATATGGAAGAACGGCCAGGTTTTTTTATCTAAAATTTATAGGTTAAATTTATTTTTTGGGTTTCTGGTTCCTAGGAGCGATAGGTTAAGTTTAGTTTTCTCTTAAGGATATGAAATTTGGCTTGTGATTCCTGAGAGAGATAGGATAGATTGTCATTTTACATGACTCATTTTCACATGATTTGCAATAAGTTGCGCCGTGGATTATAGTATGTTTCATTAATGGTTCCGCTAATTCATCTTCTTTCTCCCAAAATCTGCAGTAAACCTGAACATTTGGTACTCGCAGCCATCACCGTCCATTTTGTTGCTCTCAATCTCAGCGTAAGATCATTCCCCCTTTGCTGCATTTTGCTGTGTTTTCTAACCCATTCCGATACATATCTGTATGTTTGCTCCATTAAGTTTTGCTTTATTCATTTGGCAGAACTACATCAAAATGTCACCAGATTCGCCTATATAAGGAACACAATTTTCCGTGTTGGGTGGGAACATGTTCCATTAACTGAGGCAGAGGTTGCCTCTATTATGAATTGATTCAATAAATATTAGCATCTTAGATCCTTCTTTATGTATACAGAATTTTGTCCCTTGTTCTTAAATGTCTGAAACTTTGAAGCAGTTTATTTTAAAATGCTGTAATTCAGTGCGGTGACTCTTATTGACTTAAGGTGACTGCATCCAGCTCGTTATTGATGTGCCAACATCACAACTGTGTATTTGCTGCATACTAGCCACTACCCATGTAATATTTAATATCACTAGACATTAAACGAGTATAGAACACACAAATATTATGTTGAAATATGCCTGTTATTTTAAATGCACATTTCAAATAGGAGAACAAGCTGAAAAACCAATGGATGTCACATGCAATGAATATATGCGTCAAATAAGTTATGTATGTTCTCTGTTTGCACAAATGTGCTTAAAGATGGGTATAAGCACATAAATATGTGCAGATTGTTTGTGAATATACAAAAATGAAGAGCAACAATGCTATGAAACAAAACACATAGATCGAGCCAAACATAAATAGTGTTAAAGCAAAGCATATGTAAACTGCAGTATAAATATGCATGAAATTAATGGGAAAAGCTAGAAGTATATATTAAGTTTGGCAAGGAATATTGAAACAATTTCAATTTTTCCTGTTGTTTTCAATTTGATACCAAGGTTTCACCAAAAATACATATTTTGAGTCTTGCTGAATTAAAAGAAGAACATTTTTATTATTCTACCATGTACCTAGAAGATAGTGAAGGTATTGCATTCCACCGAAAAATTTGGCATTAGGAGTTTATTGGAAATATATGTTTTTAGTCTTGCTGAATTAAAAGAAGAACATTTTAGTTATTCTACCATGTACCTAGTAGATAGTGAAGGTATTGTATTCCACCGAAAAATTTGATATTAGGAGTTTATTGCAAATATATGTTTTGAGTCCTTCTGAATTAAAAGAACAATGTTTTAGTTATTCTACCATGTACCTAGTAGATAGTGAAGGTATTGCATTCTACCGAAAAATTTGGTATTAGGAGTTTATTGGAAATATATGTTTTTAGTCTTGCTGAATTAAAAGAACAATGTTTTAGTTATTCTACCATGTACCTAGTAGATAGTGAAGGTATTGCATTCTACCGAAAAATTTGGTATTAGGAGTTTACTGGAAATACATGCTTTAAGGCAGCCTAAATCCAAAAAAAGCAATTTTACTTTCTCTACTGTGTACCTCGTAGGTAGTGAAGGTATTACATTCCATTTAAGAATTTGATATTGAGATTTCACCGGAAATACATGATTTGAAGCACCGTAAAAACAAAATAAAGCATTTTTAGAAAAAGATCCATGTTTGCGTCTGTGAAAGCATAACTTAAAAATGAAAAGTCGCATAAGCATCAAATTTGGTGTTTGAGTTCATTACCCTCCAAGGATGCCAAGCAAAATTTTTTAAGAAAATATTCCCATCGCAAACTTTACTTTACATAATAAAATTTCCAAAAAACTTTGTTTTCTAAAAAATGCTAGCAGAGATTTTTATTAAAATATAAACTGGTAAGCGCTAAATGATGGATGAAAAGTACCATACAAAAAATATAAATTCTTTAAAACAGAATTTATTTCAATTAATTTTTTGTGGCATCTGGCATTTCTGGGATATCCGTCAATAAAGATTTGTTCTTTTCAATTGTTGCCATTCTTTCTTTTTAAGTCCCGTCGATTTTCTATTGTTTCTTGCAATTGCATGCAGCAATATAGAATATTAAAGCCAGCGCATTGCGTCTAGTTCTTAAACATTTTACTATTGCTATTCCCTTTGTATCTATAATGAAATATGTAATGTAGCTACTTCTGCAAAGGTTTATTTGGACTAAAAAGTAGTACATAGAAAAATAACCTTTATTAAGAATAATTTGTATACTCAGTAATAAAAATAATTATATGAATGTGTCAAATCAGTTTTTTTTCTAAGGAGTCACACAAAAAGTAAAGATTTTTAGATAGGTGTGCCAAATCATTTTTATTTGGTCATCTGCTAATGAACTTTAAAACATTTCAATAGATGACATAACATTTTTGTTCAACTCATTTACATCAGTACAAAACTTTCAAAATTTGTTGCATAGTACAAAACTGCATTAAACTAGTGTCGCAGTGTATGACGACTGGTGCAGAGAAAGAAGAAGGTGTGGATATTTTTCTTTGAGGAGATCAATCCTCAATGGTGATTTACGAAAGATTTTTTCTCATTTCACAATGGTTTAACCACGTTGAGCTATAGGAGTCTGATACAATCACATAATCTGTGAATAGCATAAACTACACAAGTGACATGAATCATTTTTGGAAAAGTCACATAAAGGACTTGACCTGCTTTTATCATGTATGGTGTACCATCTGTGTGAAGGAGTAATACTTATCATATTGTATAGCATTTGGCCATATCATAAGCATAGTTTCATTGAGTATCCTCAAGATTGTTATATTATTTGATGCTGATAGTTCTTTACACACCGTTAAATATGACTGCTCGCTAACTATTTTGTCATTTTTCAATACGACAACATTTCATATTTTTCTGAAACTTGAATCTTGGGTTTCATCAATGATTACCCAAAGCTTTTCATTTTAACGTGCTGCCCTAATTTTTTTTTCAAAGTTCAATCATAGTACTTAGAAAGCTAGTTCTTTTTTAATGTTGATTTCTCAGGAGACTCAGTGTCGATATATTTAGTCCAAAAGTTCTTAAGTTCAACATTATTGTTCTTTTGTGTGGGAATTCGGATGCTACCAATGCTCTGCATAAATCTAAACAATACTGGAAACACTTTGATTGTCCTACATTTGAATAAGCCAGTTTGCATATCAATAATTGTCGTGAATTCACACGAGTTGCAGCAGCAATATGGTTATTTCCAAATTGAGTGACTTGTGAACGCTGAACTGTGCTAAGCTATGTTTGTAAACCAAAACTTTATTGTCCATGGTAAATATGTTTTTAAATTCGTGTACATATTGCTGAAGATGTGATTTAACACTTGTTCATAAGAACTGAACGAATGAACACATCATTCACCTACTTTACTGCAAGTGCTTAGTCTAGCAGTACAAACATATGAAATATACAGATAGCAAATGGGGAATAACCTGGATGTCAGCAAGTTTGATAACATCCTAATCTATTCACCTTAGGCACCATTATATGGTGAAGATTCTCTGATTTGTGTATTGCAATACAAGTAAATGTAAATATATTGTATATATTTGTAAAAGAATAAATTAAAAGTTATGCATGATAAATAAAAGCAAAACTAATGAATTAATAAAGACTTATACATGGAATATTATATGAAAGTATGTATTTACATATTTTTTCATAAAAATGTATGTTTATGTGAAATAAAATTTCATATTTATGCTCATTATGAACATTTATTTAGGGTTTTCTCATTTTTGTAGGCATTTATGTGTTTGTAGAAAAAATATTTATTTACATAAGAATCCACTCCCTAATTATAATGTCCAGTTATTGATTCAGCCTTCCTCATCAATGTTAAATTAATTGCTCTTGTGTTCATACAGCAGTGGTTCTTTGTGTGTTTTTAGTGTAAAGTCAATCTTGATAACACTAACAGCATTTTGTTTTATTTGCAGGCTGTGAAATGGATACCAAAACAAAAGTTAAAGAAGAAATCGATCTTCTAGAAGAAGAGAGATCAATTGACAAAGATTTTTCAACCCCCAGTCCTGAAAGAATATTTGATTGCGGTGCTACCACAAGTCAATATGACTTTAAAATGGACCACAAAATAAATATCAAAAAGGAAGTAGATACTTTGGAACCAGGTTTACCAAATGAGAATGTGTGTTTTTCCACAGATATTGGAAGTGAATTTAAGAATGATACTGTCACATATAGTGATTATGAATTGCATAATAATACAGAAACAAAAGAGTTCGATTTTGTTTCTGTTACATGTTTTGAGAAAGAGGAGAAGTGTTTTTCTTTAGATCTTGTAAAGAAGATAAAGAAAGAGCTTATCACATTTGGTGAATTGAATGTTCAAAGAATGTCAATAGAAACAGAATGCCACTCAGAACCGTCGGATTCAAACATTTTATTGCAGAGTGAAAACAAGGTAAGTTGACCAGAATAGGTTATAGTTAACACTTTAAAACATTCTTTATACAGAGTGAGCTTAATTCCAGTCTTCAAAGATCAGTTTATGCTAGAATTTATAATGATGTAGTTCAACACCTGGGTCCAGAGCAGGTGATGGAGAATTGGTACTGTTATGTGTTTAAACCAACGGTGAAATCAGTAGTTTTAAATATATAACTAGCTCCGGTGATTCTAGTGTTAAATAATGTAATGTGTCATTTCCAGTTTAACTGATTATCTATGAGTGACCTACCACATTAGCATTTTCAACATTTCTTCCATTATTTTCTGAGTTAATGTTTCAAAATTTGGAACCATGTGTAAAGAATCTTGGGGTAAATTGCTCTTACGTGGTCCCCAACAGCGATGGAAGTGATATCTTATATGTACTACAGATGTCACTCTGTTTCATTCTCTAGCTGTAACACAATGCTGGCAACATATGAATAAGTAATGCTGCCAATGCGGGTAAGATATCGCTAACACTCTCGGTATGCGTTATTACTTTCTGATTTCATGTAAGTTTAGCCTTAGATTACATGTTTTTAAGTTTCTGAATTCACGGAAGGTTCGCCTTAGGTTAGGTTTTTTTTTATATAAGCTTAAGTTCATAATTTACGTGAAGGATAACCTTAGGTTAGGTTTGTTTTATATAAGCTTAAGTTCATAATTCACGGAAGGTTAGCCGTAGGTTTTTTTTTATATAAGCTTAAGTTTATGATTCACATAAGGTTTGCCTTAGGTTTTTTTTATATAAGCTTAAGTTTATGATTCACATAAGGTTTGCCTTAGGTTAGGTTTTTTTTTTTTTTATATAAGCTTAAGTTCATTCACGGAAGGTTAGCCCTAGGTTAGGTTTGTTTTATATAAGCTTAAGTTAATAATTCACAGATGGTTAGCGTTAGGTTAGGTTTTTTTTTTTATATAAGCTTAAGTTTCTGAATTCAGGGAAGGTTAGCATTAATTTGGATTTTTTTTTATATAAGCTTATGTTAGTGTGTAATTTTGAAGGTTTGAAAGCCAGTAACAGTGATGTGTCACAATTTAAAATAAAGAGAGTTGAAGGTTGTTACACTACATCACTAAAATATTCTTACTTAAACGCATTTTGGGAAACAGTTTGCTGCCATCGTCAGCATGTCCTCAACTCATGTTCTTGAGCATCAACATGTCCTTGTTTAGGACATGTTGACGATGGGAGCAAACTGTCTCCCAAAACGCGTTCAAGTAAGAATATTTTAGTGATGTAGTGTAACAACCTTCATCTCTTTATTTTAAATTATGTTACTGTATTTCCGCCTGGAAAAACACTGTGACATGAATTGCAGTTACTTATTTCGTTGATTATTTCATGCTGCACCAGTAATTCATTGCGTTTGTGTGAGCGGCAATGTCAAATGAAGAAGAAGTAGTAATAACGCATCACTTATTTTGCTGATTTTCATTTTTTATTTAAGTCCATTAAGCGTATGTATTAGCGGGAAGATGGCTATGTTTGTTGTGTTTATATCACAATTCTCCTATAAAAGAAAAACACCTAAAAGGGGCGGGCAGGTGGGCAGCAGCTATTGGTGAGATCACATTTATTGAAGAAAGAGTGAGTTGACTTAAGATACTCTTTGCTCCACTTACTACATATTACTTGCAGGACATGTTTCATGAGGCATTCCCCACATCTTGATGAACTTAGTGATGAGATTTCTTCCCGGTGGTATTTCAAAGTTCATCAGTTGCTCTTGGAACTTTTTGATGTATATTTTCTCCCACCAGCTTAATTCTGGCAGTTTCTTACGTACTTTAGTAATTTTGTTTCCTTTTCTAGTCCCAAGGGTGGAAAGCAATCCTCTTGTATCTCCAAGAGTGTAGTAAGTAGAGCGAAGGGTATCTTAAGTCGGCTGACTCTTTCTTCAATATATTTGAATGCTTCTCTGTGTATAAGTTCCAATTTTTCAAGAAACTCTGAGATCACATCTACTTATTTCCTCAGTCGTAAGGTAATTTATTCCATTCCTTCTTACTTTTATCAGCGTTCTCAAAAGGGACCACCTAACGTCAAAATAGCCGGGTCTTGTTTAATTAGTTTATGTTAAATTTAATACCTACTTCGTTTTATGCAAAGTATTTATACTTGGTTATGTTAATTAGCTGCCCAACTCAACCAAATTGCAGTATAAATGCCAGCTTTTTAAATAATATTATTTCTTGGTTTAAGATACATATAAGCTAGTATCAGTGATTGGAATTTGAAATTATATAGAAAATTTCAGTAAGCTTTGTGATATGTTTCAACTCTGATTCAAATTTTGTATATATAATTATTTGCATTTGTATTTGTACAACATTTTTAAGAGAACCTTCAATATGCCTAATATTTGTTGTAATTAAGAAATATTTTATTCTGTATACTGGAAAATAATTAAATTAATACTGCATGGTTATCCAAATAATTTTTTCAAAATAAAACAGAAGTTACCTTGTTACAGCACAGGAAGCTGGACGACTTGGTATCAGCAGATTCATATAGGTAAGGTCTCACAATACGGAATGTTACAGCTTTACTTTGTAACTTTATTTCATCATTTTATATCCCATAATTCTTCCAAACTGTCCAAGTGATTAGATTAAAGCTCACTATAAAGATGTTGGTGATATCTGAGTTCCTATTACCAATATCTCAGTACCAGTGACAGTGAACATATCTTACTTTGGTTAACAGACAATAATTTCAATATCACAACTATTTCTGCTGTGACTGCTTACAGCATGCAGAAACCTGAATATTATATACAATGTGATAACAATGGCTGTTATGTATTTAATTCCTTTACTGTCAGTTTTAGTTATGGCACACATGCTTTGAGAAATATTATCTAGCTTGCCCATTACAGAACCCTCTCTTCAGACCTGCTGATATTGATGGTCCATGCTTTGATGGGAAGCCCCTGCCTTGACTTCTCTGTGCAGGTAGGGGAGCATTGAGAGAATTGCAGTGCTACATCTGAAAACTTAGGGATGCAGCTAATTGTATTTGCTGTTACTAATCAGGCCACTCCCCTATTCCCTTGCTAATGGAAGTAACGTATGTACTTTACACAATATACTGGCTGCAGTGTGAAGATCCTGATTTACTCCAGGCTGTTCCTCGGTTAACTTTTAGGTGATTTCCTCCTTCACAAGATTCATATTACTCTTGTTTTACCAGAAAAACAATAACTCGTCCAATTAAACCTAACTGGTTAAAGCATGCTAAACTATAAGCTAAAAACAGTTTTAAATGTCTGTTGCCAATATTAATTTACAAATCACATAAAGCAGCAGGCTTAATTTGGCATCATTATGCAATTTCAACACTTTTATTTTTTATGCTTATCTACACATTATTCCAACATGTGAAGAAGATTTGAACCATCTTTCTAATACCTGTGAGAAGGATAGCAATATAACAAGTGGCCCTCGTTAACATAGAAGAATTGATGGCATATCTAGAAGCTTCAGAATCCTCCTGAAAAGGAAGAAAAGGTAATGTTATTCCATAAGAATCCTTGTCATCACAACAGACAACGAAGCTAATAATAAAATTAATTCTTCTTTCACACAAACCATGTGTAGGAAAGGTTGGGAAGGTAGATTCAGATAACTGAAAAATTAATTGCCATAGAGGCTAAACTAATGAAGCTCAGACTTTAAGTACTTACAGCATTGTAAGTCACCATTGGGGTATGTTATCTCAGTACAATTTCAGATTCCTTGTGGTTTACTAGGAAAAATGTGAATCAGCAGGAGAATTTGATGTCCTTCCTACATGTTGCCATGGTAACTAGGTAGTTAGTGTAACCGGATAGAAACCAGGAGATACAGGGTAGAAATACTGGCTATGACATTGAATTTTTCAGTCATCTGTTTCTATCTTTATAAAGGTACTTACTTACTTGAGCAGCAATGACATAACAATTTCCTAATAAAGAAAGCGCGATGTTGGTGCTTTTGCAGTTGCTTCATTAAACAGTAGTAGTATAGTGCATCATCAAGATCTACACATATACCTGCTTATATAGTGAAACTTGTGTGTTGCAGCTCCATTGTTTATAAGGAAAATATACCGGTATTATGTTTAATTGTTTTATTTCCCATAAATGGACATGCACATTTTGGTTTTATTCTGAAATAGATGTTGATCCTAAGTAGAATGTACTAGCATTTCAGAAAAGAGAGCTCTTCAACCAGTGGTGTATAGCAACAATGAAGGAGTGGTAAATGCACTGCACTAGTATAGTGATTATATTCTTTTATCCAGCCCTAGCAATAGCACCAAAACCACTATAGTGAAAAAGTAAAATAAAATTGAGAAAAGTTTCTTTTGTTTCACAGTATTTTTCATGCATGAAATGTCAATAAAACATCGGTGTTTCAAGAAATAGCGTGTGTGATTCAATTGCAGGAATATAATGTTTAACCAAAAAAATTGTAAAAAGAAAAAAATCCTAAAATTTGAAAGACTTGGAAGAAATGACATCTAAAAAGAAACACCTGATACTCTGCAAAATAACAGATAAACAAAATTAAATTCATTGACCTGAACGTTAGAAAAAGATGTGGCTAATAGAAACTGAAACTTTAATAATAAGAAAACCCTTGAGAACAAGGTTTGGTTACAACAACTCACTTTTACTATTCCTGTTAATGGCGTAAATGTAGATAATTTCCAGCATTGTTGCTGACTGGGGACTCTCAGTCTGCAATTGTTGACCAGACAATAACCACTGCACAAGTCCAAGTGAAACAAAGGAATACTGCTGATTATAGTAAGGTACTTTGGTCACTTTAAAGCAACTAAAAAGAATAAAAAAATACCTTTGTGCGGACTGTGTGTCCACGTGTGACTACTTCAGAGTTAAGAATGTATACAAACTGAGCTGACCGATATCACACATGATGCTGGTAGAGGGCGACTGTGTTGCTTGGTAGTAATACTCCGAATTATTTCTACTGCTAATAACAGTGGTATATTCTGATTTAATACCTTTTATAAATGTTCCCTGCATAGGGTAAAGGTTTTCCTGTGTTTGCAGTTTAAGAATTTCTGAACTTAAAAATCATTGGATAAATTTATACTTTGAGAATCAAATAATAGCATTTCATGGAACTCTGTAAATATGTAACTAATTTATGCAGCATTCAAAGTATAACCCGGAATGAATTTCAAGGAGAGTATGTTTTTGCTTTTACGAACTGAACACCAGTATCCTCTCAGAGTTATTGATTAATAATGTCTACACATGTTTTCCAAAATATAACTAATACTTTTTTCAATTTTTCAGGTTAATTGCAGATACAGCTTGTGAAACTCTTGGAGTAGAAGCTATGCACCAATCTGAAATAGCTAAAAGTGTTTATTCTCACAGATCTAAGAAGAGCATACATAATGACAAATCCAGTACTTTAGTATTGCATACAAAAGAGCAAAATCTGATTAGTGATCCTGGAATACAATGTGAACATTTTGAAAAAAGAGTTTCTGGCAAATCAGCATTGAAATTGCATGATTTGATTCCTGAAGAAAAGAAAGTACACAACTTTGACATTGGCCAGCGAAGCTTGACTCGGCAACAAATATTGAAGAGAGACATGTTTATTCATGATGGTAAGAAACCAAAGGAATGTAATGTTTGCAACAAGAGCTTTACTGACCTACGGAGTTTGAGAACACACAATTTGATTCATGAGGGTAAGAAACCACACAAATGTAATGTTTGCAACAAGAGCTTTACTGACCTAGGGAGTTTGAGAACACACAGTATGATTCATGAGGGTAAGAAACCACACAAATGTATTGTTTGCAGCAAGAGCTTTACTGAGCTACGCAGTTTGAGAACACACAGTTTTATTCATGAGGGTAAGAAACCACACAAATGTATTGTTTGCAGCAAGAGCTTTACTGAGCTAGGGAGTTTGAGAACACACAGTTTGATTCATGAGGGTAAGAAACCACACAAATGTAATGTTTGCAGCAAGAGCTTTACTGAGCTAGGGAGTTTAAAAAGGCACAGTTTGATTCATGAGGGTAAGAAACCACACAAATGTAATTTTTACAATAAGAGCTTTACTTCGCTAGGGAGTTTAAAAAAGCACAGTTTGATTCATGATGGTAAGAAACCACACGAATGTAATGTTTGCAATAAGAGCTTTGCTTGTCTAGAGAGTTTGAAAGCACACAGTTTCATTCATGGGGGTAAGAAACCACACGAATGTAATGTTTGCAGCAAGAGCTTTACTCGGCTATCAGATTTCAAAAGACACAGTTTGATTCATAAGGGTAAGAAACCACACAAATGTAATGTTTGCAATAAGACCTTTACTAGGCTAGAGAGTTTGAAAGCACACAGTTTCATTCATGGGGGTAAGAAACCACACGAATGTAATGTTTGCAGCAAGAGCTTTACTCGGCTATCAGATTTGAAAAGACACAGTTTGATTCATGAGGGTAAGAAACCACACAAATGTTATGTTTGCAATAAGAACTTTACTCAGCTAGGGAGTTTGAAAGCACACAGTTTGATTCATGAGGGTAAGAAACCACACAAATGTAATGTTTGCAATAACAGCTTTACTGAGCTAGGGAGTTTGAAAGCAGACATTTTCATTCATGAGGGTAAGAAACCACATGAATGTAATGTTTGCAGCAAGAGTGTTACTCGGCTATCAGATTTGAAAAAACACAGTTTCATTCATGGGGGTAAGAAACCACACGAATGTAATGTTTGCAGCAAGAGCTTTACTCGGCTATCAGATTTGAAAAAACACAGTTTCATTCATGGGGGTAAGAAACCACATGAATGTAATGTTTGCAGCAAGAGCTTTACTCGGCTATCAGATTTGAAAAGACACAGTTTGATTCATGAGGGTAAGAAACCACATAAATGTAATGTTTGCAATAAGAGCTTTACTCAGCTAGGGACTTTGAAAAAGCACAGTTTGATTCATGAGAGTAAGAAAGCACACAAATGTAATGTTTTCAATAAGAGCTTTACTCACCTATCAGAGTTGAAAGGACACAGTTTGATTCATGAGGGTAAGAAACCACATAAATGTAATGTTTGCAATAAGAGCTTTACTCACCTATCAGATTTGAAAAGACACAGTTTGATTCATGAGGGTAAGAAACCACATAAATGTAATGTTTGCAATAAGAGCTTTACTCAGCTAGGGAATATAAAAGAAAAGTTTTATTCATGCGGGTATGACTCTACACAAATGTAACGTTTGCAACAAGAGCTTTACTGACCTAGGGAGTTTGGGTACACACATTTTGACTCATGAGGGATAAAACCCACACAAAGGTAATCATTTACAATAACAGCTCTACTCAACTATTACATTTGAGAACTCTGTTTGATTCATGAGGTTAAAAAAACCACACTAATATAATTTTGCAATTACAGCTTTACTCAGCTAAGTGGTTGGAGAGCTTACAGTTTGATTTATGAGGGCAAAAAACCACAAAAGTGTAAAGGTTGCAGTAAGAACTTTAGTCAGCTAACATATTTGATGTGGTTTTTTTCATGATGGTAAAAACCACTTAAATGTTTGAAATGTTTCCTTTTGGAATTATCAACACTCAATAAAATTCATGAGGGTAAAAAATCTCAGAAATTGTTGCAATAAAAGCTTTAGTTAACTATGGCATTTGAAAACACAGTTTAATTATTGAGAGTAAAATATCATTTAAATGTAAGATTTTCAATAAGAGCAGATTATTCAAATGACAAGGCTCTGCTTAATTAGTATAAAAGTACACACAAGTGTGATGTTTACAGAAGAAATACATGCATACCCACATAATATGTATATATATTCATGAGTGCAAAAGCAATATAAATGTAATGCTTGCAACAAAAAGTTTACTCTGCTATCAGAGAAGATTGCAGTTTAAACAAAACACGGAGTGTTGAAATTTTTTTATGTACAAGGTGTTTCATAATGTCTTAAACTATGAGTTTAGCTTAATTAACTGAAGGTATGCAGTGAAGTTGCACATTCTTTATAGCAATATCATTTTGGATGTAGAAATGCTGTTACTTAGCCATCAATCTGACCGGCTCTCTGAAATTTGTGGAGAAAGTCAGAGACCTTCTACATGCACCTGGTGAAAAGTGTCACTGCCTTTAAATGAGAGCTCTTATAAAGATTGCATAAAATAGTGTTTAATACATACAATGGTGGAAACTTTTTAAACATAAGACCCAGCTAATATAATATTCAATTATAACATAATATGCATATTAATGTCTCAATAAGAGGAATATGACCAGAAGGAAAATATAATAAACATGGCTTCAGAAAATGCATTTGAATTTGTAGATTGAGAAGCTAGCAATAGTGATGCGTCATAATATAAAATAAAGAGGTAATGTATAACAGAGCAAAAAATAAAAAGAGAATCAAAGACATGACTACACTCATCTCAAAAGAACAAACTAGAACTTTCAAGAAATTCACATACCATTCATCACTTTTCTATAAATTTCAAAGCATCTTCAATAGGCACATCATGTAACCTATAAAAATGGTTACTCCATAAATAAATATACAAAATTGCAAACTAAAATATGTACATTGGAAAAAACAAAAGAAACATTAGGAACATAAACCATAAATGGGAAGAAAAGTCAGCAGTAGCTTGGTACTTTTGGAGGGAAAAAACATTGCATCAACAGAGGTCCCAAATTACTTGGAAACATTACAGAAAAAAGTGAACTTCCAGTCTCAGAAAACACCCATATTTGGAAAAACCATGCCTTAATCTCTGAAATCCCACCATAAGACATTTTGATGTAGAAGTTCATCCAACCACCATGAGAAGCAACTCAGCCATCTACCTGGAACTGATGATGGGAGTGATTAGCTCAGGAAAGATGTCATTGTTTTTCGATAAATGAGCAATGTAATTACAAGTTTGACTCGTTTATTTAAACATAGTTTTATATGAGGTATAATAGAGGTACACAAAGTACTGTTCTGACACTCAACACTTGTTTGCTGACTCTTCCTGATTAATTGGAACAGTGTGGAAGCAGTTTCTTGTGGACAATTATTCCTATCTTAGGAAATTCACAATGGAACAGAAAAACTGTAAACAGCATCTCCATTGTTGACACTGATGTCAGCATCAATAAAATAATGCATCAGCTTCTCGTCATGAACCCCAGTAGTAAAAGAATATCACAAGAGTTGCCTTCCAAGGTACACCATTATAAAGCAAGCAGTGAAAGAAAAAAGGTGTGAATTCTGTCAGTATAGAATGTCACAAAAATTGTTTTACCATGAAGATTGTTGCAGGTTGACTTGATGGCCCTGACGCTCAGCAGGGTGGATGAGCGTAATCTACTCGTATCTGGCAGTTTAATGGCTAGCAGGTGCTCTACACATGGCACTAGGAGGGTTAAAGCTCTTAGTTACAAATACAGTTTTCTGTAAGTTGAACAACTTATGTGATCTCTGAAATGAAACTATCACTGGGAATGTTTTGCTTAAAACATATTGACAAATTTAATTATGTAAAAAACTTGTGCACCTTGTTGTAATGCTAGCACCCTTTTATATAGTGGGAGTCTGTCCTCATGAAATCCTCTTATCATGTTAATTAATCTGTGTAACTAAGAATAAAATTAAAGTTGTGATAAGAGATTGTATTACAATCAATATCGTTTATATAAGCAACATTGTTTTAACTTCAGTTTTCCTTTGAGAATATTTTTGCAGGAAGTTACAAGAATGTTACTCTGAAACAGCGATTCATAAATGAAATCTGTACTGGCAATTGTTATTCTCTTTGCAATGGTGTTTAATAAATACTTTTGGATATAATCACTGTAAATGAGAACACACAGTTCGATTCATGAGGACAAGAAGCCATGCAAATGTAAAGTCTGGAATAAGAGCTTTACTCAGCTCCAACATTTAAAAATGCACAGTTTGATTCATGAGGGTAAGAAACAACACAAATGTAATGTTTGCAATAAGAGCTTTTCTCAGCTGTAAAATTTGAAAACGCACAGTTTGTTTCATGAGGGTAAGAAACCACACAAAGGTAATGTTTGCAATAAGAGCTTTACTCAGCTAGGGAATTTGAAAACACACAGTTTGGTTCATGATGGTAAAAAAAAAAAACAAATGTAATGTTTACAATAAGAGCTTTACTCAGCTATCATATTTGAAAATGCAAAGGTTGATTCATGAGTGCAAAAAGTCGCATAAATGTAATGCTTGCAATAAGAGCTTTATTCAACTAGGGAATTTGAAAGAAACATTTTATTCATGAGGGTATGACACCACATAAATGTAATGTTTGCAATAAAAGCTTTACTCATGAAGTTTCAAATCTCAGTTTTATTTATGAGGTTAAAAAACTATAATAATATAATTTTGCAATTAAAGCTTTACTCAGCTAAGAGGTTTGAACGCTCACAGTTTCATTCATGAGGGAAGAAATCCACACAAGTGTAATGTTTGTGATAGCTTCACTTGGCCATCAGATTTGCAATGACATAATTTGATTCATGAGGGTAAAAAAAACCGAAGGACTGCAATGTTTGCAATGAGATCTGTACTCAGCTAAGAAGTTTTAAAGTGCACAAGTTTGATTCATGAAAGTGAAAAGCACATAAATGTACAGGGTTACTCATAAGTCAATGTCGCATTTCTGAAGTTTGTTGTGAAATAAGTACTTGACATGTCAGTGTCAATGATATGCCAAATGAAAGGAAATCTCTCAAAGTTTGCTATACCTTACAAGTGTTCGATGTGTTTGCCTCTGTTTATATGGGAGACATTCAAGTGATAGTCCAATTCCGCCCACTCTCGCACCAGCATGGCACGGTCGATCATTGGTATCGCTGCTGTAATGCGATCTCAGATGTCCTACAAGTCAGCTGGAAGAGGTGGAATGAAGGAAATCACATGATGTTAAGTCCGGGGATCAGGGCGAACCTGAAACAATGCGGCGTCATTGCCAGCATTTTGTCCAATCCAACGTTGCGATAAGTTCTGGTTCAGGTATGCACACACCAACTGATGGAAGTGGGTTGGGGTCCCGTCCTGTTCGAAAACGATGTCACCTCTGTCAGTTGTTGCATAATTCATTTTTCTATCATGTCCAGATAAGTGATGCCAGTTATTGTGCATTCGGCGAAGAAACGGGGCCTGTATACCTTGTCCTTCGACAAGGCGCAGAACATGTTGATTTTTGGGAAGCTGCGCACATGCTTGAGTGTGACATGTGGATGTTGGGTTACCCAGATCTGCACGTGGCAGTTCACTTTTCCCAACAAGTGAAACGTTGCTTCGTCGCTGAAGACTAGTGTGACATGTGGGTGTGGGTTACCCAGATCTGCACGTGGCAGTTCACTTTTCCCAACAAGTGAAACGTTGCTTCGTCGCTGAAGACTAGTGTGACATGTGGGTGTGGGTTACCCAGATCTGCACGTGGCAGTTCACTTTTCCCAACAAGTGAAACGTTGCTTCGTCGCTGAAGACTAGTGTGACATGTGGGTGTGGGTTCCCCAGATATGCACGTTGTGACGGTTCACTTTTCCCAACAAGTGAAACGTTGCTTCGTCGCTGAAGACTAGTGTGACATGTGGGTGTGGGTTACCCAGATCTGCACGTTGTGACAGTTCACTTTTCCCAACAAGTGAAACGTTGCTTCGTCGCTGAAGACTAGTGTGACATGTGGGTGTGGGTTCCCCAGATCTGCACGTGGCAGTTCACTTTTCCCAACAAGTGAAACGTTGCTTCGTCGCTGAAGACTAGTGTGACATGTGGGTGTGGGTTCCCCAGATGTGCACGTGGCAGTTCACTTATCCCAAACAGTGAAACATTGCTTCGTCGCTGAAGACTAGTGTGACACAAAAAGCATCATCGTCTGCCATTGCAGCCTGCATGTCGATGGTAAATTGTGTGTGAACCTCCTTGTCACCAGCTGTGAGCACCTGCAGGAGTACCAGTTGTACGGTTTCACCTTCAGTTGCTTGCAAAGAATCTGCCACTCAGTCAACTGAGACATTCCCAGCTCCAAATTTGCACAATTTGTCAATTTCTGAGAGTTGCACGCAAACAACTCATTAACACCTGCAACAGTGGCCCCTGATGGTCCTGGCCCGCCGGGTCATTTGGGTGGACACAACCAGCGCACTCAAATGTTTCAAACCAGCTCTTGATGGTCCTGCGATCTGACACATCCTTATGAAAGTGACTGAGAAATCGCTGCTGAACAGTTACAGAAACCGCTGTTTTTGCAAATTGTATCATGCAAAGCACTCTCTCGTTACCTGTGAATGCCATTTTCTGCAGTCCTGCCACTTGGCGGTCAACCGCATCACCATAACATGTGCACTTCACGTAACACATACTTGGAGAGTTTCTGTTTCCATACGTACACAATTTGGACTCGGACATCATGCACAAGATGTTTTCCAAATGTGACTCTGACTTATGAATAACCCTGTAATGCTTGCAGTAAGAGCTTGACTCAGCTGGGGAGTTTGAAAGTGCAGTTTGATCCATGAGGGCAAAAAGCCACAAAAGTGTAATGTTGGCAACAAAAGGTTTACTCTGCTATCACACAAGGTTGCAGTGTAAATACAAGACTGAGTGGTGAAGGTTTTTTATGTAGACGGTATTTCATAATGTCATAAACTAGCAGTTTAGCTTACTTAACTGAAGATATGAAGTGAAGTTGTATATTTTTTATAGTAATGTAATTTTAGATGGAGAAATGCAGCAAAATTAACCGTCAATCTGATCGGCGCTCTGAATTTTGCTGGAAAAAGTCAGAGGACTTCCACATCCACCTGGTGTAAAGAGTCACTGCGAGAGTTAGCTCTTATTAAAAACTTTATGAAAATAGCTGTTTAATACATACAATGGTGGAAACTTTTCAAGCATAGGACCCAGATGATATAATGTAATTTATAGCAGTAATAATAATATTACTGTCCCTGTGAGTAAAGACGAAAATCATCAGAAGGTAAATATAATAAACATAGCCTCAGAAAATGCATTCGAAAAAGATGTAATAAATTTGAATTTAAAGATTGAGGGTGGTAGCAATAGTGATGTATCATAAAATAAAAAGGTAATATGTAAGAAAATAAAGAGAGCAAAGTATAAAAAGAGAATCAAAGACATGAGTACCCTCATCTCAAATAAACAAACTGGAACTCTCAAGAAATTCACATACCATCAATCAGTGTTCTATAAATTTCAAAGGGACATCATCTAGCCTGTAAAAAGGGCTACTCCATAAATAAATATACTAAACTGCAAATTAAAATATGTAGATTGGAAAAACCAAAGAAACATTAAGAACATAAATAAAAAAAAAAGGAAGAAAAATTAACAGTAGCTTGGCACTTTTGTAAGGAACTACATAGCATCAACAGAGATCCCAAATTACTAGGAAACATCACTGGCAAAGTGAAATTCCAGTCGGAGCAAACACCCATATCTGGAAAACAAGAACCATTGAAATCCCACCACGAGACATTTTAATGTAGAAGTTCATCCAACCACCATGACAAGCAACACCATCAGCCGACCTGTAACTGTAGATGGGAGCGATTAACTCTGGAAACGTGTTCTTTTTTCGATAAATGAGTGAGGTAATTACAAATTTGACTCAAGATTATTTAGATATAGTTTTATTTGAGGTATAATACATTACAATATGTTTTTGTAGTGTAAATACTTTCTTTCAAATATGGGTTTAAAAAATCAAGATACACTCAAAACTTCTGGAGTATAACAAATGAAAGAGTGATGCTTTGGAAACAACGAAACGTGTATTAGCATTCCAAATTATTCTATTGTTTTAAAATTTAGGTCATAAACAATCTGTCTTGAAAGTTAATATATAATTATTCATACACACCTTACGCACATAGTTTTTGACCTTTGTTGAGGTGAATGGAACACAACACACTGTTCTGACTCTGAACACTTGTTTGCTGACTCTTCCTGATTAATTGGAACAGTGTGGAAGCAGTTTCTTGTGGACAATTATTGCTATCTTAGGAAATCTACAATGGAACAGGAAAACTGTAAACACCATCTCCATTGTTGACAAAAAATAATGGATCAGCTTCTTGTAATGAACCCCAAGAATAAAACAATATCACAAGAGTTGCCTTCCATTTTGCAAACAAAGTGCACGACATACAATTGTAAACTGAGGGGCTGTTTACCATAGTGAAACTAGGGTACACCATTATAAAGCAGGCAGTCAAAGAAAAATGTGTGAATTCTATCAGTATAGGATGTCACAAAAATCCTTTTACCATAATGATTGTTGCAGGTTGACTTGATTACCCCTGATGCTCAACAGGGTGGACTTTCAAAGCCTAATCTGCTCATATGTGGCGGTTGAATGTCTAGCAGGTGTTCTACACATGGCACTAAGAGAGTTAAAATTGTTAGTCACAAATTACAGTTTTCTGTAAATTGAAAAACTTGTGAGATGTCTGAAATGAAACTATCATTGTTCTGCTTAAAATGCACTGACAAATTTAATTATGCAACAAAACTAGTGCACTTCATTGTAATGTTGGCAACCTTTTAAAAATTGGGAGCCTGTCATCGTGAAGTCCTCTGATCATATTAATTCATGTGCGTAACTAAGAATAAAGTTAAAATTGTGATAAGAAATTGTATTAAAATTAATATCTGTTATATAAGCAGCATTGTTTTAACTTGAGGTTTCCTTAACTGAGAATTCTTTTGCAGGCAGTTAAAAGAATGTTACTCTACAAGGGCGATTCATGAATGAGGAAAATCTGTACTGGCAATTGTTATTCTCTTTGCAGTGGTGTTTAGATATAATCACTCTATATGAAATTTTTCACAATTTTGAAAATGTATTTGAGAAGTTCCTGTTTAGCACTGTCCAATTGGAAAAAACCTTGGTTACAAATATACTGCCCAGAAGTAGCTTAACTAAAGTAAACAAGTAAGCTACCCTTAAATAACTTTCACTATGGGAAGCACATAATTAAAACAAAGATAATAATAATCACCAGCAGGCACATTAGAAAGTTCCTTGTAATTTTAGTTTGTTGTCTGCTTTAAAAATAAGGATACAGAGGTTCTCTTCTAAGACATAGGCAATAAACAACCTTTCCCTAAGGACAGTGCAACAAGTATAAATTTCTTTATACTGAAATATGGGACATGCTTGTTAGTGATACTGATTATTTGAGATTTGTGACCACTTGTAGTGTGGGTTTTGTTTTGATTCCCAAATGTAAGATAGCTTTGCTTTGTATCTGCGGTATAATACTGCAATGTTATTAATCTCGGCTACCAGACTGCAGTGTTACCTTTCCAGAAAGTTTATTGTACGATCTTATATGTGCATGAGTAAGGAAGTTTAAGTACTGGGATTACCAGAGACTTTTGGGGGAAGTTCGCCAATATAGCACACAATTAACTGAATGTAAAATATTATTCCAAAATTGAAGTTACAGGTATAATATAATATTTCAATATAAGATGTTAGTAAAATATTAAGATACACAAATATATATGTATGGAAGTGCATAAGATCTCAAAATTAACTTTAACTGTTTAATTCTATTGTGAAATCACTACTTTAGAAAAATTTAAACCCTTTGGCTGCTTAAATGTTACAAATTATAATTACACAAAGCATTTAACAACTTTAAATTCAAATGAATTAAACTTGGGACTTCAATGTGAATTCCTCTTACGTTAATAGTCGTCCTCCGTGGTGTAGTGGTTACCATGCTTGTCTCTAATTCCCGAGGTCACGGGTTGAAACCCAATGGAGGGCGATGGGTTTTTTCAGGCGTAAAAATTCTTAGCATGGCTTCCTTCAGAAGAGAAGTAAAGCTGGTGGTCCCTTGTCGTAGATTTACGGCATGTAAAAGAACCTCAAGCCTGATAAAGAGGCCTCTGAGCAAAATTACCAGTCTTTCACGCCCAAAGTAAAATGGAACGCTAAGGACCACAGCAGTTAAAGAGTGTCCATACATAAAACTCCATTTAATTTACGTTAATAGCATTAATTCCTTGCAATTACTGGTTTCCTCAATGTAGCATATAACTCTGGTTAAAAAACACCCCAAGGCTTGCCTCACTGAAAGCTTCTATTCCAATCAATTGTCCCATTCAACTATTAAGGCCGCTATATGTAGGTAAAAGTATATCTAATCCAAGTATTATGTTGTATGCATTTTAAATTTATACAATACTGTAAAAGACAAATGAAATCTAATGAGAGAAATCATCGTCTGTACATTATAAAAGTCGAATACATTATCAAAACTGAAACAGAACTGTAGAGATCTTGGTGAGAAAGAACAAAGCATTGTTCCTTCAATGATCTCCAGTTATTCACTTGGTGAGTTCGGCTAACAGCAGACCGAGCATGGCAGTGTAGCAAAGGAGAGGAGAAACTGCTGGTGCTTTCTCTAACCACATTCATATGCATAAGCAAAGTGGCTGGTTTACATAATACTGCCACAAATGACACAATCAAGGCCACAACATGCCTGGTTGTCTGCATGTGTTAGAGACCCACTAAGTTTACCTTCTTTTGATTTTCTATTCTATTTGTGTTTAACTCTTTCTAGATATTCACCCATACTCGTACTTCTTTCCCACACTCTGACTCTCAATATTTTTATTACTTTAATATTCTTTTCCAATTTATTCCAGCTTGAATGCCATATAACGACTCTAATAACCTGTTTCTTTGCACTGTATCAAACAATGAAACATACCCTGTGTTTCTCCACACATAACTCATGCTGCCATGCTGCAGTTCCTATAACCTTTAACATACAAATCCCTGTTCACATACATGTTCGGCTTGCTTATCACAGCTCTCAACATGCTTCTCGCTCCCAGAGTCCTCGTTTATTAGCTTGCACAATCTTAAAGAACTTTCATTCTCTAAACTTGATTATATCTCTTGACTCTCAACACTGTGGCTTAGTCCAGGTTTCACTGTCAGTTCAGTGCTTTGATCTACTTCAACTCTCGCTGTTACCCACGTAGCACACATTGTCATTTCACTAATGTGAAATACTTCAGTTTTGCGCTGCAATCGAAATCTCGAAATCGAAAGCAGGGGTCTCTAATCTCTCACGTTAGCAGACTCGGTGTCGTCACAATCTCACTTGTAGAACTGCACTTGATATTGCAGCATCTCACTCACTAATCAACGCCTGGAGAATCCTCTGGCCTATATAGCCGGTGGAAGTTTCCACGGAACATTTTTACCTACGTTCTGGTGGCGGCGGTGAGAGGAAGGGAAAATTCAGAAGATTCTGATTACGTGTCGTTAACACTTCTGGAGTTTACGCTGGGTGAGAGCGCTACTGCGTCACTCAGCTCTGTTTATCTCTCCAATAGCTGGCGTTAACGTTTCTGGTCTACAGCTGCAGTGTCGCACAGCTCTTTCTGGTGTTTATGCTGGGTGAGAGCGCTACTACGTCAGTCAGCTCTGTTTATCTCTCCAATTGACTTCGTTAACCTTGCTGGTCTACAGCTGCAGTGTCACACAGCTCCCTTCTGCTGTTTATGCTGGGTGAGAGCGCTACTGCGTCAGTCAGCTCTGTTTATCTCTCCAATTGCCTTCGTTAACCTTCCTGGTGTACAGCTGCAGTGTCCCCCTCAGGGGCTCACCTTATGTGAGTACGGGTTTTTGGCGCACCCGGGGGTTCCCGAGCCAATCATCGCCACCTTCATCCCCTCACCCCCATCCGGTCGAGGTGGGTTCTTCAAGTGACCGGTGGACCCAAGGTAGGCTCTCGTGCGTTCTTTGCATTCCATACATACCGCACCTCACCATCGTTTCTTTCTTCCCTAATCACTTTCCGGCCATTTCGTACCACGACATTCGCATATCTCTTTTTCTTCCCCGCCGGCCTACCTTGCGTGCAAAACGCCCACACAGTTTTAGTTTCTTTTATCCTTTTATTTAAATCCTCCGTGGACACAGCCTGACGGATACCCGCGCACCGCGTGCGCAGCTGGGTGAGTGGGTAATGGCGTCATCCCCACCACCCGGGGTCGTCATGTAGGGTTGTTGTTCGTATCCGCTGTTCAACTGCAGTCCCGCGGGGGGGCCATTGCATGAGCTGCTGGCTTCCGACGGCGATTGGGTCCCTCTGTCTATGTTCTGGGAGGTGTGACCCTGGGGTGAGCTAGGTATAGATAGGCCACTCACCCAAGCCGGGTAACGCCCGGGAAGTCAGAGCCCGAGGTCGGAGACGGTTGCAATGGTGGAGGATTTTTTTCGCTATGGAGCACCCTTTCTCCATTATTAACAACAAGCGCCGTAAAACTTTAGTAACAGAAGTACCACCGCCAACAGCTGGTTGTTACTTAGTGATTACGCGTACAGAGGAGGGACAATCCTTCGAGAAGGTGAACCCTTTTATCATCCAGAAGGGCATTGACTCAATTGCTGGTCCGGTTCTTTCCTGCACTCGGCTTCGTAATGGTTCGTTATTAGTTCAAAGCAAATCCGAGGCACAAAGTAAGTCCTTGTTGAGCGCCACGCTTCTCCACGGTTATCCTATCCGTGTTGAGAAGCACCGCACCTTGAATTCTTGTAGAGGCGTTGTCACCACGCATAGCCTCGATGGTATCTCTGACGAAGACCTGGTGGAATATCTTGCAGACCAGAGGGTGACAGCGGTTCATCGAGTGCAGGCCAAACGCGACGGCGTGTTGGTACCCACTCGTACCCTGTTTATTACATTTGATGGCGTCGATCTGCCCACGAGCATTTCCGCAGGGTACGAACGGATTTCTGTGAGGCCTTATATTCCTAGACCTCTGCGTTGTTTTAAATGCCAACGTTTTGGGCATACGCAAGTCTCATGTAAGAGTGCCGTTAACATCTGTGCAACCTGTAGCCAGCCCTCACACGAAGGTACCTGTTCAACAGCCCCCGTCTGCGTTAATTGTAAAGGGTCTCATTCTGCTTCGTTTGCCGACTGTCCGCGGTACTTGGACGAGAAGGCGATCCAGGAGATCCGGGTAAAGGAAAAACTCTCCTTCGCTGAAGCCCGGAGGCGTTACCATGCGCGCCAACCTTCACTCCTGCGATCTGGCACATTTAGTTCTGTTGTTGCCTCGCCAGTACCACGAGTAGATGCCGAAACTCAGACTTGGACCTTGACTGGATTAACCGCCACTACCATCCGGCCGTCTATTAAGGCTACAGTTACCAAGCCGTATAAACCTGGTCCCAAGTCAATGAAGTCGCAAGCCGTTGAAAAGAAGCCCAAGCAGAAACTTCGTAGGGAAGATTTTTTGAAAGACCCTCCGCGTGCGCGCGGTAACAAAAGTTCACCTTCTCCTCCTCGGAGGTCGCTGTCCCAGGAAGGTCCTGGGACAAGCCGCGCTCAGCGGCACCCTTCACCCATCGCCACCCAGAACCGCTTCACGGCGCTTGAATCGGTATCTGGCACTGAGCGCGTGGGCCCTCCCTCCGAGGAAGCTATGGAGTCTGACCAACTCCATACAAAAAGCCCGAGCCCAAAGGTTAAACAAAAGGTAATTTTAAGCCGCCCTTCTAAATAGACAGTTTATCCCCTTTTTTCTTAATGGCTATCCTGACCTGGAATGTACGTGGTGTACGATCGCATAGGGCGGAACTGCAACTTTTATTGCGTTCCCATTCACCTATGGCCGTGTGTTTGCAGGAGACCAAGCTTCGCCCTCACGACCCTTTCGATCTCCGAGGGTACACTCCGGTTCGCTACGATCTTGACCCGGAGGAGGGTGCTCCTGCTCATGGAGGTGTCATGTTGTTGGTGCGTAATGACGTTCATTTTCAACCTATCACACTTACGTCCGAATTGCAAGCTGTTGCCATTAGACTGCAGTTACCCGGTTTTTTCTTTTCTGTTTGTTCTGTGTATTCACCTCCATTGTCTCCCCTCGCTCCCGCGGACATTCGAGCTCTTCTGTCCGCTCTCCCAACACCAGTTCTTCTGTTGGGAGATTTTAATGTCCATCACCCACTATGGGGTTCGCCGAGGGCTTGTGCGAGGGGAACTCTTCTTTCCGACATTTTTTACCAGTTCAATCTCTCAATCCTCAATACAGGTGAGCCTACTTTTATTTCCGATTCTTCTGGTACATTCTCACACCTGGACCTTGCCGTTTGCTCCCTCCAGCTTGCTAGTCGTCTGCTGTGGAACGTCGTCGCTGACACCTACTCCAGCGACCATTACCCCTGCATCGTTTCTCTTCTGTCACACCACGTCCAACATTCCAGAGTACCTACCTGGATATTCCCAAAAGCCGACTGGAGTTTGTATTCCAGCCTCGTGCATTTTGACTACCAGCCCTTCACCGACATTAACGAACTAGTGCAGTACCTTACGTCTACTATTTTCTCTGCTGCCGAACGCGCCATTCCCCGTTCATCCTCTCAACCTCGGCGAATGCCTGTTCCGTGGTGGAACGAGGATTGTCGGGCCGCCGTTCGTGCTCGTAGGGCTGCACTTAGGGTGTTTCGGCGCCACCCTACACTTGATAATTTGGTGACTTTTAAACAATCGCGCGCCAGGGCTCGTCGCACTATTCAGGATAGCAAGAAGGCGTCGTGGGCTCGTTTTGTCGAGTCTTTTAATCGCTTTACGCCTTCATCTGTTGTTTGGGATAAACTTCGTCGCTTCTCAGGTAAAGTGTCGCATTGTACTGTTTCTGGCCTACAGGTTTCTAATGCCACCATAGTGGATCCGGCTGCCATCGCTAACACTTTGGGTGCTGCCTTTGAGGCGGTATCCAATTCGGACCATTATTCCGCCGGCTTTCGCTCTATCAAAGACCGGCTGGATTCCGACACCTTTAATTTTCGATCTGCTAATATTGAGTGTTATAATGAACTTTTCACAATGAGGGAGCTGGAGCATGCTCTTCATTGCTCTCGGCACTCCGCTCCTGGGCCGGACGGCATTCATGTCCTGATGTTAAAGAACCTTTCAGCCGACAGTAAACTCTTTCTCTTACAGGTCTATAACCGTATTTGGCAGGACGGCATTTTTCCTTCCGTTTGGCGCGAAGCCACCATTGTCCCTATAATTAAGCCTGGGAAGGATCGCCAACCACCTTCCAGCTACCGCCCTATCTCCCTCACCAGTTGCATTTGCAAGGTGATGGAGCGCATGATCAACGGGCGGTTGACATGGTGGCTTGAGTCTCAGAAACTTCTAGCGAACGCTCAGTGCGGGTTTCGTCGCTATCGCTCTACCGTCGACCATCTGGTGTCCTTGTCGACGCATATTATGAATGGATTTCTGAGAAAGTGTCAAACCGTGGCTGTATTTTTTGACCTGGAGAAAGCTTATGACACTTGTTGGAGGGGCGGCATTTTACGTACACTTCACGATTGGAATATCCGCGGTCGTCTTCCCATATTTCTTCGGGAGTTTATGACGGACCGCGTCTTTCGTGTACGTGTGGGCTCGGTTTTATCTCGTCGTTTTATTCAAGAGAACGGAGTACCGCAGGGCTCTGTACTCAGTGTCACACTTTTTGCGATTGCTATCAACCCCATTGTTGATTGTATTCCACCTGGCATTTCATCGTCCCTTTTTGTTGACGATTTCGCTATTTATTGCAGTTCACGGCAGACCTGTCTACTCGAACGCCGTCTCCAGAGCTGTATCGACCGTCTCTACGCCTGGAGTAACGCCAACGGCTTTCATTTCTCCGCGGAGAAATCCGTCTGCATCAACTTTTGGCGCCGGAAGTATTTCCCTCCGCCCTCTCTCCATCTTGGGCCTGGGATACTTCCGTTTGCAGACGAGGCGAAATTTTTGGGGTTGATTTTTGATAGGAAGTTGTGTTGGACCTCGCACGTTTCCTTTTTAAAAGCAAAGTGTGACCGTTCTCTTAATATTTTACGTGTTTTAAGTGGGACATCCTGGGGAGCTGATCGGACCGTCCTTCTTCGCCTTTATCGCTCTTTGGTCCGATCCAAGCTTGATTACGGGTGTATTGTTTATTCGTCGGCACGTCCATCTGTGTTACGTCGATTGAATGCCATTCACCATCGTGGCATAAGAGTCGCTACAGGGGCCTTTCCAACTAGCCCCGTGCCCAGTCTTTATGCTGAAGCTGCAGAGCCTCCGCTGTCCTCCAGGCGTGAGATGCTCTTGTGCAGCTATGCCTGTCGACTCTCAAGCTTGCCTGACCACCCGTCTTTCGCGGCATTTTTCGAGGATTCACTTGACCGGCAATATTTAGTTAGCTCCTCTGCATTGCTCCCTCCAGGGGTTCGATTTCGACTGCTACTTCGGCATTTGGACGTTACGCCAGCGCCGGCCCTTCCAAGGGGGGGAAACGCGTTTTCCTCCATGGTCGCGCGCTGAGGCCCTCTGTCACCTTGGGTTATCGTCAATGCCGAAGAATGAGACCCCTTCTTCAGTCTTTAGATCAGCGTTTTTAGAACTTCAGTCGCAATTCGGGGACTTGCCTTTTATCTTTACTGATGGATCTAAGACTGATGCTGGAGTAGGATGTGCCTTTTTTTGTGGTGGAAATAGTTTTACCTTTCGTTTACCAGAGCAATGTTCGATTTTTACCGCCGAACTTTTTAGCATTTATCAGTCTCTTTTATATATTCAGCGGCACGACTTACGGCACTGTTTTATTTGTTCCGACTCCCTGAGTGCTCTTCAAAGTATTAGCTCGCTGTACAGTTACCACCCGCTCGTACAGCGCATTCATGACCTGCTCCACTCGCTTGATGTCTCTGGCATCAGCGTCTCCTTCTTGTGGATTCCAGGTCATGTGGGCATCTCAGGTAATGAGTCTGCCGATGTCGCTGCCAAGTCGGCGATTTTATCACCCAGACGTTTTACCTCTGTTGTTCCCTCGTCAGATTTGTTTATTGTTTTACGTCGCCGCATCCTCTCGCTTTGGAGCGATGAGTGGACGGCCCTCCGGGGGAACAAGTTGCGGGAGGTTAAGCCTCTCCCGTTAGTCTGGGCTACCTCTTCCCGTGCTTCTCGTCGGGAAGAGGTAATTTTAACACGCCTTCGTATCGGACATTGCATTTTTAGTCATAAGTATTTGCTAAGTGGTGACCCCGCACCACTCTGTGGGCAGTGTGGTGCGCCCTTAACGGTGCGTCACATTTTAGCAGAGTGTCAAGTTTTAGCTCCTTTGCGCGTCCATGTTGGTCTGCCTGTTGGCCTAGCCAAGGTTCTGGCAGACGACGCGCGTGCTGTAGAGTGTCTTTTACGTTTTATCAATGACATTGGATTTACCAGACGCATTTGATGCGCTGAGCGTCTTTTGACTATGTACTTTTCTCTTGTTTTTTAATGGGGCATCTCCTCCCCAATGGACATTGGCGCTCGTGTCCCTGACATTCTACAGTTCTTGACACGTTTTAATCTTTTATTGGCTATGCTTTTAGTGTGTTGGTTTTATCAGATATTTGTATTGTTATAATTGTTGTTATTGTTATTATTGTTATTTTTTGTTATTATTGTTATCGTTATTGTTATATCATTGTTATTTTTAACTTTTTGACATCGCGGGTGTGTGTCCCGTTTTTTAATTATGCGGTTCTTTTAACTGACTTTTATACTTTGACCTTATATTTTATACATTGTAAGGGCGCTGATGACCTCAGCAGTTTAGCGCCCTTAAACCGCATATCATCATCATCATCACAGCTGCAGTGTCACACAGCTCCCTTCTGCTGTTTATGCTGGGTGAGAGCGCTACTGCGTCAGTCAGCTCTGTTTATCTCTCCAATTGCCTTCGTAAACCTTCCTGGTCCACAGCTGCAGTGTCGCACAGCTCTTTCTGGTGTTTATGCTGGGTGAGAGCGCTACTGCGTCACTCAGCTCTGTTTATCCCTCCAATTGCTGTTGTTAACCTTCCTGACCTACAGCTGCAGTGTCACAAGCTCCTTCTGGTGTTTATGCTGGGTGAGAGCGCTACCTCGTCACTCAGCTCTGTTTATCTCTCCAATTGCCTTCGTTAACCTTCCTGGTCTACAGCTGCAGTGTCACACAGCTCTTTCTGGTGTTTATTCTGGGTGAGAGCGCTACTGCGTCAGTCAGCTCTGTTTATCTCTCCAATGGACTTCGTTAACCTTCCTGGTCTACAGCTGCAGTGTCACACAGCTCTTTCTGGTGTTTATGCTGGGTGAGAGCGCTACCTCGTCACTCAGCTCTGTTTATCTCTCCAATTGCCTTCGTTAACCTTCCTGGTCTACAGCTGCAGTGTCACACAGCTCCCTTCTGCTGTTTATGCTGGGTGAGAGCGCTACTGCGTCAGTCAGCTCTGTTTATCTCTCCAATTGCCTTCGTAAACCTTCCTGGTCCACAGCTGCAGTGTCGCACAGCTCTTTCTGGTGTTTATGCTGGGTGAGAGCGCTACTGCGTCACTCAGCTCTGTTTATCCCTCCAATTGCTGTTGTTAACCTTCCTGGCCTATAGCTGCAGTGACACACAGCTCTTTCTGGTGTTTATGCTGGGTGAGAGCGCTACTGCGTCAGTCAGCTCTGTTTATCTCTCCAATTGCCTTCGTAAACCTTCCTGGTCCACAGCTGCAGTGTCGCACAGCTCTTTCTGGTGTTTATGCTGGGTGAGAGCGCTACTGCGTCACTCAGCTCTGTTTATCCCTCCAATTGCTGTTGTTAACCTTCCTGACCTACAGCTGCAGTGTCACAAGCTCCTTCTGGTGTTTATGCTGGGTGAGAGCGCTACCTCGTCACTCAGCTCTGTTTATCTCTCCAATTGCCTTCGTTAACCTTCCTGGTCTACAGCTGCAGTGTCACACAGCTCTTTCTGGTGTTTATTCTGGGTGAGAGCGCTACTGCGTCAGTCAGCTCTGTTTATCTCTCCAATGGACTTCGTTAACCTTCCTGGTCTACAGCTGCAGTGTCACACAGCTCTTTCTGGTGTTTATGCTGGGTGAGAGCGCTACCTCGTCACTCAGCTCTGTTTATCTCTCCAATTGCCTTCGTTAACCTTCCTGGTCTACAGCTGCAGTGTCACACAGCTCTTTCTGGTGTTTATGCTGGGTGAGAGCGCTACTGCGTCAGTCAGCTCTGTTTATCTCTCCAAATACCTTCGTAAACATTCCTGGTCTACAGCTGCAGTGTCACACAGCTCTTTCTGGTGTTTATGCTGGGTGAGAGCGCTACTGCGTTAGTCAGCTCTGTTTATCTCTCCAATTGCCTTCGTTAACCTTCCTGGTCCACAGCTGCAGTGTCACACAGCTCTTTCTGGTGTTTATGCTGGGTGAGAGCGCTACTGCGTCACTCAGCTCTGTTTATCCCTCCAATTGACTTCGTTAACCTTCCTGGTCTACAGCTGCAGTGTCACACAGCTCTTTCTGGTGTTTATGCTGGGTGAGAGCGCTACTGCGTTAGTCAGCTCTGTTTATCTCTCCAATTGCCTTCGTTAACCTTCCTGGTCTACAGCTGCAGTGTCACACAGCTCTTTCTGGTGTTTATGCTGGGTGAGAGCGCTACTGCGTTAGTCAGCTCTGTTTATCTCTCCAATTGACTTCGTTAACCTTCCTGGTCTACAGCTGCAGTGTCACACAGCTCTTTCTGGTGTTTATGCTGGGTGAGAGCGCTACTGCGTTAGTCAGCTCTGTTTATCTCTCCAATTGACTTCGTTAACCTTCCTGGTCCACAGCTGCAGTGTCACACAGCTCCCTTCTGCTGTTTATGCTGGGAGAGAGAGCTACTGCGTCAGTCAGCTCTGTTTATCTCTCCAATTGCCTTCGTAAACCTTCCTGGTCTACAGCTGCAGTGTCACACAGCTCCCTTCTGCTGTTTATGCTGGGAGAGAGAGCTACTGCGTCAGTCAGCTCTGTTTATCTCTCCAATTGACTTCGTTAACCTTCCTGGTCCACAGCTGCAGTGTCACACAGCTCCCTTCTGCTGTTTATGCTGGGAGAGAGAGCTACTGCGTCAGTCAGCTCTGTTTATCTCTCCAATTGACTTCGTTAACCTTCCTGGTCCACAGCTGCAGTGTCACACAGCTCCCTTCTGCTGTTTATGCTGGGAGAGAGAGCTACTGCGTCAGTCAGCTCTGTTTATCTCTCCAATTGCCTTCGTAAACCTTCCTGGTCTACAGCTGCAGTGTCACACAGCTCTTTCTGGTGTTTATGTTGGGTGAGAGCGCTACTGCGTCACTCAGCTCTGTTTATCCCTCCAATTGACTTCGTTAACCTTCCTGGTCTACTGCTGCAGAGTCACACAGTTCCCTTCTGGTGTTTATGCTGGGTGAGAGCGCTACCGCGTCACTCAGCTCTGTTTATCTCTCCAATTGCCTTCGTTAACCTTCCTGGTCTATAGCTGCAGAGTCACACAGCACCTTCTGGTGTTTATGCTGTATGAGAGCGCTACTGCGTCACTCGCTCTGTTTATATCTCCAATTGCTGGCGTTAACCTTCCTGGTCTACAGTTGCAGTGTCACACAGCTCTCTTCTCAGAGCTGTTCGTCGTTCTACATTGTGCATCAAGGCGATCAAAATGATCCACCACCAGCGTCTCTCTGTGTTGACGCGGTATGCCACATCAATGATACATGAGGTCACATTCCTGTAATCCGGCACTGTTCGCCAGATGGTCATAGCGTGGCTTCATCCGGTCACTTGTCATGGTGTCGCCTAGCTGCCTGTTGCGGTCCGAACATAATATCGCCACACTCGTCTCTGACTACGTGACAAGGGTCCACGGCTTGCCAAGGAGATGCTACACTGCTGGTACCACCTTTCCATGTCGCTTTGCAGACACAGCCAATAGAATTGATGACATGACAAGGGTCCACGACTTGCCAAGCAGATGCTACACTGCTGGTACCACCTTTCCATGTCGCTTTGCAGACACAGCCAATAGAATTGACGACGTGACAAGGATCCACGGCTTGCCAAGCAGATGCTACACTACTGGTACCACCTTTCCATGTCGCTTTGCAGACACAGCCAATAGAATTGATGACGTGACAAGGGTCCACGACTTGCCAAGCAGATGCTACACTGCTGGTACCACCTTTCCATGTCGCTTTGCAGACACAGCCAATAGAATTGATGACGTGACAAGGGTCCACGGCTTGCCAAGCAGATGCTACACTGCTGGTACCACCTTTACATGTCGCTTTGCAGACACAGCCAATAGAATTGATGACGTGACAAGGGTCCACGGCTTGCCAAGCAGATGCTACACCGCTGGCACCACCTTTCCACGCCGCTTTGCATACACAGGCAATAGAATTGACGATGTGACAAGGGTCCACGACTTGCCAAGCAGATGCTACACTGCTGGCACCATCTTTCTTCGTCGCTTTGCATACACAGCCAATAGAATTGATGACGTGACAAGGGTCCACGATTTGCCAAGCAGATGCTACACTGCTGGCACCATCTTTCTTCGTCGCTTTGCATACAGAGCCAATAGAATTGATGACGTGACTTGTGTCCATGGCTTGCCAAGCAGATGCTACACTGCTGGCACCACCTTTCCACGCCATTTTGCTGACACAAGCAATAGAATTGACTAAGTGACAAGGGTCCACGACTTGCCAAGCAGATGCTACACTGCTGGCACCACCTTTCTTCGTCGCTTTGCATACGCGGCCAATAGAATTGACGAGGTGACAAGGGTCCAAGGTTTGCCAAGCAGATGCTACACTGCTGGCACCACCTTCCCACGTCGCTTTGCAGACACAGGCAATAGAATTGATGACGTGACAAGGGTCCACGACTTGCCAAGCAGATGCTACACTGCTGGCACCACCTTCCCACGTCGCTTTGCAGACACAGGCAATAGAATTGATGACGTGACAAGGGTCCACCACTTGCCAAGCAGATGCTACACTGCTGGCACCACCTTTCTTCGTCGCTTTGCATACACAGCCAATAGAATTGATGACGTGACGAGGGTCCACCACTTGCCAAGCAGTTGCTACACTGCTGGCACCACCTTTCTTCGTCGCTTTGCATACACAGCCAATAGAATTGACGATGTGACAAGTGTCCAAGACTTGCCAAGCAGATGCTACACTGCTGGCACCACCTTTCCACGCCGTTTTGCAGACACAGGCAATAGAATTGACGACGTGACAAGGGTCCACGACTTGCCAAGCAGTTGCTACACTGCTGGCACCATCTTTCTTCGTCGCTTTGCATACACAGCCAATAGAATTGACGACGTGACAAGGGTCCACGACTTGCCAAGCAGTTCCTACACTGCTGGCACCATCTTTCTTCGTCGCTTTGCATACACAGCCAATAGAATTGACGACGTAGTTTCTTCACGGTCTGAGTTACTACTCAGGTGCCCTCCGATAGTACCATCAGTTTTTTTCGACGACTTGCTTCACTTTGATCTTCCTATTTGTGGACTCCCAGACTCTCTTCAACACACCATCCCTGACTCCTGGGGAGTCCTTCTGGACCCAATAGCTCTTATAGTTTGAGCCTCCTTGATAACATCTGCCCATGTTGGTCGTACGCCAGATTATTTACCCATCAGGACTGGCACTAGGTATTAATCCTGCTTTCCTTAACACAGGAATTTATCTCTGGCTGCTGCAATAGTTGCCCAAGAAGTGCTTTTCTTACCTTTGCTTTGAATGTGTTTGGGACATGTAATAAAAACTATAACAAAGACCTGTCGGATCAATTTTGGGTAAATAACTCATTTTACAGAAGCCAAAAATTCTAGTTTTAAAATGTTTAATGTAGCAGTTGCTATGAAACTACATACATTAACATGATCCATCCCCCCCACATAGAGAAAAAGTCATGTGGCAGTTTAGTAATTTCCCCAAAGTGAGACTGTAAGGGCACAACAAGAAAAACCGATATATAATTTATTTTACAATAATTTGCATAGTGAAATTGGAACTCTTTGCTATGCATTATTATTTCGAGCTTTCAATAAGATAATAGGAAATTAAATGAAGTTTTCGTTACCACTATGTATTTGTGTACGTCAGCCGAATTCTACTGTCGTTTTTTGTTATAAAGAAATTAAAGTGAGTTTTATTTATGGGCTACGGACCTTGCCTTCCCTAAGACATATCACTTCATTTGCCGTGATAGGCTCTGCCATTCAAGTTCTCAGACCTATTTTGGTAACCGTTGTAATGATGACCTAGGTTTCCCCTCTCCGGGCTGTTCCTTCCGGTATTCCGCGAAAATTCCAGGCAATACCCCAAAAGCTCCTGATATTCTGTGGGTGGCCGGTTATTGTTCTCGTTGCTGGTATGAATTTTTGAAACTATGTTGCGTGACGTCATTTCGCGGAAAACGCTCTTGGTAGCTCTGTCTTGCAGCAGAGTTGAAGGGCTTGGTGAAAGAACCAGATGACTCCGTTGTACCTCATTTACAGATAAACGAAGAAAACTAAATAAATATCAGTTTTGTTTCCATTCGTCTTAAATATAAAATATATATAGAACTGCGTTGAATAAGCCATCCTGCATAGAAATTAAAAATATATTGCACTAAACTTACATGTATGAAAATTTTGAAGGCGTTGCGGCTACCTGGCTTTTTCACCAAATACACACTTTTTTTAGGTTTCGGTTGAAAATGCTGTGTATAAACAAACAAGCCTATTACATGCCTAAATATGTCGTGATTAAAGAAATGGGTAAGATATACGAAGAATCAACTAATCATAACAAAGTATATCAGTCCTAAAGTCAGTAAGTCTGAAAATATATAACATGAAGTTCAAGCTGAGAAGCACATCTTTTGCAGATGCTGTTGCTCTTTACTCTCATCCGGCTCGGACAAGCTACTGGCAAGTTATCAGATATCAAAGCAGTGTAAAACCACATGTCGAATGGGGAAGTTCATGACGTCACGAAACCTGGCTGTCTTGATTGGAACTGCAGATGTTCCGTAGGGAATTAAACACGAGTATTAGTCCAATTAATGTATTGCTACACTAAACCATTTCTTTCTTGAGTATTTAAAAAGTCTTTACTGGGAGATAGCAGCAAGCTTCTCTTCGTAGCTGTTGACACTCCTTTTGAACATGGAGTTGAAGTGTCCTGCAAAAACTAAAATCATGTTCTGAGTAACCGGAATTACAATGAATTTCTTGGAGCTTGCCCGAGCAATCTTATGCCAATCACTTGGCACATACGCTCTTTCATGTTTCCTTTTCAGCATTTCGACCAGTCCAAAAGAGCGGTCAAAGGGCAGAAAGATATGGCCTGGTTTAGGGTAATAATGCTGTATGTTTCTGAACTTTCTGTTGCATTTGCGTCAAACAGTGCTGTATGAGCGTATGGATTTGGTTCTGAGTACTATAGTTGTCAGTAAATATTAGAAGATCAGTGACGTTATGGTCAAGTAGGTATATTGCTCACAAAATGATGGATGAAACTGGCAATCGTTCGGACCCTTCCTTCCAATATGTTCATCATACATACAGAAATAGCTATTTTAATTACTAGCACATGAATTTAAAACTGTACTCCCAAATTTGACGACTATAAAATACATCGCAGGAACTTTGAAACTTCAAGATTTCGTTGGTATTCAAACATATTGTTTCACAGCGATCAATCTCTTTTGCTAGTTTTGACTTTTCTTTCAGGATACTGTAATATACTTCAGTTTTTTGGTGATGTAGCTGTTTTCCTGTTTTAAGTTTTCTGTTTTCGTGTTCAGACTCTGCAGTCCTTAAATTGTTGCCTAAGTGGTCACACTTTCGACAAGTAACTACGTGGTTTCCCAAATGTGATGTTAAAATTTGAGGCAAAATATCTGTTGAACGTTTCACCGCCATTCTGATGTCAAATTTAAATATTCCCATGGCTCATGCATTTGAAAATACAAGGAATACATCCTCTTCACATTCAGATCTACTGCAAATAATAATTATTTACGTTATCTGTACGGCAGTATTGAGACCGACTCCTGGGGAAACTTCTGATATGCTGCCCCACTTGAGCTATGCAGCGTGTGGCCGATTTGCAAGTCAGGTGCGCTTGTAATATTCTGCGTCATGTGGTTCGCAAGACGTTCAGCTTATGTCGATTCCATGTAATCTGCAGAATGCTGTTCTGCATACCACGCGATCCTTAGCTCCTCTCGCCTAAACAGTGTGCGAGAGAAAGAAGGAGAGAGTTGTTACCATGTTATAACCTGAAAAGTCCCTTATTACATAGCGTGACAATGGAAAATATCCCTTCTTATAGTTAATATTTTGCTCTCTTATCTTGTATAAGTAAGTGTGTCCGCTGAGGGATTCCTCCACCAGATTTTTGACGACGTCGAACTATATTGCGTACTGTTACTTGCCCACACAAGTACTCGTATTGTTCTTTTTCGTGCAGTTCGTTAAATGAAACTCAAGTTTCTGCTTCATGGCATCAGGTAAACTCAAACCTACTTTCGACACTCACACGGTGGCCCTGTAGTAGGGCTGGAACGGATTTGCCTGCCTTAGTAACATAAGCCACGCCTTGGCTTCTCTTCATTTCTTGCCCACTTCCTTGGATTGTGTTTTCTTTTCTTTGCCTTCTTCACTTTCGAAATCAGAGTCTTCAGAAGTTACAAATTCACTTTCCGAAGCAGAAAAGTCACCTACGTCATTATTAGCGACAACTGACTGTTGTGGGAGTCTCCTGCTAGCGTTGCCGCTTGGTGTACTAGTAGCCATCTACGGAGAAGATAGCAACCATTTGGTGAAGCAACCAGGCAGCTCTAGAGCTCCCAGCAAACACATGACACAGCCAGCTCCTTTCACATTCCAGCAGCGTGGTTGTTCCATCGAACCATCTGGTTCTTACACCAAATGAAAGAGGCGTTTTTTCCTTGCTGCCAGGATCATTATGTAACTCATTTTCGCCCAACAGTGAACAGCTATCTGGTTCTTTCACCAAGCCCTTCAGTTCTTGACCAACATCATAGAAAATATCCCACGCACAAAATTGATAACCGGTGGCTCACAGGCCAACAGAAAAAGCCAGAAAATTTGTAGCTAAAAATTCTTTTCTAGCAGTTTAAACCCAACAATATACTGAAGATGCCGACATGAATGAGGAAGTGCAGAAAACGCTTGTCCAACCTCTGCAACTGTCACCAAAATGTAAACTCTTCACTCCAAAGGTGATACAAAATGTCCTTAATAGATCACCTTCCAATAAAGCTCCTGATTACTAAATTAAGTTGTGTTTTATTTATTGACGCTTTGTAACTGCTGTGGTCCTTAGCCTCCCATTCATTCTATATTGGGCATGTAAGACTCAGAGACCTCTTTAACAGGCTTGGAGTTATTTTACGTGCCGTAAATGTATGACGTGGATCACCGGCTTTACTTCCCTTCCATAGGAAGCCATGCTAAGGATGTTTAGGCCCTAAAAGTATCAATCGTCCTCCGCCGAGTTTGAACCCGTGACCTCGGGAACTAGAGGCTATCATGGTAACCACTTCACCACGGAGGACAACGTTCTATTTGCAGCCACATAGTGCAAACTTTACCTAAGAATCTTCCACGCAAAGCCATAGTACTGCTAACACACTTTAATCCTACAACTAACATACTCCCCAAAAGTATGCTCTTATTATAATGATATCTAAGCCCAACAAAATCACAATGAGCCATAAAGCAATTAACGTCTACCATTGTTTTCTAAAAATTATTCGAGCGTTTGTTATTGCCCAGACTTCTCACATTTTTTGTAGCACTGTCACGTAAAACCCAATTTGGATGAAAAAGTTTCACTCCTGTCTACAACAGCAATACCTACAGGATTATAGATGAAATATTAAACACTTATGAAAGCAAGAAAACGTTTAGTTCTATTTCTTGACACTGTAAGGTATTCGATAAGGTTTAGCGTGTTGATCTTGTATTCAGCAATGGAAAACACTTTGCTGACACATCTGTCTTATTCAATCATACCTCTACAAACAACTTATTCTGTAGTCTATGAAGGTGAGAGTCTCCCATCAGACCTATCAATACAGAATTGCCTCAGGGAAGCATACTGGGACCTTTTATATATCTAATATACACCGATGATTCATTAAAAACTGACCATCTATATATACCCCAATTTGCAGACGATATCTGTTATATACAGATGAAGACGTTCCAACACGTGTATGAATAAACTGTTTGAAATAGAATCATTGAGCAACAAATGGAGAAGTGTCATGAATCCAAGAAAGTCACCTGCTGGTCACTTTCACACGTCTTAGGAAAGAACATGCTCATCCTATATTCTTGATCAACACAGCCAAACCATAGACCACGTGACATACCTTGTCCTCACCCTTCACATATATTTGACATGAAAGAAGTATTTTATCACATTCTATAACAATTAAGAATTAGACTTCGACAGCTCAAGCCGCTATTGCATAAAAACTCATCCCTCTCCATTTCTAACGATAGACTTACGCAATGTTTCAGAAACCAATATGCATGCTGCTTATGGGGTTCCGCCTCTAGCACCCAAATCATGCTTATTCAGGCATTCCAGAAAACGGGTGTTCAGGATTATCACCAGTGTTCAAGAAATGAATATCTGCATCTGAATATAGCAGAGGTAACCACAGTTCTCCACTCATCGTATATTTCGCTTATATACAACGTTCTCAACGCATCCTAAGTCCTGGCTCAACAGTTTAATAACAGTAGGTTACATAGTTATATACTTAATAATAAATGGACAATATTTAGAAATGCTTTGAACAGTGCTTCCAGCAGCAGTTTTGATTTTTATTGCGTTGAATTCCTCAACAATCACAGCGCCGCCTCAAAAGAGAAAGAGACACAGAAGTACTGACTGATTGAGGAACGTCAATTGATGTAACCCTCAGAACACACATCACAATGTAAATATAACTATGTCAACAAAATTGTAGTACCTACAATGTACAAAAGTGTTACTGAATAATAATGCTTAACCCGCCGTCAGGCGCGCGTCTTGGTAGAACGCCGCTAGTCTAGCGGGGCCTACTAGACCCGCGCTATATTTTTGTTGTTATTGCTTGTATTTTTGTTTTCTTTCGTTTATTTTCCTTTTTCTCCTAGTTTTACCGTTATTTTGATTAAGCGTACGTGGCTTTCATTAGTAGGTATTATCTTGCAACATAAAAACACAAGCTAAAATATGAGTACATATACATTATGAATTGTACTGCAGCAAGTATAAAGAAATAAATTTCCACTTTGGGGTATACATACAACTTGTAATTTCAAATGTTCAGTTACTCAGAATCATGTACTATATCACCCCGTGTTTTCCCCGACTAAGCAACTATCGCTAATAATTTTAGCATGTTTGCTCAAACACAGGGGGTATTGCATTTCCCACATGCATATTTAGTTTTGCAGTTCATTTTGTTTTTGTTGAAGGCTTCACATCTTTTCCTTTTCAATGTGCATAGCGGTATATGTGACAATTCATCTACTCCGTATTCTTCAGGTTTATATTTTGTCAAAAGGCCTTTCAAATTACTGGGTAGATTTGATGCTGTTGCTCTCCTTTGTAGCTGTTGCAACAGTAAAGCTAAAGATAGTGCTTACAAATACTCCTGCCTTGTGGAATATTTATTTCAGTTTCCAGGAAGATAACCCTACAATTAATACCTGCAATGTTCAAGATATGGTAAAAAAATTACCATGGGCCACCTTCTCGTTCTGGCTACATTGCATGTAGCATACAATTTATTTACTACATCAACTCCAGATTTAGTGTCGTTGTAATGCAGGATTATTTCAGGCTTTTTCTCAGCACCTTCTGATAACTGTGTGGATGAAACGTGTAGACTTGTGAGCAAAACTACTGTTTTACCCTTTTTTGGATCATATAAAACAAGGGTTTCATTTTTGGTGAAGCCCAAATATGCTTTCGTACTGACTGCGATCTTTTGTAGAATTGAAATTAGTGGGTAACTGTTTTTTGTTCTTTCGCAGTGTACCATACGAAAGAAAGTTGTCTTTTGCGTAATTCATTCACCAGCGATACACTGGTAAACCAATTATCTGCAGTAACGTTTCGTCCAGTGCCAGAGATTGGTTCAGTTAGTCTCAGCACTACAGCCTCTGCCAGGATAGTTTGCAAATATGGTCCGTCCGGCTGCTGTCCACAATAAATCTCCATGTTAGTTGTATAAAACAGTTTTGCAGCACTCAAACACAATATCTTTATGCCATATTTGTTTGGCTGGATGGTATATATTGTCTAAAACCACAGCGACCACGAAATGCCGGCAACTGTTCGTCGACAGTGACATTTTGCCCAAGAGAATAATGGTTCTGACAGTTGTTCAGAAACAATGTAAACATTTCTCTAACAGCAGCCAATTTATCTAATGTTCGTCGCTCCGGTCTTGAGCTTTTGTCATCAAAGCGAATACAGCGTATTACAAAACGGAATCTTTTTCGGGCACCGTCATTCGGAATAGAGGATTTCCAAGATCATCGGTTCTCCAAAAATCGTGAATATTCTGGCGTCCACCGGGAAAAATTCCTGCCAGGTACAATAAGCCTAGAGATGCTTCTATTTCTATTACATCTGTAGGTCTGCTGTCTCCTTCACGATCAAATTTGTGCTGCACACTGCTAATGTAAGTTTTTGAGCTTTCAACACTCAAATCAACTATAATATAACTTCGGTAACAAAAAGGTTACAATAATAAATTTCCGTTTTCGCATTTTGGCAGCTCCTAACACACCAGGAAGTTTGGTCAATATATTGCGAGCCCTTATCTGTGTTATTTTCCAATGTTTTTTTTTCATTTTGTTCCATCTCTTCCTGTAAATAACAACAGAATGTATTGTCACTAATAATAATAACAATAAGAAGCATTACTATGATAAGCATATGACATTACCTATAAAATACATGTTATCACACAAGCTGCTTTCATCGTCTTCCTCTTCATCTTCATGGACAGTTTCTAAATCTAAAAATCTCGTTTCGAGTTTATCTTCTGAACCAGAGTCATCTGATTCTAATAAGTTGTCATCCACGGACAAGGCATCGTCATCGCAAAGTAGGCAATGTACTTCTTCCAAATCATTCGGATTTTGTAGATCGTACCTTTTTCTCGTATTCATGAGCAACAGCTCCTTGCAATAGTAAAGCAATCTTGCACAGCTAAAGAGGAACAATTCTGTCAGCAATATGTAACGAGAGCAGGCGCGCGGGTCCTGGTTGACCTGTGCGACACGTAACTGCTGATTAGTCATTCTTTCAGCCAAACAAATAAACAGATAAGGTTATCGCTGCAGCAAATAATCGCGATAGGTGTAATGTTAGATGTCAGTCAGGCAATAGCATAGGTGCGTTCGTTCGAAAATTATAACGTTTATATAATGCCAGGGGTCTCTCAGGCCCCTAGCGACCAACGGAGGGTTAAAACATAGTGAAAATGTTAAATTACTTTGTTAATACAATTAGTATTTCGGTTTGATATTTAGAAGGTGCATTTCCTCTAAATTGAATTTTGTCCATTTAATGACTTTTGAAAAAATAGTCCTCGAGCTGTTTTCGTTTTAAGTCTCATCGTTCTTCAAAAGCAGACCTTTTGGTAATAGAGTAGTAATAGATCGAAGTTTTGAATAAGGTATGTCAAAGTTTTTGGAAAAATATTTAGCGCAGACGGGAGGTTTCACATTCTTGTTCACACCTAGAAAAGAAATGATGATTTATTAATGATGATAATAGTCACAGTAATAATAATTTTACATAAAATAACACATTTTTGTTTTTTTCGAATTTGGGGTATTTTTCTTAAAATGGGGACCTTCAGCATCTTCGTGTTGGCAACTGCTTCAATATCTGGGAGGTTTTGACTAGGGTTGGGTCGAGCGATTCTTTTGCAGTAATCGATTCATACGATTCGTTCACGAGTCATGAATCGATTCATACGATTCGTTCACGATTCATGAATCGTCCGCTTGCCTGCTGGTCTAGCCCAAAAATGCGCAATCAGGAGTTTGTTGTTTCGATGAGGGTTATGATCTTTTTTCTTTCACTTAAAAAAGACAATGCGTGTAAAAATGCTTTCCGCGCTATTTTGGGTAATACACTTGGAGTTTCCTGAATTTGTCAATAAAACCATGCTGTGTGATTCCACTTAAGTTGCGATTACGTAAGGTATTATGCAAAGTAATTATGAAGACATTATTATTATAGTCTTCTTCCTCATTTCGATGATTAGGCATTCCACCTGCCTTCGCATTCTTTACTCCCATCTTTTCCTGGGGTGTCGGATGTCTCTTTGTCCTGACGATTTGTACTTATTAATTAATAGTGGTATTCTTTCTTCAATCATGTAGTGTAGTTCATATGATCTTTTCAATTAAATTAAATTTTTTCGATTTTATCATTTAATTTATAAATATTCAGTTCTATAATTTTATGTTTCATTTATTATTAGATCTAATCTAGTGCATCCTTAAGTTCTTCGTAAAAAATCGTTTCCGTCCTCTGAGGTTTACTTTTGTCCGGTTTTTATTATTATTGTTGTTGTTGTTGTTGTACTACATATCAGCTGATATTAGATCGTGCTGGTGCAGAAATATTGTATCGATTTCATTCCATCAAATTCGAGGATTCGGATTCATGCCAATGCCTACGAATACGCTTAGTTGTATCACTGCATTTTCTAATAATTTTATATGGATTGTGTTATACAAATTAACCATATTTAATTATATTGTCATTTGGCCTCTTGACTTTTCTGTTCCACGTACATAGTAGGTACAAAAGGAATTGCTTTCTACCCAAAAATTTAACATTGAAGTTTCACCGGAAATGCAGGTTTTGAGGCTCTACAAATAAAAAACATTCTGATGTGTTACACTCACATGACTTTCTCTACTCTTGTACAAACTATTTTTACAAACGCTTATTCTCCATATGCTTCATGTTAATGGAGCTATCGAGCTGTCAATCTTATTGATAATTTTCTTGTAGATGCAAGGGGAATATGGTAGGTTTTAAGCGATAGTCAAATATTTTAACGCTGGTTGCTATGTAGCACATTCCATTCTCTTTGCATGTCCAGGACATAAAAAAATCTGATGTGTTACACTCACATGACTTTCTCTACTCTTGTACAATCTAATTTTACAAACGCTTATTCTCCATATGCTTCATGTTAATGGAGATATCGAGATGTCAATCTTATTGATAATTTTCTTGTAGATGCAAGGGGAATATGGTAGCTTTTAAGCGATAGTCGGATAGCGTTTTGAGACCTCCTGAATCCAAAAAAACAATTTTTGGAAGCATGTCCGTGTGTGTGTCTGTGTGTGTGTGTCTGTGAACAGCATAACTCAAAAACTAACAGTCGGATAAACACCAAACTTGGTATTTACGTTCAGTATCTTCCACACATGCGACACGAAGATTTTCAAGAAAATCCCCCCACCCCAGACTACCCTTTACATGGAACTTTTTTCGAAAATTTTAATTTTCTCAAAAATGGCTCTAACGATTTTGATGAAAATATCATATGTTTAAGATAATGTCATGAGAAATGAAATGTATATCTCGAAATGTCTGGAAATGTCTCCAAAAGTATTCTTCATTATGAACGACTTTTGCATAACTGGTAAACCATAAGAGATAGACAAAATTTTACTACACAAAAAATGAAGATTGCGTTAAAATACACAGCTTATATCATATACATTTTTTTTTGTTCAGTAAACCGTTTTCGAGATATTGCTTGTTATTTCCTTAAATTTTCCAATACTTATACTTTTTACTTTCTCTGTATAGTAAGTAGGGGAAGTATTGCATTCCACCCAAAAATTCGATACCGAGATTTCACCGGAAATACATGTTTTGAGACCTCCTGTATCCAAAAAAAAGCATTTTTGGAAACATGTCCGTGTGTGTGTCTGTGTGTGTGTGTGAACAGCATAACTCAAAAACGAACAGTCTGATAAGCACCAAACTTGGTATTTAGGTTAAGTATCTTCCAGAGATGCGACACGAAGGTTTTCAAAAAAATCCCCCCACCCCAGACTACCCTTTACATGGAAGATTTTTCGAAAATTTTAATTTTCTCAAAAATGGCTCTAACGATTTTGATGAAAATATCATATGTTTAAGATATTCTCATGAGAAATGAAATGTATATCTCGAATTTTCTGGGAATGTCTCCTAAAGTATTCTTCATTGTGAACGACTTTTGCATAACTGGTAAACCATAAGAGTTAGACAAAATTTTACTACACAAAAAATGTAGATCGCATTAAAATACACAACTAATGTCATATACATTTCTTTTGTTGAGTGAACCGTTTTCGAGATATTGCTTGTTATTTCCTTAAATTTTCCAATACTTATACTTTTTCTCAAATGCGTTATTCAATTTTTTTATGTCCTGGACATGCAAAGAGAATGGAATGCGCCACATAGCAACCAGCGTTAAAATATTTGACTATCGCTTAAAAGCTACCATATTCCCCTTGCATCTACAAGAAAATTACCAATAAGATTGATATCTCGATATCTCGATTAACATGAAGCATATGGAGAATAGGCGTTTGTAAAATTAGATTGTACAAGAGTAGAGAAAGTCATGTGAGTGTAACACATCAGATTTTTTTCAAATTCGTTATTCATTTTTACTTTCTCTACTACGTATAGTAAGTAGGGGAAGTATTGCATTCCACCCAAAAATTCGATACCGAGATTTCACCCGAAATACATGTTTTGAGACCTCCTGAATCCAAAAAAAGCATTTCTAGAAACATGTCCGTGTGTGTGTCTGTGTGTGTGTGTGTGTCTGAACAACATAACTCAAAAACTAACAGTCGGATAAACACCAAACTTGGTATTTACGTTCAGTATCTTCCAGAGATGCGACACGAAGATTTTCAAGAAATTCCCCCTACCCCAGACTACCCTCTACATGGAACATTTTTCGAAAATTTTAATTTTCTCAAAAATGGCTCAAACGATTTTGATGAAAATATCATATGTTTAAGATAATGTCATGAGAAATGAAATGTATATCTCGAAATTTCTGGGAATGTCTCCAAAAGTATTCTTCATTATGAACGACTTTTGCATAACTGGTAAACCATAAGAGATAGACAAAATTTTACTACACAACAAATGTAGATCGCGTTAAAATACACAACTTATATCATATACATTTTTTTTGTTGAGTGAACCGTTTTCGAGATATTGCTTGTTATTTCCTTAAATTTTCCAATACTTTTTCTCAAATTCGTTATTCATTTTTACTTTCTCTACTACGTATAGTAAGTAGGGGAAGTATTGCATTCCACCCAAAAATTCGATACCGAGATTTCACCGGAAATATATGTTTTGAGATCTCCTGAATCCAAAAAAAGCATTTTTGGAAACATGTCCGTGTGTGTGTCTGTGTGTGTGTGTCTGTGTATGTGTGTGTGTCTGTGTGTGTGTGTGTGTGTCTGTGTGTGTGTCTGTGTGTGTGTGTCTGTGAACAGCATAACTCAAAAACGAATAGTCGGATAAGCACCAAACTTGGTATTTAGGTTCAGTATCTTCCAGAGATGCGACACGAAGGTTTTCAAGAAAATCCCCCCACTCCAGACTACCCTTTACATGGAAAATTTTTCGAAAATTTTAATTTTCTCAAAAATGGCTCTAACGATTTTGATGAAAATATCATATGTTTAAGATAATGTCATGAGAAATGAAATGTATATCTCGAATTTTCTGGGAATGTCTCCAAAAGTATTCTTCATTGTGAACGACTTTTGCATAACTGATAAACCATAAGAGATAGACAAAATTTTACTACACAAAAAATGTAGATCGCGTTAAAATACACAACATATGCCATATACATTTCTTTTGTTGAGTGAACCGTTTTCGAGATATTGCTTGTTATTTCTTTAAATTTTCCAATACTTATACTTTTTCTCAAATACGTTATTCATTTTTTTATGTCCTGACATGCAAAGAGAATGGAATGCGCCACATAGCAACCAGCGTTAAAATATTTGACTATCGCTTAAAAGCTACCATATTCCCCTTGCATCTACAAGAAAATTACCAATAAGATTGACATTTCGATATCTCGATTAACATGAAGCATATGGAGAATAGGCGTTTGTAAAATTAGATTGTACAAGAGTAGAGAAAGTCATGTGAGTGTAACACATCAGATTTTTTGGAAATGTCCCCAAAAGTATTCTTCGTTGTGAACGATTTTTGCATAACTGGTAAACCATAAGAGATAGACAACATTTTACTACACAAAAATATAGATCGCGTTAAAATACACAATTTATTTCATATACATTTTTTTTGTTGAGTGAACCATTTCCGAGATATTGCTTGTTATTCCCTTAAATTTTCCAATACTAATACTTTTTCTCATATTCGTTATTCATTTTTTTATGTCCTGGACATGCAAAGAGAATGGAATGCGCCACATAGCAACCAGCTTTTAAAAGATTTGACTATCGCTTAAAGCCTACCATATTCCGCTTGCATCTACAAGAAAATTAGCAATGAGATTAACAGCTCGATATCTCGATTAAGATGAAGCATATGGAGAATAAGCGTTTGTAAAAATAGTTTGTACAAGAGTAGAGAAAGTCATGTGAGTGTAACACATCAGATTTTTTTATGTCCTGGACATGCAAAGAGAATGGAATGCGACACATAGCAACCAGCGATAAAATATTTGACTATCGCTTAAAAGCTACCATATTCCCCTTGCATCTACAAGAAAATTACAAATAAGATTGACATCTCGATATCTCGATTAATATGAAGCATATAGAGAATAGGCGTTTGTAAAAATAGATTGTACAAGAGTAGAGAAAGTCATGTGAGTGTAACACATCAGATTTTTACTTTCTCTACTACGTATAGTAAGTAGGGGAAGAATTGTATTTCACCCAAAAATTCGATACCGTGATTTCACTGGAAATGTATGTTTTGAGACCCCCTGAATCCAAAAAAAGCATTTTTGGAAACATGTCCGTGTTGTGTGTGTGTGTCTGTGAACAGCATAACTCAGAAACGAACAGTCGGATAGACACCAAACTTGGTATTTAGGTTCAGTATCTTCCAGAGATGCGACACGAAAGTTTTCAAGAAAATCCCACCACCCCAGATTACCCTTTACATGGAACATTTTTCGAAAATTTTAATTTTCTCAAAAACGGCTCTAACGATTTTGATTAAAATATCTATGTTTAAGATATTTTTACCACAAATGAAATGTATATCTCGAATTTTCTGGGAATGTGTCTAAAAGTATTCTTCATTGTGAACAATTTCTGCATAACTGGTAAACCATAAGAGATAGACAAAATTTTACTACACAAAAAATGTAGATCGCGTTAAAATACACAATTTATGTCATATACGTTTGTTTTTGTTAGCGAACCATTTTCGAGATATTGTTTGTTATTCCCTTAAATTTTCCAATACTTATACTTTTTCTCAAATTTGTTATTCTTTTTTTTTTGTCTAGGTAATGCAAAGAGAATGGAATGCCCCACATAGCAACCAGCTCTTAAAACATTTGACTATAGCTTAAAACCTACCATATTCCCTTTGCATCTACAAGAAAATTAGCAATAAGATTAGCATCTCGATATCTCGATTAACATTAAGCATATGGAGAATAAGCGTTTGTAAAAATAGCTTGTACAAGAGTAGAGAAAGTCATGTGAGTGTAACACATCAGAATTTTTTTAAAAATATTTCCCCAATAGTAGTTGCTACGTGAAATATATGAAACTAAATGAATAAGCTTGTGTGACAATTTCGTTCTTTTCTTACACCAACATTTAACTTGTTGAGCGCAGGTAACATTAAAGGCAACCAAAGCCGAATCTATTCGTTTTTCGAGACGGATATTCGATAGACTTCCTGCTTAAAGCAATTGTGTTTAAGCATTTACGAACTTCAGGTAAAGGATAGGGTATAAAGTAAACTTGTAGAACTGCTTTTGACGATCTTTCAAAGAAAATATTTTTGAGCTTATTACCTACGACCAGATTTTTCAGTTGTAAGAGAAAGCAACAAAATAAATGTTACCATTTAAACTCCGCCCATGAACTAAACTTCTGATCAATACACAATTTTTGCAATTAACCAATCCCTATCTGTCACTACCACCACCCCTTTCCTTAAACAGTAAAGTGAGGCGCAAGGATTATATCGGTTACTGTAGAAGTTGGCGCAACACTTCTGGAAACATGACCCCGGTTGCCACCCCAGCTGCCGAGCCTAGGAATGGTTTATGTTTAGCTTAATCAACGAAAGCGATATAATACCTTTGCTTACTCACAGTGCGTAACACATACAGTCTGCGTAGAAAGTGTCAACATCTGGTTGTAATTTCAAAGAGACTAGTACCTAAATAGTGCTTATTTTATATTTTTACTTTCTCTACTACGTATAGTAAGTAGGGAAAGTATTGTATTCCATCCAAAAATTCGATACCGAGATTTCACCGGAAATATATGTTTTGAGACCCCCTGAATCCAAAAAAGCATTTTTGGAAACATGTCCGTGTGTGTGTGTGTGTGTGTGTGTGTGTGTGTGTGTCTGTGAACAGCATAACTCAGAAACGAACAGTCGGATAAACACCAAACTTGGTATTTAGGTCCAGTGTCTTCCAGAGATGCGACACGAAGATTTTCAATAAAATTCCCCCATCCCAGATTACCCTTTACATGGAACATTTTTCGAAAATTTTAATTTTCCCAAAAATGGCTCTAAAGATTTTGATTAAAATATCATATGTTTAAGATATTTTTACTACAAATGAAATGTATATCTTGAATTTTCTGGGAATGTCTCCAAAAGTATTCTTCATTGTGAACGACTTTTGCATAACTGGTAAACCATAAGAGATAGACAAACTTTTACTGCACACAAAATGTAGATCGCGTTAAAATACACAATTTATGTCATATACATTTTTGTTGTTGAGTGAACCATTTTCGAGATATTGTTTGTTAATCCCTTAAATTTTTCGATACTTATTTTCTCAAATGGGAATTCGTTATTCATTTTTTTGTCTTGGGTATGCAAAGAGAATGGTGCTGCACATAGCAACCAGCTATTAAGAGTAATGTCTATGCTTAAAGGCTACTGTATTTCTATATTGCCCTTGCAAATATATATTCCGCTTACATTTACAAGAAAATTAGCAATAAGATAGAGTCTACAAATGTTTATCTCGATTAACATGAAGTAGATGGAGAATAAGCGTTTGTAAAAATAGTTTGTACAAGAGTAGAGAAAGTCATGTGAGTGTAACACATCAGATTTTTTATACTTATAACCATGGCTCCTACGTTTTCAAAGTTAAGAGTAAGGTATTACATAGTCAAAGCAGGAAAATAATTGCAAATGTCCTCGACTTCATGAAGCAAGAAGCAGAGATAAAGGAAGGAAATGTGTATATGTTCACCCGAGTTCCACAAAAGCCTTAAGAGAGTGAAAGAAAGAGTAGCCAAAGCAACTGGTGTTTCACCGAGTTCCGTTTCCAGAGTTCTCAAAGATAAGAAAAAAACATATGAATGAAAGAATATAATCGGATACACCTGGTAAGAAACATAAGGACCCTAAACATATTACAGAAATAGACGATTTCGAAAAATACGTCATTCGGCGCACGATTCACAATTTCTATGTGGAACAAAAAAACTGTGCCAACCATAAGCAGAAATCTTATTAAACTGAAAGAAATCTCAGAAAAGTTATAAAAGGGTAGTGCATGTGGAAGAAAACGAAATCAAATAGAATTGTTCCGATAAAAAAGTACGACATACGATCTCAGCTGGAAGAGTACCTTACTCAGAGGTACAAATTAGAGGGTCAAACTATAGTGTATGAAGATGAGTCATACATTCACAGCAGTCATACAACATCTAAAAGTTGGAGTGACGATAGCGAATTAGGTTTGCAGGCACCTGTTACCACCTGTTATTGTTCATGCTGTTGGAAAGATCGGCTTCGTTCCAAATGCCCTTCTTTTACAAGTCGCAACAAAAAAAAAAAAACAATGAGATTTTCATCAAGAAATGAATACAGAAAACTACATGAATTGAATCAACACCATGTTTATATCTAATTATTCTACCTGCTGGGTCTGTTCTGGTTATCGACACTGCTTCACAATGCGTCAACACTCAAATTAACAAACCATCCTACCTCAAATTCCTTGAAAGAAGAAACGAGAGCTTGGTTATTTAGGCGTAATACAGCTTTAGATTAAAGTATGAGTAAAATAAAGCTATATAACTTAATTAAAGCCAACAAACCCCTTCAGAAGTCATACATACTTGGCCAGATATTAACACAACATGGCAATAATGTACTTAAGACTGCCACCGTATCACCCAGATCTAAACCCAATCGAATTGATCTGGGCTGATGTAAAAAAATGGGTGGCCTGCAGAATTATCACTTTTAAATTAAAAAATGTGGCGATTTGCAGAAATTAGATAGCCAGAATGAGAAAATGTATTTAAAAAAAGGTGGAATTGCAGAAAATCAAATAGTTCTCATCCAGAATAATGGTGCAGAAAGTGATGACGGCAATGAAGTGATGATTCCGCAGAAGAGGAAGGGCTGTCAGGTGTGGAAGAATTGGAGGGATATGATTGACAGTGGTTTTATAAGAAGCGCTTTTTACAGCGGTGGATTTAAATATACTGTATATAACTATAAGTTTATCACTGCAGCGCATAACCGGTGTAGGAGTATTTGACAATGACTGTCTCACGCACTCCTGCAGCATGCAGACGACCCGTCGCCACCTGATCTGATAAGCAACTCGCTTCATAGCTGTCATTAACATTTTCACATGTCTAGAACTGTATCGCCAATTATAACCCAGTTCTTACTTCTTGCGACTGTGAACAACAGATTTCTGTGTTTATTTCAGCTTGTTTTAAACTGCAATGGGGTTTAAAAAGAAGAGTTTTATTTGGAAATACTTCCAACAAGTAAGTCCTAGTAGTGCGAAGTGTGAACTTTGTTCGAATGTTTATTCTTTTAAGGCCGGGACAACCTCAAATTTGGCACGACATTTAAAACTAAAGCATCCAACAGCTGCAATAAGACCGGAGGAACCACCATATGGACAAGATAGTACGGGACATCTCGAATTTACTCCAACATCTTCTACGCCTGCATCTGCAGTATTTTCCATGCCATCTACTTCCTCAGGACCGTCATTTTCTACAGCATCACAGCCACCGCCAAAAAAAGCAGAACATTGGTCATACCAGAATCAGCTATTTCATTTCTAAATCACTGTCAGCATCCAGAAGCAAAATTTTGGATTGTCTCATGTTGAAATTGATCGTAAAGCAATTTCACTCCTTCCGGTTGGTTGAGCAACCGGAGTTCCGAGAACTGGTGCACAACTTAAATCCTAATTATGTAATTCCAGCAAGAAAGACACTTTCTAACGCTCTTTTGGATGCTACAGTCAACACAGCGAAAAGAAATGTAAAGGTGGCCTTAGCAGGGATTGTGGCCTGCTCTCTGACAACCGGAGTTGCGAGAACTGGTGCACAACTTAAAACCTAATTATGTAATTCCAGCAAGAAAGACACTTTCTAACGTTCTTTTAGATGCTACAGTCAACACAGTGAAAATAAATGTAAAGGTGACCTTAGCAAGGATTGTGGCCTGCTCTCTGACAACCGGAGTTCCGAGAACTGGTGCACAACTTAAATCCTAATTATGTAATTCCAGCAAGAAAGACACTTTCTAACGCTCTTTTGTATGCTACAGTCAACACAGTGAAAAGAAGTGTAAAGGCGGCCTTAGCAGGGATTGTGGCCTGCTCTCTGACAACCGGAGTTCCGAGAACTGGTGCACAACTTAAATCCTAATTATGTAATTCCAGCAAGAAAGACACTTTCTAACGTTCTTTTGGATGCTACAGTCAACACAGTGAAAAGAAATGTAAATGTGGCCTTAGCAGGGATTTTGGCCTGCTCTGTGACAACCGGAGTTCCGAGAACTGGTGCACAACTTAAATCCTAATTATGTAATTCCAGCAAGAAAGACACTTTCTAACGTTCTTTTGGATGCTACAGTCAACACAGTGAAAAGAAATGTAAATGTGGCCTTAGCAGGGATTGTGGCCTGCTCTCTGACAACCGGAGTTCCGAGAACTGGTGCACAACTTAAATCCTAATTATGTAATTCCAGCAAGAAAGACACTTTCTAACGTTCTTTTGGATGCTACAGTCAACACAGTGAAAAGAAATGTAAAGGTGGCCTTAGCAGGGATTGTGGCCTGCTCTCTGACAACAGACGGTTGGACTTCTGCCTCAAATGCGAGCTATATCGCAGTAACTGTCCATTATTTGGACGAAGATGATGTGCTAAGCAGTGCTTTGCTGGAGTGCTTTTCTTACGGTGAAAGGCACGCCGCGGAAAATATTGCAGCAGAAATAAAACGGGTGTGCCAAGAGTGGGACATATCAAACAAAGTTGTCGCCTTAGTTTCCGACAGCGCCTCAAATATGGTTGCCACTGCGAAAACTCTAGGGTGGAAGCACATTCCATGCTTTGCGCACACCTTAAATTTAATAGTGCAGAATGCTATGCAGGAAATAAAGGATTTGCATACGAGAGTGAAGGCCGTGGTGGAATACTTGAAACGCAGCTCACAAGCTCTTCACAAACTTAAGGGAATGCAGAAGCAGATGGGACTTCCAGAAACTACCTTAAAACAAGATGTTGTGACTCGCTGTAATTTCACACTAAAAATCGCGAGGCTGTTGTGTCAACACTGGCATTAATGAATCCCAGTGCAATGCTCTCAAGAGAGGATTTTATGATTTTGGAGGAAATGTGCAAGTTGCTGAAATCATTTTCGGAAATAACAGATGAAGTGAGTTCCGAAAAGCAAGTCACGATTTCGAAAATTATTTTGTTCGCAAGGAGTCTAACGAAATGTTTTCAAACCTACGACTGCAGCGGCTCTCATGCAGGAATCGTCTCTGTTGTTAGAAGAATACGAACTGAAATCATAAAAAGGTTCAGAGATATTGAAGAAAGGAGTGTTCTTGCGGAGGCTACATTGCTGGATCCCAGATTCAAAAACAAGGGATTTGTGTCAGTCACTGCATATGACAAGATTAAACAATCGGTATGTCAGAGAGCAGCGTCCAATGAGGATGAACCCCGGACTTCTGACATCCCAGACATGAGCGCTAAAACCGAAGAAGAATACCTAGTATGGGGCGACTTCGACTCCAACGTGAAGCAGTTCGTGACTCCTGTGACACCAATGGCATCTGCAAACATTGAATACGATAAATATATAAATGAGCCGCTGCTAAATAAAAAAGCAGATCCTTGCAGGTGGTGGCAGGAAAAACGGCTATTTTATCCGAGGTTGTACCAATTGGCTAAAAGAAGTTTGTGTATCGTCGGGACCTCTGTTCCTTGTGAACGTATTTTTTCAAGGGCAGGAAATACTTTGACAGACTCAAGACGACGCCTAACTTCAAAGAAATTGAGTAAGGTGGTATTTCTAAACTATAACCTAAGTTCATAGGCCATTCAACGTATATTTGTTTTATTTTTAGTGATAATTAACCTAGTTATCCAAGTGCGCGTACAGTGTGTTGCCCTTTCCTGAACTATAACACATCATAAAACGTATGTGCATTTAATACCGTGATTTTATTTCTTAAAGTGACTTTGAGATACTATTGAAAACCAGTAATGTGTTCCAATAAAAGTACAGTCCAGAAAAGTGTGCATTTAGTGTCTCTTGGTGATAGTTTGAAACTGACAGTGAGGAAATTCAAGTTTGCTTCACCTCGATGGTTAAGTTTGCAACTGTAAGGTACGTAGACATCTTTTCGTTTTATTGCAGTTTATTAGATAAGAATTTGCACTGTTATAGAATATTGATTTATGCAATAACTAGATAAATGTTGGTATATTTTAAGTTCTGTCTTTTATATATACATCCTACTGAATTGCGTATTATCTTAATCACATTATTAGCACTTTATCAACATCACGCACGTGCCACATTCTATAAAATGGGTTTGTTTGAACATGTGTTATGAGAGAATTTATATGAATACTGAATTACTGAACCTTAGGAAAACTGTAACCGAATGCTCTTGCATGTCACCAATGCTTGCAAAAATGCTTTCATATCCAAACTCCGTTTTGCTTACAGTTTATCGATCACAGCGTTGATGCATTTGAAACCCGTGCTAGAGTTAAGCAGACTACTGTTTTTATACGGCAATTAGTCTAAGTGGTTCATCTTAAAACCATTAAACCGATGTGTCAAAACTTATTTCGATCGACGGATGTACAAATCACGTGAAGCATATTTTATAGAATTAAATTTAAAAACAGCTGCTAAATTACTGCTTCCCTTCAAATGGCTTTTGAGTCATGACCTGAAGTAGTTTTATGGCTAATAGAAGGATGTCGTCTTCTTCATATTTGGCAACTGACATCCTCTCCCCAACTAACAATCAGCTGTTCATGGTAATTAGGCAACTCTGACCCTCAACATTGATCATTCACCTGTGTGGAAACAATGCGACGCGTTGCACAGGCCAAGTCATTTAGGAGGAAAGACGTTTTAAAAACAATTTTATAAAATGTTTTAGGCTGTAGACGAGTGTTTTTTTTTGAGAGGGGGAGAATATAATATAAATTATATTAGAGTATTACAAATATTCCGCTAAGGCTACTTTTCAGCGCTTCGAGTTTCATGGTGTTGATTCATTAAGCCGTACTTACTGACAACTAAAGCTTACAAACAATCCTAGAGATTTACTTCACATTATGCAGAACATTAAGGGAACATAATACTACGAATATTTAAGGGCTGCAGCTGGAACTCGTAATGAGACAGAAAGCAGCAAGGCATAGGTAATATAATAATGATCACGCAAAACTTTGAAAGATGTTACAATGTGGCTCACGCAAGCTTGCGGGCAATTATAAGATTTAAAAATATATGATAAGTAGTAGAGAGATCTGGCGCACTTTTTTGGGCATATATGAAAAAGGATAGTGAACACGAGGCTGGATGGGGCGTTTCAAGGAGGCAAATGGGTTTATATGGGAGAGATAGGGAATACGACGAAAACACGTGTAATCCGCTAATGACCGCGCAAATGACCGTCGCTAATGGATATTCGTTGTAATACATGTGTAACCGCTAATGACCGTCGCCAATGGCCGGCGCTAATGACCGCCGCTAATAGATATGCATCGTAATACATATATAAGCACTAATGGCCGGCGCTAATGGATATGTGTGGTGATACATATATAAACCGTTAATGACCGCCGTTATGGTATGTCTATTGGACACACGCGTGATCCTGCTACAGAGTGTTTTATCATAAACAGGGGTTGTGGGGTAACAGTGTACGAGCATCAATGTGATAAAACCGATAAGCAGGATAAAAAGAATGATTTAAGGAGTAACGAGCTCTGATGATATAAAGCATATGATTAACGAACCAGGGTATCGAACCCAGGAGTGATATGAACGATATTCACAGTACCGAGCCCCCTTGACATAAAACATATGAGTAACGAAACCTGGTATCGAACATAAATGCAAACATATATACATACACATACACAAATACATACGTACATACATACACACATGCACACATAAACATACATGCATACACGCATATACATACATACATACATAGACACATAAATACATAGACACATACATACATAGACACATGCACACATAAACATACATGCATACACGCATATACATACATACATACATACATAGACACATAAATACATAGACACATACATACATAGACACATGCACACATATACATACATGCGTACACACATAATCCATACACACATACATACATGCAAACATACATACACACATACATACATAGACCATTACAAACACATACATGCAAGCATACATACATACACACATGCACACATATACAAACATGCATACACACATACACATACAAGTATACATACATACATACACATTATACATAGACACATGCACACATATACATACATGCTTACACACATGCACAAATATACATACATGCACACACATGCCCACATATACATACATGCATACACACATACATGCATCATACATACACACACGTACATACATACACACATGCACACATATACATACATGCATACACACATACATACATACGTGCAAACATACATACATACACATGCACACATGCATACACACATACACACATATACATACATAAGCAGAAAGATACACTCATACATACATACACACATGCACACATATACATACATGCATACAAACATACACATACATGCATACACACATACACATACATCATACACATACATACATAGACACATGCACCCATACACATACATACACACATACACACATGAACACATATACATACATGCATACACACATACATATACATCACACACATACATACATAGACACATGCACCCATACACATACATACACACATGAACACATATACATACATGCATCCACACATACACATACATACATACATACACATACATCACACACATACATACATAGACACATGCACACATACACATACATAACACATGAACACATATACATACATGCATCCACACATACACATACATAGACACATGCACAAATATACATACATGCATACACACATACATAGACACATACACAATGCAAACATACATCATACATAACACATGAACACATATACATACATGCATCCACACATACACATACATACATACATACACATACATCACACACATACATACATAGACACATGCACACATACACATACATAACACATGAACACATATACATACATGCATCCACACATACACATACATAGACACATGCACACATATACATACATGCATACACACATACACATACATACATACATATACACACATCACACACATACATACATAGACACATGCACACATACACATACATAACACATGAACACATATACATACATGCATCCACACATACACATACATAGACTAATGCACAAATATACATACATGCATACACACATACATAGACACATACACAATGCAAACATACATCATACATATATACATACGCACATACATACACACAAGCACACATATACATACATGCATACACACATACATACATGCAAACATACATACATACACATGCACGCATGCATACACACATACACAGAAGCACACATATACATACATGCATACACACATACACATACATACATGTAAACATACACACATATAAACACATGCACATACACATACGTACATATATACACACATGCACACATATACATACATGCATACAGATATACATACAAACACACATGCACACATATACATACATGCATACACGCACACATGTACATACATGCATACACATACATGCACACAAATACTTGCATACAAACATACACATACATACATCATACATACACACATACAAACACATAATACATAGACACACACATACAACACACAAACATGCAAACATACATACGCAAACACATACACACATACATACGTACATACATACACCAATGCACACATACATACATGCAAACATACATACGTAAACACATCATACATACATACGTACACACATACACACATACATACGTACACATATACACACATACATATAAACATACATACACAAATACATATAAACATACATACACAAATACATACATACACACATGTACGCATACACATACATGCATACACACATACACACATATACATGCATGCATACACACATACACATACATACATCATACATACATAGACACACACATATATACACAAATACATACATAGACAGATACATACATAGACACAGACATACATACGTACACATATACACACATACATTTATATATACACAAACAAACACAAAGACACGCATTCATACATAGACGTACATACATGCAAATATACATGCATGCAAACATACATACGTACACACATACATCCATACATACGTACACACATACATACATGCATATATACATACATACACACATACATATACATATATATTCACATACATACATGCAAACATACATGAATACACACACATACACACAAGCACCCTTATACATACAGACATACACATACATATACATATATACACACATGTACAGACACATACACATACGTACACATACATACACACATGCATACACAAATACATATATACACAGACTCATACATACAAACACATACATGCAAACATACATACGTACACACATACACACGTAAAAATATGCAAACATACATACATAAACACGTACACAAATACATGCATTCGTACACACATACACACATATACACGTGCATATATACACACATACAAACATAATACGTGCACACATCATACATACATACGTACACACATACAAACGTACATATATACACACATGCATACACAAATACGCACATACATACATGCAAATATACATACACACATACATACATGCATACACAAATACGCACATACATACATGCAAATATACATACACACACATACACACATGCATACACAAATACGCACATACATACATGCATCGTACATACATACACATACATACGCATATACACATGCAAAGATACATACGTAAACACATCATACATACATACCAACACACATACATGCGTACATATATACACTCATACATACACAGACACATACATACATGCATACACACATGCACACAAGCACGCGTATACATACATGCATACACACATACACATACATACATGCATCATACATACATACACACACAGACACATACATAGACACATACATGCACACATACATAGACGCACACATACATGTAAACATACATACGTACACACATACACACATACATACGTACATATAATCACACATAAACACATCATACATACATACACGTTCACATAGATACATGCAAACATAAACACGTACACACATCATACATACATACGTACATACATACACACATACATCCGTACATATATACACACATAAATACACATACATACATGCAGACTTACATGCATACACACAAGCACTGATATGCATACATGCATACACATACATACATACATAGACACACACACTATGCAAACATACATCATACATATATACATACGTACATGCACACATATGCATACATGCATACACACATACATACATGCAAACATACATACACATGCAGACATGCATACACACATACACAGAAGCACACATATACATACATGCATACACACATACACATACATACATGCAAACATACATACATATATACACATGCACACATATACATACATGCATACAGATACACATACATACACACATGCACACATATACATACATGCATACACGCACACATATACATACATGCATACATGCACACATATACATACATGCATACACATATACATACATGCACACAAATACTTGCATACAAACATACACATACATACATCATACATACATAGACACATACATAAACACATACATAGACACACACATACACACAGACATCATACATACACACATACAAACACATAATACATAGACACACACATACATACACACTAACATTCAAACATACATACGCACACACATACACACATACATACGTACATACATACACCAATACACCTTACATACATACGTAAACACATCATACATACATACGTACACACATACACACATACATACGTACATATATACACACATACATACAAACATACATACATACACAAATACACACATAAATACATACACACATGTACGCATGCACATACATGCATACACACATACACACATATACATACATGCATACACTCATACACATGCATACAGAATACATACATAGACAGACACATACATACAAAAATACATACATAGACAGATACATACATAGACACACACATACATACACACATACATACGTACATTTATATACACACAACCAACACAAAGACACGCATGCATACATACATAGACACGTACATACATGCATGCAAACATACATACGTACACACATACATCCATACATACATAAGTACACACATACATCCATGCATATATACATACATACACATACTTATACATATATATTCACATACATACATGCAAACATACATGAATACACACACATACACACAAGCACCCATATACATACAGACATACACATACATATACATACATACACACATGGACAGACACATGCATACACACATACACATACATACACACATGCATACACAGACTCATACATACACACACATACATGCTAACATACATACGTACACAAATACACACGTACTAATATGCAAACATACATACGTAAACACGTACACACACATACATACATACGTACACACAGACACACATACACACGTGCATATATACACACATACAAACATAATACGTGCACACATCATACATACATACGTACACACATACACACGTACATATATACACACATACATACACAAATACACACATACATACATGCAAATATACATACACACATACATACACATATACATGCATCGTACATACATAAACAAATACACACATACATACGCATATACACATGCAAAGATACATACGTAAACACATCATACATACATACCAACACACATACATGCGTACATATATACACTCATACATACATAGACACATACATACATGCATACACGCATGCACACAAGCATGCATAAACAGACATGAATACACACATACACATACATACATGCATCATACATACATACATACACACAAACACATACATAGACACATACATATACACACATACATGCAAACATACATACGTACACATATACACACATACATACGTACATATAATCACACATAAACACATCATACATACACACATACACAAATACACGCATACATACACGTTCACATACATACATGCAAACATATATGCATGCAAACATACATGCAAGCAAAGATAAAGACGTACACACATCATACATACATACGTACATACATACACACATACATCCGTACATATATACACACATAAATACACATACATGCAAATATACATGAATACACACAAGCACCCATATACATACATGCATACACATACATACATTATACATACATACACATACATACATAGAACATAGATTCACACATACATACATAGACAGACACATACATACACACATACATGCAAACATACATAGGTACACACATACACACGTACATACACAAATACACACATACATAGACACATACACACATGCAAACATACATACGTACACACATCATACATACATACACAAATACATACATACATGAAAACATACATACATCGTACATACATACCTACATACATATACACATTAATAGACAAATACATACACACATGCTTAGACACACACGTACATACACACATACATGCAAACATACGTACATACATACACACATGCAAACATACATACACACATTCATACATCGTACATACATACATACACACATACATTTATACATACTTACGTACGTACATACATACACACATACATACACACGCACACACATGCATACACACATACACATACATACACACATACACGCAAACGTACACACATTCATACATCGTACATACATACATACACACATACATTTATACATACTTACGTACGTACATACATACACACATACATACACACGCACACACATGCATACACACATACATACACACATACACGCAAACATACACACATACACGCAAACATACACACATTCATACATCGTACATACATACATACACACATACATTTATACGTACATACAGACCGGAGTCTCGCAGCATGGTTGGTGTAGTACCAGCCTCCTACTCCAGCAGAATACCTGGTCAGCTGCGGAGGAAAAAGAAAGCAAGCTATCGATGAGTCTCTACTCATCAAAAGGTCCAGGTTTAGTGCTAACAATTGCCAGTGTCAGAAGTGTAATACTCTCATAATTGATTGTTTTTGAAAAAAGCAGTTCGAGGGGGTATAATAAGGTTCTATACCCGTTATGTTTAGGACATTATAGTATTACAAGCTGCTTAAAAGAATGTTACGTCGAAGATGAAGATTTTAACGTGAGTCTACAATCAAAAAACTGAAGTTTATCCGTATGCTGTGTATACGATTAGCAGCCGCTTGATGAAGAAAGAAGAAGATGGAAGGGGAGGTGGTAACCCTGCCATTAGCAGCAATTCTAGTGCTAGTCTCAAACCTAGATGAAAAGTGGAGAGGCACCTACGATGAACTAAAATAAAGGCATGTTGACCCAAAGCGTTTCAATTTGTAAACTAATATGTAGTAGTATGTCTAAATGTCTGCCTGTATGCATACACGTATGTATGATTTGTGTATATATGTATGTTTGCATGTATGTATGTGTGTATGTGTGCTTGTGTGTATATTTGTACGTATGTAAGTATGATAGATTGTATGAGTGTGCATGTATGTGTGTATGTATGTGTGCCAATGTATGTATGCATGTATGTGTGTATGTATGAACGTAATATGTATGTATAAATATATGTGTGTGCGTGTGTGTATGTGTGTATGTATGGATATGTATGTATGTGTGTATGTACGATGTATGAATGTGTGTATGTATGTTTGCGTGTATGTACGTGTGTATGCATGTATGTATATGTGTGCTTGTGTGTATGCGTCTATGCATGTATGTGCATGTGTGTAAGTAAGTGTCTATGTACGTATGTGTATGTGTGTATGTATGTACGTAAGTATGTATGTATGAATGTATGTGTGTGCGTGTGTGTATGTAGGTACGATGTATGTGTGTATGTATGAATGTATGTGTGTGCGTGTGTGTATGTATGTATGTACGATGTATGTGTGTATGTATGTGCGTATGTATGTATGCATGTGTGTATGTATGTGTGGATATGTGTATGTATGTTATTATATATGTACGTGTGAATGTGTATACGTATGTATGTATGTATGCATGTATGAATGTATATACGTATGATGTGTGTACGTATGTATGTTTGCATGCATGTATGTTTTCAAGTATGTATGTGTGTATGTACGCAAGTATGTGTGTACGTATGTATGTTTGCATGTATGTGTCTATGTATGTATGTGTATGTATGTGTATGTATGATGTATGTGTATGTGCGTAGGCATGTATGTATATGGGTGCTTGTGTGTATGTGTGTATGCGTGTATGTTTGCATGTATGCATATGTCTATGTATGTGTGTATTTGGGTATGTATGTATGTATGTGTGTATATATGTACGGATGTATGAGTGTATGTGTGTACGTATGTATGTTTGCATGCATGTATATTTGCATGTGTGTATGTGTCTATGTATGTGTATTTATGTGTGTATTTGTGTATCTATGTATGTGTGTATGTGTGTAAGTATACATGTTTGCATGTATGTGTGTATATGTAAGTATGTGTCTATGTATGTGTGCATGTATGTGTATGTATGTTTATGTGTGTATGCATGTATGCATATGTGTGCTTGTGTGTATGTGTGTATGCATTTATGTATATGTGTGCATGTGTGTATGTATGTGTGTATATGTACGTATGTTTGTGTGTATGTGTGTACGTACGTATGTATATATGTATGTATGTGTGTACGTACGTATGTATATATGTATGTATGATAAGTGTACGTATATATGTTTGCATGTATATATGTGTCTATGTATGTATGTTTGCATGTATGTGTGTATGTATGTATGTATGTGTGTGTCTATATATGTATGTGTGTATGTATTTGTCTATATATGTGTGTATGATTGTAGGTACGTATGTGTGTATGATTTGTGCATGATTGTACGTACCTATGTATGTACGATGTATGTGTGTATGTATAAGTGTATGTATGTATGTGTGTATGTATGTATGTATGTGTGTGTCTATATATGTATGTGTGTATGTATTTGTCTATATATGTGTGTATGATTGTAGGTACGTATGTGTGTATGATTTGTGCATGATTGTACGTACCTATGTATGTACGATGTATGTGTGTATGTATAAGTGTATGTATGTATGTGTGTATGTATGTATGTGTATGTCTATATATGTATGTGTGTATGTATGTATGTATGTGTGTGTCTATATATATATGTGTGTATGATTGTAGGTACGTATGTATGTACGATGTATGTGTGTATGTATAAGGGTATGTATGTATGTTTGTATGTATGTATGTGTATGTATGCGTGTATGTGTGTACGTATGTATTTTTGCAAGTATGTACGTACATATGTGTCTATGTATGTTTCTATGTATGTCTATGTATGTATGTGTATGTATGATGTATGTGTATGTGTGTATGCATGTATATATATGGGTGCTTGTGTGTATGTGTGTATGCGTGTATGTTTGCATGTATGCATATGTCTATGTATGTGTGTATTTGTGTATGTATGTACGTATGTATGTATGATGTGTGTACGTATGTATGTATGATGTGTGTACGTATGTATGTATGTATGATGTGTGTACGTATGTATGTTTGCATGTGTGTATTTGTGTATGTATGTACGGATGTGTGTATGTATGTACGTATGTATGTATGATGTGTGTACGTATGTATGTATGATGTGTGTACGTATGTATGTTTGCATGTGTGTATTTGTGTATGTATAAATGTGTGTATGTATGTACGGATGTGTGTATGTATGTACGTATGTATGTATGATGTGTGTACGTATGTATGTATGATGTGTGTACGTATGTATGTATGCATGTGTGTATGTATCTATGTATGCGTATCTATGCGTGTGTTTGTGTATGTATGTATGCGTGTATATATGTATGTGTGTAAGTATGTATGTTTGCATGTATGTGTGTATGTAAGTGTGTGTATGTATGTGTCTCTGTATGTATGCATTAATGTATATGTGTGCTTGTGTGTATCTGTGTGTATGGATTTATGTATATGTGTGCATGCGTATGTATGTGCCTATGTATGTGTGTAAGATTGTACTACGTTTGTATGTGCGGTGTATGTGTGTATATATGTATGTATTTGTATGTATGTGTGTAATAGTGTATGTATGTATGTGTGTATATATGTACGTATGTATGTTTGCATGTATGTGTGTATGTAAGTGTGTGTATGTATGTGTCTCTGTATGTATGCATTAATGTATATGTGTGCTTGTGTGTATCTGTGTGTATGGATTTATGTATATGTGTGCATGTGTATGTATGTGCCTATGTATGTGTGTAAGATTGTACTACGTTTGTATGTGCGGTGTATGTGTGTATATATGTATGTATTTGTATGTATGTGTGTAATAGTGTATGTATGTATGTGTGTATATATGTACGTATGTATGTTTGCATGTATGTGTGTATGTAAGTGTGTGTATGTATGTGTCTCTGTATGTATGCATTAATGTATATGTGTGCTTGTGTGTATCTGTGTGTATGGATTTATGTATATGTGTGCATGTGTATGTATGTGCCTATGTATGTGTGTAAGATTGTACTACGTTTGTATGTGCGGTGTATGTGTGTATATATGTATGTATTTGTATGTATGTGTGTAATAGTGTATGTATGTATGTGTGTATATATGTACGTATGTATGATGTGTGTACGTATGTATGTTTGCATGCATGTATGTGTCTATGTATGAGTGTATTTGTGTATTTACGTATGTATGTGTGTTTGTGTGTACGTATGTATGTTTGCATGTATGCGTCTGTCTATGTATGTATGTATGTATGTATGTATGTATGTATGTATGTGTGAACGTATGTGTATGTGTATTTATGTGTGCATGTATGTATGTATGCATGTATGTATGTGTATGTGTGTATGCATGTATGTTAATGGGTGCTTGTGTGTAAGCATGTATGTATATTTGCATGTATGTATGTGTGTATATATGTACGTATGTATGTTTGCATGTATGTGTGTATGTATTTGTGTTTCTATGTATGTGTGTATGTATTTGTCTATTAATGTGTGTATGTATTTGTGTTTCTATGTATGTGTGTATGTATTTGTGTTTCTATGTATGTGTGTATGTATTTGTGTTTCTATGTATGTGTGTATGTATTTGTGTTTCTATGTATGTGTGTATGTATTTGTGTTTCTATGTATGTGTGTATGTATTTGTCTATTAATGTGTGTATGTATGTACGTACATATGAATGTACGATGTATGTGTGTATGTATGTTTTCATGTATGTATGTACGTACGTATGTGAGTATACATATACGCATGTATGATGTGTGTACGTATGCATGTTTGCATGCATGTGTGTATGTGTGTTTTTGTGTATGTACGTGTGTATTTGTATACGTATGTATGTTTGCATGTATATGTGTATGCATGTGTCTGTCTATGTATGTATGTGTGTATGTATGTATGTGTAAATGTATGTATGTGTGAATGTATGTGTCTATGTATGTGTGTATGTGTGTACGTATGTATGCATGTATGATGTACGTATTTATGTTTGCATGTATGTGAACGTGTCTGTATGTGTGTATTTGTGTATGTGTGTATATATGTACGTATGTATGTGTGTACGTTTGCATGTACGTATTTATGTTTGCATGTATGTGAACGTGTCTGTATGTGTGTATTTGTGTATGTGTGTATATATGTACGTATGTATGTGTGTACGTTTGCATGTATGTGAGTATGTATGTATGTATGTATGTGTGTGTCTATGTATGTGTGTATGTATGTGTCTATGTATGTGTCTGTGTGTATGTATGTATGATGCATGTATGTATGTGTATGTGTGTATGCATGTACGCATATGCGTGCTTGTGTGCATGTGTGTATGCATGTATGTATATGTGTGCATGTATGTATGTGTTTGTGTATATAGGTGTGTATATATGTACGTATGTATGTGTGTACGTATGTATGTATGATGTGTTTACGTATTTATCCTTGCATGTATATATGTGTGTATTTGAGTGTGTATGTATGTATATTTGCATGTATGTATGTGTGTATTTGTGTATGAATATATGTACGTACGTTTGTATGTATGTATGTATGTATGTATGTATGATGTGTGTACGTATTATGTTTGCAAATATGTATATGTGTATATATGCACGTGTGTATGTTTGTACGTATGTATGTGTGTATGTGTGTAATCATGTATGTATATGTGTGTATGTGTGTGCATGTGTGTATGTATGAGTGTATGTTTGTACTATGTATGTGTATGTGTGTAATCATGTATGTATATGTGTGTATGTGTGTGCATGTGTGTATGTATGAGTGTATGTTTGTACTATGTATGTGTATGTGTGTAATCATGTATGTATATGTGTGTATGTGTGTATACATGTGTATGTATGTATGTTTGCCTGTTTGTATGTATGTGTGTATGCATGTATGTATATGTGTGCATGTGTGTATGTATGTACGTGTGTATGTATGTATGATGCATGTATGTGTGTATGCATGTATGTAAATGTGGGCTTGTGTGTATGCATGTATGTATTTTTGTGCATGAATGTGTCTATGTAGGTATGTGTCTATGTGTATGCATGTATGTATGTGTATGTGTGTATGCATGTATATATATGTGTGTGCATGTGTGTATGTATGTGTATGTGTGCATGTGTCTATGCATGTATGTGTATGTTTGTGTCTATGTATGTAGGTATGTGTATGCATGTATGTGTATGTGTGTATGCGTGTATGTGTTTATGCATGTATGTATATGTGTGCATGTGTGTATGTATATGTGTGCATGTGTCTATGTATGTATGTGTATGTATGTGTCTATGTATGTATGTGTATGCATGTATGTATGCTTGTATGTGTATGTGTGTATGCATGTTTGTATATGTGTGTATGTATGTTTGCATGTATGTGTATGTATGTGTATGTATGTATATGTGTATGTATGTTTGCATTATGTATGTGTATGCATGTATGTGTGTATGCATGTATATATGTGTGCATGTGTCTATGCATGTATGTGTATGCATGTATGTATATGTGTGTATGCATGTATGTTTATGTGTGCATGTGTGTATGTATATACGTATCTATTGTGCATGTGTATGTATGCATGTTTGCATGTATGGTCGATACCAGAATTCGTTACTCATATGCTTTATGTCAAGGGGGCTCGGTTCTGTGAATATCGTTCATATCACTCCTGGGATCGATACCCTGGTTCGTTAATCATATGCTTTATATCATCAGAGCTCGTTACTCGTTAAATTATTCTTTTTATCCTGCTTATCGGTTTTATCACATTGATGCTCGTACACTGTTACCCCACAACCCCTGTTTATGATAAAACACTCTGTAGCAGGATCGCGCGTGTGTCCAATAGACATACCATAACGGCGGTCATTAACGGTTTATATATGTATCACCACACATATCCATTAGCGCCGGCCATTAGTGCTTATATATGTATTACGATGCATATCCATTAGCGGTTACACATGTATTACAACGAATATCCATTAGCGACGGTCATTATCGGTTATACATGTATTACAACGAATATCCATTAGCGACGGTCATTATCGGTTACACATGTATTACAACGAATATCCATTAACGACGGTCATTATTGCGGTCATTAACGGATTACACGTGTTTTCGTCGTATTCCCTATCTCTCCCATATAAACCCATTTTCCTCCTTGAACCGCCCCATCCAGCCTCGTTTTCCCTATCCTTTCCCATATATGCCCAAAAAAGTGCGTCAGATCTCTCCTAAATAATCTACTATGAGGGTATTTAAAATATGCGACCAGTTCATTCCTATCAGCTGAACTCAATAGGTACTGTTAAGTTTTTCCCTGGCGCAACCTCATGTCAATACCCCAAAGAATCGCGTTAGTCTACCAATTTATGTTCTAAATTCTAATGGCTGCAATGACCTGTGCAATAAGTTATTCCTCAATAATACAATGGCGATTCTAGTGACGTCAGCAGAGATCGGCAATGTTCGTTTTTTAGCCTCTACTGTTTTGTGTTCTCACAAGAAAACAAAGTCGGTTATAGTCCTTAATTTCTACTTTAACGCATGATCGCACTCAGCAGTTTTCGCCGAAGCTCGGCTTAGTACTTAGAACCAAAAGAAATCCACTACTATCTTTTAGCAGAAAATGAACAAACTCTTTTCCATGTGTTGGTTAATACATTTGTCGCAATTTCCTACATTTCTCCATTTTTCGTCAAAAGAATTAATATGAAATGTGTTTAAATCTATAATTACCACGTAAGTTTCGATTGCATGACGATATTCACTGTGCCTGCAATGTGAATAAGCAAAGTTATTATTATTATTATTATCATCATATCATCATTCGTCACCACTACCGCAGTTGCGCGGGCACAATAGGCTCTATAACTTTTATAAATACGTGACCGTGCGTGCAGAGAATAATATTTTTTATATAAATGTTACATCGGCATATTCGAGGTACTATTAATGCGTTAGAATTGGCTTAGTTATATCAATGCATGTTCCTATATTTTTAATGTAGATTATAGTATATAAATTAATGTTTTTCAATTATATAATTTTAAACACTTTAATATTTTATATACACAATGTTAATCAAACCAAGAGTTCTAAAATTCTCTATTTTTCCTACATTTTGCATATATTTTGGTATTGTATATTATAATATCTACTACACTGTGATCATGCAATACTGTGTATCAAATCTTCCAGTAAAGTACTGAAAATTACTTCAATTGTTTATACCACGTGCTGCAGCCTACGTTCATCCATTGGCAATGCTTACGATTCATTTTACTGCGCTTTACAGCTATTTATACAATTTGTTTTAAAGAATTAATCTTTCTCGGCTGAACTCGGTATTCCTAGGTTATGGCATCAGCATCTGAAAGAATCGTGTTGATCTACCAATTCATATTATGAATTCTAGCGATTTTTAGACCTGTGTAATTCACTCAATGCTTCGATTATTCCGGGGTACTACGATTCGACAGAACCTGGCAATACTATCACAATGCTTGCCGCTTGGTAATTTCTTGCTCATCATCGTACTCACTCGGCAACATTCGTCCGGGCTCGGCTAGGCAGCCAAAGCGCAAGCGAGAATGAATCGAGAATGTCCTGGTCACGATTCTTTCTGAACGATGATTCATGTACGATTCTTGCGATTCTTTTTGAACGACGATTCATACACGATTCTTACGATTGATTCATTTTGAACGACGATTCATACACGATTCTTACGATTCATTTTGAACGACGATTGATGCGATTCTTTCCTTGTAATCGTTCATGAATCGCCCCATGTCTAGTTTTGACTACACACGGAAATTAAGTTTGAAGTCAGAGTCCTGCTGTAAAATGGTGTGTTTTAGTTTTGTTATGTGTATCGTTCCGAACTTCAATTCCAATATTCTGTAACAAATTACCTAGAAAGACAGCTTCGTACGAGTAATTTGTTTATTGGATTTTGTTGATAGATTTTTCAGATGAATATTTGGTATACCTTCATTTAATACAGTGATAGTGACTCTACAGGTAATTGCAGTTTGAGGAGAATTTGAATGTCTCCTTGTAATGAATTTGTCAATTCAGAAGCACATTGCTACTCCAACTTACATCTTTGTTTTAGTCGATACCTAAACGCTAACTAACGAGTGTTGATAATGGATGAATATGAGGGCTGGTTTCTTAATGTGGTTTGTGCTGCAACCATATCCTGGCTTTTCCTTTAATGTAAATAACTAAGCTATTTATATGTACATTTCGGTTTCGTTCAGACCTGATTTTGGCTGTATTTACCTACCTGCAACGGTACTTAGTAATTTTAAACAGATACAAATACTTTCGGAGTTGATGTTAATGTCAGGGTGTGCATTGTCAGATACCAACTGTAAAGCAGAAGAAATGCAGCAGCTATAAGATACAAAATAGTTGATACAATTGCGAAATGTAATAGAAAAGTTGCGCTGCTGTACTACAAAATCCCGAAACAGTAAATGTAGTGCAACTATATAAGGGCTAACTTCCATATTGGATTATATGTTACATGTATGTAGTGATTTCTCCCAAAATCCGGTATGGCAGAATAACCTTTTTACTTTCTCTACTACGTATAGTAAGTAGGGAAAGTATTGTATTCCACCCAAAAATTCGATACCGAGATTTCACCGGATATACATGTTTTGATGCCCCCTGAATCCAAAAAAAGCATTTTTGGAAACATGTCCGTGTGTGTGTGTCTGTGAACAGCATAACTCGGAAACGAACACTCGGATAAACACCACACTTGGTATTTAGGTTCAGTATCTTCCAGAGATGCGACACGAAGGTTTTCAAGAAAATCCCCCACCCCAGACTACCCTTTACATGGAACATTTTTCGTAAATTTTAATTTTCTCAAAAATGGCTAACGATTTTGATTAAAATATCATATGTTTAAAATATTGTCATGAGAAATGAAATGTATAACTCGAATTTTCTGGGAATGTCTCCAAAAGTATTCTTCATTGTGAACGATTTTTGCATAACTGATAAACCATAAGAGATAGACAAAATTTTACTACAGAAAAAATGTAGATTGCGTTAAAATGCACAATTTATGTCATATACATTTCTTTTGTTGAGTGAACCGTTTTCGAGATATTGCTTGTTATTCCCTTAAATTTTTCAATACTTATACTTTTTGTCAAATCCGTTATTCATTTTTTTATGTCCTGGACATGCAAAGAGAATGGAATGCCCCACATAGCAACCAGTGTTAAAATATTTGACTATTTCTTAAAACCTACCATATTCCCCTTGCATCTACAAGAAAATTAGCTATAAGATTAACATCTCGATTAACATGAAGCATATGGAGAATATGTGTTTGTAAAAATAGTTTGTACAAAAGTAGAGAGAGTCATGTGAGTGTAACACATCAGAGTTTTTTTATGTCGTGGACATACAAAGAGAATGGAATACTCCACATAGCAACCAGTTCTTAAAATATTTGACTATTGCTTAAGGTCTCCAATATTCCCCTTGCATCTACAAGAAAATTAGCAATAAGATTAACATCTCGATTAACATGAAGCATATGGAGAATATGCGCTTGTAAAAACAGTTTGTACAAGAGTAGAGAAAGTCATGTGAGTGTAACACATCAGTTTCTTTTATGTCGTGGACATACAAAGAGAATGGAATACTCCACATAGCAACCAGTTCTTAAAATATTTGACTGTCGTTTAAAGTCTCCCATATTCCTCTTGCATCTACAAGAAAATTAGCAATAAGATTAACATCTTGATATCTCGATTAACATGAAGCATATGGAGAATATGCGCTTGTAAAAACAGTTTGTACAAGAGTAAAGAAAGTCATGTGAGTGTAACACATCAGAGTTTCATTATGTCGTGGACATACAAAGAGAATGGAATGCGCCACATAGCAACCAGTTCTTAAAATATTTGACTGTCGTTTAAAGTCTCCCATATTCCTCTTGCATCTACAAGAAAATTAGCAATAAGATTAACATCTTGATTAACATGAAGCATATGGAGAATAAGCGTTTGTAAAAATAGTTTGTACAGGAGTAGAGAAGGTCATGTGAGTGTAACACATCAGATTTTTTTTTCTATTCTTCACGTTAATCTAGACAAACCTTTGCAGAAATAGTTTAATTACATATTTCGTTGTAGTTACAAGAGAAATAGAGGAAACCGAATCGATACTCAGATGTTTAAAAGTGAGCCACTTATATCCTGACCTTAAAATTCCATAGTCTTCTCATGACATCATGAAAAACAACTGAATAGCGACAGTACTTAAAACTTTTTTTAAAAGGTTTTGAAAAATTCTAAGAAATAATAATGGATATCTCGGTAATGGCCGATGCCACAAAAACTTTACTCGAAATAAATTGTGTGTGTGTGTGCGTTAAAAAGATCTACATTCTTTGTGAAGGTAGTAGTACGCTTTTGTCTCTCTCTCTTTCTCTTAACATTTGTCACTTCCTATACAAAATTATACAAAATTGTTTCCGAATGAAGCAGAATTCTCAAGCTATTCTCAAAAACATTTTCCATGTAAAGAGTAGTTTTGAGCAGGGGATGTAATCTTCGTGTCGCATTTCGGTACGGAACTTAAAATACCAAATTTGGTATTTATCAACACTTCAGTTTTAGTTATGCTGTTCACACATACAGAGGAGTTTTTACAGCAGTTCGGGGCCTCAAAAAATGTATTTCCTTGATATCTTGACATCTATTTCAAGGTAGAATGCTACAGATACATGATAGAGAAAGTAAAAACTACAATTGAGAGTTACGAACACCAGTTCTTTCTGGTCAAAGCCCGCAATAAGAGCATAGAAGCTAAATGAAGTTGTAAAATTAAACTAAAATAAATTCTTCCTCTACTTACCACATGTAAGCGGTAGAAAAAGTAAAAATCGAAATATTTCTGGAACATAGTTTCAGGAAAAAAAAGTTGCACATTAAAGGATAATTAATATCTGAAAAGTCTGCTATTACAGCATAACTCAGAAACGAAAAGTCAGATAAACGCCAAACTTGGTATTTAGGTTTAGTATCTTTCAGAGACGCGACTTATGGTTTTCAAGAAAATCCCCCCACCCCAGATTACCCTTTACATGGAACATTTTTGGAAAATTTTAATTTTCTCAAAAATGGCTCTAACAATTTTGATTAAAATGTCATATGTTTAAGATATTTTCATGACAAATAAAATGTATATCTTGAATTTTCTGGGAATGTCTCCAAAAGTATTCTTCATTGTAAACAACTTTTGCATAACTGGTAAACCATAAGAGATAGACAAAATTTTACTATACAAAAAATGTAGATTGTGTTAAAATACACAATTTATGTCATATACATTTTTTTTGCTGAGTGAACCATTTTCGAGATATTGGTTGTTATTCGCTTAAATTTTCCAATATACTTTCTCTCAAATGGGAATTAGTTATTCATTTTTTTGTCTTCGATATGCAAAGAGTATTAATCTGTGGCAAAGGGAATGGTGCTGCGCATAGCAACCACCTATTAAGAGTAATGTCTATGCTTAAAGGCTACTGTATTTCTATATTGCCCTTGCAATTACAAAACAAGGGGAACATAGTACGCCTTAAGCGATAGTCAAATATTTTTAGAACTGGTCGCTATGTGTAAAATGTAATTCTCTTTGCATGTCAAAAGATCGTTTCTGCAAATGTTTATCTCGATTAATATGAAATAGATGGAGAATAAGAGTTTGTAAAAATAGCTTGTACAAGAGTAGAGAAAGTCATGTGAGTGTAACACATCAGATTTTTTTTTATTATTATGAACTTTGGTATCTGATCCCCAAGAGCATTAAGTTAGATGTGTTTATTTTTATTATTTTGTTTTAATATATAAACTTTGGTTTCTGATCCCCAAGAGCATTAAGTTAGATGTGTTTATTTTTATTATTTTGTTTTAATATATAAACGTTGGTTTCTGGTTACCAGGTGCATTAGGTTAGGTTTGTTTATTTTTATTATTTTGTTTTAATATACAAACTTTGGTTTCTGGTTCCCAGGAGCATTAGGTTAGGTATGTTTATTTTTATTATTTTGTTTTAATATATAAACTTTGGTTTCTAATTCCCAAGAGCATTAAGTTAGATTTGTTTATTTTTATTATTTTGTTTTAATATATAAACCCTTGTTTCTAATTCCCAGGAGCAATAGGTTAAGTTTAGCTTTTTCTTAAAGACATCAAATTTGGATTGTGATTCTTGAGAGTGATAGGTTAGGTTAGTCATTTTACGTGCCTGGTTTCCACATGTTTTGCAATGAAGCTCCACGAGTACAGTGTGTTTTATTAATGGCTCCACTAATTCATCTTCTGTCTCCCAATATCTGCAGCAAACCTGAACATTTGGTACTCACAGCCATCACCGTCCATTTTGTTGCTCTCAGTCTCAGCGTAAGGTCTCTCACCCTTATGCTACAATTTGCTGTGTTTTCTAACACCATTTCAATACATATTTGTGTGTTCACTCCATTAATTTTTGCTTTATTCATTTGGCAGAACTACATCAAACTATTTCCAAATTCACCTATATAAGGAACAGAATTTTCCGTGATGGGTGGGGGCATGTTCTTTTAACCGAGGCATAATCTATTATGAATTGATTCCATAATTATTAGCATCTTAGATCCATCTTTACATATACAGAATTATGTCCCTTGTTCTTAGATGTTTGTAACTATGAGGCAGTGTATTTTAAAATACGGTAATTCGCTGCAGTGATTCTTATTGACTAAGGTGACAGCACACAGCACCTTATTGATGTACCAACATCACGACTATGTATTTGCTGCATGCCAGCCACTACCAATGTACTAGTTAATATCACTAGACGTTAAACAAGTATAGAACGCACAGATATTATGTTGAAATGTGCATGTTGTTTGTAAATGCACATTTCGATTAGGAGTACCAGCTAGAAAACCAATGGATGTCAGATATAATGAATATACGCATTAAATAAGTGATGTGTGTTGTCGATAAGCAGAAATGTGCATAAAGATGGGTATAACCACATAAATATGTGCAGATTGTTTGTGAATACACAAAAATGAAGCGCAATAACGCTGTGAAACAAAACACGTAGATCAAGCCAAACATAAATAGTGTTTAAGCAAAGCATATATAAACTACACAATAAATGTATATGAAATTAATGGGAAAAGCTAGAAGGATATATTAAGTTTGGCAAGGAATATTCAAACATTTTCAATTTTTTCTGTTTTTTTGTAATTTGATACTGATGTTTCACAAAAATACATGTTTTGAGGCTTGCCGAATTAAAAGAAAATTTTACTTATTCAACCATGTACCTAGTATGTAGAGAAGGTATTGCATTCCACCCAAAAATTTAGTATTAGGATTTTACTGGAAATACATATTTTGAGCCAACCTAAATTCAGAATGAAAACTTTATTACTTTCAAATGCTGCGTACCTCGTAGGTAGAGAGGGTATTGCATTGCGTCTAAAAATTTGATATTGAGATATTACAGAAATACATGATTTGAAGCACTATGAATACAAAATAAAACATTTTTATAAAAAAAGATCCATGTGTATACATGTGAAAGCATAACTTAAAAATGGAAACTTTATTACTTTCAAATGCTGCGTACCTCGTAGGTAGAGAGGGTATTGCATTGCATCTTAAAATTTGATATTGAGATATTATCAGAAATACATGATTTGAAGCACTATGAATACAAAATAAAGCATTTTTATAAAAAAAGATCCATGTGTATACATGTGAAAGCATAATTTAAAAATGAAAACTTTATTACTTTCAAATGCTGCGTACCTCGTAGGTAGAGAGGGTATTGCATTGCATCTTAAAATTTGATATTGAGATATTATCAGAAATACATGATTTGAAGCACTATGAATACAAAATAAAGCATTTTTATAAAAAAAGATCCATGTGTATACATGTGAAAGCATAACTTAAAAATGAAAACTTTATTACTTTCAAATGCTGCGTACCTCGTAGGTAGAGAGGGTATTGCATTGCATCTTAAAATTTGATATTGAGATATTATCAGAAATACATGATTTGAAGCACTATGAATACAAAATAAAGCATTTTTATAAAAAAAGATCCATGTGTATACATGTGAAAGCATAACTTAAAAATGAAAACTTTATTACTTTCAAATGCTGCGTACCTCGTAGGTAGAGAGGGTATTGCATTGCATCTTAAAATTTGATATTGAGATATTATCAGAAATACATGATTTGAAGCACTATGAATACAAAATAAAGCATTTTTATAAAAAAAGATCCATGTGTATACATGTGAAAGCATAACTTAAAAATGAAAACTTTATTACTTTCAAATGCTGCGTACCTCGTAGGTAGAGAGGGTATTGCATTGCATCTTAAAATTTGATATTGAGATATTATCAGAAATACATGATTTGAAGCACTATGAATACAAAATAAAGCATTTCTATAAAAAAAGATCCATGTGTATACATGTGAAAGTATAACTTAAAAATGAAAACTTTATTACTTTCAAATGCTGCGTACCTCGTAGGTAGAGAGGGTATTGCATTGCGTCTAAAAATTTGATATTGAGATATTATCAGAAATACATGATTTGAAGCACTATGAATACAAAATAAAGCATTTTTATAAAAAAAGATCCATGTGTATACATGTGAAAGCATAACTTAAAAATGAAAACTTTATTACTTTCAAATGCTGCGTACCTCGTAGGTAGAGAGGGTATTGCATTGCATCTTAAAATTTGATATTGAGATATTATCAGAAATACATGATTTGAAGCACTATGAATACAAAATAAAGCATTTTTATAAAAAAAGATCCATGTGTATACATGTGAAAGCATAACTTAAAAATGAAAACTTTATTACTTTCAAATGCTGCGTACCTCGTAGGTAGAGAGGGTATTGCATTGCATCTTAAAATTTGATATTGAGATATTATCAGAAATACATGATTTGAAGCACTATGAATACAAAATAAAGCATTTTTATAAAAAAAGATCCATGTGTATACATGTGAAAGCATAACTTAAAAATGAAAACTTTATTACTTTCAAATGCTGCGTACCTCGTAGGTAGAGAGGGTATTGCATTGCATCTTAAAATTTGATATTGAGATATTATCAGAAATACATGATTTGAAGCACTATGAATACAAAATAAAACATTTTTATAAAAAAAGATCCATGTGTATATATGTGAAAGCATAATTTAAAAATGAAAACTTTATTACTTTCAAATGCTGCATACCTCATAGGTAGAGAGGGTATTGCATTGCGTCTAAAAATTTGATATTGAGATATTATCAGAAATACATGATTGGAAGCACTATGAATACAAAATAAAACATTTTTATAAAAAAAGATCCATGTGTATACATGTGAAAGCATAACTTAAAAATGAAAACTTTATTACTTTCAAATGCTGCGTACCTCGTAGGTAGAGAGGGTATTGCATTGCGTCTAAAAATTTGATATTGAGATATTATCAGAAATACATGATTGGAAGCACTATGAATACAAAATAAAGCATTTTTATAAAAAAAGATCCATGTGTATACATGTGAAAGCATAACTTAAAAATGAAAAGTCGGATAAGCTTCCAACTTTGTGTTACAGTTCATTACCCTCCAAGGATGCAAAACTCAATTTCTCAACAAAATATCCCTATTCCAAAGTTTCCTTTACATGAAAGAATTTCCAAAAATGTTGTTTTCTAAAAAATGCCTGCAGTGATTTTTATTAAAATATATTTATTAAAACCATTTACATGAAAAATAAAGTAAATATATATCTTGAATATTCGGGAATAGCCTTAGAAATCCCCCTCTTATAAAAGGAATTTGGCATAATGTTGAATAACTGGTAAACACTAAACAATGGATGAAAAGTATCACACAAAAAATATAAATTCTTTAAAACAAAATTTATTTCAATTAATTTTTTGTGGCATCTGGCATTTCTGGGATATCTGTTATTAAAGATTTGATCTATATAATTCTTGTCATTCTTTCTTTTTAAGTCCCGTTGATTTTCAATTGTTTCTTGCAATTGCATGCAAACAATATGGAAGTTTAAAGCCAGTGCATAGCGTCTAGTTGTTAAACATTTTACTATCACTATTCCCTTTGTATCTATAACAAAATGTGTAATGTAGCTGCTTCTGCAAAGGTTTATTTGGATTAAAACATAGTATATAGAAAAATAACCTTTAGTAAGAATAATTTGTATACTCTCTAATAAAGATAGTCATATGAATGTGTCATATCACTTTTTCTTTGTATGGAGTCACACAAAGAGTAAAGATTTGTAAATAGGAATGCCAAATCATTTGTATTTGATCATATGTCAACAAACTTTGAAATGTTTCAATAGATGACGCAAGATTTTTGTCCAGCTCATTCACATCAGTGCAAAGCTTTCAAAATTTGTTGCATAGTACAAAACTGCATTAAGCCAGTGTCGCAGTATATGACCGCTTGTGCAGAGAAAGAAGGTGTGGATATTTTTCTTTGAGGAGATCAATCATCAATGGTGATTTAAGAAAGATTTTTTTCCAATTTGACACAAGTCTAACCACATTGGGATATAGGAGCCTGATACATTCACGTAATCTGTGAATAGCATAAACTACACAAGTGACATGAATCATTTTTGGAAAACTCACAGAAAGCACTTGACCTGCTTTTATCATGTGTGGTGTACCATCTGTGAGACAGAGTAATACTTATCATATTTTATACCATTTGGCCATATCATGTGCATAGTTTCATTGACTAACCTCACAATCGTATTATTTGATGCGGATAGTTCTTTACACACTGCTAAATATGACTGCTGACTATTTTGTCATTTTTCAATATGACGACAACATTTCCTATTTTTCTGAAACTTGAATCTTGAGTTTCATCAATGCTTACCCAAGGTTTTTCATTTTCACATACTACCCAAATTTTTTTCAAAGTTTCGTCATAGTAATTAGGAAGGTAGTTCTTTCTTAATGTTGATCCCTCCGGAGGCTCAGTGTCAATCCAAATATATTGACTCTTTTGAGTCGGAATTCGGCTGCTACCAATGCTCTGCATAAATCTAAACAATACTAGGAACAATTTGATTGCCCTACACTTGAATAAGCCAGTTTGCATATCAATAATTGTCGTGAATTCATACAGTTGAAGCAGCAATATGTTTATTCCCAAATTGATTGACTTGTGAATGCTGATCTGTATTGACCTATTAACTCTGATCCATAAGGCTAAACATGCTGTTTTTCCTTATGGTTTAGGAAACAAAACTTTATTCTCTGTGGTAAATGTGTTTTTAAATTCATCTACATATTGCTGAAGATGCAATTTAACACTTGGTCATAAGAACTGAAGAATGAACATATTATTCACACCCTTTATTGCAAGTGCTCAATTCAGCGGTATAAATATATGAAATACATAGATAGCAAATGGGAAATAACCAGGACGTCAACAAGTTTGATAACATCCTAATGTATTCTATTTACCTTAGGCACTGTTACATGCTAAGAATTCTCTGATTCCTGTAATGCAATACAACTAAATGTAAATATTGTGTATATATTTGTAAGAGAATAAATTAAAACTTATGGAGGATAAATAATAGCAAAATAAAAAATTAATTAAGATTTATACATGGATGATTTTATTAAAAATGCATTTAAATACCTTTTCCGTTAAAAAATTTGTGTTTATGTGAAATAAGATTCCATATTTATGCTTATTATGGACATTTATTCAGAGTTTTCCCTTTTTGTATGTGTTATGTGTTTGCAGAAAAATACTTATTTACATAAGAATCTGCTATGTTATTTTAATCTCCAGTTATTGTTAGTTTAATTGCTATTTTATTCATACAGCAGTGGTTTATTTTGTGTGTTTTTAGTGTGAAGTCAATCTTGATAACACTAATAGACTTTTGTTTTCTGCAGGCTGTGAAATGGATAGCAAAACAGAAGGTTAAGAAGAAATCCGTCTTCTAGAAGAAGAGATATCATTTGGCAAAGGCTTTTCATCCTCCAGTCCTGAAAGAATGTTTGAGTATGATACTGCAAGTCAATATGACTTTAAAATGGACCACAAAATAAATATCAAAAAGGAAGCTGATATTTCGGAACCAGTTTTACCAAATGGGAGTGTGTGTTTTTCCCCAGGTTTTGGATATGAATTTAAGAATGATGCTGTCACATATAGTGATTTTGAATTGTGTAATAATACAGAAACAAAAGAGTTGGCTTTTGTTTCTGATACATGTTTTCAGAAAGAGGAGAAGTGTTTTTCTTTAGATCTTGTAAAGAAGATAAAGAAAGAGTTTATCACATATGGTGAATTGAATGTTCAGAGAACGTCAATAGGAACAGAATGCCAATCAGAACCATTGGATTCAAACATTTTACTGCAGAGTGAAAACAAGGTAAGTTGACTGGAATAAGTTATAGTTAACACTTTAAAATGTTCTTATACAGAGCAAAGTTAATTCTGGTCTTCAAAGATCAGTGTATGGTAGAATTTATAATGTTGTAATTCAATACTTCGATCCATAGCAGGTGATAGAGAATTCGTATTGTTGTGTGTTAAAAGCAGCGGTTAAATCAGTAGTTTTAAATATATAACTAACTGGCGATTCTGGTGCTAAATAATGTAATGTGTGATTTACAGTTTTAAGTGATTATCTATGAGCAACCTACATTAGCATTTTCAACACTTCTTTCATTATTTTCTGAGTTAATGTTTGAAAATTTGGAATTTATGTAAAAAATCTTGTTTAATTAGTTGTGTTAAATTTAATACCAACTTTGTTTAATGCAAACCATTTACACTTCATTATGTTAATTAACTGTCCAACTTAACCAAATTAGAATATAAATGTCAGCTTTTTAAATAATATTATTTCTTATTATAAAATACAGATAAGCTAGAAGGAGTGATGTGAATTTGAAATTATATAGAAAATTTGAGTTAGGCTTAAAGGTTACAAGTTGTAAAATGTGTAAGTGATATTAAGTGTTTGAACTCTGATTCAAATTTTCTATATAATATTATTTTTGTGTATATTGGTATAAAATGTTTTAGGAAAACCTTCGTTATGCCTAATATTTCTTGTAACAAAGAAACATTTTATTCTTGATGCAGTAATTTGTATCACAAATTACTTAAATGTAAATAATGATTGTAATATAAATATGCATTTTTATGTGACATTGATTTGAGATGTATATTGATTGTAATTATTGTTGAGAAATAAGTTTATACGGCCTTACTGAAACTGACAATAATAGTGTGCAATAATGCAGCGAGGGGGTGAGCTGTTTATCATTATTGGAAACGAGGAAGCTACGTAATATTGGCGCGTTTTTCTTTTAGAATCTTCTGGAACATTTCCCTAAAGCATATGTATTCATAATTTTCATTGGATATAAAAATAGACGCTAATGTTGGCGCGTTTTATTAGCCAATTGCAGCTCAGTTATAATCTTTAGGCATATCTAGGTGAAGGAGTATAAAAAGAGTAGGTTAGAGGTAGAGCAGGTCAGTTCATCAAAATTCTTTGTACACTACACGTCGCATTTCCGTCAGTTCGTCGAAAATATTTGTATGATACACGTCGCCTTCAGTCCAGCAGAAATATTACACGTCGGCTATTGATTCGCAAGTTACGTGTATAAGAGTTATAAAAAATCTCAAGTATGGTAAAGTTAATTATACAAAAGATTGAAGTACGTGAATTAAAAGTGATCAGTAAGAAGTTGTTATAACAGTTTCAGTTTGGCGAGTGTCTAGATCAATGTGTAAATTGTGATAGTGAATGTGTTCGACAATAAAAAGTGTAAAACAAATTCCTTCATCAGTGTTATCTTTGGATAAAAGATTCCTTTCCGTTTACACAACCTGTATAAAGAGATGTGCTCGACCCAAAAGGATAATAGCTAGCCGGAGGACAGTAAACCAAAATTAAATCAAATAACAGTAGCATTCTTTCAAACAAACACTAATACTACCGCAAATTGCTAACACCAGATGGAGCTACAAACCTAACAAAGAATCACGTCACAAAATGGCTTCACAACGTGAAGCAAACACACATACACAAATAACATTATAAATTTACCATCGCAAATTGGCTCCCAAACGTGGGGCTACAATAATGTTAAATAAACAACAGTATATACAAATAAATAAATAAATACAAGTAATACCACCGCAAATTGACTCCCAAACGTGGGGCTCAATAAATAAATAAACATTATAAATTTACCATCGCAAATTGGCACCCAGAACGTGGGGCAGAATAACCAGGAAGGAGCAGAATTAACCAGAAAGAAGTAAGATAACCAGGAAAGTGAGAAGGAATCAGGACGTGGAGCGAATGGAGCAGTGAACTGAACTACAAGACGCAGATTCCAGAAACAACTATAGGAACGACAGACTACGCGGATGATTGGACATCGTAATTCCGAGATTAAAAGGCAACAGGGGAATTCAAATACAGAACACCAAAACGATGTAGATTCATCATGAAACGACGCAGAAGCAACATACAAACCTAGGAGAGAGGGGCAGAAAGCTGGACATCAAAGCTACATCAGCAGATAGCATCAGAAAGGTTAGAAAAGTGTTATGTTAATTCTAAAAAAAAAAAGGGTAAAAAAATTTAAATGTACCTTAGGAGCGGTAGGATAAAGAAAACAATGTCCACTAATAATACGGAAGAAATAATTATGGAGGGGGATAGTGTAACAGTTAGCTGTAATTCAATACAGGTTACAGAAAATAGCTCAAACAATGTAGGTTTTGAGGAAGAAAATGTTAATGCAGAAAGTGAGAATAGAATAGCAGGATATGTAAATTTTGATACTAGAATGATGATGGAAATGATAAGAAATTTTTTTGAAACGTTAAGGGAAGATATGCAAAAGAGTCATATCGAATTGAGAAAAGCTATAAACAAAGATCATAGGGAATGGAGAGAAAGTATTGGTAAGAGGAATGAGATATTAGAGCATAAAGTAGATAAAGCAGTGAAGAAATTGAAAAGAAAGTTACGAAGCTAGATAGTAGTATGCCAGAAATGAGTGATGAAAAGGAAATAATAGCAAGTGAGATAGAGGAAGTTTCAAAGAAAATGTTAGACATGAGCAGGGAAATAGATAACAAAGAAAGTGAGGTTAATACTAAAAGTGAACATGTTGATGTAGAATGTATAGTCAGGTAGTAGAATGAGTAGTATTTCAAGTGAGATAGGAGAGATGAAAGAGGTTATGAATGTAGATGTGAATCAGGCGCAAGTTAATTTCAGAGGGGAGATATCAGAAATACAGAAGGAGTCAGTAATGCAAAGAAATAAATTGTACGAAGAAGTTAAAGTTTTGCCTGTAAATAATCAAGAGCGAACTTCTGAAATTAACAAATACCAAGCTTTTCAAAATGAAAACTCCAATCCAGTACAATTTATTACAGACTTGTCAGAGTATTCTCAGATTAAAAAGATAGCAGAAGAATTGAAAATAACAGTTGTTAAAAGATGTGTAGTTCAGAAAACTTTAGATTGTTTTCAAATTATATCTTGGGGTGAAATTGCATTTGAATCCTTTAAGACATTATCCATGAGCAAATTTTTGAAGGTTAGGATACGGCTATGAGTAATGTTTAGCCACACACAATTTGATCCAGGAGGGTAAATAGCAATTAGATGTAAAGTAAATGCTGGATAGTTAAAGATGAAATGCAGAGCAATGTATTGGAAAGTAAGAGGGTTAACTAAATATATATGTCATGAGAAAACAGAAATAAATTCAGAAAAAAAAATTAAATATTTAAAAGGGAAAATAACATTGTTTTTTAAGTAACTGTAACAGCATTTGGAATTAAAACTTAATGTTATACTAAAGTAAAAGTACGTAAATATAATTCCAAGAATATTGTGAATATACAGTACAAAACAACAAAAATGGGTAAAAATAATTAAAAACAAATACTTATGTAGCAAACAGAAAATGTGAAACAGTGTCTAGATTTAAGAGATGTAAATATATTTGTGTAGAGGGTGAATATTTTAGTAAATATGTATAGTAATTACAAAAATTCTTAAATGCACAAATTTTTGTCAACAACTTAAGAAAGTAAGCAATTTTGTAACAGTAATTAAATAATTCAGGGTACAGTATTGGCTATATAAAAAAAATTGTAATGTTAGATTAATGTCTAAACACATTAGATCAGAGCCAGTAAGTAGTGGCAAGATAAAGGAAAAACATATGTCGGGTGTTAAATACGTGTGAAGTGTTAAGTGAAAGTGATAGCGTGTGTTCCAAGATTTAGGAGACTAAAAACCCAATTATAAAATTTCCAAACAAGTTGTAAACATTTATAATTATGTTTCTAGTGGGGCATATGATGCAGTAATTTGCATCACAAATTACTTAAATGTAAATAATGATTGTAATATGAATATGCATTTTTATGTGACATTGATTTGAGATGTATATTGATTGTAATTATTGTTGAGAAGTAAGTTTATACGGCCTTACTGAAACTGACAATAATAGCGTGCAATAATGCAGCGAGGGGGTGAGCTGTTTATCATTATTGGAAACGAGGAAGTTACGTAATATTGGCACGTTTTTCTTTTAGAATCTTCTGGAACATTTCCCTAGAGCATATGTATTCATAATTTTCATTGGATATAAAAATAGACGCTAATGTTGGCGCGTTTTATTAGCCAATTGCAGCTCAGATATAATCTTTAGGCATATCTGGGTGAAGGAGTATAAAAAGAGTAGGTTAGAGGTAGAGCCTGTCAGTTCATCAAAATTCTTTGTACACTACACGTCGCATTTCCGTCAGTTCGTCGAAAATATTTGTATGATACATGTCGCCTTCAGTCCAGCAGAAATATTACACGTCGGCTATCGATTCGCAAGTTACGCGTATAAGAGTTATAAAAAATCTCAAGTATGGTAAAGTTAATTATACAAAAGATTGAAGTATGTGAATTAAAAGTGATCAGTAAGAAGTTGTTATAACAGTTTCAGTTTGGCGAGTGTCTAGATCAATGTGTAAATTGTGATAGTGAATGTGTTCGACAATAAAAAGTGTAAAACAAATTCCTTCATCAGTGTTATCTTTGGATAAAGGATTCCTTTCCTTTTACACAACCTGTATAAAGAGATGTGCTCGACCCAAAAGGATAATAGCTAGCCGGAGGACAGTAAACCAAAATTAAATCAAATAACAGTAGCATTCTTTCAAACAAACACTAATACTACCGCAAATTGCTAACATCAGATGGAGCTACAAACCTAACAAAGAATCACGTCACAAAATGGCTTCACAACGTGAAGCAAACACACATACACAAATAACATAAATTTACCATCGCAAATTGGCTCCCAAATGTGGGGCTACAATAATGTTAAATAAATAACAATAATACAACCACATTCTGTATACTAAAAATAATTAGTTTAATACTGCATGATTATCCAAATAATTTTGCAAAAATAAAAGTGTTACCTTGTTACAGTACGGGAAGCCAGAGGACTTGGAAACAGCAGATTCATATAGGTAAGTTCTCACAATATGGAATGTTATAGCTTGACTTTGTAACTTTTTTCCGTCATTTTATATCCCATAATGCTTGCAAACTTTACAAGTAATTACATTAAAGCTTACTATAAAGATGTTAGTAATAACTGAGTTCCTATTACCAGGAATGAGGTTTACAGTAGATCTCAGTTTTCTTCGCCATATTTACTGATTATCTCATAAAATTATGAGATGTGCATTTAATGCTCAGCATGTTAGATACACTAAGTATTCAAAAGTTTGGTATCTCAGCACCAGTGACAGTGAATATGTTTTTTTGTGGTTACCAGACAGTAATTTCAATATCACCACTATTTTGACTGCTGCGACTGATTACAGCATGCAGGAACCTGAATAGTATATATAATGTGATAACAATGGCTGTTATGTATTTAAGTTCTTTACTGTCAGTTTTAGTTATGGCAGACATGCGTTGAGAAATATTATCTAGCTTGTCCAACATAGAACTCTATGTTGAGGCCTGCTGATGTGGATGGTCTATGCTTTAATGGGAAGCCCTTGCCTTGACCTCTCTTTGTAGCTAGGGGGAGCATTGAGAGTATTACAGTGCTACATCTGAAAATGTTAGGGATGCAGCTAATTGTATTTGCTGTTACTATTCAGGCCACTCCCTCTATTCCCTCTCTAATGGAAGTCATATATGTGCTTTAGACAAAATACTGGCTGCAGTGTGAAAATCCTCATTAACTCCGGTCTGTACCTCCATTAACTTTAAGCTGATTTCCTTGTTCACAAGAAGTGATTTAGCAGACAAACAATAACTTGTCCAATTGAACCTCACTGGTTAAGGGAATGCTAAACTAGAAGCTAAAAACAGTTGTAAAATGTCTGTTGGTAATATATTGAACTAGGATTAATAAGAGAACAATAACTGCACTCCATTGACAAAGACCTCACGGTTCTAAAATGCCTGTTGCCAGTATTAATTTACAAATCACATAAAGCAGTAGGCTTAATTTGGCATCATGATGCAATTTCAGTACTTCTATTTGTTATGTTTATCAACACGTTATTCCAGCATGTCAATAAGTTTTGAATCCATCATTGCAATATCTCTGAGAAGGATAACAATATAACAATTGGCCTCATTGACATAAGAAGAATGATCAGCATATCTAGAAATTAGAGAGTCCTCCTGTATCATTAAAAAGGATTAAAATGTAATGTTATTCCATAAGAATCGTCATCACAAAAGAGAACAAAGCTAATAATAGAATTAATTCTTCTTCCACACAAACCATGCGTAGGAAAAGTTGGGAATGCAGATACAGACAACTGAAAAATTAATTGCCATAGAGGCTAAACTGAGGAAACTCGGGACTTAAAGTACTTACGGCATTGGGGTCTGTCATCTCAATACAATTTCAGATTCCTTGTGGTTTACTAGGAAAAATGTGACTCAGCTGGAGAATTTGATGTCCTACCTGCATGTTGCCATGGTAACTAGATAGTGTAACTGGACGGAAACCAGGAGATATAGGGTTGAAATTCCGGCTATGACATTGAATTTTTCAGTCATCTGATTCTAGCATTACAAAGGTAATAATACTTGAACAGCAGTGACATAACTATTTTTCTAATAAAGAAAGGGGGATGTTGGTGCTCTTGCCACTTGCTTCATTAAACAATAGTAGTGTAGTGCATCATTAAGATCTATACATATAACCTGTTTATACAGTGAAACTTACGGGTTGCAGCTCAATTGTTTAATAGGAAAATATACAGTGCATTATGTTTAATTGTTTTATTTCCCTTAAATGGATGTTAACATTTTGGGTTTATTCTGTAGTGAATGTTGATCCTAAGCAGAAAGTATAAGCATTTCAGAAAAAAGAGCTTTTCAAGCAATGGTGTGTAGCAACGTCTGAAGGACTGGTCAATGTATTGCACCTAGTATACTGATTATATTCTTTTATCCAGCCCTAGCAATAGCACCTAATCCACTATAGTGAAAAAGCAAAATAAGATTCAGAAAAGTTTCTTTTGTTTCACAGCATTTTTCAAGCATAAAATGTCAATAACATCAGTGTTTCAAGAAATAGCATGTCTGATTCAGTTGCAGGAATGTATTGTTTTATTAAATAAATTCTAAAAGGGAAAATCCTGAAATTTAAAACATTTAAACACTTGGAAGAAATGACAATGCTCTAAAAAGAAAAACTTGATATTCTGCAAAAGAATAGATAAATAAAACATATTCACTGACCTGACCGCAACAAAAAGATGTGGCTAATATAAACTGAAACTTTAATAATAAGAAAGCCCTTGAGAACAAGATATGGTTACAACAGCTCACTTTTACTGTTGCTGCTAATGGCGTCAATGTAGATAATTTCCACACATGGTACTGTCAGTCTGCAATTGTTAAACAGTCAATAAGCACTGCACAGGTCCAAGTGAAGCAAACGAAAACTGCTGATTATAGTAAGGTACTTGGGCTGATTTAAAGGGAATGAAAAAATACTTTTGTACAGACTGTGTGACTCTGCAGGGTTAAGGATTTATACAAACTGAGCTGTCGGATGTCACACATATGGTGAGACACGTGATGCTGGTTGAAAGGTTGTCTAGTGGGCGAATGTTGCTTGGTTGTGGTACTCCTGCGACTTATTTCTACTGCTGATAACAGTGGTTTATTCTGATTTAATAACTTTTATGAATGTTCCCTAAAGGTGTATAAAGTAAAGGTTTCTCTGTGTTAGCAGTTTAATACTTTCTGAACTAAAAATGTAGCACACATGAAACTAAAGCCTACGATTGATAAATTTAAACTTTGAGAATCAAATAATAGCATTTGATGAAATTCTGTATGAATATATAACTAGTTTATACAACATTCGGAAGTATAACCCAGATTGAATTTCAAGGAGAGTATATTTTTGGTTTCAGGAACTGAACACCAGTATCCTCTCAGAATTATTGATTAATAATGTCTACACTCGTTCTCAAATTATTAATGCTATTTCTTTCAATTTTCAGGTTAATTGCAGATACAACTTGTGAAACTACTGGAGTAGAAGCTATGAATCCATCTATAATACCTAACAGTGTTTATTCTCAGAGATCTAAGAACATAGAGAATTATAAATCGGGTACTTCAGTATTATGTACAAAAGAGCAAGTTCTAATTAGTGATCCTGAAATACAATGTAAGCATTTTGGAAAAGCATTTCCTGGCAATTCAGCATTGAAATTGCGTAATTTTATTCATGAAGAAAAGAAAGTACACAACTGTGACGTTTACCAGCAAAGATTTACTCTGCGACAAACATTGAAGAGAAAGAGGTTTATTCGTGAGAGCGAAAAGCTGTACAAATGTAATGCTTGCAATAAGTTCTTTACTCAGCTAGGGCATTTGAAAACGCACAGTTTTATTCATGAGGGTAAGAAACCATACAAATGTAATGTTTGCAATAAGAGCTTTACTCAGCTAGGGAGTTTGAAAACACACAGTTTGATTCATGAGGGTAAGAAACCACATAAATGTAATGTCTGCAATAAGAGGTTTACTCATTTAGGGAATTTGAGAACACACAGTTTGATTCATGAGAGTAAGAAACCACATGAATGTAATGTCTGTAATAAGGGCTTTACTCAGCTAGGGAATTTGAGAACACACATTTTGATTCATGAGAGTAAGAAGCCACACAAATGCAATGTCTGCAAGAAGGGCTTTACTCAGCTAGGGAATTTGAGAACACACAGTTTGATTCATGAGAGTAAGAAGCCACACAAATGTAATGTCTGCAATAAGAGCTTTACTCAGGTAGGGAATTTGAGAGCACACAGTTTGATTCATGAGAGTAAGAAACCACACGAATGTAATGTTTGCAATAAGAGCTTTACTCAGCTAGGGAATTTGAGAACACACAGTTTGATTCATGAGAGTAAGAAAACCCTGATATAATGTTTGCAATAAGAGCTTTACTCGGCTAGGGAATTTGAGAACACACAGTTTGATTCATGAGGGTAAGAAAACCCTGATATAATGTTTGCAATAAGAGCTTTACTCAGCTAGGGAATTTGAGAACACACAGTTTGATTCATGAGGGTAAGAAAACCCTGATATAATGTTTGGAATAAGAGCTTTACTCGGCTATCACATTTGAAAATATGCAGGTTAATTCATGAGGGTGAAAAGCCGCACGAATGTAATGCTTGCAAAAAGAGCTTTACTCAGCTAGGGAATTTAAAAAGAGACCTTTTGATTCATGAGTAGAAAAAAACACAAATATAATGTTTGCAGCAAGAGCTTTACTCAGCTAGGGAGTTTGAAAACTCACAGTTTGATTCATGAGGGTAAGAAACCACACAAATGTAAAGTTTGCAATAAGAGCTTTACTCGGCTATCACATTTGAAAATACACACTTTTATTCAGAAGGTAAGAAAACACATGAATATAATTTTGGAATAAGGACTTCACTCACCTATCACAGTTGAAAAGTCAGTTTGATTCATGAGAGTAAGACACCACAGTAATGTAATGTTTACAATAAAAGCTTTACTAGGCTATCGCGTTTAAAAATTCAAAGTTTGACTCATGAGTGCAAAACGCCACACAAATGTAATGCTTGCAATACGAGCTTTACTCTGCTAGGAAGTTTGAAATTCGCAGTTTGATTTATGAGGGAAAAAAATCTCACATATGTAATTATTTGCAATAAGAGCTCCACTATATGCCATTTGAGAGCACTATTTGATTCATGAGGGTAAAAAACCACACTAATATAATTTTGCAATTACAGCCTAACTCAGCTAAGAGGTTTGAAAGCTCATACTTAGGTTCATGAGTGGAAAAAGCCACAAAAGTGTAATGGTTGCAGTTGGATCTTTATTCAGTTATCATATTTGATGTGGTTTGGTTCATGATGACATAAACCACTTCAATGTTTAAAACAAGAGGATTGCTCTGCTATTGCAATTATAAACACACAATTAAATTTATGAGGATAATAAATCACAGGAATGTTTGCAATAAAAGCTTTAGTTAGCTATGACATTTAAAAACACAATTTAATTCTTGGGAGTAAAATATTATTTAAATGTAAGGTTTTCAATATGAGCAGATTATTCAAATGACAAGGCTCTGATTGAGTCTAAAAGTCACACAAGTGTTATGTGTACAAGAAGAAACACACACACACACACATATATATACCGGGTGTTTCAGAAATACTTTTACAAACCTTGGCTGTGAGTTCCTCATGCCAAAAGAAGTTCATATGAACATATGTCCCATAATCCTTGGTTTTCGCATTATTCCTGTCACAATGAAAGTGTGAGTTCAGCAGCCTTGTCCAACCTCAAAACTTCATTTCTCTAGGCATTCATAGAAGGCGTTGACCCATTGTACCAGCTTTCTGAAATTTGCTGGAGAAAGTCAGAGGCCTTCCACATGCACCTGGTGAAAAGAGCCACTGCATTTTAAGCGAGAGTTAGCTCTTATGAAAAATTGTATAAAAATAGTGTTTAATACATACAATGGTGGAAACGCTTACAGCATAAGACCCTGGTAATTAATGTTGATTTATAGCATAATAATATACATATTAATGCCCCATGAGTAAAGATGAATACAACCAGAAGGTAAATATAATAAACATAGCCTCAGAAAATTCATTTTAATTTGAAGTTTGAGAAGCTAGTAGCAGTGATGTGTCATAATATAAAATAACGAAGTAATACATAAGTAAGTAAAGAGAGCAAAGAATAAAAAGAGAGTTAAAGCCATGAGTACACTCGTCTCAAACGAGCAAACTGTAACTTCCAACAAATTCACATACCATCCATCAGTGTTCTATAAATTTCAAAGGATCCTCAAAAGGCACATTATCTAGCCTGTGAAGAGGGTTACTCCATAAATAAATATTCTAAATTGCAATTTAAAATATGTGGATTTGAAAAACCAGAGGAACATTAATCAAGAAAAGTCAACAGTAGCTTGACACTTTTCTAAGGAACCACATCGCATCATTAGAGATCCCAAATTACTTGGAAACATCTCAGGCAAAAGTGAACTTCCAGTCTCAGAAAACACCCATATCTGGAGAAACAAGAACCATGTGTTAAACTTTAAATCCCACCAGGAGACATTTTAATGTAGAAGTTCATCCAACCACCATGAGAAACAACACCAGCAGTTGAACTTGAACTGATGATGGAAGCGATTAGCTCTGGAAGCATGTGTTCCTTTTTTCAATAAATGGCTGATGTAATTACAAATTTTACTCAAGTTTATTTAAATCTAGTTTTATATGAGGTATAAAATACATTAAAATGTGTTTTTTGTGGTATGAATACTTTCTTTAGAATGTAAGTTTAAAAACTCCACAACTGAAAATACACTCAAAACTTTTGGTGTATAACAATTGAAAGAGTGATGCTTTGGAAACAAACGTGTATTAGCATTCTAAATTATTTTATTGTTTTAAAATTTAAGTCAGAAACAATCTGTCTCCGAAAGTTAATATATAATTATTTATACATACCTTACGCACATAGTTCTTTATGATTATCTTTGTTGTGGTGAATGGAACACAACGCACTGTCCTGACACTGAACGCTTGTTTGCTGGCTGTTCCTCATTAATTGGAACAGTATGGATGCTATTTCTTGTAGACAATTCTTAGTATCTTAGGAAATCTACAATGAAACAGGAAAACTGTAAACAGCATCTCCATAATTGACAATGATGTCAGCATCAACAAAATAAGTCATCAGCTTCTTGTCATGATCCCTAACAGTAAAACAATATCACAAGAGTTGCCTTCCATTTTACAAAGTACACAACATACAATTGCAAACTGAGGGGCTGTTTACTATAGTGAAACCAAGGTACACCATTATAAAGCAAGCAGTGAAAGAAAAAGATGCGAATTCTATCAGTATATGATGTCACAAAAGTTGTTTTACCATGAAGATTGTTGCAGATTTACTTGATTGGCCAAAGATGTTCAGCAGGGTGGACTTTCAAAGCCTAATCTGCTTGTATCTGGCAGTTTAATGGCTAGCAGGTGTTCTACACATGGCACTAAGAGGGTTAAACTTGTTAATCACAAATATAGTTATCTCCAAATTGAAAAACTTGTGAGATGTCTGAAATGAAACTATCACTGGGAATATTTTGCTTAAAATGCACTGACAAATTTAATTACATATGTAGCAAAATTAGTGTACTTCATTGTAATGTTAGCACACTTTTAAAAACTGGAAGCCTCTCCTCATGAAGTCCTATATCATGTTAATTAATCTGTGTAACTAAGAATAAAATTAAAGTTGTGATAGAAAATTGCATTAAAATCATTATCTATATAAGCAGCATTGTTTTAACTTGAGTTTTTCTTAACTGAGAAATTTTTTGAGGGAAGTTACTCTACAAGAGCAATTCATAAATGAGGAAAATCTGTACTGGCAATTGTTATTCTCGTTGCAATGGTGTTTAATAAACACTTTTAGATATAATCACTCTATATAAAATTTTCACAAATTTGAAGTTGTGTTTGAGAAGTTCCTGTTTAGCACTGTCCAATTCGAAAAAACCTTGTTTTGAAATACACTGCCCAAAAGTAGATTAACCAAAGTAGACAAGTAAGCTACCCTTAAATAACTCTCGCTATGGGAGGGACATAATTAAGGCAAAGATAATCATACTTACAAGCAGACACGTTAGAAATTTCCTTGTTATTTTGGTTTGGTGTCGGCTTTGAAAATAAGGTTACAAAGGTTCTTATATTGTAAGACATAGGGAATAAACAATATTTATTGCAAGCTTTCACTAAGTATAGTGCAACAATTATAAATTTCTTTAAACTGAAATGTGGGACATGCTTGTGACTAACTCCGATTATTTGTGATTTGTGACCGCTTGTAGCATGGGTTTTGTTTTGATTCCTATATGTAACATAGATTTGCTTTGAATCTGCAGGATTCTTTCCATACATGATCTTAAGAGCTGTATGTGCATGATGAGTAAGGAAGTTTAAGTACTGAGATTACCAGAGGCTTTTGGGGAATGTCCACCAATATAGCACAGAAGTAACTGAATATAAAATATTATTTTAAAATTGAAGTTACAGGTATAATAGAATATTCCAATATAAGATATTAGTAAAGTATTAAGATATGCAAATGTATATGTATGGAAGTAGCATATAACTGTGTTTGAAAAACACCAGAAAGCTAGTGCTTCACTGAAAGCTTCTATTCCAATCAATTGCCACATTCAACCATTAAGGCCACTATGTGTAGGTATAGGTATATCTGTTCCATTCATTTTAAATGTAGACAATACTGTTTGAGTTGAATGATATCCTAATGAGAGAAATCTCCATCTGTACATTATGAAAGTCGAATAGATTACCAAAGCTGAAACAGAACACAATTTCTGTACTGATCATTATTCCTTCATTGAAATGCAGGTATTCCCTTGGTGAATTCCGAAATGCTTCGGCTCACAGCAGACCAGCATGGCAGTATAGAGGAGAAACTGCTGGTGTTTCACCTAACCACATCCTTATGTATAAACAAAGTGGCTGGTTTACGTAATACTGACACAAATGTTACAGTTATACGGTTCCGTGACATGTTCTATGTTCACAAGCCTTTATGGCTGCTAGTGAACTCATAGAATGCAAACCAAACTAATCTAGTTCTGTGTCGCTATATTAAATGAAGGTGTATCTAACATTTAGCTGAAAGTCTAATGAAGACGCCCAATAAACAAATTACTCTTACAAACTGTATTTCTAGGCAATTTGTTACAGAATATTGGGATTGAAATTCGGAACTACACACATGAGATAATTAACATCCATTATTTTTAATCAGAAATCTGCATTTAATCTTAGTCGCCGTGTGTAGTCAGAACCTCCCAGATACCACAGATTTCCAAACAGAATTTTGGCCTTAAAGTTGTAATTGTTAAGTAATCAGTGAAGCTAAAATATGCACATTGTATAGTTATTAATTGTTCGGTTTATTTTTAATGTGTATCATAATGATATGCTGCATTAGGTTATGTTCATTGAAATGTAATTATAACTTTTGAAATAGGACTGTCGTGCAGAAGCCTTGAGTTTAATTTTTTTAATTGAGACAAGTAACTAAATGCATATAAAATCCAAACATGTTATTTAATTTTGTACTCTGATTTGTCACAGCATTTGCCTTTTGTTGTTTTTCAACTAAAATTATAATGAATGGTTTACAAGATTTAATATCAATTATTTGCGAATAAGAATAATTCATTACTAAAATGGTGCAATGCTAAAGGAAGGCTTTTAGTTTATTTTGTTAATGGATCCCAATAGTGGTGGAGTAGAAAGCTATTTGAAATAAAGTGCAAGCATCATTCAAGCATTTTGTGAAGTATTACAACACAAGTATCAGCACCAATAAACACAAAATTATCAAAACAACATTTCTGTAGTTTTACTCAGTATTGTACCACACTATTTGTGGCATTTATTTTAAACACTAGTATAACTTATCCGTTAGTTAAAATTAAGTAAATTTATTTATTGTTCACAGGACGGATCTAACACTGTGAAATTTAACCTCCAAAATATCGCTATGTGCTATTATATTCATTCATTCATTATCTGTTTACCCTCCTCTTGTGTAGGACTTACACCCCCCAGGACTTACAAGCGGGTGCCTGGGGTCAGAGGCCCGTCGAGGAGCAGATACTCATGGATCAGACAGAGCATTCAGGATGGGTGAGCAGCCCGATGCCTGGTATGGGATGAAGGAAGTAGATGAAGCGAAATGTTGGTGAAATGGATGAAAGGAAAGGTGATGATGGAGCAGTTGGTGGAATGAATGGCGGGGGAAACCGGAGATCCCGGAGAATACCCGCCCAGACGCCGTTTCGTCCACCACAAATCCCACATGCAGGTCCCTGGGATTGAACCTGGTCCGCCTCGGTGGGAGGCGAGCGGTCTAAACACTCGGCCACGGCGCCGCCTTATGTGCTATTATAACCTAATTTAAACATTTTTATTTACCTTTTGTTACCTTACTTATGCAATGATATTAGTTCTATGAACCTTTATTCTGAAATGCATGGAACACGGGTAAAGAAGCCAATTTTATGAACAAACCTGTATTATTGTAATTCGCATGGAAGTCGACAGAACCCTCAACTCGGGTTAAGCATTATCTTTTAATTCCCCCTGCCCCTACAAGTTAAATTGATATAATCATATTTCCTTTTTCCTTCATAGCTATGATTACATGGTTATTGGTGAATATATTCCGGCATACACACTACAGGTCGTGGCAGCACCTGCAAAATTTTACCAATTGGCTACATTATTACAAAAATAATTGGAAAACAAATTCACAATAAATAAATAAAATAAAGAGTAGTTCTCATTCAGTGGCGAATAAGGTCAATGATTTCTTCTGCAGAATTTTTCTACAACTTTGGAGTTGAAATATAATATCTCTGTTTTTCTACCTGCTGATTGTGTTTCACTATTTCGTCATGATAGGCCCGACTTAATAGTGTTGCGATATTACCTTTACTGAACGCACTAAGATCACGTGTGTTTAAATGTTTTTATTTCCGTTATGTTTCTCTGTGTCCTATATCTTTCACTTCTCCTGTGCCCCAAACATCACTATTTCCTAATAACAAACGCGGAAAGCAAAAAAGCGTATTCCGAAAATCACACCACAGATAGAAGTGTTTTCATTCTATTTTTCTTTGTATACCCGCTTTTTTCCTAGTTAGGTTTAAAGTTGGAGTAGGACTATCTAACTCTCACTTTCTCCTCCAATGATCTGGACCTGATCCTCATGTTGCTTGCACGAATCTTTACCTGCACATTCAAAGAAAAGATGCAACGTAACACATTACATAGGCGTACCCAGGGGGTCTCTTCCGATTCCCGCGATTTTCACTCGCATGCTGACGTCATACTGCTCCATCACGGCAGTATGCCTCAATTAGGCTGCCTCTACTTTGGTTTAACATTTCTGTATGCTACTCTATAATTACACATACTGTGTGTCACATATTCTGCTAACGTGACGTTGTATTACAATCAACACAGTACTATTACAATTGGTATGGAGCAGGATGCGATTTCATTTCTGCATTCGCATTTAAATCGTTTTCTACTTGCGTTTATCGTTTTAAACTTGTGTTTAAAATTCTACAGTACTGTAAAAGGTATCAAATAATAATTTGTGTTACATACTTAACCAATAAAGATTCTATATTTTAAATTAGTGTGACAGTGAACTGAATCTGCAGTACAGGTGCATAAACATACACCCATCACAAAACACACTGGTACACACTTATAAAGCACTTGCTGATTGTGTACCAGTAAGGTTAAGTACCAAGCTGAAGTGAAATCTAGCGGTATCTTGTAAAGTGCGGTGTGTATGCATGTTTGTGTAGTCTCTAGTTCCCGAGGTTGCGTGTCCAAACCCTGCGGAGGGCGATGGATTTTTTCGGACGTAAAAATCGGTAGCATGGCTTCCTTCGGAAGGGAAGTAAAGCCGGTGGTGCCATGTAGATTTAAAAGAAAACCTGAGGCCTGATGGAACTCTAATCAAAATTTCCGGCCATTCACACCCAATATAGAATGGGACGCCAAGAACCATTTAAAGAGCGTCCATAAAACGAAATCAATTTCAATTTAAAAATGAGTAACTTTTCGAGACACAAAGTTAATTGTGTTGTAGCACAATGACCTAATACAGCAACAAAAACAGCTGAAGTTGTGTACCATAGGTTCCCCAGAGATGATAGACAAGACAGGTGTGGTTTTCTCGGTGTAAACAGTGTGATAAATACAATCCCGATAATGCTCGGGTGTGCTCAGTACATTTTCGCACAGACCATGAACGCCACATAAAAGATCTGATGTGTTACATTCAATGACTTTCTCTGCCCTCTATTGCTTATTAGTGAGTATACAAATGATTCTTAAGGAAGGTCTATTTTCCTATTTACTTCGTTTTAATCCAGATAAACATTTGTAGAAATAGCTGCATTACTCATTTCGTTATAAATAAAACGGGGATAGCGACAGTGAAATTTTTACGAACTGGACACTACACGCTGACTTTAAAATTTCATACTCCTTATATGACATCGCGCGAAACAACTGAATATTGACCGGGCCTTAAAAGAATGACTAAGTATTAATCAGCTCGAACAATGGGGAAGAAAGAACGATTCTGGCACCTTTTTTTTTTAACCAAAAATGCTTTTATATGGGAGAGATAGGGAAAACAATGAGAGATGCTAGGCTAAACAGGGATTGAATGGTGGAATATGCGTTTATATGGAAGAGATATAGAATACGAAGAAATATGCTGGGATAGACAGGGGCAGAATGTGCGTTAAATAGAAGAGAGAGGGAATACGAGGAGAGATGCTAGGCTTGACAGGAGTTGAAGGGTAGAATATGCGTTCATATGGGAAGAGATACGGGAAACGACGGGAAATACTAGAGAGGGCAGGAATTGAAGCCTAGATTATGTGTTTATATAAAAGAGATAGGGAATACGAGGAGAGATGCTAGGCTAGACAGGAGTTGAAGGGTAGAATATCTGTTTAAACTAGTCGCGGGCATCCTTTCCCCAACCGGCTTCAAAGCGAACGGAAAGCTTTGAAGCCTGACCATAAACCCATCAGTAAACGATTAGTAGGATCTTCCCATCCCTTAAACACAACACGTGGTCCTTTCTCCAGCTCCACCAAAGCAAAGCGTTGTTGCCGGTTTTAGCAGCTGTGACTGTTCGCTCGTGCTTTTCTTCCATGTTCAGCTAAGCTTCTATATTACTTCTTCAGAGAAGTTATATAGTGTTTTACTTAGTGCAGTTTTGTAAGTTTAGCAGTGTTTAATAGTTATTAGCGTTTAATAGTTTAATTAAGATGTGGAGACCTTGGGAAACGAACCAAGTTGATGCCCCTCCGGTCGCACCAGCAACTGACCCTCTGCCGAATATCAGTAATGCCAAGACCACGAAGAAAAGGGCTACAAAAACTGAATAAGCAAAGCCAGATTTTTATGTGTAATGTTCAAGAACATGTAGAAAAGAACCTTTTATGTGGAAAAATGTTTGTTATTGTTTTGAATTTCTCAAAAACAGCTTAACGATTTTTAGTAAAATACCGCAAGTTTAAGATATTTGCAGGAAAAATAAAATTTGTATCATGAATTTTATATTCTGGGAATAACTTGTAAAATTTTCCTCGTTCTCAACTTGTTGTATTACTGGTAAATTCTAAGAGAGAGACAAAATCTTACTCTGCGTAAAATGCAATCTCGGTAAAGGACAAATTTTAGGTCAAATTGTGTTAACCATTTCCGAGAAATTTTTTGTTGTTGGTTTGAATTTTGAAATACAAGTTAGAAGTCTCTGTTTGTATTTTCCTCGTGGTCATGCTAAGAGCATGGAATTTCAAAGTCATCATATAGTCATCTGTATTTTAAAAATCAGACTATCGCTTTAGCCTATGTATCCTTATATTTACAACGATATGTGCAATGAAATTTTATCTTATTATTTAAGAAGTAGATAGAATAAGCTTTTGTGAAAGTAGTTTGTAGAAGAGTGAGTAGAGATAATCTTGTGAATATAATACATAATTTTTTTTTATTTTCTTTCTTTTGCCTTCGTATTTTTACTTATCCTGCATTTTATAATAAAGCTATTCATTTAAGTAAACAGAAGATGTCATGCTTATAAATCTTACACCTTAAACAATACACAACTTCTTGTATTAGCTTTATATTAATAAAACATTGTTGTGATACAAGTGATAAAAAACTTTTTACCATAGCTCCGCGCACAGCATAATCAAAAATGATGCTTTGATTTGGGAGTAAGAGTTCCTTTCAAAATAAATTAATATTTATGTATTTTAATTATTTAATGATAGTCCAACAATGTATAGTTTATTCGGAACATGTTTCTAAGTTTCTCTCGGATATGTTAACATGCATTTCTATTCTTGAAGCGCAGTATATTAGTTCAGATCATTCATTAGTTCAGTTATATTTTAAAGCGTTTGCAACTTAAATGTAATTACTATGCGATTCATAGTTATTTACATAGTTATTTTGTGTGTAAAGCAAGCAGACAAACTGCATGATTGTATTCTGTACATGTGGAAATCACCTGCAAAGTTTTGCTTTTAAATACTATTTTTAATTTTGGCAACGATGCGCATATGCACATGGATGTCACTAAGATTTTATAGTGCTTGCGGTTAGGGAGGGTAGGGAACAAGTGTTTGGCTACTGCACAAAGGTCGCTGCTTGGGGATCCGAAGGCTGCGATGACCATATATGGGAAGAGATACGGGAAACGAGGGGAAATACTAGAGAGGGCAGGAATTGAAGCCTATATTATGTGTTTATATAGAAGAGATAGGGAATACGAGGAGAGATGCTAGGCTTGACAGGAGTTGAAGGGTAGAATATCCGTTTATATGGGAAGAGATACGGTAAACGAGGGGAAATACTAGAGAGGGCAGGAATTGAAGCCTACATTATGTGTTTATATAGAAGCTATAGGGAATACGAGGAGAGATGCTAGGCTTGACAGGGGTTGAAGGGTAGAATAACCGTTTATATGGGAAGAGAGAGGGAAACAAGGGGAAATACTAGAGAGGGCAGGAATTGAAGCCTATATTACGTGTTTATATAGAAGAGATAGGGAATACGAGGAGAGATGCTAGGCTTGACAGGAGTTGAAGGGTAGAATATCCGTTTATATGCGAAGAGATACGGGAAACGAGGGGAAATACTAGAGAGGGCAGGAATTGAAGCCTATATTATGTGTTTATATAGAAGAGATAGGGAATACGAGGAGAGATGCTAGGCTTGACAGGGGTTGAAGGGTAGAATATCCGTTTATATGGGAAGAGAGAGGGAAACGAGGGGAAATACTAGAGAGGGCAGGAATTGAAGCCTAGATTATGTGTTTATATAGAAGAGATAGGGAATACGAGGAGAGATGCTAGGCTTGACAGGGGTTGAAGGGTAGAATATGCGTTCATATGGGAAGAGATACGGGAAACGAGGGGAAATAGGGCAGGAATTGAAGCCTATATTATGTGTTTATATAGAAGAGATAGGGAATACGAGGAGAGATGCTAGGCGTGACAGGAGTTGAAGGGTAGAATATCCGTTTATATGGGAAGAGATACGGGAAACGAGGGGAAATACTAGAGAGGGCAGGAATTGAAGCCTAGATTATGTGTTTATATAGAAGAGATAGGGAATACGAGGAGAGATGCTAGGCTTGACAGGGGTTGAGGGTAGAATATCCGTTTATATGGGAAGAGAGAGGGAAACGAGGGGAAATACTAGAGAGGGCAGGAATTGAAGCCTATATTACGTGTTTATATAGAAGAGATAGGGAATACGAGGAGAGATGCTAGGCGTGACAGGAGTTGAAGGGTAGAATATCCGTTTATATGCGAAGAGATACGGTAAACGAGGGGAAATACTATAGAGGGCAGGAATTGAAGCCTATATTATGTGTTTATATAGAAGATATAGGGAATACGAGGAGAGATGCTAGGCTTGACAGGGGTTGAGGGTAGAATATCCGTTTATATGGGAAGAGAGAGGGAAACGAGGGGAAATACTAGAGAGGGCAGGAATTGAAGCCTATATTATGTGTTTATATAGAAGAGATAGGGAATACGAGGAGAGATGCTAGGCGTGACAGGAGTTGAAGGGTAGAATATCCGTTTATATGGGAAGAGAGAGGGAAACGAGGGGAAATACTAGAGAGGGCAGGAATTGAAGCCTATATTATGTGTTTATATAGAAGAGATAGGGAATACGAGGAGAGATGCTAGGCTTGACAGGAGTTGAAGGGTAGAATATCCGTTTATATGGGAAGAGATACGGTAAACGAGGGGAAATACTAGAGAGGGCAGGAATTGAAGCCTATATTATGTGTTTATATAGAAATTATAGGGAATACGAGGAGAGATGCTAGGCTTGACAGGGGTTGAAGGGTAGAATATCCGTTTATTTGGGAAGAGATACGGGAAACGAGGGGAAATACTAGAGAGGGCAGGAATTGAAGCCTATATTATGTGTTTATATAGAAGAGATAGGGAATACGAGGAAAGATGCTAGGCTTGACAGGGGTTGAGGGTAGAATATCCGTTTATATGGGAAGAGAGAGGGAAACGAGGGGAAATACTAGAGAGGGCAGGAATTGAAGCCTATATTATGTGTTTATATAGAAGAGATAGGGAATACGAGGAGAGATGCTAGGCTTGACAGGAGTTGAAGGGTAGAATATCCGTTTATATGGGAAGAGATACGGTAAACGAGGGGAAATACTAGAGAGGGCTGGAATTGAAGCCTATATTATGTGTTTATATAAAAGATATAGGGAATACGAGGAGAGATGCTAGGCTTGAGAGGGGTTGAAGGGTAGAATAACCGTTTATATGGGAAGAGAGAGGGAAACGAGGGGAAATACTAGAGAAGGCAGGAATTGAAGCCTATATTACATGTTTATATAGAAGAGATAGGGAATACGAGGAGAGATGCTAGGCTTGACAGGAGTTGAAGGGTAGAATATCCGTTTATATGGAAGAGATACGGGAAACGAGGGGAAATACTAGAGAGGGCAGGAATTGAAGCCTATATTATGTGTTTATATAGAAGAGATAGGGAATACGAGGAGAGATGCTAGGCTTGACAGGGGTTGAAAGGTAGAATATCCGTTTATATTGGAAGAGAGAGGGAAACGAGGGGAAATACTAGAGAGGGCAGGAATTGAAGCCTAGATTATGTGTTTATATAGAAGAGATAGGGAATACGAGGAGGGATGCTAGGCTTGACAGGGGTTGAAGGGTAGAATATGCGTTCATATTGGAAGAGTTACGGGAAACGAGGGGAAATACTAGAGAGGGCAGGAATTGAAGCCTATATTATGTGTTTATATAGAAGATATAGGGAATACGAGGAGAGATGCTAGGCTTGACAGGGGTTGAAGGGTAGAATATCTGTTTATATGGGAAGAGATACGGGAAACGAGGGGAAATACTAGAGAGGGCAGGTATTGAAGCCTATATTATGTGTTTATATAGAAGAGATAGGGAATACGAGGAGAGATGCTAGGCTTGACAGGGGTTGAGGGTAGAATATCCGTTTATATGGGAAGAGAGAGGGAAACGAGGGGAAATACTAGAGAGGGCAGGAATTGAAGCCTATATTACGTGTTTATATAGAAGAGATAGGGAATACGAGGAGAGATGCTAGGCGTGACAGGAGTTGAAGGGTAGAATATCCGTTTATATGGGAAGAGATACGGTAAACGAGGGGAAATACTATAGAGGGCAGGAATTGAAGCCTATATTATGTGTTTATATAGAAGATATAGGGAATACGAGGAGAGATGCTAGGCTTGACAGGGGTTGAGGGTAGAATATCCGTTTATATGGGAAGAGAGAGGGAAACGAGGGGAAATACTAGAGAGGGCAGGAATTGAAGCCTATATTATGTGTTTATATAGAAGAGATAGGGAATACGAGGAGAGATGCTAGGCGTGACAGGAGTTGAAGGGTAGAATATCCGATTATATGGGAAGAGATACGGTAAAGGAGGGGAAATACTAGAGAGGGCAGGAATTGAAGCCTATATTATGTGTTTATATAGAAGATATAGGGAATACGACGAGAGATGCTAGGCTTGACAGGGGTTGAAGGGTAGAATAACCGTTTATATGGGAAGAGAGAGGAAAACGAGGGAAAATACTGGAGAGGGCAGGAATTGAAGCCTATATTGTGTGTTTATATAGAAGAGATAGGGAATACGAGGAGAGATGCTAAGCTTGACAGGAGTTGAAGGGTAGAATATCCGTTTATATGGGAAGAGATACGGGAAACGAGGGGAAATACTATAGAGGGCAGGAATTGAAGCCTATATTATGTGTTTATATAGAAGATATAGGGAATACGAGGAGAGATGCTAGGCTTGACAGGGGTTGAAGGGTAGAATATCCGTTTATATGGGAAGAGGGAGGGTAACGAGGGGAAATACTAGAGAGGGCAGGAATTGAAGCCTATATTATGTGTTTATATAGAAGAGATAGGGAATACGAGGAGAGATGCTAGGCTTGACAGGGGTTGAAAGGTAGAATATCCGTTTATATGGGAAGAGAGAGGGAAACGAGGGGAAATACTAGACAGGGCAGGAATTGAAGCCTATATTATGTGTTTATATAGAAGAGATAGGGAATACGAGGAGAGATGCTAGGCTTGACAGGGGTTGAAGGGTAGAATATCCGTTTATATGGGAAGAGAGAGGAAAACGAGGGGAAATACTAGAGAGGGCAGGAATTGAAGCCTAGATTATGTGTTTATATAGAAGAGATAGGGAATACGAGGAGAGATGCTAGGCTTGACAGGGGTTGAAGGGTAGAATATGCGTTCATATTGGAAGAGTTACGGGAAACGAGGGGAAATACTAGAGAGGGCAGGAATTGAAGCCTATATTATGTGTTTATATAGAAGATATAGGGAATACGAGGAGAGATGCTAGGCTTGACAGGGGTTGAATGGTAGAATATCTGTTTATATGGGAAGAGATACGGGAAACGAGGGTAAATGCTAGAGAGGGCAGGAATTGAAGCCTATATTATGTGTTTATATAGAAGGCATAGGGAATACGAGGAGAGATGCTAGGCTTGACAGGGGTTGAGGGTAGAATATCCGTTTATATGGGAAGAGAGAGGGAAACGAGGGGAAATACTAGAGAGGGCAGGAATTGAAGCCTATATTACGTGTTTATATAGAAGAGATAGGGAATACGAGGAGAGATGCTAGGCGTGACAGGAGTTGAAGGGTAGAATATCCGTTTATATGGGAAGAGATACGGTAAACGAGGGGAAATACTATAGAGGGCAGGAATTGAAGCCTATATTATGTGTTTATATAGAAGATATAGGGAATACGAGGAGAGATGCTAGGCTTGACAGGGGTTGAGGGTAGAATATCCGTTTATATGGGAAGAGAGAGGGAAACGAGGGGAAATACTAGAGAGGGCAGGAATTGAAGCCTATATTATGTGTTTATATAGAAGAGATAGGGAATACGAGGAGAGATGCTAGGCGTGACAGGAGTTGAAGGGTAGAATATCCGATTATATGGGAAGAGATACGGTAAAGGAGGGGAAATACTAGAGAGGGCAGGAATTGAAGCCTATATTATGTGTTTATATAGAAGATATAGGGAATACGACGAGAGATGCTAGGCTTGACAGGGGTTGAAGGGTAGAATAACCGTTTATATGGGAAGAGAGAGGAAAACGAGGGAAAATACTGGAGAGGGCAGGAATTGAAGCCTATATTGTGTGTTTATATAGAAGAGATAGGGAATACGAGGAGAGATGCTAAGCTTGACAGGAGTTGAAGGGTAGAATATCCGTTTATATGGGAAGAGATACGGGAAACGAGGGGAAATACTATAGAGGGCAGGAATTGAAGCCTATATTATGTGTTTATATAGAAGATATAGGGAATACGAGGAGAGATGCTAGGCTTGACAGGGGTTGAAGGGTAGAATATCCGTTTATATGGGAAGAGGGAGGGTAACGAGGGGAAATACTAGAGAGGGCAGGAATTGAAGCCTATATTATGTGTTTGTATAGAAGAGATAGGGAATACGAGGAGAGATGCTAGGCTTGACAGGGGTTGAAAGGTAGAATATCCGTTTATATGGGAAGAGAGAGGGAAACGAGGGGAAATACTAGACAGGGCAGGAATTGAAGCCTATATTATGTGTTTATATAGAAGAGATAGGGAATACGAGGAGAGATGCTAGGCTTGACAGGGGTTGAAGGGTAGAATATCCGTTTATATGGGAAGAGAGAGGAAAACGAGGGGAAATACTAGAGAGGGCAGGAATTGAAGCCTAGATTATGTGTTTATATAGAAGAGATAGGGAATACGAGGAGAGATGCTAGGCTTGACAGGGGTTGAAGGGTAGAATATGCGTTCATATTGGAAGAGTTACGGGAAACGAGGGGAAATACTAGAGAGGGCAGGAATTGAAGCCTATATTATGTGTTTATATAGAAGATATAGGGAATACGAGGAGAGATGCTAGGCTTGACAGGGGTTGAATGGTAGAATATCTGTTTATATGGGAAGAGATACGGGAAACGAGGGGAAATGCTAGAGAGGGCAGGAATTGAAGCCTATATTATGTGTTTATATAGAAGGCATAGGGAATACGAGGAGAGATGCTAGGCTTGACAGGGGTTGAGGGTAGAATATCCGTTTATATGGGAAGAGATACGGTAAACGAGGGGAAATACTTTAGAGGGCAGGAACTGAAGCCTATATTATGTGTTTATATAGAAGATATAGGGAATACGACGAGAGATGCTAGGCTTGACAGGGGTTGAAGGGTAGAATAACCGTTTATATGGGAAGAGAGAGGGAAACGAGGGGAAATACTGGAGAGGGCAGGAATTGAAGCCTATATTGTGTGTTTATATAGAAGTGATAGGGAATACGAGGAGAGATGCTAGGCTTGACAGGGGTTGAAGGGTAGAATATCCGTTTATATGGGAAGAGATACGGGAAACGAGGGGAAATACTAGAGAGGGCAGGAATTGAAGCCTAGATTATGTGTTTATATAGAAGAGATAGGGAATACGAGGAGAGATGCTAGGCTTGACAGGGGTTGAAGGGTAGAATATGCGTTCATATGGGAAGAGATACGGGAAACGAGGGGAAATAGGGCAGGAATTGAAGCCTATATTATGTGTTTATATAGAAGAGATAGGGAATACGAGGAGAGATGCTAGGCGTGACAGGAGTTGAAGGGTAGAATATCCGTTTATATGGGAAGAGATACGGGAAACGAGGGGAAATACTAGAGAGGGCAGGAATTGAAGCCTAGATTATGTGTTTATATGGAAGATATAGGGAATACGAGGAGAGATGCTAGGGTTGACAGGGATTGAAGCGTAGAATAACCGTTTATGTGGGAGAGGGAGGCGGGTGTAGAGGACTAGTAAATGTGTATATATGGAAAGACACAAGGAGAGATGATAGGGAAGGCAGAAGTTGGAGGTGTTTGGGAATGCTCTCAGACGGGCTTGTAGTAATCTGCGCCAAGTGGTTCGCAAGACGTTCAACTCTGCTTTTGTCGATCCCATGTAATCTGCAGAATACTGTTTGCATATCATGCTTTCCTTAGGTTCTTCTCGCACCTAAAGGGAGAGATAGAGGGAGGTATGTTACCAGATTATAACCTAAAAAGTCCCTTATTACACGGTGTGTCAATGGAAAATATTCCTTCTTGCAGTTAATATCTTGCTCTCTTACTTTGTATAAGTAAGTGTGTCCACTGAGGGATTCCGCAGGAGATTTTTGACGTCGTCGAACTATATTACGTACTGTTATTAGCCCACACAAATACTCGTCTTGTTCTTCTTTATCGCCCAGTTCGTTAAATGAAACTATAAGGTTCTGCTTCATGCTACGACGTAAACTCGTTAAACCTGCTTTCGACACTCACACGGTGGCCCTGTAGTAGGGCCGTATCGGGTTTGCCTGGCTTAGTAACATAAGCCACGCCTTGGTTTCTCTTCATTTCTTGCCCACTTCCTTGGATTGCACTTTCTTTTCTTTGCCTTCTTCACTTTCGAACTCCGAGTCTTCAGAAGTTACAAATTCTCTTTCCGAAGCAGAAAAGTCACCTACGTCATATCAGCGACAACTGACTGTTGTGGGAGTCTGCTGCTAGCTTTGCCGCTTGGTGTACTACTAGCCATATATGGAGAAATACGCCAACCATTTGGTGAAGCAACCAGGCAGCTCTAGAGCTCCCAGCAAACACATGACACAGCCAGCTCCTTTCATATTCCAGCAGTGTGGTTGTTCTATCGAACCATCTGCTTCTTACATCAAATGAAAGAGGATTTTTTTCCTTGCTGCCAGGATCATTATGTAACTCATTTTCGCCCAAAAGGGGACAGCTATCTGATTCTTTCACCAAGCCCTTCAGTTGTTGACCAACATCATAGAAAAGATCCCACGCTCAAAATTGATAATCAGTGGCTCACAGGCCAACAGGAAAAGCTAGAGAAGTTCTAGTTAGAGATTCTCTTCGAGCAGTTTAAACCCAACAAAACTGAAGACGCTGACATGAATGAGAAAGTGCAGAAAACCCTTGTCCAACCTCTGCAGCTGTCACCAATGTGTAAACTCTTCACTCCAGTGATGATACAGAATGTCATTAACAGATCACCTTCCAATAAAGCTCCTGGTAACTAAATTAAATTGAGTTTTATTTATGGACGCTCTTTAACTGTTGTGGTCCTTAGCGTCCCATTCATTTTATATTGGGCGTGAAATACCGGTAATGTTTCTCAGAGGCCTCTTTAACAGGCTTGAGGTTCTTTTATGTGCCTTAAATCTATGACATGGATCACCGGCTTTACTTCCCTTCCGTAGGAAACCATGCTAAGGATGTTTAGGCCCGAAAAATATAAGTCGTCCTCCTCCGGGTTTGAACCCGTGACATCGGGAACTAGAGGCTATCATTGTAACCAGTTCACCTCGGAGGACGACATTCTGTTTACAACCACATAGTACAACCTTTACTTAAGAATCCACCGCGCAAAGTCGTCATAGTACTAATAAAGGTTACAGTTCAATTCTACATCTAACATACTTCCCAACAACATGGAAGCATGCTAATACTATAATGATACCTAAGCCCAACAAAAATCACATGATCCATTTAGCCATAAAGCAATTAACATTCTACCATTGTTTTCGAAAATATTTCAGCCTCTGTTGTTGCCCAGACTTCTCACATTCTTTGGAACACTATCATGTAAAACCTAATTTGTGTTTAGCAAATTTCACTCCTGCCCACAACACCTGTACAGAATTATAGACGAAATAGTGAACACTTATGAAAACAAGAAAATCAGTTTAGGTCTATTTCTTGGCACTGAAAAACATTGATAAATTTTGGCATAATGGTCTTCTATTTGGCATTAAAAACACTTTCATGACACATAGGTACTATTGTCTTATTCCATTATATCTCTACAAACGAACACATTCTATAGTCTATGAAAGTGTAGAGACTCCAATCAGACCAGGATAACCTCAGGGAAGCATACCGGGCCCTTTCCTATATCTAATAAATATCATGATTTACACAAAACCGAACATCCCTGCATAGCCCAATTTACAACAGACGACATAGCTATTATGTGCAGAGGCAACAAAACGAAGATGTTACAACACACATAAGCTATTGAAATAGTATCATAGAACAACAAATGAAAAACTGTTATGAATCCAAGGAAGTCACCTGCTCCCTTACAAAAGAACATGCTCATCGTCCATCCTTGAACAACAGACATACCACAGACGACGTGGCATTCTTTGGCCACATCTTCGACGTATGTTTGGCATGGAAGAAGTATATTGATCACCTATAGAAATTAAGAAATACACTTCGACAGCTAAAACCGTTACTGCATAAAAGCTCATACTCTCCATTTCTAACAATAGACATTGGCATAATGGTTATCAAACCAATGTGACAACATGTATGCTCTTTATGGGGTTTCGCCTGTAGCACACAAATCAAGCGTATTGAGACATTTCAGAACCGGGCGTTCATGATTACCTATCACCAGTGCAACATGTACATAAGAAATAAAAATCTCCATCTAGATCTGAATATACCACAGGTAACCATAGTTATCCACTCATTCTATAATCGTGTATATTCAACTTTCTCAAGGCACTCTAACTCCTTGTAGAATAGGATACCTAGGAAAACAGGCTACCAGAACAATCACAGCGCTACCCCGAGAGAAAAAGACACACAGATCAACTGCCTGATAGAGGAATGTCAATGAATGTAACCCACAGAACAGGCCTCATCACAATGTACCTACAATGTACAAAAATGTTGCTGATTAATAATATAAAATGCCTAAACCAGTGTCAATGTTAAATTATTTTGTTAATACAATTAGTATTCCGGTTTGATGTTTAAAAGATGCATTAACTACTGTAAATTGACCTTTATCCATTTAACAACTTTTGTAAATAGTCCTCGAGCATTCCTCGTTTGAACTCCATCGTTCTTCAAAGGCCAGATCTTTCTGTGCAATATTAGTAATGCATCCAAGTTTCGAACAAGTTATGTTAACGTGTTTGGAAAAATATTTAGCCAGGACAGCAAGTTGTTCATACTTAGAAAGGAAACTATGATTTAATGAGGAGCATGGTGATTATTATGATAACAATGATAACAAAAACAACATAATAATGATAATAATAGTTTACACAAAAAGTGCACAATTTTGTTTCTTTCAAATTTGGTGTATTTCGCTTAAAATGGAGACTTTCAGTATCTTCGTATTGGCAACCTTGACTATGGACAACTTCAGCACCTAGGAAGTTTTGAGTGCTCACGGCAAGTAAGATTAAATCCAGAGTTCTGATGTAAAATGGTGGATGTTAGTTATTTCATGTGTGTGGTTTGGAGTTTCAATCCCAATATTTGCAACAAATTGACTAGAAAGACAGTTTGGCATCATTAATTTGCTTATTGGGTGTCGTCGTTAGATTTTACGGATGAATATTAGGTAGATCTTTAATATATCGACACAGAACTAAAGTGACTACAGGTAATTGCAGTTTGAGGGAAATTTGAATTTCTTGATGTAATAAGTGTTAATTCAGAGGATTTTTGCTACTCGGGCTTTTATCTGTTTGGCGAATCTGCTGTAATTGTGGCCTGTCGAAGTAGCTTAAATTAGCCAAAGAAAAGCGAATAATTTACCTTGTGAGTGAGTTTAGAAGTAGATGTGATCTGTTCAATAGCTTGTGTCCACCTACCCGCCCCTCGACGGTGTTTCACTTCTATAGGCGAATCGCGTACGAAACAAAACAAACGTAGCCTTAGGTTGGGATTACTTCTTTTTATATAAGCTTACGTTTCTGAATTCAGGGAAGGTTAGCTTTAGGTTAGGGTTTTTTTTTATGTAAGCTTGCGTTAAGTATCTACCACTGTTACGGTAAAGCAACTTCTTTAATACGACATCATCGTCATCGCTGTGCGGGACAGTGGGATCGCTGTGCGGGCCACAACTAGAGCATAATGTCGATCTTTTTTTTTAAGCAGGGACTTAAAACGTTAACCAATGAGAATTATAGTATACAAATATGAACGGTTATGATGAATACCAGGGGAAGTTTCTTAATGTGGTAAAAGGTTGTGCTACAACCATATCCTGACTCACTATTTATATGTACATGTCAGTTACATTCAGATGTGATTTTGGCTGAAATTACCTGCTTACCATGTGTATAAAAGGTAATTTTAAACTGATACAAATACTTTCGGAATGGATGTTGAGTAATGGCGGATGATGATAATGTCAGGTACCAACTGTAATGCAGAAAAAATGCAGGGGTTATACAATACAAAATAGTTGGCAAAGTTGGGAAATATAATAGAAAATCGTAAAACAGTAAATGCGATAATATCCTCTTACAGTGTGCCCCACGGCGATGAATATGATGTGTTATATTGTCCAACAGATGTCACACTATGCCATGCACTAGCTCAACACATGTCACGTATGTCATATGTATATGCTGCCAACATATGACAAATTAATGCTGCCAAAACGAAAATTAATGCCGCCAAAGCGGAAACGACCACAGAATGTAGCCCAGGGATCTTAGACAACCTGTGTTTTATGAATTAACGGAAGGTTACGCTTACAGTAGGAACAATTGTTCTGTGTCGGTGACCTTGTTTCCTTGCGCATTGAAGAGAGTCTATGTCTAACGCCAGGCAGCTCTCTGTCTGTCTGCCTGCCTGCTGGAAGACGTGGGACTTTGCTGATGCGACATAGCATACAACACCACACCATTACATTGACTGGTTTATTCTCACTATTATCAGATTGCTCTATCATTCTTTTATATTTACACATTATACACAAACCTTGTCACGTAAACTAACAGGGGCTTTATTAGTGTGATAAACACACTACACCAGACATATCACCACCGTCGTTTTCTTCTGCAAGACTTTCCCTTTCATCGTCATCAGTCTTCTTCTCGTTCGCTGTCACTATATTTCCTAGCCTGGATTACAGATTCTACCAAGCTACCCATTGCTTTATATCAGCCCAGACGATTTCTACTTGAGTAAGCCCCGAAGACTAGGGCGGTAATCGGAGAACATTGTGTGCATGGCCTACAAACTATCAACGTAAGTTTTTGGAATAGGTTTTGACCCTTACTTAGGTTGTAAAGCTCCAAACTTAGCATCCTTTCATAGAATGGGGCAAGTTCTGCATTGTATTTTGGTATGAGGCGATGGGGTCTTTTCCAACTGCATACTATGGTAATGTGTGTTATGCACCACCAAGACAGATCTGAGAGGCAAGGTAGGAATTAGTTTTTCCATTAGCGATTTGTTTGTATTTATCCCCATCATTTTGTGTTATATTAACCTTTGTTATTTTTACATATAATGTCGCAGAAGGCAAGAACCTGTAATAAACACACCAAAATACACAATAACTATATGCAATCCAAGTTTAATTACAGAAACACAGGGGTGTCATTTAGGTGGGGCAGAGGGTCAATTTGCCCCCTCCCCTAAGTTACGAGCAACATTATTGCTCTACCAAATGAAACATTACAATTGTACTATTAATAGCAATATTTCACATTTAAGAAATAAAACATATATATCGTTACAATCCACATGAACATTTGTGAAACTGCTCCAAGCAATCTTGGTCCCCCCAATGCAGAAACTGAACTCATGCCCCTACAGAAACATATAGTAACTAATTTATAAACACAGCGTTCAAGGTAGCATCAACAGAAGGCTGACAAGAGAGATGTTACTCGAACTACTGCTGCCACTAGACTGAAGCGATGGCACTCACTGCGCATGCCCGAGAATTGGGGGCTCGCTCACTGTACAGATAACCAGTGCGCACCTAGCCTTCACTGGCACAGAACCATCGTTCTGTACATTAGATTTTTTTTATGTAAGCTTTCACGGAAGGTTATATATCTTTGTTTTAATTTGTTACCATTGGTTACATCAAAGCACGCGAGCGAAGCTTACGTTTCTGATTCACGGGAGGGTAGGTTAGGTTTAGTTTTTTTTAATATAAGCTTACGTTTATGGATTCACGGAAGGTTAGGTTTAGGTTATTTTTTTTTATGTAAGCTTACATTTATGGATTCACGGAAGGTTAGGTTTAGGTTAGTTTTTTTATATAAGCTTACGTTTATGAATTCACGGAAGGTTAGGTTTAGGTTAGTTTTTTTATATAAGCTTACGTTTCTGAATTCATGAAAGGTTAGGTTTAGGTTAGTTTTTTTATATAAGCTTACGTTTCTGAATTCATGAAAGGTTAGGTTTAGGTTAGTTTTTTTTATATAAACTTACGTTTCTGAATTCACGAAAGGTTAGGTTTAGGTTGTTTTTTTTTTTTATATAAGCTTTGGTTAACTATCTAACACTATTATGGTAAAGGAACTTCTTTTTTACATTTTTAATGCAAATAACACTATACAAAAACTATACTTTCACAAAAAAAACATAACTTCTATTACTCAATGGTGTACACTTTTAATGGAAATAGCATTTTAAGACATTATACTTTCACAAAAAACATAAAAAAATTACAACTGTGGAGGATAGTCTTTTGCTGCTTCTATTAGTAGATGGTGCAGCCTCTCTTCTCTTTTGTAGGTACATTTGAATACGTATTCAGCTAGATAGCCTGCAAAATGCTCCTTTTTCCGTCCGAATACAGGAAATGAATATTTGCAGTCTTTCCACTTGGACTCTATAGTATTGGTATGGATTGAGAGCCCCTGCCCTGCTAGCCTTCGTGTATTAACTGCGTGGACTTCTCCGCTGGCGTAGCTGCTGATGAATTCCATGGAGTGGTTTACTCGAAGCTGCTGGAAGCCTTCTTCTTGGAGTGTATCATATGATTTCCAGCAGTCAGATATTATTGTTGTTCTGGGTAAAATCCAGTTTTGGATTATACAGAGTAATGTTACCTTATCCCTGGTTTCAACAGGAACAAAGAAGAAGTTGGTCTTCATTTCCCGCTGGACACCTCCGAACACCCATTGTCCTTTGATGTGATGCCCACGGTTGTATTTCCTATGTCTGAACTTGGCTTCATCGACTTCAACTACTGTTCTGATTCCTCCAATTGGCCTGCGGTTCTCTAGCACCCAATTTACACAGATTTCTTGGCAATAGTTCGACCAGTTTGCTACGGTATTCCAGGAGGTTTTCATCTCGCACTTTATGGTGCTACTTCTGGGATTATCTAGTATGCACCACATTATACAGAAGTGTATTATTAGTCGAGGAGTGAGACGTTCGTTACCTATAAAACTCCCTTTTCTGGCACTTAATTTCTTCCTTGGGTGACCATTTCGGCATGTGAAACACAACTGTGTTCCTTTGAACCATTTGACAGCAAGAACGTTGTCACATGTATCGCAGAGATATACTTCATTGATTATTCCATGCTGCACAAACAATTCCAGAAGCTTTTGTAAGTTTTGTAAGTCTCCAATACCCATGTGTTGAGTTACAATGCTAAAAGCAGTATTATCACATCCCGTGCAAACCATTTTGCTTTATATTAAATACGCACTGTTAATTGCATGAGTTGCGTTTCAACAACAATCGAAGAAAAAGAACAACAAATAGTGGTAACAATGGCATATCGCATTTTTAGCTGATTTCACATTTTCATTTCGTTGGCAGTACCCACTTTTCATGTAATTTTTCGCAAAATGGCTATGTTTGTTTACTTCCCGACGTGATTTGCCTATATAACTAAAACACCTAAAATGGGCGGGCAGGTGGGCACCAGCTATAGACGAGACCACATCGTGTTCCAAGCTTACTCTTAAGGTAATTTATTCGCTTTCCTTTTGATTTTATAAGCATTTTCTACAGGCATACTATAAGACAATATTAGCCAGTAAATGTAGTACAACTAAAGGGTAAATTACCTTTTTTGGGCCTGCATTAGCTATGGAAGTGATATCTTATAAGTCCAAAAGATGTCACTGTATGTCCTACAGATGACACTGTATGTCATTCTCTGGCTTTAACGCAATGCTGGCAACATGTAAATAAGTAATGCTGCCGAAGGCGGGGAAATATATCCCCAACTCTCTCGGTTTGGGTTTGTTTTTAATAGAAGCTTACGTTTCTGAATTCACACAGATTTCTCGGCAAATAGCTAGACCAGTTTACTACGGTATGCGAATTTGCATTCATCTCGCACATTATTGTGCTAGTTCTGGGATTATCTAGAATGCACCACATTATACAAAAATGTATTATTTGCTGTGGAGAGAGATGTGCATCACCAATACAACTACCTTTTCTTGCACTTGGGTAACCGTTTTGGCACATGAAAAAGATCTGTCTTCCTTTCCTCCATTTTAATGGAAGAATTTCATCGCATACTCGCACATACATTCTTTGTTGTTAATTCCATGCTGCATCAGGAATTCCTGCAGTAGGTGCAAGTTTTCACCACCTATGTACTCTTTCATAACTGTATTTACGCTATTTTGACAGCCTGTATACACCATTTTCTTTTCTTTGTACACAGTTCGCTCTGAATGCGAGGCACTTTTTTTTTAGCGGCTATACCATATGAATAATAATAAGAAGAAGTTTCAAATATTGTTTCAAAATATTGTAATTATTAAAATTTATTGTAGTCGCGTTATGACTTTAATGTTAAAGTGACAATAATAAATTAATAAAAAAAAAAGAAGTAACAACACATCCTATACTTAGCGGATTCCCAACTTCTTACTTCAGTTGGCACTTCTGAATGAGCGTCAGTATTACCGTGAAGATGGCCACGTGTTTCCTAGTTTGTTTCCCTATATTGGTAAGGCACACACAAGTGATGTGCAGGCGGGCACCTGATGTACAACAGTTCTCATCTACTTCTACATTCGCTCATAAGGTAATTTATTCCATTATTTTTCACTTCCTTCAGCCTGATCTAGGTGGGCCTAAGAAAGGCAATTTAGCTCAACTAAATAAGGACAAACTTCTGTATTAGATTGTATGTTACATATATGTAGTGATTTCTCCCATAATCCGATACGGAAGAATGGCCGCTTTTTATATGAGCTTTGGTTTCTAATTCACAGGAGTGGTAGGTTAGGTTTAGTTTTTCTTTTTACATAAACTTTGGTTTCTGATCCCCAAGAGCAATAAGTTAGATGAGGTTTAGGTTTTTTTAATATAAAATTTGGCTTATGATTTCCGGGAGCAATAGGTTAGGTTAAGTTGAGGTTTTTTATGTGTGCATCATTGCAACTAATTGTTCTGCGGAGGACAGCATGTTGTATAATAGCTCCACTAATTAATTTTTCTCCCAAAATCTGAAGTAAACTTGAGCATTTGTCACTCACTGCCATCACTGTCTATTCTGTTGCTCTCAATCTCAGGTCACTCACCCTTACACTACACTTTGCTGCATTTTCTAACCTCATTCTGCTAAATTTCTATTCTTCATTAATTGTTGTGTTATTCAGTTGGCAGAACTACATCAAAGTATCACAAAATTTGCCTATATAAGAACACAATTTTCCGTAGAGGATGGGGTATGTTCTATTAACCGACGCAACATCTATTATGAATGGATTCCATAAGAATTATCATCTTAGATCCTCCTTTATGTATACAGAATGTTGTCCCTTGTTCTTTAATGTTTGAAACTATGAGGCAGTTTATTTTAAAATGTGGTAATTTAGTGCAATTACTCTTATTTGCTAAGACGACTCCACACAACACCTTATTGATGTTTTTAATATAGAGTCAACTGAAAAATTCAACATCACAGCCAGGATTTGAACACGGTTCTCCCGCTCTCCATGCGGTTGCTCTAACCATTGAGCTACTGTGACAACATGCCGGTGAGGTATTGAATTCCCCAATTGACTCAAGTTATTTCCCAGACATATCTACTAAGGCATCTCCCTCGAGATGACAAACTTAGCGGCGACCTGCTTATTGCAAGTACTTCAGTGCTGGGTGCTTTTTTTCAGTTGACTCTATATTAAAAACTTGCCTAGACCAGGCTAAGGTCTGTTAAAAGTATAAGTAATTTATATAATATCAACAAAAAAATAATTAAAACCCTTAATAATAATATAAACACCCAGCACTGAAGTACTTGCAATAAACAGGTCACCACTAAGTTTTTCATCTCGAGGGAGATGCCTTAGTAGGTATGTCTGGGAAACAACTTGAGTCAATTGGGGAATTCAATGCCCCACCAGCATGTTGTCGCAGTAGCTCAATGGTTAGAGCAACCGCACGGAGAGCAGGAGAACCGTGTTCAAATCCCGGCTGTGGCGTTGAATTTTTCAGTTGACTCTATATTAAAAATTTGCCTAGACCAGGCTAAGGTCTATTAAAAGTATAAGTAATTTATATAACAACAAAAAAAAAATAATGAAAACCTTATTGATGTACCAACATCACCACTGTGTATTTACTGCATGCTAGCCACTACCAATGTATTATTTGACATCACTAGACAAACAAGCATAGAGCATAGAGATATAATGTTGAAATGTGCATGTTATTTTTAAATGTGCATTTCCAATAGGAGAACAAGCTGGAAAACCAACAATGTCAGATATAATGAATATACACATTATATAAGTAATGTGTGTTTTCTATAAGTGAAGTATGCATACAGATGGGTATAAACACATAAATATTTGAAAATTGTTTGTGAATGCATGAAAATGAAGAGCAAAAACGCTGTGAAACAAAACACATAGATCAAGCCAAATGCAAATAGTGTTTAAAGCAAAGCATACGTAAACTATAAACAAATGTGCATGAAATTAATGTGAAAAACTAGAAGTATATATTAACATTTTCAACTTTTTTTTTTTTTTTTTTTTTTTCATATTTGATACCCAGGTTTCACCAAGAATACTTGTTTTGTGGCTTGCTGAATTAAAAAAATAACATTTTACTTATTCTGCCATGTAACTAGGAGGTAGATAAAATTTTACATTCCTACCAAAAATTCAATATCAAGATTTCATGGAAATACATGTTTTGAGGCCTTCTGAATCCAAAAAAAAACATGTTTACATATTCTACCATGTACCTAGTAGGTAAAGAAAGTATTGCACTCCACCCAAAAACTTAGTATTAGGATTTTACTGGAAATACATGTTTTGAGTACCCTGAATACAAGGAAGCCACTTTTACTTTCACTACTGGTACCTAGTAGGTAAGGAAGATTTTGCAAAAATTTGATATCGAGATTTCACAGAAAATACATGATTTGAAGCACTGTGATACTAAACAAAGCATTTATAGAAAAATATCCATGAGTGTGTTTGTAAAAGCAAAACTTGTTAATGAAATGTCGGATAAACACCAAACATGATGTTTTGAGTTCATTACCATTCAAAGATTCGAAACGAAAGTTTTCAAGAAAATATCCTCATCCCAAACTTTCCTTTACATGGAAGAATTTCCAAAAATTTTGTTTTCTCAAAAGTGCCTGCAATGATTTTGATTAAAATATATTTATTAAAAATATTTACATAAAGAATATAGTGTATATCTTGAAATTTCTGGGAGTAGCCTTTGAGGTCCCCTTCATATAGAAGTAATTTTATATTGTCTGTTCAAAGTCATTTTACACAGTGGAAAGGGAAGATAAGGAATTTGCGAGGGCACATAGTAGTAATTGCAAACAACCACCACACAAACCTGACCTTGCTGAACCTATCCACTGTCTCAAAGATTTCTGAACAGATAACGTTATCTTGAATAACTGGTAAGTCTTAAGATGGATGATAATATACTGCAAAAGAAAAAAAAAACACAAATTATGTCAAATAACTTTTTTATGAAATGAGCCATTTCTGAGATATCCGTTATTAATGGTTCGCTATAAAATGTATTGCATACCATCCAAAAATTCAAACTCAAAATTTCACTGGAAATACATGCTTTGAGACCACCAGTATCCAAAATCATTTTTAGATAAAAGCCCATGTATGTTTTTGTTTGTATGTGTTTGAACAGCATAACCCAAAATAAAATGTCGGATAAATACGAACTTGGTATTCACATTCAACACCTTCTAGAGTTGAGACATCCAGATTTTCAAGATAACCTCTCCACCCCAAACCAGTCTTTACATAGAACACTTTTCGAAAGGTTTTATTTTTATAAAACATGGCCCTAAACGACTTTGATTAAAATACCATGTATTAAAGATATTTACATTACAAATAAAATGTATATCTTGAATTTGCTGGTAATAGCCTATGAAGTCTCTTCATTTGGAAGGAATTTTGTATAATCTTGTATAACTGGTTAACGTTAGCGATAGATGATGAGAAGTACCATATAAAAAATATAGATTCTTTAAAATACAATTTGTTTAAAATAATCTTTTATGACGTCTGCCATTTCAGGGATATCCAATATTGAAGGTTCCAATTGTTCAATTCTTGTGATTCTTTTTTTTTAAGTACTGTCAATTTTCAGTTGTTTGATGCAATGGCTTTAAGGCCAGTGTATAGTGTCCAGTTCTTAAACATTTGACTATCGCTATTCGCTTTGTAGCTATAACAAAATGTGTAATATAGCTATTTCTGTAAAGGTTTATTTGGATTAAAATATAGTAGATGGAAATAAGATTTAGTAAGAATAATTTGTGTACTCGGTAATAAAGATAGTCACATGAATGTATCACATCAGTTTGTCTTTGTATAGAGTCACACAAAAAGCTAAGATTTTTAAATAGGAATGCCAAATTATTTGTAATTGACTATGTTTCAATAAACCCGGAACTATTTCAATACATTATGCAAGATTTTTGTCCAGCTCAATTACAAAAGCGTAGAACTTTCATAATTTCTTACATAGTACAAAACTGAATTAAATCATTGTTGAAGTGTGTGACCACTGGTGCAGGAAAAGAAGCTGTGGATGTTTTCTTTGAGGAGATCAATCCTCAATGATGATTTGAGAAAGATGTTTTCCCATTTGCGATAACTGTAACCACGTTGGGATATAGGAGTCTGATACATTCACATAATCTGTGAATAGCATAAACTACACAAGTGACATGAAACATTTTTGGGAAACTCACAGACAGGACTTTACCCACTTCTATCATGCATAGTGCAACATCTGTTAGAAAGATAATACTTGTTGTATTTTATATGATTTGACAATATCGTATGCTTAGTTTCATTGAGTAGCCTCACAATCGTTATATTATTTGATACGGATATTTCTTTACACACCACAAAATATGTCTGTTCACTAACCATTTTGTCATTTTTCAATACAACAACAGCAACATTTCCTATTTTTCTGAAACTTGAATCTTGGGTTTCATCAATGGTTACCTAAAGTTTTTCATTTTTACATGCTGCCCTAATTTTTTTTCAAAGTTTAATCATAGCACTTAAGAAGGTAGTTCTTTCTTAATGCTTATTCCTCAGGAGGGTCAGTTTGGAAATATTTAAACCAAAAGTTCTTAAGTTGAACATTATTGGCTCTTTTGAGTGGGAATTCAGCTGCTACGAATGCTTTGCATAAATCTAAACAATACTGGGAACACTTTGATTGTCCGACATTTGAATAAGCCAGTTTGCATATCAATAATTGTTGTGAATTCCCACGAGTTGCAGTAGCAATATGCTTATTTCCAGATTGAGTGACTTGTGAACACTGATCTGCATCTCTGCATCTGTGAACTCTGATCCATAAGGAAAAACTTGCTGTTTTTCTTTATGGTTGGCAAGCAAAACTTTATTGTCCATAGTAAGTATGTTTTTAAATTCATCTATGTATTGCTGAGTATGCGATTTAACACTTGTTCATAAGAACTGAAGAATGAATGCAGCATTCACACACTTCATTGCAAGTGCTCAGTCTAGCAGTATAAACATATTATGAAATACACAGATAGCAAATGGGGAATGACCAGCATCTCATCAAGTTAGATAAAGTCCTAATCTATTCCGATTACCTTACACACCATTATATGGTTAACATTCTCTGATTCCTATAATGAAATACAAGTAAATCCAAATATATTGTATATATTCATAAGAGAATAAATTAAATTATTCAGGATAAATAATAGCAAAAATAAACAATTAATTAAGATTTATACATGGAAGATTATATGAAAATATGCATTTAAATATTTTTTTCATACAAATGTATGTTTATGTAAATAAGAGTTCATATTTATGCTTATTATGAGCATTTATTCAGAGTTTTCCCCTTTTTGTAGGCATTTATGTGTTTGCAGAAAAAATATTTACTTACATAAGAATCTGCTCCCTAATTATAATCGCCAGTTAGTGATTCATCCTTCATCATTATTGTTAACTCAGTTGTTCTTGTGTTCATACAGCAGCTCCGTTGTGTTTTAATGTAAAGTCAATCTTGATAACACTAATAGCCTTTTGTTTTCTACAGGCCATGAAATGGACAGCAAAACAAAAGTTAAAGAAGAAATCGATTTTCTAGGAGAAGAGATATCAACTAACAAAGACTTTTCATCCTCCAGTCCTGAAAGAATATTTGAGCGCAAAGCTACCACAAGTCAATATGACTTTAAAATGGAACACAAAGTAAATATCAAAAAGGAAGATGATATTTTGGAACCAGGCTTACCAAATGAGAGTCTGTATTTTTCCACAAATTTTGCAAATGAATTTAAGAATGATACTGTCACATATAGTGATTTTGAATTGGATAATAATACAGAAACAAAAGAGTTGGATTTTGTTTCTGTTACATGTTTTCAAAAAGAGGAGAAGTGTTTTTCTTTAGATTTTGTAAAGAAGATAAGGGAAGATTTTAACACATTTGGTGAAGTGAGTGTTCAAAGAACGTCAATAGAAACAGAATGTCAATCAGAACCATCGGATTCAAACATTTTATTGCAGAGTGAAAACAAGGTAAGTTGACCAGTATAAGTTATAGTTAACACTTTAAAATGTTCATTATGCAGAGTGAAGTCAATTCCTGTCTTCAAAGATCAGTGTATGGTAAAATTTGTAATGATGTAATTCAATACTTGCGTCCAAAACAGGTGATGGAGAGTTGGTATTATGTGTTAAAAGCAGCGGTTAAATCAGCAGTTTTAAATATATAACTAGCTCTGGTGATTCTAGTGGTAAATAATGTAATCTGTGATTTCCAGTTTTAACTGATTATCTATGAGCGACCTACCCACATTAGCATTTTCAACACTTCTTTCATTATTTTCTGAGTTAATGATTGAACATTTAGATTCATAAATAAAGAATTTTGTTTAATTAGTTGTGTAAAATTTAATACCGGCTTTGTTTAATCCATACCATTTATACTTCGTTACATTAATCAACTACCCAATTCAACCAAATTACAATATAACTGATAGCTTTTCAAATAATATTATTTCTTAGTATAAAATATGGATAAGCTAGTAGCAGTAATGTGAATTTGAAATTATATAGAAAATTTCAGTTAAAATTATATGTTAGAAGCTGTAAAACATGTAAGTGATGTTAAGTGTTTCAACTGTGATTCAAATGTTCTATATAATATTATTTATATTTGTATAAAAAGTTTTAAGACAACCTTTAATGTGACTAATGTTTCTTGTACCAACAAAATATTTTATTTTGTTAACTGGAAAATAATTAAATTAATACTGCATAATTATCCTAATAATTTTTTCAAAACTAAAACAGGAGTTACCTTGTTACAGTACAGGAAGCCAGAGGACCGGGAATCAGCAGATTCATATAGGTAAGGTCTCACAATAAAGAATATTACAGCTTCACTTCGTAACATTATTTCATCATTTTATATCCCACAATGCTTGCAAACTTTACAAGTGATTAGATTAAAACTTACTATAAAGATGTCAGTGATATCTTATTTCTTATTACCAAGAATGGGGATTGAAGTAGATCTCAGTTTTCTTCACTATATTTACTGATTATCTTACAAAATTATGAGATGTACATGTGATGCTCAGCATTTGAGATAGAGTAAGTATTCAAAATTTTAATATCTCAGTACCAATGAATATATTTTAATGTGGTTAGCAGACAATAGTTTCTATTTCACAACTATTTCTGCTGCTGCAACTGCTTACAACATGCAGAAACCTGAAAATTATATATAATGTGATAACAAAGATTGTTATGTATTTAATTCCTTTACTGTCTGATTTAGTTATGGCAGACATGGTTTGAGAAATATTATCTAGCTTTTCCAGCATAGAACCCTCTGTTCAGACCTGCTGATATGGATGGTCCCTGCTTTGATGGGAGGCCCCTGCTGTGACCTCTCTTTCTAGGTATGGGGAGCATGCAGAGTATTAAATTTCCACATCTAAACATATTAGGGATGCTGCTAATTCTATTTGCTGTTGGGCACTCCCTCTATTCCTTGGTAATAGAAGTCATGTATGTGCTGTAGACAAAATACTGGCTGCAGTGTGAAAATCGTCATTCTCTCCAGTCTGTACCTCAGTCAAATTTTAGGTGATTTCCTCCTTCACAAGACTCGCGTTACTCTTGGCTTACCAGACAAACAATAACTCGTCCAATTAAACTTAACTGGTTAAACGATACTAAACTAAAAGCTAAAAACAGTTGTAAAATGTCTGTTGGCAATATATTGAACTAGGACTAATAACACAACAACAATAACTGCACTACAGTGACAGATACCTAACTGTGGTAAAATGTCTGTTGCCAAAATTAATTAGCAAATCACATAAAGCAGCAGGCTTTATTTGGCAACATCATGCAATTTCAACACTTTTATTTCTTATGTTTATCAACATGTTATTCCAGCATGTCAAGATTTGAACCATTATTCCATATCTGTGACAAGGCTAACAATATAACAATTGGCCCTCATTAACATAAGAAGAATTAACAGCACACCACAGGCAACACAACAGAGCACACAACCACATCTCCAGCTACGACATATGCCATATCATGAGTTCCACCTCGCTTGCTGCATCGTAGCTCCAGCACACACAGAACAGTCGAATCACCCGTCACCATACACAATGATACTTCAGCTTCATTTCATCTCATCCAATCACTGCCACTTCAACAAACCAAAGAATGATTAAAAGACAAAAACGTACTCCTCCAAATACTTCCTTGTCCACTTCCTGTGGGGCAGACAGTGCCTCGGTCATGGCTGTCAGCTGGATATTTCCTTCACCCGCTGCCAGTGCCATAAGCTGGCAGTTAACTTCCGCACTATCGGGGATGCTCAGCGGAACCCCAACACCTTTCCTCACTTCTCCTGTCAGCTCCTCTCCTTAACTCCACTTACCTATTCCCGTCATTATGCTAAAAAAGAAAACGAAATATATAGAAGTTTCAGAATCCTCCTGCATCATTAAAAAGAAAGAAAATTTAATGTTATTCCATAAGAATCCTTGTTATCACAAAAGTGAAAAATGCTAATAGAATTAATTTTCTTCCACACAAACCATGTGTAGCAAGGTTGGGAAGACAGACTCAGACAACTGAAAGATTAATTGCCATAGAGGCTAAACTAATGAACCTTGGGACTTAAAGTACTTATGGCATTGTAAGTCACCATTGAGGTATGTCATCTGCTTGTGGTTAACTAGGACAAATGTGACTCAGCTGGAGAATTTACTGTCCTACCTCCATGTTGCCATGGTTACTAGTTTGTTAGAGTAACTGGAAAGTAACGAGGAGATCTATGGTTGAAATCCCGTCTATGACATTGAATTTTTCAGTCATCTGATTATAGCTTTACAAAGGTTATAATACTTGAACAGTAATGACATAACTACTTTTGTAATAAAGAAAGCAGGATGTTTCTGTTCTTGCTACTTGCTTGATTAAACAATAGTATTACAGTGCATCAGCAAGATCTACACATATCCCTGTTTATACAGTGGAACTTGCGTGTTGCAGCTCCATAAGGAAAATATATAATGTATTATTTTTATTAATTTTTTTATTTCCCTTAAATGGACGTGGGCATTTTGGTTTCATACTGCTGCTTAACTGTTGATCCTAAGCAGAAAGTACTTCAGAAAAGAGAGATTTTCAACCAGTGGTGTATAGCAACAATGAAGGAGTGGTCAATGCATTGTACCTAGTATAGTGATTATATTCTTTTATCCAAGTACTAGATTGAGAAAGGTTTCATTTGTTTCATATCATTTTTCAAGCATAAGATGTCAATAAAGGCATCAGTGTTTCAAGAAGTAGCATGTCTGATTCAACTGCAGGAATGTAATATTTTACCAAAAAAAAAGTAAAGAAAGAAAATCCTGAAATTTAAAAGATTTAAATGCTTGGAAGGAATGACAACACTTGAAAAAGAAAAACCTGATATTGTGCAAACAAATAGATAAAAAAAAACCAAATTCGCTGACCTGAACGTAAGAAAAAGAACTGGCTAAAAGAAACTGAAACTTTAATAATAAGAAAACCCTTGAGAACAAGGTATGGTTACAACAGCTCACGTTTACTATTCCTGCTAATGGTGTCAATGCAGACAATTTCCAGTGTTGTTGCTCATGCGAGACTCTCAGTCTGCAAGTGTTGACCACTGCACAAGTCCCAAGTGAAACAAAGGAGCACTGCTGATTATAGTAAGGTACTTGGACCAGTTTAAAGAAGTTAAAGGAACGAAAAAAATCTGACTTTCTCTACTCTTGTACAACCTATTTTTACAAACGCTTATTCTCCATATGCTTCATGTTAATCGAGATGTCAATCTTATTGCTAATTTTCTTGTAGATGCAAGGGGAATTGCTAGGCTTTAAGCGATAGTCAAATATTTTAAGCGCTGGTTGCTATGTGGTACATTCCATTCTCTCTGCCTGTCCAGGACATACAAAAAATGAATAACGAATTTGAGAAAAAGTATAAGTATTGGAAAATTTAAGGGAATAACAAGCAATATCTCGAAAACAGTTCACTCAACAACAACAAAAAATGTATATGACATAAATTGTGTATTTTAACGCGATCTACATTTTTTGTGCGGTAAACTTTTGTCTATCTCTTATGGTTTACCAGTTATGCAACATTCGTTCAGAATGAAGAATACTTTTGGAGACATTCCCAGAAAATTTGAGATATGCATTTCATTTGTCATGAAAATATCTTAAACATATATATATTTTAATCAAAATCGTTGGAGCCATTTTTGAGAAAATTAAAATTTTCTAAAAATGTTCCATGTAAAGGGTACTCTGGGGTGGGGGGATTTTCCTGAAAACCTTCGTGTCGCATCTCTGGAAGATACTGAACCTAAATACCAACTTTGGTGTTTATCCGACTGTTCGTTTCTGAGTTATGCTGTTCACAGGCACACACACGGACATGTTTCCAAAAATCCTTTTTTTGGATTCAGGGAGTTTCAAAACATGTATTTCCGTTGAAATTTTGGTATTGAATTTTTGGGTAGAATACAATACTTACCCTACTTACTATACGTAGTAGAGAAAGTAAAAATACTTTTGTGTGGACTGTGTGTCTACTGCAGGGTTAAGTATATATACAGACTGAGCTGTCAGATTTCTGTCCAACATATGGTGAGCCACGTGATGCTGGTAGAAAGGCTGCCTAGTGGGGGAATGTGATGCTTGGTTGTGTACTCCTGCGAATTATTTGTACTGCTAATAGCAGTTGTATATTCTGATTTAATTTCTTTTATAAATGTCCCTAAAGGTGTATAGGATAAAGGTTTACCTGTGTTTGTAGTTTAAAAATTACTGAACTTATAAAGTAGCACACTTGAAACTACAGCCTTCAACTGATAAATTTAAACTTTAAGAATCCAATAATAGCATTTGATGGAACTCTGTATGAATATGTAACTAATTTATGCAGCATTCTGAAGTATAACCCGGAATGAATTTCAAGGAGAGTATATTTTTGCTTTTAGGAACTGAAAACCAGTAACCTCTCAGAGTTATTGATTAATGATGTCTACACTTGTTTCACAAGTTATTACTGATACTTTTTTCAATTTTTCAGGTTAATTGCAGATACAACTTGTCGTGAAACTCCTAGAGTAGAAGCTATGGACCCATCTCAAATAGCTAAAAATGTTTACACTCGCAGATCTATGAAGAACATAGAGAATGATGAATCGGGTACTTTAGTATTAAGTTCAAAAAAGGAATTTCTGATTAGTGATCCTGGAATACAATGTGAGCATTTTGGGAAAAGATTTTCTGGCAAATCAACATTGTCATCGCAAGATTTGATTCCTCTAGAAAAGAAATTACACAACTGTGACATTGGCCAGCAGAGCTTCACTCAACAACAAACATTAAAGAGAGATAGGTTTATTCATGAGGGCAAGAAACCACACAAATGTAATGTCTGCAATAAGAGCTTTACTGGGCTATGGTATTTGAAAAGACACAGATTGATTCACGAAGGCAAGAAACCACACAAATGTAATGTCTGCAATAAGAGGTTTACTCAGTTAGAAAATTTGAGAACACACAGATTGATTCATGAAGGCAAGAAACCACACAAATGTAATGTCTGCAATAAGAGCTTTACTCAGCTAGGGCACTTGAAAACACACACTTTGTTTCATGAGGGTAAGAAATCACATAAATGTAATGTCTGCAATAAGAGTTTTACTCTGCTAGGCACTTTGAGAACACACAGTTTGATTCATGAGGGCAAGAAACCACACAAATGTAATGTCTGCAATCAGAGCTTTACTTATCTAGGGTATTTGAGAACACACAGTTTGATTCATGAGGGCAAGAAACCACACAAATGTAATTTCTGCAATAAGAGCTTTACTCTGCTAAAAAATTTGAAAACACACAGTTTGATTCATGAGGGCAAAAAGCCACACAAATGTAATGTCTGCAATAAGAGCTTTAATCAGCTACGGTATTTGAAAACACACAGTTCGATTCATGAGGGTAAGGAGCCACACAAATGTAATGTCTGCAATAAGAACTTTACTCAGCTAAGGTATTTGAAAAAACACAGTTTTATTCATGAAGGCAAGAAACCACACAAATGTAATGTCTGCAATAAGAGATTTACTCAGCTAGGGAGTTTGAGAACACACAGCTTGTTTCATGAGGGCAAGAAGCCACACAAATGTAATGTCTGCAGTAAGAGCTTTACTCGGCTAGCGTATTTCCGAACACACAGTTTGATTCATGAGGGTAAGAAACCACATGAATGTAATGTTTGCAATAAGAGCTTTACTCTGCTAGGGCATTTGAAAAGGCACAGTTTGATTCATGAGGGTAAGAAACCACATGAATGAAGTGTTAGCAGTAAGAGCTTTACTCGCATATCTAATTTGAAAATACACCCTTTTATTCATGGGTATGAGAAGCCAAACTAATCTAATGTTCACAGTAAGAGCTTTACTGACCAAGGCAGTTTAAGAACACTTAGTTTGATTCATTAGGATAACAAACTACAGGAATGTAATGCTTGTAATAAGAGCTTTACTCACTTAGGGAGCTTGAGAACACAGAATTTCATTCATGAGGGCAAGAAACCACACAAATGTAATGGTTGCAATAAGAGCTTTACTCACCTAGGGCATTTGTAAACACACACTTTGATTCATGAGGGTAAGAAACCACACAAATGTAATGGTTGCAATAAGAGCTTTACTCACCTAGGGCATTTGTAAACACACACTTTGATTCATGAGGGTAAGAAACCACACAAATGTAATGTTTGCAATAAGATGTTTACTCAAATAGGTAGTTTGAGGACACAGTATGATTCATGAGGGCAACAAATCAAAGCACGTAATGTTTGCAATAAGAGCTTTACTGAGCTGTCAAATTTGAAAATATACAGGTTAATTCATGAGGATGAAAAGCCGCACAAGTGTAATATGTGCAATAAGAGCTTTACTCAAAAAGGGAATTTAAAAAGAGACAGTTTGGTTCATGAGGGAAAAAGAAATAGACAAATGCAATGATTACGGGAAGAGCTTTACTTGGCTATCACATTTGGAAATATACAGCATTATTCATGAGGGTAAGAAACCACACAAATGTAATGTACACAATAAGAGCTTTACTGGCCTATCACATTTGAAAATTCACAGGTTGATTCACTAGTGCAAAAAGCCAAACAAATGTAATGCTTGTAATAAGAGCTTTACTCAGCTAGGGAATATGAAAATAAACATTTTTTCAGAGGGTATGATACCACACAAATGTAATGTTTGCAATAAAAGCTTTACTCAGCTAGGAAGTTTGAAAGCTCAGAGTTTGATTCATGTGGGAAAAAGAACCACACAAATGTAATATTTGCAATAGGAGCTCTACTTGGCCTTCGCATTTGAGAGCACAGTTTGATTCATGAGGTTAAAAAAATCACAAGAATATAATTTTGCAATTATGGCGTTACTCAGCTAAGAGCTTTGAATGCTTACAGTTTGATTCTTTTGGGAAGAAAGCCACACAGATGTAATGTTTGTGATAGTTTTACTTGGCCATCAGATTTAAAAGCCATGATTTGATCATGATGTTAAAAGAGCCACATAAATGCAATGTTTACAATGAAAGCTTTACTCAGCTAAGAAGCTTTAAAGCGCACAAGTTTGATTCATGAGGGCGAAAAGCACATAAATGTAATGCTTGCAGTAATAGCTTGACTCAGCTAGGGTGTTAGAAAGTACACAGTTTGAAGCTAGGTGTTAGAAAGCACACAGTTTGATTCATGATGACAAAAAGCTACAAAAGTGTAAAGGTTTCAGTAGGACCTTATTCAGCTTTAATATTTGATGTGGTTTGGCTCATGAGGACAAGAAGCCACTTAAATGTTAGAAATAAGAGGATTACTCTGCTATTACATTTATAAACACACAATTAAATTCATGAGGGTAAAAAAATCTCATGAATGTTTGCAATTAGAGCCTTAGTTAGCTATGGCATTTGAAAACACAATTAACTTGTTGAGTGCAAGTATCATATAAATGCAAGGTTTCCAATAATAGTAGATTTTTCAGATGAATAGACACTGATTATTGAGTGTTAAGAGCCACACAAATTTTGCAACAAAAAGTTTACTCTGCTATTACAGAAAATTGCAGTTTAAGCATAACACTGAGTTGTGAAGGTGTTTTATGTAGAAGGTGTTTTATAATGTCATATGCTATCAGTTTAGCTTAATTAACTGAAGCTATGCAATGAAATGGTAGATTTTTTATTGTAATGTTATTTTAAATGGAGAAATGTGGTTATTTAACCGTCAATCTGATCGGCTTTCTGGAATTTGCTGGAGATAATCAAAGGCCATCCACTTCCACTTGCTGTAAAGTGTCACTGCATTTTAAGCAATAGTTAGCTGTTATGAAAAATTGTATAAAAATAGCTGTTTAATAGATACAATGGTGGAAACTTTTCAAGCATAAGACCCAGGTAATATAATATTGATTTATAGCAGTAATAATATATATATATATATATTAATGTCCCTGTGATTAAAGAGGAACACTGCCAGAAGGTAAATATAACAAACATAGCCTCAGAAAATGCATTTGAGAAAGGTGTAATAAATTTGAATTTGAAGTTTGAGAAGCTAGTAACAGTTATGTGTCATAATTTAAAATAAAGAGGTAACACATAAGAAAGTAAAGAGAGCAAAGAATAAAAAGAGAATCAAAGATATTAGTACACTCCTCTCAAATGAAGAAAATGGAATTTTCAAGAAATTTACATACCATCCATCAGTTTTCTATAAATTTCAAAGGATCTTCAAAATGCACATTATCTAGCCTTTAAAAATGTTTACTCCATAAATAAATATACTAAATTCCAATTTAAAATATATAGATTGGAAAAAACAAAAGAAACATTACGAACATAAATAAAAAATAGGAAGAAAGTCAACAGTAGCTTGATACTTTTGTAACGAACCACATAGCATTAACAGAGATCCCAAATTACTTGGAAACATCAAGGGCAAAGGTGAACTTCAAGTCAGAGAAAACACCCATATATGGAAAAACAAGAACCATTTCTTAAACTTTGAAATCACACAAGGAGACATTTTAATATTTAAGTTCATCCAACCACCATGAGAAGCAACACCAGCAGTCGACCTGGATCTGATGATGGGAGTGATTATCTCTGGAAACGTGTTCCTGTTTTCGATAAATGGGTGATGTGATTACAAATTCAACTCAAGTTTATGTAAGTTTAGCTTTATATAAGGTATAATACATTACACTAAAATATATTTTTGTAGTATAAATACTTTCATTGGAATGTAAGTATAAGAAATCCACAACTGAAAAGACACTCAAAGCTTCTGGAGTATAAGAAATGAGAGTGATGCTTTGTAAACAAAGAAACAGGTATTAGCATTGTTTTAAAATTTAGGTCAGAAATAATCTGTCTCAGCAAGTTAATATATAATTTTTATACTACACACCTTATGCACATAGTTCTTGATCTTTGTTGAGGTGAATGGAACACAACGTACTGTCCTGACATTGTACACTTGTTTGCTGCTCTTCCTGACTAATTGGAACATTGTGGATGCTACTCCTTGTAGACAATTATTCCTATCTTAGGGAATCTACAATGGAATAGGAAACTGTAAACAACATCTACATAGTAGACAATGATGTCAGTATCAACAAAATAATGCATCAGCTTCTTGTTGTGAATCCCAACAGTAGAAGAATATCACAAGAGTTGCCTTCCATTTTACAAACCAAGTGCACAGGATATATTTGTAAACAGAGGGCTGTTTACCATAGTGAAACCAAGGTACACCATTATAAAACAAGTACTGAAAGAAAAAAGGTGAGAATTCTATCAGTATAGGATGTCACAAAAATTGTTTTACCATGAAGGTTGTTGCAGATTGACTTGATTGGTCCTGATGCTCAGCAGGGTGGACTTTCAAAGCCTAATCTGCTCGTATCTGGCAGTTTAATGGCTAGCAGGTGTTCTACACATGGCACTAAGAGGGTTAAAATTGTTAGTCACAAATACAGTTTTCTCTAAATTGAAAAAGTTGTGAGATGTCTGAAATGAAAGTATCATTGGGAATGCTATGTTTAATATGCACTGACTAATTTAATTATGTAACAAAACTAGTGCACTTCATTGTAATCTGAAAAGTGGGAGCCTCTCCTCATGAAGTTCTGTGATCATGTTAATTAATCTGTGTAACTAGGAATAAAATTAAAGTTGTGATAATAAACTGTATTAAAATCAATATCTGTTATATAAGCAGCATTGTTTTAACTTGAGTTTTGCTTAACTGAGATTTTTTTTTGGAAGAATGTTACTTTACAAGGGTGATTCATAAATGAGGAAAATCTGTTCTGGCATTTGTTATTCTCTTTGCAAGGATGTTTAATAAACGCTTTTGGATATAATCACTCTATGTGAAGATATCACAATTTTCAAAATGTGTTTGAGAAGTTCCTGTTTATTACTGTCCAATTGGAGAAAAACCTTGCTTTGAAATATACTGCCCAAAAGTAGGTTAAGCAAAGTAAACAAGTAAGCTACCCTTAAGTAACTCTCACTATGGGAAGCACATAATTAAGACAAGGACTGTACAAGAGTGAAATTTGCACCTGACCAAAAATATGTTATTCCAATAGATTTTTAAACACAAATTTCAGAACTCAAATCCGTTTTGTGATATCTCGTAACGGTTGTGATATATTGCCCTTTTTGTGGTTTACAAAAGTCTGCTGTTCTATGCCGCAACCTTCATTTGTTGGCTGAACTTCTCAACATCTGACATTATTCAAGATTGGTAGGAGTTTTATTGCAGGCCAGCCTCTTATACACGGCGCAGTAACTTCTTGACGTTTTGACAAGGGGCTTGCACCGGTATGCAATACCGGTATATGTGTATATGCACCATTCAGTATGCAATACCGGTAACCCAGATTTCCAGTTACCAGAACTTCATGGATTTCCCAAGTCGAGCTGAAGGATTTAGTAAGGGATATTAATTTAACAGAAACTAAGTTCGAACTTTTAAGCTCACAGCTACAAAACTGGAACTTGCTTCAGCCTGGTGTAAATGTAACAGCATACAGAAAATGTGAACACTTTTTGCAGAAAAAAATGAACTTGTTTATTGTAATGATGTTAGTGGGCTCATGGAACAGCTGTGTGACGATTATAATCCATCCGAATGGCGTCTTTTCATTGATTACTCAAATTAAGTTTAAAGGCAGTGTTACTACATAATGGAACTCTTGTCCAGATGAAAGAAACCTTTGAGAATTTGGAGATAGTTTTGAAAGTTATAAAGAGTGAAGGTAAATCTGGGGATTTTAAGGTCATAGGGTTACTCCTGGGAATGCAGAGTGGTTTCACCAAGTTTTGTTGCTTTATATGAGAGTGAGACAGTTGAGCTAAGGAAAAACACTATGTAGTAACAGTGGCCTATAAGGGGTGCTTTAATACCGGGAGAAAAGAGTGTTAAGTATGAAGCATTAGGTAACAAAGACAAACTTTTGCTGCTGCCGCTTCACATTAAGTTAGGCTTAATGATAAACTTTGTAAAGGATTTGAACTGAGAGAGTATAGGGGTTTTCAGTATTTGAAAGAAAAGTTTCCAAGAATAAGTGAAGCAAAACTAAAAGAGGTTATTTTTATTGGCCCACAAATACATAAATTAATGCAAGATGGGCTCTGTGAAGAACTATTGTCAGAGAACGAGAAATCAGCATTTTTGAGATTCAAGACAGTGTGCAACTATTTCCTGGGAAATACAAAAGCTGACAACTACAAGGAAATTATTGAAAATACGCTAAAGGCATATAAAATGTCCTTAAAAATGCACTTTCTTCACTGCCAATTGGACTTTTTTCCTCCCAACCTGGGGGCCGTGAGTGACGAACACGGAGAACAGTTTCATTAGGATACATTTGGCAAAGAGAAACAATACAGCGGAAAGTGGTCAGCTAGTGTGTTACCTGTTTATTGTTGGCAGCTACAAGCGAAAGTCTTCTCGAAATTTTAATTAAAAACCCTGAGTAAAATTAATAATATTTTTAAGATTTTGCATGAAATTACAAAAATATTCCTTGTAGCTCACTTTAACTGCAATTTATGGGTTCTGCATACTTATTTTGTAATAATGCTGACCTGTATGAAATAATTCCACCTAAAGATTGATTACAATATTTTAATTAGATCTGTTTTATGCATTTATTAAAAAAAGATAAAAACCAATTTCTCCAAAACACGGTATGTTATAGGGAATTTTGGATTTCAGATCTGAATTCAGCATAGCTAATATGTACAAAATCTCCTATTTTCGTTCAAGTGCAAAAAAAAGGTTGAAATTTGTTGTTCACTATAATCATAGTCACAAGCAGGCATGTTAGAAAGTTCCTTGTGGCTTTAGTTTGTTGACGTCTTAAAAATAAGGTTACAAAGGTTAATTTTGAAAATTTAAAAGCTAGCAACAGTGATGTATCATAATTTAAAATAAAGAGAGTTGAAGGTGGTTACACTACATCACTTAAAAACAAAGTTACAAAGGTTATTTATTATCTTCTAAGACACAGGCAATAAACAATATATATTTGGAGCTTTCCCTAAGTATAGTGCAACAATTATAAATTTCTTTAAACTGAAATGTGGGAGATGCCTGACACAATGCTGATTATTTTTTATTTGTGACCACTTGTAGCGTGGGGTTTTGTTTGGATTCCCATATGTAATATAGCTTTGCTTTGAATCTGCGGGACAACACTGCAGCGTTATTAATCACAGCTACCAGACTGCAGGGTTACCTTTCCAGAAAGTTAAATGCATGATCTTAAACAGCAATATGTGCATGAGTAAGGTAGTTTAAATATTGGGATTACCAGAGGCATTTGGGGAGTCCGCCAATATAGCACACAAGTAAGTGAATATAAAATAATATTCCAAAATTAAAGTTACAGCTATAATAGAATATTTCAATACAGGATGATAGTAAATTATTAAGATCTGCAAATATACCAGGTGGTTCAGCTGCCCTATTTATTTTTGAATTTATGCAACGTGCCAAGCAACATATGTGACATGCCTTTTAATAGCTGATTTGCATATCACTTTATTGAGCAGAGAAAGATAACTCAGTGCCTAACTGTTTTATGAGAGAGCTTACAATTGCTATATTTGTCGATGCCACACACATCCCACCCTGACACTGGGAGCTGCAGTAGCACTTTTAGCTGGTTTTACAAACTTTTATTCTTTAGCATACCTTCATACACACCTTTGAAAATGCCCCTGAAGGAACAACTTACCACAAACATCGGTTGATAAAACTATCTGAAAACAGAATGGCAGATTTATTTTGTTGCGACCAATTCGATTTAAGCCGTAAGCCAACAAAGGTTTGTTGTGCAGCCTTGTCAAAAAATGCTGAGTATTAGGTAGATAATTTTGCTTCTGTCACAAACTATGTCATATTGCAGTTCATACAGTAAATGAAATGGCTGATGCAATTTGCTTATTTGAGGTAAAAGACCCAAAACGAGCTCCAAACTCTGTATTAAGCTGCAAAAATCATGTAAAGATTCGAGGTGGAGTGTGAGTTCCGCAATTATTTATTCGTATAGGAACCCCAGCTCCGAAGATAACACTCGCCGAATGGTATTATCATGGTTGCTTTACCACTGTGCTACTTCAGTTTGGGTTCACTTTCTTCGTGAGAAGTTGAAACCTTTTTTTACCTTTGTATTTATGTCTTTGAGCCTATAATTTGATATGATACAAAGTACAATCTTGATAACATTTGAAGTGTGTACAAAATAGAATGATCACCATGTTTTTCAATGACAGGTGGATGATTTATACTTTGTAGTAAGCATTTTATTATGCTTGAAACATTCAACCAAGTTTAAAACACTTCACACATGCAAAGTCACTTTAGCTATTTGCGCCTGCATTAATGCTTGTCATGAATAAACTTTATATTATGTACTGAGTATTTGAAACCCTTCTACGAGACAAGGCTGCTGTCATAATGTATACTAACGGCATGTATGTTGACGTGCTGTTAATCTATGGAGAAATAAAATGTAATACACTGTCAGCAAAACGCCTGTATGAAGAACGGTATCCAGGAAGGAAGGCACCTACTGCAGAAACTTTTCGGAGGGTTGAAAGACGCCTTCGTGAAACAGGGTGATTTGGAAGAGCACCACCTGCTCATGTCGTCCTCCGGGTGTAGTGGTTATCATGCTAGCCTCTAGTTCCCGAGGTTGCGGGTTCAATCCTGGCGAAAGGCGATGGATCTTTTTTCGGGCGTAAAAATTCTTACGACTTCCTTCGGAAGGGAAGTAAAGCCCCTGGTCGCGTGTCGTAGATTTACGGCAGGTAAAAGAACCTCAATCCTCATAAAGAGGCCTTTGAGCAAAGTTTTTGCCCAATACAGAATGGAACGCTAAGAACCACAGCAGTTAAGGAGCGTCCATAGATAAAAAAAAACACCTGCTCGCGATGCTCCACTAACTGGAGGCAATAAAGAAGCTGTGCGAAACACAATAGAAAACAATTCACTTAGCAGTTCAAGGGTCTTAGCATAAGATCTGTACGTAAGTCAAAGTCGGTCCTCTGTGATGCGCATATTGCACCGTAATATGTATCATCTACAACTAGACTAGGCCCTCCATGGACGCGACTTTCAAGCGCGAGTGACACATGCACAGTGGCTACAGCAGCAACTGCAAATGGATGTAGAGCTTTTAGGAATCTTCTCTTCAGCATTCCACAATAACAGGACTGTTAACCCCCATAATATGAACTACTGGAGTATAGGCAATCCTCACTGGATGTGAGAAGCTGCATTCCTGAGTGGAGCATCAATGCCTGGTGCGTATTATTGGGCGATCAGCTAATTGGAGCTAACTGTTTTTAAGACAACCTCACAGGACCACGGTACCTTGCATTTCTATAAGAAGAATTGCATTGTTACTTGAAGATGTGCCACTAGTGAAAGAACAGGAATATCGATCCAGCAGGATGGAGCTCCACCACACTGGTCACTGATTGTAAGGAATCACTTACATAGTACATATCCGCAAAAATGGATTGGCAGAAGGCGCTCAGTTGCATGGTATCCTGGATCACAGGATTTCTTTCTGTGTGGTCCTTTAAAGGAACAAGTCTACGCTCAAGAACCGCAAAACCCAAATCATCTATGGGCACTCATACGCGAAGAATGCAAACGGATTACACCGCGCATTTTACAGCATGCAAGGAGGTCTGTCCGGCAACGTACGCAAATGTGCATTGCTAAAGGGGATCGTCGTCCTGAACATTTACTTCGTTGATGAAATCCAAGCTCTATAAGAAATTATTCTTCTGTTTACCCGCTAACTTAGCACATTTACAACTCCTTTGTTAGTAGAAGTAAAACATAAGGTTTAAACATAAAACAAAAACTTTTAGATTTAATAGCGTCGACATGCTCCCAAAAGAATGAAAGCTAACTACGTAACACAATTTACAGCACCAGATGCCGTAGAGATTATTAGGATAAACACGAAACACAACTATTATCTAATTATAATTCTTGTGTGTTTGGCTTACAGGAGAGCCAATAACAAAAATAAATAGACTACTATACTAAAATAGAGAAAATAAACACAAGGAGGAAAAAATAATCAAAACAATTTTTATGTAAGCATTGGATTCAAACCTCCGAAACTAATCTTTGCTTCACCACATTGCGTCTGCTAACCCACTCGGCCAGAAGCCACGTATTCTGCTAAGCTTTTCGGGAGAACATTACTCTACTCCTTGCAAGCATTATGTTAATGAAGAGCCGCCTTTTTTTATCTTTTATTAAATCCTTGCAATTACTGTTTTCTCAATTTAGTATATAACTCCGGTTAAAAAAACCAGAAAGCTAATTCCTCACTGAAAGCTTATATTCAAATCAATTGCCCCATTCAACTATTAAGATTACTATGTGTAGGTACAAGTGTATCTGATCCAAGTATTGTGTTCCATACCATTTTAAATTTAGACAATACTGTATGAGACATGTCCGTCTGTATATTATGAAAGTCGAATACATTACAAAATCTGAAACAGAACACAATCCTGTAAAGGTCTTGGTGAAAAGGAACAAAGTATTGTTCCTTCAGTGAAATACAGGTATTCGCTTGGTGAAGTCAGAGATGGTTCTATAGTATTCAGCTCACAGCAGACCGAGCAAGACAGTGTAGCGAAAGAGAGGCAAGCAATCACAGTGGAGTGGAGAAACTGCTGGTGCTTCCCCTAACCAACATTCATAGATATAACCAAAGTGGCTGGTTTACGTAATACTGCCACAAATGACACAATCTCCTTCAAGGCCACAAAATGCCTGATTGTCTCCATGCGTTAGAAACCTATTTTGATTGCCTTCTTTTGATTTTCCTAATTTATTTGTCCCTTCCTCTTCCTAGATGTTCACCTATACTCCTATTTCTTTCCCTCACTCCGACCCTCAATATTTGTATTACTATTACATTATTTCTGTTTTATTGCAGCTTGAATGTCACATACTCTCTCCAATTACTTGTTTCTTTGCGCTGTGTCAAACAATGAAACATACTCTGTTTCTCCACACATACCTCGTGCTTCCATGCAGCAGTTCCTAAAACCTTTAACATACAAGTCCTTGTTCACATGCATCCCCGAGCCTCTTTATCACAGCTTTTAACATTCTTCACGCTCCCATAGTCCTCATTTATTATCTTGTACAATCTCAAAAAACCTTCATTCTCAAAATTAGATTACATCTCTTAAATGTCAATACTGTGACTTAGTACAGGTTTCACTGTCACTTAACTACTCACTGTTACTTCACTGTTTTGAACTACTTCAGCTTTCACTATTATTCACTTAGTTCACATTGTCACTTCACTTCTGTGAACTACTTCAGTTTTGCGCTGCAGTCGAACACAGGCATTCTATAACCCCTCACGTTAGCAGCACTCACGGTCGTTCACAACCTCGCTTGTAAAACCCCACGTGGTATTGTGGCATCTCCATCTCTGTCACTCACCCATCAACGACTGGCGAATCCTCTGGTTTATATAGCTGGTGGAAGTTTCAACGGAACATTCTTACATACGTTCAGGAGTCGGCGGTGGGAGGAAGAGAAGCTTCAGAGGATTCTGATTATGTGTCGTTACCGGTATTGGTGTTTATGTTGTGTGAGAGCGCTACCGCGTCACTGAGCTCTGTTTATCTCTCCAATTACTGGCTTCAACATTCCTCGTCTACAGCTGCAGTGTCCCACAGCTACCTTCTGATGTTTATGTTGTGTGAGAGCGCTACCACGTCACTGAGCTCTGTTTATCTCTCCAATTACTGGCTTCAACATTCCTCGTCTACAGCTGCAGTGTCCCACAGCTACCTTCTGATGTTTATGTTGTGTGAGAGCGCTACCGCGTCACTGAGCTCTGTTTATCTCTCCAATTACTGGCTTCAACATTCCTCGTCTACAGCTGCAGTGTCCCACAGCTACCTTCTGATGTTTATGTTGTGTGAGAGCGCTACCACGTCACTGAGCTCTGTTTATCTCTCCAATTACTGGCTTCAACATTCCTCGTCTACAGCTGCAGTGTCGCACAGCTCCCTTCTGATGTTTATGTTGTGTGAGAGCGCTACCACGTGACTGAGATCTGTTTATCGCTCCAATTGCTGGCTTCAACATTCCTCGTCTACAGCTGCAGTGTCGCACAGCTCCCTTCTGATGTTTATGTTGTGTGAGAGCGCTACCACGTCACTGAGCTCTGTTTATCTCTCCAATTACTGGCTTCAACATTCCTCGTCTACAGCTGCAGTGTCGCACTGCTCCCTTCTGAAGTTTATATTGTGTGAGAGCGCTACCACGTCACTGAGCTCTGTTTAGCTCTCCAATTACTGGCTTCAACATTCCTCGTCTACAGCTGCAGTGTCACACAGCTACCTTCTGATGTTTATGTTGTGTGAGAGCGCTACCACGTCACTGAGCTCTATTTATCGCTCCAATTGCTTGCTTCAACATTCCTCGTCTACAGCTGCAGTGTCGCACAGCTCCCTTCTGATGTTTATGTTGTGTGAGAGCGCTACCACGTCACTGAGCTCTATTTATCGCTCCAATTGCTTGCTTCAACATTCCTCGTCTACAGCTGCAGTGTCGCACAGCTCCCTTCTGATGTTTATGTTGTGTGATGACCCTACCACGTCACTGAGCTCTGTTTATCGCTCCAATTGCTGGCTTCAACATTCCTGGTCTACAGCTGCAGTGTCGCACAGCTCCCTTCTGATGTTTATGTTGTGTGAGAGCGCTACCACGTGACTGAGATCTGTTTATCGCTCCAATTGCTGGCTTCAACATTCCTCGTCTACAGCTGCAGTGTCGCACAGCTCCCTCCTGATGTTTATGTTGTGTGAGAGCGCTACCGCGTCACTGAGCTCTGTTTATCTCTCCAATTCCTGGCTTAAACATTCCTCGTCTACAGCTGCAGTGTCCCACTGCTCCCTTCTGATGTTTATGTTGTGTGAGAGCGCTACCGCGTCACTGAGCTCTGTTTATCTCTCCAATTCCTGGCTTAAACATCCCTCGTCTACAGCTGCAGTGTCGCACAGCTCCCTTCTGATGTTTATGTTGTGTGAGAGCGCTACCACGTCACTGAGCTCTATTTATCGCTCCAATTGCTGGCTTCAGCATTCCTCGTCTACAGCTGCAGTGTCCCACTGCTCCCTTCTGATGTTTATGTTGTGTGAGAGCGCTACCGCGTCACTGAGCTCTGTTTATCTCTCCAATTCCTGGCTTAAACATTCCTCGTCTACAGCTGCAGTGTCGCACAGCTCCCTTCTGATGTTTATGTTGTGTGAGAGCGCTACCGCGTCACTGAGCTCTGTTTATCGCTCCAATTGCTTGCTTCAACATTCCTCGTCTACAGCTGCAGTGTCGCACAGCTCCCTTCTGATGTTTATGTTGTGTGAGAGCGCTACTACGTCACTGAGCTCTGTTTATCACTCCAATTGCTGGCTTCAACATTCCTCGTCTACAGCTGCAGTGTCGCATAGCTCCTTTCTGATGTTTATGTTGTGTGAGAGCCCTACCACGTCACTGAGCTCTGTTTATCACTCCAATTGCTGGCTTCAACATTCCTCGTCTACAGCTGCAGTGTCGCACAGCTCCCTTCTGATGTTTATGTTGTGTGAGAGCGCTACCACGTCACTGAGCTCTGTTTATCACTCCAATTGCTGGCTTCAACATTCCTCGTCTACAGCTGCAGTGTCGCATAGCTCCTTTCTGATGTTTATGTTGTGTGAGAGCGCTACCACGTCACTGTGCTCTGTTTATCTCTCCAATTACTGGCTTAAACATTCCTCGTCTACAGCTGCAGTGTCGCACAGCTCCCTTCTGATGTTTATGTTGTGTGAGAGCCCTACCACGTCACTGAGCTCTGTTTATCTCTCCAATTGCTTGTTTCAACATTCCTCGTCTACAGGTGCAGTGTCCCACAGCTCCCTTCTGATGTTTATGTTGTGTGAGAGCCCTACCACGTCACTGAGCTCTGTTTATCGCTCCAATTGCTGGCTTCAACATTCCTCGTCTACAGCTGCAGTGTCGCACAGCTCTCGTCTTGTGTTTATGTTGTGTGATGACCCTACCACGTCACTCAGCTCCGTTTATCGCTCCAATTGCTGGCTTCAACATTCCTCGTCTACAGCTGCAGTGTCACACAGCTCCCTTCTGATGTTAATGTTGTGTGAGAGCCCTACCACGTCACTGAGCTCTGTTTATCTCTCCAATTGCCGGTGTCAACATTCCTCGTCTACAGCTGCAGTGTCACACAGCTCCTTTCTGATGTTTATGTTGTGTGAGAGCCCACAGCGTCACTGAGCTCTGTTTATCGCTCCAATTGCAGGCTACAACATTCCTCGTCTACAGCTGCAGTGTTGCACAGCTCTCTTCTTGTGTTTATGTTGTGTGAGAGCGCTACCACGTCACTGAGCTGTGTTTATCGCTCCAATTGCTGGCTTCAACATTCCTCGTCTACAGCTGCAGTGTCGCACAGCTCTCTTCTTGTGTTTATGTTGTGTGAGGGCCCTACCACGTCACTCAGCTCTGTTTATCGCTCCAATTGTTGGCTTCAACATTCCTCGTCTACAGCTGCAGTGTCGCACAGCTCCCTTCTGATGTCCATGTTGTGTGAGAGCCCTACCACGTCACTGAGCTCTGTTTATCGCTCCAATTGCTGGCTTCAACCTTCCTCGTCTACAGCTGCAGTGTCGCACAGCTCCCTTCTGATGTTTATGTTGGGTGAGGGCGCTACCGTGTCACTCAGCTCTGTTTATTTCTCCAATTGCTGGCGTCAACCTTCCTGGTCTACAGCTGCAGTGTCACACGGCTCCATTCTGGTTTGTATGCTGGGTGAGAGCGCTACCGCGTCGCTTAGCTCAGTTTATCTCTCCAATTGTTGCCGTCAGCTTTCCTGGTCCACAGCTGCAGAGTTACACAGCTCCCTGCTCAGAGCTTTTCCTCGTTCCACATTGTGCAACAAGGCGATCAAGATGAACCTCCACCAGCGCCTCTCAGTGTTGACGCGGTATGCGATATGAATGATACAGGACGTCACATTCCTGGAATCTGCACAGTTCGCCAGATGGTCATATCGTGGCTTCATACGGTCACTTGTCATTGTGTCAGCTAGCTGTCCGAACATCATATCGCCGCACTCGTCCCTGACGAGTCCCTGCTACACTGCTGGCACCACCTTTCTACGTCGCTTTCTATACACAGCCAATAGAATTGGCGACATAATTTCTACATGGTCTGAGTTATTAATCTGGTTCCCTCCGGTAGTACCATCATAGTTTTTCTCAATGACTTGCTTCACCTTAGTCTTCCCATCTCTGAACTCCCAGACTCTCTTTAACATACGATTCCTGGCGTTTAAGGAGTCCTGCTGGGCACAATATTTCTTATAGCTTTAGCCTCTGGGATGACAGCTACCCATGCTGGTCGTACTCCAGATTATTTATCCTTCAGGGTCGGCACTAGGTATCAATCCTGTTGTTCCCTTCACAAAGTCTATCCCAATTTTCTGCGCTTTGTACCATGAAATAGACATAAGGCTATAAAACTCTCATCCATCTCGACGTTTAGGCATTCGTTGCCGTTTGCTTTTCATGGTGTTGGGGAGTGGGCGCCTGTGTAAGAAAGGCGTCTTCCCGCCCAGTGCTCTAAGGTGAAGCGAACTTAAGGCGATGACGGATCCAATATGGTCCTCTTCAAGTTGCTATTAGCGGTTATTCCGATCTCTCGCAGATTGCACTTAGGTGTCCAGCGTTTCCACAACTCCTGCACTTACGTCTCCGGTCCTATTCGGCCGACACAGAGTTAACTATTTCTGCCGTCATCTTTTCTGCTTCAGTGCATACGACAGTCGCCGAGGCGTCGTTTACGTTACGATTTTGCTCCAGTAGAAGCTGCTGTTTCAACTCCCGATTCATTAATAATTGCGTAAGCTGTTTCTCCAGACTTGTAATCTGGTGAAAAATCTGCTAAAGCCGGGTATGTCAGCTGCTGCTGCTCCACGACTAGTTCTTGTAAGATTTGTTTTGCTTGCTGCGCTCTTGACTTCAACTGGTTGCAGTAGGTGCGGGCAAGGCGATGTTCTCCATAATGTTCCTCTAAGAGTTTCATCGAGTTATGGCCGAATCTCCGCTGGGAAAGGTCAAAGCGTTTCTGCTACTTACTTCCACAGGTCAACCAAAAGCTCTTCCTCAGGTGTATGGGTGTCCATCCATTATGTTAAATTAAATTAAGTTTTATTTATGGGAGTTGCTTAACTGCTGTGGGTCCTATCGTCCGATTCTATATTCGGCGTTAAAGACGCTCAGAGGCCTCTTTATCAGGCTTGAGCTTTTTACGTGCCGTAAATCTACGACACGGGAACACCGTCTTTACTTCCCTTCCAAGGGAAGTCATGCTAAGTATATTTACGCCCGAAAAAGTTCATCGCCCTCCGGCAGGTATGAATCTGCGACCTCGGGATCTAGAAGCTAGCATATAACCACTACACCACACAGGACGACATTCATTGTGTGCCGCATAAACACTGCCTAGGACGAACTGCCAGTGGCTTCGGTGTTTTTACATTGGGCGAATTTGAAATTGCGACATCATCTCACCTTTGGCACGGATCTTGGTGCAATTCTCCCACTGCGGCGTCCATCATCCTTTCGCTTACAGGTCCAGACGCTCTTCCTTTGCAGCCTGTGTCATCCTCTTTTTGCTCTCCATTTGTGCATCCATCCGTTTTCGTGCTAATTGGATGCTCTTCCGCTGCAGAAATGTTATCTTCCTAGTCAGATTTAATTTCTTCTAACTCCTTCACAATGAAGCTTTCAGGTATTTCAGTTTTATATTTATCTCAGACTTTACAGTGTCAGTGTCAAAACTGGGTTAAAAGTTCATTCTCCCTCTTTCATTCTTCGTTTCTGTTTTCACACCCTTTATTGCTTTCTCATCTTCTCCATTCGGGATTTCATTTCCGTCACCATTTCATTCCTCCTAACTCTCTTCATTTCCATTCTCATCTTCTCCATTCTACATTCCATTTCTGTCTACATCATCTCCATTCAGGCCAATAATTGTTTAAGCATTTCCACCATCTTGGTTTGTAATTCCATTTCTGTCTACATCATCTCCATTCAGGCTAATAATTGTTTAAGCATTTCCACCAACTTGGTTTGTAATTCCATTTCTGACACCAGACTACTTTGTCCAATTTTCACTGTCACTTCACTGTTTTGATATATTTCGACTTCGTTGTGAATTAGTTCACACTGTCATTCACCAATGTGAAGTACTTCAATTTTCTATCGCTTCACTTTTCTTTGGTCCACTTCACTCATTTCGTAATTGAACACACGGTGTCCCTAATCTCGCACAATAGCAGCACTAAGTTCACGCCACGGTGTGATCACAAACTGACTCTGTGGAACCGCACTCACCAACCTACCGGCAAAACCTCTGACTTATATAGCCAGTAGAAGTATCCACAGAACATTCTCATAAGTTCTGGAAGAGGGGGAGGGAAACTTCCAGAGGATTCTGGTTATCCGTCGACAGTACTTCTGTTATTTTTGCTGGGTGAGAGTGCTGCCACATCATTTATCTCTGTTTATCTCTCCAACTGCCTGATGCTGATCTTCCAGTAAACTTGGAATACCAATCCTGTTCTGTCAATGCTACCCCTCTTGGTTTTGTTCTTTGGAAATCTAATAACTATAGTAAACATCCTGTGTGTTACACCAGTTTTGTTCACGATCTCCGATAATCCTCAATTTTCCACTCCATATAATATACTTTATTCCACCACTCCTCTACAACCAGTTACAGACATTCCTGGTATCTCGCATAAACACACCCTCACAACTATGATAGTTGGTTCCCATCCACCATTACTGCTCAATATTACTCCTAAGTAATCAAATGCTGTCAATATTTCTAATAACTCTGTAAACACGTACGAAATGCATGCCCCTATTTTATAAAAAAAGGCACTACACACAATTTATCATATTGAAATAATTTTAGATGCAGTGTACAATCCTGTTACTTTTCTACATATTTGCCATGGTTTTTCAAGCATTTTTGGTAATGTAACACAAGTTTACCACACTAGTGTTGTTCCAGATCAGGTCCTGTGCTCGTAACCATCTGTTTACGTCTGATTTGTCTTCATCGTGGGCGTAATTTTATGTATGTCATCAAAAGAAAATTTCCATGGACTCTTGTCTCACAGAGTCCCCTTCCTTCATGAGACTGAAGAACCTATCAAACTCGCAAACTTAATTATCGGTCAAACCGAATTATCTTTCCAAAGAAAAGCATACAAACAAAATTTTGGTGTAATGATAGAAAGCCGGTTATTGATTCTTCTGGTCGACCATTTTATGACCTTTTTTTTTGAGACTTAGATCACCCTGCGTTCCCCTTAAATTTTCAAGGCAAAGTTCCCATTGCTAATATACTGGAAATAGTTAATGAAAAACAAGCAGAAGACGATCTGAAACCTTAAATCTACAAATTGCAGAAATTAAATTCACAATGGAGAAGGAAATGATGGAACAGTAGACCTAGGAATTATCAGAAACAGCAATAAGCTTGAATTTCGTATATACTGGAAAGATATACATACAGACTGTCACATAAGAGCAAATAGTTTCAACCACAAGCATGCCATCATAAACAGCCTACTACACATATTACTCAACATCCACTAAATGAAACAGAATACAAGAAGGAATTAAAACAAATAGAAACAATGGTAGAGAACAACTGTTACAACAAGTCATTAGTGCATAATGAATTACAGAAATTAAAAAAGAAGAAGCAAGTACCAAATACAACTACTCTAACAGCAGGAAAAGGAAAGGAATGATTAAAGAATTTCACTTGCCAAACAAAGTGCATGAGAAAATTCCAAAAGATCTTCCAAGGTTATACAAAAGAGGAACAGTTTAAAAAAAACTTAATTAAATCCTATACATCTGATGTAACACCTTCTTCAAAAACACCAAGAATTTTTAAATTAGTTGTCGATAATGCGAGAAAGTATATTTAGGAAATACCAAAAGGTACATAGGAATCCGTTTCAAGGAACACCTTTGGCACACCTTCAACAGTAGCATACCATTTTTGGAACTCTTGACCACAACTTTGAAAACAGCTTTTATCTTCTGAAACATCTACAAAGACCAATAGAACTTCAAATCTGGGAGATTTTCTTGAAAAAAAAAGTACGGGTCATCGGTAATTTATTTTGAAATTTCCATGGAAGGCAATCCATTCCATTGATTAATCGGAGGTCCAGTAGAAGAGCCTCAAGATTCCATAACGAACACATCTAAATTATTCCGACAATGCAGACAATGTTTGCGAAACATATTCTATATGTAAGTTAAAAGTTAGTGAAGCATGAAGTGTTAATTTACACTCAATGTTACTTTAATAAATCACAAATGTATTTGTGAAATGGAGGGGAAAATATAAATATTAAAAATATTCAAATGCAATTACACAACATCATAAAGTATTATGTAGCGATCTTTCGGAATCCTGTGTATGGTTAAAACAGCATATTATGTATTATCGTTTGTTTATTCTTACAAATGATTCTCATTGTATTGTTATAATTTTTTATCCTGTCGCACAGTTTTTGTAAACATGTTAATCTTTTTCTTCTCATAGCTTAATTTTATATGTAGCTGTTATAACTTTTTGTAGTATTCACGTATAACGTTTGGGTTCAAATCAGTAATTTATATGTTTATGACTTTAGGGAAGCTCATTTATCAGCCAGACAAATGAATGAATAAATAAATAATGATTGGTAAGTTGCAACCGTTTAAATAAATATTTTGTATCCAGCCATTCTCTTCTAAAATAAAAAAGAAATTCTTTGAAATTTTAAGGTTGATACTGTACTGTACTGTAGATCGCGTTTTCTTCCTCATATGATTGTAATATCTCCACATTTCTTAGTTTGTTTAGAAACAAATACATCTCTGGAGTAACGTACTTACTCCAAATTAAAGTAAAATTAGTTTTATTTATGGATACTCTTTAACTACCATGGTTCTCATTTTATTTTGCGCGTGAAAGTTCGGAACTTTTGCTCAGATGCTTCTTTGTCAGGCTTGGAGTTCTTTTATGTGCCATAAATCTACCACATGCGACCACCGGCTTTACTTCCCTTCTCTTCGGATTCTTACGCCCGAAAAATGCATCATCTTCGGTCGGGTTTGAACCCGCAACCTCGGGAAATATAGGCTAGCATGATGTGTCTAGACCACGAAGTACGACGTACTTTGTCCACCATACACTCCACAAATATAGGTAGTAGTTGAATTTTTTCAAATAAATAAAATATTATCGCTGTAATTGAAGTATGTTTTAATTTCATAGTTATTCTTATCATGTTTTCGTAACGGGATTTTCTCTCTGACTGCTGCAGTAGTTGACCGAGGTGTGCTTTTCTAACTTTTGCTTTGAAGGTGTTTAGGACGTGTAATAAGACTATAACAAAGACTTGTCTGATCATTTTTGGGTAAGTAACTGATTTTACATTAAGCCAAAATTTCCTGTTTTTAAAATGTTTCCTGTATCAGTTGCTATGAAGCTACATACATTAACATACCCCCCCCCCCTCCTTAGAGAAAAAGTCATATGGACATTTTAGCAATTCCACCAAAGTGAGGCTATAAGGGCACAATAAAAACGATATATTTTTACTTTCTCTACTACGTGTAATAAGTAGAGGAAGTATTGTATTCCACCCACAAATTCGATAGCGAGATTTCACCGGAAATATGTGTTTTGAGACCCCCTGTATAAAAAAAAAAGCATTTTTATAAACATGTCCGTGTGTGTGCGCGTGCGTGTGTGTCTGTGAACAGCATAACTCAGAAACGAACAGTCGGATAAACACCAAACTTGGTATTTAGATTCACTATCTTCCATAGATGAGACGAGTAGGTTTTCAAGAAAATCCTCCCACCCCAGATTACCCTTTAAGTGGAATATTTTTCGAAAATTTTAACTTTCTCAAAAATGGCTATAACGATTTTGATTAAAATATTATATGTTTAAGATATTTTCATGAGAAATGAAATGTATATCTTGAATTTTCTGGGAATGTCCCCAAAAGTATTCTTCATTGTGAACGACTTTTGCATAACTGGTAAACCATAAGAGATAGACAAAATTTTACTAAAAAAATGTAGATCGCGTTAAAATACATACTTTATGTCAAAAGGGAATTCGTTATTCATTTTTTGTCTTGGATATGCAAAGAGTATTAATATGTGGCAAGGAGAATGGTGCTGCACATAGCAACCAGCTATTAAGAGATATGTCTCTGCTTATATTGCCCTTGCAAATACAAAACAAGGGGAACATTGTAGGCCTTAAGCGATGGTCAATAATTTTAGAACTGTTCGCTATGTGTAAAATGTAATTCTCTTTGCAGGTTAAAAGATCGTTTCTGCAAATGTTTATCTCGATTAATATAAAGTAGACTGAGAATAAGAGTTTGTAAAAGAGTAGAGAAAGTCATGTGAGTGTAATACAAAGATTTTTTAAAATGATTTGCATAGTGAAATCGGAACTTCCGCTATGTATTGTTATTTAAAACTTTTGAGGATAATGGTTAGGAAATTACATGAAGTTGACGTTATTGTCAAGTATGTTGTTTAGAAAATGATAGATGAAAATGGCACCCTCATTTGGACCCTTTCCTCCAATATTTTCATCATCTATGCAGAAACAGTCTTTTGTTTTTAGAAGTAGCAACATGAATGCAAAACTGCACCCCCACAGCTGACGACTATAAAAGATCATTTGCAGGAATTTTTGGAACTTCAAGGTTTCGTTGGTACTCAAAACATATTGTTTCACAACGATCATTCTCTTTTGCTAGTTCTGACGTTTGTTTTAGGACTTACTAAAACACCTCAGCTTTCCGGATATATAGTTGTTTTTATGTCTTAAGTTTTCTTTTTTTATGCTCAGACTCTGCAGTCCTTAAATTATTGTATAATTGGTCACACTTTGGACAAATAACCGTACATGGTTTCCCAAATGTCATGTTAAAATGTGAGGCTAATATCTGTGGTAAAAGTCGTACGATATTGTGTTTCATCGCCATTCCTGATTGCAAATTCATATATTGCTTTGGCTCATGCATTTGCAAATGCAAAAGATATATCCTCTTCACATCCAGACCTGCTGGCAAATGGCACTTCTTTACGTTATCTGTACGACGGTAAAGAGAGCGCCTTCTGGGGAAACTTCTGATATACTGCTTAACTTGAGCTATGCAGCGTGTGACATTTCCTCGCAAGTCAGTTGCGCTGGTAGTAATCTGCGCCAAGTGGTCCACAAGACGTTCACCTCTGCTTTTGTCGATCCCATGTAATCTGCAGAATACTGTTTTGCATACCACGCTTTCCTTAGGTCCTTCTCTCACCTAAAGGGTGTGTGTGAGACAGAGGGTGGGGGGAGGGAGAGGGAGATATGTTACCAGATTATAACCTAAAAGGTCCCTTATTACACGGCGTGTCAATGGAAGATATTCATTCTTGCAGATACAATTTTGCTCTCTTACCTTGTATAAGTAAGTGTGCCCACTGAGGGATTCCGCACCAGATTTTTGACGTCGTCGAACTATATTGCGTACTGTTATTAGCCCACACGTGTACTCGTCTTTTTCTTCTTTATCGCCCAGTTCGTTAAATGAAACTACAAGTTCCTGCTTCATGCCATAACGTAAACTCGTTAACCCTGCTTTCGACACTCACACGGTGGCCCTGTAGTAGGGCTGGAACGGATTTGCCTGCCTTAGTTACATAATCCACGCCTTGGTTTCTCTTCATTTCTTGCCCACTTCCTTGGATTGCGCTTTCTTTTCTTTGCCTTCTTCACTTTCGAAGTCAGAGTCTTCAGAAGGTACAAATTATCTTTCTGAAGCAGAAAGGTCACCTACGTCATATCAGCGACAACTGACTGTTGGGGGAGTCTTCTGCTAGCGCTGTGTCTTGGTGTACTATAGCCATCTACGGAGAAATACGCCAACTATTTGGTGAAGCAACCAGGCAACTCTAGAGCTTCCAGCAAACACATGACACAGCCAGCTCCGTTCACACTCCAGCAGCGTGGTTCTATCGAACCATCTGGTTCTTACACCAAATGAAAGAGGATTTTTTCCTTGCTTCCAGGATCAATATGTAACCCATTTTAGCTCAAAAGTGGACAGTTATCTGGTTCTTTCACCAAGCCCTTCAGTTGTTGACTAACATCATAGAAAAAATCCCACGCTCAAAATTGATAATCAGTGGTTCACAGGCCCACCAGAAAAGCTAGAAAAGTTCTAGTTAGAGATTCTCTTCGAGCCGTTTAAACCCAACAATACTGAAGGTACTGACATGAATGAGAAAGTGCAGAAAACCCTTGTCCAACCTCTGCAACTGTCACCAATGTGTTAAACTCTTCACTCCAGCGATAATACAGAATGCCATTAATAGATCACCTTCCAATAAAGCTCCTGGTAACTAAATTAAATTGAGATATATTTATGGACGCTCTTTAACTGTTGTGGTCCTTAGCGTCCCATTCATTCTATATTGGGCGTGAAATACCGGTAATTTTTCTCAGAGGCCTCTTTAACAGGCTTGAGGCTCTTTTACGTGCCTTAAATCTACGACATGGATCACCGGCTTTACTTCCCTTCCGCAGGAAGCCATGCTATGGATGTTTAGGCCCGAAAAATATCAATCGTCCTCTGCCGGGTTTGAACCCGTGATCTCGGAAACAAGAGGCTATCATGGTAACCACTTCATATCGGAGGATGACATTCTGTTTACAACCATATAGTGCAACCTTTACTTAAGAATCTACCGCGCAAAGTCATAGTACTAATACAAGTTAAGTTCAATTCAACAAGTAACACACTCTCCAACAACATGGAAGCATGCTAATACTATAATGATACCTGAGCCCAACAAAAATCACAAGGATCCATTTAGGCATAAAGCAATTAACATTCTACCATTGTTTTCGAGAATATCCGAGTGTCTGTTGTTGCCCAGACTTCTCACATTCCTTGGAGCACTATCGTGTAAAACCTAATTTTAATTTAGCAAATTTCACTCCTGCCCACAACACCTGTACGAGATTATAGACGAAATAGTGAACACTTATGAAAACAAGAAAATCAGTTTAGGTCTATTTCTTGACACTGAAAAGCATTCGATAAAATTTGGCATAATGGTCTTCTATTTGGCATTAAAAACACTTTCATGACACATAGGTACTATCGTATTGTTCAATTATATCTCTACAAACGAACACATTCTATAGTCTATGAAAGTGTTGAGACTCCAATCAGACCAGGATTACCTCAAGGAAGCATACTGGGCCCTTTCTTATATCTAATATATATCACGATTTACACAAGACGGACCATCCCTGCGTAGCCCAATTTACAACAGACGACATAGCTATTATGTGCAGAGTCAACAAAACGAAGATGTCACAACACACATAACTTATTGAAATAGTATCATAGAACAACAAATCAAAAACTGTTATGAATCCAAGGAAGTCACCTGCTGTGACGTTCAACTACCTTACGAAAGAATATGGTCATCCTCCATCCTTGAACAACAGATATCCCACAGATGACGTTGCATTCTTTGGCCACATCTTCGACGTATGTTTGGCATGGAAAAAATATATTGATCACCTATAGAAATTAAGAAATACACTTCGACAGCTAAAACCTTTACTGCATAAAAGCCCATTCTCTCCATTTCTAATAATAGACCTTTGCATAATAGTTTACAAACCAATGTGCTAACAAGTATGCTGTTTTAGGGGTATCGCCTCTAGCACACAAATCAAGCGTATTCAGACATTTCAGAACCGGGCGTTCATGATTATCACCAGTGCAACACGCACATAAGAAATGAAAATCTCCATCTAGATCTGAATATACCACAGGTAACCATAGTTATCCACTTATTCTATAATAGTGTATATTCAACTTTCTCAAGGCACTCTAACTCCTTGTAGAAAAGGATACCTAGGAAAACAGGCTACCAGAACAACCACAGCGCCGCCTCGAGAGAAAAAGACACACAGATCAACTGACTGATAGAGGAATGTCATTGAATGTAACCCACAGAACAGGCCTCATCATAATGTAAATATGATTATGTTAACAAAATTGTACCTACAATGTACAAAAATGTTACTGATTAATAATATGAAATCCCTAAACCTGTATCAATGTTAAATTATTTTGTTAATACAATTAGTATTCCGGTTTGATGTTTAAAAGATGCATTAACTACTGTAAATTGACCTTTATCCATTTAACAACTTTTGTAAATAGTCCTCGAGTTTTCCTCGTTTGAACTCCATCGTTCTTCACCTTTCTGTGCAATAATAGTAATGCATCCAAGTTTCGAACAAGTTATGTCAAAGTGTTTGGAAAAATATTTAACAAGGACAGTAAGTTGTTCACACTTAGAAAGGAAACTATTATTTAATGAGGATCATGGTGATTATGATAATAAAAATGATAACAAAAACAACAACATAATGATAATTAATAATAATTTACACAAAATTGTTCATTTTTGTTTCTTTCAAATTTGGTGTATTTTGCTTAAAATGGAGACTTTCAGTATCTTCGTATTGGCAACCTTGACTATAGTCAACAAACTAGCGCTTGCAGAAAGCCAACCGAAGTTGCCCGACGAAGTTCGAGCGAATGCCGAAAATGAACGAAAGGGAACGATCTTCCAGTTCAAGAGGGAAGGTGTGGCGACTAGTGATGGGTCGAGTGCGTTACTTTACCGGGACTACTTCCAACACTTCCACTCTGCAGTCGGAGTCACAGGGGTGATGGTTGGATTGGCTAAGTGGAAACCGAGGGCACTAACTCCCCACATGGACACGGTGTGTCACTAGTTGTACTTTTGACTAGCGCTTGCAGAAAGCCAACCGAAGTTGCCCGACGAAGTTCGAGCGAATGCCGAAAATAAACGAAAGGGAACGATCTTCCAGTTCTAGGGGGAAGATAGTCCATTCCGGCACATTTTGCTCCCATTGGCTGTGGTCAAATACGTACCGTGGAACGTTGGCGCGCGCATTTCGACTGGCAATTGAAAGTGAATACATAAAGCCATGCGTTTCAAAGCAGGAATTTGTATATACATAGTACAAATTGGTTTAAGTTCAGTACCTTCCAAAGATGTGACACAAAGATTTTAAAGAAAATTCCCCACCCAAAATAACCCTTTACACGGAAGAATTCTCGATTTTTTTTTCTGAAAAATGACTCAAACGATTTTGATTAAAATGCCATTGTATTCAAGATATTTACATGAAAAATAAAATGTTTATTTTTAATTTTCTGGGAACAGCTTGTGAAGTCCTCTTCATTCGGAAGGAATTTTGTATACTCTTGTGTAACTGGTAAATTTAAGCAACAGAGGAAAATGGGCTACACAAAAAATGTCAATGGGATAGATGGATCTGTAGCATCCCAGTTTTATGTTATAATGTTTTATGTATATGCAAACTCCACCATCTTCTAAATGTTTTCTTATACAGGGTGAAAGATATTGCTTGAACTGTAACAAAATGTCTAATAGACACAGGCACAAGGAACATAAAACATGTGTTTCATTTTTGTAGGTTTAATGACAAACATTGTATTGGACATATTTGCACTACTCATTATATAGAATCCATGATTAACATACGGTTCAAGCAGTACCTTCCACCCTGTATACTGTCCTCCCAAATAATACCCATGCAGTAATAAAGAGAATTTCTCGTTTCAAGTGATGTCTTTCTCAAACATGTCTTCAAGGTAAAAGAAATTACATGGGAAACTGAAATTTAAGCATAACAAAGTATAAAGTTATAATTTCGAGCTTATTCAAAGTGAATTAATCATCATAATAGTATCAACCTCATGTAAGCACTTTATGTAGGGCAGATTGCATGTGATGGTGATTAACACTTATTTGCTATTGTTGTCCTACTGTAATGCGTGTCGAGAAGTTTACTGTTGAAATGGTGATGGTTAACAAATTTTTCTCTCTTAGATAAGACATGATGGGGAGGGGAACATCCCCCCCAAAGGTTGTTCTTGGCATTGGGTATATTCCTACTTACTCTGCATACTTCATAATTGTATGATGTGTTCAATTTCCCTTGAGCATTGCTCACAGTGGAACCAAATGAACAAACACAAACAAACAAACATCACTGTATGGGCTCAATTTGCTTTTTTCCCATATGACCTGTCAATAAATTTAAGGTTCCCATGTGCTCTAGGACCTCCACTGTGTTATATCAAATGTTATATATGGAACCTTTCCCAGGAAAAGGAATCAAAGTGTATTTTCTATTCAATAACTGTAAGTTTTATTAACTAGAACTGGCTTTGTGTATGCATAAGTGTCTTAAGTGCAATTACCTATAAGATCATTCCAATAGATTGTAATAACAGACATTCAAGAGGTTAGAATTTAATGAACATTTTAATTGGGTAGGCCATTCAAATGTATATTAATGTAGGCACATGTTTCTTAAAATACCATACAAATGTGTTATACAGTATTATTAAATATGAATGTGAATGCAATGTCCCTAAATAATAACAATGTCTCTTTGTGTTTAACCATATCACACCCACTCTTCATAATTGTCAATCACTTTAACATGTCGTTTAGTGTGCCAGTATTAATTGTTTTTTCATATGTTGACTGCAGAAAGAATGTAACAGCACATGCTGGTTTATAAATTTGGGGGCTGGATGAGACACTCGTTCATTAGTATTGCTCTCTGTCCTCCATAGTATTTTTAATTTTAATGTCCCTATTAACTTCACAGGTTTACAGAGATTGGAGACTGGTGGGAGGGGGGATGAAGATGGTGCAATTGATGGAATTATGGTGGGGAAAACCAGAGAACATTCATTCTAAGTGCCATTTTATCTACCACAAAATCCCACCTCTGATCCCTAGGATTGAATCCAGGATTTTTTGTGAGAGGTCATAGTGCTGCCCAATTAGAAGTGTGAATATGAGACAACATTTAAAACAGAGATAGCATTACTCAATACTATCAAGTAATGAAACCAAGAAGTTGTTTTACAAGCCATCTCCCACTATGACTTCACAAATGAGGTGTATGTAAATAAAGTAGATACTTAAAAAAGAATAACTATTTCAGCAGATATTTTGCCATGCAATACATATTACACATTTATATAATTTAAGTTGGGTGTTTTGTCATAAATATGGTAGCTGACATTTCGATATGTAGAAATCATTCAGCAATAATGTGGTAATACACAAGTTTTATGTAACTATTTGTGCTTCCAAGGCCAGCGCTTAACCGAGTTACGCAGATTGACAAAAAATTCCCAAAGATACACAGTACATATGGAGAATTCTCTGTTTATGAAATGCTTTTAAGTTATTTTGCAATGAAAAGACCATTACGTCCTAATTTATTTATTTGGTATAGCAGCAGGAAATAGTGTTTGAGCACAACACTAATACATATCCAAAATCAAACTATGGATCCCAAACTATTATCATTACATCGCATTCAAAATTGAAATAGGTATCAGACATAACCTTTGAGCACGAGTTCTCTTGTTCGTTTTACGATATTAGTGTGCAATCCATAAAAATAAAGTTTTCGAAATACAGTCCCTAATTCGAACACATTTTAACACCTTAACATACTAAGTTATAGTTTATATTTAAGGTTAGCTTGTTTTCGCTATATATATTTCAATTCCTCATTAAAACCAACTAAACTTTCGATTCATAACCTGTCTTCTACCTTACTAGGTTTTCAGGTCATGTTCCAGTTTTAAACATCGAATGCACGTTATTTGGTACACAATATTAAATAAGGTATCACTATAAACTTCTTCATTTACACAATTGCTCGTTAATACGAAAATTCTGGTTTATTTTTATATTTTCGGCATTGCTATTTTATCAGCTGACTTCCATCTTAGTTTAGTTTCAAGCCTCAGCAATCAGCATGGCAGAGGTCGCGACACCTTCCCCTTCAACTGGAAGATCGTTCCCTTTCGCTCATTTTCGGCATTCGCTAGAACTTCGTCGGGCAACTTCGGTTGGCTTTCTGCAAGCGCTAGTGGTCTACAACTTCAGTTCCTGGAAGTTTTGACTACTCACGGCAACTAAGATTAAATCAGGAGTTCTGATGTAAAATGGTGAATGTTAATGATTTCATGTGTGTGGTTTGGAGTTTCAATCCCAATATTTGCAACAAATTGTCTGGAAATACTGTTTGGTAGGATTAATTTGCTTATTGGGTATCGTCGTTAGATTTTACGGATGACTATTAGGTAGATCTTTAACAGATCTAAAGTGACTATAGGTAATTGCAGTTTGATGAAAATTTGAATTTCTTCAAGTAATGAGTGTTAATTCAGAGGATTATTGCTACTCGGACGTTTATCTTGTTTAAAGCAGGGACCTAAACGTTAACCAATGGGAATTATAATGTACGAATATGAAAGGTTGAATACCAGGGGAGGTTTCTTAATATGGTAAAAGGTTTGTGCTACAACCATATCCTGACTCCCTATTTGTATGTACATTTCGGTTACATTCAGACCTGATTTTGGCTGAAATTACCTACTTACAACGGTACTTAAAAATGTCTATAAAAAGTAATTTTAAACTGATACAAATACTTTCGGAGGGATGTTGAGTAATGGCGGACGATATTAATGTCGGGTACCAACTATAACAAAGAAAAAATGTAGTGGTTATACGATACAAAATAGTTGGTAAAGTTGGGAAATATAATAGAAAAATTGTGCTGCTGTAATAGAAAATCGCAAAACAGTAAATGTATTACAACTAAATTAGGGTAAACTTCCGTATTATATTGTGTGTTACATATATGTAGTGACTACTCCCATAATCCGATACGGAAGAATGGTGAATTTTTTATATGAAATTTGATTTCTGATTCACGGGAGTGGTAGGTTAGGTTTAAAATAGAGAGTTGATGGTTGTTACACTACATCACTATGATATTCTTACTTGAACGCTTTTCGGGAGACGGCTTGTTCCCATCGTCAGCATTTTCTCTCAACTGATTTTTGCCGGTCATCGTCTGGGGGATGTGTGTGGTTTGTGGTGTTCTCTGGTGCTGGGCTGATGAACCTCCAAAGGCTGTTGGGTGGCGGCAGTTCGAAATTCATTAGGTGATTCCTGTGTTTGACAATATGTATTTTTTCCCAGATGTCCAATTCATTGCTGCTGTTGATCGGTTTTAAGAGTTTTATGTTTGGAGTGATATCATGGTTTGAAGACCAGAAATGATGTGCTACTGCTGGTTTATCTTGCTGCTTTTGGTAAATGCATCTCATATGCTCTTTAAGTCTTATTTCAAGATTTCGTTTGGTTCTTCCTATGTATACCAGGTTACGTTCATTACAATCAATTTGATATATACCAGCTGATTTATCGTTGGGGATAGGATCTTTTGTTCTGTTGCATAGTAGTTTCTGTATATTGTGGTTATTCTGTGGAGACAGGATGATGTTGTATTTTTTGAAAATCCTTTGAAATTTATGATGTGTCCAAGGGTGATAAGTGAATTTTCTATATGCTTGTGGTTTTTTGTTGTCTGAGTAATGTAGTCATTTGTTGGATGTATTTCTGTCTTTCAAACCTTTTTATCTTCTTATCTATTGTTTTTTTCTGGTATCCATTCATAGTGGCTATGTTGATAATGTGTTGGTATTCTTTCTGGTATTCCTCTTTCTCCATTGGTATATGTACTAACCTGTTTGTAATACTATTTAAAATTGCATGTTTGTGGCTTGTAGGATTATAGCTATTGTTTTTAATATAGTTTTCTGTGTGTGTTGGTTTTCTGTAAATGCCGAACGTTAGTTTGTTGTGTGCATTATTTCTGATGATCCTGATGTCTAGGTAAGGTAATTGGCCGTTTTCTTCTTTTTCCATTGTGAATTTTATAGATCTTTTTTATAAATTTAATAATTTCAAAGCATTTTCTGAAAGTTTTTTTGGAACAATAGCAAAAATATCATCTACATACCTATACCAGGTTTTGAATAGATGTGGGAAAGATTTAGTAATATGGGATTCAAAATGGCTCATATATAGTTCTACTAAAAATGGTGAAAGGGGGTTTCCCATAGTTAGGCCTAAGGTTTGTTTAAAGATTTTGTGATGGAATGAAAAGAAATTCTGGTCCAGACATAATTTTGTTAGTTTCAGGTAATCTTCTGTTTGTGCTCTAGGTGTGCCATTGTTTAATATCCAATTTTCTAGGAGTGGTAATAATTCTTCTTTTGGTATGCTTGGGAAGAGTGCAGTGACATCAAATGATACCATCATGTCTGTGGGTGATATATTTATATTTGAAAGGTGACTGGTTAATTCTAAAGAATTTTTTATGCTAAGACTTTAGAACATAGGCATGGAGTTGAAGGTATTTGAAAGCCATTTTGCTAGTTTATATGTGGGAGAGTTTCTATTATTCACTATGGGCCTCATTTTGTTGCCGAGTTTGTGTATTTTTGGTAGTGCATATAACCTAGGTATGGTGGGAAAATCTGGTTTAATTCTGGATTCTTCATAATGTTTTGGTTTCTATCAATGTGTTCTGGAGTGACTTGGTGCATTCTTTTAATGGATTTTTGCTGATTTCTATGCACTTCTAAATGTACTAGTAATCTAAATCTAGTACTCTAAATGTACTAGCTTCTAAATCTTCAAAATTAGTCAAGGTTAGGTTTAGTTTTTCTTTTTACATAAACTTTAGTTTTTGATCCCCAAAAGCAATAGATTAGGTGAGGTTTAGGTTTTTTTAATATAAGATTTGGCTTATAATTTCCGGTAGCAATTGTTTAGGTTAAGTTGAGCTTTTTATGCATGCATCATTTCAACTAATTGTTCTGCGGAGGACAGCATGATGTATATTAGCTCCACTAGTTCATTTTTCTCCCAAAAGTTGTCCTCCATGGACTAGTGGTACTGTGCTAGCCTCTAGTTCCCAAGGACGCGGGTTCAAACCCGGCGGAGGGCGACAGATTTTTTCGGGCATAAAAATCCTTAGCATGGCTTCCTTTGCAAAGGAAGTAAATCTGGTGGTCCTGTGTCGTAGGTTTACGGCACGTAAAAGAACCTCAAGCCTGATAAGAGGCCTCTGAACAAAATTTCCGGTCTTTCACGCCCAATATAGAATGGGACGCTAAGGACCATAGTATCTATAGAGCATCCATAAATAAAACTCAATTTTTTTTCTCCCAAAATCTGCAGTAAACTTGAAATTTGTCACTCACTGCCATCACCGTCTATTCTGTTGCTCTCAATCTCAGGTCACTCACCCTTACGCTACACTTTGCTGCATTTTCCAACCCCATTCCCCTAAATTTCTATTCTTCATTAATTTTTGTGTTATTCAGTTGGCAGAACTACATCAAAATATCATAAAATTTGCCTTTATAAGAACACAATTTTCCGTGGAGGGTGGGGGATGTTCTATTAACTGACGCAACATCTATTATGAATGGATTCCATAAGAATTATCATCTTAGATCCTTCTTTATGTATACAAAATGTTGTCCCTTGTTCTTAAATGTTTGAAACTATGAGGCAGTTTATTTTAAAATGCAGTAATTCAGTGCAGTTATTCTTATTTGCTAAGATGACTGCACACAACACCTTATTGATGTAGCAACATCACCACTGTGTTTTTACTGCATGCTAGCCACTACCAATGTATTATTTGACATAACAAGACATTAAACAAGCATAGAGCACACAGATATAATGTTGAAATGTGCATGTTATTTTGAAATGCGCATTTCCAATAGGAAAACAAGCTGGAAAACAAATGGGTGTCAGATAGAATAAATATACACGTTATATAAGTAATGTGTGTTTTCTGTAAGTGTAGTATGCATAAAGATGGGTATAAACACATAAATATTTGCAAATTGTTAGCGAATAAATGAAACTGAAGAGCAAAAACGCTGTGAAACAAAACATGTAGTTCAAACCAAACACAAATAGTGTTTCAAGCAAAGCATACGTGAACTAGAAATAAATTTGCATGATATTAATAGGAAAAGCTAGAAGTATATATTAACATTTTCAACTTTTTTTTTTTTTTTCTTTCTTCAAAACTTGATCCCGAGGTTTCACCAAAAATACTTGTTTTGAGGCTTGCTGAATTAAAAAAAGAACATTTTACTTATTCTGCCATGTAACTAGTAGGTAGATAAGATTTTACATTCCTGCCAAAAATTCAATATCAAGATTGCACTGGAAATACATGTTTTGAGGCCCTCTGAATCCAAAAAAAGCATGTTTACATATTCTGCCATGTAACTAGTAGGTAGAGAAAGTATTGCACTCCACCCAAAAACTTAGTATTAGGATTTTACTGGAAATACATGTTTTGAGTACCCTGAATACAAGGAAGCCATTTTTACTTTCACTACTGGTATCTACTAGGTAAGGAAGGTTTTGCAAAAATTTCATATCGAGATTTCACAGAAAATACATGATTTGAAGCACTGTGATACAAAACAAAGCTTTATAGAAAAATATCCATGAGTGTGTTTGTGAAAGCAAAACTTATTAATGAAATGTCGGATAAACACCAAACATGGTGTTTTGAGTTCATTACCATTCAAAGATTCGAAACGAAAGTTTTCAAGAAAATATCCTCATCCCAAACTTTCCTTTACATGGAAGAATTTCCAAAAATTTTGTTTTCTCAAAAGTGCCTGCTATGATTTTGATTAAAATATATTTATTATAAATATTTACATAAAGAATATAGTGTATATCTTGAATTTTCTGGGAGCAGCCTTTGAGGTCCCCTTCATATAGAAGTAATTTTATATTGTCTGTTCAAAGTCATTTTAAACAGTGGAAAGGGAAGATAAGGAATTTGCGAGGGCACATAGTAGTAATTACAAACAACCACCACACAAACCTGACCTTGCTGCAACCTATCCACTGTCTCAAAGATTTCTGAACAGATAACGTTATCTTGATAACTGGTAAGTCTTAAAATGGACGAAAATATACTGCAAAAGTAATATGGATGTCTTCAAAAAACACCAATTATATCAAAAAACGTTTTTTATGAAGTGAGCCATTTCTGAGATATCCATTATTAGTGATTCACTAGAAAAGGTATTGCATTCCAGTCAAAAATTCAGAATCAAAATTTCACTGGAAATACATGCTTTGAGACTTCCAAAATTCAAAATCATTTTTTGAAAAAAGGTCCGTGTGTGTTTTTGTTTGTATGTGTCTGAACAGCATAAACCAAAATGAAATGTTGGATGAATACGAACTTGGTATTCACATTCAACACCTTCTAGAGTTGAGATCCAGATTTTCAAGATAAGCTCTCCACCCCAAACCAGTCTTTACATAGAACACTTTTCAAAAATTTTTATTTTTGAAAAACATGGCTCTATACGACTTTGATTAAAATACCATGTATTAAAGATATTTACATTACAAATAAAATGTATATCTTGAATTTGCTGCGAATACCCTATGAAGTCCTCTTCATTCGGAAGGAATTTTGTATAATCTTGTATAACTGGTAAACGTTAGTGATAGATTATAAGTACCGTACAAAGAATATAGATTCTTTAAAATACAATTTGTTTAAAATAATCTTTTATGACGTCTGCCATTTCAGGGATATCCAATATTGAAGGTTCCAATTGTTCAATTCTTGTGATTCTTTTTTTTTAAGTCCTGTCAATTTTCAGTTGTTTCTTGCAATTGCTTGGAAGCAATATGGAAGTTTAGGGCCAGCATGTAGCATCCATTTCTTAAACATTTGACTATTGCTATTCCCTTTGTAGCTATAACAAAATGTGTAATGTAGCTATTTCTGCAAAGGTTTATTTGGATGAAAATACAGTAGATAGAAATAAGCTTTAGTAGGAATAATTTGTATACTCAGAATAAAGATAGTCCTATGAATGTATCACATCAGTTAGTCTTTGTATAGAGTTACACAAAAAGTTAAGATTTTTAGATAGGAATGCCAAATTATTTTTAATTGACCATGTTTCAATAAACCCTGAACTATTTCAATAGATGATGCAACATTTTTGTCCAGCTCAATTACAAAAGCGTAGAACTTTCAAAATTTGTTGCATAGTACAAAACTGAATTAAATCAGTATCCCAGTGTGTGACCACTGGTGCAGGGGAAGAAGGAGGTATGGATATTTTTCTTTGAGGACATCAATCCTCTATGATGATTTAAGAAAGATGTTTTCCCATTTGCGATAAGTGTAACCACGTTGGGATATAGAAGTCTGATACATTCACATAATCTGTGGATAGCATAAACTACACAAGTGACATGAATCATTTTTGGGAAACCCACAGACAGGACTTTACCCACTTTTATCATGCATAGTGGAACATCTGTTACAAAGAGTAATACTTGTATTTTATATGATTTGACAATATCATATGCTTAGTTTCATTGAGTAGCCTCACAATCATTATATTATTTGATACGGATATTTCTTTACACACCGCAAAATATGTCTGTTCACTAACCATTTTGTCATTTTTCAATACAACGACACCAACATTAACTAGTTTTCTGAAACTTGAATCTTGGGTTTCATCAATGGTTACCCAAAGTTTTACATTTTTACATGCTGCCCTAATTTTGTTCAAAGTTTCATCATAGCACTTAAGAAGGTAGTTCTTTCTTAATGCTTATTCCTCAGGAGGCTCAGTTTAGATATATTTAAACCAAAAGTTCTTAAGTTGAACATTATTGGCTCTTTTGAGTGGGAATTCTGCTGCTACAAATGCTTTGCATAAATCTAAACAATACTGGGAACACTTTGATTGTCCGACACTTGGAATAAGCCACTTTACATACCAGTTATTGATGTGAAATCACACGAGTTGCAGCAACAATGTGTGTATTTCCAGATTGAGTGACTTGTGAACACTGACCTGCAGTGACTTATGAACTCTGATCCATAAGGAAAAACTTGCTGTTTTTCCTTATGGTTGGCAATCAAAACTTTATTGTCCATAGTATATATGTTTTTAAATTTATCTACGTATTGCTGAGTACGTGATTTAACACTTGTGCATAAGAACTGAAGAACTGAAGAATGAATGCAGCATTCACACACTTCATTGCAAGTGCTCAGTCTAGCAGTATAAACATATTATGAAATACACAGATAGCAAATGGGGAATGACCAGCAGTCAGCAAGTTCGATAATGTCCTTATCTATATCTAATTGCCTTAGACACCATTATATGGTTAACATTCTCTGATTCCTATAATGAAATACAAGTAAATCCAAATATATTGTATATATTCGTAAGAGAATAAATTAAAATTATGCAGGATAAATAATAGCAAAATAAAAAATTAATTAAGATTTATACATGGAAGATTATATGAAAATATGTCTATGTAAATAAGATTTCATATTTATGCTTATTATGGGCATTTATTCAGAGTTTTCCCCTTTCTGTAGGCATTTATGTATTTGCAGAAAAAATATTTATTTACATAACTGTCTGCTCCCTAATTATAATCTCCAGTTAGTGATTCATCCTTCCTCATCATTATTAACTCAATTGCTCTTGTGTTCATACAGCGGTGGTCTGTTGTGTGTTTTTAATGTAAAGTCAATCTTGATAACACTAATAGCCTTTTGTTTTCTACAGGCTGTGAAATGGATAGCAAAACAAAAGTTAAAGAAGAAATCAATTTTCTAGAAGAAGAGACACCAATTGACAAGGACTTTTCATCCTCCAGTCCTAAAAGAATATTTGAGTGCGATGCTACTACAAGTCAATCTGACTTTAAAATGGACCACAAAGTGAATATCAAAAAGGAAGTTGATAGTTTGGAACCAGGCTCAACAAACGGGAGTGTGTATTTTTCCACAAATTTTGCAAATGAATTTAAGAATGATACTGTTGCATATAGTGATTTTGAATTGTGTAATAATACAGAAACAAAAGAGCTGGCTTTTGTTTCAGATACATGTTTTCATAAAGAGGAAAAGTGCTTTTCTTTAGATCTTGTAAAGAAGATAAAGAAAGAGTGTATCACGTATGGTGAATGGAGTGTTCAAAGAGTGTCAATAGAAACAGAATGCCAATCAGCACCATTGGGTTCAAACATTTTATTGCAGAGTGAGAACAAGGTAAGTTGACTGGAATAAGTTATAGTTAATACTTTAAAACGTTCATTATACAGAGCGAAGTTAATTCCTGTCTTCAAAGATCGTGTATGGTAGAATTTATAATGATGTAACTCAACACATGTGTCCATAGCAGGTGACAGAGAATTGGTATTGGTAAGTGTTAAAAGCAGTGGTTAAATCAGCAGTTTTAAATATCTAACTAGCTCTGGCGATTCTATTGTTAAATAATGTAAATTGCGATTTTCAGTTTAAGTGATTATCTATGAGCAATCCATCTACATTAGCATTTTCAACACTTCTTTCATTATTTTCTGAGTTAATGTTTAAACATTTGGAACCATATGTAAAGAATCTTGTTTAATTACATCTGTTAAATTTAATACAGACTGTTTAATGCAAACCATTTACACTTCATTATGTTAATTAACTGCCCAACTCAACCAAATTACAATATAAATGTCAGCTTTTTAAATAATATTATTTCTTGATATAAAATATGGATAAGCTAGTAACAGTAATGTGAATTTGAAATTATATAGAAAATTTGAGTTTGAATTACATGCTACAAGTTATAAAACATGTAAGTGATGTTGATTGTTTCAACTTTGTTTCAAATTTTCTATATAATAATATTTCTGTTTATAATTGTATAACATTTTTTAAGAGAATCTCGAATATGCCTAATATTTCTTGTAACAAAGGAATATTTTATTCTGTATACTTAAAATAATTAGATAAATACTGCATGATTATCCAAATTATTTTTTAAAAAATAAAATAGGAGTTACTTTGTTACAGTTGGGGATGCCAGAGGACTTGCAATCAGCAGATTCATGTAGGTAAGGTCTCACAATAAAGAATATTACAGCTTCACTTTGGAACTTTATTTCATCATTTTATATCCCATAATGCTTGCAAGCTTTACAAGTGATTAGATTGAAAGTTACTATAAAGATGTCAGTGATATCCGAGTTCTTATTACCAAGAATGGGGATTGAAGTAGATCTCAGTTTTCTTCACCATATTTGCTGATTATCTTACAAAATTATGAGATGTACATGTAATGCTCGGCATGTGAGATACACTAAGTATTCAAAACTTTAATATCTCAGTACTAGTGAATATATTTTAATGTGGTTAGCAGACAATAGTTTCTATTTCACGACTATTTCTGCTGCTGCAACTGCTTACAACATGCAGAAACCTGAATATTACATATAATGTGATAACAAAGGTTGTTATGTATTTAATTCCCTTACTGTCTCTTTTAGTTATGGCAGACATGCTTTGAGAAATATTATCTAGCTTTTCCAGCATAGAACCCTCTGTTTAGACCTGCTGATATGGATGGTCCATGCTTTGATGGGAGGCCCCTACTGTGACCTCTCTTTCTAGGTATGGGGAGCATGCAGAGTATTAAATTTCCACATCTAAACATATTAGGGATGCTGCTAATTCTATTTGCTGTTGGGCACTCCCTCTATTCCTTGCTAATAGAAGTCATGTATGTGCTGTAGATAAAACACTAGCTGCAATGTGAAAATCGTCATTCACTCCAGTCTGTACCTCAGTCAAATTTTAGGTGATTTCCTCCTTCACAAGACTCGCGTTACTCTTGGCTTACCAGACAAACAATAACTCGTCCAATTAAACTTAACTGGTTAAACGATGCTAAACTAGAAGCTAAAAACAGTTGTAAAATGTCTGTTGGCAATATATTGAACTAGGACTAATAACACAACAATAATAACTGCACTCCATTGACAGACATCTCAGAGTTGTAAGACATCTGTTGTCAGGATATTGAACTAGGACTAATAACAGAACAATAACTGCACTACAGTGACAGATACCTAACTGTGGTAAAATGCCTGTTGCCAAAATTAATTAGCAAATCGCATAAAGCAGCAGGCTTTATTTGGCAACATCATGCAATTTCAACACTTTTATTTCTTATGTTTATCAACATGTTATTCCAGCACGTCAAGAAGATTTGAGCCATTATTCCATATCTGTGACAAGGCTAACAATATAACAATTGGCCCTCATTAACATAAGAAGAATTAGCAGCACACCACAGCCTACACAACAGACCACACAACCGCATCCCCGGCTACGACATATGCCAAATCACGATGCCACCTCGCTTGCCGCGTTGTACCTGCAGAGGACACAGAACAGTCGAATCACCCGTCAGCATACACAATGATACTTCAGCTTCATTTCATCTCATCCAATCACTGCCACTTCAACAAACCAAAGAATGATTAAAAGACAAAAACGTATTCCTCCAAATACTTACTCGTCCACTTCCTGTGGGGCAGACAGTGCCTCGGTCATGGCTGTCAGCTGGACATTTCCTTCACCCGCTGCCAGTGCCATAAGCTGGCAGTTAACTTCCGCACTATCGGGGATGCTCAGCTGAACCCCAAAACCTTTCCTCACTTCTCCTGTCAGCTCCTCTCCTTAACTCCACTTACATATTCCTGTCATTATGCTAAAAAAGAAAACAAAATATCTAGAAGTTCCAGAATCCTCCTGCATCATTAAAAAGAAAGAAAATTTAATGTTATTCCATAAGAATCCTTGTTATCACAAAAGTGAAAAATGCTAATAGAATTAATTTTCTTCCACATAAACCATGTGTAGCAAAGGTTGGGAAGGCAGACTCAGACAACTGAAAGATTAATTGTTATAGAGGCTAAACTAATGAACCTTGGGACCTAAAGTACTTACGGCATTGTAAGTCACCATTGAGGTATGTCATCTGCTTGTGGTTAACTAGGACAAATGTGACTCAGCTGGAGAATTTAATATCCTACCTGCATGTTGCCATGGTAACTAGGTTGTTAGAGTAACTGGAAAGTAACGAGGAGATCTATGGTTGAAATCCTGTCTATGACATTGAATTTTTCAGTCATCTGATTATAGCTTTACAAAGGTTATAATACTTGAACAGTAATGACATAACTACTTTTTTAATAAAGAAAGCAGGATGTTTCTGTTCTTGCTACTTGCTTGATTAAACAATAGTATTACAGTGCATCAGCAAGATCTACACATATCCCTGTTTATACAGTGGAACTTGCGTGTTGCAGCTCCATAAGGAAAATATATAATGTATTATTTTTATTAATTTTTTTTATTTCCCTTAAATGGACGTGGGCATTTTGGTTTCATTCTGCTGCTTAACTGTTGATCCTAAGCAGAAAGTACTTCAGAAAAGAGAGATTTTCAACCAGTGGTGTATAGCAACAATGATGGAATGGTCAATGCATTGTACCTAGTATAGTGATTATATTCTTTTATCCAAGTACTAGATTGAGAAAGGTTTCTTTTGTTTCATGTCATTTTTCAAGCATAAGATGTCAAATAAAAGCATCAGTGTTTCAAGAAGTAGCATGTCTGATTCAACTGCAGAAATATTTTACCAAGAAAAAGTAAAAAAGAAAATCCTGAAATTTAAAAGATTTAAACGCTTGGAAGAAATGACAACACTTAAAAAAGAAAAAACCTGATATTCTGCAAACAAATAGATAAAAAAAAAAAAAAAGCAAATTCACTGACCTGAACGTAAGAAAAAGAAGTGGCTAATAGAAACTGAAACTTTAATAATAAGGCAATCCGTGAGAACAAGGTTTGGTTACAACAGCACAAGTTTACTATTCCTGCTAATGGTGTCAATGCAGACAATTTCCAGTGTTGTTGCTCACACAGGACTCTGTCTGCAATTGTTAATCACTGCACAAGTCCAAGTGAAACAAAGGAACACTGCTGATTATAGTAAGGTACTTCAGCCACTTTAAAGCAATTAAAATCAATGAAAAAATACTTTTGTGTAGACTGTGTGTCCACGTGTGCCTACTGCAGGGTTAAGGATGTATACAAAATGAGCTGTCAGATGTCATACATATGGTAGGCCACATGATACTGGTACAAAAGCTGCCTAGTTGCTTGGTTGTGTACTCCTGCGAATTATTTCTACTGCTAATAGCAGTTGTATATTCTGATTTAATTTTTTTTATAAATGTTCCCAAAAGGTGCATAGGATAAAGGTTTTACCTGTATTTGTAGTTTAAGAATTACTGAACTTATAAAGTAGCTCACTTGAAACTACAGCCTTCAACAGATAAATTTAAACTTTGAGAATCCAGTAATAGCATTTGATGGAACTCTGTATGAATATGTAACTAATTTATGCAGCATTCGGAAGTATAACCCGAAATGAATTTCAAGGAGAGTATATTTTTGCTTTTAGAAACTGAAAACCAGTAACCTCTCAGAGTAATTGATTAATCATGTCTACACTCGTTTCCCAAGTTCTTACTGATACTTTTGTCCAACTTTTCAGGTTAATTGCAGCTACAACTTGTCGTGAAACTCCTAGAGTAGAAGCTATGGAACCATCTCAAATAGCTAAAAATGTTTACACTTGCAGATCTGTGAAGAACATAGGGAATGATGAATCGGGTACTTTAGTGTTAAGTTCAAAAAAGGAAGTTCTGATTAGTGATCCTGGAATACAATGTGCGCATTTTGGAAAAAGATTTTCTGGCAAATCAACATTGACAGCATGTGAATTGATTCCTCAACAAAAGAAAGTACACAACTGTGACATTGGCCAGCAGAGCTTCACTCAGCAGCAAACACTGAAGAGAGAGAGGTTTATTCATGAGGATAAGAAAAAACACAAATGTAATGTCTGCAATAAGAGCTTTACTCAACTACGGTATTTGAAAAGATGCAGATTGATTCATGAAGGAAAGAAACCACACAAATGTAATGTCTGCAATAGGAGCTTTACTTGGTTAGGAAATTTGAGAACACACAGTTTGATTCATGAGAGTAAGAAGCCACATAAATGTAATGTCTGCAATAAGAGCTTTACTTTGCTAGGGACTTTGAGAACACACAGTTTGATTCATGAAGGCAAGAAACAACAGAAATGTAATGTCTGCAATAAGAGCTTTAATCAGCTAGGGTACTTGAAAACACACAGTTTGATTCATGAAGGCAAGAAACCACACAAATGTAATGTCTGCAATAAGAGCTTTACTCAGCTAGGGACTTTGAGAACACACAGTTTGATTCATGAAGGCAAGAAACCACACAAATGTAATGTCTGCAATAAGAGCTTTACTCAGCTAGGGAATTTGAGAACACACAGTTTAATTCATGAGGGCAAGAAACCACACAAATGTAATGTCTGCAATAAGACCTTTACTCAGCTAGGGTACTTGAAAACACACAGTTTGTTTCATGAGGGCAAGAAACCACATAAATGTAATGTCTGCAATAAGAGCTTTACTTTGCTAGGGACTTTGAGAACACATAGTTTGATTCATGATGGCAAGAAACCACACAAATGTAATGTCTGCAATAAGAGCTTTACTTTGCTAGGGACTTTGAGAACACACAGTTTGATTCATGATGGCAAGAAACCACACAAATGTAATGTCTGCAATAAGAGCTTTACTCGGCTAGGGAATTTGAGAACACACAGTTTAATTCATGAGGGCAAGAAACCACACAAATGTAATGTCTGCAATAAGACCTTTACTCAGCTAGGGTACTTGAAAACACACAGTTTGTTTCATGAGGGCAAGAAACCACATAAATGTAATGTCTGCAATAAGAGCTTTACTTTGCTAGGGACTTTGAGAACACACAGTTTGATTCATGATGGCAAGAAACCACACAAATGTAATGTCTGCAATAAGAGCTTTACTCAGCTAGGGAATTTGAGAACACACAGTTTAATTCATGAGGGCAAGAAACCACACAAATGTAATGTCTGCAATAAGAGCTTTACTCAGCTAGGGAATTTGAGAACACACAGTTTGATTCATGAAGGCAAGAATTCACAAAAAATGTAATGTCTGCAATAAGAGCTTTATTCAGATAGGGCATTTGAGAACACACAGTTTGATTCATGATGGCAAGAAACCACACAAATGTAATGTCTGCAATAAGGGCTTTACTCAGCTAGGGAATTTGAGAACACACGGTTTGATTCATGAAGGCAAGAAACCACACAAATGTAATGTCTGCAGTAAGAGCTTTGCTCGGCTAGCGTATTTCCGAATACACAGTTTGATTCATGGGGGTAAGAAACCACATGAATGAAGCGTTTGCAGTAAGAGCTTTACTCAACTATCTAATTTGAAAATACATCTTTTAATTCATGAGGGTGAGAAACCAAACCATTGTAATGTTCGCAATAAGAGCTTTACTGACCAAGGGAGTTTAAGAGCTTACAGTTTGATTCAATAGGATAACAAACCACAGGAACGTAATGTTTGCAATAAGAGTTTTACTCACCTAGGGGGTTTGAGAACATACAGTTTGATTCATGAGGGTAAGAAAACACACCAATGTAATGTTTGCAATAAGGGCTGTACTCACCTAGGGCATTTGAAAACACATACTTTGATTCATGAGGGTAAGAAAACACAAATGTAATGTTTGCAATAAGAGCTTTACTCAGCTAGGGAATTTGAGAACATACAGTTTGATTCATGAGGGTAAGAAAACACAAATATAATGTTTATAATAAGAGCTTTACTCGGCTATCAAATTTGAAAATATACACCTTTATTCATGAGGGTAAGAAACCACGTGAATATAATGTTTGTAATAAGGGCTTTACTCAACTATCAGAGTTGTGGGGACACAATTTGTTTCATGAGAGTAAGAAACCACACAAATGTAATTTACACAATAAGAGCTTTACTGGGCTATAACATTTGAAAATACAGAGGTTGATTCACTAGTGCAAAAAGCCGAACAAATGTAATGCTTGCAATAAGTGCTTTACTTAGCTAGGGAATATGAAAAAAAATATTTTTTCATGAGGGTATGACACCACACAAATGTAATGTTTGCAATAAAAGCTTTACTCAGCCAGGAAGTTTGAAAGCTCAGAGTTTGATTCATGTAGGAAAAAGAACCACACAAATTTAATGTTTACAATAAAAGCTCTACCTGGCTGTCACATTTGAGTGTGCAGTTTGATTCATGAGGTTAAAAAATCACATGAATATAATTTTGCAATTAGGGCTTCTACTCAGCTTAGAGCTTTGAATGCTCACAGTTTGATTCATGAGGGAAGAAAGCCACACAGATGTAATGTTTGTGATAGTTTTACTTGGCCATCAGGTTTAAAAGCCATGATTTGATTCATGACGTTAAAAACTCACATAAATGCAATGTTTGCAATGAGAGCTTCGCTCAGCTAAGAAGTTTTAAAGTGCACAAATTTGATTCATGAGGGTGAAAAGCGCACAAATGTAATGCTTGCAGTAATAGCTTGACTCAGCTGGGGTGGTAGAAAGCACACAGTTTAATTCATGAGGGCAAAAAGCCACAAAATTGTATAGATGTTAGTAGGACCTTTATTCAGCTCTCGTATTTGATGTGGTTTGGTTCATGAGGACAAGAAGCCACTTAAATATATGAAATAAGAGGATTACTCTGCTAATACATTTATAAACACATAATTAAGTTCATGAGGGTAAAAAATCTCATGCATGTTTACAATAAAAGACTTAGCTATGACATTTGAAAACAGAATTTACTTGTTGAGAGCAAATATCATATAAATGCAAGATTTCCAATAATAGAAGATTTTTCAGATGAATAGATACTGATTATTGAGTGTTAAAAGCCACACAAATTTTGCAACAAAACGTTTACTCTGCTATTACAGAAGATTGGAGTGTAAACAAGCCACTGAGTTGTGAAGATGTTTTATGTAGAAGGTATTTTATAATGTCATAAACTATCAGTTTTGCTTAATTAACTGAAGGTGTGCAATGAAATGGTACATTATTTATTGTAATGTTATTTTAAATGGAGAAATGTGGTTTTTAACCGTCAATCTGATCGACTTTCTGGAATTTGCTGGAGATAGTCAAAGGCCTTCCACATCCACTTGGTATAAAGTGTCACTGCATTTTAAGTGGGAGTTAGCTCTTATGAAAAATTGTATAAAAATAGCTGTTTAATACATCCAGTGGTGCAAATTTTTCAAGCATAAGACCCAGGTAATACAATATTGATTTGTAGCAGTAATAATGTATGCATTAATGTCCCTGTGAGTAAAGAGGAACACAACCAGAAGTTAAATATAACAAACAAAGCCTCAGAAAATGCATTTAAGAAATATGTAATAAATTTGAGTTTGAACTTTGAGAAGCTAGTAACAGTGATGTGTCATATTTTAAAATAAAGAGGTAACAAATAAGAAAGTAAAGAGAGCAAAGAATTAAAAGAGAACCAAAGATATTAGTAGACTACTCTGAAATGAAGAAAATGGAATTTTCAAGAAATTCACACACCATCCATCAGTTTTCTATAAATTTCAAAGGATCTTCAAAATGCACAAATCTAGCCTTTAAAACTGTTTACTCCATAAATAAATATACTAAATTCCAAATTAAAATATGTAGATTGGAAGAAACATCACAAACATAAATAAAAAAGAGGAAGAAAGTCAGCAGTAGCTTGATACTTTTATAAGGAACCACATAGCATTAACAGAGATCCCAAATTACCTGGAAACATCAAGGGCAAAGGTGAACTTCAAGTCAGAGAAAACACCCATATCTGGAAAAACAAGAAGGAAAGTCAGCAGTAGCTTGATACTTTTATAAGGAACCACATAGCATTAACAGAGATCCCAAATTACTTGGAAACATCAAGGGCAAAGGTGAACTTCAAGTGAGAGAAAACACCCATATCTGGAAAAACAAGAAGGAAAGTCAGCAGTAGCTTGATACTTTTATAAGGAACCACGTAGCATTAACAGAGATCCCAAATTACTTGGAAACATCACAGGCAAAGGTGAACTTCAAGTCAGAGGAAACACCCATATCTGGAAAAACAAGAAGGAAAGTCAGCAGTAGCTTGATACTTTTGTAAGGAACCACATAGCATTAACAGAGACCCCAAATTACTTGGAAACATCACAGGCAAAGGTGAACTTCAAGTCAGAGAAAACACCCATATCTGGAAAAACAAGAAGGAAAGTCAGCAGTAGCTTGATACTTTTGTAAGGAACCACATAGCATTAACAGAGATCCCAAATTACTTGGAAACATCAAGGGCAAAGGTGAACTTCAAGTCAGAGAAAACACCCATATCTGGAAAAACAAGAAGGAAAGTCAGCAGTAGCTTGATACTTTTATAAGGAACCACATAGCATTAACAGAGATCCCAAATTACTTGGAAACATCACAGGCAAAGGTGAACTTCAAGTCAGAGAAAACACCCATATATGGAAAAACAAGAAGGAAAGTCAGCAGTAGCTTAATACTTTTGTAAGGAACTACATAGCATTAACAGAGATCCCAAATTACTTGGAAACATCAAGGGCAAAGGTGAACTTCAAGTCAGAGAAAACACCCATATCTGGAAAAACAAGAAGGAAAGTCAGCAGTAGCTTGACACTATTGTAAGGAACTACATAGCATTAACAGAGATCCCAAATTACCTGGAAACATCAAGGGCAAAGGTGAACTTCAAGTCAGAGAAAACACCCATATATGGAAAAACAAGAACCATTTCTTTCTTTTACCCGTCTTTTATATTTTGACTTTATATTTTATACATTGTAAGGGCGCTGATGACCTTAGCAGTTTAGCGCCCTTAAACCGCATATCATCATCATCATCATCAAGAACCATTTCTTAAACTTTGAAATCCTACAAGGAGACATTTTAATATTAAAGTTCATCCAACCACCATGAGAAGCAACACCAGCAGTCGACCTAAAACTGTTGATGGGAGTGATTAGCTCTGGAAACGTGTTCCTGTTTTCGATAAATGGGTGATGTGATTACAAATTCGACTCAAGTTTATGTAAATATAGTTTTATATAAGGTATAATGCATTAAACTAAAATATGTTTTTGTAGTATAAATACTTTCTATGGAATATAAGTTTAAGAAATCCACAACTGAAAAGATACTCAAAACTTCTGGAGTATAACAAATGAGAGTGATGCTTTGTAAACAAAGAAACAGGTATTAGCATTCCAAATTATTTCATTGTTTTTAAATTTAGGTCAGAAGTAATCTTTCTCAGAAAGTTAATATATAATTTTTATACTACACACCTTATGCACATAGTTCTTGATCTTTGTTGAGGTGAATGGAACACAACGTACTGTCCTGACATTGAACTCTTGTTTGCTGGCTCTTCCTGATTAATTGGAACAGTGTGGATGCTACTCCTTGTAGACAATTATTCCTATTTTAGGGAATCTACAATGGAACAGGAAACTGTAAACAACATCTACATAGTAGACAATGATGTCAGCATCAACAAAATAATGCATCAGCTTCTTGTGAATCCCAACAGTAGAAGAATATCACAAGAGTTGCCTTCCATTTTACAAACCAAGTGCACAGCATATATTTGTAATCAGAGGGCTGTTTACCATAGTGAAACCAAGGTACACCATTATAAAACAAGCATTGAAAGAAAAAAGGTGAGAATTCTATCAGTATAGGATGTCACAAAAATTGTTTTACCATGAAGACTGTTGCAGATTGACTTGATTGGTCCTGATGCTCAGCAGGGTGGACTTTCAAAGCCTAATCTGCTCGTATCTGGCAGTTTAATGGCTAGCAGGTGTTCTACACATGGCACTAAGAGGGTTAAAATTGTTAGTCACAAATACAGTTTTCTCTAAATTTAAAAAGTTGTGAGATGTCTGAAATGAAAGTATCACTGGAAATGCTTTGTTTAATATGCACTGACTAATTTAATTATGTAACAAAAGTAGTGCACTTCATTGTAATCTGAAAAGTGGGAGCCTCTCCTCATGAAGTTCTCTGATCATGTTAATTAATCTGTGTAACTAGGAATAAAATTAAAGTTGTGATAATAAACTGTATTCAAATCAATATCTGTTATATAAGCAGCATTGTTTTAACTTGAGTTTTGCTTAACTGAGATTTTTTTTTTTGGAAGAATGTTACTCTACAAGGGTGTTTCATAAATGAGGAAAATCTGTTCTGACATTTGTTATTCTCTTTGCAAGGATGTTTAATAAACACTTTTGGATATAATCACTCTATGTGAAGTTTTCACAATTTTCAAAATGTGTTTGAGAAGTTCCTGTTTATTACTGTCCAATTGGAGAAAAACCTTGCTTTGAAATATACTGCCCAAAAGTAGGTTAAGCAAAGTAAACAAGTAAGCTACCCTTAAGTAACTCTCACTATGGGAAGCACATAATTAAGACAAGGACTGTACAAGAGTGAAATTTGCACTTGACCAAAAATATGTTATTCCAATAGATTTTTAAACACAAATCCGTTTTGTGATATCTCGTAACGGTTGTGATATATTGCCCTTTTTGTGGTTTACAAAAGTCTGCTGTTCTATGCCGCAACCTTCATTTGTTGGCTGAACTTCTCAACATCTGACATTATTCAAGATTAATAGGAGTTTTATTGCAGGCCAGCCTCTTATACACGGCGCAGTAACTTCTTGACGTTTTGACAAGGGGCTTGCACCGGTATGCAATACCGGTATATGTGTATACGCACCATTCAGTATGCAATACCGATAACCCAGATTTCCGTTACCAGAACTTCATGGATTTTCCATGTCGAGCTGAAGGATTTAGTTAGGGATATTAATTTAACAGAAACTAAGTTCGAACTTTTAAGCTCACAGCTACAAAACTGGAACTTGCTTCAGCCTGGTGTAAATGTAACAGCATACAGAAGATGTGAACACTTTTTGCAGAAAAAAATGAACTTGTTTATTGTAATGATGTTAGTGGGCTCATGGAACAGCTGTGTGACGATTATAATCCATCCGAATGGCGTCTTTTCATTGATTACTCAAATTAAGTTTAAAGGCAGTGTTACTACATAATGGAACTCTTCTCCAGATGAAAGAAACCTTTGAGAATTTGGAGATAGTTTTGAAAGTTATAAAGTATGAAGGCAAATCTGGGGATTTTAAGGTCATAGGTTTACTCCTGGGAATGCAGAGTGGTTTCACCAAGTTTTGTTGCTTTATATGAGAGTGAGACAGTTGAGCTAAAGAAAAACACTATGTAGTAACAGTGGCCTGTAAGGGGTGCTTTAATACTGGGAGACAAGAGCGTTAAGTATGAAAAATTAGTTAACAAAGACAAACTTTTGCTGCTGCCACTTCACATTAAGTTAGGCTTAATGATAAACTTTGTAAAGGATTTGAACTGAGAGAGTATAGGGCTTTTCAGTATTTGAAAGAAAAGTTTCCAAGAATAAGTGAAGCAAAACTAAAAGAGGTTATTTTTATTGGCCCACAAATACATAAATTAATGCAAGATGGGCTCTTTGAAGAACTATTGTCAGAGAACGAGAAATCAGCATTTTTGGGATTCAAGACAGTGTGCAATTATTTCCTGGGAAATACAAAAGCTGACAACTACAAGGAAATTATTGAAAATACGCTAAAGGCAATATAACTGTCCTTAAAAATGCACTTTCTTCACTGCCAATTGGACTTTTTTCCTCCCAACCTGGAGGCCGTGAGTGACGAACACGGAGAACAGTTTCATCAGGATACATTTGGCAAAGAGAAACAATACAGCAGAAAGTGGTCACCTAGTATTGTTGGCAGCTAATAGGGGAGTTTCCTGATGCCAGCTACAAGCGAAAGTCTTCTCAAAATTTTAATTAAAACCTCTGAGTAAAATTAATAATATTTTTAAGATTTTTAATGAAATTACAAAAATATTGCTTGTAGCTCACTTTAACTGCAATTTATGGGTTCTGCATACTTATTTTGTAATAATGCTGAGCTGTATGAAATAATTACAACTAAAGATTGATTACAATATTTTAATTAGATCTGTTTTATGCATTTATTAAAAAAGGATTAAAACCAATTTCTCCAAAACACGGTATGTTATAGGAAATTTTGGATTTCAGATCTGAATTCAGCATAGCTAATATGTACAAATTCTCCTATTTTCGTTCTTGTGCAAAAAAAAAGGTTGAAATTTGTTGTTCAGTATAATCATAGACACAAGCAGGCATGTTAGAAAGTTCCTTGTGGTTTTAGTTTGTGGACAGCTTTAAAAATAAGGTTACAAAGGTTAATTTTGAAAATTTAAAAGCTAGCAACAGTGATGTATCATAATTTAAAATAAAGAGAGTTGAAGGTGGTTACACTACATCACTTAAAAACAAAGTTACAAAGGTTATTTATTATCTTCTAAGACACAGGTAATAAAAAATATATATATTTGGAGCTTTCCCTAAGTATAGTGCAACAATTATAAGTTTCTTTAAACTGAAATGTGGGACATGCTTGTCAGTAATGCTGATTATTTTTTATTTGTGACCACTTGTAGCGTGGGGTTTTGTTTGGATTCCCATATGTAATATAGCTTTGCTTTGAATCTGTGGGACAACACTGCAGCGTTATTAATCACAGCTACCAGACTGCAGGGTTACCTTTCCAGAAGGTTAAATGCATGATCTTAAACAGCTATATATGCATGAGTAAGGTAGTTTAAATATTGGGATTACCAGAGGCATTTGGGGAATCTGCCAATATAGCACACAAGTAAGTGAATATAAAATAATATTCCAAAATTAAAGGTACAGCTATAATAGAATATTTCAATACAGGATGATAGTAAATTATTAAGATCTGCAAATATAGCAGGTGAGTCAGCTGCCCTATTTATGCAACGTGCCAAGCAACATATGTGACATGCCTTTTAATAGCTGATTTGCATGTCACTTTATAGAGCAGAGAAAGATAACTCAGTGCCTAACTGCTTTATGGGAGAGCATGCAATTGCAATGTTTGTCGTTGCCACACTCATCCCACCCTGACACTGGGAGCTGCAGTAGCACTTTTAGCTGGTTTTACAAACTTAGCATACCTTCATACACACCTTTGAAAATGCCCCTGAAGGAACAACTTACCACAAACATCGGTTGATAAAACTATCTGAAAACAGAATGGCAGATTTATGCATTGCGACCAATTCGATTTAAGCCGTAAGCCAACAAAGGTTTGTTGTGCAGCCTTGTCAAAAAATGCTGAGTATTAGGTAGATAATTTTGCTTCTGTCACAAACTATGTCATATTGCAGTTCATACAGTAAATGAAATGGCTGATGCAATTTGCTTATTTGAGTTAAAAGACCCAAAACGAGCTCCAAACTCTGTATGAAGCTGCAAAAATCATGTAAAGATTCGAGGTGGGGTATGAGTTCTGCAATTATTTATTCATATAGGAACCCCAGCTCCGAAGATAACACTCTCTGAATGGTATTATGGTTGCTTTCCCACTGTGCTACTTCAGTTTGGGTTCACTTTCTACGTGAGAAGTTGAAACCATTTTTTTACCTTTTTATTTATGTCTTTGAGCCTATAATTTGATATGATACAAAGTACAATCTTGATAACATTTGAAGTGTGTACAAAATAGAATGATCACCATGTTTTTCCCTGACAGGTGGATGATTTATACTTAGTAGTAAGCATTTTATTATGCTTGAAACATTCAACCAAGTTTAAAACACTTCACACATGCAAAGTCGCTTTAGCTATTTGCGCCTGCATCAATGCTTGTCATGAATAAACTTTCTATTATGTACTGAGTATTTGAAACCCTTCTACGAGACAAGGCTGCTGTCATAATGTATACCAACGGCATGTATGTTGACGTGCTGTTAATCTATGGAGAAATAAGATGTAATACACTGTCAGCAAAACGCCCGTATGAAGAACGGTATCCAGGAAGGAGGGCACCTACTGCAGAAACTTTTCGGAGGGTAGTAAGACGCCTTCGTGAAACAGGGTGATTTGGAAGAGCACCACCTGCTCGTGTCGTCCTCCGGGTGTAGTGGTTACCATGCTAGCCTCAAGTTCCCGAGGTTGCGGGTTCAATCCTGGCGGAGGGCGATTGATCTTTTTTCGGGCGTAAAAATTCTTACCATGACTTCCTTCGGAAGGGAAGTAAAGCCCCTGGTCACGTGTCATAGATTTACGGCACGTAAAAGAACCTCAATCCTGATAAAGAGGCCTTTGAGCAAACTTTTTGCCCAATACAGAATGGAACGCTAAGAACCACAGCAGTTAAAGAGCGTCCATAGATAAAAAACACCTGCTCGCGATGCTCCACTAACTGGAGGCAATAAAGAAGCTGTGCGAAACACAATAGAAAACAATTCACTTACCAGTTCAAGTGTCTTAGCATAAGATCTGTACGTAAGTCAAAGTCGGTCCTCTGTGATGCGCATATTGCACCGTAATATGTATAATCCACACCATCTACAACTAGACTAGGCTCTCCATGGACGCGACTTTCAAGCGGGAGTGACACATGCACAGTGGCTACAGCAGCAAATGCAAATGGATGTAGAGCTTTTAGGAATCTTCTCTTCAGCATTCCACAATAACAGGACTGTTAACCCCCATAATATGCACTACTGGAGTATAGGCAATCCTCACTGGAAGTGAGAAGCTGCATTCCTGAGTGGAGCATCAATGCCTGGTGCGTAATATTAGGCGATCAGCTAATTGGAGCTAACTGTTTTTTAAGACAACCTCACAGGACCACGGTACCTTGCATTTCTACATGAAGAATTGCATTGTTACTTGAAGATGTGCCACTAGTGAAAAGAACAAGAATATCGATCCAGCAGGATGGAGCTCCACCACACTGGTCACTGATTGTAAGGAATCACTTACATAGAACATATCCGCAAAAATGGATTGGCAGAAGGTGCTTAGTTGCATGGTCTCCTAGATCACAGGATTTCTTTCCGTGTGGTCCTTTAAAGGTACAAGTCTACGCTCAAGAACCGCAAAACCCAAATCATCTATGGGCACTCATACGCGAAGAATGCAAACGGATTACACCGCGCATTTTACAGCATGCAAGAAGGTCTGCCCGGCAACGTACGCAAATGTGCATTGCTAAAGGGGATCATCGTCCTGAACATTTACTTCGTTGATGAAATCCAAGCTTTATAAGAAATAATTCTTCTGTTTACCCGCTAACTTAGCACATTTACAACTCCTTTGTTAGTAGAAGTAAAACATTAGGTTTAAACATAAAACAAATACTGTTAGATTTAATAGCGTCGACATCCGCCCAAAAGAATGAAAGCTAACTACGTAACACAATTTACAGCACTAGATACCGTATAGATTATTAGGGTAAACACGAAACACAATTATTATCTGATTATAATTCTTGTGTGTTTAGCTTACAGGAGAGCCAATAACAAAAATAAATAGACTACTATACTAAAATAGAGAAAATAAACACAAGGAGAAAAAAAGAACCAAAACAATTTTGATGTAAGTATTGGATTCAAAGCTCCGAAGCTAACCTTTGTTTCACCACATAGCGTCAGCTAACCCACTTGGCCAGAAGCCACGTATTCTGTTCAGCTTTTCGGGAGAACATTACTCTACCTCCTTGCAAGCATTATGTCGATGAAGAGCCGCCTTTTTTTTTTATCTTTTCGCAGCTCCTTGTCTCATTCAGACCTTTATTATCATTAATGGTGGTTGCATATAGTACCGAATAGAACGTGCTATACGCAACAATAGGTAAAATAGCAGTTTGTTAAATGGGTCAATGTTTTCACATTAAACAATAATTGCGGGTTGCATAGATACAAATACCTAGGGGCAGCTGACTCAACTGATGTATGTATAAAAGTGCAAAAAGTCTCAAAATTTACTTTAACTGTATAATTCAATCCGATATTGGTAGTTTAGAAACATTTAAGCTCTTTGGCCATTTAAATATTACAAATCATGATTACACAAAGCTTTAAACTCTTTTATATATTGAACTGGGGCATCAATATGAATTCTTTTTACGTTAATAGTATTAACTCCTTGCAATTACTGTTTTCTCAATTTAGCATATAACTCTGGTTAAAAACCACCAGAGAGCTAATTCCTCACTGAAAGCTTAAATTGCAATAAATTGCAAAGAATACTATATGTAGGTACAAGTGTATCTGATCCAAGTATTATGGTCCATTCATTTTAAATTTCGACAATACTGTATGAGACGAATGGTATCCTAATGAGAGAAATATCCATCTGTACATTATGAAAGTCGAATACATTACCAAAAGCTGAAACAGAACACAGACCTGTAAAGGTCTCGGTGAAAAGGAACAAAGCGTTGTTCCTTCAGTGAAATACAGGTATTCGCTTGGTGAAGTCAGAAATGGTTCTATAGTGTTCAGCTCACAGCAGACCGAGCAAGGTAGTGTAGCGAAAGAGAGGCAAGCAATCACAGTGGAGGGGAGAAACTGCTGGTGTTTCCCCTAACCACATTCTTATATATAACCAAAGTGGCTGGTTTACGTAATGCTGCCACAAATGACACAATCTCCTTCAGGACCACAAAATGCCTGATTGTCTCCATGTGTTAGAGACCTCTTTTGATTGCCTTCTTTTGATTTTCCTAATTTATTTATCCCTTCCTCATCCTAGATGATCACCTATACTCCTATTTCTTTTCTCACTCCGACCCTCAATATTTGTATTACTATTACATTATTTCTATTTTATTCTAGCTTGAATATCATATACTCTCTCTCCAATTACTTGTTTCTTTGCACTGTGTCAAACAATGAAACATACTCTCTGTTTCTCCACACATACCTCGTGCTTCCATGCTGCAGTTCCTAAAACCTTTAACATACAAGTCCTTGTTCACATGCATCCTCGGACTTTCTTATCAAGCTTCTAACATGCTTTGCGCTCCCATAGTTCTCGTTTATTATCTTGTACAATCTCAAACAACCTTCATTCTCAAAATTTGATTACATCTCTTGACTGTCAATACTGTGACTTAGTACAGGTTTCACTGTCACTTAACTACTCTCTGTCACTTTACTGCTTAGAACTACTTCAGCTATCACTGTTGTTCACTTAGTTCACATTGTCACTTCACTAAAGTGAACTACTTCAGCTTTGCGCTGCAGTCGAATGCAGACATTCACGGTCGTCACAACCTCGCTTGTAAAACCCCACGTGGTATTGTTGCATCTCCATCACTCTCACTCACCCATTAAGGACTGGCGAATCCTCTGGTTTATATACCTGGTGGAAGTTTCCACGGAACATTTTTACATACATTCAGGAGTCGGTGGTGGGAGGAAGAGAAGCTTCAGAGGATTCTGATTATGTGTCGTTAACGGTACTGGTGTTTATGTTCAGTGAGAGCGCTACCACGTCACTCAGCTCTGTTTATCGCTCCAATTGCTTGTTTCAACATTCCTCGTCTTCAGCTGCAGTGTCGCAGAGCTCCCTTCTGATGTTTTATGTTGTGTGAGAGCGCTACCACGTCACTCAGTTCTGTTTATCGCTCCAATTGCTTGCTTCAACATTCCTCGTCTACAGCTGCAATGTCGCACAGCTCTCTTCTTGTGTTTATGTTGTGTGAGAGCGCTACCACGTCACTCAGCTCTGCTTATCGCTCCAATTGCTTGTTTCAACATTCCTCGTCTACAGCTGCAGTGTCGCACAGCTCCCTTCTGATGTTTTATGTTGTGTGAGAGCGCTACCACGTCACTCAGCTCTGTTAATCGCTACAATTGCTTGTTTCAACATTCCTCGTCTACAGCTGCAATGTCGCACAGCTCTCTTCTTGTGTTTATGTTGTGTGAGAGCGCTACCACGTCACTCAGCTCTGTTTATCGCTCCAATTGCTTGCTTCAACATTCCTCGTCTTCAGCTGCAGTGTCGCACAGCTCTCTTCTTGTGTTTATGTTGTGTGAGAGCGCTACCACGTCACTCAGCTCTGTTTATCGCTGCAATTGCTGGCTTCAGCATTCCTCGTCTACAGCTGCAGTGTCGCAGAGCTCCCTTCTGATGTTTATGTTGTGTGAGAGTGCTACCACGTCACTGAGCTCTGTTTATCGCTCCAATTGCTGGCTTCAACATTCCTCGTCTACAGCTGCAGTGTCCCATAGCTACCTTCTGATGTTTATGTTGTGTGAGAGCGCTACCACGTCACTGAGCTCTGTTTATCGCTCCAATTGCTTGTTTCAACATTCCTCGTCTACAGCTGCAGTGTCACACAGCTACGTTCTGATGTTTATGTTGGTTGAGAGCGCTACCACGTCACTCAGCTCTATTTATCTCTCCAATTGCTTGTTTCAACATTCCTCGTCTACAGCTGCAGTGTCGCACAGCTCCCTTCTGATGTTTATGTTGTGTGAGAGCGCTACCACGTCACTCAGCTCTGTTTATCGCTCCAATTGCTTGCTTCAACATTCCTCGTCTTCAGCTGCAGTGTCGCACAGCTCTCTTCTTGTGTTCATGTTGTGTGAGAGCGCTACCACGTCACTCAGCTCTGTTTATCGCTGCAATTGCTGGCTTCAGCATTCCTCGTCTACAGCTGCAGTGTCGCAGAGCTCCCTTCTGATGTTTATGTTGTGTGAGAGTGCTACCACGTCACTGAGCTCTGTTTATCGCTCCAATTGCTGGCTTCAACATTCCTCGTCTACAGCTGCAGTGTCCCACAGCTACCTTCTGATGTTTATGTTGTGTGAGAGCGCTACCACGTCACTCAGCTCTGTTTATCGCTCCAATTGCTTGTTTCAACATTCCTCGTCTACAGCTACAGTGTCACACAGCTACCTTCTGATGTTTATGTTGGTTGAGAGCGCTACCACGTCACTCAGCTCTGTTTATCTCTCCAATTGCTTGTTTCAACATTCCTCGTCTACAGCTGCAGTGTCGCACAGCTCCCTTCTGATGTTTATGTTTTGTGAGAGCGCTACCACGTCACTCAGCTCTGTTTATCGCTCCAATTGCTTGCTTCAACATTCCTCGTCTTCAGCTGCAGTGTCGCAGAGCTCCCTTCTGATGTTTTATGTTGTGTGAGAGCGCTACCACGTCACTCAGCTCTGTTTATCGCTCCAATTGCCGGTGTCAACTTTCCTCGTTTACAGCTGCGGAGTCACTAAGCTCCTTTCTGATGTTTATGTTGTGTGAGAGCGCTACCACGTCACTGAGCTCTGTTTATCGCTCCAATTGCCGGTGTCAACTTTCCTCGTTTACAGCTGCGGAGTCACTAAGCTCCTTTCTGATGTTTATGTTGTGTGAGAGTGCTACCACGTCACTGAGCTCTGTTTATCGCTCCAATTGCTGGCTTCAACATTCCTGGTCTACAGCTGCAGTGTCCCACAGCTCCCTTCTGATGTTTATGTTGTGTGAGAGCGCTACCACGTCACTGAGCTCTATTTATCGCTCCAATTGCTGGCTTCAACATTCCTGGTCTACAGCTGCAGTGTCGCACAGCTACCTTCTGATGTTTATGTTGTGTGAGAGCGCTACCACGTCACTGAGCTCTATTTATCGCTCCAATTGCTGGCTTCAACATTCCTGGTCTACAGCTGCAGTGTCGCACAGCTCCCTTCTGATGTTTATGTTGTGTGAGAGCGCTACCACGTCACTGAGCTCTGTTTATCGCTCCAATTGCTTGCTTCAACATTCCTCGTCTACAGCTGCAGTGTCGCACAGCTCCCTTCTGATGTTTATGTTGTGTGAGAGCGCTACCACGTCACTGAGCTCTGTTTATCGCTCCAATTGCTGGCTTCAACATTCCTCGTCTACAGCTGCAGTGTCGCACAGCTACCTTCTGATGTTTATGTTATGTGAGAGCGCTACCGCGTCACTGAGCTCTGTTTGTCGCTCCAATTGCTGGCTTCAACATTCCTGGTCCACAGCTGCAGTGTCGCACAGCTCTGTTCTTTTGTTTATGTTGTGTGAGAGCGCTACCACGTCACTGAGCTCTGCTTATCGCTCCAATTGCTTGCTTCAACATTCCTCGTCTACAGCTGCAATGTCGCACAGCTCTCTTCTTGTGTTTATGTTGTGTGAGAGCGCTACCACGTCACTCAGCTCTGTTTATCGCTCCAATTGCTTGCTTCAACATTCCTCGTCTACAACTGCAGTGTCACACGGCTCTCTTCTTGTGTTTATGTTGTGTGAGAGCGCTTTTACGTCACTCAGCTCTGTTTATCGCTCCAATTGCTGGCTTGAACATTCCTCGTCTACAACTCCAATATTGCTCAGCTCCCTTCTGATGTTTATGTTGTGTGAGAGCGCTACCACGTCACTGAGCTCTGTTTATCGCTCCAATTGCTGGCTTCAACATTCCTGGTCTACAACTGCAGTGTCACACATCTCCCTTCTGATTATTATGTTGGGTGAGAGCGCTACCACGTCACTCAGCTCTGTTTATCGCTGCAATTGCTGGCTTGAACATTCCTCGTCTACAACTGCAATGTCGCATAGCTCCCTTCTGATGTTTATGTTGTGTGAGAGCGCTACCACGTCACTGAGCTCTGTTTATTTCCCCAATTGCTGGCATCAACCTTCCTGGTCTACAACTGCAGTGTCACACAGCTTCCTTCTGATGTTTATGTTGGTGAGGGCGCTACCGCGTCACTCACCTCTGTTTATTTCTCCAATTGCTGGCGTCAAGCTTCCTGGTCTACAGCTGCTGTGTCACACGACTCCATTCTGGTTTTTATGCTGGGTGAGAGCGCTACCGCGTCACTTTGCTCAGTTTATCTCTCCAATTGTTGGCGTCAGCTTTCCTGGTCCACAGCTTAAGAGTTACACAGCACCCTTCTCAGAGCTTTTCCTCGTTCCACATTGTGCAACAAGGCGATCAAGATGAACCTTCACCAGTGCCTCTCAGTGTTGACGCGGTATGCCACATCAATGATACAGGAGGTCACATTCCTGGAATCTGCACAGTTCGCCAGATGGTCATATCGTGGCTGCATCCGGTCACTTGTCATTGTGTCAGCTAACTGTCCGAACATCATATCGCCGCACTCGTCCCTGACGAGTCCTTGCTACACTGCTGGCACCACGTTTCTACGTCGCTTTCTAGACACAGCCAATAGAATTGGCGACATAATTTCTTCATGGTCTGAGTTATTAATCTGGTTCCCTCCGGTAGTACCATCGTAGTTTTTCTCAATGACTTGCTTCACCTTAGTCTTCCCATCTCTGAACTCCCAGACTCTCTTCAACATACCAATCCTGACACTTAAGGAGTCCTGCTGACACAACATTTCTTATAGCTTGAGCCTCTGGGACGACAGCTACCCATGGTGGTCGTACTCCAGATTATTTATCTTTCAGGGTTGGCACTAGGTATCAATCATGTTGTTCCCTTCACAAAGTCTATCCCAGTTCACTGCGTGTTGTACCATGACAAGACATAAGGCTATAAAACTCTCATCCATCTCGACGTTTAGGCATTCGTTGCCGTTTCCTTTTCATGGTGTTGGGGATAGGGCGCCTGTGTAAGAAAGGCGTCTTCCCGCCCATTGCTCTAAGGTGAAGCGAACTTAAGGCGATGACGGATCCAATATGGTCCTCTTAAAGTTGCTATTAGCGGTTAATCCGATCTCTCGCAGATTGCACTTAGGTGTCCAGCGTTTGCACAACTCCTGCACTTACGTCTCCGGTCCTATTCGGCCGACACAGAGTTAACTCTTCCTGCTTTCATCTTTTCTGCTTCAGTGCATACGACAGTCGCCGAGGCGTCGTTTACGTTACGATTTTGCTCCAGTAGAAGCTGCTGTTTCAACTCCCGATTCATTAATAATTGCGTAAGCTGTTTCTCCAGACTTGTAATCTGGTGAAAAATCTGCTAAAGCCGGGTATGTCAGCTGCTGCTGCTCCACGACTAGTTCTTGTAAGATTTGTTTTGCTTGCTGCGCTCTTGACTTCAACTGGTTGCAGTAGGTGCGGGCAAGGCGATGTTCTCCATAATGTTCCTCTAAGAGTTTCATCGAGTTATGGCCGAATCTCCGCTGGGAAAGGTCAAAGCGTTTCTGCTACTTACTTCCACAGGTCAACCAAAAGCTCTTCCTCAGGTGTATGGGTGTCCATCCATTATGTTAAATTAAATTAAGTTTTATTTATGGGAGTTGCTTAACTGCTGTGGGTCCTATCGTCCGATTCTATATTCGGCGTTAAAGACGCTCAGAGGCCTCTTTATCAGGCTTGAGCTTTTTACGTGCCGTAAATCTACGACACGGGAACACCGTCTTTACTTCCCTTCCAAGGGAAGTCATGCTAAGTATATTTACGCCCGAAAAAGTTCATCGCCCTCCGGCAGGTATGAATCTGCGACCTCGGGATCTAGAAGCTAGCATATAACCACTACACCACACAGGACGACATTCATTGTGTGCCGCATAAACACTGCCTAGGACGAACTGCCAGTGGCTTCGCTGTTTTTACATTGGGCGAATTTGAAATTGCGACATCATCTCACCTTTGGCACGGATCTTGGTGCAATTCTCCCACTGCGGCGTCCATCATCCTTTCGCTTACAGGTCCAGACGCTCTTCCTTTGCAGCCTGTGTCATCCTCTTTTTGCTCTTCATTTGTGCATCCATCCGTTTTCGTGCTAATTGGATGCTGTTCCGCTGCAGAAATGTTATCTTCCTAGTCAGATTTAATTTCTTCTAACTCCTCCACAATGAAGCTTTCAGGTATTTCAGTTTTATATTTATCTCAGACTTTACAGTGTCAGTGTCAAAAATGGGTTAAAAGTTCATTCTCCCTCTTTCATTCTTCGTTTCTGTTTTCACACCCTTTATTGCTTTCTCATCTTCTCCATTCGGGATTTCATTTCCGTCACCATTTCATTCCTCCTAACTCTCTTCATTTCCATTCTCATCTTCTCCATTCTACATTCCATTTCTGCCTACATCATCTCCATTCAGACCAATAATTGTTTAAGCATTTCCACCATCTTGGTTTGTAATTCCATTTCTGTCTACATCATCTCCATTCAGGCCAATAATTGTTTAAGCATTTCCACCATCTTGGTTTGTAATTCCATTTCTGTCTACATCATCTCCATTCAGGCCAATAATTGTTTAAGCATTTCCACCATCTTGGTTTGTAATTCCATTTCTGACACCAGACTACTTTGTCCAATTTTCACTGTCACTTCACTGTTTTGATATATTTCGACTTCGTTGTGAATTAGTTCACACTGTCATTCACCAATGTGAAGTACTTCAATTTTCTATCGCTTCACTTTTCTTTGGTCCACTTCACTCATTTCGTAATTGAACACACGGTGTCCCTAATCTCGCACAATAGCAGCACTAAGTTCACGCCACGGTGTGATCACAAACTGACTCTGTGGAACCGCACTCACCAACCTACCGGCAAAACCTCTGACTTATATAGCCAGTAGAAGTATCCACAGAACATTCTCATAAGTTCTGGAAGAGGGGGAGGGAAACTTCCAGAGGATTCTGGTTATCCGTCGACAGTACTTCTGTTATTTTTGCTGGGTGAGAGTGCTGCCACATCATTTATCTCTGTTTATCTCTCCAACTGCCTGATGCTGATCTTCCAGTAAACTTGGAATACCAATCCTGTTCTGTCAATGCTACCCCTCTTGGTTTTGTTCTTTGGAAATCTAATAACTTTAGTAAACATCCTGTGTGTTACACCAGTTTTGTTCACGATCTCCGATAATCCTCAATTTTCCACTCCATATAATATACTTTATTCCACCACTCCTCTACAACCAGTTACAGACATTCCTGGTATCTCGCATAAACACACCCTCACAACTATGGTAGTTGGTTCCCATCCACCATTACTGCTCAATATTACTCCTAAGTAATCAAATGCTGTCAATATTTCTAATAACTCTGTAAACACGTACGAAGTGCATGCCCCTATTTTATAAAAAAAGGCACTACACACAATTTATCATATTGAAATAATTTTAGATGCAGTGTACAATCCTGTTACTTTTCTACATATTTGCCATGGTTTTTCAAGCATTTTTGGTAATGTAACAAGTTTACCACACTAGTGTTGTTTCAGATCAGGTCCTGTGCTAGCAACCATCTGTTTACGTCTGATTTGTCTTCATCGTGGGCGTAATTTTATGTATGTCATCAAAAGAAAACTTCCATGGACTCTTGTCTCACAGAGTCCCCTTCCTTCATGAGACTGAAGAACCTATCAAACTCGCAAACTTAATTATCGGTCAAACCGAATTATCTTTCCAAAGGAAAGCATACAAACAAAATTTTGGTGTAATGATGGAAAGCCGGTTATTGATTCTTCTGGTCGACCATTTTATGACCTTTTTTTTTGAGACTTAGATCACCCTGCGTTCCCCTTAAATTTTCAAGGCAAAGTTCCCATTGCTAATATACTGGAAATAGTTAATGAAAAACAAGCAGAAGACGATCTGAAACCTTAAATCTACAAATTGCAGAAATTAAATTCACAATGGAGAAGGAAATGATGGAACAGTAGACCTAGGAATTATCAGAAACAGCAATAAGCTTGAATTTCGTATATACTGGAAAGATGTACATACAGACTGTCACATAAGAGCAAATAGTTTCAACCACAAGCATGCCATCATAAACAGCCTACTACACATATTACTCAACATCCACTAAATGAAACAGAATACAAGAAGGAATTAAAACAAATAGAAACAATGGTAGAGAACAACTGTTACAACAAGTCATTAGTGCATAATGAATTACAGAAATTAAAAAAGAAGAAGCAAGTACCAAATACAACTACTCTAACAGCAGGAAAAGGAAAGGAATGATTAAAGAATTTCACTTGCCAAACAAAGTGCATGAGAAAATTCCAAAAGATCTTCCAAGGTTATACAAAAGAGGAACAGTTTAAAAAAACTTAATTAAATCCTATACATCTGATGTAACACCTTCTTCAAAGACACCAAGAATTTTTAAATTAGTTGTCGATAATGCGAGAAAGTATATTTAGGAAATACCAAAAGGTACATAGGAATCCGTTTCAAGGAACACCTTTGGCACACCTTCAACAGTAGCATACCATTTTTGGAACTCTTGACCACAACTTTGAAAACAGCTTTTATCTTCTGAAACATCTACAAAGACCAATAGAACTTCAAATCTGGGAGATTTTCTTGAGAAAAAAAAGTACGGGTCATCGGTAATTTATTTTGAAATTCCCATGGAAGGCAATCCATTCCATTGATTAATCGGAGGTCCAGTAGAAGAGCCTCAAGATTCCATAACGAACACATCTAAATTATTCCGACAATGCAGACAATGTTTGCGAAACATATTCTATATGTAAGTTAAAAGTTAGTGAAGCATGAAGTGTTAATTTACACTCAATGTTACTTTAATAAATCACAAATGTATTTGTGAAATGGAGGGGAAAATATAAAGTTATTAAAAATATTCAAATGCAATTACACAACATCATAAAGTATTATGTAGCGATCTTTCGGAATCCTGTGTATGGTTAAAACAGCATATTATGTATTATCGTTTGTTTATTCTTACAAATGATTCTCATTGTATTGTTATAATTTTTTATCCTGTCGCACAGTTTTTGTAAATATGTTAATCTTTTTCTTCTCATAGCTTAATTTTATATGTAGCTGTTATAACTTTTTGTAGTATTCACGTATAACGTTTGGGTTCAAATCAGCAATTTATATGTTTATGACTTTAAGGAAGCTCATTTATCAGCCAGACAAATGAATGAATAAATAAATAATGATTGGTAAGTTGCAACCGTTTAAATAAATATTTTGTATCCAGCCATTCTCTTCTAAAATAAAAAAGAAATTCTTTGAAATTTTAAGGTTGATACTGTACTGTACTGTAGATCGCGTTTTCTTCCTCATATGATTGTAATATCTCCACATTTCTTAGTTTGTTTAGAAACAAATACATCTCTGGAGTAACGTACTTACTCCAAATTAAAGTAAAATTAGTTTTATTTATGGATACTCTTTAACTACCATGGTTCTCATTTTATTTTGCGCGTGAAAGTTCGGAACTTTTGCTCAGATGCCTCTTTGTCAGGTTTGGAGTTCTTTTATGTGCCATAAATCTACCACATGAGACCACCGACTTTACTTCCCTTCTCTTCGGATTCTTACGCCCGAAAAATGCATCATCTTCGGTCGGGTTTGAACCCGCAACCTCGGGAAATATAGGCTAGCAAGATGTGTCTAGACCACGAAGTACGACGTACTTTATCCACCATACACTCCACAAATATAGGTAGTAGTTGAATTTTTTCAAATAAATAAAATATTATCGCTGTAATTGAAGTATGTTTTAATTTCATAGTTATTCTTATCATGTTTTCGTAACGGGATTTTCTCTCTGACTGCTGCAGTAGTTGACCAAGGTGTGCTTTTCTAACTTTTGCTTTGAAGGTGTTTAGGACGTGTAATAAGACTATAACAAAGACTTGTCTGATCATTTTTGGGTAAGTAACTGATTTTACATTAAGCCAAAATTTCCTTTTTTTTAAAATGTTTCCTGTATTAGTTGCTATGAAGCTACATACATTAACATACCCCCCCTCCTTAGAGAAAAAGTCATATGGACATTTTAGCAATTCCACCAAAGTGAGGCTATAAGGGCACAATAAAAAACGCTATATTTTTACTTTCTCTACTACGTGTAATAAGTAGAGGAAGTATTGTATTCCACCCACAAATTCGATAGCGAGATTTCACCGGAAATATGTGTTTTGAGACCCCCTGTATCCAAAAAAAGCATTTTTATAAACATGTCCGTGTGTGTGCGCGTGCGTGTGTGTCTGTGAACAGCATAACTCAGAAACGAACAGTCGGATAAACACCAAACTTGATATTTAGATTCACTATCTTCCATAGATGAGACGAGTAGGTTTTCAAGAAAATCCTCCCACCCCAGATTACCCTTTAAGTGGAATATTTTTCGAAAATTTTAACTTTCTCAAAAATGGCTATAACGATTTTGATTAAAATATTATATGTTTAAGATATTTTCATGAGAAATGAAATGTATATCTTGAATTTTCTGGGAATGTCCCCAAAAGTATTCTTCATTGTGAACGACTTTTGCATAACTGGTAAACCATAAGAGATAGACAAAATTTTACTAAAAAAAATGTAGATCGCGTTAAAATACATACTTTATGTCAAATGGGAATTCGTTATTCATTTTTTGTCTTGGATATGCAAAGAGTATTAATATGTGGCAAGGAGAATGGTGCTGCACATAGCAACCAGCTATTAAGAGATATGTCTCAGCTTATATTGCCCTTGCAAATACAAAACAAGGGGAACATTGTAGGCCTTAAGCGATGGTCAATAATTTTAGAACTGTTCGCTATGTGTAAAATGTAATTCTCTTTGCAGGTTAAAAGATCGTTTCTGCAAATGTTTATCTCGATTAATATAAAGTAGACTGAGAATAAGAGTTTGTAAAAGAGTAGAGAAAGTCATGTGAGTGTAATACAAAGATTTTTTAAAATGATTTGCATAGTGAAATCGGAACTTCCGCTATGTATTGTTATTTAAAACTTTTGAGGATAATGGTTAGGAAATTACATGAAGTTAACGTTATTGTCAAGTATGTTGTTTAGAAAATGATAGATGAAAATGGCACCCTCATTTGGACCCTTTCCTCCAATATTTTCATCATCTATGCAGAAACAGTCTTTTGTTTTTAGAAGTAGCAACATGAATGCAAAACTGCACCCCCACAGCTGACGACTATAAAAGATCATTTGCAGGAATTTTTGGAACTTCAAGGTTTCGTTGGTACTCAAAACATATTGTTTCACAACGATCATTCTCTTTTGCTAGTTCTGACGTTTGTTTTAGGACTTACTAAAACACCTCAGCTTTCCGGATATATAGTTGTTTTTATGTCTTAAGTTTTCTTTTTTTATGCTCAGACTCTGCAGTCCTTAAATTATTGTATAATTGGTCACACTTTGGACAAATAACCGTACATGGTTTCCCAAATGTCATGTTAAAATGTGAGGCTAATATCTGTGGTAAAAGTCGTACGATATTGTGTTTCATCGCCATTCCTGATTGCAAATTCATATATTGCTTTGGCTCATGCATTTGCAAATGCAAAAGATATATCCTCTTCACATCCAGACCTGCTGGCAAATGGCACTTCTTTACGTTATCTGTACGACGGTAAAGAGAGCGCCTTCTGGGGAAACTTCTGATATACTGCTTAACTTGAGCTATGCAGCGTGTGACATTTCCTCGCAAGTCAGTTGCGCTGGTAGTAATCTGCGCCAAGTGGTCCACAAGACGTTCACCTCTGCTTTTGTCGATCCCATGTAATCTGCAGAATACTGTTTTGCATACCACGCTTTCCTTAGGTCCTTCTCTCACCTAAAGGGTGTGTGTGAGACAGAGGGTGGGGGGAGGGAGAGGGAGATATGTTACCAGATTATAACCTAAAAGGTCCCTTATTACACGGCGTGTCAATGGAAGATATTCATTCTTGCAGATACAATTTTGCTCTCTTACCTTGTATAAGTAAGTGTGCCCACTGAGGGATTCCGCACCAGATTTTTGACGTCGTCGAACTATATTGCGTACTGTTATTAGCCCACACGTGTACTCGTCTTTTTCTTCTTTATCGCCCAGTTCGTTAAATGAAACTACAAGTTCCTGCTTCATGCCATAACGTAAACTCGTTAACCCTGCTTTCGACACTCACACGGTGGCCCTGTAGTAGGGCTGGAACGGATTTGCCTGCTTAGTTACATAATCCACGCCTTGGTTTCTCTTCATTTCTTGCCCACTTCCTTGGATTGCGCTTTCTTTTCTTTGCCTTCTTCACTTTCGAAGTCAGAGTCTTCAGAAGGTACAAATTATCTTTCTGAAGCAGAAAGGTCACCTACGTCATATCAGCGACAACTGACTGTTGGGGGAGTCTTCTGCTAGCGCTGTGTCTTGGTGTTTTATAGCCATCTACGGAGAAATACGCCAACTATTTGGTGAAGCAACCAGGCAACTCTAGAGCTTCCAGCAAACACATGACACAGCCAGCTCCGTTCACACTCCAGCAGCGTGGTTCTATCGAACCATCTGGTTCTTACACCAAATGAAAGAGGATTTTTTCCTTGCTTCCAGGATCAATATGTAACCCATTTTAGCTCAAAAGTGGACAGTTATCTGGTTCTTTCACCAAGCCCTTCAGTTGTTGACTAACATCATAGAAAAAATCCCACGCTCAAAATTGATAATCAGTGGCTCACAGGCCCACCAGAAAAGCTAGAAAAGTTCTAGTTAGAGATTCTCTTCGAGCCGTTTAAACCCAACAATACTGAAGGTACTGACATGAATGAGAAAGTGCAGAAAACCCTTGTCCAACCTCTGCAACTGTCACCAATGTGTTAAACTCTTCACTCCAGCGATAATACAGAATGCCATTAATAGATCACCTTCCAATAAAGCTCCTGGTAACTAAATTAAATTGAGATATATTTATGGACGCTCTTTAACTGTTGTGGTCCTTAGCGTCCCATTCATTCTATATTGGGCGTGAAATACCGGTAATTTTTCTCAGAGGCCTCTTTAACAGGCTTGAGGCTCTTTTACGTGCCTTAAATCTACGACATGGATCACCGGCTTTACTTCCCTTCCGCAGGAAGCCATGCTATGGATGTTTAGGCCCGAAAAATATCAATCGTCCTCTGCCGGGTTTGAACCCGTGATCTCGGAAACAAGAGGCTATCATGGTAACCACTTCATATCGGAGGATGACATTCTGTTTACAACCATATAGTGCAACCTTTACTTAAGAATCTACCGCGCAAAGTCATAGTACTAATACAAGTTAAGTTCAATTCAACAAGTAACACACTCTCCAACAACATGGAAGCATGCTAATACTATAATGATACCTGAGCCCAACAAAAATCACAAGGATCCATTTAGCCATAAAGCAATTAACATTCTACCATTGTTTTCGAGAATATCCGAGTGTCTGTTGTTGCCCAGACTTCTCACATTCCTTGGAGCACTATCGTGTAAAACCTAATTTTAATTTAGCAAATTTCAATCCTGCCCACAACACCTGTACGAGATTATAGACGAAATAGTGAACACTTATGAAAACAAGAAAATCAGTTTAGGTCTATTTCTTGACACTGAAAAGCATTCGATAAAATTTGGCATAATGGTCTTCTATTTGGCATTAAAAACACTTTCATGACACATAGGTACTATCGTATTATTCAATTATATCTCTACAAACGAACACATTCTATAGTCTATGAAAGTGTTGAGACTCCAATCAGACCAGGATTACCTCAAGGAAGCATACTGGGCCCTTTCTTATATCTAATATATATCACGATTTACACAAGACGGACCATCCCTGCGTAGCCCAATTTACAACAGACGACATAGCTATTATGTGCAGAGTCAACAAAACGAAGATGTTACAACACACATAACTTATTGAAATAGTATCATAGAACAACAAATGAAAAACTGTTATGAATCCAAGAAAGTCACCTGCTGTGACGTTCAACTACCTTACGAAAGAATATGGTCATCCTCCATCCTTGAACAACAGATATCCCACAGATGACGTTGCATTCTTTGGCCACATCTTCGACGTATGTTTGGCATGGAAAAAATATATTGATCACCTATAGAAATTAAGAAATACACTTCGACAGCTAAAACCTTTACTGCATAAAAGCCCATTCTCTCCATTTCTAATAATAGACCTTTGCATAATAGTTTACAAACCAATGTGCTAACAAGTATGCTGTTTTAGGGGTATCGCCTCTAGCACACAAATCAAGCGTATTCAGACATTTCAGAACCGGGCGTTCATGATTATCACCAGTGCAACACGCACATAAGAAATGAAAATCTCCATCTAGATCTGAATATACCACAGGTAACCATAGTTATCCACTTATTCTATAATAGTGTATATTCAACTTTCTCAAGGCACTCTAACTCCTTGTAGAAAAGGATACCTAGGAAAACAGGCTACCAGAACAACCACAGCGCCGCCTCGAGAGAAAAAGACACACAGATCAACTGACTGATAGACGAATGTCATTGAATGTAACCCACAGAACAGGCCTCATCATAATGTAAATATGATTATGTTAACAAAATTGTAGTACCTACAATGTACAAAAATGTTACTGATTAATAATATGAAATCCCTAAACCTGTATCAATGTTAAATTATTTTGTTAATACAATTAGTATTCCGGTTTGATGCTTAAAAGATGCATTAACTACTGTAAATTGACCTTTATCCATTTAACAACTTTTGTAAATAGTCCTCGAGTTTTCCTCGTTTGAACTCCATCGTTCTTCACCTTTCTGTGCAATAATAGTAATGCATCCAAGTTTCGAACAAGTTATGTCAAAGTGTTTGGAAAAATATTTAACAAGGACAGTAAGTTGTTCACACTTAGAAAGGAAACTATTATTTAATGAGGATCATGGTGATTATGATAATAAAAATGATAACAAAAACAACAACATAATGATAATTAATAATAGTTTACACAAAATTGTTCATTTTTGTTTCTTTCAAATTTGGTGTATTTTGCTTAAAATGGAGACTTTCAGTATCTTCGTATTAGCAACCTTGACTATGGTCAACAACTTCAGTTCCTGGAAGTTTTGGCTACTCACGGCAACTAAGATTAAATCAGGAGTTCTGATGTAAAATGGTGAATGTTAATGATTTCATGTGTGTGGTTTGGAGTTTCAATCCCAATATTTGCAACAAATTGTCTGGAAATACTGTTTGGTAGGATTAATTTGCTTATTGGGTATCGTCGTTAGATTTTACGGATGACTATTAGGTAGATCTTTAACAGATCTAAAGTGACTATAGGTAATTGCAGCTTGATGAAAATTTGAATTTCTTCAAGTAATGAGTGTTAATTCAGAGGATTATTGCTACTCGGGCGTTTATCTTGTTTAAAGCAGGGACCTAAACGTTAACCAATGGGAATTATAATGTACGAATATGAAAGGTTGAATACCAGGGGAGGTTTCTTAATATGGTAAAAGGTTTGTGCTACAACCATATCCTGACTCCCTATTTGTATGTACATTTCGGTTACATTCAGACCTGATTTTGGCTGAAATTACCTACTTACAACGGTACTTAAAAATGTCTATAAAAAGTAATTTTAAACTGATACAAATACTTTCGGAGGGATGTTGAGTAATGGCGGACGATATTAATGTCGGGTACCAACTATAACAAAGAAAAAATGTAGTGGTTATACGATACAAAATAGTTGGTAAAGTTGGGAAATATAATAGAAAAATTGTGCTGCTGTAATAGAAAATCGCTAAACAGTAAATGTATTACAACTAAATTAGGGTAAACTTCCGTATTATATTGTGTGTTACATATATGTAGTGACTACTCCCATAATCCGATATGGAAGAATGGTGAATTTTTTATATGAAATTTGATTTCTGATTCACGGGAGTGGTAGGTTAGGTTTAAAATAGAGAGTTGATGGTTGTTACACTACATCACTATGATATTCTTACTTGAACGCTTTTCGGGAGACGGCTTGTTCCCATCGTCAGCATTTTCTCTCAACTGATTTTTGCCGGTCATCGCCTGGGGGATGTGTGTGGTTTGTGGTGTTCTCTGGTGCTGGGCTGATGAACCTCCAAAGGCTGTTGGGTGGCGGCAGTTCGAAATTCATTAGGTGATTCCTGTGTTTGACAATAAGTATTTTTTCCCAGATGTCCAATTCATTGCTGCTGTTGATCGGTTTTAAGAGTTTTATGTTTGGAGTGATATCATGGTTTGAAGACCAGAAATGATGTGCTACTGCTGGTTTATCTTGCTGCTTTTGGTAAATGCATCTCATATGCTCTTTAAGTCTTATTTCAAGATTTCGTTTGGTTCTTCCTATGTATACCAGGTTACGTTCATTACAATCAATTTGATATATACCAGCTGATTTATCGTTGGGGATAGGATCTTTTGTTCTGTTGCATAGTAGTTTCTGTATATTGTGGTTATTCTGTGGAGACAGGGTGATGTTGTATTTTTTGAAAATCCTTTGAAATTTGTGATGTGTCCAAGGGTGATAAGTGAATTTTCTATATGCTTGTGGTTTTTTGTTGTCTGAGTAATGTAGTCATTTGTTGGATGTATTTCTGTCTTTCAAACCTTTTTATCTTCTTATCTATTGTTTTTTTCTGGTATCCATTCATAGTGGCTATGTTGATAATGTGTTGGTATTCTTTCTGGTATTCCTCTTTCTCCATTGGTATATGTACTAACCTGTTTGTAATACTATTTAAAATTGCATGTTTGTGGCTTGTAGGATTATAGCTATTGTTTTTAATATAGTTTTCTGTGTGTGTTGGTTTTCTGTAAATGCCGAACGTTAGTTTGTTGTGTGCATTATTTCTGATGATCCTGATGTCTAGGTAAGGTAATTGGCCGTTTTCTTCTTTTTCCATTGTGAATTTTATAGATCTTTTTTATAAATTTAATAATTTCAAAGCATTTTCTGAAAGTTTTTTTGGAACAATAGCAAAAATATCATCTACATACCTATACCAGGTTTTGAATAGATGTGGGAAAGATTTAGTAATATGGGATTCAAAATGGCTCATATATAGTTCTACTAAAAATGGTGAAAGGGGGTTTCCCATAGTTAGGCCTAAGGTTTGTTTAAAGATTTTGTGATGGAATGAAAAGAAATTCTGGTCCAGACATAATTTTGTTAGTTTCAGGTAATCTTCTGTTTGTGCTCTAGGTGTGCCATTGTTTAATATCCAATTTTCTAGGAGTGGTAATAATTCTTCTTTTGGTATGCTTGGGAAGAGTGCAGTGACATCAAATGATACCATCATGTCTGTGGGTGATATATTTATATTTGAAAGGTGACTGGTTAATTCTAAAGAATTTTTTATGCTAAGACTTTAGAACATAGGCATGGAGTTGAAGGTATTTGAAAGCCATTTTGCTAGTTTATATGTGGGAGAGTTTCTGTTATTCACTATGGGCCTCATTTTGTTGCCGAGTTTGTGTATTTTTGGTAGTGCATATAACCTAGGTATGGTGGGAAAATCTGGTTTAATTCTGGATTCTTCATAATGTTTTGGTTTCTATCAATGTGTTCTGGAGTGACTTGGTGCATTCTTTTAATGGATTTTTGCTGATTTCTATGCACTTCTAAATGTACTAGTAATCTAAATCTAGTACTCTAAATGTACTAGCTTCTAAATCTTCAAAATTAGTCAAGGTTAGGTTTAGTTTTTCTTTTTACATAAACTTTAGTTTTTGATCCCCAAAAGCAATAGATTAGGTGAGGTTTAGGTTTTTTTAATATAAGATTTGGCTTATAATTTCCGGTAGCAATTGTTTAGGTTAAGTTGAGCTTTTTATGCATGCATCATTTCAACTAATTGTTCTGCGGAGGACAGCATGATGTATATTAGCTCCACTAGTTCATTTTTCTCCCAAAAGTTGTCCTCCATGGACTAGTGGTACTGTGCTAGCCTCTAGTTCCCAAGGACGCGGGTTCAAACCCGGCGGAGGGCGACAGATTTTTTCGGGCATAAAAATCCTTAGCATGGCTTCCTTTGCAAAGGAAGTAAATCCGGTGGTCCTGTGTCGTAGGTTTACGGCACGTAAAAGAACCTCAAGCCTGATAAGAGGCCTCTGAACAAAATTTCCGGTCTTTCACGCCCAATATAGAATGGGACGCTAAGGACCATAGTATCTAAAGAGCGTCCATAAATAAAACTCAATTTTTTTTCTCCCAAAATCTGCAGTAAACTTGAAATTTGTCACTCACTGCCATCACCGTCTATTCTGTTGCTCTCAATCTCAGGTCACTCACCCTTACGCTACACTTTGCTGCATTTTCCAACCCCATTCCCCTAAATTTCTATTCTTCATTAATTTTTGTGTTATTCAGTTGGCAGAACTACATCAAAATATCATAAAATTTGCCTTTATAAGAACACAATTTTCCGTGGAGGGTGGGGGATGTTCTATTAACTGACGCAACATGTATTATGAATGGATTCCATAAGAATTATCATCTTAGATCCTTCTTTATGTATACAAAATGTTGTCCCTTGTTCTTAAATGTTTGAAACTATGAGGCAGTTTATTTTAAAATGCAGTAATTCAGTGCAGTTATTCTTATTTGCTAAGATGACTGCACACAACACCTTATTGATGTAGCAACATCACCACTGTGTTTTTACTGCATGCTAGCCACTACCAATGTATTATTTGACATAACAAGACATTAAACAAGCATAGAGCACACAGATATAATGTGCATGTTATTTTGAAATGCGCATTTCCAATAGGTAAACAAGCTGGAAAACAAATGGGTGTCAGATAGAATAAATATACACGTTATATAAGTAATGTGTGTTTTCTGTAAGTGTAGTATGCATAAAGATGGGTATAAACACATAAATATTTGCAAATTGTTAGCGAATAAATGAAACTGAAGAGGAAAAACGCTGTGAAACAAAACATGTAGTTCAAACCAAACACAAATAGTGTTTCAAGCAAAGCATACGTGAACTAGAAATAAATTTGCATGATATTAATAGGAAAAGCTAGAAGTATATATTAACACTTTCAACTTTTTTTTTTTTTTTTCTTTCTTCAAAACTTGATCCCGAGGTTTCACCAAAAATACTTGTTTTGAGGCTTGCTGAATTAAAAAAAGAACATTTTACTTATTCTGCCATATAACTAGTAGGTAGATAAGATTTTACATTCCTGCCAAAAATTCAATATCAAGATTGCACTGGAAATACACGTTTTGAGGCCCTCTGAATCCAAAAAAAGCATGTTTACATATTCTGCCATGTAACTAGTAGGTAGAGAAAGTATTGCACTCCACCCAAAAACTTAGTATTAGGATTTTACTGGAAATACATGTTTTGAGTACCCTGAATACAAGGAAGCCACTTTTACTTTCACTACTGGTACCTAGTAGGTAAGGAAGGTTTTGCAAAAATTTCATATCGAGATTTCACAGAAAATACATGATTTGAAGCACTGTGATACAAAACAAAGCATTTATAGAAAAATATCCATGAGTGTGTTTGTGAAAGCAAAACTTATTAATGAAATGTCGGATAAACACCAAACATGGTGTTTTGAGTTCATTACCATTCAAAGATTCGAAACGAAAGTTTTCAAGAAAATATCCTCATCCCAAACTTTCCTTTACATGGAAGAATTTCCAAAAATTTTGTTTTCTCAAAAGTGCCTGCTATGATTTTGATTAAAATATATTTATTATAAATATTTACATAAAGAATATAGTGTATATCTTGAATTTTCTGGGAGCAGCCTTTGAGGTCCCCTTCATATAGAAGTAATTTTATATTGTCTGTTCAAAGTCATTTTAAACAGTGGAAAGGGAAGATAAGGAATTTGCGAGGGCACATAGTAGTAATTGCAAACAACCACCACACAAACCTGACCTTGCTGCAACCTATCCACTGTCTCAAAGATTTCTGAACAGATAACGTTATCTTGAATAACTGGTAAGTCTTAAAATGGACGAAAATATACTGCAAAAGTAATATGGATGTCTTCAAAAAACACCAATTATATCAAAAAACGTTTTTTATGAAGTGAGCCATTTCTGAGATATCCATTATTAGTGATTCACTAGAAAAGGTATTGCATTCCAGTCAAAAATTCAGAATCAAAATTTCACTGGAAATACATGCTTTGAGACTTCCAAAATTCAAAATCATTTTTTGAAAAAAGGTCCGTGTGTGTTTTTGTTTGTATGTGTCTGAACAGCATAAACCAAAATGAAATGTTGGATGAATACGAACTTGGTATTCACATTCAACACCTTCTAGAGTTGAGATCCAGATTTTCAAGATAAGCTCTCCACCCCAAACCAGTCTTTACATAGAACACTTTTCAAAAATTTTTATTTTTAAAAAACATGGCTCTATACGACTTTGATTAAAATACCATGTATTAAAGATATTGACATTACAAATAAAATGTATATCTTGAATTTGCTGCGAATAGCGTATGAAGTCCTCTTCATTCGGAAGGAATTTTGTATAATCTTGTATAACTGGTAAACGTTAGTGATAGATTATAAGTACCGTACAAAGAATATAGATTCTTTAAAATACAATTTGTTTAAAATAATCTTTTATGACGTCTGCCATTTCAGGGATATCCAATATTGAAGGTTCCAATTGTTCAATTCTTGTGATTCTTTTTTTTTAAGTCCTGTCAATTTTCAGTTGTTTCTTGCAATTGCTTGGAAGCAATATGGAAGTTTAGGGCCAGCATGTAGCATCCAGTTCTTAAACATTTGACTATTGCTATTCCCTTTGTAGCTATAACAAAATGTGTAATGTAGCTATTTCTGCAAATGTTTATTTGGATGAAAATACAGTAGATAGAAATAAGCTTTAGTAGGAATAATTTGTATACTCAGAATAAAGATAGTCCTATGAATGTATCACATCAGTTAGTCTTTGTATAGAGTTACACAAAAAGTTAAGATTTTTAGATAGGAATGCCAAATTATTTTTAATTGACCATGTTTCAATAAACCCTGAACTATTTCAATAGATGATGCAACATTTTTGACCAGCTCAATTACAAAAGCGTAGAACTTTCAAAATTTGTTGCATAGTACAAAACTGAATTAAATCAGTATCCCAGTGTGTGACCACTGGTGCAGGGGAAGAAGGAGGTATGAATATTTTTCTTTGAGGACATCAATCCTCTATGATGATTTAAGAAAGATGTTTTCCCATTTGCGATAAGTGTAACCACGTTGGGATATAGAAGTCTGATACATTCACATAATCTGTGGATAGCATAAACTACACAAGTGACATGAATCATTTTTGGGAAACCCACAGACAGGACTTTACCCACTTTTATCATGCATAGTGGAACATCTGTTATAAAGAGTAATACTTGTTGTATTTTATATGATTTGACAATATCATATGCTTAGTTTCATTGAGTAGCCTCACAATCATTATATTATTTGATACGGATATTTCTTTACACACCGCAAAATATGTCTGTTCACTAACCATTTTGTCATTTTTCAATACAACGACATCAACATTAACTAGTTTTCTGAAACTTGAATCTTGGGTTTCATCAATGGTTACCTAAAGTTTTACATTTTTACATGCTGCCCTAATTTTGTTCAAAGTTTCATCATAGCACTTAAGAAGGTAGTTCTTTCTTAATGCTTATTCCTCAGGAGGCTCAGTTTAGATATATTTAAACCAAAAGTTCTTAAGTTGAACATTATTGGCTCTTTTGAGTGGGAATTCTGCTGCTACAAATGCTTTGCATAAATCTAAACAATACTGGGAACACTTTGATTGTCCGACACTTGAATAAGCCACTTTACATACCAGTTATTGATGTGAAATCACACGAGTTGCAGCAACAATGCGTGTATTTCCAGATTGAGTGACTTGTGAACACTGACCTGCAGTGACTTATGAACTCTGATCCATAAGGAAAAACTTGCTGTTTTTCGTTATGGTTGGCAATCAAAACTTTATTGTCCATAGTATATATGTTTTTAAATTTATCTACGTATTGCTGAGTACGTGATTTAACACTTGTGCATAAGAACTGAAGAACTGAAGAATGAATGCAGCATTCACACACTTCATTGCAAGTGCTCAGTCTAGCAGTATAAACATATTATGAAATACACAGATAGCAAATGGGGAATGACCAGCAGTCAGCAAGTTCGATAATGTCCTTATCTATATCTAATTGCCTTAGACACCATTATATGGTTAACATTCTCTGATTCCTATAATGAAATACAAGTAAATCCAAATATATTGTATATATTCGTAAGAGAATAAATTAAAATTATGCAGGATAAATAATAGCAAAATAAAAAATTAATTAAGATTTATACATGGAAGATTATATGAAAATATGTCTATGTAAATAAGATTTCATATTTATGCTTATTATGGGCATTTATTCAGAGTTTTCCCCTTTCTGTAGGCATTTATGTATTTGCAGAAAAAATATTTATTTACATAACTGTCTGCTCCCTAATTATAATCTCCAGTTAGTGATTCATCCTTCCTCATCATTATTAACTCAATTGCTCTTGTGTTCATACAGCGGTGGTCTGTTGTGTGTTTTTAATGTAAAGTCAATCTTGATAACACTAATAGCCTTTTGTTTTCTACAGGCTATGAAATGGATAGCAAAACAAAAGTTAAAGAAGAAATCGATTTTCTAGAAGAAGAGACACCAATTGACAAAGACTTTTCATCTTCCAGTCCTGAAAGAATATTTGAGTGCGATGCTACTACAAGTCAATCTGACTTTAAAATGGACCACAAAGTAAATATCAAAAAGGAAGTTGATAGTTTGGAACCAGGCTCAACAAATGAGAGTGTGTATTTTTCCACAAATTTTGCAAATGAATTTAAGAATGATACTGTTGCATATAGTGATTTTGAATTGTGTAATAATACAGAAACAAAAGAGCTGGCTTTTGTTTCAGATACATGTTTTCATAAAGAGGAAAAGTGCTTTTCTTTAGATCTTGTAAAGAAGATAAAGAAAGAGTGTATCACGTATGGTGAATGGAGTGTTCAAAGAGTGTCAATAGAAACAGAATGGCAATCAGCACCATTGGGTTCAAACATTTTATTGCAGAGTGAGAACAAGGTAAGTTGACTGGAATAAGTTATAGTTAATACTTTAAAACGTTCATTATACAGAGCGAAGTTAATTCCTGTCTTCAAAGATCGTGTATGGTAGAATTTATAATGATGTAACTCAACACATGTGTCCATAGCAGGTGACAGAGAATTGGTATTGGTAAGTGTTAAAAGCAGTGGTTAAATCAGCAGTTTTAAATATCTAACTAGCTCTGGCGATTCTATTGTTAAATAATGTAAATTGCGATTTTCAGTTTAAGTGATTATCTATGAGCAATCCATCTACATTAGCATTTTCAACACTTCTTTCATTATTTTCTGAGTTAATGTTTAAACATTTGGAACCATATGTAAAGAATCTTGTTTAATTACATCTGTTAAATTTAATACAGACAGTTTAATGCAAACCATTTACACTTCATTATGTTAATTAACTGCCCAACTCAACCAAATTACAATATAAATGTCAGCTTTTTAAATAATATTATTTCTTGATATAAAATATGGATAAGCTAGTAACAGTAATGTGAATTTGAAATTATATAGAAAATTTGAGTTTGAATTACATGCTACAAGTTATAAAACATGTAAGTGATGTTGATTGTTTCAACTGTGTTTCAAATTTTCTATATAATAATATTTCTGTTTATAATTGTCTAACATTTTTTAAAAGAATCTCGAATATGCCTAATATTTCTTGTAACAAAGGAATATTTTATTCTGTATACTTAAAAATAATTAGATAAATACTGCATGATTATCCAAATTATTTTTTAAAAAATAAAATAGGAGTTACTTTGTTACAGTTGGGGATGCCAGAGGACTTGCAATCAGCAGATTCATGTAGGTAAGGTCTCACAATAAAGAATATTACAGCTTCACTTTGGGACTTTATTTCATCATTTTATATCCCATAATGCTTGCAAGCTTTACAAGTGATTAGATTGAAAGTTACTATAAAGATGTCAGTGATATCCGAGTTCTTATTACCAAGAATGGGGATTGAAGTAGATCTCAGTTTTCTTCACCATATTTGCTGATTATCTTACAAAATTATGAGATGTACATGTAATGCTCGGCATGTGAGATACACTAAATTTTCAAAATTTTAATATCTCAGTACTAGTGAATATATTTTAATGTGGTTAGCAGACAGTAGTTTCTATTTCACGACTATTTCTGCTGCTGCAACTGCTTACAACATGCAGAAACCTGAATATTACATATAATGTGATAACAAAGGTTGTTATGTATTTAATTCCCTTACTGTCTCTTTTAGTTATAGCAGACATGCTTTGAGAAATATTATCTAGCTTTTCCAGCATAGAACCCTCTGTTTAGACCTGCTGATATGGATGGTCCATGCTTTGATGGGAGGCCCCTACTGTGACCTCTCTTTCTAGGTATGGGGAGCATGCAGAGTATTAAATTTCCACAACTAAACATATTAGGGATGCTGCTAATTCTATTTGCTGTTGGGCACTCCCTCTATTCCTTGCTAATAGAAGTCATGTATGTGCTGTAGATAAAACACTGGCTGCAATGTGAAAATCGTCATTCACTCCAGTCTGTACCTCAGTCAAATTTTAGGTGATTTCCTCCTTCACAAGACTCGCGTTACTCTTGGCTTACCAGACAAACAATAACTCGTCCAATTAAACTTAACTGGTTAAACGATGCTAAACTAGAAGCTAAAAACAGTTGTAAAATGTCTGTTGGCAATATATTGAACTAGGACTAATAACACAACAATAATAACTGCACTCCATTGACAGACATCTCAGAGTTGTAAGACATCTGTTGTCAGGATATTGAACTAGGACTAATAACAGAACAATAACTGCACTACAGTGACAGATACCTAACTGTGGTAAAATGCCTGTTGCCAAAATTAATTAGCAAATCGCATAAAGCAGCAGGCTTTATTTGGCAACATCATGCAATTTCAACACTTTTATTTCTTATGTTTATCAACATGTTATTCCAGCATGTCAAGAAGGTTTGAGCCATTATTCCATATCTGTGACAAGGCTAACAATATAACAATTGGCCCTCATTAACATAAGAAGAATTAGCAGCACACCACAGCCTACACAACAGACCACACAACCGCATCCCCGGCTACGACATATGCCAAATCACGATGCCACCTCGCTTGCCGCGTTGTACCTCCAGAGAACACAGAACAGTCAAATCACCCGTCAGCATACACAATGATACTTCAGCTTCATTTCATCTCATCCGATCACTGCCACTTCAACAAACCAAAGAATGATTAAAAGACAAAAACGTATTCCTCCAAATACTTACTCGTCCACTTCCTGTGGGGCAGACAGTGCCTCGGTCATGGCTGTCAGCTGGACATTTCCTTCACCCGCTGCCAGTGCCATAAGCTGGCAGTTAACTTCCGCACTATCGGGGATGCTCAGCTGAACCCCAAAACCTTTCCTCACTTCTCCTGTCAGCTCCTCTCCTTAACTCCACTTACCTATTCCCGTCATTATGCTAAAAAAGAAAACAAAATATCTAGAAGTTTCAGAATCCTCCTGCATCATTAAAAAGAAAGAAAATTTAATGTTATTCCATAAGAATCCTTGTTATCACAAAAGTGAAAAATGCTAATAGAATTAATTTTCTTCCACACAAACCATGTGTAGCAAAGGTTGGGAAGGCAGACTCAGACAACTGAAAGATTAATTGCCATAGAGGCTAAACTAATGAACCTTGGGACTTAAAGTGCTTACGGCATTGTAAGTTACCATTGGTATGTCATCTGAATACAATTTCAGATCTCATTGTGATTTACTAGGAAAAATGTGACTCAGCTGGAGAATTTAATATCCTACCTGCATGTTGCCATGGTAACTAGGTTGTTAGAGTAACTGGAAAGTAACGAGGAGATCTATGGTTGAAATCCCGTCTATGACATTGAATTTTTCAGTCATCTGATTATAGCTTTACAAAGGTTATAATACTTGAACAGTAATGACATAACTACTTTTGTAATAAAGAAAGCAGGATGTTTCTGTCCTTGCTACTTGCTTGATTAAACAATAGTATTACAGTGCATCAGCAAGATCTACACATATCCCTGTTTATACAGTGGAACTTGCGTGTTGCAGCTCCATAAGGAAAATATATAATGTATTATTTTTATTAATTTTTTTATTTCCCTTAAATGGACGTGGGCATTTTGGTTTCATTGTGCTGCTTAACTGTTGATCCTAAGCAGAAAGTACTTCAGAAAAGAGAGATTTTCAACCAGTGGTGTATAGCAACAATGATGGAATGGTCAATGCATTGTACCTAGTATAGAGATTATATTCTTTTATCCAAGTACTAGATTGAGAAGGGTTTCTTTTGTTTCATGTCATTTTTCAAGCATAAGATGTCAAATAAAAGCATCAGTGTTTCAAGAAGTAGCATGTCTGATTCAACTGCAGAAATATTTTACCAAGAAAAAGTAAAAAAGAAAATCCTGAAATTTAAAAGATTTAAACGCTTGGAAGAAATGACAACACTTAAAAAAGAAAAACCTGATATTCTGCAAACAAATAGATAAAAAAAAAAAAAAAAAAAGGTAAATTCACTGACCTGAACGTAAGAAAAAGAAGTGGCTAATAGAAACTGAAACTTCAATAATAAGGCAATCCGTGAGAACAAGGTTTGGTTACAACAGCACAAGTTTACTATTCCTGCTAATGGTGTCAATGCAGACAATTTCCAGTGTTGTTGCTCACACAGGACTCTGTCTGCAATTGTTAATCACTGCACAAGTCCAAGTGAAACAAAGGAACACTGCTGATTATAGTAAGGTACTTCAGCCACTTTAAAGCAATTAAAATCAATGAAAAAATACTTTTGTGTAGACTGTGTGTCCACGTGTGCCTACTGCAGGGTTAAGGATGTATACAAAATGAGCTGTCAGATGTCATACATATGGTAGGCCACATGATACTGGTACAAAAGCTGCCTAGTTGCTTGGTTGTGTACTCCTGCGAATTATTTCTACTGCTAATAGCAGTTGTATATTCTGATTTAATTTTTTTTATAAATGTTCCCAAAAGGTGCATAGGATAAAGGTTTTACCTGTATTTGTAGTTTAAGAATTACTGAACTTATAAAGTAGCTCACTTGAAACTACAGCCTTCAACAGATAAATTTAAACTTTGAGAATCCAGTAATAGCATTTGATGGAACTCTGTATGAATATGTAACTAATTTATGCAGCATTCGGAAGTATAACCCGAAATGAATTTCAAGGAGAGTATATTTTTGCTTTTAGAAACTGAAAACCAGTAACCTCTCAGAGTAATTGATTAATCATGTCTACACTCGTTTCCCAAATTCTTACTGATACTTTTGTCCAACTTTTCAGGTTAATTGCAGCTACAACTTGTCGTGAAACTCCTAGAGTAGAAGCTATGGAACCATCTCAAATAGCTAAAAATGTTTACACTTGCAGATCTGTGAAGAACATAGGGAATGATGAATCGGGTACTTTAGTGTTAAGTTCAAAAAAGGAAGTTCTGATTAGTGATCCTGGAATACAATGTGCGCATTTTGGAAAAAGATTTTCTGGCAAATCAACATTGACAGCATGTGAATTGATTCCTCAACAAAAGAAAGTACACAACTGTGACATTGGCCAGCAGAGCTTCACTCAGCAGCAAACACTGAAGAGAGAGAGGTTTATTCATGAGGATAAGAAAAAACACAAATGTAATGTCTGCAATAAGAGCTTTACTCAACTACGGTATTTGAAAAGATGCAGATTGATTCATGAAGGAAAGAAACCACACAAATGTAATGTCTGCAATAGGAGCTTTACTTGGCTAAGAAATTTGAGAACACACAGTTTGATTCATGAAGGCAAGAAACCACACAAATGTAATGTCTGCAATAAGAGCTTTAATCAGCTAGGGACTTTGAGAACACACAGTTTGATTCATGATGGCAAGAAACCACACAAATGTAATGTCTGCAATAAGAGCTTTACTCAGCTAGGGAATTTGAGAACACACAGTTTGATTCATGATGGCAAGAAACCACACAAATGTAATGTCTGCAATAAGAGCTTTACTCAGCTAGGGAATTTGAGAACACACAGTTTAATTCATGAGGGCAAGAAACCACACAAATGTAATGTCTGCAATAAGACCTTTACTCAGCTAGGGTACTTGAAAACACACAGTTTGTTTCATGAGGGCAAGAAACCACACAAATGTAATGTCTGCAATAAGACCTTTACTCAGCTAGGGTACTTGAAAACACACAGTTTGTTTCATGAGGGCAAGAAACCACATAAATGTAATGTCTGCAATAAGAGCTTTACTTTGCTAGGGACTTTGAGAACACACAGATTGATTCATGAAGGCAAGAAACCACACAAATGTAATGTCTGCAATAAGAGCTTTACTCAGCTAGGGTACTTGAAAACACACAGTTTGATTCATGAAGGCAAGAAACCACACAAATGTAATGTCTGCAATAAGAGCTTTACTCAGCTAGGGACTTTGAGAACACACAGTTTGATTCATGAAGGCAAGAAACCACACAAATGTAATGTCTGCAATAAGAGCTTTACTCAGCTAGGGACTTTGAGAACACACAGTTTGATTCATGAAGGCAAGAAACCACACAAATGTAATGTCTGCAATAAGAGCTTTACTTTGCTAGGGACTTTGAAAAAACACAGTTTGATTCATGAAGGCAAGAAACCACACAAATGTAATGTCTGCAATAAGAACTTTACTCAGCTAGCATATTTGAAAAAACACAGTTTGATTCATGAAAGCAAGAAACCACACAAATGTAATGTCTGCAATAAGAGTTTTACTTATCTAGGGCATTTGAGAAGCCACAGTTTGATTCATGAGGGCAAGAAGCCACACAAATGTAATGTCTGCAATAAGAGCTTTAATCAGCTAGGGACTTTGAGAACACACAGGTTGATTCATGATGGCAAGAAACCACACAAATGTAATGTCTGCAATAAGAGCTTTACTCAGCTAGGGACTTTGAGAACACACAGTTTAATTCATGATGGCAAGAAACCACATAAATGTAATGTCTGCAATAAGAGCTTTACTCAGCTAGGGACTTTGAGAACACACAGTTTGATTCATGATGGCAAGAATCCACACAAATGTAATGTCTGCAATAAGAGCTTTAATCAGCTAGGGACTTTGAGAACACACAGTTTAATTCATGATGGCAAGAAACCACACAAATGTAATGTCTGCAATAAGAGCTTTACTCAGCTAGGGAATTTGAGAACACACAGTTTAATTCATGAGGGCAAGAAACCACACAAATGTAATGTCTGCAATAAGACCTTTACTCAGGTAGGGAATTTGAGAACACACAGTTTGATTCATGAGGGCAAGAATTCACAAAAAATGTAATGTCTGCAATAAGAGCTTTACTCAGATAGGGCATTTGAGAACACACAGTTTGATTCATGATGGCAAGAAACCACACAAATGTAATGTCTGCAATAAGGGCTTTACTCAGCTAGGGAATTTGAGAACACACGGTTTGATTCATGAAGGCAAGAAACCACACAAATCTAATGTCTGCAATAAGAGCTTTGCTCGGCTAGCGTATTTCTGAATACACAGTTTGATTCATGGGGGTAAGAAACCACATGAATGAAGCGTTTGCAGTAAGAGCTTTACTCAACTATCTAATTTGAAAATACATGTTTTAATTCATGAGGGTGAGAAACCAAACCATTGTAATGTTCGCAATAAGAGCTTTACTGACCAAGGGAGTTTAAGAACTTACAGTTTGATTCAATAGGATAACAAACCACAGGAACGTAATGTTTGCAATAAGAGTTTTACTCACCTAGGGGGTTTGAGAACATACAGTTAGATTTTATTAGGATAACAAACCACACATTTATAATGTTTGCAATAAGAGCTTTACTGACCAAGGGAGTTTAAGAACTTACAGTTTGATTCAATAGGATAACAAACCACAGGAACGTAATGTTTGCAATAAGAGTTTTACTCACCTAGGGGGTTTGAGAACATACAGTTAGATTTTATTAGGATAACAAACCACAGGTTTATAATGTTTGCAATAAGAGCTTTACTCACCTAGTGAGCTTGAGAACACAGAGGTTCATTCATGAGGGCAAGAAACCACACCAATGTAATGTTTGCAATAAGGGCTGTACTCACCTAGGGCATTTGAAAACACATACTTTGATTCATGAGGGTAAGAAAACACAAATGTAATGTTTGCAATAAGAGCTTTACTCAGCTAGGGAATTTGAAAACATACAGTTTGATTCATGAGGGTAAGAAAACACAAATATAATGGTTATAATAAGAGCTTTACTCGGCTATCAAATTTGAAAATATACACCTTTATTCATGAGGGTAAGAAACCACGTGAATATAATGTTTGTAATAAGGGCTTTACTCAAGTATCAGAGTTGTGGGGACACAATTTGTTTCATGAGAGTAAGAAACCACACAAATGTAATTTACACAATAAGAGCTTTACTGGGCTATCACATTTGAAAATACAGAGGTTGATTCACTAGTGCAAAAAGCCAAACAAATGTAATGCTTGCAATAAGTGCTTTACTTAGCTAGGGAATATGAAAAAAAAGATTTTTTCATGAGGGTATGACACCACACAAATGTAATGTTTGCAATAAAAGCTTTACTCAGCCAGGAAGTTTGAAAGCTCAGAGTTTGATTCATGTAGGTAAAAGAACCACACAAATTTAATGTTTACAATAAGAGCTCTACCTGGCTGTCACATTTGAGAGCACAATTTGATTCATGAGGTTAAAAAATCACATGAATATAACTTTGCAATTAGGGCTTCTACTCAGCTTAGAGCTTTGAATGCTCACAGTTTGATTCATGAGGGAAGAAAGCCACACAGATGTAATGTTTGTGATAGTTTTACTTGGCCATCAGATTTAAAAGCCATGATTTGATTCATGACGTTAAAAACTCACATAAATGCAATGTTTGGCACGAGAGCTTCGCTCAGCTAAGAAGTTTTAAAGTGCACAAATTTGATTCATGAGGGTGAAGAGCGCACAAATGTAATGCTTGCAGTAATAGCTTGACTCAGCTGGGGTGTTAGAAAGCACACAGTTTAATTCATGAGGGCAAAAAGCCACAAAATTGTATAGATGTTAGTAGGACCTTTATTCAGCTCTCATATTTGATGTGGTTTGGTTCATGAGGACAAGAAGCCACTTAAATATATGAAATAAGAGGATTACTCTGCTATTGCATTTATAAACACATAATTAAATTCATGAGGGTAAAAAATCTCATGCATGTTTGCAATAAAAGCCTTAGCTATGACATTTGAAAACAGAATTTACTTTTTGAGAGCAAATATCATATAAATGCAAGATTTCCAATAATAGAAGATTTTTCAGATGAATAGATACTGATTATTGAGTGTTAAAGGCCACACAAATTTTGCAACAAAAAGTTTACTCTGCTATTACAGAAGTTTGGAGTGTAAACAAGCCACTGAGTTGTGAAGATGTTTTATGTAGAAGGTATTTTATAATGTCATAAACTATCAGTTTTGCTTAATTAACTGAAGGTGTGCAATGAAATGGTACATTATTTATTGTAATGTTATTTTAAATGGAGAAATGTGATTTTTAACCGTCAATCTGATCGACTTTCTGGAATTTGCTGGAGATAGTCAAAGGCCTTCCACATCCACTTGGTATAAAGTGTCACTGCATTTTAAGTGGGAGTTAGCTCTTATGAAAAATTGTATAAAAATAGCTGTTTAATACATCCAGTGGTGCAAATTTTTCAAGCATAAGACCCAGGTAATACAATATTGATTTGTAGCAGTAATAATGTATGCATTAATGTCCCTGTGAGTAAAGAGGAACACAACCAGAAGTTAAATATAACAAACAAAGCCTCAGAAAATGCATTTAAGAAATATGTAATAAATTTGAGTTTGAACTTTGAGAAGCTAGTAACTGTGATGTGTCATAATTTAAAATAAAGAGGTAACACATAAGAAAGTAAAGAGAGTCAAAGATATTAGTAGACTACTCTCAAATGAAGAAAATGGAATTTTCAAGAAATTCACATACCATCCATCAGTTTTCTATAAATTTCAAAGGATCTTCAAAATGCACAAATCTAGCCTTTAAAACTGTTTACTCCATAAATAAATATACTAAATTCCAAATTAAAATATGTAGATTGGAAGAAACATCACAAACATAAATAAAAAAGAGGAAGAAAGTCAGCAGTAGCTTGATACTTTTATAAGGAACCACATAGCATTAACAGAGATCCCAAATTACTTGGAAACATCAAGGGCAAAGGTGAACTTCAAGTGAGAGAAAACACCCATATCTGGAAAAACAAGAAGGAAAGTCAGCGGTAGCTTGATACTTTTGTAAGGAACTACATAGCATTAACAGAGATCCCAAATTACTTGGAAACATCAAGGGCAAAGGTGAACTTCAAGAGAGAGAAAACACCCATATCTGGAAAAACAAGAAGGAAAGTCAGCAGTAGCTTGATACTTTTGTAAGGAACCACAGAGCATTAACAGAGATCCCAAATTACTTGGAAACATCAAGGGTATAGGTGAACTTCAAGAGAGAGAAAACACCCATATCTGGAAAAACAAGAAGGAAAGTCAGCAGTAGCTTGATACTTTTGTAAGGAACCACATAGCATTAACAGAGATCCCAAATTACCTGGAAACATCAAGGGCAAAGGTGAACTTCAAGTCAGAGAAAACACCCATATATGGAAAAACAAGAAGGAAAGTCAGCAGTAGCTTGATACTTTTGTAAGGAACCACATAGCATTAACAGAGATCCCAAATTACCTGGAAACATCAAGGGCAAAGGTGAACTTCAAGTGAGAGAAAACACCCATATATGGAAAAACAAGAAGGAAAGTCAGCAGTAGCTTGATACTTTTGTAAGGAACCACATAGCATTAACAGAGATCCCAAATTACCTGGAAACATCAAGGGCAAAGGTGAACTTCAAGTGAGAGAAAACACCCATATATGGAAAAACAAGAAGGAAAGTCAGCAGTAGCTTGATACTTTTGTAAGGAACCACATAGCATTAACAGAGATCCCAAATTACCTGGAAACATCAAGGGCAAAGGTGAACTTCAAGTGAGAGAAAACACCCATATATGGAAAAACAAGAAGGAAAGTCAGCAGTAGCTTGATACTTTTGTAAGGAACCACATAGCATTAACAGAGATCCCAAATTACTTGGAAACATCAAGGGCAAAGGTGAACTTCAAGTGAGAGAAAACACCCATATCTGGAAAAACAAGAAGGAAAGTCAGCAGTAGCTTGATACTTTTATAAGGAACCACATAGCATTAACAGAGATCCCAAATTACCTGGAAACATCAAGGGCAAAGGTGAACTTCAAGTCAGAGAAAACACCCATATATGGAAAAACAAGAAGGAAAGTCAGCAGTAGCTTGATACTTTTGTAAGGAACTACATAGCATTAACAGAGATCCCAAATTACTTGGAAACATCAAGGGCAAAGGTGAACTTCAAGTCAGAGAAAACACCCATATCTGGAAAAACAAGAAGGAAAGTCAGCAGTAGCTTGACACTTTTGTAAGGAACCACATAGCATTAACAGAGATCCCAAATTACTTGGAAACATCACAGGCAAAGGTGAACTTCAAGTGAGAGAAAACACCCATATATGGAAAAACAAGAAGGAAAGTCAGCGGTAGCTTGATACTTTTGTAAGGAACTACATAGCATTAACAGAGATCCCAAATTACTTGGAAACATCACAGGCAAAGGTGAACTTCAAGTCAGAGAAATTACCCATATATGGAAAAACAAGAAGGAAAGTCAGCGGTAGCTTGATACTTTTGTAAGGAACTACATAGCATTAACAGAGATCCCAAATTACCTGGAAACATCACAGGCAAAGGTGAACTTCAAGTGGGAGAAAACACCCATATATGGAAAAACAAGAAGGAAAGTCAGCAGTAGCTTGATACTTTTGTAAGGAACTACATAGCATTAACAGAGATCCCAAATTACTTGGAAACATCAAGGGCAAAGGTGAACTTCAAGTGAGAGAAAACCCCATATCTGGAAAAACAAGAAGGAAAGTCAGCAGTAGCTTGATACTTTTGTAAGGAACCACATAGCATTAACAGAGATCCCAAATTACTTGGAAACATCACAGGCAAAGGTGAACTTCAAGTCAGAGAAAACACCCATATATGGAAAAACAAGAAGGAAAGTCAGCAGTAGCTTGATACTTTTGTAAGGAACCACATAGCATTAACAGAGATCCCAAATTACTTGGAAACATCAAGGGCAAAGGTGAACTTCAAGTGAGAGAAAACACCCATATATGGAAAAACAAGAAGGAAAGTCAGCAGTAGCTTGACACTTTTGTAAGGAACTACATAGCATTAACAGAGATACCAAATTACTTGGAAACATCAAGGGCAAAGGTGAACTTCAAGTCAGAGAAAACACCCATATCTGGAAAAACAAGAACCATTTCTTTCTTTTACCCGTCTTTTATATTTTGACTTTATATTTTATACATTGTAAGGGCGCTGATGACCTTAGCAGTTTAGCGCCCTTAAACCGCATATCATCATCATCATCATCATCATCATCAAGAACCATTTCTTAAACTTTGAAATCCTACAAGGAGACATTTTAATATTAAAGTTCATCCAACCACCATGAGAAGCAACACCAGCAGTCGACCTAAAACTGTTGATGGGAGTGATTAGCTCTGGAAACGTGTTCCTGTTTTCGATAAATGGGTGATGTGATTACAAATTCGACTCAAGTTTATGTAAATATAGTTTTATATAAGGTATAATGCATTAAACTAAAATATGTTTTTGTAGTATAAATACTTTCTATGGAATATAAGTTTAAGAAATCCACAACTGAAAAGATACTCAAAACTTCTGGAGTATAACAAATGAGAGTGATGCTTTGTAAACAAAGAAACAGGTATTAGCATTCCAAATTATTTCATTGTTTTTAAATTTAGGTCAGAAATAATCTTTCTCAGAAAGTTAATATATAATTTTTATACTACACACCTTATGCACATAGTTCTTGAGCTTTGTTGAGGTGAATGGAACACAACGTACTGTCCTGACATTGAACTCTTGTTTGCTGGCTCTTCCTGATTAATTGGAACAGTGTGGATGCTACTCCTTGTAGACAATTATTCCTATTTTAGGGAATCTACAATGGAACAGGAAACTGTAAACAACATCTACGTAGTAGACAATGATGTCAGCATCAACAAAATAATGCATCAGCTTCTTGTCGTGAATCCCAACAGTAGAAGAATATCACAAGAGTTGCCTTCCATTTTACAAACCAAGTGCACAGGATATGTTTGTAATCAGAGGGCTGTTTACCATAGTGAAACCAAGGTACACCATTATAAAACAAGCATTGAAAGAAAAAAGTTGAGAATTCTATCAGTATAGGATGTCACAAAAATTGTTTTACCATGAAGACTGTTGCAGATTGACTTGATTGGTCCTGATGCTCAGCAGGGTGGACTTTCAAAGCCTAATCTGCTGGTATTTGGCAGTTTAATGGCAAGCAGGTGTTCTACACATGGCACTAAGAGGGTTAAAATTGTTAGTTACAAATACAGTTTTCACTAATTGATAAAGTTGTGAGATGTCTGAAATGAAAGTATCACTGGGAATGCTTTGTTTAATATGCACTGACTAATTTAATTATGTAACAAAACTAGTGCACTTCATTGTAATGCTAGCACCCTTTTGAAAAGTGGGAGCCTCTCCTCATGAAGTTCTCTGATCATGTTAATTAATCTGTGTAACTAAGAATAAAATTAAAGTTGTGATAATAAACTATTCAAATCAATATCTGTTATATAAGCAGCATTGCTTTAACTTGAGCTTTCGTTAACCGAGAATTTTTTTTGGAAGAATGTTACTCTACAAGGGTGATTCATAAATGAGGAAAATCTGTTCTGGCATTTGTTATTTTCTTTGCAAGAATGTTTAATAAACGTTTTTGGATATAATCACTCTATGTGAAGTTTTTCACAATTTTCAAAATGTGTTTGAGAAGTTCCTGTTTAGAACTGACCAATTGGAGAAAAACCTTGCTTTGAAATATACTGCCCAAAAGTAGGTTAAGCAAAGGAAACAAGTAAGCTACCCTTAAATAACTCTCACTATGGGAAGCACATAATTAAGGCAAAGACTACAATACTGAAATTTCCACCTGACCAAAAATATGTTATTCCAATAGATTTTTAAGCACAAATTTCAGAACTGAAATCCGTTTTGTGATATCACGTAACGTTTTTGATATATTGCCCTTTTTGTGGTTTGCAAAAGTCTGCTGTTCTCTGCCGTAACCTTCATTTGTCGGCTGAACTTCTCAACATCTAACATTATTCAAGGTTGGTAGGAGATTTATTGCAGGCCAGCCTCTTATACAATGCGAGGTAACTTCTCCACATTTTCACAAGGGGCTTGCACCGGTATATGTGTATATGCACAATTCAGCATGCAATACTGGTGACCCAGATTTCCAGTTACCAGAACCTGAATCTGAACCTCTTTGATTTCCCAAGCCGAGCTGAAGGATTTAGTAAGGGATATTAATTTAACAAAAACTCAGTTCGAACTTTTAAGCTCACAGCTACAGAACTGGAACTTGCTTCAGCCTGGTGTAAATGTAACAGCATACAGAAAATGTGAACACTCTTTGACATTCTTTTCGCAGAAAAAAATGAACTTGTTTATTGTAATGATGTTAGTGGGCTCATGGAACAACTGTATGACGATTATAATCCATCTGAATGGCGTCTTTTCATTGATTGCTCAAATTAAGTTTAAAGGCAGTGTTACTACATAATGGAACTCTTATCCTTCCATCCCTGTAGCCTTTGCTGTCCAGATGAAAGAAACCTTTGAGAACTTGGAGATAGTTTTGAAAGTTATAAAGTATGAAGGCAAATCTGGGGATTTTTAAGGTCATAGGGTTACTCCTGGGAATGCAGAGTGGTTTCACCTAGTTTTGTTATTTTATATGTGAGTGGGATCTAAAGAAAAACACTATGTAGTAACAGTGTCCTGTAAGGGGTGATTTAATACTGGGAGAAAAGAGTATTAAGTATGAAGCATTAGTTAACAAAGACAAACTTTTGCTGCTGCCACTTCACATTAAGTTAGGCTTAATGATAAACTTTGTAAAGCATTTGAACTGAGAGAGTATAGGGGTTTTCAGTATTTGAAAGAAAAGTTTCCAAGAATAAGTGAAGCAAAACTAAAAGAGGTTATTTTTATTGGCCCACAAATACGTAAATTAATGCATGATGGGTTCTTTGAAGAACTGTCGGAGAACGAGAAACCAGCATGGTTGGGATTCAAGACTGTGCAATAATTTCCTGGGAAATACAAAAGCTGACAACTACAAGGAAATTATTGGAAATGTGCTAAAGGCATATAAAATGTCCTTAAAAATGCACCTTCTACACTGCCATTTGGACTTTTTTCCTTCCAACCTGGGGGCCGTGAGTGATGAACATGGAGAACAGTTTTATGTAGCGAAGAGAAACAATACAGTGGAAAGTGGTCACCTAGTATGTTATCTGACTATTGTTGGCAGCTAATAAGAGTGTTTCCTGATGCCAGCTACAAGCGAAATCTTCTTGAAATTTTAATTAAAAACTCTGAGTAAAATTAATAATATTTTTATGTTTTTGCATGAAATTACAAAAATATTGCTTTAGCTCACTTTAACTGCAATTTATGGGTTCTGCATACTTATTTTGTAATAATGCTGACCTGTATGAAATAATTCCACCTAAAGATTGATTGCAATATTTTAATTAGATCTGTTTTATGCATTTTTTTAAAAAAATTAAATCCAATTTCTCCAAAACAGGGTATGTGATTGGGAATGTTGGATTTCAGATCTGAATTCAGCATAGCTAATATGTACAAAATCACCTATTTTCGTTTTTGTGCAAAAAAAGTTTGAAATTTGTTGTTCAGTATAATCATAGACACAAGCAGGCATGTTAGAAAGTTCCTTGTGGTTTTAGTTTGTTGTCGGCTCTGAAAATAAGCTTACAAAGGTTAATTAATTTTGAAAATTTAAAGCTAGTAACTGTGATTGTCATAATTTAAAATAAAGAGAGTTTAAGGTGGTTACCTACATCACTAAAAAAAAGTTACAAAGTTTATTTATTATCTTCTAAGACACAGGCAATAAACAATATATATTTGGAGCTTTCCCTAAGTATAGTGCAACAATTATAAATTTCTTTAAACTGAAATGTGGGAGATGCTTGACACAATGCTGATTATTTTTATTTGTGACCACTTGTAGCGTGGGGTTTTGTTTGGATTCCCATATGTAATATAGCTTTACTTTGAATCTGCAGGACAACACTGCAGCGTTATTAATCACAGCTACCAGACTGCAGGGTTACCTTTCCAGAAGGTTAAATGCATGATCTTAAACAGCAATATGTGCATGAGTAAGGTAGTTTAAATATTGGGATTACCAGAGGCATTTGGGGAATCTGCCAATATAGCACACAAGTAAGTGAATATAAAATAATATTCTAAAATTAAAGTTACAGCTATAATAGAATATTTCAATACAGGATGTTAGTAAATTATTAAGATCTGCAAATATAGCAGGTGGGTCAACTGCCCTATTTATTTTTGAATTTATGCAATGTGCCAAGCGACATGTGGCATGCCTTTCTATAGTGGCTGATTTGCATAACACTTTATAGAGCAGAGATAGATAATACAGTGCATAAGTGATTTATGGGACAGCATACAATTGCTATGTTTGTGATACCACACACATCCCACCCTGACACTGGGAGCTGCACTAGCCCTTTTAGCTGGATTTATAAACTTTTATTCTTTAGCATACCTTCATACACACCTTTGAAAATGCCCCTGAAGGAACAACTTACCACATACATCGTTTGACAAAACTATTTGAAAACAGAATGGCGGATTTTATGTTGAGACCAATTGGATTTAAGCTGTCAGCCAACAAAGGTTTGTTGTACAGCCTTGTCAAAAAATGCTGAGTATTAGATTATTTTGCTTCTATCATGAACTATGCAATTTGTCAGTTCATACAGTAAAGAAATGGTGATGCAGTTTGTTTATTTGAGTTAAAACTCCCAAAATGAGTTCTAAACTCTGTATGAACCTGCAAAAACCATGTGAACATTCGAGGAGGGATGTGGGTTCTGCAATTATTTATTCGTATAGGAACCCCAGCTCCGAAGATAACACTCGCCGAATGCTATTATCATCGTTGCTTTACCACTGTGCCACTTCAGTTCGCCACGTTGTAAGGGCGCTGATGACCTTTGAAGTTTAGCGCCCTTAACCCCATATTATCATCATCAACACTTCAGTTTGGGTTCAAACCCTTCGTGACTTTGAGCCTATAATTTGATATTATACAAAGAACATTTTTAATAACATAAGTGTGTACAAAATATTATGATCATGATTTTCAACCAAGTCTAAAACACTTCACACATGCAAAGTCGCTTTAGCTATTTGCGCCTGCGTCAATGAATAAGCTTACCATTATGTACTGAGTATTTGAAACCCTTATACGAGACAAGGCTGCTGTCATAATGTATACTAACAGCATGTATGTTGACGTGCTGTTAATCTATGGAGAAATAAGATGCAATACACTGTCAGTAAAACGCCTGTATGAAGAACGGTATCCAGGAAGGAGGGCACCTACTGCAGAAACTTTTCGGAGGGTTGAAAGACGCCTTTGTGAAACAGGGTGATTTGGAAAAGCACCCCCTGCTCGGGTCGTCCTCCGTGGTGTTGTGGTTATCATGCTAGCCTCTAGTACCCGAGGTCGCGGGTTCAATCCCGGCGGGCGTAAAAATTCTTACCGTGGCTTCCTTCGGAAGGGAAGTAAAGCCCCTGGTCACGTGTCGTAGATTTACGGCACGTAAAAGAACCTCAAGCCTGATAGAGGCCTCTGAGCAAAATTTCCGCCAATACAGAATGGAACGCTAAAGACCACAGCAGATAAAGAGCGTCCATAAATAAAAAAAAAACACCTGCTCGCGATGCTCCAGTAACTGGAGGCAATAAAGAAGCTGTGCAATAGAAAACAATTCACTTACCAGCTCAAGGGTCATAGCACAAGATCTATACATAAGTCAAAGTCGGTCCTCAGTGATGCACATATTGCACCGTAATAGATATCATAAGCACCATCTACAACTACACTGGACTATCCATGGACGCGACTTTCAAGCACGAGTGATACATGCACAGTGGCTACAACAGCGAATGCAAATGGATGTAGAGTTTTTAGTAATCTTCTCATCAGTAAAGAAGGCACATTCCACAATAACGGCACTGTTAACCCCCATAATATGCACTGCTGGAGTATAGGCAATCCTCACTGGATTTGAGAAGCTGCATTCCAGAGTGAGGCATCAATGTCTGGTGTGCAATATTTGGCGATCAGCTAATTGTTTTTAAGACAACCTCATAGGACCACGGTACCTTGCATTTCTATATGAAGAATTGCATCGTTACTTGAAGAATCTGCAACTAGCGAAACGAACAGAAATATCGATCCAGCAGGATGGAGCTCCACCACACTGGTCACTGATTGTAAGGAATCACTTACATAGAACATATCCACAATAATGATTGGCCGAAGGTGCCTAGTTGCATGGTCTCCTAGATAACCTGTGCTCACCCCCACAGGATTTCTTTCTGTGGGGTCCTTTAAAGGAACATGTCTACGCTCAAGAACCGCAAAGCCCAAATTATCTACGGGCACTCATACGCGAAGAATGCAAGCAAATTACACTGCGCATGATACAGTATGCAAGAAGGTCTGTCCAGCAACGTATGCAAATGTGCATTACTGAAGGGGATCGTCATTTTGAACATTCACTTCGTTGATGAAATCCACGCTATATAACAATTTATTCCTCTGTTTACCCGCAAACTTAGCACATTTACAACTCCTTTGTCAGTAGAAGTAAAACATAAGGTTTAAATGATATTGTAATGAAAAGAAGCTAGAAACAGTGATGTGTATTGAATTTATTTAAAGGTGAGTCGGAATTGTTACACTAACATCACTTAAGTTTACTCACATGTCGAATTAACCTTCTGAGGATGGGAACAACGGTTTCCCGAAACATGTTAAGTGAGTAAACTTAAGTGATGTTAGTGTAACAATTCTGACTCACCTTTAAATAAATAAGGTTTAAACATAAAACAAAAACTGTTAGATTTATTAGCGTCGACATGCGCCCAAAAGAATGAAAGCTAACCACGTCACACAATTTACAGCACCAGATACCGTACAGATTATTAGGGTAAAGACGAAACAATTATTATCTGATTATGATTCTTGTGTCTTTGGCTCATAGGAGAGCCAATAACAAAAATAGATTAGTATACTAAAATACAGAAAATAAACACAAGGAGAAAAAAAGAACCAAACAATTTTGATGTAAGTTTTGGATTCAAACCTCCGAAACTAACCTTTGCTTCACCACATTGCGTCAGCTAACCCACTCGACCAGAAACCACGTATTCTGTTCAGCTCTTCGGGAGAACATACTCTACCTTCTTGCAAGCATTATATCAATGAAGAGCCGCCTGCTTTATCCTTTCGCATCTCCTTGGCTCATTCAGACCTTTAATCATTAATGATGGTTGCATACAGTACCGAATAGAAGGTACAATACACAACAATAGGTACAAAACAGTTTGCTAAATAGGTCAATGTTTTCACATTAGACTATAAACTGCGGGTTACGTAGATACAAATACCTAGGGGTAGCTGACTCACCCGGTATTTGTATAAAAGTGCACAGGGTCTCAAAATTTACTTTAACTTTATAATTCAATCCTGATATTGGTACTTTAGAAACATTTAGGCTCTTTGGTCATTTAAATATTACAAATCATGATTACATAAAGCTTGAAACTCTTATATATACAAATGAATTGAACTGGTGCATCAATATGAATTCTTTTTATGTTAATAGCATTAATTTCTTGCAATTACAGTTTTCTCAACTTAGCATATAACTCTGGTTGAAAAATACCAGAAAGCTTTCCTTACTGAAAGCTTATGTTCCAATCAATTTCCCTATTCAACCATTAAGAATATTATGTGTAGGTACAAGTGTATCTGATCCAAGTATTATGTTCCATTCATTTTAAATTTAGGCAATACTTTATGAGACGAATGATATCCTAATGAGAGAAATATCCGTCTGTACATTATGAAAGTGGAATAAATAACCAAAAGCTGAAACAGAACACAAGTCTGTATGGGTCTCAGTGAAAAGGAACAAAGTGTTGTTCCTTCAGTGAAATACAGGTATTCGCTTGGTGAAGTCAGAAATGGTTCTGCAACATTCAGCTCACAGCAGACCGAGCAAGGCAGTGTAGGGGAGAAACTGCTGGTGCTTGCCCTAACCAACATTCATAGATATAACCAAAGTGGCTGGTTTACGTAATACTGCCACAAATGACACAATCTCCTTCAAGGCCATAAAATGCCTGATTGTCTCCATACGTTAGAAACCTATATTGATTGCCTTCTTTTGATTTTCCTAATTTATTTGTCCTTTCCTCTTCCTAGATGTTCACCCATACTCCTACTTGTTTCCCTCACTCCGACCCTCAATATTTGTATTACTATAACATGATTTCCATTTTATTCTAGCTTGAATGCCATATACCCTCTCTCCAATTACTTGTTTCTTTTCACTGTGTCAAACAATGAAACTTACTTTCTGTTTCTCCACACATAACGCATGCTTCCATGCTGCAGTACCTAAAACCTTTTAACATACAAGTCCTGTTCACATGCATCCTCGGGCTTCCTTATCAAACTTGTAACATGTTTCTCACTCCCATAGTCCTCGTTTATTATCTTGTACAATCTCAAACAACCTCCATTCTCAAAAATTGATTATATCTCTTGACTCTCAATACTGTGACTTAGTCCAGGTTTCACTGTCACTTACTACTCTGTCACTTCACTGCTTTGATCTACTTCTTCTTTCGCTGTTATTCACTTAGTTCACATTGTCACTTCACTAATGTGAACTACTTCAGTTTTGCGCTGCAATTGAAAGCAGGTAGTATCTAACCTCTCACGTTAGCAGCACTCACTGTCGTCACAACCTCACTTGTAAAACCCCACTTGATATTGTGGCATCCCCATCTCTCTCACTGACCAAACGACTGGCGAATCCTCTGGTTTATATAACTGGAGAAAGTTTCCATGAACATTCCTACATAAGTTCTGGAGGCGGCGGTGGCGGGAGGAAGGGAAGCTTCAGAGGATTCTGATTATGTGTCGTTAACGGTATTGGTGTTTATAACGCGTCACTCAGCTCTGTTTATCTCTCCAATTGCCGACGTTAATCTTCCTGGTCTACAGCTGCAGTGTCACACGGCTCCCTTCTGGAGTTTATATTGGGTGAGAGTGCTACCGCGTCAATCAGCTCTGTTTATATCTCCAATTGCTGGCATTAACCTTCCTGGTCTACAGCTGCAGTGTCAAACGGCTCTCTTCTGGAGTTTATATTGGGTGAGAGTGCTACCGCGTCAATCAGCTCTGTTTATATCTCCAATTGCTGGCGTTAACCTTCCTGGTCTACAGCTGCAGTGTCACACGGCTCCCTTCTGGAGTTTATGCGGGGTGAGAGTGCTACCGCATCACTCAACTCTGTTTATCTCTCCAATTGCCGGAGTTAACCTTACTGGTCTACAGCTGCAGTGTCGCACAGCTCCCTTCTGATGTTTATGATAGGTGAGAGGGTTACTGCGTCACTCAGCTCTGCTTATCTCTTCAATTGCCGGCGTCAACCTTCCTGGTCTACAGCTGCAATGTCGCACAGCTCCCTTCTGATGTTTATGCTGGGTGAGAGTGTTACTGCGTCACTCAGCTCTGTTTATCTCTCCAATTGCCCGCGGCAACCTCCTGGTCTAAAGCTGCAGTGTCGCATAGCTACCTTCTGATGTTTATGCTGAATGAGAGCGCTGCCACGTCACTCAGCTCTGTTTATCTGTCCGATTCCGTCGTTAACCTTCCTGGAGTACAGCTGCAGTGTCACACGGCTCCCTTCTGCTGTTTATGCTGGGAGAGAGCGCTACCGCGTCGCTCCGATCTGTTTATCTGTCCGATTCCCGCTTCAACCTTCCTGGTCTACAACTGCAGTGTCACACGGCTCCCTTCTGATGTTTAAGCTGGGTGAGAGCGCTATCGTGTCACTCAGCTCTGTTTATCTGTCCGATTCCCGCGTCAACCTTCCTGGTCTACAGCTGCAGTGTCACAAGGCTCTCTTGTGTTTATGCTGGGTGAGAGGGTTACTGCGTCACTCAGATCTGTTTATCTCTTCAATTGCCGGCGTCAACCTTCCTGGTCTACAGCTGCAATGTCGCACAGCTCCCTTCTGATGTTTATGCTGGGTGAGAGTGTTACTGCGTCACTCAGCTCTGTTTATCTCTCCAATTGCCCGCGGCAACCTTCCTGGTCTAAAGCTGCAGTGTCGCATAGCTACCTTCTGATGTTTATGCTGAGTGAGAGCGCTGCCACATCACTCAGTTCTGTTTATCTGTCCGATTCCGGCGTCAACCTTCCTGGACTACAGCTGCAGTGTCACACGGCTCCCTTCTGTTGTTTATGCTGGGTGAGAGCGCTACCGCGTCGCTCAGCTCTGTTTATCTGTCTGATTCCCGCTTCAACCTTCCTGGTCTACAACTGCAGTGTCACACGGCTGCCCTTCTGATGTTTAAGTTGGGTGAGAGCGCTATCGTGTCCCTCAGCTCTGTTTATCTGTCCGATTCCCGCGTCAACCTTCCTGTTCTACAGCTGCAGTGTCAAACGGCTCTCTTGTGTTTATGCTAGGTGAGAGGGTTACTGTGTCACTCAGCTCTGTTTATCTCTTCAATTGCCGGCGTCAACCTTCCTGGTCTACAACTGCAGTGTCGCACAGCTACCTTCTGATGTTTATGCTGAGTGAGAGCGCTACCACGTCACTCAGCTCTGTTTATCTGTCCGATTCCCGCGTCAACCTTCCTGGTCTACAGCTGCAATGTCGCACAGCTCCCTTCTGATGTTTATGCTGGGTGAGAGCGTTACTGCGTTACTCAGCTCTGTTTATCTCTCCAATTGCCCGCGGCAACCTTTCTGGTCTAAAGCTGCACTGTCGCACAGCTCCCTTCTGATGTTTATGCTGGGTGAGAGCGCTACCGCGTCACTCAGCTTTGTTTATCTCTCCAGTTGCCGAAGTCAATCTTCCTGGTCCACAGCTAAAGTGTCATACAGCTCTCTTCTGGAGTTCATGTTGGGTTAGAGCGCTACTGCGTCAATCAGCTCTGTTTACATTTCCAATTGCTGGCGTTAACCTTCCTGGTCTACAGCTGCAGTGTCACACGGCTCCGTTCTGGAGTTTATGCTGGGTGAGAGTGCTACCGCGTCACTCAACTCTGTTTATCTCTCCATTTGCCCGCGTTAACGTTCCTGGTCTACAGCTTCAGTGTCGCATAGCTCCCTTCTGATGTTTATGCTGGGTGAGAGCGTTACTGCGTCACTCAGCTCTGTTTATCTCTCCATTTGCCCGCGTTAACGTTCCTGGTTTACAGCAGCAGTGTCGCATAGCTCCCTTCTGATGTTTATGCTGGGTTAGAGGGTTACTGCGTCACTCAGCTCTGTTTATCTCTCCAATTGCCGGCGTCAACATTCCCGGTCTACAGCTGCAATGTCGCTCAGCTCCCTTCAGAAGTTTATGCTGGGTGAGAGCGCTACTGCGTTACTCAGCTCTGTTTATCTCTCGAATTGCGCGCGGCAACCTTCCTGGTCTACAGCTGCAGTGTCGCACAGCTCCCTTCTGGTATTTATGCTGTGTGAGAGTGCTACTGCGTCACTCAGCTCTGTTTTGTCTCTGCAATTGCTGGGGTTTACCTTCCTGAAGTACAGCTGCAGTGGCACACAGCTCCCTTCTGGTATTTATGCTGTGTGAGAGTGCTAGTGCGTCACTCAGCTCTGTTTTGTCTCTCCAATTGCCGGCGTTAACCTTCCTGATCTACAGCTGCAGTGTCACACAGCTCGCTTCTGGTATTTATGCTGTGTGAGAGTGCTACTGCGTCACTCAGCTCTGTTTTGTCCCTCCAATTGCTGGTGTTTACCTTCCTGAAGTACAGCTGCAGTGTGTCACAGCTCCCTTCTGGTATTTATGCTGTGTGAGAGTGCTACCGCGTCACTCAGCTCTGTTTATCTCTCGAATTGCCTACGTTAACCTTCCTGATCTACAGCTGCAGTGTCCCACGGCTCTCTTGTGTTTATGCTGGGTGAGAGCACTACTGCTTCACTCAGCTCTGTTTATCTCTCCAATTGCCGGCGTTAACCTTCCTGATCTACAGCTGCAGTGTCACACAGCACCCTTCTGGTGTTTATGCTGGATGAGAGCGCTACCGTGTCACTCAGCTCTGTTTATATCTCCAATTGCTGTCGTTAACCTTCCTGAACCACAGCTGCAGTGTCACGCAGCTCCCTTCTGGTATTTATGCTGAGTGAGAGTGCTACTGCGTCACTCAGCTCTGTTTTGTCTCTCCAATTGCTGGTGTTTACCTTCCTGAAGTAAGCTGCAGTGTCAGGCATCTCCCTTCTGGTATTTATGCTGTGTGAGAGTGCTACTGCGTCACTCAGCTCTGTTTTATCTCTCCAATTGCTGGTGTTTACCTTCCTGAAGTACAGCTGCAGTGTCACACAGCTCCCTTCTGGTATTTATGCTGTGTGAGAGTGCTACCGCGTCACTCAGCTCTGTTTTATCTCTCCAATTGCTGGTGTTTACCTTCCTGAAGTACAGCTGCAGTGTCACACAGCTCCGTTCTGGTATTTATGCTGTGTGAGAGTGCTACCGCGTCACTCAGCTCTGTTTTATTTCTCCAATTGCTGGTGTTTACCTTCCTGAAGTACAGCTGCAGTGTCACACAGCTCCCTTCTGGTATTTATGCTGTGTGAGAGTGCTACCGCGTCACTCAGCTCTGTTTATCTCTCGAATTGCCTACGTTAACGTTCCTGATCTACAGCTGCAGTGTCACACGGCTCTCTTGTGTTTATGCTGGGTGAGAGCACTACTGCTTCACTCAGCTCTGTTTATCTCTCCAATTGCCGGCGTTAACCTTCCTGATCTACAGCTGCAGTGTCACACAGCACCCTTCTGGTATTTATGCTGTGTGAGAGTGCTACTGCGTCACTCAGCTCTGTTTTGTCTCTCCAATTGCTGGGGTTTACCTTCCTGAAGTACAGCTGCAGTGTCACACAGCTCCCTTGTGGTATTTATGCTGTGTGAGAGTGCTACTGCGTCACTCAGCTCTGTTTTGTCTCTCCAATTGCCGGCGTTAACCTTCCTGATCTACAGCTGCAGTGTCACACAGCTCGCTTCTGGTATTTATGCTGTGTGAGAGTGCTACTGCGTCACTCAGCTCTGTTTTGTCCCTCCAATTGCTGGTGTTAACCTTTCTGATCTACAGCTGCAGTGTCACACGGCTCTCTTGTGTTTATGCGGGGTGAGAGCACTACTGCTTCACTCAGCTCTGTTTATCTCTCCAATTGCCGGCGTTAACCTTCCTGATCTACAGCTGCAGTGTCACACAGCACCCTTCTGGTGTTTATGCTGGATGAGAGCGCTACCGTGTCACTCAGCTCTGTTTATATCTCCAATTGCGGTCGTTAACCTTCCTGAACTACAGCTGCAGTGTCACGCAGCTCCCTTCTGGTATTTATGCTGAGTGAGAGTGCTACTGCGTCACTCAGCTCTGTTTTGTCTCTCCAATTGCTGGTGTTTACCTTCCTGAAGTGCAGCTGCAGTGTCTCACAGCTCCCTTCTGGTATTTATGCTGAGTGAGAGTGCTGCTGCGTCACTCAGCTCTGTTTTTTCTCTCCAATTGCTGGTGTTTACCTTCCTGAAGTAAGCTGCAGTGTCAGGCAGCTCCCTTCTGGTATTTATGCTGTGTGAGAGTGCTACTGCGTCACTCAGCTCTGTTTTATCTCTCCAATTGCTGGTGTTTACCTTCCTGAAGTACAGCTGCAGTGTCACACAGCTCCCTTCTGGTATTTATGCTGTGTGAGAGTGCTACCGCGTCACTCAGCTCTGTTTTATCTCTCCAATTGCTGGTGTTTACCTTCCTGAAGTACAGCTGCAGTGTCACACAGCTCCGTTCTGGTATTTATGCTGTGTGAGAGTGCTACCGCGTCACTCAGCTCTGTTTTATCTCTCCAATTGCTGGTGTTTACCTTCCTGAAGTACAGCTGCAGTGTCACACAGCTCCCTTCTGGTATTTATGCTGTGTGAGAGTGCTACCGCGTCACTTAGCTCTGTTTTATCTCTCCAATTGCTCGTGTTTACCTTCCTGAAGTACAGCTGCAGTGTCACACAGCTCCCTTCTGGTGTTTATGCTGTGTGAGAGTGCTACCGCGTCACTCAGCTCTGTTTATCTCTCGAATTGCCTACGTTAACCTTCCTGATCTACAGCTGCAGTGTCACACAGCTCCCTTCTGGTGTTTATGCTGTGTGAGAGTGCTACCGCATCACTCAGCTCTGTTTATCTCTCGAATTGCCTACGTTTACCTTCCTGAAGTACAGCTGCAGTGTCACACAGCTCCCTTCTGGTATTTATGCTGTGTGAGAGTGCTACCGCATCACTCAGCTCTGTTTATCTCTGAATTGCCTACGTTAACCTTCCTGATCTACAGCTGCAGTGTCACACGGCTCTCTTCTGGTATTTATGCTGTGTGAGGGTGCTACCGCGTCACTCAGCTCTGTTTATCTCTCGAATTGCCTACGTTAACCTTCCTGATCTACAGCTGCAGTGTCACACAGCTCCCTTCTGGTATTTATGCTGTGTGAGGGTGCTACCGCGTCACTCAGCTCTGTTTATCTCTCGAATTGCCTACGTTAACCTTCCTGATCTACAGCTGCAGTGTCACACAGCTCCCTTCTGGTATTTATGCTGTGTGAGAGTGCTACCGCGTCACTCAGCTCTGTTTTATCTCTCCAATTGCTGGTGTTTACCTTCCTGAAGTACAGCTGCAGTGTCACACAGCTCCCTTCTGGTATTTATGCTGAGTGAGAGTGCTACTGCGTCACTCAGCTCTGTTTTGTCTCTCCAATTGCTGGTGTTTACCTTCCTGAAGTAAGCTGCAGTGTCAGGCAGCTCCCTTCTGGTATTTATGCTGTGTGAGAGTGCTACTGCGTCACTCAGCTCTGTTTTATCTCTCCAAATGCTGGTGTTTACCTTCCTGAAGTACAGTTGCAGTGTCACACAGCTCCGTTCCGGTATTTATGCTGTGTGAGAGTGCTACCGCATCACTCAGCTCTGTGTATCTCTCGAATTGCCTACGTTAACCTTCCTCGTCTACCGCAGCCATTTCTTATATATTTTACAATGTACCTAGTAGTTAGAGAAGGTATTGCATTCCATCCAAAACTTTAGTATTAGGATTTTACTGGAAATACATGTTTTGAGGCACCCTGAGCCCAAGGAATGCATTTTTACTTTCTCTACTGCGTATCTAGTAGTTAGGGAAGGTTTTGCATTCCATCCGAAAATTTGATACCGAGATTTCACCCAAAATACATGATTACACTGTGATACAAAATAAAGCATTTTTATGTAAAGATCCATATGTGCATTTGTGAAAGCATAGCTTACCATTGAAAAGTCAGATAAACACCTCACTTGCTGTTAGAGTTCATTAGCATCCAAATATGCGAAATAAAAGTTTCCAAGAAAATATCCCCATCCCAAGCTTTCCTTTACATGAAAGAATTTCCCAAAATTTTGTTTTCTAAAAGGTGCCTTCAGTGATTTTGATTAAAATATATTTATTAAAATTATTTATATGAAAAATATATTGTATATCTTGAATTTTCTGGGAATATCCTTGGATGTCTGCTTCATATAAAAGGAATTTTATATTGTCTGTTCAAAATCTTTTTAGAGTAGAAAGGGAAGATAAGGAACTCGCTAGGACACAAAGTAGTAATTACAGCCACCACACGAACCTGACCTTGCTGCAACCTTCTCAAAAATTTCTAAATAGACAATGTAATCTTGTATAATTGGTAAGTGTTAAGATGGATGAAAATATACTGCACAAGAAATGTGGATCTGTTCAAAAAACACAATTTATCTCAAACAACTTGTTTGTTAAATCAGCCATTTCTGAGATATCCGTTATTAGAGATTTCATTGGAAATACATGCTTTGAGATCTCCAGAATCCAAAAGCATTTTTAGAAAGAGTTCCGTGTTTTTGTTTGTATGTGTCTGAACAGCATAACCCATAATGAAATGTCGGATAAATATGAACTTGGTATTCACATTCAACACCTTCTAGAGTTGAGGCATCCAGATTTTCAAGATAACCTCTCCACCCCAAACCAGTCTTTACATAGAACACTTTTCGAAAATTTTGATTTTCTAAAAGATGGCTCATAACGACTTGATTAAAGTACGATATATTATAGGTATTTACATTATCAATAAAATGCATATCTTGAATTTGCTGGGAGTAGCCTAGGAAGTCCTCTTCATTCGGAAGGAATTTTGTATAATCTTGTATAACTGGTAAACATTAGAGATAGATGATAAAAAGTACCATACAAAAAATATAGATTCTTTAAAATACAATTTATTTAAAATAATCTTTTATGATGTCTGCCATTTCAGGGATATCCATTATTGATGGTTCGAATTGTTCAATTCTTGTTATTCTTTCTTTTTAAGTCCCGTCAATTTTCAGTTGTTTCTTGCAATTGCATGGAAGCAACATGAAAGTTTAAGGCCAGCATATAGCGTCCAGTTCTTAAACATTTCACTATCCTAATCCCTTTGTATCTATAACAAAATGTGAATATGGCTACTACCACAAAGGCTTATTTGGATTAAAAAGCAGTAAATAAAAAAATAAGGTTTTAGTAAGAATAAGTTGTATATTCGGTAATAAAAATAGTCATATGAATGTATCACATCAGTTTTTCTTTGTATGGAGTCACATGTAAATTTAAGATTTTTAGATAGGAATGCCAAATTATTTTGAATTGGCTATGTTACAATAAACCCTGAACTACAAAGAGAGCCAAAAGACTACAAACTGGCTGCGCAGTGTTTTTCCTGTCCGCATCCTCAGTGCTCGTTGCCGTCAGCCGCTGTCATAGAAAGGCGTGGATGAAACTATACAACATTTTTAAACTACTTTTAAAGGCTTTACTTAACAACTTTATGAAAATGTGTTTGAGGACAGAATTATTGGTAGAGATTTGGGGCCCTCTCGGTCCCCCTACCTAATCCCCTGTGATTTCTCTCTCTGGAGTAACTTAAAACGAAGTGTACAAGACAAACCCATACACCCTGGAAGAATTAAAACAAAATATCCAGCATTTCTCAACATTAAATTTAGCAAGTGATGGATAGTTTCCTAAAGAGGTGCCAAAAATGTATGGACAACAACGGTGGCCAGTTTCAGCATCTCCTTTCGTAAAGTTGGTAAGTAAAGCCTTTAAAAGTAGTTTTAAAAAAGTTGTATGGTTTCATCTGCATCTTTCTATGATAGCAGCAGATGTCAACGAGCACCGAGGACTCAGACAGGTAAAACACCACGCAGCTGGTTCGTAACCTTTTGGCTCTCTCTGTATTTCAATAGATGACGCATCATTTTTGTCCAGCTCATTTACAACAGTGTAAAACTTTCAAAATTTGTTGCAAAGTACAAAACTGCATTAAACCAGCGTCCCAGTGTGTGACCATTGCTGCAGGGAAAGAAGAAGGTATGGATAATTTCTCTTTGGGGAGATCAATCCTTAATGGTGATTTAAGAGAAAGATTTTTTTCCCCATTTGAGACAAGTTTAACCACGTTGGGATATAGGAGTCTGATACATTCACACTATAGATAGCATAAACCACGTAAGTGACATGAATCATTTTTGGAAAACTCACAGAAAGGACTTGACCTGCTTTTATCATGTATGGTGCGACATCTGTGAGAAAGAGTAATACTTGTCGTATTTTATACCATTTGGCCATATCATATGCATAGTTTCATTGAGTAGCCTCACAATCATTATATTATTTGATGGGGATAGTTCTTTACACACTGCTAAACACGACTGTTCATTAACTATTTTGTCATTTATCAATACAATGACAGCAACATTTGCTATTTTTCTGAAACTTGAATCATGGGTTTCATCATTGCTCACCCTAAGTTTTTCATAAGTTTTATCATATCACTTAGGAAGGTAGTTATTTATTAATGTTGATTACTCAGAAAGCTGAGTTTAGATATATTTAGTCCAAAAGTTCTTAAGTTGAACATTATTGGATTTTTTGAGTGGGATGTCAGCCGCTACAAATGCTCTGCATAAATCTAAACAATACTGGGAATACTTTGATTGTTCTACACTTGAATAAATCAGTTTACATTTTATAATTGTCATGAATTCACACAAGCTACAGCAACAATATGTTTATTTCCAGATTGAGTGACTTGTGAACGCTGATCTGCATTGAGCTATGAACACTTATCCATAAGGGGAAACTTGCAGTTTATCCTAATGGTTGGCTAAACAAATCTTTATTGTCTATGGTAAATATATTTTTAAATTTGTCTACGTATTGTTGAATATGTGATTTAACAGTTGTTCATAAGAACTGAAGAATGAACGCATCATTCACACACTTTACTGCAAGTGCTTAGTCTAGCAGTATAAACATATAAAATACACAGATAGCAAATGGGGAATAACCAGGCTGTCAGCAAATTTAATAATGGTCTAATGTATTCCATTTACCTTAGACACCATTATATGGTGAACATTCTCTGATACCTGTAATGCAATACAAGTAAATCTAAATATATTCTATGTATTTGTAAGAGAAGAAATTAAAAATTATGCAGGATAAATAATAGCAAAAGTCAAACATTAATTAAGATGAACTGGAAATGGCATTTAAATGTTTTTTTCATGAGAATGTATGTTTATGTGAATAAATCTTTAATATTTATGCTTATTTTGAGCATTTATTCAGAGTTTTTCCCTTCTTGTGGGCATTTATGTGTTTGCAGAAAAAATATTTATTTACATATGAATCTGCTCCTTAATTATAATCTCTAGTTATTGATTGGTCCTTCCTCATCATTGTTAACTCAATTGCTCTTGTGTTCATACAGCAGTGGTTCTTTGTGTTTTGTTAGTGTAAAATCAATCTTGATAACAGTAATAGCCTTTTGTTTTCTACAAGCTGTGAAATGGATAGCAAAACAAAAGTTAAAGAAGAAATGGATCTTCTAGAAGAAGAGATAAAGACTTTTCATCCTCCAGTCCTGAAAGAATGCTTGAGTGTGTTGCTACCACAAGTCACTCTGACTTTAAAATGGACCACAAAATAAATATCAAAAAGGAGGTTGATACTTTGGAACCAGGCTTATCAAATGAGAGTGTGTGTTTTTCCACAGATTTTGGAAATGAATTTAAGAACGATACCATCACATATAGTGATTTTGAATTGTATAATAATACAGAAACAAAAGAGTTGGCTTTTGTTTCAGAAAGAGGAGAAGTAGTCTTCTTTAGATCTTGATAAGAAGATAAAGAAGGAGTTTATCTTTTATGGTGAATTGAGTGTTCAAGGAATGTCAATAGAAACAGAATGCCAATCAGAACCATCGGATTCAAACATTTTATTGCAGAGTGAAAACAAGGTAGTTTGACCAGAATAAGTTATAGTTAACACTTCAAAATACTCATAAAAAGTGAAGTTAGTTCCTGTCTTCAAAGATCAGTGTATGGCAGAATTTATTTTGATGTAATTGAACACTTGGACCCATAGCAGGTGATTAGCATTTTCAATACTTCTTTCATTATTGTGTGAATTAATGTTTCAACATTTGGAAAAATATGTGAAGAATCTTGTTTAATTTTCTGTTAAATTTAATACCAATTTTGTTTAATACAAACCATTTACACTTGGTTATCTTAATTAACTGCCCAACTCAACCAAATTACAATATACATTTTAGCTTTTTAATTAATAATATTTGTTAGTATAAAATATGGATAAATTTGTAACACTGATGTGAATTTGAAATTATTTAGAAAACTTGAGTTTAAATTACAGTTACAAGTTGTAAAACATGTAAGTGATGTTAATTGCTTCATCTCTGATTAAAAAATTCCATATAATATTTCTGTTTATATTTGTATAAAATGTTTTAGGAGAATCTTGAATTTGCCTAATATTTCTTGTAACAAAGAAATATTATATTCTGTATACTGGAAAATAATTAGATTACTAAAGCATTGTTATCCAAATAATTTTTTCAAAAATAAAACAAGAGTTACTTTGTTACAGTACAGGAAGACAGAGAACTTGGAATCAGCAGATTCATATGGGTAAGGTTTCACAATACAGAATATTACAGCTTGACTTTGTAATTTTATTTCATCATTTTATTATATTCCATAATGCTTGAAAAATCTCCAAGTGATTAGATTAAAGCTCATTATAAAGATGTTAGTGATATCTGAGTTCTTATTACCAAGAATGGGGATTACAGTAGATCTCAGTATTCTTCGCCATATTTGCTGATTATCTTACAAAATTATGGGATGTGCGTGTAATGCTCAGCATGTGAGAATCATTAAGTATTCAAAAGTTTAATATCTCAGTACCAGGGACAGTGAGCATGTTTTATTGAGGTTAGCAGACAATAATTTCAATATCACAACTATTTCTGCTGCTGCAACTGCTTACACCATGCAGGAACCTGAATATTATATATAATGTGATAACAAAGGTTGTTATGTATTTAATTCCTTTACTGGCAGTTTTAGTTATGGCAGACATGCTTTGAGAAATATTATCTAACTTGTCCAGCATAGAACCCTCTGTTCAGACTTGCTGATGTAGATGGCCATGGTTTGAAGGGAAGCCCCTGCCTTGACCTCTTTGCAGGTAGGGGAGCATTCAGAGTATTGCAGTGCTACATCTAAAAATATTAGGGATGCCGCTAATTGTATTTGCTGTTACTAATCAAGCCACTCCTTTTTTTCCTTGCTGCTACGAGTCATGCATGTGCTTTGGACAAAATATTGGCTGCAGTGTGAAAACCCTCATTCACTCCAGTCTGTGCCTCAGTTAACTTTTAGGTGATTTCCTCCTTCACAAGACTCGTATTACTCTTGGTTTACCAGACAAGCAATAATTCATCCAATTAAACCTAACTGGTTAAAAGATGCTAAACTAGAAGCTATAAACAGTTGTAAAATGTCTGTTGGCAATGTATTAAACTAAGACCAATAACAGTAACAATAAGACTTAAAACATTAAGTACGCTCCATTGATAGGTGCGTCATAGTTATAAAATATCTGTTGGCAATATATTGAACTAGGATTAATAACAGAACAATAACTGCACTCCATTGACAGTTACCTCACAGTTATAAAATGCCTGTTGGCAATATATTGAACTAGGATTAATAACAGAACAATAACTGCACTCCATTGACAGTTACCTCACAGTTGTAAAATGCTGTTGCCAATAGTAATTTGCAAATGACATTCAGCAGCAGGCTTGATTTAGCATCATTATGCAATTTCAACACTTCTATTTTTTATGTTTATAAACATGTTTTTCCAGCATGTCAAGAAGATTTGAACCATCATTCCAATATCTGTGAGAAAGATAACAATATAACAATTGGCCCTCATTAACATAAGAATTAGCAGCATGTCTAGAACTTGAGAATCCTGCATCATTAAAAAGAAAGAAAATGTAACGTTATTCCATAAGAATCCTTGTCATCACAAAAGACAACGAAGCTAATAATAAAATTAATTCTTCTTCCACACAAACCATGTGTAGCAAAGGTTGGGAAGGCAGATTCAGACAACTGAAGAATTAATTGCCATAATGAAATTCGAGACTTAAAGTTATGTAAGTCACCTTAGGGATTCATCTCAATACAATTTCAGTTCTCCTTGTGGTTTACCAGGAAAAATGTGACTCAGCTGAAGAATGTAATGTCCTACCAGCACATTGCCATGGTAGCTAGATAGAGTAACCAATGGAAACCAGGATATCTATGGTTGAAATCCCAGCTATGAGATTGAATTTTTCAGTCATCTGATTTGACCTTTACTAAGGAAATAATAGTTGAACAGTAATGACATAACTATTTTTCTAATAAAGAAAACAGGATGTTGGTGCTCTTGCCACTTGCTTCATTAAACAATAATAGTATAGTGCATCATCAAGATTTACACATATTTAACCCTGTTTATATATTGGAGCTGTGTGTTGCAGCTCGATATAAGGAAAATATACAGTGCATTATTTTTTATTTTTTTATTTCCCTTAAATGGACGTGGACATTTTGGGTTTATTCTGCACTAAAAGTTCATTCTAAGCAGAAAGTACTAACATTTCAGAAAAGAGAGCTTTTCAACCAGTGGTGAAGGCAACAATGTGAAGTGGCAACAATGAAGGAGTGGTCAATGCTTTGCACCTAGTATAGTGATTATATTCTTTTATCCAGCCCTAGCAATATCACCAAACCCACTATAGTGAAAAAGAAAAGTAATATTCAGAAAAATTTCTTTGGTTTCACAGCATTTTGCAAGTATAAAATGTCAATAAAAACATCTGTGTTTCAAAAAATAGCATTTCTGATTCAACTGCATGAATGTAATGTTTTACCAAAAAAATTGTAAAAACGAAAATCCTAAAATTTAAAAGACTTTAAACACTTGGAAGGAATGACAAGGCTCTAAAAAGAGAAACCCGATATTCTGTGAAAGAATAGATAAATAAAAAACAATTTCACTGACCTGAATGCAACAAAAAGTTGTGGCTAATAGAAACTGAAACCTTTATAATAAGAAAACCCTTGAGAATAAGGTATGGTTACAACAGCTCACTTTCACTATTCCTGCTAATGGGGTCAATGCAGATAATTTCCAGCATTGTTGCTCACTCAGGACTGTCAGTCTGCAATTGTTGACCAGACAGTAACCACTGCACAAGTCCAAGTGAAACAAAGGAATAGTAAAACACTGCTGATTATAGTAAGGTACTTGGGCCAGTTTGAAGCAGTTAAAGGAAATGAAAAACATAATGTTTAATGGACTGTGTGTCCGCGTGTACCTACTGCAGGGTTAAGTATGTATAAAGCTGAGCTATCAGATGTCGCCCATATGGTGAGCCACGTGATGCTGGTAGAAAGGCTGCCTAGTAGGCAACTCTGTTGCTTGGTTGTGGTAGTCCCGTGAATTATTTCTACTGCTAATAACAGTGGTATACTCTGATTTAATATCCTTTATAAATGTTTCCTAAAGGTGCATAGGGTAAAGGTTTTCCTGTGTTTGTAGTTTAAGAATTTCTGAACTTAAATATGCAGCACACATGAAACTACAGCCTTCAACTGATAAATTTAAACTTTGAACATCAAATAATAGCATTTGATGGAACTCTGTATGAATATGTAACTAATTTATACAGCATTTGGATGTATAACCCGGAATGTATTTCAAGAATATATATTTTTACTTTTAGGAACTGAACATCAGTATCCTCTCAGAGTTATTGATTAATAACATCTACACTCGTTTCCCAAATTATTAATCATCCTTCTTTCAATTTTTCAGGTTAGTTGCTGATACAACTTGTCATGTAACTACTGGAGTAGAAGCTATGGACCCATCTGAAATAGCTAAAAGTGTTTATTCTCACAGATCTAAGAAGAACATACAGAATGATAAATTCGGTACTTTAGTATTACATTCAAGAAAGCCAGCTCTGGTTAATGATTCTGGAATACAATGAGAGCCTTCTGGAAAAAGATTTCCTGGCAAATCAGCATTGAAATTGTGTGATTTGATTCCTGAAGAAAAGAAAGTACACAACAGTGACATTTGCCAGCAGAGCTTTACTCTGCAACAAACATTGAAGAAAGACAGGCTTATTCATGAAGGTGAAGAGCTACACAAATGCAATGTTTGCAATACGAGCTTCACTCAGCTAGGGAATTTGAGAACACACAGTTTGATTCATGACGGTAAGAAACCACACATGTAATATTTGCAATAAGAGCGTTACTCAGCTAGGGAATTTGAGAAGACACCACGCAAATGTAATGTTTGCAATAAGAGCTTTACTCAACTAGTGAGTTTGAAAAAGCACAGTTTAATTCATGAGGGTAAGAAAGCACATGAATGTAATGTTTGCAATAAAAGGTTTACTCAGCTAGGGAGTTTGAGAAAACATAGTTTGATTTATGAGGGTAAGAAACCACACAAATGTAATGTATGCAATAAGAGCTTTACTCAACTAGTGAGTTTGAAAAAGCACAGTTTAATTCATGAGGGTAAGAAAGCACATGAATGTAATGTTTGCAATAAAAGGTTTACTCAGCTAGGGAGTTTGAGAAAACATAGTTTGATTCATGAGGGTAAAAACCACATGAATGTAATGTTTGCTGTAAGAGCTTTACTCACCTAGGAAATTTGAGAACACACAGTTTAATTCATGAGGGTAAGAAACCACATCAATGTAATGTTTGCAATCAGAGCTTTACTCACCTAGGGAGTTTGAGAATACACAGTTTGATTCATGAGGGTAAGAAACCACACAAATGTAATGTTTGCAATAAGAGCTTTACTCAGCTAGGGAGTTTGAGAATACACAGGTTGATTCATGAGGGTAAGAAACCACATGAATGTAATGTTTGCAATAAGAGCTTTACTCACCTAAGGAATTTAAGAACACACAGTTCGATTCATGAGGGTAACAAACCACATGAATGTAATGTTTGCAATAAGAGCTTTACCCACCTAGGGGGTTTGAGAACACACAGTTTGATTCATGAAGGTAGGAAACCACACAAATGTAATGTTTGCAATAAGAGCTTTACTCAGCTAGGGAATTTGAAAATACACAGTTTGATTCATGAGCGTAAAAAACCACACAAATGTAGTTTTTGCAGTAAGAGGTTTACTCGTCTATCAGATTTGAAAATGCATGCACACGAGTTTGATTCATAAGGGTGAAAGGCACACAAATGTAATGCTTGGATTAAGAGCTTTACTCAGCTAAGGGGTTTGAAAAAACAGTTTAATTCATGAGGGTAAAAAACTACATAAATGTACAGGTTGCCGTAGGACTTTTATTCATCTATCATATTTGAAAAGTTTGGTTTGATTCATGAGGGTAAAAAGCCACTTAAATTTTTGAAATAAGAGGATTATTCTGCTATTGCATTTATAAACACAAATTCATGAGGGTAAAAAATCTCATAGGTGTTTACAACAGCAGCTTTAGTTAACTATGACATTTAAAAGCAAAATTTAATTTTTGAGAGTAAAATATCATTTAAATGGAAGGTTTCCAATAAGGTAGATTTTTCAAATAACAGATCACTGATTAATGAGAGTAAAAATGGACATAAATGTAATGTTTACAAGAAGAAACACACACACATATATAATAATTTTTTTTCATATATTCATGAGTGCAAAAGCAACACAAATGTAATGTTCGTCCTCCGTTGCGTAGTGGTTACCATGCTAGCCTCTAGTTCCCGAGGTCGCGGGTTCAAATCCGGTGGATGGTGGGGATTGTTTTGGGCGTAAAGATCCTTAGCATGGCTTCCTTCGGAAGGGAAATAAAGCCAGTGGTCCCGTATTGTAGATTTATGGCACATAAAGGAACCTGAAGCCTGATAAAGAGGCCTCTGAGCAAAATTACCCATCTTTCATACCCAATATAGAATGGGAACAGAGGTCCCAAATTACTTGGAAATATCACAGGCAAAAGTGAACTTCCAGTCTCAGAAAACACCCATATCTGGGAAAAAAGAACCATGTCTTAAACTTTGAAATCCCACCAGGAGACATTCTAATGTACAAGTTCATCCAACCACCATGAGAAGCAACACCAGCAGTCGACCTGGAGCTGATGATGGGATCGAATACCTCTGGAAACATGTGTTCCTTTTTTCAATAAATGAGTGAAGTAACTATAAATTCGACTCAAGTTTATTTAAATATAGTTTTATATGAATTATAATACATTACATTAAAATATGTTTTTGTAGTATAAATATTTTCTTTGGAATATGAGTTTAAAAATCCACAACTGAACATACATTCAAAACTTCTGGAGATAACATGTGAAAGAGTGATGGTTTATGAATACAGAATCTAGCATTAGCATTCTAATTTATTTTATTTTTTAAAATTTAGATCAGAAACTATCTATCCCAGAAAGTTAATATATAATTATTATATTCACCTGGCATGTAATCCTTAACACACCTTACGCACATAGCTCTTGATGATTTTGCTGAGGTGAATGGAACACAATTCACTGTTCTGACATGAACACTTGTTTACTGGCTCTTCCTTATTAAGTGGAACAGTGTGGATGCTATTTCTTGTAGACAGTTATTGCTATCTTAGGGAATCTGCAACAAACAGGAGAACTGTAAACAGCATCTCCTTAGTTGACAATGATGTCAGCATCAACAAAATAATGCATCAGCTTCTCGTCATGAATCCCAACAGTAAAACAGTATCACAAGAGTTGCCTTCCATTTTACAAACTAGGTGCACAACATACAATTGTAAACTAAGGGGCCATTTACTGTAGTGAAACCTAGGTACACCATTGTAAAACAAGCGGTCAAAGGAAAAAGCTTTGAATTCTAACTGTATAGGATGTCACAAAAATTGTTTTACCATGAAGATTGTTGCAGATTGACGTAGTTGGCCATGATGCTCAGCAGAGTGGACTTTCAAAGCCTCGTATCTGGCAGTTGAATGGCTAGAGGGTGTTCTACACGTGGCACTAAGAGGGTTAAAGTTGTTAGTCACAAATACGTTTTCCTCTAAATTGAAAAAACGTGTGAGATATCTGAAATGAAAGTATCACTGGGAATGTTTGCATTAAAATGCACTGACAAATTTAATTATGCAACAACAACAAAACTAGTGCACTTCATTGTAATGCTAGCACCCTTTTAAAAAGTTGGAGCCTCTCATCATGAAGTCCTCTGATCATGTTAATTAATCTTTGTAAATAAGAATAAAATTAAAGCTGTGATAAGAAATTGTATTAAAATGAATATCTGTTATATAAGCAGCATTGTTTTAACTTGAGTTTTCCTTAACTGAGAAATTTTTTTGGAAGAATGTTACTCTACAAGGGTGATTCATAAATAAGGAAAATCTATACTGGCATTTGTTTTTCTCTTTGCAGTGGTGTTTAATAAACACTTTTGGATATAGTCTCTCTATATGAAAATTTTCACAATTTTGAAAATGTGTTTGAGAAGTTCCTGTTTAGCACCGTCCAATTGGTAAAAAATTTGCTTTGAAATACACCGCCCAAAAGTAGGTTAACCAAAGCAAACAAGTAAGCTACCCTTAAATAACTCTCACTATGGGAAGCACATAATTAAGGCAAAGATAATCATAATCACAAGCAGGCACGTTAGAAAGTTCCTTATTATTTTAGTTGGTTGTCTGCTTTTAAATAAGGTTACCAAGGTTCTTATCTTGTAGGACACAGGCAATAAATAATATATATTTCAAGCTTTCCCTAAGTATAGTGCAACAATTATAAATTTCTTTAAACTGAAATGTGGGATATGCTTGTCACTAATGCAGATTATTTGAGATTTGTGACCACTTGTACCATGGGTTTCGATTTGATTCCCATATGTAACATAGCTTTGCTTTGAACCTGCATGATAACCTGTGGCATTATTAATCTCAGCTACCCGACTGCAGAGGGATACCTTTCCAGAAAGTTAAATGTATGTTCTTATGTGCATGAGTATGGAAGTTTAAGTACTGGGATTACCAAAGGCTTTTGGGGGAAGTCCGTCAATATAGCACCAAGTAACTGAATAGAAAATATTATTCCAAAACTGAAGTTACAGGTTTAATAGAATATTTCAATATAAGATGTTAGTAAAGTTTGATATGCAAATATACCAGATGAGTCAGCTGCCCCTATTTATTTTTTAATTTACGCAACATGCTAAGCGACATATGTGACTTAAGTTTTTCTTGAATGCCTTCTAATGGCTGATTTGCATAACACTTTATAAGGAGGCTTAGATAACTTAGTGCATAAGTGTTCTATGGGACAATGCAGTTGCCATATATGTTGATGCCAAAAACATTCAACATCCAAAACTGGGAGCTGTAGTAGCACTTTTAGCTGATTTTACAAACCTTTATTCTCTAGCATACCTTCATACCTTTGAAAACGCTCCTGAAGGAACAACTTATCACACGCATCAGTTGACAAAATTATTTGAAAACAAAATGACAGATTTACGCAGTGCGACCAATGGATTTAAGCCATCAGCCAACAAAGGTTTGTTGTACAGCCTTGTCAAAAAATGCTGAGTATTAGGTAGATAATTTCGCTTCTGTCACAAACTATGCCATATTTCAGTTCATACATTAAATGAAATGGCTGATGCAGTTCGTTTATTTGGGTTAAAACTATCAAAACGACCTCCAAACACTATGAAGCTGCAAAAAGCATGTAAAGATTTGAGGTGGGTATGAGTTCTGCAATTATTTATTCGTATAGGAACGCTCTGAAGGTAGCATTGGCTCAGTGGTATTATAATAGTTTGCCATTTCAGTTCGGGTTCAAATCCTTTGTGAGAAGTTGAAACCTTTTTTTACCTTTGGATTTATGCCTTTGGGCCTATAATTTGATATCGTGCTACAAATAACATTTTTGATAGCATTATAACTGTGTACACAATAGAATAATCAGCATGTTTTCTACTGACAGGTGGATAATTATACCTAGTTATAAGTATTTTATTATGCTTGAACCATTCAACCAAGTTTAAAACACTTTACGCATGCAAAGTGGCTTTCACTATTTGCGCCTGCGTCATTGCTTGGCGTGAATAAACTTTCCATTATGTACTGAGTATTTGAAACCTTTCTACAAGACAAGGTTGCTGTTATGATGTTAACTAACGACAATTATGTTGACATGATCTTAATCTATGGAGAAATAAGGTGTAATGCACTATCAGCAAAGCGCCTGTATGAAGAAGTATCCAGGAAGAAGGGCACCTACTGTAGACACTTTACGAAGGGCTGAAAGACGCTTCGTGAAACAGGGTGATTTGGAAGATCACCATCTGCTCGCGATGCTCCAGTAACCGGAGGCAATAGAAAACAATTCACATACCAGTTCAAGGGCCATAGCACAAGATCTGTACATAGGTCTAAGTGAGTTCTCAGTGATGCGCATATTGCACCGTAATAGATATCACCCGCACCATCTACAACTACACTGGACTCTCCATGGACGCGACTTTCAAGCGCGAGTGATACATGCACAGTGGCTACAGCAGCGAGCGCAAATGGATGTAGAGTTTTTATGAAACACAATAATGGGACTCTTAACCGCCATAATATGCACTACCTGCATTCCAGAGTGGAGCATGAATGTCTGGTGCGGAATATTAGGCGATCAGCTAATTGGATCGCACTTTGTTTAAGGCAACCTCACAGGACCACGGTACCTTGCATTTTTACAAGAATAATTACCATTGCTGCTAGAAGATGTGCCGCTAATGAAAAGGACAGGAATGTTGATCCAGTAGGATGGAGCTCCACCACGCTGGTCACTGATTGTAAGGAATCACTTACATAGAACATATCCGCAAAAAATGGATTGACCGAGAGAGCCCAATTGCATGGTTCCCTAGATCACTCATACGCGAAGAATGCAAGCAGATTACACCGCGCACGTTACAGCATGCAAGAAGGTCTGTACGCAACTTACCCAAATCTGCATTGCTGAAGCGAGTCGTCATTTTGAACATTTACTTCGTTGATAAAATCCACGTTCTTTAACAATTTCATGTTCTGTTTACCCGTGAACTTAGCACAGTTACAATTCCTTTGTTAGTAGAAATAAAACATGAAACAACTGTTAGATTTAATAGCGTCGACATTCGCCCAAAAGAATGAAAACTAACTATATAACACGCTTTACAACACCAGATACTGTGCAGATTATTAGGGAAATATGATCCACAACTATTATCTGATTATAATTCTTGTGTCTTTGGCTCACAGGAGAGCCAATAACAAAAATAAATAGACTAGTATACCAAAATACACAAAATCAACACAAGGAGAAAGATTAAAGAACCAAAACAATTTGATGTAAGTATTGGATTCGAACCTCCGAACATTGCGTCAGCTAACCCACGCGGCCAGAAGCCACGTATTCTATTCAGCTCTTCGGAAAAACGTTCCTCTACCTCCCTGCAAGCGTTATATCCATGAAGAGCCGCGTTTTTTTTAGCATTTCGCAGCTCCTTGGCTCATTCAGACCTTTAATCATTAATGGTGGTTGCGTATAGTACCGAATAGAAGTTTCTATACGAAACAATAGGTACAATAACAGTTTGTTTGCTAAAAGGGCCAATGCTTTCACATTACACTATAAACTACGGGTTGCATAGGTGCGAATACCTAGGGGCAGCTGACTCACCTGGTATATGTATAGAATTGCATAAGATCTCAAAATTTAGTTTAGCTGTATAATTCAACTCTGAAATGGGTGTGTTTAGAAAAAATAAGCTCTTTCGCCAATTAAATATTGCAAACCACAATTACACAAAGCATGAAATACTTTTACATTCAGATTAATTGAACGGGGGACTTCAACATGAATTCCTTTTACATTAATAGCATTAATTCCTTGCAATTCCTGCTTTCTTCAATTAAGCACATAACTCTGGTTGAAAAACACCACAAAGCTAATGTCTCACTGAAAGCTTATACTCCAATCAATTGCCCCATTCAACCATTAAGGCCACTATGTGTAGGTACAAGTATATCTCATCCAAATATTATGTTCCATTCATTTTAAATTTAGACAATACTGTATGAGACGAATGATATCCTAATCAGTGAAATCTCTGTACATTATGAAAGTAGAATAGATTACCAAAGTTGAAACAGAACCAATTTTGTACAGGTCTTGGCGATAATGAAAAAGGCATTTTTCTTTCAGTCAAATCCAGGTATTCAGTTGGTGAAGTCAGAAATGGTTCTATAGTGTTCACCTCACAGCAGAGCCAAGCAAGGCAGTGGAGAGGAGAAACTGCTGGTGCTTCTCCTGGCCACATTCATATGTATAACCAAAGTGGCTGATTTACGTAATACTGCCACAAATGACACAATCTCCTTCAAGGCCACAACATGCTTCATTGTCTGCATATCTTAGAGACCTACTTTGATTACTATTTTATTTTTATTTTTCTAATCCATTTGTGCTTTCCTCTTTCTAGATATTCACCCATATTCATACCTCTTTCCCACACACCAACTCCCAAATGTTTTTGTAACTATATTATTATTATTTCCCATTCTATTCCAGCTTGAATGCCATATACCCTCCCTCCAATTACTTGTTTCTTTGCACTGTGTCAAACAATGTAACATACCCTCCTTTTCTCCACACATAACTCGTGTTCCATACTGCAGTTCCTAAAACCTTTAACATACAAGTCCCTGTTCTCATACATGCTCTGCCTTGCTTATCACAGCTATTAGCATGCTTCTCGCTCCCACAGACCTCGTTTATTATCTTTTACAATCTCAAAAAAGCTTTCATTCTCAAAACTCCCGATCTGTAACTCCACAAATAAATGCGTAGGCTGCTTCTCCGGAAACGTAATCCGGTGAAAAATCTGCCAAAGCCCTGGAGTGCCAGCTGCTACTCCTTCACGACTAGTTTTTGTATGATTTCTTTTGCATGCTGCGCTCTTGCCTTCAACTGGTCCCAGTAAGTGGCGGCAAGGCGAGTTCTCCATAATGTTCCTCCAGCAGTTTCATTAAATTATGCCCGAACCTCCGGTGGGAAAGTTTCAAGGTGTTTGTGCTGCTTACGGATGCATGTCAACAAATATTCATCAGGTGTATGGGCGCGCATCCATTGTGTGTCGCAATGGTCTCATACTGCCGCATAAACACTGCACATGACGAACTGCCATGGAAGTTCAATGGCTTCACTGATTTTACATTGGGCTATTTTGAAATTGCGGCATCTTGTCACCTTCGGCATACATCTTGGGCTCCAGGTCTCGGTGCAGCTCCCCCACTGCGGCGTCCATTATCCTCTTGCTTACTTCAGGCTGCAGGTCCAGATGCTCATCCATTGCAAACTGTGTCTTCCTCATTTTTGCATTCATCTACGCATCCAGCCGCTTTTCTTGTTAATCAGATGCTCTTCCACTGCAGTAATTTTATCTTCCAAGTCAGATTTAATTTCTTCTAACTCCTCTGCAATGAAGTCTTTCATTGTTATATTTCTTTCAAACTTTACAGTGTCAATGTCACAACTGGGTTGAAATTTAATTCCTCTATTTCATTGTTAATTTCTGTTTCCACACCCTTCATTTGTTCCTCATCTCCTCCATTCGGGATTTCATTTTTCCTAACACTCTTCATTTCCGTTTCCAGCTTATTCATTCTAATTCCATTTCTGTCTACATCTTCTCCATTTTGGCCAATATTTTTTAAGCATTTCCCCCACCTTAGTTTGTAATTCCATTTCTGAAACCAGGCTACTTTGTCCAGTTTTCACTGTCACTTCACTGTTTTGATATACTTCGACTTCATTGTGACTTAGTTCACACTGTCATTCATGAATGTAAAGTACTTGGAATTCCTATCACTTCACTTTTCTTTGGTCCACTTCACTCACTGCGTAATTGAACACAGGAAGCCCCTCACCTCGCACTGTAGCAGCACTAAGTTCACGCCACAGTGTGATCACAAACACACTTGTGGAACCGCACGTTATGTCGCAGCAGACACGCGCTCACCAAACCACCGGCAAACACTTTGGCCTATATAGCCAGTAGATGTATCCACAAAACATTCTCATAAGTTCTGGAAGAGGGGGAGAGAAACTTCCAGAAGATTGTGGTTATGTGTCGACAGTACTTCTGGTTTTATGCTGAGTGAGAGTCCTGCCACATCATTTATCTCTGTTTATCTCTCCATCTGCCAATGCTACCCCTCTTGGTTTTTTTAAATCTAATAACTTTGGTAAACATCCTATGTATTACATCAGTTTTGTTCACGATCTTTGATAATCCTCAATTTTCCACTCCATATAACACTTGATTCTACCACTCCTCCATACACATTCCTGGTGTCTAGTATAAACACACGATCACTACTATAGTAGCTGGTTCCCATCTACCATTACTCCTAAGTAATCAAATGATATTACTATTTCTAATTACTCTGTAATCAAGTACGGGTTCATTTCCCTACTTTATAAACAACATTACACAAAATTTATCATGCTGAAATAATTTTATTTACATTGTACAATTTTCTGTTACTTTTCTACATAGTTGCCATATTTTTTCAAACATTTTTGGTAACATAACACAAGTTTTCCATCCCAGTGTTGTTCCCGGTCGGGTCCTGTGCTCGTAACCAGCTGTTCACTTCTGATTTCACTTCATCAGGGGGTAATGCTATTTATGTCATTAAAAAAAACTTCCAGGACTCTTGTCTCACAGAGTTCTCTTCCTTCATGAGATTTAAGAATACATCAGGCTCACAAACTTGATTATCAATCAAACCGAACTAAGCAAAATTTGGTCTAATGATGGAAAGCCGGTTAACGATTATTCTGGCCGACCGTTTTATGACCTTTTGAGACTCGGATCACTATTGCTTTCCCCCTACATTTTCAGGACATAGTACAATTGATAATATCCTCGAAATAGTCGATGAAAAATCAGTAGAAGACTATCTGAAACGTTTAAATCTACAAATTACAGAAATTAAATTCACAATGGAGAAATAAATGGATAGAACATTTCCTTTCTACACCTAAGAATTATCAGAAACAACAATAAGCTTGAATTTGGTATATACAGGAAAGATACACATAAGACTATCACATAAAAGCAAACAGTTTCAACCACAAGCATTCCATCATAAACAGCCTAATACACAGATTACTCAACATCCCACTAAATGAAACAGAACACAAGAAGGAATTGAAATAAAGAGAAACAACGACAGAGAACAACTGTTTAACAAGTCATTAGTGCATAAAAATTACAGAAATTAAATAAGGCAGAAACAACTACTCTAAGAGCAGGAAAACAAAAGAAAATGTTCAAAAAATTCACTTACACCCAAAGTTCATGAGAAAATTCCAAAAGATCTTCCAGTAATAGCTAGATAGTACTAGCCGCACAAAACAGGAATAGTTTAAAAAAACGTATTAAAATTCAATACATCTGATGTAATACCTTTTTCAAAGAAACCAAGAATTTACAAAATTAGCTGTCAAGATGGCGAGAAAATATACATGGAAAAAACAAAAAGGAATATTTAAACCCGTCTCAAGGAACACCTTAGGCTCAGCTGTAGCACACCATTTTTGGAACTCTTGCCACAACTTTGAAAACAGCGTCCATCTTCTGAAACATCTACAAAGACCAATAGAACTTGAAACCTGGGAGATTTTGAAAAAAATATGAGTCAACGGTAATGAATTTTGAAATCCCAGCCGAAGGCAACCCAGTGCATAGATTCATCGGAGATCTAGTAGGAGAACCTCAAGATTCCAGAGGGAAAATCCAAATCATTCGTGCAGTCGAATGCGGCTGATGATGCAGACAATGTTTGTTAAACATGTTCTATACCTAAGCTACAATTTAGTGAAGTATTAACCGTTAAATTCGACTCGATGTTATTAAAAAATCAAATATATTTGTAAAATGGAGGGGGAAAAATACAGCTATTAAAAGCATTCAACATACAACTACACAGAACATCATAAAGTATTCTGTAGCAATCTTTCAGAATCATGTGTATGGTTTAACCAGTATGTAATGTGTTATCATTTAGCAAGCAATTTATTTTTACAAATGGTTCTCTTTTTATTGTTATAACCTTTACTGTCGTTGCATAGTTTTTGTAATCAATTTTACAGTTTTTTCTCATAGCTTAATTTTATATGTAACTGTTATAATTTTTTTGTTTGTAATATTCACGTATAACTTTTAGGTTCAAATCACTAATTTGTATGTTTATGCCACTATGAAAGCTCTTTTATGTGCCAGACAAATGAATAAATTATGTATTACTTATCGCAAACGACAGAGGAAGGTGTATGTCGATTAAATGAAGCTACAGACTTGCTCCGTGATATCTTTTTGCTATCCTGAAAGATTTGTCCAGACTTGGCACGCATTTTCTTGTATTCAATTAGGTTATCTAGTGTGGGGCGACGCTGGAAAACCTTAAGAGCACGGCTGCGAGCACGAATATCTTTTCGGCGTTCTTCCATCCACCAAGGGACTGAAAATCGACGAGGGTTCGCATTCGACTGTGGAATAGCTTGCTCAGCAACAGAACGAATCTTCTCTGTGAGATTTTCCACCAAAAACTCATTATAAGTAAACACAGCCAACTGGGAGTAAAGGTTCAGTTGGTATGGTCTGAGAGTCATCTAGGTAAGCGTGTGGAACATATAGCTTGTGTTAGAAGACTAGTAAGACATGGAAAGTGATCACGAGAGTGTAAATCAGAGATCACATTCCAATGCAAGCAAACTGCCAACACTGGTGAACTGGTGTGATAAAGTTTTGAAGGAGTCTGAGAGATATGTAGCTCTCCGGTGTTCAGAAGACTGTACAAATAATCAGCAATTAATGTACCTCTCGCACAAGCCCAAGGGAGCCCCAAAGAGGGTGATGGGCATTAACGTCTCCCACCAACAGAATAGTTGTTGGTAACTGAGAGACTATATCTTCTAGATCCATGAGCAAGAGGTCGTCGGATGAGGCAGATAACGTTGCAAATGGTAAATCGGATGGATGGTAGTTTAATCCTTACACTGTCTGGATGTCAAACTGTGCATACAGATTTCACAAATATATCATCTCTGATGAGTGTGAAAGTGCCGCCGTGGGCAGGAATAGTCACTTCCGGTGTAAGATCAAACCGTGACAGGGTATATCGTATAAGTTGAAAACTGTATTGCGGGCGGAGTTTAGTTTCTTGTAAACATAATCCAAAGGCTCATACTTGTTGAGCAAAATTTCAAGATCTGGTCGATGTGTTCTAATTCCATGGATGTTCCATTGTAGGATAGCCATCATAATTATGACGGGGTAAGTTTTTAATCGTTAAAGGTTACTGCGGTGTGGAAAAGGTGGTCCAATCAATTTTCCTTTTTTCTTTTGTGTCGGGCTAACACATTTAACGGAGGATTTAATCTGCCACTTTTTCACTGTCATTCTGGCGCTGTGGGCAGAATGCTCCTGCTCCATCTCCACGGGGAAAGGACCCCTTTGCAATAGAAAACCTCGAAGCGATTGGAGGATGAGATCAGCGAAGATGTTAATTGCCAATCTGAGTCCTTCCCGGAAGATTCCTCAGAGGAGGATCTCCTAGGAGATGCCCGTGGATCTTGTTTCCCCTTAGGTGTTCTGGGTGCAGACTTACCACTTTCGTTCAGAAAGTCGGTTCTCATATAACTGGTCCTCAATTTTATTGGTGATGATTATATACTGTAGGTTTGCCAGTCATTATTTGAGGCCGACGGTTTTGCTGGTGATTTGACTGGTGTGATCTTTCCAGTAACGGACTTGGCAGATGTTAATGCTGTCGTGGGTGTTCATTTTCAAGGCTTAGGCTGCGTTCTAGCTACGAGTATCTTTTCGGAAATAGTGGCCCCATTTATATCGCTGGTCTGAGTTTCAATTTCCTGACTCAGTACCGATTTAGCTTCAACTGAGCTATAGGTACCGGACTTCAGGACAGATGGTTGGTGGATACACAGAAGGCTCCAGGCTGTCGAGAATGACACCTTCTCCCTAACCCGGATCTCCTGGATCACCCTTTCCTCTGCAAAACGGGGGCAATCTTGGGAAATTTATGGGTGTTCACCGCTGCAGTTAACACACGTTGGAGCAGATGTACATGCTTCATCGTGAGAGATGTCTCCTGCAGTTAACACACGTTGGAGCAGATGTACATGCTCCATCATGAGACATGTCTCCTGCAGTTAACACACGTTACGGCAGATGTACATGCTCCATCATGAGAGATGTCTCCTGCAGTTAACACACGTTGGAGCAGATGTACATGCTCCATCGTGAGAGATGTCTCCGCAGTTAACACACGTTGGAGCAGATGTACATGCTCCATCATGAGACATGTCTCCTGCAGTTAACACACGTTACGGCAGATGTACATGCTCCATCATGAGAGATGTCTCCTGCAGTTAACACACGTTGGAGCAGATGTACATGCTCCATCGTGAGAGATGTCTCCGCAGTTAACACACGTTGGAGCAGATGTACATGCTTCATGAGAGATGTCTCCGCAGTTAAAACACGTTACGGCAGATGTACATGCTCCATCATGAGAGATGTCTCCGCAGTTAACACACGTTGGAGCAGATGTACATGCTCCATCATGAGAGATGTCTCCTGCAGTTAACACACGTTGGAGCAGATGTACATGCTTCATCATGAGAGATGTTTCAGCAGTTAACACACGTTGGAGCAGATGTACATGCTCCATCATGAGAGATGCCTCAGCAGTTAACACACGTTGGAGCAGATGTACATGCTTCATCATGAGAGATGTCTCAGCAGTTAAACACGTTGGAGCAGATGTACATGCTTCATCATGAGAGAGGTCTCAGCAGTTAACACACGTTGGAGCAGATGTACATGCTTCATCATGAGAGATGTCTCCTGCAGTTAACACACGTTGGAGCAGATGTACATGCTCCATCGTGAGAGATGCCTCAGCAGTTAACACACGTTGGAGCAGATGTACATGCTTCATCATGAGAGATGTCTCAGCGGTTAAACACGTTGGAGCAGATGTACATGCTTCATCATGAGAGAGGTCTCAGCAGTTAACACACGTTGGAGCAGATGTACATGCTTCATCATGAGAGATGTCTCCTGCAGTTAACACACGTTGGAGCAGATGTACATGCTCCATCGTGAGAGATGTCTCCGCAGTTAACACACGTTGGAGCAGATGTACATGCTTCATGAGAGATGTCTCCGCAGTTAACACACGTTGGAGCAGATGTACATGCTCCATCATGAGAGATGTCTCCTGCAGTTAACACACGTTGGAGCAGATGTACATGCTTCATCATGAGAGATGTTTCAGCAGTTAACACACGTTGGAGCAGATGTACATGCTCCATCATGAGAGATGCCTCAGCAGTTAACACACGTTGGAGCAGATGTACATGCTTCATCATGAGAGATGTCTCAGCAGTTAAACACGTTGGAGCAGATGTACATGCTTCATCATGAGAGAGGTCTCAGCAGTTAACACACGTTGGAGCAGATGTACATGCTTCATCATGAGAGATGTCTCAGCTGTTAACACATGTTGGACCAGATGTACATGCTTCATCATGAGAGATGTCTCAGCAGTTAACACACGTTGGAGCAGATGTACATGCTTCATCATGAGAGAGGTCTCCGCAGTTAACACACGTTGGAGCAGATGTACATGCTTCATCATGAGAGATGTCTCCGCAGTTAACACACGTTGGAGCAGATGTACATGCTTCATCGTGAGAGATGTCTCAGCAGTTAACACATGTTGGAGCAGATGTACATGCTTCATCATGAGAGATGTCTCAGCAGTTAACACAGGTTGGAGCAGATGTACATGCTTCATCGTGAGAGATGTCTCAGCAGTTAACACACGTTGGAGCAGATGTACATGCTTCATCGTGAGAGATGTCTCAGCAGTTAACACATGTTGGACCAGATGTACATGCTTCATCATGAGAGATGTCTCAGCAGTTAACACACGTTGGAGCAGATGTACATGCTTCATCGTGAGAGATGTCTCCGCAGTTAACACACGTTGGAGCAGATGTACATGCTCCATCGTGAGAGATGTCTCCGCAGTTAACACACGTTGGAGCAGATGTACATGCTTCATCGTGAGAGATGTCTCCGCAGTTAACACACGTTGGAGCAGATGTACATGCTTCATCGTGAGAGATGTCTCAGCAGTTAACACACGTTGGAGCAGATGTACATGCTTCATCATGAGAGAGGTCTCCGCAGTTAACACACGTTGGAGCAGATGTACATGCTTCATCATGAGAGATGTCTCCGCAGTTAACACACGTTGGAGCAGATGTACATGCTTCATCGTGAGAGATGTCTCAGCAGTTAACACATGTTGGAGCAGATGTACATGCTTCATCGTGAGAGATGTCTCAGGAGTTAACACATGTAGGAGCAGATGTACATGCTTCATCGTGACAGACGTCTCAGCAGTTAACACACGTTGGAGCAGATGTACATGCTTCATCATGAGAGATGTCTCCTGCAGTTAACACACGTTGGAGCAGATGTACATGCTCCATCGTGAGAGATGTCTCCTGCAGTTAACACATTTTGGAGCAGATGTACATGCTTCATCGTGACAGACGTCTCAGCAGTTAACACACGTTGGAGCAGATGTACATGCTTCATCGTGAGAGATGACTCCGCAGTTAACACACGTTGGAGCAGATGTACATGCTTCATCATGAGAGATGTCTCCTGCAGTTAACACATGTTGGAGCAGATGTACATGCTTCATCATGAGAGATGTCTCCTGCAGTTAACACACGTTGGCGCAGATGTACATGCTTCATCATGAGAGATGTCTCCTGCAGTTAACACACGTTGGAGCAGATGAACATGCTCCATCATGAGAGATGTCTCCTGCAGTTAACACACGTTGGAGCAGATGTACATGCTTCATCATGAGAGATGTTTCCGCAGTTAACACACGTTGGAGCAGATGTACATGCTTCATCATGAGAGAGGTCTCCGCAGTTAACACACGTTGGAGCAGATGTACATGCTTCATCGTGACAGATGTCTCAGCTGTTAACACATGTTGGAGCAGATGTACATGCTTCATCGTGACAGATGTCTCAGCTGTTAACACACGTTGGAGCAGATGTACATGCTTCATCGTGACAGATGTCTCAGCAGTTAACACACGTTGGAGCAGATGTACATGCTTCATCGTGACAGATGTCTCAGCTGTTAACACACGTTGGAGCAGATGTACATGCTTCATCGTGACAGATGTCTCAGCTGTTAACACATGTTGGAGCAGATGTACATGCTTCATCGTGACAGATGTCTCAGCAGTTAACACACGTTGGAGCAGATGTACATGCTTCATCGTGACAGATGTCTCAGCTGTTAACACACGTTGGAGCAGATGTACATGCTTCATCGTGAGAGATGTCTCAGCTGTTAACACATGTAGAAGCAGATGTACATGCTTCATCATGAGAGATGTCTCAGCTGTTAACACACGTTGGAGCAGATGTACATGCTTCATCCTGACAGATGTCTCAGCTGTTAACACATGTTGGAGCAGATGTACATGCTTCATCGTGAGAGATGTCTCAGCTGTTAACACATGTAGGAGCAGATGTACATGCTTCATCGTGACAGATGTCTCAGCTGTTAACACATGTTGGAGCAGATGTACATGCTCCATGAGAGATGTCTCAGCAGTTAACACACGTTGGAGCAGATGTACATGCTTCATCATGAGAGATGTTTCCGCAGTTAACACACGTTGGAGCAGATGTACATGCTTCATTGTGAGAGATGTCTCAGCAGTTAACACACGTTGGAGCAGATGTACATGCTCCATCGTGAGAGATGTTCTCAGCAGTTAACACACGTTGGAGCAGATGTACATGCTTCATCATGAGAGATGTTTCCGCAGTTAACACACGTTGGAGCAGATGTACATGCTTCATCATGAGAGATGTCTCAGCAGTTAACACACGTTGGAGCAGATGTACATGCTCCATCGTGAGAGATGTCTCCGCAGTTAACACACGTTGGAGCAGATGTACATGCTTCATCGTGAGAGATGTCTCCGCAGTTAACACACGTTGGAGCAGATGTACATGCTTCATTGTGAGAGATGTCTCAGCAGTTAACACACGTTGGAGCAGATGTACATGCTTCATTGTGAGAGATGTCTCAGCAGTTAACACACGTTGGAGCAGATGTACATGCTCCATCGTGAGAGATGTCTCCGCAGTTAACACACGTTGGAGCAGATGTACATGCTTCATCGTGAGAGATGTCTCCGCAGTTAACACACGTTGGAGCAGATGTACATGCTCCATCATGAGAGATGTCTCAGCAGTTAACGCATGTAGATTCGCCGTTACAAAACTCTATAGTGTGTCCAAAACGCTGACACTTATAGCATTTAAGCGGATTCGGTATACATGGTCTAACTTCAATGACTTCATAACCTGCCTTAATGCTTTAAGGGGGATCAACCCGATCAAAGGAAAGGAACAGGGTACGTGTAGGCACAAGTTCACCTCTTTCTTTCCGCTGGACCCGATATACGGAAGTAGAACCTTGTTCTTTCAGATTTTCTTGAATCTCCTCATTGGATACCGTCCAATGCACGGATATTCACTACACCGCGCGAAGAGTTCAGAGTCCTGTGCGCTTCAACTCGTACAGGATAACTGGCTAACATATTCACTCTGCCTGGGATGCTAAATTTACTTCAATCAGGTGCGAGATCTAATGCATGACCTAACTGGACCAGCAATGTTATCGAGCCCTTTTGTACTATGAAAGGCTTCATCGATGACAATTTCTTTCCTTCCTCTGTTCTATTTATGATTAAATAGCGAGGGCCAGAACACTCGACTACTTATTTTACCGACTTTTGAGGGTTTTTTATTTTTAAAGATCCTTACTGATATATTCCTCCACCATTACAAATGTCTCCGATGGCGTGCTCACCTCCCGATTCATAGATAGAGGAACCCAATCGTATTCAGGAGTGTAACAGCTCCCCGTGACTGACTTTTATCAGCAGATACGAACACAGTTATACATGATATTCTGGGGCTGGGAGTTAAGTATTACACAGTCACCCCTTGCGACTCCCCTCCTCCGTCCCGCGCAGCGGTATCCGTCAGAATGTGTTCAGGGAGGTAACTGCTACTTAGTCAAACACACTTGTGGAACAAAGTTGGTTGCGCGTTTGGCACAAGCCTCTCACCTCTTAGAGGAACCCAATCGAGAGTGTGACTAGGGAGCGCCAATCCCATACCTACCGTAGTAGGCCCCTGGGGGATGGGTGATAAGGAGACATGAATTAATAAGAAATACCTGTTGCTAAACCTAATACATTTAAAGGTATTTGATATAAAGCCTAGTTGAGATGGCTGTTATTTCGAATCCCCAGAAATAAAATGTACTCTGGCTTTGCGCCTTACTAAGTTATCAAGAAGACAGCAGATACTCGGTCGGAAGCCCATCATGGAGTCTTGTAGCAAAAGATAAGTTCACTGTCTCACACCTTTCTGGAAGACACTTACGTATACAAAGTGTTTCATGTGGTGGCCTCTACACATGCGTCGAAAGGAACTGGTGTTTAAATTATGGGATCCCTGACTTTCCTCAGGATGTAATTAGTAGCGATAAGGCTATAAGTTAAATGTAAAGACAATTACAAGGTGACTTTCTTGGCCAAAAACTATGACTATTAACAATCCTTTAATATGTACTCTTAGGCATAGCATTACTGCCTACACTAAGAAATCTAAAATAATCGTATTCCAAAAAGGGAATAGGTTAAGAAAACATGAAAAATTGTACTTGATTAAAGAGCAATTAAAAATATGGAAGCGCTTGATTACTTAGTAGTAAGACTGAGTAGTGATACTGGACAGGACCAGCTGGTAAAAAGGTGATTTCTAAAGGAAAATTAGCTAAGAAAGGATTGAGAGTGTGTTTACATGATACCAGGAATGTCTGTAAACTCCTTGGAGAGGAGCGACAGAATGAACATTTGTGCATTATCAGAGAAATTTAAATTGAGTTTTATTTATGGATGCTCTTTAACTGCTGTGCCCCTAAGAGTTCCATTCGATATTGAACGAGAAATACTGGTAATTTTGCTCAGAGGCTTCTATCAGGCTTGAGGTTCTTTTACGTGCCATAAATGTAGGACACGGGACCACCGGCTTTACTTCCCTTCGGAAGGAATCCATGATAAGGATCTTTACGCCTGAAAAAAAATCCATCGCCCTCCGCCGGATTTGAACCCGCGACCTCGGGAACTAGAGGCTAGCATGCACTGCACCACGGAGGACGTCGATTATCAGAGATAGTAAGCAAACCCGACGTAATACGTAGTATGCTTTCTAAAGTTATAAGATTTACCAAAAAGATCTCCAAGAGGAGTAGCATTCGCAGAAAAACGTAGAACAGGATTGGTGTTCGTAAGTTGTGATACAGGAATCTGAAATTATAGGGCGATGAAAATGTAATTAAAACTCGCAGGAATTATCAAAGCGAACATTTGCGCAATTATTGGAGGAAGAAGCTGAAAGAAACCTTAGAAGAGATTGGTATGGGGGATGAGGAGAGAGAATAATTCAGTCATATTCTGGAGAAAAGTAAGCAGGCTAAAGGAATTGAGACACGACGACTATACCTCAGGCTTACCGGAAGCTCGGCACCAGGCAGTTGGAGAGAGAAATAGACAAAGGACATGGTAATACTCTCACCCAGGGTAAAGATCAGAATGTTCTGGAGGTTCCCGCCCTCTCCTCTAGAACGTGTGTCTAGAATTTACGATAATCTTCTGCTAAAACTTCTGTTGGCTGTATAAGCCAGAGGGTTGGCTGGTAGGTTGCTTAGTGTGTAAGTTGGTGAGCGCATTTCTGCTGCGACATGAAGTGCAGTTCTACAAGTGAGTTTGTGATAGCAGCATGTCATACAGGGAGTGCTGCTAACGTGGCAGATTAGGGACAAATGCTCGATTACCCAGCGAGTGAAGTAAGAGAAAATTGAAGTTCTTACGTTCGTGAACGTAAGTGTGAACTTAGTGAAGTGACAGTGAAAGTTGAACTACATCAAAACAGCAAAGTCACAATGAAAATTTGCATAAGGTCACACTGGTGTTAGAAGTGCGATTACAAGTCAAGATGGAGGAAATGCTTAAAATGTTATTGGTCAGAATGGAGAAAATGGAGAAAAAATGGAATTTAGAATGTACATGATGGAAATGAAATTGAGTTTATTTATGGACGCTCTTTAACTGCTGTGGTCCTTAGCGTCCCATTCTATATTGGGGGTGAAAACTGGAAATTTTGCTCAGAGGCCTCTTTATTAGGCTTGAGGTTCTTTCACGTGCCGTAAATATACGACACGGGACCACCGCCTTTACTTCCCTTCCGCAGGAAGTACGAGATGGGGATGGAAATCAACAATGTTAAGGAAGAAATGTAAAAAGAAATGAGATCCCGAATGGAAGAGATGGGAAGTAAAATAAATAGTGTGAAAACAGAAATGAAGACTGAAATAGAGGGAATTAAATTTTAACCCAGTTTTGACATTGACACTGGAAAATCTGAGATAAATATAATGGCAAAATACCTTAAAGACTTAACTGCAAAATAGTTAGAACAAACTACATCTGATTTGGTAAATAAAATTAATGCAGTGAAAGAGCGTCTAAATTTGCAAGAAAAACGGAGAGATGCGCAGATAAAGACAAATAGGAGGATGACATAGGCCGCAAAGAGTGAATGTCTGGTCCTGCAGGCAAAAGTGAGCATGAGGATGATGGATGCTGTGACCTGGAACCCATGATCCATGCCAAAGGTGAGAGGATCCCATGATTTCAAGGTTGCTTAATGTAAAAACAGCGAAGCCAACAAAATTCGATGGCAATTTGCCCTGGGCAGAGATTTTGCGACAGTTTGAACCTATTGCGACACACAATGGATGGACGCTGATGCAGCTTTCAGTTGACCTTTAGGGTAAGCAGCCGAATCATTTTGCGCCTTCCCCGCCGGAGGTTCGGTTGATAATTTAATTAAACTATTGGAGGGACATTGTATTGTCACCATTTACAGGACAAGTTGAAGGCAAGTGTGCAACCACCAAAAGAGACCTCACAAGAACTCGCCATGGAGGAGGAGCAGCTGGCACACCGGTCTTTGGTGAATTTTCCACCAGTTTATGTTTCCGGAAAAGCAGCCCATGCATTCATTAGTGGGGTGACAGTCCAGTAATTGAAACAGCAGCTTCTCCTGGTGCAACACAGTAATGTAAACAACACCCTGACCGCTGCCCTATGCATTGAGATGGCAAAGATGAAGGCCTACCCCTGTGCCAGCTAGAGCTGCAACTGCTGAAAGGTTCCAGAATCGACCACAATAGTCTTTCATAGGACTTGAGACGGGAGACCTATGTGTTGAAGCTGTGGAAATCCTGGACACCTAAGGGAAGCTGTGAGAGATGAGGTTAATCCTAAGAGCCAAGTTGAAGAGGACCACACTGGTGCCATCATCACCTTCCCTTTGCTTCACCTCAGAGCACTGGACCCTAAGGCACGTTTCTAACACTGGTGCCCACTCCCGAAGACCAAGCCAAGCAAACAGCAGCCAAAGTTTGAAAGAGGCAAATGAGAGTTATACAGTCTTACAGCTGGACAAAGTACAACCTGCTGTGAATTCAGATGAGGCATTGAGAAGGGAGCAACAGGAGGATTGATACATAGTGCCGATCCTGAAGGATAAATAATCTGGCATATGACCAGTGTGGACAGATGTCCCAAAGGCTCAACCTATAAGAGCTATTGTGCCCAGCAGGAACAGCTCTTAACGAACAGTGTTGAAGACAGTTTGGGAATCCACAGATAGGAAGACTAAGGTGAAGCAAGTCCTTGAGAAAATCCAGGAATGATGAATTCTGAGAAGGCAGCCGTGGACTAAGGTCATAGGAAGGTTGACACCAGCAGTTAGAGAGATAAACAGAGATAAGTGATAGGGTAACATTCTCACAGAGCGTAAGCAGCAGGAGTGTTATCAACACACAATCAGAATCCTGAAGCTTCCTTCCCCCTCCCTGTGCCTTCAGAACATGTCTAAAAATGTTGTGTGGAAACTTTCACCAGCTATAAGCCAGATGATTTGCGAGCCCATTGATTGGTGTGTGAGTGAGTTAGTTGCAGGGCACGTTTCTGCTGCAACATCACGTGCTGTTCTACGAGTGAGTTTGTGACAATAGTGAGTGCTGGTAACGAGAGAGTTTAGAGATCACCTGTGTTCCATTTGCCAGTGAGTGACCTGGACCGAAGAGTACGCTACTTTGCATGCATTTCAGCACATGGTGAAAAATTGAAGTAGTTCACCTTAGTGAAGTGACAATGTGAACTGAGTATAACAATGAAAGTTGAACTAGATCAAAGCGCTGAAGTGATGATACCACTATTTCTTGATACTGACTTTTTAACACTGATACTCGACACCCAGTTAATAAAAAAGGTATAAATGTGACAGCTTGTTAACTGAATTATGTTCTTATTAGTAGTTTTCTTGTGTAAACACATGTACCCAGTTTTGTACTCTATGCTAATTCTGGAAATGGCAGCAATTTTTTCATCATGATAATGCCATGGGTTATAATATATCACCTAATGTTGGTGAATGCTAATGCTAATAATAACAACTTTCCCTTTTTACGTAAGTATATTTTATGCCGGAAACCTTCTTTAAAAGGATACCCTATTCTTATTACAGAAATTAGTCTTACGCTATACCTGACCTCATGACCTGAGTTTGACATGTGGAAACACAAACTAACAAGAAAGTACAAACATTTCCACGCGCTGTGTTATCTCACATCTTAAATTCTGATTGGTTTCTGCTGAATTCACGGATTTTGGTCACCAGAGCGGTAAACGTAATGCTGAGAACGAGTCACCAAGTCAGGCTATTGCAGAAATGTGATTTAGTGCAGCAGCTAAATCAGCTGATGCACTAAGGTATGACTTGATGTTGCATGAGTACCTGTACTCCTTCCTCCATTGTTTTGCATGTTTGCATTTAGATACAGGAGTCTACGGAATGTTGCACGCAGCACAGTCAAGGTCTATCAAGAACTGTAGTCCAGCAACTCTTTGTGGACGGTTGCGATAAAGTAATGTGAAGAAGTCTCGACTCCTTTCATTCCTTATATAGCATAAAGTAAAACGCAACAACTACTTACAATAATGTAAAACTTAAAGAATTATAAGTATTGAAGGTTTATCTCAAAGTATTACACATACTTTGACACCACAGAGAGTTGAGGATCAGAGTCCCATCCCTAGTAAAGTAACAGTGAAGCGTGGACGCTGTCACAACATTGAGAGTCTAAAGATAACATCAGTTTTGAAAATAAGGGTTCTTTGGGACTACAAGAAGTATGTTGAGAGCTATGATAAGTAAGGTCAAGAGGGATATGCATGGATGTGAACAGGGACATTGTATCTTAAAAGTTTTAGGAACTGCAGCATGGAAGTATGTGTTACGTGTGGAGAAACAGAAAGTATGTTTGATTGTTTGAAACAAAGCAAAGAAACAAGTAATTGGAGTGAGGGTATAAGGCAAACAAGCTGGAATAAAATGGAAAACAATACTGTAGTAATAAAAATATTGACAGCAATCGGAAGGTGGGAGAAAAGTAGGAGTAAGGGTGAATATCTAGAAGATGAAAGGACGAATGAATTAGAAAAGTGAGAAGAAAAATGTAGTTGAAATAGCGTTCTAACACGTGCAGGCAATCAATCAGGAGATTGTGTTTTATCAGTTGCAAGAAAATTATATAATTGTTACATTATACCTAGTGAAAGCTTGAAATAAATATTCTTTATTGCCTACATCTTAGAAAATAGGAACCTTTGTAACCTTATTTTTAATGCATATAATAACAATGAACTATCTAATGTGCCTGCTTGTGATTAGGTAATCTTTGCCTCAATTACGTGTTCCTCAGAGTGCCTTCGAAAGTAAGCACCAGAAGAGTATCTTTAAATGCTAATATTATTTATAGGGCTTACTTGTTTAATTTGGTTGACCTAATTTTGGGCAGTATACTTCAAAGCATACTTCTTCCAATTGGATGGTTCTAAACAGCAACTTCTAAAACATAGTTTCAAAATTGTGAAAATTTTGTATAAAGTGATTATATCTAAATGTATTAAACACCGTTGTCGAGAATAACATTTGCGAGTACAGTCTTCATCATTCATGAATCAATCTTGTAGATTAACATTGTTTTGAATATCCTGGAAGAAAGTATTGAGATAGAGACAACATCCTGAAATGATCTACTTATTGATTTTAATACAATTTTCTATCACAATTTTAATGTTATTCTTAGTTACACCGATTAATTAACAGCATCAGAGGTCCTCATGAGGAGAGGCTACCACTTTTTAAAAGGTTGCTAACATTAAAATGCAGTTACTAAAAAGGGAAGGAAATTATTATTATTTATTATTATTATTATTATTATTATTATTATTATTATTATTATTATTATTATTATTATTATTATTATTAGCATTCACCAACAATAGGTGATATATTATATCCCATGGCATTATCATGATAAAATAATTGCTGCCAATTCCGGAATTAGCATACAGTACAAAACTGGGTACACGTTTCTTACATAATTAAATTTGTCATTGCCTTTAAACAAAATGTTTTCTGTATGAATTTCATTTCAGATATCTCTCAAGTTTTTCAACATAGATTACACCGTATGTGTGACTAACGATTTTAACCCTCTTAGTGCCATGCAGTAGAACACCCGCCAGCCATTAAACTACCAGATATGAGCAGAACGGCTTTGAAAATCCACCTTGTGGAGCGCTAGAGCCAATCATGTAGACCTGCAACAATCTTCATGATGAAACAATTTTGTCACATCCTATATTAATGGAATTCACGCGCTTTTTCTTTCGCTGCTTATTTTATAACACTATACATGTGTTTTACTATAATCAACAGTCTCTCAGCTTACAATTGTATGTACTACACTTCGTTTGTAATATGGAAAGTTTACTGCTGGGGTTCATGACAAGAAGATAATGCATTATTTTGTGCAATGTGAGGCTAATACTGATGAGTTGATGCCAAACAGGGATAGTGGTGATATAACAGAAATGCCCCCTGGTTCTGCACCACAGAAAAGGAAGTGTTTCAAAAACTAGAATGGAGATGATGCTGACATCATTGAAAACTACGGAGATGCTGGTTGCACTTTGACGGTTCCACTGTAGATTCCCAAGAAAGGAATGAATCCACACTGTTCTAATTCACAAGGATAGTGGAAGCAAACAAGACTGCAGTTTCACTGTAGATTCTCAAAGAAAGGAATGAGTAGTTACCTATGGGGATTAAACGGTTGCAGTAACGATAATCCTGCCACCAGGGGGATTAAGCGCTAGTGTCGCGTTACTCTGCAAAAAGGCGGGAAAATGCGGGCAAAAGATGGCGGATGGCGCTAGTGCCGCTAAAACAAGATGGCGCAATTGCGAAACGCGGGAAGTGTTACGCCACAAGATGGGGTTGTGCGCTAGTGTCTCGATAACAAGATGGCGAAATTTTGCAAGGTGGGAAATGCTACACATAGGATGGCGGTTTGCATTATATTGCCAAAACAAAGCGCTAATCCGCAAAAAAGGCGAGAAGAAGAGCCAACACAAGATGGCGGATGGCGCCAGCGTCGCGTTAATCCGCAAAAAAGGTTGGAAAAAAAGAGACAGCACAAGATGGCGGATGGCGCTAGTGTCGCGTTAATCCGCAAAAAGGTAGGAAAAAAGTTACGACACAAGTTGGCGGATGGCGTTAGTGTCGCGTTAATCCGCAAAAAGGCGGGAAAAACTGACGACACAAGGTGGCGGAAATTCGCAACGCGGGGAATGTTACGCCATAAGATGGCGGACGGCGCAAGTGACGCGAGAACAAGATGGCGGAATTGCGCAAGGTGGGAAATGTTACACCACAAGATGGCATTTTGCATTATATTGAAAAAAAACTAAGCGCTAGTGTCGCGTTAATCCGCAAAAAAGGCGGAAAAAAGTGCCAACACAAGATGACGGATGGCACCAGTGTCGCGTTAATCCGCAAAAAAGGCGGGATAAAGTGACACAAGATGGCTAATGGCGCTAGTGGCGCGTTAATCCACAAAAAAGGCGGAAAAAAGAGTGGACACAAGATGGCGTTAGTGTCGCAACAACAAGATGGAGGAATTGCGCAAAACAGGAAATGTTACACCACAAGATGGCGGTTTTCATTATATAGCAAAACCTAAGCGCTAGTGTCACGTTAATCCACAAAAAAGGCGGGAAAAGAGTGACGCTACAAGATGGCGGATGGCGCTAGTGTCACGTAAAAAAAATGGCGGAATTGAGCAAGGCGGGAAATGTTACGCCACAATATGGCAGTTTGCATTATATTGCAAGAATGAATGGCGCAATAATTTTGAAAAACAATATTTTTTTAAAAATCTGATGTGTTACACTCACATGACTTTGTCTACTCTTGTACAAACTATTTTTACAAACGCTTATTCTCCATATGCTTCGGGTTAATCGAGATATCGAGATGTTAATCTTATTGCTAATTTTGTTGTAGAAGCAAGGGGAATTGGTAGGTTTTAAGCGATAGTCAAATCTTTTAAGCGCTGGTTGCTATGTGGCGCATGCCATTCTCTTTTCATGTTCAGGACATAAAAAAACGAATAACGATTTTGAGAAAAAGTAGAAGGATTGGAAAATTTAAGGGAATAACAAGCAATATCCCAAAAAGGGTTCACTCAACAAAACAAATGTATGACATAAATTGTGTACTTTAACGCGATCTAAATTTTTGTGTAGTAAAACGTCTATCTCTTATGGTTTACCGGTTATGCAAGAGTCGTTCACAATGAAGAATACTTTTGGAGACATTCTCAGAAAAATGTGAGTACATTTCATTTGTAATGTAAATATCTTACACATATGATATTTTAATCAAAATTGTCAGAGCCATTTTGAGATAATTAAAATTTTCGAAAAATGTTCCATGTAAAGGGTAATCTGGGGTGGTGGGTTTTCTTAAAAGCCTTCGTGTCGCATCTCTGGAAGATACTAAACCTAAATACCAAGTTTGGTATTTATCCGACAGTTCGTTTCTGAGTTATGCTGTTCACAGACACATTGACATACAGACACACACACACACGAACATGTTTCCAAAAATGTTTTTTTTTTGGATTCAGGGGGTCTCAAAACATGTATTTTCGGTGAAATCTCGGTATCGAATTTTTGGTTGGAATACAATACTTTCCCTACTTACTATACGTAGTAGAGAAAGCAAAAAGTTATAAAAGAAAAAAATGCCTACATGATTTTGCAAGGTGGCAGGAATAGCCAAAAATCCCAGAATGTTTAATCCCTATAGATGTATAAAACTTTATTGAAAAAAATAAATGTATACAGAGTAGAGCATATAATTATGTAACAATACATGTTGGTAATTATAGACTAACCATACACATGCTTAAATGCTTATACATATTATTTATTTAACCTGCCGGAAGCAGGAGGAGATGATGCCAAATATGGTAACAAAGAAAATGACGCATCATAGAGATTAAGGTCGCGGTGCCGAAAACGGGAACTAAACAAGATGGTGGAATTAAGAGCTGGGATAAGGAGATTTGAGGTTAAAGTGACTAGGTGAGGCGTGAAAGGAGAAAATTGGAACTAAATGATGTTGGGAACGAGATTGACAGCAATAAATAAGGGAAAAAGAATATGAGAAGCCAAGAGAGCCTAGCATGAAGGTAATGAAAAAAAAGTGCGAAGAAACGCAATGCACGAGTACAAAGGGTTGGCAGAAAGTGAAGTGTCGGGATGTGATTGGTGTGCGTAATAAAATCAAGATGCACGATTGGTGGAACAGAAAGGAAGAAATGGTGTGAATCAGGTGCCGGCATTCGAATCCAGTACCAAAGCAGAAATGGTGATACAAGCGGAAAAATAATAAAAATGTTGTTTTTTTGGAACTCATCTTAAAGTTCTGGTTGCAGAAAATGATGACGCGACACGAAAATGAGTCTAAATTGGAAAGCGCTGCAGTGATTGTTCTTTTTTAGGTTTAGACGCGATACGAAAAAACAAAAAGCTTTATTGGAAATATACTAAAAGAAAAACTGTTTTTGAAAATGCTTAACCAGAGTTAAGATCAACCAACATCACCACGCACTGATATACCTAGGTTTCTTAAAGCGGTACATACGCCCTTTGCACAGACGTAATTTAACTATACCAGAAACCTGGTACACGACCATCGTAATGGTAACCAGTGTAATGGTAACCAGCGTACGTATGAGCAGGGATCTAATTGCCGGTTAAAAACAATGGGCGAACGGGCTGACAGACATGTTCAGAGCAGCTACTGTCGATGCGTAACTAAAGAAAACCTTGTTGAGCACCTAAGCGGAGATGATTCCCACGACGCACGTAATTTATATCGAAAGAAGAAGAAGAAGCTGTTGACTTGTGGCGCGTGCAGATGCCGACTACACTCGAGGTCAACAACTGCAACAGCTCCGCGCTGCTGAAGGTCCGATGTAAGACTGAGCTCTCGTATATAGGGAAGTAAAAGCAACATGGCTATGTGTGTGCAATAGCAGAATATTGTAAGTTGCTAATTGCTCGAACTGGAAGAGGACCCGATAGCGACATGAGTTGAGTTGGAGCGATAAGAAAAAACAGCACTACTGACATCCGATTGCGAGCTTACTCGACCGGAAGTTACGGTGAAGATAAGACCAGAATAAAACAGCACCAAGCAACAGCGCTTTTGAGACATACACAAAGTGAAGGTAATAGCAATTTATATAACGTAGCGAGAATACTGAAACAAGAAGCGAGAAATCAAACAGGTAAAAGTGATAGTGATTTATAGACGGTGTGAGTGTATCATTAGGCAACTGTGCTGTTTTTTTCTTTTGAGATGCAAATGAATGTTTGCACACGTAGGCTAGAAACGATATTAAATTAGCAGCACTGGTTATTTAGAGGATATGCCTATTAGGACACAGTGTAAAGAGCAGCCTAAATGGAAGGTGTACCAAGCACAAGTCGACAGGAGCCACAAACCGATGGGCGCAATAGCTTTGACATTACAGGCCATAGGCAAAGAACGCTTACCAGGTTTTATTTGGGGTTTACCAAGACTGCCATTACGGTTAGGACAGTGCCCGAAGTTTCGGACCCACAACAGTGGTTACACACCATGTTTGACGACGTATTGGTCTATGTGAATACCAGACTGCTGGAAAATGAACCCGGGTACATAGGACTTACAATTGACGCAGCACAAGAGGGTTTTGCGCCAATGAGCATGAGCGTGCGCAGGTTCGATCAGGTGAGCATGAACGTGTTTTTGCAAAGCGATCAAAAGGCTATGCAAAACAATAAGGAGTTTGTGTTAGGAGGACCTCTAAAGCGAACCTGCGGATGGACGAAGGAGGTCACCGGCAGATGTTATAAACCGTGCGAGGCGTGCTTTAGAAACAAAGGGATTGTAGAAATACAAAATAAGGATGCCATATGCCTGCCAAGGGTGATCATCGTGGGAAGGGCAAAGGTGGACAAAGATGTTAACTATACCACGATGATGCGATCCGAATACCTACAGAAGGAGAGGGCTTTGACGCCTCTTAGAAATGTAGGCGTAGGGTTGAACGACGTGAAACGATACGATGAAGGCTTGCAGGGGTACAGCATTACCGTGTTCGGGGATCATAGCGAGAAGACGGTGGTGTATAAGTCCACGAACTATGGAGGCAAGCACATCGATCTTATTCTTCTTCTTCACGATGGGCACTACAACTCGATAGTGAATCTCCACATGGGGTTGAAGTGTAAGAACTATTGCCGTGAGTGTAACCACCCGTTTACGATTCCAAGGGAGCAGCACCGTTGTGACAACAAATGCACAAAATGTCACCTGCTGTGTAGGTAACCCTTTACGCGTTATGCGCGCTGTGACCAGTGTCACCGAGACTTCAACGGACAAGTGTGTTACGAGAATAATTTAAAGAAGGGAGGGGTAAATGCCGGCTGGGCGCCTTTTCCGTGAACACTAAATCCCCTGTTGGCGAGTTATAACATGGGTTCCATTTCACTACGTGTGAAGTGGTAGAACAGAACCTGCATCCCCGTGCCTTAGTTCTTTATGAACGATGAATGGCGGCATACACCCGAGTGCTTACGCATCGCTGAACGGGCATCCGTCGTGACGGACTTTTTCCCATTTACGAATTTAGGAGGTATTCTTTTCCTGAGTATGTCGCGAGCGTTTAAGGGTCGTGGGCCCAAACCTATCACGTTGACCAGCGTCGGTGCTAGCAACAACCAGCCAATACGCAGCGATAGTTTTCATACGGAAAAGGCGCCCGGCCTCCGCGCGCGGCGGGCACTGCCGAAGGCGCCGTGGGGGCCCACCCGCGGGCAGAAGCGGAGCTTTGCGATAGGTGGAAAGGTGTGTGTGGGCGAATTCACAGCCACGCAAAACGATTCGTTTTCTTTCTCTGTGGGCAGTGCAACCAACATTTGAAGCAACGGTAGCGGCCTGATTTGGCTACCTCAAGCAGTACATTTGCACTGTGGTCTACGTCTTGGTCAACAATGGCGTAAATCATTTTATAACCACCCTGTATGTATCACAGCTTTGAGAAGCACGCTTTAATCATCTATGCTACAGATACAAGATGAGGCTGAGGAAAATTATAAAAACTGCTATTTGGGCTTGATTTTCTAAGAGCTCTGGTGAACCCTAGGCCCCTGTTGTGCAAACAATAGAAAACATTGCTAGCTTAGGGCTCTGCTCGCAATACCGCCACACCACGTACATCGTGTCGTCCATAGTCGGAACGTAGGTCTGGACCTCCATGACAGGGTCATTAAGCAGATGGATGAGGTATCACACCATTTAAGCGTAAATTTCAAACGCACATAAATCAGTTCGGGCATGGATAAGCGTGGACGAGAGAGAGAGAGAGAAATTGAGCTCATCGAAGGGATTTATCGATCATCCGACTAGAGAAACGAACCCCGACCTTTTAATTTTCAGAGTGCCAACTACATAGGAACCTTTTCCCACTATATTATTAATTGCATCTATAACGAAATGCATAATATAGCTATTTCTGTAACGGTTTTTATCAGAATTAACGTGAACCATATAGAAAACACTTTTTGTTTAACATTAACTTTAAAGAATTATAATCAATACTCTATAAGAAAATCAGATACTCTCCAAAAATGTTTTTTCGTAAATGTTACTTCATTCTCGCAATCGAGAGATGTCCATGCAGCCTTTTTGTATTGCACGCTGCAATGTATAGAATTCGTTAAGAAGTATACGCATTTAACTGTTAGCAGGTAAACCTTTCATCGTCAGCAGTTCTAACCTTTTCAAACATTTCACTACCAATACATCTATAACGTAAAATGTAATATACCTAGCTATTCTGCAAAGGTTTATTTGCATTAAAACGTAGTACATACAAAAATAAGCCGTAGTAAGGGGAATTTATATATCCACTAATAAGGTTGGCGGTAAGGAAAGTCGTGTGAATGTAACACATCGGATTTTCAGTCTGTATTTTCCTGTGAACGGTGAGCAGTAAAACAGGCCTCAGAATTCATCATGGAATCACATGACAACGGATTACTTGTATTTTCTGACCCCATTAATACTCTGATGGCTGTCCTCTTCAATGGGAAGGCATTTTGTATAATATTGTATAGCAGGTAAACGTTAAGCGACATACGAAAACGCACAATACAGAAAATGTAAATCTATTTAAAACACACAGTTTATTTCAAATAAGCTTCTCGTGGCTTAAACCACTTCTTAATTGTTCGAATTTTTTAATACTCGACATTCTTTTAAAATCGCTTTTCGGTTGTTTCTCGAGATTGCACGGAAACAGTAAATGGTTTTAAGTTTATCATATAGCACTCATTTCTTAAACATTTGACTATCGGTGTTCCCTTTGAATCTGTAAGAAAAATGTAATGTAGCTATTTCTATAAAGGTTTATTTGGATTAAAAATATAAGATTTAGTAAGCATAGTTTGTATACCCGCTAATAAATATTAGAGGGTAGCAAAGGCCATGTGAATGTATTACATCAGACATTCTCTTTAAAATTAATTTCATGCACACGCAAATATAAGTGCAGAATCGTGAGAGATACAACTTGATTTCGTTAAAGAAATGTATCCGTCACATTACCCGAGAAATGAACCCGTGATCTATAGTATTCAGAACGCTACCTACGCAGCTACTTTTCCGCTATATTATTCATTTCATATATAAGGAAATGTGAAATGTAGCTATTTCTACAAAGATTTATTTGTTATAAACGTAATACATAGAAAAATAACCTTTAGTAAGAATAGTTTGTATGCCCACTAATAAACGATAGGGGTAGAGAAAGACTTGTGAAGGTGGCACATCAGAAATGATATCTTAACATAATTTAGGATACCTATTCATCTCATATATATAATTCAGGATTCTACAAGGTAAGGAATAATTCAGGTTTAAGAAGTTTTCCCCTCTTTGTCGGGAATCGAGCCGAGATCCCTCTCACAGCATTCCTTACTCTAAGGTTATAAGATTTTTTCCCTAAATGTTTTCGTTAGAATTCTTCTGATTCCGACGAAATGAATAGATACCGCTTTTTATAGACAGCGAACTCATCCTTATTAGGAAGGAATTTCGTGTGTTTTTGTGTAATCGGTAAGCGATAGATGAAAACATACTACACACAAAAAACGTAGATCTCTTAAAACGCGTACTTTATTTCAGTCAACTTTTATAGCATAAACCTTTCTGATATATACTGAATGTAAGACGCTCTTTAGTCATTAAAGGGCTCCAGGGAATTATTGTACACCTGTGCAGCCAGTAATATTATACTCACTTGAATTCAGTCCTTTTTTTGACATGAATGCGAGGGTGATTTTCAATGAATAGGTCTTGAAACGGCAGAAGATATTCTGTGATAATAGCAGACCTTTCACGGACGACCTTCAGAAAGACTCACTCATCCCCCTCCTTAAGAAACGTAACCAAATTATGGAGTATTATCCTTTTAGAAATACTATATATGTGTAACGCGAGATATGTTGTATATATACTTCTCTCTCTCCCATGCTTTCCATGGGCGATATTTAAATATAATTTGTTCTACTCGAAGCAACGCATGCATTCAATCCTTTATATAGCCTACTTTCCAAAGTTTTTATTACCCAACCTACACTACATCACGTTTTAAGAAATTTATTCATTATTGTTTTTCATTAAATTGCAGAGACTTGTGATAGTGTTACTTTTTGAATAAGTAGTACATTTCTGCTAGAATGGTACACATGGATACCCATTGTTAAAATCCAAGATTTTAATTGCTAAGAGCATCAATGGAGTTAAAAATTAAATTGGGTTTTATTTATGGACGGTAATTAACTGTTGTAGTCCTTAGCGTCCCACTCTATAATGACCGTGAAAGATCGGCAATTTTGCTCAGAGGCCTCTTTAACAGGCTTGAGGTTCTTCTATGTGCCATAAGTCTACGACACGGGACCGCCGGTTTTTCTTCCTTCCAAAGGAAATGATGCTGAGCATATTTAAGCCCGAAAAAATGCATCGCCTTCCGGTGGGCTTGAACCCCGACCTCGGGAAGTAGAGGCTAGCATGGTAACCGCTACACCTCGGAAGACCATGTCCTGTTTACGACCACATAGTGCAACCTTTATTTAATAATCTCCCACGCAAAACATTAGTAGTGTTTACATAAACTACAATTCAAGGCTACGAGTAACATGCTCCCCAACAGCATGTAAGCATGCTAATATTATGATACCTAAGCCCAACAAAAATCACAGTGATCCATTTAACCATAAACCAGTTAACCTTCTACCATTGTTTTCGAAAATATTCCATCGTGTGTTGCTTCCCAGACTTCACATTCCTTGGAGCACTATTGCCTAAATTCAATTTGGATTTAGCAAATTTCACTCCTGTCCACAACAGCTACACAGTATTATAGACGAAATGCGGAACCCTTATGAAAACAAGAAAATCTGCTTAGGCCAATTTCTTGACACTGAAGAGCATTCGATAAAGTTTAGCGTGATGGTCTTCTATTCGAGTTAAAACACTTTCCTAGCACACAGGTACTATTACTTGTTCCATCAAATTCTACAAACGAGCATATTCTGCAGTCTCCCATCAGACCTATCAAAACAGGATTACCTCAGGGAAGCATACTGGGACCTTTTCTGTATCTAATATACACTGATGATTTATCCAAAACCGGCCATGTATACATAGCCCAATTTGCAGATAACTGTTACATAAAGCGAACACGTTACAAGACATATACGAATAATCTATTTGAAATAGAATCATGGAACCGCAAATGGAAAACTGTCATGAATCCAAGAAAGTCAGCTGCTGTCATTTTGTTCTATCTTAGGAAAGAACTTGCTCATCCTATATTTTTGAACAACACAGTCATACCACAGACCACGCTACATACCTTGGCCTCATCCTCCACATATGTTTGACATGCAAGAAGCATATTGATCACATTCTATAACAATTCAGAATTAGACTTCGACAGCTAAATCCTTTACTGCATAAAAACTCATCCCTCTCCATTTCTAATGATAGACTTATGTACACAGTGCTCTCAAACCAATATGGCAATATGTATGCTGCTTATGGGGCTCCGCCTCTAGCACCCAAATCAAGCTTATTCAGACATTCCAGAACCGGGTGTTCAGGATTATCACCAGTGTACCTGTGCATAAGAAATGAAAATCTCCATCTTGATCTGAATATAGCAGAGGTAACCACAGTTCTCCACACATCCTATAACATTTACATTCAACGTTCTCCTTGATCAATCGTTTAATAACAGTAGGTTACTTAATTATATCCTTAATAATAAATAAATTTACTGCTCGAATTGTAATACATGGACAATGTTTAGAAATTCTCTTAACAGTGCTTCCAGCAGCAGTCTTAACTTTTATTGCATTGAATTCCTCAGAACATGCCATCAGAACAATCACAGTGCTGCCTCGAGACAAAACGACACACAGACCTACTGACTGATAGAGGAACGTCACTGAATGTAACTCTCAGAACACGCCTCATCACAAATATGACTGTGTTAACATAATTGTAGAACCTGCAATGTACAAACATTTTTCTAAATAATAATAATAATAACAACAACAATGCTTAAAGCATAGTGTAAATGTTACATTACTTTGTTAATACGGCTAGTATTTCGGTTTGATATTTGGAAGGTGCATTTCCTGTAAATTTACTTTTTTCCATCTAAGAACTTTTGAAAAATAATGCTTGAGCTTTTGTCGTTTGAATTCCCATCGTTCTTTAAAAACCAGACGTTTTTGTACAATAGTAGTAATGGATCAAAGTTTTGAATAAGTTTTGTTAAAGTGTTGGGAAAAATATTTAACGCAGATAGGATGTTTCACATTCTTGTTTACACCTAGAAAAGAAATAACGAATTAATGAGGATGATGATAATAGTCACAGTAATAATTATTTTACACAAGATAACACATTTTTGTTTCTTTCAAATTTGGGGTATTTTGCTTAAAATGGGGACTTTTAGCATCTTTGTGTTCGCAACCTTAACTACGGACAAAAAACAAGTGCTTGGAGACGCAACACCCAAAGTTGCCCGACGAAGTTGAGCGAATGCCGAAAATGAACGAAAGCGAACAATCATTCCAGTGCAAGGAAAGGTAGTCCATTCCGGCACATTTTGCTCCCATTGGCTGTGGTCAAATGCGTAACTTGGAACGTTGGAGCGCGCTCTTCGATTGGCAATTGAAAGTGAATACATAAAGCCATGCGTTTTAAAGTAGGAATTTGTACATACATAGTACAAATCGGTGCTTATAAAGTACTCAACTATAACATGAATAATAGTATGTATTGAAAATGCCATTTGCCGTGAAAATTCATGACTTATCTTAAACTTTTATACTGATGCAAGCAGCTTAGCTGGCACAACTAATATTTGGGTATTGCTAAGATAAACTGAAATATCCTGTTTTGTAACACAAATTTGACTTATATTTAGAAGTGATCATTCATGCTGTTTTAGAAGAGTTGGATGTTACCTACTGGCAATTTTTCCTGGAACTTTGTTCCTCAATAGCAGCAATTTTCACTTACTCTACCAGTATATATTAGGTAGAGAAAATATTGCTTCCACCTAAAAATTTGATACCGTGATTTCACCGGAAATACATGTTTTGAGAATCCCTGAATTCAAAAAGGTATTTTTAGAAAAATGTCCGGTGTGTTTAAGGTCTGTGAACAGCATAATTCAAAAACGAAAAGTTTGATAAATACCAAACTCTCATTATTCATGTAGGCCATTATTCAAAATCCAAAAAATTCTTACCCTCACTGGTAAATACTATATTCTCTCTTGAGCTACCTTAAAGATAAATATGGTAGCTTCCCAACAAACCTTGCTATGCATGACCACAATATGTGGCATGCAGGCTATTTGCATAGATCAGCAAATAGCTTAAAACTGTTCCAAAAAGGATGTAACTATTCTGCAACAACAATTTATAACCTTCCATGTTACCTAAAACTATTAGGCAATCCTGATTAACATAAAATCTTCAAGAAGAGTTAAACATTTTTCTTATATACTCACGCCCTCACTATGGAGGAACTTTTTAATATGTCGTGCAACATGTAAATATTCAACACACAGTGCAGATTAAATGTGATGGTGATTTACACTTATTTGTTATTGTTGTCCTACTGCAATGCGTGTCGAGAGGTTTACTGTGGAAATGGTGATGGTTTACAAATTTTTCTCTCTTAGATAATGCAAGATGGGGAGGGGATCATCCCCCTCCCCACAGGCTGATCTTGGCGTTGGGTATATTACTACTTACTCTGCATACTTCATAAGTGTATGGTATGTTCAATTTCCCTGAGCATTGCTCACAGTGGAGCCAAATGAACAAACACAAACAAACATCACTGTATGGGCTCAATTTGTTTTTTTCCCATATGGCCTGTCAATAAATGTAAGGTTCCCATGTGATGTAGGACCTCCACTGTGTTATATCAAATGTTATATATAGAACCTTTCCCAGGAAAAGGAATCAAAGTGTATTTTCTATTCAATAACTGCAAGTTTTATTAACTAGAACTGACTTTGTGTATGCATAAGTGACTAAGTGCAATTGCAATTATCTATAAGATCATTCCAATAGATTGTAATAACAAACATTCAAGAGGTTAGAATTTAATGGACATTTTAATTGGGTAGGCCATTCAAATGTGTATTAATGTAGGCACATATTCCCTAAAATACCATACAAATGTATTATACAGTATTATTAAATATGAATGCAAATGCAATGTCTCTAATTAACAACAATGTCTCTTTGTGTTTAACCATATCACACCCACCCTTCATAATTGTCAATCACTTTAACATGTAGTTTAGTGTGCGAGTATTAATTGTTTTTTCATATGTTGACTGCAGAAAGAATGTAACAGCATTTTGTATGACTTTCATCCTATTGTTTTTTAAGCAATTACAGAATTTAAATTTGCTTAAAATGCAATATTTCATTATTACCTACTTACTTCCTACCCAATTTTATTATCAAATAAGTATAGTTATATTGTTGTTTCTAAAGGTTAATGGTCCACAAATTTGGGTGGCTGGATGAGACACTCGTTCATTAGTAGTGCTCTCTGTCCTCCATAGTATTTTTAATTTTAATGTCCCTTTTAACTTCACAGGTTTACAGAGATTGGAAACTGGTGGGAGGGGGAATGACAACGATTAAGATGGTGCAATTGATGGAATTATGGTGGAGAAAACCAGAGAACACTCATTCTAAGTGCCATTTTATCTACCACAAAATCCCACCTCTGATCCCTAGGATTGAATCCAGGCTTTTTTGTGAGAAGCCATAGTGCTGCCCAATTAGAAGTGTGAATATGAGACAACATTTAAAACAGAGATAGTATTACTGAATACTATCAAGTAATGAAACCAAGAAGATGTTTCACAAGGCAGCTCCCACTATGACTTCACAAATGAGGTGTATGTAAATAAAGCATTAACTAATGCTTAAAAAAGAATAACTATTTCAGCAGATATTTTGCCATGCAATACATATTATACATTTATGTAATTTAAGTTGGGTGTTTTGTCATAAATATGGTAGCTGATATTTCGATATGTAGAAATCATTCAGCAATAATGTGCTAATACACAAGTTCTTTGTAACTATTTGTGCTTCCAAGGCCAGCACTTAACCGAGATACCCAGATTGACAAAAAATTCCCAAAGTTACACAGTACACATGGAGAATTTTCTGTTTATGAAATGCTTTAAGTTATTTTGCAATGAAAAGAGCATTATGTCCTAATTTATTTATTTGGTATACCAGCAGGAAATAGTGTTTGAGCATAATACTAATACACATCCAAAATCAAACTATTATCATTACATCACATTCAAAATTGAAATATATATCAGACATAACCTTTGAACATGTATACCGATAGAGAGCACATGACGTCACACTAACCAACATCTCCATTATCTGACAGAGGTATAAGCAATGAATGCAGGCTGAGCTTAGTATAGGATTTTTTCCTGTAGTTCGATTAAATTCAAAATTTATACCACCCAACAAGACTATGGTATATTATTCTGCAGCTGACAACAGAGGAAGCATTATAAAAGATCTGGCGTACTTTTTTTCACAGATACGTACACATTTTTGAAGAGCACAGTAGAAAAGAAATGGTGCTACTTTTTATTTGACAAAGTTAAAGTGTCAAATATGTTCAGTCTATTATTTTATGAAAGAAGATGCGGGTACAATTTTACATTAATATTTAACGCAACAGTACACAAGAAGACAACAGAGTTAAAAGTCTAAAAACATGTGCTTTGTTACATTCCTTTGTGTTATTGACATTCAGGTTCTTAACACCTTATGAGAGCCTTGTACATATATCTCACCCTAAATACCATGATATGTAAAACCTAGAGAGAAAAGAAACACTTACACTAGAAGCTACCGATCCCCCACCACCCTTTCTTATTTAGGAAATTAATGATGTAAACATAAAAGTGTAGGACTCTTGAGAGGAAACAAATTCAACAAGTTCATAATTAGGCCAGTTTTACAGAATATGAGGTAGGTAGTATTTGAGTTAACAAAATTGTTTACAATATGCAGATATATACCTGTGAATCTGTATTATACACACACACACACACACACTAATACATACATATATATTCTTCTCTATATGGAATTAATGGTGATATCATATGAAACAACATGATACTCAGAACTTCATTATATGTTCTTCTTAAATGTCAGATGTGTTGTTTTGGGTGTTAAATTTCATTTCTAACTTTAGCTGCTTTAGCAAAATTACCGGTCTTTCACGCCCAATATAGAATGGAACGCTAAGGACCACAACAGTTAAAGAACGTCCATAAATAAAAACTCAGTTCATTCATTCTTCATTAAAACCAACTAACGTGACTTTCGATACATAACCTGTCTTCTGCCTTACTAGGTTTTCAGGTCATGTTCCAGTTTTAAACATCGAATGCGCGTTATTTGGTACCCAATATTAAATAAGATATCACTATAAACTCCTACATTTACACAATTGCTCGTCGATACGAAAATTCAGCTTTATTTTTATATTTTCGGCAGTGCTATTTTAACAGCTGACTTTCAACTTAGTTTCAAGCCTAAGCAATCAGCATGGCAGTGGTCGGGCTATTCGCTCTGGAAGCTCCGGAAAACATACGTTTATAACTGGCGCAACAGTTCTGGACATATGAAAATCTTAATGACAGCTATGAAGCGAGTCAATATCAAATTAGGAGGTGACTGGACGTCTGCATGCTGCGGGAGTGTGTAGGACAGTCATTGTCAAATATCCGCACACCGGTTATGCACTTCACTACACGATAAACCTATAGTTATATACAGTATATTTAAATACACCGCTGTAAAATGCCCTTAATATAAAAACACTGTCAACCATCTGCCTCCAGTTCTTCCACACCTGACAGCCCTTCCTCTTTTGCGGAATCACTCACATCATTGCCTTCATCACTGCTGTCGCTACTTTCTGCACCATTATCCTGAATGAGAATTTTTTCTAATTGACTTTCTGCAATTCCGTATTTTTTGAAATAATGATTCTCAATTTATTCAACATGTCGACATACATTTTCACATTCTGACCTTCCAATTTCTGCAAATCGCTGGCAACATAACTGATCCACATCTTTTAGTTTAAAAGTGATATTTCTGCAGGCCACACAGTTTTTGACATCAGCCCAGATTAATCCGATTGGGCTTAGATCTGGGTGATACGGTGGCAGTCTAAGTACATTATGGCGATGTTGTGTTAATTTCTGGCCAAGTATTATGACTTGTGAAGGGATTTTTTGGCTTTAACTAAGTTATATTTGCTTTACTCATGCTTTCATCAAAAGCTATATTATGCCTAAGCAATCAAGTTTTCATTTCTTCTTTCAAGGAATTTGAGATAG